>OZ005740.1:232388859-233772609 GCA_963930735.1 Dioctria linearis | reverse complement strand
TGTCCTTTTTGGCTACCCAAGATGGATATCCAACTTTTCGATAATTTCAAGCACTCTGGCTGCTCACGATAACAGGTTTAGCACTATCAGAAGGTCCTATTTCCAGAACCACTACTGTAATAAAGCTTGCTTCGAGGGTCCTTTTGTTCAGCCGTCTTCCGAATTCTGTTTGGAGCAGCAAGCTCTAGTCGGGTATACTCACGTTAAGGACCAACAGAAAAGAGCATATCTTTTTTAAGGGATCAGAAAATAATCGAATCAATTTTTATGGGAATGTCGCCATGAATCTCCCAGTGATATTTAAAAGCTCTTTATGTTTTGCTGGCCTAGAGACCCAAGAAAACAAACTTCGTAGGCTTTTCCATCTGTGGTAAGGATACAAGGACACTTCAATGCCTGCAAACATAATCTTAGCGCTTTCGACGTTTGTGTTATATCTCTAAACCGTTCCCCCAACTGTTATCTTGCAGTTAGTTGACTGCGGGCGACATACGAAGCTGCAATTTTCTCAAATGAAGATTGTTGAACTTTTCCAAAATTCTAAATTCAAATTCAATTTATTGAGCTGGATTGGTACACAAAATTTACAATCTTTTTAAGTACTAGAAAATATAGATAAAACAATGTTCAAATAGTTATATTAAGCGTTAATATAAAATATTAATGGAAATAAAATCATAGTAAAAACTAAAGTCATATAAAATTATTCAATGAAAATATTGCTACCAAAAACATAATTACTCAAGAAAATAGTGATAAATGATTAAATTATAAAAAGAACTAATTAGAAGCAATCTCAGAACCATTTAGACCTGAATTGAAGATAGTAGCACAGATAACTAAATACAGATAAAGAATGGCCTAACTAAAAATTGACCCCACTTACAATCAGCAGCCAACTACTCATAGCCAAGTAAAGCTTTTGTCAACAGCCAAGTACCTAAAGCTTTGAAGTACAGACAACAACACTTTGCTTTTTGTAGCATAGTTTTCCAAGCAGGCTTTTATAACTTATATAAATATATAAAAGGCACTCGTATACGGCGTATGTTTTGCATACACACTGTTATTAAGAATTTACTGGATATTTTTTCGTTGGAATA
The DNA here is from genome assembly GCA_963930735.1 of Dioctria linearis. Taxonomy (NCBI): domain Eukaryota; kingdom Metazoa; phylum Arthropoda; class Insecta; order Diptera; family Asilidae; genus Dioctria; species Dioctria linearis. The sequence goes on along the minus strand of OZ005740.1, from coordinate 233,771,506 downwards.
TGTATAGGGTACACTATTGACTATCGAGGGGCAGCTCTGTGGAAAAATGTCTTTCGGTGTTTTATTTTTGGACTTGTTTTTTCTGGTCATTCGTATTTGAATTTGGTAGGTGTTTATACCAGTGTTAAAAGTGAAAAAATTGTGGTTAATTTGAAATTTAATTTTATTAGGTGGTGTTTTTATAGGTAATTACAATACTTTTTAAAAATGGCCGAAAGATCCACCGAGTGGAATATAAAGTGCAGCATATTATCTTGCCAAGGTACTGCGAAAAATTTTCCAAGCCGTAAGTTTTTCAAATTTCCCAAAGTAGGGTCCGATAAATATAATGAATTGCTTCAAGTATGTTCCAGCTCTGCTGGTGAAATACAAGCTAAGAAAAAGCCTTACATTTGTAGCATTCATTTTCAGAGCAAATATTTTGGAAAGCGATTTTTAAAAAAAAAATGCAGTTCCATCTTTAAATCTAGAATTTCCTTCTGTTGATATTTCTCGATCACCATCTCCATACTTCGATAAGTCGAGAGCTACAAAAACATATGAGAGGAAATTTATAGAATCGGACTTCACCATAGAAGAATTAAATCAAGCGTCAGCTGCTTTCAATAAAAGACCGAATTTTTCTTCTTCACCAATACCATGTGAGCAATGTCCAAAGTATTACAAAGAAATAAAATTACTGAAACACCAAATAAGAACACTAAAAACGGAAAATAAATCTTTCAAAAATGAAAAAAAATTATTGCGAAGAAAGGTCAAAGTTTTAAATAAGAGGGTGAAAAGGACCAAGAATGAAAACAAGAAAGTGAAGGATTATAAAGAAATATTAACCGAAAATATAGAAAGATTAGAAAATATAAATGAAAATACTAAAGTTTTCTCCAAAATGATATTATTACTGCCAAGAAGATATTCAGAGGCTGAAAAGAGAATAGCGCAATGTATTTATTTTCGGTCCTCTGCCGGTTATACTTTCCTTCGTGATGTGCTTGGACTCCATATGCCCCATATAGCTTCTATGCATAATTGGACAAAAATTAAAAGTTTATCCCCAGGTGTCAATAAAAATATATTGTATGAAGTAAAAACACAAGTTGATAACCTTCCGGAAAAAGATAAAGAAGTTATTATTATGTTTGATGAAATGTCTATTCAAGAAAATCTTGTATATAATATAAGTCGAGACAGGATTGATGGATACGAAGTATATGGAGATGGAGCGAGACATAAAAATTTGGCAAAACATGTGCTTGTGTTTGTGGTAAGAAGTATCTGCGGAAATTTTAAACATGTCCTTCACTATATAGCCTGCTCATCTTTGACTGGAAATATTTTAAAAGATGAATTAATTAGATGCTTGGAGTTTTGTATCCAACTTGGGCTTAACATTCGAGCAATTACGTGTGATCAGGGTCCCATAAATAGGAAGTTGTTCCGTGAATTGCAAATATCTGAAGATAAGCCCTTTTTTCAACACAATACTAAAGCCATATACGCCTTTTATGACATTCCACATTTATTCAAAACTTTTAGGAACAGATTGCTCATGGGTGAGATTAGTACTTCCGATGGAATAATATGCTGGAGGGTCATTGCATTTATATATAATTCCGAAAAGGGAAAAAGCACAAAAGTGTGCCCAAAACTAACTTATTCTCACATTAGTCCCACCGACTTTCAAAAAATGAGTGTTCGACTTGCTGTGCAGGTCATCAGTCACAGCGTTGAAGCAGGTATTAAAAGTTTTCTAACGATAAAAAAATTTCCTAAAGAATTGGAAGGAAAAGCCGAAGCTACCGCCAAATGTTTCAAGAAAATGAATCGATTATTCGATATTTTAAACGGCAATCCCCCATTGATGAGGGATTCGCAAGACTTTGAATTTCTTTTAAAAATGAAAGATTACATATCTAACATGAAACCCCTTACCTCTAAAAGAAGTGTTTTTTGTTTCAGTGGTTTGTTAATATCAATTGAGTCTACAATAAAAGTATCATTATCAATTTTTGAGTTACATACAAATATTTTTTATATCTACGGTCGGAAATTTAACCAAGATCCATAGGAAAATTTGTTTGCACATATAAGAGCAAGAAATGGTAATAAAACTAATCCCAGCCTTTATGAATTCAATCAGTTATTGGCAAAAATTATAACAATTAAATTACTTTTTATTCAACTTTTTCAAATTGCGAGGATGACAGTGACGAATATTTTAGTTTGGATTGGGATGCAGTCCTTCAAAATCAGGAAAATAGCTTAACTCTGAATAATTCAATAAACATTATACAGAACATAAGCGAAAACGATGAAGAGGACTTAGACAGATCTTCCTCGATAGAAGTGCCGCCCGAACTACAGCACGCAGAAATTCCTTTAGACACTAGTGATGTTGCTGTGAAATACTTTGCCGGATATTGCTTTTTTAAATTAATGAAAAAACTGGGCGTCCCTTGTATAAAATGCACAAATGAAATGACCAAAGCAAATACATCTTGTACTGCTGTTCTTTCAGACATATTAATACAAACAAAACAGTATGAAAATTGCAAAGAAGATAAGTTATTAATAACACCATCAGAGAAATTTTATGAAATATGTAAATTGCAAACGAATATTTTCCGATCCATTTTTGAAGTGGAATCACATATTCAAAATATAAAGTCAGTAATTTCTAAAAAATGTATTGATGATACAAACAAAAGTTTCGAAGGATGGTTTGATCACAGTGATAATTGCTACGATCATCGGATGAAAATTCTCAACTTTATGATCTTAGTGTTAATTAGAAAAAATTGTGCATGGGTTATAGATGTACATCACTCGAATAAAAAAAATCGTGCACAAAATAGAAAAAGAAAAATTATATCCATATTAAATGAATAAAAATTCCAATAAAAGTTTAATGCATAACTGAAATCATATCAAATGTTAAATAACTTAAATTTGAAAAAATATTTTTTATATAATGAAGTTTTACTCTGAAGTTTAAATTAAATTGAACCTAGTCTTACAATTTTCAAAATTACCGTCAAATTTTTCAATTTAAAAAAATGAATTTATACTCTTCACTCCAGGATTTCACAGTAGTTACGGCTTCTGTTTCTATGGTTCTGCCCTACGAGGTTTTTGATTTCCAGATGCACCAGCTTGCTTAACGATACCAATCCAGAGATTGATTGGCAATATTTCCTTCTCGTCAAATCTAGCGCTCCTCTACAAGTCCTATATCAGAATACAATTCACACATCTGGGTGTACAATCTGCGAAAGTCCAAGAGTGATATACATCAGCACCTCCGCCACTATCCTCATGTCTCCTAATCCTTCCTTATCTCCTTCCTGCTATGCTGTGCTTTGCATAATGAGGTATCTCCTGAGCTTGACTTAATAATATAAAAAAAAAAATTTTTTGTAGAGTGCGGTAAAGCCAATTCCACCTTATTCTTCGATTTCTTCATCGAACTTCTCCAAACATATTTTATATTATTTTATAGCATCAGTTTCGATAATTTGTTACGTCTCTCGACCAATTGGGATAAGCTCAACAATCACATATATGTATTTTTGCTGCTTGTAATTAATTAATTCATGAATTTTAAAATTGTTTCATGTATAACTAAATTTGTAAGAGCATTATGGGGTTAAGCAGTATCTGTTGGAATAACTCTGTCAGTATTATCACCTTCTCCATCAGCTCTATACCGATCCTCTAAAGTCTTTCCAAACATAATTAACTTCTGTTATGCAAAAAGGTCAAAAGGAATGAAGATGGTAGCTCGTCAATCTGATGTTAGAAGTGTTCGTGCGCGCTGTCTGAATTGGGAAGCTCTATAATATAAAGGCCCCTTATTCAAAGCTTGACGAATGCCGAATAAACATCGATCAGTTTTGGACAGCCTTGCGATCTATGAGCCGGAAGAGGCAGACGCGGCAATTTTTTGAGAGCGCCCTTCGTTTTTCAGTTTTTAAACCAGAGCACATCGGCAGTAGATAGTTTTTTAGAGAAGTCATAGTTTGGTCGGACTTTATTTTTATTAATAAACGACATCGAGTAATCAAAATAGTTTCGGTTGTTCTGCGTTGTTCTACCATCGCGGGACAGATCAAAAGTTAACATAAAATAAAATCAGGTGATTTAGTTAAACTCATGGTTCCATGAAATGTATTCAAATTTGAATGTTATTGACAGTATTGCTTCCTCCCAAGTGTTCGCTCATTTCTGTAATGTTTTTTTGCAAGATATTGTTGGTTGTCGGGTGTAATTAATTTTTATTTAAATAAAACTGTGGTTGGATTGCTTATGTAATTATTGAGCCTCCCAATTGGAAAAAAAACATGTGGCGCTCATACTAAAATCAATAAAAAAAGTAACCCTCCCTTCTCCGCCGAACTACCTAACACTAACAGGCCTGTTACGTCTTTAAGGCAACGTAACACATTACGCCACCAAGAAACAGAAAAAAATATCTTTGTCTAGCTCCAGTATTCACATTATCTACCTAACGAAAAAGAAATGCCTGTCTACATTCATAAGCATTGATTTAGCGCCCCACGTACCCAAATAATCTAAAATTCCAATTCTTTAGACCGTTGCCAGCCACAACAACGATTAACGCATATAAATTCTAAAGAAAAATGCTCAATTTAATTCCCTAGAAAAAAATTTAGGTTTGTCTGAGGCTCGTTATATTTTAAATGGCCCAGGCGCGCGGCTTGAGTCAAATCACTCGTCTAGAGCTTACACCGGCACCGTTGCCTAATGTCGGCCACCAATTCCCACATGTCGTCTTGTTATTCCTCCTCTGTTCTATTGCTTGCAACGTTGCAACTAAAAATCCTCTTGAACAAAATTTTATGCAAAGGCCATAGCACAGGCCATAGTTACTTGTTCTACCACAGATTTCTCGACTATTGGTATTGTATATGTATGAATTACAGTATTGCTTGTTTGCTAACAGTGTGCATACAAAACACGCCACATACGAGTGCCTTTTATATAAGTTATAAAAGCCTGTTTGGAAAACTATGCTACAAAAAGCAGTGTTGTTGTCTGTACTACAAAGCTTTAGGTACTTGGCTGTTGACAAAAGCTTTACTTGGCTATGAGTAGTTGGCTGCTGATTGTAAGTGGGGTCAATTTTTAGTTAGGCCATTCTTTATCTGTATTTAGTTATCTGTGATAGTAGCCTATTGAATTCACCGACAGTAACAAGTCTTTGCAAAGTAGCACGTAACAATGAATGAATCTGAGTGAATGGGCCATCCCATACGAATATTCTTGATGCAGTATGTATACCGGTTTTCTACGGAAGAGGTGAGAAGAAGCAAAGAGATATCTCTACACTTTAATATCTCTTTGCTTCTTCACACTTCATCTCCAGAAAACCTATTTGCATACTGCATCAGGAATACTCGTGTGGGATGACCCAATTAATGTAGTTTTGCCTCTTGAACTGGGGTCTTGGTCGTTTTTTTCCTGGAAGAGGATGAGCAAGTAGTGCTTTCCTCCTTATTTGCTAGAGTTTGAAAGGCGATACCAGAGCCGTAAATAGTAGGGAGATAATCAAAATTCTTATTCCCCATTCTTTGACAAAAGATCAACAAATTTATGAGTAACAAGCTTTTAAAGGTGAAAAATCAATCACACAAAAAGCTCTAGCAGAAACGATTTCAAATACAACACGATGATAGGATATCCAATGCAGACGTCAGCCGTGGAAAATGAAGAAGAACAGGCAGAAGCAAAACTTCTCTGTGCTTAGTTCAGGCTAGAAAAAAGGAAAAGAATGTAATATCCGTACATCTAATCGTACTCATCTTTAAATTCATGCCTTTGTTGTACTATATCGGGTATACAATTTTAAATCAATGTCCAACATGATCACTGTGTGAATTGCATAACATCGCTCAGGTGTTTTAAGGCCTAAGCACAAATGCGACGGCAGACTTCGGGAGATATTTGTCAAAGTTATTCATTCAATGAACTTCGCCAGTAATATCAAGTACAACTGCGACGCTTAATTTTTATCGCTTCAAGTTAAGTTGTCGTACAGTACTTACTGGAAGACTTTAAAACGCAATCAAAATGTCGAATGAAGATGGTTTGACTATTCAATGCTCTCCTGGGATTTTTGCAAGAGTGCAACAAATGTTATTCCACACTTCTTGTTTTTCACGAAGTTACATGAAAACCGTTCGCGGATTTTATCAGACTTTTTACATACTTTCCCACCACGTCGCCGAAGTCGCCGACGTGTCTCATTCTATTCATTTTCTTATTGTTTAATCGAGTAACGTCGCAGTCCGCATTTGAAGTCGCAATTGCATTTAGGCCTTTTCACTCGGAATGTAATGCCATGACTCAGTTTATAATTTTACAATGTCGTTCAATGGACCACTCTGTCATTGCTAAAATTTCACAGTTATGAAAATAGCATTACCTTACACTGCACGTAACAATTTACTTCGTTATATATATACGACTCTATATACTTTACTTTACCCAATTTTTACCTATTATTGCTTACTTAACAAAGCTGTAACGTGCTTTTAAGAACAAACTATTGTAGAGTTCAGATATTCGTTTATCATTAAAAACACAATTTGTTACTTCCTCAACCGCGAACTAACTCGAGCGCCCTTGTTGCCGTTTCCAGGTGAGCCAACACTCTGCCCTTCTCGAGCACACCCGAGCTAGCTGCGTGCCTTGCAGCAGCAGTGTGTTAGTATTGTTGCAGGGAGAGAACAGGGCTTTCGTGCTCTCCTCATTCATTCATCACACAAGCTACTGCAACTACAATACAATAGAGTTATTGCCTGTTAGTGTATTTATTTTATCTAAATGTTTCACATGCTATTGAAACAACTATTACTACTATACATACTTCTACACTACATTCGGCCATCCGACGTATCATCGACCTCGATGGTTATTCGTAGTTAGCCCATGCAATAATCTATATTAATTTCTGGTTTTACTTGAAAGACACACCCACGACATTCATTCGTAAATCTTCAAAATAATTCAACTCGATTTGCCCATATTTAGACTAGTGGGTATAGCTGTACGCTACTGGATATTAACCAACAATGTTCGCATATACCCCCAGTATGGGTATTTGCAATTTCAAACTATCCAATATGAAGGAAAGAAGGACTGTTACCTTGTACATATGCTTCGTATTTGTAGCCAGATATGTAAGTAACCGTACTGACTGGAACTGAACCAGTAGCCTCCGTAGCATTCCTGGGGATGACTATACATCTGTTGGGCAACTTTTTTCTGTACATGGATCTCAACCATGGACAGTCAAGCTTATGCCCTGTGCACGCTTGATCCGTATTGAAAGAGTAGAGGATTATAGCCATAATGGATATGAATCAAGCGTAGCTATACCCAACATCAATGGAAATATTTACATTTATAAAGAGAACAATATAAGTGTGGTTTCACAACATTTATTTATGCACATTACTATATATTACTGGCATCAACTAAGATTGCTTCTCGTTGATCGTTTGCTTACTTCGTTAAGGGCGATGTCGTCAAATTTACACCATGGCTTAAGCTTATCTGCGGCGTACACGGATTCGAAAGGTTTTCTGGTGACTCTCGTTGTTTCTGTATCCGTGATTTTGTATCGGTCATTAGGAAACACTTCTGCAACTTAAAACGGTCCTTTATAACGTGGCAGTAGCTTACGAGAGTGTCCTGTAGCTGGGTGTTCAGCCAAAATCAAAACGAGATCCCCTTCACTGTACTGCAGCGGTCCCCGATGATGCATATTATACTGTACTACTTCCTTAGATTGCAGGTCTAACATTCGTGCTGATGATTTTCTCCTTATTTCCTCAACTGGTTCCGTTATGATTTCTTCGTCTAGTTCTTCCTGGAGCACTAAAGTTAATTTATTTCCAATTACATTTCTTGGTTTGAATGCAAAAAGAAGTTCATGTGGAGTTCTGCCAGTCACACGATGCTGTAAATTGTTTATTCCCCATTGAATTGCGTTGACATGTGTATCCCAGTCTTTGCCATTGGTGTCAGCTGTCATAGTAGCGATTGCCGAGTTCACTGTCCGGAAACACCTCTCGATCTGCCCATTAGCTCTAGGAGTTCTTACTGCCACTGCAACGTGTATAACACAATTGTCCTCGCAAAACGCCTTAAAAAGTTTTGAGGTGAAAGCAGATCCTCTATCAGTAATAATTCTTGCTGGCATTCCAAAAATCTGCGATATATCAGTCATTGTTTTTATTACATTTTTGGCATTTGTGTTCCTCGTTGGTCGCAAGATAGTGTATTTGGTGAATGCGTCAATTACACCAATTAAATAAAAGTTTTGTTGCTTACTACGGGGAAATGGTCCAACATGGTCAACGTGAATCGTATGGAATGGGATACAGCCCTTTTCAATGGGATGAATGTGGAATCTAGACTCGTTCTTTCCCCTCTTATTGTAAAGACACTCAATACAACTATTTATGTACTTCTGAACAGTTTTTCTCATTCTTGGAAACCAGTAGCTTTGTTTCAAGTATGTGACTGTACGTTCCGATCCCCCGTGGCCGAAGTCATCATGCGCTGCTTTAATCACACGCCACCGTACCCCTCTTGGAACGTAGAATCTCGGCCCATCCTCTGTTTGACGATAAACACGTTTTCCCTTTAAAATGAATTGATTGGCAAAGTTTTCCTTCTCGTTGGTTGGAATGACATTTCCTTCAATAATATCCCGTATCTCACGTAGCTCAGGATCCTGTGTCTGAAGCGTAGAAATCCAGTCTTCCTCTTGCATTCCTATTGCCATAATGCTTTGTCCTACCACTTCGCATTCCTTCGGTTTCTCGACGGGTTGACGACTAAGGGCATCAGCGTGACCAGACTTGTAGACAAGATCAAAGTTGAACTCCTGAATTTTTAACCACCATCTAGCCAGCTTTGGTATCAGATCCCTTTTCGCATGGCTAAGCTTCAATGAATTGCAGTCTGTCACCACCGTAAATTTCTTATTTATCAAATAATATTTAAACCGTTCAAGAGCTTCAACTACTGCCAAGGCTTCTAGTTCGTAGCTATACCATTTAGATTCCTGTTCAGAGCAAGCACGGCTGAAATATGCAACAGCATTTCGGTTATTGGTAGCTCCTACTTGGATCAGTACTGCTGCTATTCCAACACTGCAGGCGTCAGTATGTAACTCATGATTGGATGCTGGATCGTATAGAACGAGAACTGGTTCAGCGCAAAGAATATCTTTCAGTTTTGTAAATGCGCTGTCTGTATCGTTAGTCCATTTAAATATCGTGTCTTTGCGCAATAATTGAGTTAGTGGAGCTGCAATTCGAGCATATTCAGGAACAAATCGGCGAAAATAACCGGACAGTCCTAAAAACTGTCTGACTTCCCTGAGCGTGTTTGGTGTTGGAAAATCTCTAACAGCTTTAATTTTACTAAATCCTGGGCTGATGCCATCCTTTGTTACCTCATGGCCAAGATAGTTTGCTGAGACTGCGAAAAATTTGTACTTTTTCAAATTTATAGTTAGTCCAGCTTGAAGAAGGTTTTGCAAAAGATCTTCTACTATCCGAAAGTGTGTTTCCATATCTGCAGATGATAATAGAATATCGTCGACATACATGTTGATATCTTTTGTTCCTATTTGTCTTGTAATTGTGGACATCAGGCGCATAAATATTGCAGGTGCGTTTGTTAGGCCGAAAGGAACTCTTTTAAACTGATATTGGCCCTCGGGTGTAACAAAAGAGGTGAGATGACGAGATGACTCTGCTATTGGTACTTGGTAGTAGCCACTCATAAGGTCCATAGTGGTGAAAACTGTTTTCCCATTCAGGCTGTTAAGCTGCTCCTCGATGTTGGGTGTAGGGAAATTCTCGCGCTGTGTTATAGCATTCAGTTTTCTATAGTCTACACACATCCTAAGAGAACCGTCCTTTTTCTTTACCAAAACCACAGGGCTTGAGTATTCCGAATTAGATGGTTCGATAATATCATTTTCTAGAAGGTTGTCAATTATATTTCGGAGTTCATCTAGCTGACCATATGGAACGCGATACGGTTTGTAACGGACAATTTCGGTCGATTTTAATTTAATTTTCATTTCATGTAACTTTGTGGACCCCAACTCATTAATATTGAGTGCAATTGCACCACGATATTTATTTAAAAGATGTACAAGCTTTTCCATTTGTTTCTCTGATACGTTTTCTCCTACATCCAGGTCTGAACATTCTATTTTCCGTTGTTGAGCCGTCATTATTCTTACTGCTTCGCCTTGTACTGTCTCTAGTACTTGTGAACGATCTGCAGTTGTAATAGGTAAATTCCGGTATACTTCTAGAATACCATTTTCTTTTCGTACTACTATACCATCAGCATCCCAGAAGTTTTGTCCCACTATCATAGGAGTACTTTGAGAAGAATCTGGGACAACCATCACCTCTACCATCAGTTCTACATCATTAATTGCTAAAGGTTTGCGAAATTGTGCAACAGCTTTACAACCTCCACCACCAAAGCCTAGTAGGAAAGCTTTAGATTCTTCAAAGAAATTCTTAAAATGTTGAGAGTCCTTCAGTCGAATGGTCGTGAAGCAAGTTCCTAAATCGAGAAAAGCGAGTAGTGGAACCCCATTTAGCTTGACAATTTTGTGATATTCATTCTGCTTATTTATCATATTAATTCTTCCGAATTTGGTTTGTCCTTCTGATTTTTTTGGATCACCTCCTGATGTATGCGGCCGCCATGAATGCTTCTGAGGACACTGATTTGCTTTATGGCCACTTTGTCCACATTTGTAACAAATAAGCGATACAGGTCTCACTGCTTTTGATTCCGATAGATATCCACGGTGATATTTGTTGATATCGCTATTTGAATGAACTTTAGTTTGATTAAAATATTTTATTCGCTTATTTTGCGGCTGACCAAAATCTTCTGGAGCAAAAGACTTCCTCAAATTTTGTGGCTTAAAATTTTCCCTACAGTGCTGTTGCCTACATATAATTTCATATTTTTTTATTTGACTTAAAAGGTCTTGTAAACTTTCGCAGTTTGCAGCCACTACCACATTCACAAGTTCCCGTTCCCTAAGCCTGATATGATATAGTTCATTACGCTTGTTTCGCTCAGATTACCCCTCTTAGCAATTGCCACCATCTCGTAGAAGTATTCTTCTATTTCCTCTCTGTTTCCCCTTCGCCGGGACATTAATTCCGCATGTATGCTGAAGTCATCAACAGCAGTAGGGAATGCCAAGAGTATTTTCGTTTTAAATTCTTCCCAACTGCTAAAATTCTGCCCCTCTCGCCATAATTTCACAGCACCTTGCAATTGCGCTATCGCATACAATAGAATTGCTTTCTCATCCCACCCGTATACTTCTCTCAAATCCTCTACAACCTTAACCCACTGCTGTACTGATAATTTACCCTTACCAATACCACCAGAGAAATCTGGTATGATACTACTGGCCTCAAACAAACTCATACGAAATGAACAAGCATTACTGGAATGCGACTGAATTGAAACTCGTTCACTGTCGGTCGACGCAGTAGGGATGATTGTATTACGCATCACCTCCTGCTCTCTTCGAAGGATCTCGTTAGAAAACCGGTTTCTAGCGTAGATGCTGAAATATTTTGGTTTTTTTCGAGTGGCTTGTTACTCTTTCCGCCATTTTTCTTTGTATATTTTCGCGTCTTCTCCATGATAAAATATATTAAATTTAATAAGATTAACTATCCTACCTTTTTCCGTTTCTGTTGAATAGATATTCCTTCCAATTGTTCGTTTTCGAGTAACACAAATGTAATACACTAGTTCCACTGTACTTATTAATAATTAATTTTTTTCCAGTAACAACCACAGTTTCACTGTTTTTTACTAATAATTTTTTTCACTCCGAATCGCACTTACAATTTGAATTTAAATATTATCTCACTGTTGACGAGGGAATATCCCACTTCTGAAATGTAGAGTTCAGATATTCGTTTATCATTAAAAACACAATTTGTTACTTCCTCAACCGCGAACTAACTCGAGCGCCCTTGTTGCCGTTTCCAGGTGAGCCAACACTCTGCCCTTCTCGAGCACACCCGAGCTAGCTGCGTGCCTTGCAGCAGCAGTGTGTTAGTATTTGTGCAGGGAGAGAACAGGGCTTTCGTGCTCTCCTCATTCATTCATCACACAAGCTACTGCAACTACAATACAATAGAGTTATTGCCTGTTAGTGTATTTATTTTATCTAAATGTTTCACATGCTATTGAAACAACTATAACTACTATACATACTTCTACACTACACTATGTATATGTATATACGTATGCATTTCGTAAATGGCGTACATATTCGTTGCTGTTTTTAATTAAAATGTATTAACTTTCATTTATTTTTTGTAAAATGTTTCTTATTTTAGATTACTACAAATCCAAACGAATGATCAGGAAAGAAATACAAAAAAACTTATCCGTCCACCATTATCCAACATATCAGATATTGCTATTAGAAGAAACTTTTCATCAACGGCGAACACCAGTCGATCAAGTGTAGTCATAAAAGGACAAGAACTCCAGCCCAACCACAATTTAGAGTTAATGCTTCAAAAACGAGAACAAGAATTGAAAATTCGTAGAACATACGTAGAACGTTTGATAGAATGGCATCAACGTTTGGACAAAGAGGAAGAAGAAGTTCTCCAACTGGAGAAGGCTCTTCTCGAATATAACAGTGCTGAAATGCAAGTAAAATTGTCGAAAGAATTAAAATCTCAAAAAAGAATTGTGGAAATCGATAAAAGTATTAAGGTGTTACAAAACATTACTTCAAGAAGTGATGATACCGATAAAAGTAATCATGTTCGAGCTTCCGGTCATAAGCTGAATAAGCTTTGGAGACGATTAACAGGCCAAAAATTACAAAAATTCGAACCGACTGCTAAATGTAAGCTTAGCAAAAGAGATCTGGAAGATTTATATGAAGAAGCTAAACTGACTGTTCTTAGAGATTTTGGCCAAGAGGATGAAATGAAGGAACTTTTAGATTTATCTAAGTTAGATTTAACGTCCAACAGTAATAAGTCTTTTCAAAATGAAGGCAGTAATGATGAAAATGTTATCCCTCGACTCAATCTAGATTTTAGTTCAGGGCGGTCAGATGCAGAAAAATCATCTTCGTCAATAAATAGCAGAAAAACTAAGAATTTGAATGGTTGTAATAATGCAATTCATAAAACCATATCTTCTAGATCAATGAATAATTCTAATGAAAATAAAATATCCTTAGAAAATATAGAAAATGATAATGCGCTTGGAGAAAACAATAAGCTCATTGATTGCAGTGCCTCAATGCAAGGCAAGAGTGAAAAAGAGACAACTTCTGTTTTGTACTCCCTGGAAGGAGGAAATCCAGAAATCGGCTCTATTCTAAATTCAAAACAGCGGAATTACACATATTCACAACCATCTGATAACGTTATTACAAAACTAAGTAACAATACTCACTTCAATAGTAAAAATAGTGATACAGAAAAGGTGGATACAGTGGCTGAAATCACTTCTTTAAGTTATGATAGCAACAACTCTCTTGAAGATACTTCTAAGCAAACGTTGAAGAATGGAGAAATTGTTAGTCTTCAAGAAGAAATCAGCAGTGATAAAAATTACTTTGAATCACTTTTCACAATTGCAACTATATCAAATAAGAATTCATTAGTAGAACAACCACGATCCAGTGTTATTGTAAGTCATATATCTTCCTTTCCTAAAGAAAATACAGAAAGCATCCAGGTTGAAGAACACAGTCCACAAACTATCATACAATCAACTATTCAAGATACAGCAACAAGTCAGTATACTGAAAGCTTTTTAACATATAGATCGGACAATACTGCTATTTGCTCAGACCATGATTTAACAACGCCAGATAATATTGTAAATAGTTCTTATTTCTCTCCTCCACATTCAGATACTGCCACTAATAATTCTGTCGTCCAAACCGCTCAGAATATTCAAAGTATGGCAGCTGTAGTAGACTCCAATTCTGGGATATATGGTGAAAACTTTGCCAATAAGAATTTAGAATACTCATTTGGAATTGAGTCTTCAGTATATGAAACAACGTTTATCGAAGACATCAGTGTGCCAAAATTCGAATCAACAATTGAAGACAGTAAATCACTAACAACTGAAGATATGCCGTCAGCTTGTAGTCAACACTTGGGTCTTTTCGAAGTACTAGATGAAATGGATCGGGGCGATAATACAACAGAATTAGAAAAACGTTTAATCGATTTGGATGAAAGTTTAAAAGAATTAAATCAAACTTTCGAACGAGCCCTTAGTCCTGAAAAATCACCAACGTCATCTAGGTCACAGAGTAATGCAGAGGATGAAAAGGAAAATATCCCTGTAAATCATATAAACTCATATGTTGTACCTAGCCGAAACCAAGATTTTAAAAATTTAGGAACAACTAATGAGAATTCGACCATTCTCATACCGGATATCGTAAACGAAGTGGAGATTCGGAGGCGTAAGCAACTACTTCTTGACAGTGATGTAAGCTGCTTTCGTTTTTTTTTTTTTTTTTTTTTGATAAAACCTTTGCTTTTTCACATTTTCTTTTAACGTTTCTAGCTTGCAGTATCATACGTATTTTTACGTGAAATACCCAATAAGCCACCACCACCTTATGTTCCACCTGCTCATGGTAGTCCAATGACAACAATATTTCCATCCGAGCAACGAATCGAGGAAATTACATTCCGAAGAGTCAAGGAACTTTACGATGAGCTTACAACGTCTGGTATGTACTAATTCTTTATACAAAAATAATAAATAGCAACTATCTAAAAAAATTTCTGTAGAAAATACCAGTAGTGATGTACAAAAATTGCAATCTATAATGGACGAGAATATAACAAATATATACGAGCGAATCATTCTTGATATCTGCAAAGAAATGATGCTAGATATTCAACCTACTTTGAAACCATCGAATCCTGAAACCTATAAAAATCCACTTGCTCTGTACAATCCACCTAACAGATTGAAATGTATGCAGGATCGCATTTATAAACATATCCGAAAATTGTTAGCAATGGACAAGAGAAATTTGAAAAGGAATTACATTACAGGCATTGGACGTAGAAAACGTGATCCTGTCTATGAGATTTTGATTCAAGAACTCTACGAAGAAGAGCATAAATGGACCAATTTCGATTTGGAGGAAAGTGAAGTAAAAAAAACTGTTGTTGATGACATTTTCAATGATTTATTTAGCAATGTGTTGGGAGAAATTATTGATGCGCACAAGAAGAAAATTCTTAAGGTTGTTACAAGCAATGTGTTGTAGTGTATTGTCTTTTTATATATATATATTGAAAAACAAATTTCATTTCATTTTCTGGATTCCTTTTACTTTTCCCTTCAAAGTTTAGAACAAGAGAGTAAAATCAAATTAAGAATCGCCTAAAAAGAAATTTACCACCAATTTAGCAATCAATAGCCTAGAATACATGGTAAAGCGTTCTTTCTCCTGGCTGAATAATAATCTGTTTTTTTGTTTGTGTTCAAGTATATCATTACAAGTTCAAAGTCAAATTCAAAAATTCCTTTACTGAAAAACCTTAAGCCTGAACTTAAGCCTATGACAATAAAGTTTCTCGCCCACGGCATCAAGGCCATCTGGGCTCGGTCAGTTGTATTTGTAGAAGTGTAATGCCTGAATACAATTTTACTGCTAATTCTAAGATTAACTCTATAACAAGGCTCGTACTTCCTATTCTTAAATCTAAAAGTAAATCAATTCCATTGTAGAATTCATAATACTAGGGCTAGCGTGCATCTATGGTAAAGTTGTAATTTCAACGTAGCAACTTCGAACTTCAAGTAAGAACCTTGGCGTATTAGTATGACTTAAGTTTTATTACATGAATTCTACATCTAACTCTAATGTTGGTTCGTTCGTTACTAGTGGTTAACCCATTTGTTGTCAGATAGTGTTTGAGTGCAGGGAGTAATGCGTTAGTGTCCTCTCTGTGTATTTAAGGAGTTCTGTTGGTCCTGCCGTGCCTCTTTCGTTTAGTGGTGAGTTTCCGCAGAAGTTACAAGTGGGACACGATTGCTGTCGGAAGAGGTGTTCTTTCGTGGCCAGGAATTGGCCCAGCCTGACTCTGGGCATCTAGATCACAGTTCGTCGTGGCAAATCGAACATGTCCGGTGTGTTGGAATTATTTCACGCCAGTTGTCTGATGACGTCTCGAAGCCGTTTGTAGTGTGCGATTGCGGCTCTAAAGGCTGGAGGAGAGATGGGGGACTCCTCGCTCGCAGCTGTGCGTTTAGCCAGGCAGTCTGCTTTTTCATTTCCTTGTATGCCTACATGGTCAGGACAGCAGGCGATCCAGATTCTGACGTTTACCGCCAAAGCGTTTTTGTGGTTTTGATTGCCGCCAGGCTATCGTAAAAGATCGCCGTGGTGCCCTCTTGTTGACTGCCCACCTGGCTGCCTCCCAGATTGCTGTGAGTTCGGCCGTGTAGACATAACTTGTGACAGATTTGTGGTTGTCTGGTTTCATTCGCTGCTGTGACCGCCATGGCTACAGCAGTCTGACTTGGAGTCGTCTGCATAGAGTATTCTCTCCGCTTGCAGTCTGTTTATAGTCTCGTGGTGGAGTTGTCTTTTTCTGTCCTTGTTAACGTCTTAGTAATGATTATCTTGATCCTCAAGCGGGTAGTAAGGGTACTGGGTTGAGAGTGTTAGGGTCAAAGGGAGTGTAGTTGAGGGGCGTGGGAACGTCTTCCACAGACCTGTGATTTTGTGCGTGTAGCACGTTGACGGTTGGTGGATGTCCACAATCAGGTCGTGAAGGGTGACTGGGGGTTGTGGAGATTTTTGAGGATGATGCCGGTATTTCTCAATCCGACGAATTAATGATTCCCGCCGCAAGTAAGATTCACTTCCCCTTCAAGATGCGATTTTTCAATCCGCCGGCGGAGCTATCACATTCAAGTATCGGGACTCGATTCGCTTGTTTTCAATAATTAATGGGAACTTGACTTTTTGACTACGAACGTTTTCAATAATCAAAAAATGGCAAATTCGAAAACTCAGTTCTCCCGGCCCATTCAGCAATAGGGGCCACAGACTAACAGTGAGCTGGTCTCTTCTAGCTGGTAAGGTGGGGAAGCCAGCTTCAGTGAGCAGGCTGTCAATAGAGATTGTGCGTAGAGCACCAATGGCCGCTCTGGCTGAAAAATTAATAGCCTTCTGTATTTTGTTTAAGTTTAGCTTGGTAGAGAATCCGTAGATAGTGATCACGTAGTTAATCCTACCCGTGATCAGCTGTCTGACAATTTGGATGGCGGTTTGAAGCGGGGTTCCCGCGTTCTTTCTGCAAATGACTCTGAGAAGATTTTGCGTTGGTTGATGTCTTCAACCACCATATTGGTGTGTTTACTCCAATCTAGCGTTTTGGAGATGCGCAGACCCAAGATTCTGAGTTCGTTCTGTAATGGGATTGAAACTGTGTCGTAGGACAATTCGATTTCTCGGCATTTCCGTCGTCTGCAGACGTGCAGCGCTTCTAGTTTGCTTATGGTAAACTTGGCGCCATTAATTTCGTACCAGGCTGAGATTTTCCTCAGTGTCCGAGCGAGAATTAAATTCACGAATGGTGGGCTGCCAGATGCGTAGCATCTGTTGTCTGCATAGATTTGGTAAGAAAGGTCAGGTACTGCACTGACTTGCGGCAGCCCGTTTTCTAAAGTGTAGGTAGAGAAGTGGCTTCCTGCGCTGACCTTGATCCTCCTGTCGGTGAGAAAGACTCGACCAACTTTGTGAAACGAGTGATAACCTTCCATTCTATTAGCTGCTTCAGGACGGGGGATGGACAGCAAGACAATATGCTGGTTTCTAGATAAAGCGCATTTTAGGTTGTGCTCCAGAACCAGGGGTGGAATTATCACGGTTTTGTGAAATGCGAGCAGCTTCTCTGTTATTGTCTGTTCTAATAATTATCAAATTCAAATGTCAACTTCTTTTTTACTTCAAGAACAATATTTCCCAGTGTTATATTTGCATGTTATTAGCTATTGGTTTTTTTTTACTTTATGCTTTTGACATGTCCAAACCTGCGGATTAGTCGATAAATTTATACATAATTGGTGTCTTGTGGTAATTTCACTAACTCTTTTCCACTCAGCTACAATTTTTGTTGTAAAACCGCATACATTCAATTTAGTTCTTATTTCCTTCCATAATGACAACGATGGCTTAGCGTTTGCGGTATTTAATTTGTTGTGTGTAAGGTCGCGATGTTGCTAAATTTGTGTAATTTTTTAAAACGCAAATACATTTTTCTTAAATATCTCTACGTTTTCTATGATAAAATGACAAAATGACACCACTTTTATAGTCACCGCAAAAATGTCAACTTCAAATGACATTTGTACTGATTGTCGTCTTACGGAAAGATAATATTTGTGAAATGATTGATGATTATCAAAAATCACCTTACAGAATTCCACACCTGGTTTCGGAGGGGCTCGGGATGCGGCAGCTCCTCTTTGGGCTGGCGCGAATCTCTGCCAGTTTCCACTCTGTTGGAAACCTGCCGAGAGCCAAAATCCGATTAAGCAGTCCCGTCAGTCTGGCATGCCAGACTACAGGAGCTTGCTTAATCATACGAAAAGATATGTTGACCAGATCAGGAATAGATCCTTGGAAGGAATTAAGCGTTCGCTTGAGTTCCACGAGAGAAAAGGGATCAAGTTGGGAGGGGGTGTAGTGTTATGGAATGAGTGATTTCTTTGGACGTAAAGTCCAGACTGTCAGCATGAGCTGACAAATCACTCGACGGACAGCGTTACCTGCAGGGCGGCACGCTAGCTCGGCTCGGCTCATTGGCGGAAAGTGTGGGGGGGTTCCACGAAAAAACCTGCCGCTGCCGTCAGCTATAATCAAAATAAATTCCTCGTGCCTACATACAAAATGCCGACACACATTGGTCCTGAAGGGACCCTTACGTCACTTACCTACATACCTTGTGGAAGGCGTAGATGTTTTGCCTTCTTTGCCGGCCCCCATCCTCCCATCTGACTCTGAGGGGCATAATTATTCAGAGTCCCTATTTTGACCTGTAAAAGAGACTAGAGCAAACCTATACAACCTTCACGTGAGAGGGCTCCAGGAAAACGAAGGAGAAAATAAACACTTTCAACAATTCATGTTGACGTTATAAATTATTTATTCTATAAGGCACACGTTTCGGTCCATTACTCTATCACAATTCAATATTCCCTATACTTTTTTTTCTATGGATTACAAGTTTACCACGAGCAACTTAAACATTCTAAACCTAATCAAACACTTGAGTGCCTATCCTGAAATCTACTATATTACATAATACCTTCTTACACGTAACCCTTTAATTCAATAATCAATGTCAGAAACTGTAAGCCTTCAATAAAAATTCTCGGTATTCACACTTCTTGGAACAAATAAAAAATTGGGGCACTGCTATCGCTAGTACTGATTTGAACTTAATTTGAATTGGTATACAAAAATATAAATCTTTTCCCCTTTTTTGTCTTTTGTATGAGTCGACAACATAGCTAAATTTCTTCAATTCTCAACAATAATGACTATAATAGGGTCACACTGCTCCATTTCAATACAGGTCTTATTTGTAACCAGCCTCGCGCTTATGTACATACACCCATATGTGGATAGACTTATGTCAGCAATAAGGTGCTTAGACCGGCCAAATTAAGGATAATTCTGATAAAAAAATTATAATAGATATTTCTTCTTTCTTACGGTTTATTTTCACCCATGAGATCACTTGTCCTATCTATGCGCACGCTTTATGCAGAAAATGCTACACTAGCACAAAATTTAGTATTTCGCTTCGATCTATAGAATGCAATAGTAACGAAGGCCTGACAGGCAAAACCTTGCTCAAAGAAAATTGTAAAGAGTACGAAAAATCAACTTACTATTTGTCCGATCCCTCGAAGGAGCTCCCTGGAGGCGATTATTTTACTTGTGCGTAGCTGAAAATTTAAGAATTAATTGATGTTAAATCCTACTACTAGCATAACTTCGTTTCACGAATATAGCGTTGAGATCAACCACGAGTGTAATCATGGGCCGTATTGCTTGAATCAACCATTTCCTAAGCAAGGAGTTCCATTA
The DNA here is from genome assembly GCA_963930735.1 of Dioctria linearis. Taxonomy (NCBI): domain Eukaryota; kingdom Metazoa; phylum Arthropoda; class Insecta; order Diptera; family Asilidae; genus Dioctria; species Dioctria linearis. The sequence continues at coordinate 233,751,288 of OZ005740.1, read as the reverse complement.
TTCTTCCCGATTTGACATGAGATTAATAATTATCAGTGACATTTCTCTGATATGTGTGCATGTCGAAACGTAGCCTGGTTATCAATAAAATCCTTTATAAATATGTATGTCCAAACGACATCTACTTGTTAACAAAATTCTTCATATATATATATATATATGTAATACGAGACGTAAAAGAAGAATTAATAATGTGACTGCTCTTGCGTATATATATGTATATATACCACAACATAAACTAGTTTTCCCTTTTTGTTTTTTTTTGTGTTAATGTTAATGCACGGAATCCTATATCTTTACCTGTAAAGGCTAATTGTGGACGCAGTTACTAATAATGTTACCTATATATATATGTTTGTCTCAAGACGTACAACTAAGTATTAATGCGAATTCCTTTTTATTTTTATTTTTGTTTTTTTTTGTCTGTTGAACTTGAGTTATCACTGCAATGTACTTTATATATATGTATATTAATTCTTTCTCAACACGTCACTACCAAAACGTAGAACTAGCGTCTAATGTAATTCTGTACATAGATGTACATGTCAAAACCTAAGTTCCTTATTAAATAAAAATCTTATATATGCATGATTTCAACACGTAAGAACTAAGTATTCTTTCCATAGGTATATACGTCCAACGTAACCCAGGTATTTCTGCAATGCACTTCGTGTATCTCTTTATATAAAGCTACTCGGTAATGTTATTCAATATATATATGTATGTATGTTGGAAAATATTTAAATTCAGCTTTCCTGCCTGTCCTGAGCTCTCGTAGTGCAGCTTTGCAGACTTCTGTGATTAGAGTGATTTCTGCACTTCATCAGGTTCTCCATTAAAGCCGCTATCTAATTCCCGGACCTTTTCTTTATCCACTTGTGCTTGGATGATTATTATGTTTTCTCTCCCACAAGGAAATATTTTCCACAACTGGTACTTAAATTAAATTTTTACTACTTTTCGATTATTATTTTGCACTAGTTTTCTTCGCGTGAACTCGCTGTCTTTTCTGGATAAAAATTTTGATTCTCTAGGAAGGTAATCAGTCTTCATCCAGCGCAAAAACTTACTTAATCGCGTTTTTTCGTACTTCCGGCATATTTTTCTTTCTAGTTTCATCCGTCGACAGTATTCCCGCCAACGAACGGTTGATCGTTTCTTTTTTGGTCCAATATCCCGGTCAGGAAACATTATTTCAGCTAACTCCGCTACTGAGGAGAAGATTCGTTCTCTTACTGTGTTGTATCTCTGCAGACGCGTATGATACGGCGTCAGTGGATGTAAAACTGGCTCATGCCCACTCGTCATAACAGAGCTTGGTGGCCGTTTTAAAACAGTAATGGCAGGAGGCCAAATCTCCTGCTCAGTAACTTTGTCAGCTAACAGTGCTGTCGGTGTTAACGGGATATCGAAAATCAACGACTCTTCCAACGAAGTGTCTAACAATGTCATGGGCTCTCCAGAAGTGGAAATGGGAGTCTGAAGATCTGCGGAGAATTCTATCAAGTTCTCCGTCTCTATCAATGAAGTATTCATACTAGCAGGGGTTTTGCTGATATCATCAGAATCACTGAATGATATCAGTGGACAAGTCAGGGATTCGTCGTTATTGTCTGCTAATGGAGCGGATCTTCCTCCTTGTTCAAGGCTTGAACTGGAGGGTTCGTTGCAGTCCTTGCACGCGACGTCGACACTGGTCGGAAAGAGGTGGTGGTATTCCCGACCCGTCTCAAGTTTTTCTGTCGACAGTGGCGGCAATCGGGCTTGAAAATGTTCTTGCGTCCGCATCCATAGCAGAACACAACTTGTTTCTCTTGCCGGCAGTCTTGGTAGAAGTGACCGGACTGGTCACAGTTCCAGCAGATTACATTTTGAGGTGCTGTCATAGCAGATAGCAGGACTTCTTCACTGCGTTCAGATGATGTGTACAATTCAGTCTCATTCGGACGAAACTCATCCACCTCGCTGACTCTTTGGCCGCGGTAAGCATTCCAGCTGCTCGCTGTCGCGATTCGCTGCTGCGTCGCTTGTATTTGAGTCACGAGACTCCGTAGTTGGTGGATGGTGTTTGTCGGGTGCACGCAGATCTTCTGCTGAATGTCTGGAAGCAGATTCGACTTTACGATCTCCAAGAATTCTCCGTCCGCCAAGGGACTTTGCAGTTGATCGCGCAACTGTACCAGGGGCCGGATTCACTAACTCGGAGAGTTTGGGAGTTTGGGAGATGAGAATTTTCGTTTTCCCCGGTTAAAACTCCCTAACTCTCCATTCGAGATTCTCTATCATACTTGAGGAGTTAAAGAAAACGTGAGAAGTATCGAAAAATTGAAAGACGGATAACTCTGTGTGGGAGGGTCGTAGAGCATTGCGGTTTTTTCCAACGGATTTAGAGTCTAGAGTACAAAATTATAGGTGAACAATTTCTGAGGGTGGGGCTTTTGGGGATGAGGGTAGTACCACCCCCCATTGGGGGTTGTCCAAAATATGTCATGTTTGGTATCAAATTAAACAGGGAGAAACGGGTAATCTAGTGGCGTAGTTTTTTTTGATCATTTTAACTTCATAACTGACATTTTACCGTCGAAAGACGGACTTTTTGCGCGTGGGTCATATACACCCCAGTTCCTACATTTTGCATATATTTCTTCCGTTCTTTGTTTCACATCCATTAGTGCTCTGTTGTGAACATTTTTCTCATAGAAAGTGAATTTCCACGACTTACCGGTTCTTCATAATAATGAGTTGAGTTTTTGTACCAGAAAACGGCCATTTTTTCATCTTAAGAAGGACTGATTTACTTCTTTTACAGTTATCTCCAAAACTATTTACCGGAATCAAAAACTAATTAAATATCTAATTAGGGGACAAAATGAAGATGCGATTTCATCCTACATACAAGCTTTAACGTGCATATTTAAAATTGTTATAGCATCTCTTCTGTAGTGAAAGACGACCAAATTGACCATATTCGCGTGAATTACAATTTTTATCGGGTACCTTGAAACACAAAATTCCTTATTTCTCTGTAAGTATTGCAAGGATTTCCATAATTCGTTTTTGTAAACATAGCCAGGATATGCAGTGAACCCATAAATCAATTTGAAAATCCTAGGTACATTGGTACCTTCACAAAGGACAATAAAAGCAGCCAATACTGTCAGGTGAGAAATATTTTTCTTACTTCTCCACAACTAACACAGCCGAGAGTTTTGCCGAGTTGAATAGAGAGTTTGGTAAATCTCAATACAAATTCCACGAGTTACAGAATTCCGAGTGGAGAGTTAAGTGGCAAAAGAACTCTCCTCTCCAAAACTCCACAACTCTCCGAGTTAGTGAATCCGGCCCCAGGTGTTGATGGTATGTAGCAAATGACTCCCCTGCTTTCTATTTGCGTAACATAAGCTGAACTTTGACTTTAAGGTCATCTTGCGGTACTCCCCATTCAGCTAATAGAGCTGTTTTTACATACTCCCATGAAGGCGTGGAATTTTGCCTAGGAGAGACCATTCCAGTCCATAGCTGGTCCAGAAAGCAGGGTTGTCATGTGCCTTACCAGAAGATCGAAATCTTCTAAGGCCGAATAGGTCAATGCTTCCACTCGAAACACAAATTCATCGACAGTGAGCCGTGAGCTATCACTGCTATAAGATATGTATATTCCACCTGCGGATAGGACTGCCAGAACGTCGCTGTCCTACTCCTGCAGGGTTACGAATAGGTGGTGGTTGTGGAGGTGGGACAAAATCTGGTCTAGGCTGATTACTAGGCTGACCAAAAGCTGAATGCGGTCTATTTGACGACTGCCTACGCGAGTCGTGAAATTCTTGGAATGGTCTTGGGTCACCCTTGGACGGAGGTGGTCGTGAAAAATCCATGGGCGGCATTGCTGCTGAGATCTGTTGTCGGACACTAGTTACTAGTTCGGTCCGCAAAACATCGAGGCTCTGTTCGAGGTCTTCGCGTACTAGATTTTGCATTTGTAGGCGCAAGCCTGCCATCAAAGCATCCGTAGCTGCTGAGGTATGTCAACTGCCAGAAGGCAGTGGGCTTTTTCTTCGCGAGTTAGGATTGGTAAAAGTCCTTGAATGTAGATCTGCCATTCCCGGAGAGAGTGAAACTGTCAAAGCTGGTAACTCTAGTGACGGCATGGGAGAGTAGTGGATCGTGACTGACAGTCTTTACGGGCTTTGTCATCTTCGGGACAGCACCAGTATACTCAGTGAAATCATACTGAGTGAGATGGGATCTGTAGAACGGGCAGTTTGAATGCTGTCCAATCCACGTTTTCAGACATGCTTTGTGAAACACATGTCCACAGACCGTCTTCACTGGCTTCCTCTGTCCTGACCAGTCGCTCTCTAGACAGACGGAGCACGAATCTGGCAACAGCATCGGTACCCCAATTGCTCGCGGTGGTGTTCGCGCTGTAGCCATTGTAGAATCAGTCGTAAATCAAGCAAAAGATTTTCAAACCAAGGGTTTGGAATATTTATATAAAAAAAATCAAACGAATTTGAAAATTCGGAAGAGATAACAGGCTCTTCACAACGCGCGGATGACGAAATACTACTGATTTAAAAATTTGAAGGTTGGGACGATATACTAAAATTTCAAAAAAAACATTTCCCAAACGTTCGGAGAAGTTTAAAAAAAAATCGGAAAACTCAAAGGTTCGACAAAGTTACCAAAAGTTCAATTAAGCGTTTCGAAAAAAAAATTTCAATCAAAATCATACGGTTTCTCCCTCACTTCCAGGAGCTACCTCTCAACATAAAAGTCTTCAGGTCGCTCTCCCTCCTTTCAGGTCAGAAAACTTTGTACGAGCAAGCGACGTGAATGTGTGCATGAAAAATTGTGGAGTTCCCACAGAAATCTGGGAAGAGTCGGGTTGGAGAAGCTAGAGACTGAAAATGATACTAGAGATTCTTCAGCCAGGCAGTTAGCAGTATGCCAACTCCTGATTACTGAAGGTCTCTAGCATCACTTCCATCCTCCAACCTCTTTTTCCTTCCCCTTCACCTGATTGTCATGTCTAGTTAACCCCTCAACTGGGCAGAGTCATGAATCTGGTCAACTAATTAGCTGGAAGCCAAACAGTCGTCTCGCAGACTCATAACTCCGTCCAGCCAGTTGGCCAACAGAGACATGTCTCCGCGAGAGCTCACACAAAAAAATTTTGTGAGGCCACCTACCATTTCCATGGCAGAAGGCCAGCGGGAAAGATCATAAAAAAATTCAAAAAAAATCAAAAACTAGACACCTGTTCAGACTCGAGGCTTGACCAAAGTCAAACCTAGAGTCGAACGTCAATTCAAGAACTTTCAAAAATCTAAAACGTTACGTTACTTTATTTTACTCAATTAACTTCAAAAATTCAAAATCTCAGAACTTTCAAGAATCTTTACTTTACTTTACGAACTTTAAAAACTTTAACGTTACTCTACAGAAATAAATTCAAATACCAAACAGTTAGACTCAGGTCCGCATGTATCTTCCACTGGATATGAGACCTGAGTCAGTCAATCAGCAAAGTGCCAAATGACCATCTCACTCTAAGTCCCAGTCCCCAGTAAAATTTACACTTAGACCACCGAAGTCTAATTGAGGTGGCCCCACGTTGGGCGCCGTTTTTGTTATGGAAGTATGATGAGTGATTTCTTTGGACGTAAAGTCCAGACTGTCAGCATGAGCTGACAGATCACTCGACGGACAGCGTTACCTGCAGGGCGGCACGCTAGCTCGCCTCGGATCATTGGCGGAGAGTGTGGGGAGGTTCCACGAAAAAACCTGCCTCTGCCGTCAGCCATAACCAAAAAAAATTCCTCGTGCCTACATACAAAATGAAGGGACCCTTACGTCACTTACCTATATACCTTGTGGAAGGCGTAGATGTTTTGCCTTCTTTGCCCCCATCCTCCCATCTGACTCTGAGGGGCACAATTATTCAGAGTCCCTATTTTGACCTGTAAAAGAGACTAGAGCAAACCTATACAACCTTCACGTGAGAGGGCTCCAGGAAAACGAAGGAGAAAATAAACACTCAACAATTCATGTTCACGTTATAAATTATTTATTCTATAAGGCACACTTCTGTCCATTACTCTATCACAATTCAATATTCCCTATACTTCTTTTTCTATGGATTACAAGTTTACAACGAGCAACTTAAACATTCTAAACCTAATCAAACACTTGAGTGCCTATTCTGAAATCTACTATATTACATAATATCTTCTTACACGTAACCTTTTAATTCAATAATCAATGTCAGAAACTGTAAGCCTTCAATAAAAATTCTAGGTATTCACACTTCTTGGAACAAATAAAAAATTGGGGCACTGCTATCGCTAGTACTGATTTGAACTTAATTTGAATCTTAATTTGAATTGGTATACAAAAATTGTTGTCTCAATATAAATCTTTTCCCCTTTTTTCGTCTTTTGTATGAGTCGACAACATAGCTGAATTTCTTCAATTCTCAACAATAATGACTATAATAGGGTCACACTTCTCCATTTCAATACAGGTCTTATTTATAACCAGCCTCGCGCTTATGCACATACACCCATATGTGGATAGACTTATGTCAGCAATAAGATGCTTAGACCGGCCAAATTAAGGATAATTCTGATAAAAAAATTATATAGATATTTCTTCTTTCTTACGGTTTATTTTCACCCATGAGATTACTTATCCTATCTATTCGCACGCTTTATGCAGAAAATGCAACACTAGCACAAAATTGTTCGCTACGATCTATAGAATGCAATAGTAACGAAGGCCTGACTGGCAAAACCTTGCTCAAAGAAAATTGTAAAGAGTACAAAAAATCAACTTACTATTTGTCCGATCCCTCGAAGGAGCTCCCTGGAGGCGATTATTTTACACTTGCGTAGCTGAAAATTTAAGAATTAATTGATGTTAAAACCTACTACTAGCATAACTTCCTTTCACGAATATAGCGTTGAGATCAACCACGAGTGTAATCATGGGCCGTATTGCTTGAATCAACCATTTCCTAAGCCAGGAGTTCCATTATTCTTCCCGATTTGACATGAGATTAATAATTATCAGTGACGTTTCTCTGATATGTGTGCAACTTTTCGCTTTATTTTTTCAGGAAATCAAAAAAATAAAAGAAATCTTTATTTAATTTCAGGAACTTTATTTTATTTCAACTAATTCGATTAAAACACGATTAAGAACTAACTACCTTAAAGATATCTTTCCTAAATTTTAATTTAGAAATTTTTATTTACGCTAATTCAGCTAAATGTGTTGACGTTGAGTTTGTAACTCGAGATATTTGTTTTTCACGATTTCGCGAATGAAATCGTGGGAAGCTTATTTTTAATAAGAACGGAAATAATTACATAATGCATATTATGTGAATATGTTTAGAAAAATGCTGAGTTCGCCGGGAATATAACTTGCATGTCGAAACGTAGCCTGGTTATCAATAAAATCCTTTATGAATATGTATGTCCAAACGACATCTACTTGTTAACAAAATTCTTCATATATATATATATGTAATACGAGACGTAAGAAGAAGAATTAATAATGTGACTGCTCTTGCGTATATATATATATATACCACAACATAAACTAGTTTTCCCTTTTTGCTTTTTTTTTGTGTTAATGTTAATGCACGCAATCCTATATCTTTACCTGTAAAGACTAATTGTGGACGCAGTTACTAATAATGTTACCTATATATATATGTTTGTCTCAAGACGTACAACTAAGTATTAATGCGAATTCCTTTTTAAGTTTATTTTTGTTTTTTTTTGTCTGTTGAGCTTGAGTTATCACTGCAATGTACTTTATATATATGTATATTAATTCTTTCTCAATACGTCACTACCAAAACGTAGAACTAGCGTCTAATGTAATTCTGTACATAGATGTACATGTCAAAACCTAAGTTCCTTATTAAATAAAAATCTTATATATGCATGATTTCAACACGTAAGAACTAAGTATTCTTTCCATAGGTATATACGTCCAACGTAACCCAGGTATTTCTGCAATGCACTTCGTATATCTCTTATATAAAGCTACTCGGTAATGTTATTCAATATATATATGTATGTTGGAAAATATGTAAATTCAGCTTTCCTGCCTGTCCTGAGCTCTCGTAGTGCAGCTTTGCAGACTTCTTTGATTAGAGTAATTTCTGCACTTCATCAGGTTCTCCATTAAAGCCGCTATCTAATTCCCGGACCTTTTCTTTATCCACTTGTGCTTGGATGATTATTCTGTTTTCTCTCCCACAAGGAAATATTTTCCACAACTGGTACTTAAATTAAAGTTTTACTCCTTTTCGATTATTATTTTACACTAGTTTTCTTCGCGTGAACTCGCTGTCTTTTCTGGATAAAAATTTTTGATTCTCTAGGAAGGCAATCAGTCTTCATCCAGCGCAAAAACTTACTTAATCGCGTTTTTTTCGTACTTCCGCATCTTCGTTGGCCCCCTTTCCCTTGTTCCACTCACATGGTGCACAGTGTTCCAGTGACAATTCTGACAATCAGATGTCAGTATAGACACGTCAAGTGGGGTGCCGTGCTTACACGATGCTACACTAGTGCTACGCTCTGGCGTACATGCGGCCATAACAGTAGAGCGCATCTATGCACACACCATTTCTAATTAGCATGCACAAAAAAATATATATTGATCATACAAAACACCCATAAGGTGATTCACTGCATTTTATGTACATGCAGAAAGAATAAAACAAAAAAGATTGATCAGGCAAAACACCCATAAGGCGATTCACTGCATTTTATATACATGCAGAATGCTATACAAAACATCAAAAGAAAATAAAAGTCATGTCCACCTGCTTATGGACAAGCCAAAAAAAAAAAACAAAACCAACAGCACATGGTACTTAGAGTAAACGATCAATGAAAAGCATTACATTGTTGCTTTCTTTGTTTACTTCTACCTGTCTGAAACTTTGTATAATGCCCGCTGTGCATTATTTGCATGCACAGCAAATATGATCAATAATGAGCAGTTTTTAAAGTGTATAAATTCAGTGTGATTAGATTAAATAAATCAGAGTTAATTTTTAACTCTAAAGTGCCAAACACAATTCCACCGTTCCGATTCAATTCGATCCGTTACGTGCATGAGCACAATTGTTCCGTTCAAACTTACCATCAGTTTTAAATTTCTCATTGAATTTTTTCCAGATTTTGTCTTTTGTTTTTACATCCATGTACAATTTGTTGCCTTTGTCATAAAGCTCTTCATATTTTTTAATTTCTTCAATAAAAACTTCTTCATCCATCTTGAGTTTACACAAACATTGTACAGGTAATTTTTCTAGGATATGTCATCCGTGAAAGTTGAAATTTGCTCAACTTCTCCGTTTCGATCCATTTCAGTGCAATGTGTCCAATTGCACGTACGTCTCATAAGCAAATTTTACATTTGTACGTATGGGATCGAAACGGTGCAATTGTGTTTCCCACTTAAAGGTGCGGATCTTCTTATTGAATCTAACTGTGAGCTCCCTTAGCTTCGAAATGGCTTCGCCTCAAGGTAATTGAGCTCTTCAGCTCTACCTTACTTTTACCACTTGAGCTTCTTATAGCTCTGGTAATCTGGCTATCCTAAAAGAGAGCTCCATAGCTCCTGCTTGGAATAGCCGCTTGGATAATAGAGAGCTCCATAGCTCCTATCTGGTAGGCACATTGTTATACAGCGCTTTACGAAGTTCTTTGACAATACGACAGAAAACTCTAACGTTCTTTTTCTATCGACAGACTTGAATGACAAAAGAGCAAGTTTTCTACAGGGATGTTCTCAATATCTCGTTGTCTGCGGATATCCAAACGCGGCTTCATGGAGTCATATGTTGGAGGGCGGTCAGCATCGGAGGAGTAGCTGGTGCAGTGCTTGGCGAGGTGTTCAGCCATGAGCACTGGGTCAGTAACAACGACATCGTCGACTCTAAAGGAGCGTTTACAATGACAGAGTAGAGTGGAGTCAACAGATTGCATTTTCTCTCCTTTTCTCAAGCTTGCACTATCATATAAGTTCTTCGCGCTATCCACCAGAGTGGATTTCACAGAGTAGCGTCAGATTGGAACAATTCCTAATCTCACGTTGGTAGTTTCGAAATACTAGTTTCTAACAGATGTCGCACTAATAATTACAAACTTTAATTAACGAAAATTAATAAATTATAACAAAAAAACCAAAAATAAATATGTTTTATAAGAAATTAAAAATGTATTTAGTATTTTTATGATACAATTTTAACAAAATAAAGTCAATTAAGAATTAAAATTTTCTTATGTTCGAATTGGCTTATTAATGGAATATAGATCGCAGTCGTTCATTTCGAAAGTGTCCGTAATAAATGTTAATTTGTAATTTGTGATAATTCAAATCGTTCATAGCTCATTCTGGTGTAATTATAGAAATATTTTCTGTAATCGACAAACTGTGTTTTGTTTTAAAATATATTTCAAATGTAAACACATGATAATCTGTCACACAATTTTCATATGATTTCGAAAATCCGAATGAAGCTCACTCTGTATGGTGCATGCACGCTACTCTGGTAAAAGCTCACTCCACTCTACTCTGTCATTGTAAACGCTCCTTTAGGCCTGTGATGCCTGCCTTAGTGGGGCTTGTTTTTCGCAACCTTAATTTATCTTCTCATCAGGGCATTTGCTATCGAAAGGCGGCAGCGTTCTCAGAAGCAGGATGTCTTTTAAAGAACCTCAATGCCCTGTCCTTACATTCCACGAGATATCTCACTTTGGTGTTGAGCCAAGGGGGCTGAGCTTTGACTTTGGGCCGAGATTATAGCGGAATACTGTTATTCGCAAGGCCTGCCCAGTCCACACTATGCTTGACATATCGCGGTACGTGTCGGACGAGTGGGAGAGTTCTTCCCGTGAATAGTACTATTGGATAATGGTCAGTACCTCTGGGGTTCTCCACCTGATGGCGGAATCGAGGGATTGGGAGCAGATAGAAAGCTCAATGTGGAGTAGGGAATTTCGGGAGTTGAAAGTGGTGGGGCTATTATAAGCAGGGCGTCGTGCTTTCAGATACGAGAAGAACGTCTAGGCGTCCAGTTTACCTAAGAGGAGGGTTGATCTGTCCTCTTTCCAGTTTTCTGCAAGAAATCTTTAATTTGGGTTAAGAGGAAATAAAAATCACTCGGTCGCGTACAAATCTTTCGAATTTATTATAATTCTTATAATTCTTTATTAATTCTTTTACAATTTATAAAAACTTGTCAACTAAGACTTCTCTTTAGCTTAAGCGAGTCCCGACCGACTCTGATTGAGGTTTTCACTAAACTACCCGATTCCTACATCGCATCTTTGCAGCAATATCGTTGTCGCTTCATCGCGACTACAGGATGTAATTCGACTCTAGAAGTGGAAAACGTAGAAGTAAACAAAAATTAATTACTTCTAGATAAGATTTGTGCTATATGCGCTGAGGGAAGAATTCTTAAGTGCTCGTGTGCACTTGAAAAACGATACTTTGTATCGTGGAAAATGAGTTGTGATTTTCGTCGGTCAAGGCAGTGTCACAATCGATAAATTATGATTTGTGCCGACCAAAGGCAATCAACATTTCATCCCCCTAAGAAAAAGAAACTTTTTGGCTTAAGGACAAACATTTTCTCGTAGGTAGGATCGTCTATTTTTTTTTCAGCCGGTCGAGTCTCGCTTTTACAAAATTGATGGATGTTACTAATATGTAACGCAATTTTGCTTTAAGAATTATAAAAGTTTTTCCTATCTTTACACCAATTTAAGGTAAGTTTATTTTTTTGTTTTATAGAAACTATGCTATGAAAGTATAAAGATTATCTTTTACAAAAATTTATTTTATAGAAACTATGCTAGATAATCCTTATAATCTTTTACAAGAATTTAAGGTGAGTTTATTATATATATATATATTTTTTTGTTTTATAAAAAGGGGATCCTGCATGGTACACACATTTAGACCTCCTAGTACCTACTTATTTGTTTGATGCATATGTAATGTATATGTTGGTCGACCTGTTCATTCTCCGGTCTGGTTCCGGTCGAGTTGGGCTTACTCAGCGTTAATCTATTATAGACCACGAGCAAAACCATTCCAAAAAGTAGGATATATATCCGTGAATAATGGTGGATCGTATGTGAATCCAATGGGAGATTTTCCACTTCTTCTTTCTTTAAGATGTTGATCTGATCGGAAATTAATGTATGGTCCCCGTTTGAAACGTATTTTACTACGGCTACTTTATGAGAATAATTAAAGTAGTTTTTGGTGAAATTACGTAAAAGTATTGAAATATTATTGGGCGGTATATACGAGCTTTTTAATTGGGATGACTTGCTAGTATAGCCTCTTATGGTTAGTTCTGGCTTCGTATATAGTGTAATGCTTTATTTTGTCTGTATCATCGTTATAGGCGGATCAGAACAATTGCGCACAGATTATACAAGATTGTACGAAATAAATCTAATCTAGCTATCTCACGTGCTAAGCGTTAGTACTATTCTTCTAAGTTCAACCCCTCAGCCTTCCTCCCCGAACACTGGCGAAATTTAAACCTGGCGGGTGTATATGGCAAAGACAGGAGTGATGACTGTAGTCTAAACCCTGACGAACTAAATGATTTTTTCATTTCCGCTGGAAACTCATCTGTGATAACTAGCCAACCCGGCCTTCCTGATTATTTACTAGAAGAATATGGCTACCCCTAATCCTTCCAACACATTCTCGTTCCGTGGAACTGATTTAAATGAACTTACCGTGGCTATCAGTAGTATTAAGTCTGATGCAATCGGTCCAGACAGCTTGTCACCGCGGTTCATCAAAATGTTATTCCCGTATATTGCTAAGTACATCTTACATATTATTAGCTCTTGCCTAATGTCATCTACGTTCCCTAGTGAGTGGAAAATAGCAACTGTACTGTCGGTGCCCAAGAAAACGCCTGCTGAATCTCACGCTGATTACAGTCCAATAAGTTTACTATGTTTTCTTTTGAAAGTACTAGAAAAGCAAAGCAAATACGGCTTTATGTGGAATCCTGCAACCTATTAACGAGTTGGCAATCCGGCTTCCACGCTTCCCATAGCTGCGAAACCGCAGTCTTAAAAGTATCTTCAGATATAAGATTGGCTCTGGACCGAGACAAGTTCACTGCTCTGGTTCTTTTCGATTTTTCGAAAGCCTTCGACTCTGTAGACTATCGCATACTTCTCCAACGATTTACCGAGAGTTGTCCATGATGTGAAAATTCATTTATGTGCTGATGATGTTCAGCTGTATCTAAGTAGACCTATTGGCCTCCTCGAGGATTGCCTGGCACGAATAAACTCTGATTTGGACCGAATTTGCACCTGGTCTAACTATAATCGGCTGCTACTAAATCCGGGAAAGTCACTCTGTGCTATCTTTTACAATAGCACACTCAAATACCGTCTATACTGTTGAACGGCGTTTCACTGCCTATGTCAAACAAAGTCACCAATCTTGGGATAGTACTAAACCCCAATATGAAGTGATGTAATAACATTAATAATACGATCAGAAAATCTATGGGGGCTTACGCAGACTGTGGCTTTCAGCGAATATATTATCCAGTCGTTAAAAACACTAATCTTGCCTTATTTCACTTTTGGATGTTTGGTCTTTCCTAAACTGGATAGTATCTGTACACACAAGATGGAAGTTGCCCTAAATGACTGTGTGAGGTTCATTTATGGGTTGCGTAGGTTTGATCATGTCTCACATCTCCGGTCTTGCTTGTTCGGATGTTCTTTTGCCTCTTACCTTAAACAAAGAAACTTGGTTTCTTTGTACAATTTGTTAAAATTTAATAAGCCAGAGTACCTAAGAGAACTTTTCCATTTTACTACCTCCCAACGAAATAGAAATTTGGTATTGCCTCGCTTTCATAAGACTGTAATGGAAAGGTCTTATCTTGTCCAAAGCATCCGTCTGTGGAATGATCTCCCTGTCAGTATACAGGCGGCTGGTACCATCGATGCATTTAAAAAACTCGTTATAACGCACATAATATAGGTCCTTTTTCACATTATTTTCTTTCTCTCCGCAAGGGAATACTAGTTAGTTGATAGTTTCATAGTATACATAATCATTTTTATTTTTTTTATTTTTTCTTTAATGTTGTTATACTTGAATTGTAACTCCTACTTAATGATGATTATTTTTATTTTTTTTATTTTTATTTTTTCTTTACTCTTTGAATTTCGATGTACTTGATTCTAGCTCACTGACATATAATATGGACTGCTTAACTTTCTATTTCATGTGGGCTCAATTGCTTGTGTCAATAAAAGTTCTTACGCCGGTGCCAACATTGAAAAAATCATTGGCGGGAAGTTGAAAAAATAAGCGCGCAGCTCGAAAAGTGATTATAATAAAACGTTTCGAACTTCTGCTTCATATCTTATGAATATATTGCCTTTTGTAAAACAATTTTATCAGTAATAACCCTAAATAATTAATTTAAAAACATTTTTTCCGACAGACCCACTTATTTATTTGTTGTTTACAGTTCTCCTCAGTTGGTACTTGGTGCTTAGACCGAAAGAGTCAACAATATAAAAGTGAGCCCACTTTTTGCAGTGCATTTCCATTAACGTAGTCAGTCCATATTATATATGTCAGTGTTCTAGCTCCACTACAATAGCTGTACTCAATAAGATTTCAATCTTGTGTACTTTACCGAAGTAAAGTTTATTCTATTCTATTCTGTTCTATATCGAATCTAGGGTGAGGTTCTCGGTAGTTGAGAAAAGCCATTTATTCACCTGAGACAACTGGATCCACATTGTCTTATGATCTGATTGTCTGATATTACAGGTGCTTGATATGGAACTTTTTCTTTTAATTAGTGGTAGTTCACAAAGTTAGCTGTCGGAGTTCACATTGAATATGGGGTGTAGTATTCGACACAAGTATTGTAGATGAATAATACTCTGTTATACAATTTCCCAGTTCTTCCGATGTTAAATCGCAATAGTGTTCCTCTATGACGAGGTAGTGTATAGTAGGTTGTATGAAAGTGAGCGTATGCTGGTGTATGGTAGGTTAGGGTATAACCTTATTAAGTTGGTAATTCTCTTTATATGAGGGAATTTTAAACTCGTACAAAATTCTATCATCCACGATGGATGTGCTCATTTGGCTTATACGATACAAGGATAAAAGGGGATCTTCTTTCGTATCGTAGATAGAATTGCCTCTAATTGTTCAGGTGTTACTATGGTTGGATGTAAGCCACATGTCGAGCATCGGTAACTTGGTCAACATTGTGTTGGCTATAGCTGCGTTTTTTATCTCTCTAAAACAATACAGCTAATGTTCTAATGTAGTTAAAGATGTGAGCGACTCCATTTCAGCAATGATGCGATTGTCGTGGGTTGATTCATCGTCGTTTTTACCTTGGTGAGTCTGGCATTTAGGGCTGAGAGTTGATCGTTTATTGAGGCTTGCGATTTGTTGAACACATTTACTGTGGTTTCTAGTATAAAAGTTTGAGTTTTTATTAGTGACAAGTGATTCTCGTTGTAATTTAATTGCGTCAAATAGGCTGCGTTTTTGCCTATTTTTGCTCTTAAGTAAGCTACATATATTTTTGTGTAATGTCACTCATGAGGTGATTCATTTCAGACACAGTTCCGCTTATGGCGAAGTTTGGTTCAT
Organism: Dioctria linearis; assembly: GCA_963930735.1. Classification (NCBI taxonomy): domain Eukaryota; kingdom Metazoa; phylum Arthropoda; class Insecta; order Diptera; family Asilidae; genus Dioctria; species Dioctria linearis. The sequence goes on along the minus strand of OZ005740.1, from coordinate 233,735,565 downwards.
CCGTGAGAAGTTTGCAGAAGTCATTTACTTGATCTACGTCACAGTATATTTATACAGTAGCCCAGCTTAGAACAATCTACGGAAAAGTGAATTATAGAATTTTAATTACAAAAAAAAAACCTCAAAGTTTCTCCCATAATAGGAACTATTAAGTATGATACGAAATTAAATGAACGACCAGTAGCTAGTTGCACACAATGGTTGGGAGAAGTGTACTTACAATCTCAGCACCAGTCTGCAAATGCATTGTCCCATTACCAAACAGCTGTTTGATTGCAAAGTGGTGTTGGTTCCATGGACAATGTAACGCCACAGGCAAAATGGCTGTAATAATGTTTGTGACAGTTTGATAGTTCTGCCAAGCCGAATGGCATGGTAAGTGGAACAAATTGTTTTTAGCTTTTTTTTTCCTTGCAGAAATAGTTTTCATTGTCATTTTGTTCCTCTTCCTCTAGTACAAGTTTGTGCATGCTGTAAGTTCTGTTTCTTCCACTTTAGATTTACATAGGAACCTTTGTATTAGAAATTGACTAGTGTTTAGTTAAAAATGTTGAAAGAGAAAGCATAGTCTCTTTATAGAAGCCTCCTACTCGCTTGATAGTTTTGACAGAGCTGGGCTACTGTATGAATATACTGTTCTACGTATCTGAGTGCCTATGTAGCGCAAGGCTTGAGCCAAACTCTTATGGTCGTAATACACCAGTGCTTTCCATTCATTTGAATAAAGCTCCACTTTCCCTAATTCCTCGAAGTAAATTTCAGGATTATGTTTTATAGGATGATGATATGATAACAAGTTCGCTCCCATATGTGGAGATACGTTCAGGAACATGGCCCCAACGTATAAAATCTGAAAGGAAGTCATGTTGTTAGGCTTAAGGGAACGTAGTATGCATGTATAGTTGTATAAAATTGTTTAGCGTTTTAGCTTATACAGATTGACACATAGAGCGATTAGGCTTACTATTTACTCGACGAATAGTTTCAAATCATTATTGTGTACGATCTTATCTCTTTTTCAGACCTTTATTATGGAATTTTCTGTTGATAGGACCTGGGTGATCTAAAAAGGTCCATTCTACAGTGAAGAAAATTTGTTTTTTCTTGTATAATTTCTAAAGAGCACTTTGACTCCTAAATTAAAGTGTATTGCTTGGGTATTTTTGTCGTAGTAGTTTTTAGATTGGGTCTTTTTGTGACTCAGGTTTTCCTTAGCTATCTGGTAGCCATGCTGTAGTCGGGCCTTCATCTCGTTGGAGTAGTCCTCGTAATTATAAGTTAACTGAGGTTTCTGTGTGAGAATACTTGGAAACCACATAGTAATTCGTACGAGGGCAGTAGGCAGTAGTTGTGCTATAAGAGCACGAGACCACTTTTTCCATACAAAAAGTGTCCCGAAAAATGGTTCAGAGCCCCCCGAAATTGGTGATTATAGAAAGGAAGAAGAAGATGCATAATGAGTTGCTGTCTTCAGGCGTAATGACTTAACACAGCCGATAAACAAATTCAAATAATGTAAACAAAATTCGCACAGAGTCGAGTAATGTAAACAAAGTCGAATAACGTAAACAAAATTCGCACAGAGTCGAGTAATGTAAACAAAGTCGAATAATGTAAACAAAATTCGCACTAATCAATATTAGTAATAATTCAAGTTGACCCTAGTATATTTTTGTTCATGCCAAATTTTCATCAGAAATCCTCTACGGGCATGATTCGAGATATTAGCCATCTTACCTTCTCAGGTGTAGCTCAAAAACAAAAACAACAACAACTATAACCTAAGTTGTTGATTAAAGATTTGATGATATTAATCTGTAGGAGTCTTTTATAAAAATTTATTTTTTGGTGGGTTAAATTTAAAGCTTTGATGAGCTATGATATTAATGTAGTATAAGTTGACTTAGATGAGTGGCGGAAGTTGTATGCATGTAGTAAAAGACCTTTTCATCAAATTTTCGGTGATGGTGTAATGGCATGGCCAGTGTTATTAGCTCTAAACCTATTCTCAGCGATAATTTATTCCCTTAGCACGTAATTTAAAAAAATATCGTCTAATTTCGGTGTGACCTGAATAGGTTATATGTTAATAGCTGTTTAACGGCTACAGTTAACACACAGGGTGTAATAGGTCAACTTAAAGAGGAGAGCCTACAGTTTACAGTTTATATAAAAAAAGTTATGTTAACGACCTTTTTGCAAAAATAATAATAGTTAAATTAAAAAACAAAGGGAAGAAAATCCGAAATTTTTAGTTTAGACAACCGCATGATTCTTGATGGGATAGGGCTATGGGGCTGATTTAGCAGTCCTTGAAAAGGCCATGAGCTTAACTGTGACCGTACGCTCTGTATTTTTTAAGATACAGGGTGTTTTGTGAAAAACTAGCTTTTTTCTTAATCGCCCTGAAACTCCTAAAATCTAAACGGTTGATATCCCCCCCCCCCCCTTCCATACAATTTTTGGTTCGTCTAGGTGAGTACTATTACCTCCCGCTCTATTGACCTCCTAGTTGGAAACACCCTGTATACAGTGTGCTCGGTAAATAAGTAGGATGAAGTATGCCAATATATACCTTGGAGTATCCAGATAAAACTTTCTTGAGACTCGTCGCCCTAAATTCACAGCTTCCCTCTCAAATTTAAGGTATCAAGTCAAACGTGAGCATTGATTCCACAGAGATCCCTTTGTCCTGTATAATGATAACTAAAATGGTACATGTTACAAGTGAAACGGTTTTTTCAATTTGGGGTGGTCCAAAAATGAATGGATTTCCAATGGTGATTTTTTGGCTGTTTTGGACTTTCAGGAAAACTGTTTCAACATTTTCTTTCATAGCTATTTAATTTGACAATATTTATTCTTGATTCGTTTTTCCATTTGAGGGAACTTATTTATAAACTTATTGTAGTCATAGGTGTTTAACTTTTCTATTTTTAATAAAGTTTTTTAAAACGTAAATTCTGAGCCGGAACTCCAATTTTTCACTTCGCGTAAATTGTTTGTAAGAAAGAGTGGTATATTTTTTCTACAATATCGTAATCTACAATGTAATCGATTATCTTTCTAGCGTGTTATTTATAAACTGTTCTCAAAATGCGATTTTCGAAGGTAAAGCATTTTTACACATTACTAAGAAAATGTCATTTTTAATATTTTTTTAAATCCTTTTTTAAATAAGATTATCTGCAGACGAATATTTACGCGAATATTTGGCTACAGAATAGTAAAATACATAACCGAAATCTAAGCAGTGAGTTTAAATATAGACATTAGATATACATATATGTTTATTTCATTTATTTATATCTTTTAAGTCTTACTACTGTTTTACTTTTATTGATCAATTTTTATTCTTCGCGAAATTATATAATCAGCAGGATTTTCATACTAATTGTTTCTATTCTTACTAGCACTACTTTAGATGTGTACATACGAGAAATCGGTGCACACCCTTATCTTTGCTTCATTGCTAAGCTTACACAAACATAATGTGTCACCCTCAGAATTTTCCAGTTACATTAACTCCCACTATCAGTACGTTTACATGAATACTTGAGAACTTACTTGAAATCCACTTGAAACTCAAGTAGGGTTTTGGTTGAATTAATTCCAATTACTTGACTTGAAATTAACTTGAAGTGATCGTTTACCTTTGACAACTCTACATTAACTTCAATACAGAATTGCTGATTTTTAGATAAATATCTTGAGAAAAGTGCTAATTATCTCATAGTCTGAATTATCAACATGAATCTTTTTCTTGTTCCCTTTGCCGTTTTGATATCTCGCACAAATGAAAAATTTTCAAGTATCTACTGAAGTTGCGTTTATATGAATTTTTTCAAGTAAACCGAACAAAATTTTGTGATTTACTTGACTCAAGTATAATTGAGGTCAATGCGCGTTTACATGATATTTTGATTACTTGATCTCTACTTGAAGTATACTTCAAGTATTCATGCAAACGTACTGTCTTGTTGAAAATGAAAAAAATATGCGAACAAAATTGATAGAGTTGAATTGGAAATTCTACCAAACATAGCTCAACCTGGAATTTCTGTTGGTAAATTCAAATCTATCTCTCGAATGTAGTTCTTTGGTTATCTAGTTATTAAAATGGTAAAACTGACAAAGTCTGTACATTACAACTCAGAATTCTCGGAAGAGTTTTATTTGATGACCGACTTCAGTAAAATAAAATTTGCCCAAGCAACAAATGATGCCAGACAAATTACAAGGAAAAGTGTCTCGCCAACAGCACAGAGCCATTAGAGTAAAGCAATATATATGTAGACACCGAAAATGTATTGAGGAAGAGCCGAATCTAACAGCGCCGCATTTTTGAAACTATACCTACTAAAGCAAATGTATTTGCTTATCATGATTACCGCCATCTGGCTTCCCATCTCTAAACTGGTTCCCTATGCACTTGCGTGTATTCTGACATATAACTTAAAGTTCTTTAGTTTATAGATAAAAATTTATTTAAATTTGTCTTTCTAATGAAAATATTTGAACCTTCCTTTTTTTCGTGATGACTGGAGAGCTACTGTACTGCATCGACTTGCATTGGAGAACTATACAACAGCAAGCAATACTAAAATTTTTGTTGCTATTTTTCACTTCTGAGTATTAAGAATGGTAGATTTCATATTTTTCATATGATTTCGTTTAAGACTTTATTGATTTACTACCAATCATTTTTTCATTTGATCCTGCGATAAACTGTTTCTAGGAAGCTCTAAAAAATGGTTGCATGTACATATGTAGGTGGGTATACTTGCAGGATCAAATGAAAGATAACATTCTAAGGGCCGTATTCACCAAGCCATTTAATTGAAATTTAATTTAATTTCTGTTTTAGTACTCCTGTAAGAGAGGGTTAGGGCACACTTAAAATTAAATTAAAATTTAATTTGGGTTATTTTATGTTATAATAACGCATATATAACTTTAAGTTTACTTTAAGTGAGCCCTAACTCTCTCTAACGAGAATACTAAAACAGAAATTAAATTAAATTTCAATTAAATGGCTTGGTGAATACGCCCCTAAGTTTTCCAAATCTTGCAAGAGAAAAGAGTAGTGATCATGCATTTTGGTGGGAAAATGGTTAGAATTTAAAAAAAAATGCAATTTGGATGGTGATTTGGAGAGGTGATTGGACATTTATTGGAAATTTTAGATATGACAGTTATCTTCGCAAAATGCGCAACAAGAAAGTTACGGGAGGTTAATGGAGAAAGTATCTAAGGTTACAAAACCTACCCTTTATACTGCCCAAACGAAGCATCAAACCACAATTTTCTTTATATACATTTTTACTTGCTTCGATCTCAACTAACAAACCCTTGCACTACTTACTGAACACCCTTGCATATGTACATGTGCATAATATGTATGTATTACTTTTTAATTTTGTAATGGAAAAACGTAAATATCTCTCTTAGGAGGGAGGGCGACATTTTATTGGCCAAAAGCATTTAAATAAAACTGATGTTGGTACCAGTCGGTTATCTTTTTTAGCGTATCCTTCGTTACTTCCGTATGAAGGAAGCCTGAATGATTTAAAAAAAAATTGCAAATATGTATGGGTGTTTCACAAGTGGTGGATAATAATGAAGGAGGCGATAGGTCATGTCGAGAAATGAAAAAAAATGTATGGCAGAGGGGGGTGCATTTTCAACCCTTTCCAAGATAATCGGGGTTAAAGGACTAAGGGTACGTGAAACGTAGGTTTGTACAAAAGCAATTATATCTCCTAAACGACAAATAGTAGAAAGATGGTCGGGGTGCTAATTTATAGAGAACCTCCTGCCCTTTGATTCAATGTGTCAGTGCTTCATCTACAGTATGTAGTTTAGAAGAAACGGTCTGCCAAACTTCAAGTTTCAGCTTTGTAACTCATTTTTTTGTGTTTGAAGCAAAAAAACTGAAATAAACACCTTATAATTTTTTTTTCTGTCTTACTCCTGTTAGAAGCTAAGATTGTTTTCTTTAAAACGCACTTTGTTTTCATTTTGTACCTTTCACCGTTTATGAGTTATGACACAAAAATTATTCCACTACGTGTAGAAGAAAATCGGGATTAGTATTATAAAATCATAAAATACACGCCTCTCATTTTGAATACAAAGTAGACAGTATGACGAATCGTCATTTTCTACCTGCTGGCATCTCATTTGGTTGGAAATCTGCGTAAATTTGTAATAAAGGATGGCTTACCTGACATCCTTTTAAAGAAACAAGCAATTTGTTACCTGCAACTCATCTTATAACGGAGTTAATTCTTTATTGGAAGCCTTCCGAGATACGTGTGGATGTTCTGTAGCCCAGTGGTGTAAATTGTGTAAATTTGTTATCCCAGTTTTTGTAAATTGGGATTCATCGGTGCACAGGATTTTGTCCAAAAACGTGTAGTCGTCAAAATCTATCTCTAAGAGCCAACTGCAAAATTCGGTGCGTAGCGGCTGATCTCCTGGTAGTAGCTCCTGGACAGGAGTAACGTGGTAAGGATACATGCCTTCCTTTTTAGAATTCTCTAAACAATTGACATTGACATTCCTAAGTGAAAAGCTAAGCGCCTAGTTCCTATAGCAGGATCATTCCTTGCAATTTCTAAGACCCTCTCCTGTGCTTCAACTGTAGTCCTTAAAGGATTGAAGGTTTATCTCGACACATTTCCAAAGTTGCCAGTTTCTTTAATTCTTTGGTAGGTTCTTTGAAAGACACGTACGGATGGAAGCCTTCTTGCCGGAAATCTTCGATGATATTCGCGTTGAGCCTCAAGGAAATTTCCGTCGCTGTAACCGTAACAGTACACTATGTCCGCGTATTCGTCATTGGAAATCCTGTGGACCGATGAATCCGAATTTACAAAAACTGGGATAACAAATTTACACAATTTACAGCACTATGCTACAGAAAATCCACACGTATCTCGGAAGGCTTTCAATAAGAAATTAACTCCGTTATAAGATGAGTTGCAGGTAATAAATTGCTTGTTTCTTTAAAAGGATGTAAGGTAAGCCATCCTTTATTACAAATTTACGCAGATATCCAACCAAAAGAGATGCCAGCAGGAGCAGGTAAAAAATGACGATTCGTCATACTTTCTACTTTGTATTCAAAATGAGAGGCGTGTATTTTATGATTTTATAATACTAATCCCGATTTTCTTCTACACGTAGTGGAATAATTTTTGTGTCATAACTCATAAACGGTGAAAGGTACAAAATGAAAACAAAGTGCGTTTTAAAGAAAACAATCTTAGCTTCTAACAGGAGTAAGACAGAAAAAAAATTATAAGGTTTTTATTTTAGTTTTTTTGCTTCAAACACAAAAAAATGAGTTACAAAAGCTGAAACTTAAGTTTGGCAGACCGTTTCTTCTAAACTACATACTGTAGAAGAAGCACTGATACATGGAATCAAAGGGCAGGAGGTTCTCTATAAATTAGCACCCCGACCATCTTTCTACTGTTTGTCGTTTAGGAGATATAACTGTTTTAGTACAAACCTACGTTTCACGTACCCTTAGTCCTTTAACCCCGATTATCTCGGAAAGGGTTGAGAATGCACCCCCTCTGCCATACAATTTTTTTCATTTCTCGACATGACCTATCGCCTCCTTCATTATTATCCACCACTTGTAAAACACCCTGTATATGAACATGGGAATGATTAATTAGAGATTAACAGATTAAAAGACTGATATAATAATGCATGTTAAAAGATTAAATCATGTTTCAAGTAAACCAAAAACTTTTCTCAGGATGTTACTAAGAAAACAGCATAAAACATCCCAATGACCATTTTGTTATAAGTCCTCAAAATTATACATGTGAAGTTTAATATTTAATTTACTGTGTCTAGATACACTAAGCCCGACATTTGAAAGTTCTAATGATTCATACAAAAAAACTATTCTCGTTTTCGATGAAATTCGTATTCAATCTGACGTACAAAAATCGGTTAAAGGCGAGTTCGGCTCGGACAATCAGGTTTCCGTCCCAGAAATTTATCAACGAACAGTCGATCGGCCGAATTCAAGTATATTTAAATCTAATCCAATTGTCTATGATAACTGAATAACATTCAAACAGACGGGTGCGAGAGTAATTTTATAAGAGCTGGTCTTATTATTACCAATTGTCTTAAAAGTTAACTCAAAAGAATTCTTTACTCTATGACAGAGCGCATACATTTCGTTCGCCACTTACCTGCTCCTCACGCAGAAACATTTTAGAAGTTCCAAAAAAATTCTATGAAAACCCCTACAGACAAATCTAAAATCTCGCCATGCGTTTTGGAATACAATGCAGGAAAGTTCGTGTTTCATTTAGTGAATTTGTGATATAAAAGTGATTATAAGTGATTATATACTTAATAGAAGTGCTATATTATACTCAAATATTGTTTTGTGAACGTGTTACGGTCGTAGCATATTGCATGTAGCAATATGAAGCAAGCGTGTAAGCCGGCTGCGACGAGCAGAAAATTAAAACCCACCCCGACCGAGAGAAGTGCGTTTCCTCAAGCTCGGTGTGACATGTTAACGGAAAGGAGAAGAAGAAGACAACCTCTTCTGTTTTGTCACAACGTGAAAGGCAAAAGACGTCTAACCTGGAATCCACGAGAAAATACTCCTTAACATCGGCTAAAAATTTAACGCCACACGTAAGTTTAGACATTCTTCTTATTATTCCTGATAACAAAATTTCAAGGAATAAAATATTTTTAGCAACCACGAATTAAGCCGCCACCTCCTTTCCATCCAGCCAAAAAGGTATTCCGACATTGCAGGCTTAATTGCGAGAATACAGATCTGCAAGGTAAATTGCAGTATCATAAGGCTGCCATATAGCTGCAAGTAATTTGCCAATGGACTTAACTGCCGTTTACTGAGCATTGCGTGGAGCAAATCTCATGGTCGTCGGAGCTACAAACATAATTTTGTTGCAATTGCAAAGAATTCACAGAGAAACGGCCACAACATAAGCATGTCAATACGTTGACTCTTGCATATAAAAAAAACAAAAACCAAAAAGGTACGCCACATTATGCAGTTCACCATTAAACCTGTAAATCAGAAGTTCTTTTACTCTGATCGAATGTAGATGAGCTCACGATACCTGTATCGTGAACGAATTTGTTGTAGCTGTGTCCGGTTCTTGTACCGACACAGCAAGTAATTTATTGTTCCTCGCAATGAAGATGGTGATAACTATGATGATGCTTACGATGCTTGTATCGTAAGTTACTTGTTGATTGTTTTCGGTTCTTGTACCAAGGCAATCTTAATCGAGACTCACAAAAGCGAAAGCTACTGGTAAAACAACACCTTGTATATGATAATGAAATCTGATATATTTAATTTATTTTCCACGATATTTATACAAACTTAAAGCTAGGGTCAATAATCATTACAGCACTAAATTATTGAGGTAAACGCATTGCTGACATACACAAAATTAGCGCATTTACAAATTACTAAAGCGAATGACCTGTGCTGGTTGCGCGTTTTTATTTTCGTGTTACAAGCCAATTTATGTGTTGTCAGCGAATGCCTTTATGCTTTCTAAGAGAAGGTCAATGATTTGTGAAATGCATGCAAATGAATTGATGAATTGTCTTTGTTGATTTAATTAAGCTTGAAAAAACGACTTAAGATTAAACATCCTCCACCGCCTTGAACATTGAATTCAATATTATATATACTATTCTAATGTTAGGCATCGAAGGTTACGCTAAACTCAGGATGACTTGTTTTAGGCTCGGTCTCCAATCGTCTGATTGATTTTCTTGGTGATGGCTTTGGTGGGTTTGTGATTCGTTGACAGATAGTCGCTCTGAATTTCCAAATGATGACGGTGCTTAAAGCAGCCACGAGCAGCAAAGCGGCATATGCTATAGTGTATTGATGAACATCATGTGATTGAAGATGGGTCTTAGGTGGTAATTCGTTGTATAGTTGTTTAATCTGTTCCTTTATGGCATCTAGTCCTGCCCAATGTCTATGATAGTGATATGTCTCGTTATCTTCTGATAGCAAATGTTGGGTGGCTATAACATCCGATAAATTTCCAGAGGGCGTATAGGAGAGTCGTGAAATTGATGGATAAATGCTATGTCCCTGTATTGTTATCAGTTCTTGTTTGATCATGCAATCGCCTTGAATTTTCAAAAAGCCTGTTTTCTCCAGAATTGTTTGCGTGATGTTGTTTCCACAAATTACGTTAAGTGTGGTTTTAGACTTAAGAGCATAGATCCATTCATTTGGATGATTCAACTGTATCCAGTGGGGTCCGTCTCCAACCCTTGAGACTTGACAGGAGGGTGATTGCGGCAGGTGGTTAATTAGATCTACTTCACAGGAACTGATGTTTGACCCTCTTCGATATATTGGGTGTTTTTGTTTGCAGAGGTGCTGACCTTCAGCTATGATGGGGCAAGATTGAAGTTCGTATTCCGTTATCGGATAATATTGATCCCGATGCATATTTATTACCAAATATGGGGTTGATGGATGAATGGTGAAGAAGGCGTTGTTGACCAATACTGGTACAGAGACAAGTTTGAATAATTCAAAGTCTTCAAGGGTCAGTAATGCTATTCTGAGGCGGAATATCAAGTGGCTTGTTGCTATTCTTGCTTCGACTGTCATCAAGTTGTAGAATTTTAATACTTCATCCTGGGTTACTGGAAGCCGTAACGACGATGACATGTGTTCCTTAATAGTTGTCAGCTCTCGTCTTAATTGAGGTGGTGAGATGAGCTGTGGACTAATTTTTCCATGGTGAGTGTCGACGAGTACATCTAAAATCTAGGCTTGAATTTGCTGGAAGCGTATGGCGGATAAGGTAGCCTGCATTGTCAAAGATATGAATGCTTATGACAGCCTTTCTTCTTTAAGTTCTTTTGTTAGACCGTTGACCTTTCTTGCGAAACTAGTGATTTGCCCACCCCCCCCTAAGTTTTAAAAGTGCTTATCTATTATGTCCTGGTTTTTTTTCGTCACATTTAATGTGGTATCTATCAGCGATGTTTGGTTCCTTATCAAAGCTGTCAGGTGCCCTTCATTTTGCTCTATGCCTTCAATGGTATCGGACATTTTATCTGCGTAGTTCGAATCCAATACTCTGAAAAGTGCACTTGCGATGTTGTCCACAAAATTCAAGGCTCCTCTTTTTACTCTGCTGGTGGCATTACCTTTGGGCTGAAGTAGCTCATTGGTCTTTGATATATCTTCGGTGAGGTTTCGAAAGTGGTCGACTGTACGTAAACAGCTATCCCTGTCTGTCATAAAATGACAGATGTAATTTAATGTCGGTGTTGAATTTGCAAGTATCTCGAACTCATTCCAATAGTGCTGGGTGTCGTAGTAAGCAATTACATTCCACTCACTTGAGATAATGTTTGTAACACCCAAATTTTCAAAGTATATTCCCGGCTGTGAGTGGAATGGACTCAATTCAACGGGACTACCATGTGTCAGTAGTAACAAAAGGCACGTTAGTAGTAATGTGGCTACCGCTGAGCCTGGTGTCCGGCGAGCCTTTTTCTTCGGGGACGAGTATGTGTCTGGTGACTGATAATTGCCATCGGTATGCTTCGAAGTAGATATAGTTTGTTGTTGTCGTTTATGGGTACTTGTCAATTTGTAGTGATCTAGATTCTTCAATTTAGTACTGTGCTTGTTTTTGACGTTGGAGAACAGTTCTGTGGCTTCGTCTAAATCGTAGTCCCTTTCGATAGGTAATGGCGCAAGCTTATATATGGGCCGACGTAACACTCCACTGGAGGTTCTAATATCAGCTACTCGAACCAGGCCATCATTTCCATGGTGGATTTTAATTATTCGACCTAACGGCCATTTTAATGCCGGTATATTGTCTTCTTTTATAAGTGCCATAGTGCCAGGTTGAACATTTTGGCAGCGTTCCTTCCATTTATATCTATGTTGCAACTAATTCAAATATTCGCCAGACCACCTTCTCCAGAACTCATTTTTGATATGTGTAACGAGTTTCCATCGTGTAATAAGGTTTACATTAAGTGGTTTGGTGTCGGCATCTATCATACCAACAAGGGGTTCTCCGATGAGGAAGTGTCCTGGAGTCAAGGCGTTGAGATTGTTAGGGTCAGAGGACATTGGTGTGATTGGTCTGAAATTTAAGACTGCCTCAATTTCGATAATAGCTGTTTCGAGTTCTCATATGTTAGTGAAGCGGCTGCTAACGTGCGTTGGAGAAGATGTTTAGCTGACTTTACCGCAGCTTCCCAGAGCCCTCCAAAATGCGCTGCTCGAGAGAAATGAAGTGAAAATCGATGTTCTTCGTACTACATATTCTTGTTATCTTTTCTATTGCAGTTTCAGATCCAATCATGTCCTTTACTTCTTCTAACTGGTTTTTGGCACCCACAAAGTTTGTCGCATTATCACAGTAAATGTTTGCGCAGTGACCTCTGTACTTTATATGTTAGGTTGAATATATTTTTAGGAATCTTTTCTTCGATTCATAAAAAAACTCTTAGTACTGAAATTCTTCGTTCATTTTATTTTTTGGTCCTTGAAATAAGTCAAATTTTAAAAGTTAATAAATTATTTATATTTAATGAATAAAATATTTATTTTTATTTTCTACATATGTTTGTATATTTTTTATTATTATATTTCTTTTTTTTCTTTTTTAATGTGATGATAATAAAAATATTCTATTTTAGAAAGACAGTAAATCTTTTATATATATTTTTATATAGAGAAAAGCTTATTTTTATTTAGTAAGCTATTTCATCCTCTAGAGTCTAAACTGAACTAAATCTATCTCCTGACAAAACCAAAATTTTAATTTTATTTTACATTTTGAACAAGTCTTCCTTTGTATTTTTCTGAAAGTGTACAGTGTCATGTGTCTGCGATTAAAGCTTTTTTTAAAAGTTTTTCAAAGTATTTTAGAATAGACGTCATTCTAAAAATTGATTTGCTATAAACAGTCCGCACTAATATTAACTGACAAAATAGATAAACTTTAAATTATTTTTATTTAAAACAAAAAAAAAATTAATTTAAATATGAAATGAAACTGAAATAAAATGTAGCTTCCGCTACATCAACCTCCCCTTCAGCGAGAGCGTCCATCAATGTACCAAGGTAAAAAAAAAAATATTATTAATATATTAGATAAAATTACAATTTGAATGAAACTTTCTGTTTTATAGAAGTTATAGGAGTTTCCACGCTCACATTCGCGTCCACAAATGCCGGTTTTAGACGATCGATAGAAATAACCGTTTCTCTTCCGTTGAAGTCGATCGAAAAGTGTTTGTCATTTCTTCGTATCACTCTAAAGGGCCCTTCATATGGACAAGTTAATGAAGGTTTTTGTGATCTGTCTATTCTTACGAATACAAAATCACAGTCTTTTAAATCTTTAGGAATGTATGTCTTCTTATTTTGTTCTCTAGTGCCTGTTGGCGTAAAAATCTGCATGTGGTTTCGAAGTTTGTTGATAAAATCTGATGGGTCCAAAGTAGGTTTTGGTATATCTATGAAGAACTCACCTGGTAATCGTAGTGGTTGGCCATACACCAAGTCGGCTGGACAGCAGTTGAGGTCCTCCTTAACCGTGGTTCTAAAGCCTAGGAGGATTGCTGGTATTTGCAATGTCCAATTTATGTGGTCTGTCTTTGCTCTTAATGCCGCTTTTAATTGTCTATGAAAGCGTTCAATCATCCCATTTGATTGCGGATGATATGGCGTAGAACGGATTCTATGTGCACCTAATAATTCTGAAAATTCTTTAAATAATTGAGACTCGAACTGAGCACCTTGATCCGTTGTTATTTCCAGTGGGATTCCGAAACGCGAAATGTACTGAGTGTATAACGTATTCACTATTGTCTTAGCCGAAATATCTTTTATAGGGTAAACTTCAGGCCATCTAGTGAGTCTGTCGATTACTGTTAATAAATAATTAAAGCCATCTGACGGTGGTAAAGGTCCTACCAAGTCTATGTGTATGTGTTCGAATCTTCCTTTAGGTATTTGGAACTGACCTATTTTAGATTTAGTATGTTTATGAATCTTGGATTTTTGACAAGGTATACATGATTTTGCCCAAAAATTTACATTTTTGTTCATATTAGGCCAAAAATACCTTGAAGAAATTAGTTTTCTAGTTGCTCTAATTCCAGGATGTGCTAAGTTATGTATAAGTTGAAAAATATTTTGTCTCAAGGGTTTTGGAACATATGGTCGAGACACCTTTGTTGACACCTCACACCAAATTTTATTTTGGGAGTAGGGTAATTCTGTTTCTACTAATTTAACTTTAGAATTTTTCGAAGTATTCTCTGCAGAAATTAAATATTTCAATTCTTCATCATTTCTTTGCCTTTCAATGATAATATTTAAGTCTATTTTGTTATCCTTGCGCTCGCAGAGACTTTCATTGTAACCTATAACGCGTGATAAAGAATCAGCGACCACATTAGATTTCCCTTTTATGTGTCTAATGTCTGAAGTGAATTGAGTTACGAAGTCCAGATGTCTGGCTTGTCTTGGGCTTCTTTCTGTTTTAGTCCAGATTGCAGATGTTAAAGGCTTATGATCTGTGAACACCGTAAATTCACGACCTTCTAGAAAATGTCTAAAATGTTTGATAGCTAAATACACTGCTAGAAGCTCCCTATCAAACTTTGAATACCTTACTTCAGCTGGAGTCAATTTTTTTGAAAAAAACGCTAAAGGTTCAAAATTAATTTTGTTGTGTTGTTCCAACACAGCTCCAACTGCCATGGCTGACGCGTCGACCGTTAAAATAAATTTTGTGTCTTCAAGAGGATGGACCAGAAGTGTGGAGGAAGAAAGGGCATCTTTAATTTTTATAAAAGCCACTTCACACTCTTGTGGCCAATCAAAGTTTTTGGGGTTTTTTGGTTTTTTTAGTAATTTGGTTAAATTTATGTAAAGTGGATTTAAAAATTCTGCTAAATGTGGAACGAATCTATGGTAGTAGTTAACCATCCCTATGAATTGTTGAATTTGTCTAATTGACAATGGAGAAGGGAAATTTTTAATAATGTTTACTCTGTCTTCAGATAGAAGAATTCCATCTATAGTGATTTTGTGACTTAGGAAATTCAAAGAGTTTACTCCGAAAACACATTTTGTGGGATTAATGTTTATACCAAATTCTTGTAATCGTGAAAATACTTTTTCTAAATGAGACATGTGATCTTTGTTATTTTTACTTGTAAATTCAAACAATCCAAAAGGTGTAGTTATGGCTGTCTTGTGAATGTCGTCCTGTGCTACTGGAATATGGTGATATGCCCTAACTAAATCAATTTTAGAAAAAATTGTTGACCCGTTCAAATTCAAAGAAAAATTTTGGATATGTGGTATGGGGTATCTATCAGGTGTAGTTATTGCATTTAAACGCCTGTAGTCTCCGCAAGGTCGCCAATCAGAGGAGCTCTTCTTTGCTACCATATGTAATGGTGAAGAAACCGGTGAAGATGAAAGTCTGCATAAACCTAATTTTACCATTTCTTCGAATTCTAATTTTGCAATCTTTAATTTTTGTATATTGAGAAAAAAAAAATCTGAATTGGCAAAAAAAAAAAAAAAAAAAATTTGAGAAAAAAAAAAAAAAAATCTGAATTAGCAAAAAAAAAAAATTTGAGAAAAAAAAAAAAAATTTGAGAAAAAAAAATAAATTTGAGAAATTTGATGTACTACATTATGTTTTACGGGAAGATCATAATTTGGTGTCTGAGTTAACGACGGAAATCTCTGCAAAATTTTACCATATTCGTTGTCAAATGCATAATGACGTGGTGAAGGAGTATTTGCATTTACCGTGATTCCGTTTACACAAAGTGAAGTTTTCCCGTCAATCAATCTTTTATTTTTAAGGTCGACTAATAAATTAAATTTTTCTAAAAAATCAGCTCCGATAATAGGTCTATTTACGCTAGCTATAATAAAAGGGAATGTGAGGTCTCGTCTTAATCCGAAATCTATTTTTAATAATTTAGTGCCATATGTGTTAATCGTTGATCCATTAGCTGCTGATAAAATTAAATTTGGGTCGCTTTGGAATTTTCCGAAATATGCGTTTGGTACCACTGATATATCCGCCCCCGTGTCTATTAAAAATTTAAATTTGTTTTCTTTATCAAGAAGAAAAAGTCTTTTTGAAATTGTGGTCTGTGACTTACTACACGCTGAGGGGATATTTAGTTTTTTGGTTTTTTATTTTCAACGAACGAACATGGAGAAATGCATTTGCTTGCCTTATCTCCAAATTTAAAATGATACCAACACAGGCTCTTGTCGGTATTAAATCTCGAATGACTTCGAGAACGACTTCTTGAACGAAACCTGAAATTATTATTGTAATCGTTATGGTTATTACTACCTATAGTAAAATTTTTAAACAAATTTTCCAAGTTTTCTAACCTCCTTTCCAAAATTATCATTTTACTAGATACATTATTATCATTGTTTAATGTCGAAATATATTGTTGGGGTATTTGTGAATTAAAATCTTTATTAATTTCAGATACATATTGTAATTTTGATACTTCAAATATTTTGTCTGCTAGCTCAAGCAAGTCTTTTATGTCTTGCTTACAAGAGGACGTCAATACAATGTTGATACTAGCTGGAAGTTTTCTCATCCATAACTTTTTTATTAGTTCTGACCCAAAAGTTGTAGATGTTCCAGCTAGAGTTTTCATTGCTCTGTAGAACTCTGAAGGTTTTCTGTCGCCGATTTCCAAAGTGCAGAGTAGTTGTTCTAATTTCTTTTCTTCAGAATCGCTGAATCTCTGTATAAGAATTCTTTTTAAATTGATATATTTGTCTTCTGCGGGTGGAGCTTGAAGAAAGTCCAAAACATTCATGATGATCTCCAGCGGAAGAGCTTGTATCACATGTACAAATTTTGTTTCGTCCACACGAATTCCTTTGGCATTGAATTCAGCCTCTGCCTGAAAGAACCAAGCTTCTGGACATGGTGGCCAGAAAGTTGGAAGCTTGACAGATGCTGCCGCCACGAAACTTTGTTGGGCATTAATTATTTCGTCTCCCGGCATTTTTGAATGGAATGCTTCGGATCACACTAAATTAATAAAAACTTGATAACACGCTTAAAATATCTTTCCAAACTTTACTCGTATTGACATACACACTTTTAGTACGTAGACGGACTTAAACGTTCGTAATAATAATTTTCCGCAGTAATTTAAAGGGAAAAATCAATTTTTATATATACTCGTATATACATATATGTATATATAAAATTACGTCAATAAAAACTTTCAAAAAGTTCAAAACTCAATTGCCGCGTCTTTTTTAGCCAAGAATATGGTTTTTGTACGTATTTGTTTTGTGTTTTTGTGTACAATATTTTTACAATATATATATATATAAAAAAAATATTTACTTTCTATAAGTCTAAACTAAAACTAATCTAAATTAAACTTACTGTGTTACTTCAGAGAAAATTTTTTTTTTTACATTTTCTTAATTGGTCTTTTCCTTTTATATTTGAATTATTCTTCTTTTTTTTCTTTTCAAACAAATTTTTCTTATTTCTTTTTTCTTTTATATATAACTATTCTTTCTTCTTTTTTTTTCTTTTATATATGAATTATTCTTTTTTCTTTTTAAACAATTTTTTCTTATTTCTTTCTTCTTTTATATGTAATTATTCTTTCTTCTTTTTTTTCTCTTATATATGGTTTCTTCTTTTTTTCTTTTAAAACAAATTTTTCTTATTTCTTTCTTCTTTTAACGCCAAAAAATTTTTTTTGCTTCCAGAGGTACCTTACCACTGGAGGGGGGTTACCTTTTTCAGAAAGATCACGTCGGGGTCACCAATTGTGCTTTATATGTTAGGTTGAATATATTTTTAGGAATCTTTTCTTCGATTCATAAAAAAAACTCTTAGTACTTAAATTCTTCGTTCATTTTATTTTTTGGTACTTGAAATAAGTCAAATTTTAAAAGTTAATAAATTATTTATATTTAATGAATAAAATATTTATTTTTATTTTCTACATATGTTTGTATATTTTTTATTATTATATTTCTTTTTTTTTCTTTTTTAATGTGATGATAATAAAAATATTCTATTTTAGAAAGACAGTAAATCTTTTATATATATTTTTATATAGAGAAAAGCTTATTTTTATTTAGTAAGCTATTTCATCCTCTAGAGTCTAAACTGAACTAAATCTATCTCCTGACAAAACTAACATTTTAATTTTATTTTACATTTTGAACAAGTCTTCCTTTGTATTTTTCTGAAAGTGTACAGTGTCATGTGTCTGCGATTAAAGCTTTTTTTAAAAGTTTTTCAAAGTATTTTAGAATAGACGTCATTCTAAAAATTGATTTGCTATAAACAGTCCGCACTAATATTAACTGACAAAATAGATAAACTTTAAATTATTTTTATTTAAAAAAAAAAATTAATTTAAATATGAAATGAAACTAAAATAAAATGTAGCTTCCGCTACAACCTCGTCTACCCATAAAGCGTTTAAGTGCCCCAAGGAAGCCTTGTGTTGTTAAATCGGTGACTAGTTCCAGGTGAGTTGCCTTGGTAGCAAAACAACAGAATACTGCTATTTAAGACTTCTGTGGCCTTTTTCCTCTGATTCCTGAATTCACGAACGGTCTTGCTGGCTGAACTCTATCTGCAGGCAAATTGCCCATTAACTGTGAAAGTAGTTTGAGGTCTGCCTTTGCACATCGTTCACAATTCTTTACTATGGATCGCACCAGAGTTTTGCCTTTTATCGGCCAACATTTCTGTCTCGCGATTGACAACAGCGCCTGAGGTCCCACATGATAGTTATCTTTATGTAACTCGCTTAGCAGTAATTTTGTGAAAGGATGTGTATATGGCAACAATATTTGATGTTTGGCGTCATATGAAAGATTTGAGGCTTCAAGTCGGCCTCCAACTCTGATGAGTCCTCGAGTGTTTATGAATGGGGTGAGACTGCTAAGAGAGCTGTTTTTGTTAACTTCTGCAAAGCGTTTTAGGTGGTCGAGATCATCTCTGAACTCTTGCTCCTGTATGTGCCTTAATATAGCTACTTGAGCATCGTTGATTTCGTGTATGCAGAGTGATTTACCCGTACTACTTGCTTGTTGTTGATTGCGATGTCTCATGATATTTATGAAACGTGCAATATAAGCGAGCGTTTTACGTAACTTCCTGAACGAATTTCCATCATCGATTTTATCGATTATGGATGTTGAATCTTCGGCTGCTAAGGCTGATAACGTGAACCCCTTTTTTTCTAACTTGCATTCTTCCGTTTTCAGGTATGGTGGTGGCCAAAGGTCTTCCGTGCCATGTAGAAAGGTGGGGCCGTAAAACCAAAGTGTGGAACCTTCCAGTTTTTCGGGCTCGATTCCTCGGGAAAGAATGTCAGCAGGGTTGTCCTTAGAACCCACGTGGCGCCATTGGGTGGGAACGCTTAGGTCCTGGATACTTGAGACTCTATTTGCAACGAAAGTATGAAAGTGTGATGATGAAGAATTTAGCCATGCTAGGACTATTTCGGAATCAGACCATAGGAATACAAGGTCTTTCCTCATTCGTAAGTCCCTTTGGATGCGATTAGCCAGTTCCGCTGCCAATTTAGCTGCACCGTATGCTTTCTCTGAAGCATCTGCGAAGAAATGAATTTGCACTACTTTGGGGATTCTATGAGAAAATACATGCCTTGGAAAATTTATGTTGCTCAGTAACTTTAGACCTGATCGAAATTTAATCCATGACGTATGTAATTCTTGGGGTAACGCTGCATCCCAATCAACTACAGCTAAAACAGATCGTTGTTTATGTAAAATTCCGGAGATGCTTGCACCAAAATTCTCATTCTTATTTTCTGTATGGGTGGATTGCGTTGCTGCTAGATTATCTTCACTATTAATGTCTTACAATGCCTTATCCGCTTTATCGATTGGCTCACGCTTCTCTTCTAAGGGTTGAGTGAATTTTTTAATTGCCTCAATCTTTTCATTCATATCTTGGATTATCTGCTCATAGACCTTCTTTATCGCTTCATAATAACCAGTTGAGAGGTATGGATGATCTGATATGTAGCTGTGTCCGGTTCTTGTACCGACATAGCAAGTAATTTATTGTTCGTGGCAATGAAGATGGTGATAACTATGATGATGCTTACGATGCTTGTATCATAAGTTACTTGTTGATTGTTTTCGGTTCTTGTACCAAGGCAATCCTAATCGAGACTCACAAAAGCGAAAGCTACTGGTAAAACAACACCTTGTATATGATAATGAAATCTGATATATTTAATTTATTTTCCACGATATTTATACAAACTTAAAGCTAGGGTCAATAATCATTACAGCACTAAATTATTGAGGTAAACGCATTGCTGACATACACAAAATTAGCGCATTTACAAATTACTAAAGCGAATGACCTGTGCTGGTTGCGCGTTTTTATTTTCGTGTTACAAGCCAATTTATGTGTTGTCAGCGAATGCCTTTATGCTTTCTAAGAGAAGGTCAATGATTTGTGAAATGCATGCAAATGAATTGATGAATTGTCTTTGTTGATTTAATTAAGCTTGAAAAAACGACTTAAGATTAAACAAAACCCTTCCAGTCAACTGTTTCACAGATCGTTTTTGGTATGTACACAAGTAAAATAGATCATAATATACAATTATAAAAGAAAAAGGATAAGAGTTGAA
Organism: Dioctria linearis; assembly: GCA_963930735.1. Taxonomy (NCBI): domain Eukaryota; kingdom Metazoa; phylum Arthropoda; class Insecta; order Diptera; family Asilidae; genus Dioctria; species Dioctria linearis. The sequence continues at coordinate 233,714,808 of OZ005740.1, read as the reverse complement.
ACTGATTTCACTATCAATGAAATAAGTAAATAGATGAAGAACGCAATGAATAACAAACAAATGAGAAAATTTTGTAGGCTATAGTTGTTCTAAATTTGATCAAAAATCAAATTTTATTAATTAATTTTTAAAATAGTTATTTGAAAGTCAGCCTTGAAATACATAAATAATGCTTGGTATTCAGATAAAATAAGTTAATTTTTACAATTGTAACTGTGACATGTAGGTAGGGTATATTAATATGCATAAATTATTCGTTTATTGCATTAGTACCAACAAGGTGCAAAGGTACACGACTGTAATTAATTCATAGTTTTCGAACTTGATTGATAAGGTATGTCTAGTAAGGTGACATAGATCAATTGCATTATAAAAAAATGATACGAGTTGAAATTAGTTTCACGTCAATGAAATAAGTAAATAAATGCAGAACGCAAGGGATAGCGTAAACCAGTGAGACAAGGTTTGTAGGTTATATATGCTCTAAAATTTTATTAGTTAGTTGTTAAGATAAGTAGTTGGAAACTCAGCATTGATCAAGTTACAAATATTGCTTTCTATCCAGCTGAAAAGTTAATTTTTCCTACTATAACGGACATGTAGGTACAAAGGTACACCACTGCTTTTGACCCAGAGAGTTTTCGAACGTGATTGATAAGGACTACTTAGCTTAGTGAGGAGACATGAATCTGTGTAGGAAAAATAGGGCTGCGTGAAAAGAGAACAGGTACAAGCTTGAATACTAGGCAACCGTAGGCAACACAGTAATTCATGCCCGATTTGCACTCAAGGACTTTTATAAACCCCAACTCACAACAAGACAGTCCAGTGCGTACAGCTCAATGACACACGTCAGCAGCTGCGGATGCGTTGATGGCAGGCTTGCGCATACAAATGCAAGATCTAGTACGTGAAGGTCTCGAACAGAGCCCCAATGTCTTGCGGACTGATTTAGTAGATAGCATCAGACAACAAGTAGCAGCAGCACTGCCGCCAATGGATTTCCTACGACCTCCTCCGTCCATGGGTAATCCAAGACCATCGAACGATTTCCCCAATCTGAGGAGACAATCGTTTCAGAGACCATCATCAGCTTTTGGTCAGCCTTTTGGTCAGCCTAACAATCAGCCTATACCGAACTTTGTCCCACCTCAACCACCTCCACCTATTCGTCTCCCTGCAGACATAGGACAGCGACGATCAGGCAGTCCTATCAGAAGATGGAACCTGACATATAACGGCAATAACTCCGAGCTCTCTGTCGATGAATTCATTTTTAGAGTCAAAGCGCTTACGCACTCCGCTCTAGAAGGAGATTTTGACCTTCTTGTTAGAAACATGCTCACGTTACTGACAGGACCAGCGAAGGACTGGTACTGGTCGATATTAAGGCATAACCCTTTTCCAACTTGGGAATTTATCAAAACGGGATTGTCCATCGAATGGGGAGTGCCTAAGGACGATCTAAAGATCCGCTTACATCTGATGTCTAGAAAGCAAAAGCCTGGTGAACTGTTCGCCATGTACCACCATCATTTAGGGTTGCTGCGTGATCAGTTGCAGAACGCCATGCCAGACCAAGAGTTCCTGGAGATTGTCAAGTCGAATTTATTGCCTGAGATTCAGGAGAAAATATTTTACATCCCACCGATATGATAGGACAGCTAAGATCGCTTGTTACTCGTATCCAAGCCATGCAGACACGAATTGCGACAGCTGGGAGTTGGAACCCTTACCGGAACCAACGAGTACACGAAATCGACGATTTCCAGACCTTGAACCCTGAATTGTCAATAACACCAGGCAGTGACAACAGCTTAGGTGACGTGTCAAGCATTGCAGCCAAAACCCTATAGTATGCTGGAACTGTGATCAGCAGGGTCACTACTATCAAGACTGCCGGCAAGAGAAACAAGTTGTGTTCTGCTATGGATGCGGACGCAAGAACATTTTCAAGCCCGATTGCAGCCACTGTCGACAGAAAAACTTGAGACGGGTCCGGAATACCACCACCTCTTTCCGACCAGTGACGACGTCGCGAGCAACAACTGCAACGAACCCTCCAGTTCAACCCTTGAACAAGGAGGAAGGTCCGCTCCATTAGCAGATCACATTGACGAATCCCTGACTTGTCCACTGATATCATTCAGTGATTCTGATGATATCAGCAAAACACCTGCTAGTATGAATACTTCATTGATAGAGACGGAGAACTTAATAGACTTCTCCGCATATCTTCAAGCTCCCATTTCTACTTCTGGAGAGCCCATGACATTGTTAGACACTTCTTTGGAAGAGTCCCTAAGTTCTGATATCCCGTTAACACACGATTTATCGGACAAAGTTACTGAGCAGGAGATTTGGCATCCTGTCCTTTCTGTTTTAAAACCGCCACCAAGCTCTGTTATGACGAGTGGGCGTGAGCCAGTTTTACATCCGCTGACGCCGTATCATACGCGTATGCAGAGATACAATACAGTAAGACACCGAATCTTCTCCTCAGTAGCGGAGTTAGCTGAAATCGTGTTTCCTGACCTGGATATTAGACCAAAAAAGAAAAGATCAACCGTTCGTTGGCGGGAATACTGTCGACGGATGCAACTGGAAAGAAACAAAACTGGCACAGATTTCCGTGTCGATGCCAGACGACATTCGACCGTACGCCGAAGTAAAGCTGCTCGGGCGAACTGAGACTGGATTACTTGATAGTGGTGCCACTGTCAGTATTCTAGGCCAGGGAGCTCTAGAGAAGCTTGCAGAAGCAGAGGTTGAATGGAAGAGGTATCGGACACAGGTTCAAGTAGCGAATGGTGCCATGGCGACTGTGCATGGTCATGTGGACTTGGACATCACTTTCCGTGGTAAGACCCAAAACGTGCGCTTTTACGTGGTTCCTGGGCTCACACAGGCACTATATCTAGGAATAGACTTCTGGCGACTATTTGGGTTGGCTCCAGATGTCCTAGGCATAGTTGCAAAAGTGACACCAAGTTTACTAGCTACTCCTGATACCGACCGCCAGGTTCTCTCCAGTCTAGATCAACAGCGTCTAGAAGCTATGAAACAGCTTTTCCCTTCTTTTGCCTCTTTGGGCCTGGGAAAAACATCTTTGGTCTCTCACAAGATTGAAACGAATGACGCAGCTCCGATAAAACAACGCTTTTATCCGATATCGCCGGCAGTACAAAGTTTAATGGATGCCGAATTAAAGCGAATGCTATCACTGGGTGTGATAGAGGAGAGCCAGAGTCCTTGGAGCTCTCCAGTTGTGCTAGTAAGGAAGCCTGGAAAGGTCCGGCTTTGTTTTGACACCAGGAAGGTCAACTCTGTTACGAAGAACGATGCCTATCCGCTGCCGCAGATAGACGCGCTTCTGAGTCGACTTCCTCCGGCAAACTACATAACGAGCCTGGACCTGAAAGACGCATTCTGGCAAATCCCACTAGACACTGATTCCAGAGAGAAGATCGCTTTTACAGTACCTGGTCATCCTCTCTATCAGTACACAGTGATGCCATTCGGCCTATGCAACGCTCCACAGACGATGTGCCGCCTCATGGATAAAGTCATTCCTTTTGATCTTCGTGAGAATGTGCTCGTCTATCTAGACGATTTATTAATTCTGTCTTCAGACTTCGACACTCATCTCACATTGCTATCCCGTGTAGCGGATTGTTTGAGGAAGGCTGACCTCACTATCAACGTCGAGAAGAGTAAGTTTTGTATCAAGGAGGTTTTATAGTCGGGAAAGGAGAAATTAGGACTGACCCAGACAAGATCTCAACCATAGTTGACTATCCGTCACCTAAAACTGTTCGGCAAGCCCGACGCCTATTAGGTATGGCGGGATGGTATAGACGGTTCATCCCGAACTATCCTGACTTAACTGCCTCCATTACAGACACCTTGAAAAACCCCAGTCAGTTCAAATGGACACCGGAAGCCCAGACGTCTCTTGATCTACTAAAGCAAAAACTTAGTTCTGCTCCGTTGCTAGTGAGCCCAGACTTCACCAAGCCGTTCGTTATCCAGTGCGATGCGAGCCAACAAGGTATTGGTGGGGTGCTGATTCAGCTAGATGACGATGGCCACGAGAAGCCAATAGCCTACGTCTCGAAAAAGTTGAACTCAGCACAAAGAAATTATACCGTCACAGAGCAGGAATGCTTAGCTGCAATCTTAAGTGTAGAGAAGTTCCGGCCCTTCATAGAACTTATGCCGTTTAAGATAGTGACTGATAATGCGAGTTTGAAATGGCTGATGTCTCAAAAGGACCTCAGCGGTAGACTTGCGCGGTGGAGTTTGAAGCTTCAGGGCTTCGACTTCACTATTGAGCACAGTAAAGGAAGCCTGAATGTCGTCCCTGATGCGCTGTCACGCATTCATTGTGACAGCCTGTCCACAAACGAAGATCCTGGCCCGGAAATTGACCTTAGTTCGCCATATTTCAACTCGTTGGAATATGAAGAGCTGAGGCATAAAATTAAAACGACTTCTGGCAAACTACCAGATCTCTGCGTCAGGGATGGTTTCGTTTACATTCGGACTGTTCCGAGAACAGGCGATCCGATTCAGGAAGAAGAAGCTTGGAAGCTTTGGATTCCACGAGGGCTTGTCACCGACGTCGTTTCAAGGGCTCATGATCCGCCACTAGCTTTCCACGGTGGTATAGGGAAAACACTGGAACGTCTGAGAAGACACTTGTACTGGCCACGAATGACAGTTGATGTCAGAAACTACGTAGGCGCCTGTGACGTGTGTAAAGAGATTAAAGCCTCCAATACCATTCTTAGACCACCTATGAGAGTCCAGTCTGTGACAGAACGACCATGGCAAAAGCTGTATATCGATTTTCTAGGTCCATATCCTCGGTCAGTGAAAGGAAATGTCTGCATCTTAATAGTTCTTGACCACTTTTCAAAGTTCCAGATTCTCAAACCTATGAGAAAAGCATCTACGCTCAATGTATGCCAATTCATCGAAACGGAAGTGTTCCATGTGTTCGGAGTCCCGGAAGCGATCGTCTCTGACAATGGAGTCCAGTTTTGCTCGGCTCAGTTTACCAGATTACTGGACAAGTATAGGGTGAAGCACTTGCGAACGGTAGTTTACCGCAAGCAAACGCCTCAGAGCGAGTAAACAGGTCTCTATTGTCAGCGATTAGAGCGTATATTCGGAAGGAACACACAAAATGGGATGAGAAGCTGAGCCAGATAGCTAGTTCCCTCAGGAGCTCTTTCCACCAAGCAACTGGTTTCTCTCCTTATCGAACACTTTTCGGTCAGCAAATGATTGAACATGGCAGCTCCTATCCCATCTTGAGGAGCCTTGGAACTCTTAATGAGCCGGTGAGAGTAGATGCTGAGGACAAACTGAGATTGATCCGTGCGAGAGTGCAAGAGAACTTACACCATGCGTTCGAACAGGGTTCACGAGCCTATAATCTCAGGGCGAAGCCTGTTGATTTCAAAGTGGGTCAAGAGGTATTTAGACGGAATTTTGCCCAAAGCAACTTCCAACAGCAGACTAGTGCTAAACAGGGACGAAAATTTGTCAAGTGTCGGTTTCGAGCCAAGAAAGGAAACTCCCTATACGAGCTTGAGGATCTGCAGGGGAAACTGCTAGGAGTCTATCACGCCAGGCAGTGATAACCAGCCTAAAAGCGTCATCTATCGACTGTCACGTTTATTCCTGGTAGCCCTACGAAGGCATCCAGCCAGCTTCACTGGTAATCTATAGGATATCACGAAGCCCTCCTATCGCCCCGTCAATGGTGGGTGATATACCTGTTGGAATTCATCTCATCAGCACACCTCTACCTCTTATGAGTAGATAGCCTTTTATAGTCCCTTCCGGATCGGCCTCATTAGGAGGATTTTTCCTTGTCTGTCCGTTTACAACATTTCGTTAATCGGCAATCGTCGGACATAGTAGTACTAAATCTATTCCTGGTAGCCCTAAGAAGGCATCCAGCCAGCTTCACTGGTAAACTATAGGATATCGCGAAGCCCTCCTATTGCCCCGTCAATGGTGGGTGATATACCTGTTGGAATCCATTCCTGTATACGGCTGTTAGCATGTTAGGAAACTAAATCGACAACGTCACCACTTCAACAACGCCTTGGAGACACACCCATGAACAACATGGTCGGAGATCGGAGCGAGATGTTGTGCCGGGAAAGCTTAGCGATCAGTTCTTTAGGTTACTGATCGCGGGGCTTTCTCAGCATCTCGGTGAAGGAGGGCAAAGAGACACCGACCGGCTGGATTTTTTTTGGGTTACCAGCTTGTCGATGCAACTTTGGCTTCCCACACCGAGAAGGATGTCGAGGTCTGATCGAAGACTGACGAGCCTTCAAAGATGTGTCCTCGATGCGTCTTCGGTCAAGTAGAGCAACCGTCATAATATAGCACGAGTGATGAGGAATACGCATTAGGTCGTGGGTCGCAACACACACTGGGCGCCCGCAGCGATGAGGCCTATGTTTAAGACCGGCTAGCTCAGTCGACCATTTTTCAGCGTTGTCTGGGTGGCAGACCACTCTGCCCTGTTATGGTCGTAGCATATTGCATATAGCAATATGCCACACAAAGTACTGAAGCAAGCGTGTAAGCCGGCCGCGACGAGCAGAAAATCAAAACGCACCCCGACCGAGAGAAGTGCGTTTCCTCAAGCTCGGTGTGACATATTGACGGAAAGGAGAAGAAGAAGACAACCTCTTCTGTTTTGTCAAAACGTGAAAGGCAAAAGACGTCCAACCTGGAATCCACGAGAAAATACTCCTTAACATCGGCTAAAAATTTAACGCCACACGTAAGTTTAGACATTCTTCTTATTATTCCTGATAACAAAATTTCAAGGAATAAAATATTTTTAGCAACCACGAATTAAGCCGCCACCTCCTTTCCATCCAGCCAAAAAGGTATTCCGACATTGCAGGCTTAATTGCGGGAAGACAGATCTGCAAGGTAAATTGCAGTATCATAAGGCTGCCATATAACTGCAAGTAATTTGCCAATGGACTTAACTGCCGGTTACTGGGCATTGCGAGGAGCAAATCTCATGGTCGTCGGAGCTGCAAACATAATTTTGTTGCAATTGCAAAGAATTCACAGAGAAACGGCCACAACATAAGCATGTCAATACGTTGACTCTTACATATAAAAAAAAACAAAAACAAAAAAGGTACGCCACATTATGCAGTTCACCATTAAACCCTTCCAGTCAACTGTTTCGCAGATCGTTTTTGGTATGTACACAAGTAAAATAGATCATAATATACAATTATAAAAGAAAAAGGATAAGAGTTGAAACTGATTTCACTATCAATGAAATAAGTAAATAACGCAATGAATAACAAACAAATGAGAAAATTTTGTAGGCTATAGTTGTTCTAAATTTGATCAAAATCAAATTTTATTAATTAATTTTTAAAATAGTTATTTGAAAGTCAGCCTTAAAATACATAAATAATGCTTGGTATTCAGATAAAATAAGTTAATTTTTACAATTGTATTAATATTCATAAATTATTCGTTTATTGCATTAGTACCAAAAAGGTGCAAAGGTACACGACTGTAATTAATTCATAGTTTTCGAACTTGATTGATAAGGTATGTCTAGTAAGGTCACATAAGATCAATTGCATTATAAAAAAAGGATACGAGTTGAAATTATTTTCACGTCAATGAATAAGTAAATAAATGCAGAACGCAAGGGATAGCGTAAACCAGTGAGACAAGGTTTGTAGGTTATAGATACTCTAAAATTTTATTAGTTAGTTGTTAAGATAAGTAGTTGGAAACTCAGCATTGATCAAGTTACAAATATTGCTTTGTATCCAGCTGAAAAGCTAATTTTTCCTACTATAACGGACATGTAGGTAGGTAATATCAACCTGCCTAAATTTATTAATCGTTTTTTTTTATTGCTACCAAAAAGCACAAAGGTACACCACTGCTTTTGACCCAGAGAGTTTTCGAACGTGATTGATAAGGACTACTTAGCTTAGTGAGGAGACATGGATCTGTGTAGGAAAACTAGGGCTGCGTGAAAAGAGAACAGGTACAAGCAATACTAGGCAACCGTAAGCAACACAGTAATTCAACCTTTTTGGTTAATGTTTTTCTATTTTCTATCGCATTATTTCCCACCGAGTACTCGAACTTTTACCAACAATTTCAAATACATAACCTATTGGGTTGCTAGCAGAAAAAAAAAGGAAAACCAATGAAAAACGAACAATTTTAATTTATTTATAAGATTTACATGAAAAGGAAAACATAACATTTCAGCGTCACATAAGCCCGTTTTACCGTGGTATTCAATGCAGATATTCCACGCTTCACATAATTTAAGAAAAATTGTCATTACTACAAGGAAGTCTTAAGAAATTTATTTGTTATTTTGTACACAAAGCATTTACAGCTAATACTGGTAGGGATTAGGATACTAGTAGTTTTAGCTTTAGAAAACTAGATCTGTCAAAGAACGTAGCAATTAAAAGAATAAAGGAACAATTATAACGTCACAATAATGCTCTGAAGAATTTATTAATTTCTCCTTCTACTTTCCTGGAGCCCTTTCGTATGAAGGTCGTCTAGGCTCGCCTAGTCTTTCTCTCTCTACAGGTCAACTAGGGACTCTGAAAACATCTGCCCTCAGAGTCAAATGGGTGGCTGGGGCAAGCACAGAAGGCAAACCATCTGCGCCTTCGCTGATGGATATGGGTAAGTGACGTAAGGGTCCCTTCAGGACCGAATGTGTGCCGGCTTTTAGTTAATAGGCACGAATTTTTTTTTGATTATGGCTGACGGCAGCGGCAGGCTTTTCGTGGAACTTCCCAACACTCTCCGCCAATGAGCCGAGGCGAGCTAGCGTGCCGCCCTGCAGTCAACGCTGTCCGTCGAGTGATCTGTCAGGTCATGCTGGCAGTCTGGACTTTACGTCCAAAGTTAATCACTCATCATACTATAGTTCCATACATAACAAACGGGATTTCATAGAATCGAGACTTCGGAGTCTTCAATTATCGGAATGAAGTGCGCTGTGCTGTGCTGCAGAAACAACCGAAGATATTCTCTTAGGAAATCATTTTTCAGGCAAGTTTAATTCTTTCAATAATAAATTATATTGTTCTAAATAAAATAATAGTGAAATATTTATAAAAATAAACAGCCGTGGTAGAAAAATTTAACATTTTCCAATGCCGGTTTGTTTGTTTAAAATTGAATTGTTATTGTCGCCATAACTTACTAGAGCCATACAAAGGTAATGCCAAAAAATATTATCAGAAAATAAATGGGGCACTAAGAAAACTCGTAAAAATGTAAAAAGTTATAAAAAATATTATAAAATTATAATCTTAAAAATTAATTTAAAAATCTTGTGATATAATGGAATCTCTTCTATTGAATTTCTTCAATACTTAATAAAGTTTCAACCACTAAATTTTTCGCCCGGTGTGAAAATATTGTAGTTTACTACTTCCATGACTAAAACGAATACATCGATGCGGTTCTAGTACATGCAGAAAAATGCTTAAGTTTTTCTTGCTCATAGCCTATCTCTTTGTTATATGATCTAAGGAATATACGCGTTTAGGTTCATGTTGGTCAAATGGCTGCCGCGCTTGCCATATTCGACGCGAAAGTAGAGAAATGTCTGACTTTTAACGCGCGGCAGACGCTTTGACAGTTCTTTTGATTGATTTTTGTTATGGTTCTAATGTTTGAGTGATTGGTTTGGACGTGAAGTCCAGACTGCCAGCATGAGCTGACAGATCACTTGGTAAGAGCGTTGACTGCAGGGCGGTACGCTAGCTTGCCTCAGCTATTGGCGGAGAGTGTGGAGTGGGTACCACGAAATACCTGCCGCTGTCACCTTACCATGAACAAAAAAGAAATCGTGCCTGTCTTCCTGAAACGGAGACTCATAAAAAGGAAAGGCACACACTAATCCTGAAGGGATCACGTACATCACTCATCTGAAGTTGATCCTAAGGATCGGATGACCTGATCCATTGCCGTCCACGGCCTTCCATGACATCCTGGCTACTCGGTTAAGATGTCCCTTTTATGTTTACCTGTATGGAGTAGAAAGGAAAACCTCGGGAGAGGGAAAGTGAGAAGAAACAACCTAAGATTTACTCCATATTGCGATCTGTTTTAATTGATAACTATGTCACATATATACATTTCAAAAAACTATTTTTTTCTTTTCTTATAATCACCCCCGAAGCATTATCCAGGCTGTGAGAAATCCTATTAGTAGATTCGTGTTTATTTTCACCGCCATAGTTTCTTTTTTTTCTTTTTCTTTTGTATACATTCCTTCTTATCCTAGACAGGAGCACCGACCAAATAAGTCTTGCTCGTAATGCAAGCCATACGGAACGTCTCGAATATTGAAAGATTACAATTATAAAAAAAAATCATCTGTTCGATGAATGGATCGTACTCCCAAAAGGCGTTCTGGGTTGTAGGATATAGATTAATCAATTAGTTGTGCGTAAAACGCGTTAGTTCCCTTTGGGTTGCATTGGACATAGCTGTGTTGGGATTATTCTAGCGTGAAGTTAACGAAGCTTATGTGACTTTACAAAAGTGACAATTACAACCCTAGTTTTTACGATGCTTCCGAATTCAGACTTTTTCATACTTAAGGGTTCCAAGTGATTTTTCCCGAAACAGTAGATTCCTAACTTTTAACTATCGGTAAGATAAAAAAAAATTTTTACATTTACTGTGATTTCATTACTGATATCGAAAATCGATGAATTTGACCTAAAATCCGAAATTCGTTTTAAATTTCAAATAAAGATAAATTATTAGTAAATTTTATACAAATAGTAGGTACGTTAAGACACGGCACTGAACTGAGCACTACGCGTGCATGTGGACGTATCTTTCTATGTAAATTAGTCCTCCTGACAAAGTATATCTAGATTTATAATTAAATGTCGAATATAGCTAAATTATTTGGTTAATCTCTCAAAAATGATATACACTCGGCACTGGACTGAGTACTATACGAGTATGTGGACGAAAAGTTATCCATTAGTCCTTGCGACGAAGTATATTTAAATTTCGAATCAACTTTCAAATAGATATAAATAATATTAGTTCATTTTTCTATAATAATACATTACATTACTGCACCGCACGCAGCCGAGCACTACACGTGCATGTGGATGAATCTTTCCATGTAAATTAGTCTTTACCTAGTACATCTAGGTTTATATTTAAATTTCAAATGTAGATATATTATTGGATTAATCTCTCAAAAAGGATAAACACATTAACACGCGGCACTGGACTGCTGAGCACTATACGTGCATGTGGACGAAAATTTCATTATCAATTAATCCGTACGACGTAGTATATTTAAATTTCGATTTAACTTTCAAATAAATATAAATTATTTTAGTTCATTTTTCTAGTACCTCTAGATTTATATTCAAATTTCAAATGTAGATATATATTATTGGATTAATCTCTCAAAAAGGATATACACATTAACACGCGGCACTGGGCTGCTGAGCACTATACGTGCATGTGGACGAAAATTTCATTATAAATTAATCCGTACGACGTAGCATATTTAAATTTCGATTTAACTTTCAATTAAATATAAATTATCTTAGTTCATTTTTCTAGTACCTCTAGATTTATATTCAAATTTCAAATGTAGATATATTATTGGATTAATCTCTCAAAAAGGATATACACAATTATACGCGGCACTGGACTGCTGAGCCCCATACGTGCATGTGGATGAAAAGTTATCCATTAGTCCTTGCGACTAAGTATATTTAAATTTCGAATCAACTTTCAAATAGATATAAATAATATTAGTTCATTTTTCTATAATAATATATTACATTACTGTACCGCACGGAGCCGAGCACTACACGTGCATGTGGATGAATCTTTTGTCTAAATTTGTACTTACGTTCGTGGGATAAAGATAGTATTTTATTTTAAAACAACAATACACTTATCTGCGCATCTCCGTGGGCCACAATTTTCCTTGGCTTCCACCTTGTTCGTTTTTCCTTGTTCGGTGCCCACACAAACGTTCTGCAACTTTCATCGCTGATTTCTCTCGATTTCCATTCCTCTCGATTTTCTTCCTTTGGATTTTCTACTCTTTTTCTCTACCCTTAATACATTGTCGCCCAATGCGGCCCGTTTATATAAAGTTGCACCTCTCTTTAATTTCTGCCGTCTTTTCTAACTTATTTTTTTTGTTGGTTTCCTCACCGCTGTCACACACTTAATGCCGATCTACCTCACTTCTCACTCCAAACATGCCGACCGTCCCTCTTCCGGCATTTTCCTTCCCCATTTTCTTGCGTTTCACCGCATGGTGCCAGCTGTTCCGTTGACAGTCATGGGTGGGTAAGTGTCTGTACTATGACAAGGCTATGATTACAACCGTGACCATAACATTTTAAACTGTTTATATTCGGTTTATATGCTTGGTAAGCTGTAAATGCAAGAACTGCCACATCTAATAACTTTGATATATCCATTATTCCAGTTTTAAATAATAACTCAAGCTTTTCTATCACTTTTTGTTTTTATAAATAAATCTTAAGAGTACCTACGCGACGCATCCATTTGATCTTGCTCAAAACCTACACGCGTCTGCTGCGAGAGAAGCGGAAAACGCACCGGACGCGACGCGTAAATTGGGATTTCGTCATTAGCCGTATTCCTACGACACTGGGGGGGGGGGGGGGGGGGGGGGCTAACATGTTGGACACTTGTTCTTCGTTTAATCGTCGCCACTGTTCGCATTGGAGTACAGCCGTACTGCGGACTCGCCATCGCCCGCGGGTAGAAAGGAATCTCCAGACTCAGACGAGTTTCGGCGTCGCGATGATACTATTTTCCAGCGGGAATGATAAATACTATTTTTGGTAGTAAGCTTGTTCTAGGAGTGGCCTTCTAGAATTTCCTGACATGTGGATCCAAATTGACTTTGCTGAAGTTTGGCTGGTTGGAATTATTCGATGCCGGCAAATAGTCAGGGGATCACATTATGGAACACCCACTTTACGGCTCTTAATTTTACGAACTTTATACACCCAGTACTGGGGTGTCTGTGTGGGCTTACTCTGATTTCTAATCCTACAGATGCTTGGTTTTATGCCAAATATTCCGATTGGTACTATAGCAACTGCGTCAATCCTAGATTTAGCTTAGTAACATAATGTACCTATATAATCACTGTCTACTTTTTAGCAGTGTTAGTTTTTAAGATACCCATGATGAGGCGTTAGTCAGTGCAATATGTTATGTACCTTATAGTTATAGTTATTATAAATCCACCAGATCTAAATTCTGTTAATAGGCTGTAGTCATACCTTATCACCTTAATCTTTTCAAACCTACTACTATCTCTTTCCAGTTTTGAAACTGTGAAAGATTGAAATACTACTAACCTCTTGTGGACTTCAGGCAGCCAGTAGTAGCTCTTAATCGCTATTACTTTTCACGCTGTATAATTGTAGAGACATACATAGGCTCAATTCTGTCATTGCTTGGCCTATTGGTCTTCCATTATTCTTTATTTTTCCATTCTTTTTATTCTTACTAACCACAAACACTATCACCCGTTGTCTGAACTCACACTCAGTATAGTGTTAGTATTAAAACAGCCCTGATTGAACTTGAAAGTGGGCCGTGAAGCCAATAAGTAGAGCAAGGCATTTGATTGTCACCAATGTGATCCCAAATAAACAAAAAATAGGTTGTCATAGATTAAAATGAATTAAATAAATTGATAGATTTAATGTTAGTATTAGGATTTGAGTCATATGCATTAAATGTTAACTTAAATAAGACGCTATTTACCCTCCAATTTGTCGGGTTTTCTTCCATTCTGCACTGGGCAGCAATTCGTCACCTTTTTGATCAAAATAGCACTCTACAATCCGCCCTACCGTCGTGCATTTTGACATAGAACGACATTATTGGTTTTAACTTGGACGAATTCAGTTTGATTGCTATCTATTGTAAGTTAGTTCAGTTTCAATTTTCACAAATCCGTTTTTGTTTAATCCTGGGAGCTTTCAGCACTTCGAATACATAGAAAAACAATCAAAATATTGTTAGAAAAAGCCGTAAAATTGAATTTCCCGTATTTTAATATTAAAACATCGACAGCTATGCTTTCTCCTATAAACTTTGCTATTTGACACTTACATGGTTTTGTAATTTAATTTTAATTTGTGATTTACGATATGTAGAGTCATCCTCAGAAAATCGGAAAAATCTCAAACTCAATTCTGTTTTTGATACCTATATCGCCTAACCTGCCAACTCCGACCTTCCACTATTACTATCAACTAGGTACCCACAAATCGTTTACCATCCACATACCTGTGAAATTAACTAAGAAGAATCAATATAACTTGACATCAGTTTCTTTTCTTATCCACTCCACTTACATTTAAAACCGGAAACTGAATAATTTCTAAGAATTCGAAAGCTGTGGTGCAATTTTTAAACATCTTTGAACAGTAGCGATGTGTCGTTCCGAGGAATTTTGGGAACCGTATTCGGGTCATCTATATTTGAACCGATTCCACGTTCAATCGTTCCTTTCGTAATCCAATTCAAAGAAATGATGTTATGAGTTCAGCTGATTTTTATCATGGTATTAAGATGGTCAACATACATAGCTTCCAATTAATAATACAATAATAGTTGTAACAGAAATTAAACGTAAAGTCAACGCGCCTCAGTTTCACAAAAAAAAAAAAATACATTCGGTGGAATTTTTCGGCTTGGTTTTATAAAATTGAAAAGGGGGATAATGGAGTGGAGGCGATATTCACTATTGCGTTCCATTATGCACATAAGCTAAATTAGACAGGACCAATATTTGTGTGGGGCTTAAGTTTTCTAGTGTAAAAGTACATTGCAGCCTGCAGGTATAAACTAATGTTCCTTAAACCCCGTGTTTTCGATTACCCTGGTTTCACGGATAAGAGTCGATTTAATGGTCGTAACATACTGCATGCAGCAGCATGCCGCCACTTTCGCGAGGTTGTATCTCACGGCGAGAACAAGTAAAAATCAAAATTTTTGAATCATCGGGGGTGTACGAAAAGAAATTCGGTGAAAAAGGGAATCTCCAGAGTTACACCTATTACCCCATCAATAAATTAATAGTAGAAAGGAACATATTACGGCAGAAATTCGAGGAAATTATACCACGGCAAAAACGTCACGAGAAACGAGTACGCTCAAGTTTTTATTAGTCAGACCCAGCAAAAAGCTACATAAGACAGCATCTAGTAGAAATACTGGAGGATGCCTAGTGCGCCATTGGCAACTAGCAGTTTGTTCATTTAATTGTTTGGGAAGACAACAAAGTATTCTTTGTACAATTTCCTAGTCGCCATCGCTTCTGTTAATCTCCTGCAAAACTGTGAGATACATAATACTATTCACTTGCAATATACCACTTGGTCCAAATTGGAGAACGAGCAGATGAGAATGGCAATAGTATCGCGGAGTTCCCTTTAGGACGAAACCAATGAGGCGAGACGACTTCGAGAGCAGAATTCAATAGAACTCACACACCTTTGGTTTTTTTTATCAACGCAAATTGAACAGATTTGATTTGGGTTTACCCATAGATATCCATAGATGACGTCGAGGCGGAGGTCGCAATAAGACTTCCCAATTATTCAGGATTGACCAATTCACTTGATTGGTTTCAACCCGTGGGGGGCATTGACATGTACTTATCTCGCGACTGACGGTTAAAGTGCACACCTCTATCGAACTGGAGTCGAGACACATCAGTCCCATTCGTGGATAAGATAATAACGAAATCGCTAGAACAAATTGTTACGAGCGTGGCCTTAGTTTGTTATTTAAAACACAATATTTCAGATATAATTCAAAAGTTCTTTCTTTATTTAACTTTACTGTTTACTCTCACAAATTCACAAATAATTATCAAATCAACTCTTTTATTTATCGCTAGTACTGTACTTCTAATTATCGCAATCCAAATAGTTTACTTCGTTCACTTCGCTGTCTGAAATAATACTCGCCTCCTGGATGTGAGCAGCGCCGTATTTATACTCTACGAATTATCCTAGAACCTTCCTGAATATTCCATTCTCCAAACCCAGTTTACTAGGATGTCACTAACCTAAAGTTGTTTCCATTTCCAATAGATGTCGCTTGTATCACTTTGTGGCGCGTAACACTGCCCCCTTCTTAAAATTGTTCGTCCCGAACAACAGGTGATCCACGGTCTTGATGCTCGCAGTATTGACATAAACGATCTAGATGAACGATTTTCCGTTTGCCTCTTGTACCCCGCTGAATCCTATATACTACGTCATTTATTCTAGTCATTGCTGAATACGGTCCTTCCCAGTGTTGTTGTAATTTGGGAGAACGTCCCTTACGTCGTTTCGGGTTGTACAGCCAAACAAGGTCACCTTCATTGAATCCTGCTGAGTTAGCACGTAAGTCATAGCGGGTCTTCATCCGATCGGTATTTATTGCTAATTTTGCTCTCGTGACTTCGTGTACATCAGCTAATCGTTGTCTAAGTTCCGATACATAATCGTCTGGTAACTTTTGTTCACCTCTGGGTGTACCAAACTTGAGATCGCTAGGTAAACGCATCTCCTCTCCGAATATCACTTTTGCTGGAGTTTGTCCGGTCGTGTTGTGTACAGCTGATCGATAGGCCATTAAGAACATGGGAATATGTCGATCCCAATCGCGTTGGTGATAGTCGACTACTTTCTTTAGATGCTCGACCAATGTTCTGTTGAAGCGCTCTACCATGCCATCAGATTGTGGATGCAGAGGAGTTGTTCTGGTTTTTCTTATTCCCAGAATTTTACACATCTCTTGGAAAGTCCGTGATTCGAAGTTCCGTCCTTGGTCCGAATGAAGTTCATGAGGAACACCAAATCTACTGACCCAATTCATTACTACTTGATCCGCTACTGTGGTAGACTCTTGATTAGGGATTGCATAAGCTTCAGGCCATTTACTAAAATAGTCAATAGCAACTAATATATAACGATTACCGTTATCTGTTTCTGGAAAAGGTCCAGCGATGTCTACGGCTATCCTTTCAAATGGGGCTCCTACATTATACTTATGTATTTCTCCTCTACTTCTGTGTGGTGGTCCTTTGCAAGAAGCACAGATAGTGCATCTGCGGCACCATTCCTCAACATCCCCTCGCATATGTAACCAATAAAACCTTTCACGTATTTTGGAAATTGTTTTATTCACCCCCAAATGTCCTCCAGATGCCCCACTGTGCATTTCTTCTAGAACATCTTTGACCTGGGTTGCTGGCACAACTATTTGCATTCGGAATGACTCGCCGTTAGTTGATTCCTACTTGCGCTTTAATATACCACATTCAACGTGAAGAGAGTTCCATTGAGCCCAGTAGCTCTTCAATTTCTCACTCTTCTCCGAGATATCTTGCCATTGTGGTCTTTCCATGTCTTCTTTCCAAGCAAGAATAGGTGCTATGTCTGGGTCTTCCCGTTGAGCTGTTCGCAAGCTCTCGTTGTTCCAACCTGTCGATGGTTCCACCGTCATCAACTGTATAGTTGCCTCCGTTTCTTTTTCTTCCAGCCGAACGCAATGTTTGCATTCAACTTTGCATGGACGTCGTGAAAGGGCGTCTGCATTTCCATGGATACGTCCTCTTCGGTGTTGGATTTCAAAGTCATAAGCTTGGAGTCGCTCTATCCATCTCGCCACTTGCCCCTCAGGGTTCTTAAACTGCAAAAGCCATTTAAGCGCTGCATGGTCAGTGCGGAGGATAAATTTCTGCCCGTAGAGATATTTATGGAAATGCTTGGTTGAGTTTACAATGGCAAGTAGCTCTTTCCTTGTAGCACAATAATTTCTCTCTGATTTTGAGAGTGCTTTGCTAAAATAAGCTACTGGCACCTCTTCACCATCCTCCTCCTGAGAAAGCACTGCACCAATACCTACATTGCTGGCATCCGTGTCCAATATAAAAGTTTTTCCCAGCTTTGGATAGTGAAGCACTGGAGTTCCACAGAGCTGTTGCTTCAAATTTGCAAAACTCTCGTTACATTTAGCTGACCATATGAACGGTTTTCCTTTTTCTGTAAGTTGATGTAGGCTCCTTGCTATATCTGCAAAACCTTTTACGAATCGCCTGTAGTAGGTAGCTAATCCAAGAAAACTCCTTAATTGATGTTTGTCCTTTGGAACAGGCCAATTTTTCACAGCTCTTATCTTCTCTGGATCAGTTCTAACTCCTTGTGATGAAACTATATGCCCCAAATATTTTACTTCCTTCTTGAATAGCACATTTATTCGTACTGAGCTTCAGTTTCGCATCTCTCAGTCTTTGAAATACGTCCTGTAAGTTGTTTTTATGTTCCTCGAATGTCCTTCCGATCACAATTATGTCATCTAAGTAGACAAGACATGTTTTCCAGGTTAATCCTCGTAAAACACATTCCATGAGTCGTTCGAATGTGGCTGGAGCATTACATAATCCAAATGGCATAACTTTGAATTGCCATAAGCCACTTCCAACTGAGAAAGCAGTTTTGTCTCGGTCCTCGGGATGTATTTCCACTTGCCAGTAACCGCTCTTCAAATCCAATGTGGAAAACCATTGCGCTCCGGAAAGGGTGTCCAATGTGTCATCAATCCTTGGTAACGGATAGCTATCCTTTCTTGTCACATTATTTAGTTGGCGGTAGTCCACACAGAATCGGGTGCTGCCATCCTTTTTCCTGACCAAAACAACTGGCGATGTCCAAGGGCTGTTAGATTCCTCAATTATGCCTTGTTCTTTCATGGAATTTATCATATCTGCAACTTCTGGTTGTTTGGCTAATGGTAGTCTTCGTGGTGGTTGCCGAATGGGCCTAGAATCTCCTGTTGTGATCCGATGCTGGACAAGATTTGTTTTGCCGAAATCATCATCATTCATTGCAAATAAATCCGACAATTCATCGATCATCTCTTTGGCATCGTTGTATTGCTGTTCACTTAAGGCACTAAATGAAAGAAGTTTCTGAACCTGTTGAGTAGTAGCTGGTATACGTATTGCCTCCTTAATATTACTACCATTTTCCAAATTAACAATCTGATAAACAGGCTCACAATTTCCAATTATAGCACCTTCTTTTAGTTGTACCTCATTTTCGGATGTGTTGAGCACTCTGACTGGAATTAATGTTGTGCCTTCTGCCTTCACTAAAGTCTTACCAACGATGATGTTCGATGTTTCTTTTGTAGGGTTAGGCTCCACCAGATAGAATCGGCAGGTCCCGATGTCATCAGTAAGCTTTGTCCATACTAGCGTCTCCGAGAATGCAGAGAGAGTCATATTCTCACAGACCATCGTCCTTAATTTTGCAGGATAATCTGTTCCTCCTCCTAGTCTCATAGGAATTTCTATGTTGCCATATTTGAGTATTCGTTCTCCGACATCTAAATTTATTTTATATGTGGTCATAAAGTCTACTCCAAGGATGCATTCATCCATTATGTCTGAAACTAGGAAATTGTAAGGAAATAGTAGTTCACCTAGTTGAATATACAAAGTTATTTCTCCAAAAACTTGTGCTTTGGCTCCAGTTGCTGTTCTTAGTAAATATTTGGTGGTATTGTGAAGCCATTTGTTCTTGACAAGATCCGCTCTAATAATTGATCTCGAAGCTCCAGTGTCGATAGTGACAACGCAGTCATTTTTCCCTACACTTCCATATATAACAAGACTGCTATTATTTCTCTGCAACTGGGCTATCTGAATGATGACTTCGGGGCTGTCGACTCTACCAACCAACTTCTGCCCCCCGAAGTTGGTTTTTACATGTTTTCCGACTGCTGAACAGGGGAGCTGATGCGACTAGTCGCTGTTTGATTTCTAGGCTCTCCCCGAATAGCTTGCTCCCTGGCTCGACATCTTTGGCATTCTGTTCTGTCCTCCTCTTCTGGTGATTCTGTTCGACGGCGTTTTCTGCAGTCCCTTTGGAGGTGTCCTGGTCTATTACAATTCCAGCATCGCAGAATACCACGTGAAGAATTGCTCTGTGATGGCTGCATTCTATTACAAGTACATTCCTCCACCGAAATTTCTCTCACTCGTACTGCACTTCGAGAAGCTTGCCTGGCAGATTCATACGCTAATGCATAGGCTAGTGCTTCTGCTGTTGATTTCTTTCCTGCTAGCCTCAACGCTTGTTGTAAATTTTGATCTGCAATAGCGTTCACAAATGCTTCTGTTGCCACTTCATTAAGGAAATCCGCATTTACGCTAGAGTATGAGAGATAAGCTAATCTTTCCACATCAGCCTGCAGTTGTTGTAGTGATTCGCCATGCTTTTGAATCCTGTTGCGTAGCTGTAGGCGATATACTTGCTGCATGTGTTCATCTCCATAACGTAACTCTATCGCCTGTACTAATGAAGTATAATCACGTTGTCTTTCTATCGGTATAGTTTGTAAACGCTCTGATGCAGAAACTCGAAGTGCTAATACCAGAGCTGTAGCTTTGTCTGCATCATTCCATCCGTTTACTTCGGAAGCAGCCTCGAATTGTCTCTTGAAAATATGCCACGAATTTTGTCCATCAAATATTGGAGGTTTCATTCTGCCTGCATTGAATATTTCAATTCCTTCGTGCCGTGGTTGTCGATGCTTCATCTTCTCCAAATCTGATTTGAAGTTGTCAAGCTGTTCGGTCACTTTTTGTTGAACTTCCGCCACTTCTTGCTCGATTCCTTCAATTTTTAAATTTTGTTCGTCTAACGAGTTTTTCAGGAAATTCTTTTGTTCCTCTAAGCGATTTTCTAGACAATTCTCCAGAGAACTCTTTTGTTCATCCAAACGCGTTTCCAGTGATTTCTTCTGTTCATCTAAACGGGACTCCATGGAATTCTTTTGTTCATCCAAAGCATTCTTCTGCTCATCTAAACGGGATTCCATAGAATTCTTTTGTTCGTCCAAACGGGTTTCTATAGATTTCTTGTGATCGTGGAGAGAATTCTTTTGTTCGTCCAAACGGGTTTCCATAGATTTCTTGTGGTCCTCGAGAGAATTCTTTTGTTCCTGGAGAGAATTCTTTTGTTCGTCCAAACGGGTTTCCATAGATTTCTTGTGGTCCTCGAGAGAATTCTTTTGTGCCTGGAGAGAATTCTTTTGTTCGTCCAAACGGGTTTCCATAGATTTCTTGTGGTCCTCGAGAGAATTCTTTTGTTCCTGGAGAGAATTCTTTTGTTCATCAAAACGGGCTTCCATTTTGCTCATTAAAGTACTTAAAAGCTGTTCTATGTTCATTGCAGGCTCTTCCTCAATTTCTGGTTCTTCTTCGAAAACGAATGTCTCAGGATTCTTTTCTTCCTCTATCAAAGCTTGTCTAAGTCGCTTGACTAGAACATTCTTTAGGCCAGTCGTTTGTAATGACCGCTTCCCCAACTCCACTTTCAATTCCTGTATGCGAAGCTCCTCTAGCTTGCGTCCCATTCTTGCGTCTTTTGTAATTCACTCACAGTTTAATATAAAATTATCTTTCGGAATTTTTTACACACGATTTCACAAAATTAATCACTCTTTGAATTTCAAATTCAAATGCCACCACTTTATTTCGCGATTTTATTTTACTTCTGACACCAGTTGTTACGAGCGTGGCCTTAGTTTGTTATTTAAAACACAATATTTCAGATATAATTCAAAAGTTCTTTCTTTATTTAACTTTACTGTTTACTCTCACAAATTCACAAATAATTATCAAATCAACTCTTTTATTTATCGCTAGTACTGTACTTCTAATTATCGCAATCCAAATAGTTTACTTCGTTCACTTCGCTGTCTGAAATAATACTCGCCTCCTGGATGTGAGCAGCGCCGTATTTATACTCTACGAATTATCCTAGAACCTTCCTGAATATTCCATTCTCCAAACCCAGTTTACTAGGATGTCACTTACCTAAAGTTGTTTCCATTTCCAATAGATGTCGCTTGTATCACTTTGTGGCGCGTAACAATATGTATTAATGTCTTAAATTTATATTAATCGCAGCAATAGGACAGTCATAAGTATCATCAAATTCAGTTTTTTTGGTAACGGGCTCAGGAAGTCATCCTCGGAGGCGCCTCTGCGGGGGATCTCAGCAACAGGACAAATGTGAGTTATTGCTTTTTTTTATTGTCTAATTACATATTTTCCTTACTTGTATAATTTTTTTTTTTTATCATAGTTATAATGAAATTTATCTGTGTTTGTATATGTAACTTATATTTTCGGTTTCATAATTATATTTATCGTCAGATGAACATACATATATACTTTTGGGCTCTGAATTACAGTCATACTCCTACATAATATTTAGTATTATAGTTATATTTATTAGTATGTTATAATTTAGATCTACATGATTTTGATTGAAGTTATCGTCATACTTGTCCAGTGCCCATACTTTCGAAGAAATTGCGACTGGTAGGAACGGAGAATAACTAGTTGTAGAAGCTAAGGCAAAGGCTTTATCGAACGGAAAAAGAAAACCCACGAGACCATTTGTCGAATGGGACAGTTTTATTTTTATTTCAATGAAGGCCTGATTTAAGTAATCAGATGTATTTATACTACAATCTTTCCAGAGTTTGTCTTCTTTTGGGAATGAATGAACCACATCCAGCCAGCATTATTGTTTATATATATCTGAGAAAGGGGAGCTATTTTACACAAAAGAAATAGTAGGAAAATTAAGGAAAGGAGTCATACAAGTAAAAGACCCACTTTAGTAAGGCTGCAAATTTTTATTCATATAGCAGTAAATAGTAGAACTCCTATACTCATTATTAGTTACATTATTAAAGAATTTTTATAATGTAATGATGCGTTGGTAGTCTTTGTTTTTTCCCTCTCACTCTCCTGGAGCCCTCTTCGAAATGAAGGTTGAGTAGGTCCGCTCCTCCACTTCTCTCTTTCAGATCATCAATCGGGACACTGAAAATTTGCTGCTCTCAGTGTCATATGGGTGGATGGGGCAATGGCAGTGAAGGTAGAACATCTGCGCCTTCACGTAGGTAATGGTAAGTGGTGTAAAGGTCCCTTCTGGACCGGATATGTTGCGATGTTTTGTTTTTGGCACGATATCTTTTTTTGTATATGGCAGGTGACAGCGGCAGTTCCTCGCGGAACCCCCCACACTCTCTGCCAATAGCCGAGCGTGCTAGCGTGCCGCCCTGCACTTCAACGCTGTCTACCGAGTGATCTATCAGCTCATGCTGGCGGTTAGGACTTCACGTCCAATCCAATCACTCCATAGTTTCATAACATCGAGCAACTCGGGTACCCGATTCTTTTGAATCGAGTAGTGAGAGATCGATTCCTTGGAATCGGGTATTGAAAAATTAATTTGGTTATTTAAATGGAAAATCAAGCAAAGCGCGATTCGGGTAGCAGAATTAAATTCTTTTATTATGCCTGAATTCACGAATTTACTAATGTACCGGAGTATTAAAAAATTAAGAACCGATTGTACCCGGATACGCGGATATTCGGAATCGATTATATCCGGATACCTGGGGAACCTGGAATAGGGTAGCCCGGTACCCGAGTAAACTTGGGAACGAGTATCCGGGTCCCCGATTCCATATGAACCCGAGTACAAACCGAAACATTAGTATAAACCCCTAGCAGAATTCATGAAGGAACAATCGATTTATTCTAGGAGTGCAAATCTATCGACATTTCTACACGTTTCCATACATTCATCACTTTTCCACTTTTTTCTATGCATTCTGCGTCCTTCATTATTACCTTTTGAGTCAAGAGAAGTAATTTTGGATTCACTCATACACATACACAAATTTTATATGATACCCCCAGCAAACATTGAGATGAAAAATCATCAGCGCGATAATTGGAGGATACCTTACAGTTATCATCTTCGGAATATTTGAGCAATACAAATGTATGATAATTGCTTTTAAGTTGCTTAAGCAATAATTAGATAATGAGCTCGGTTGCTTCCAATTTCAGTTTTACCTTTTTCTTCCAGAAGAAAAGAGGACGATATTGCTTGCAATTTTAATTTTATCTGGATGACAAAATGGCAATAAAATAGCAAAAGGAATTATGTGTTTTTCCTCCAGAAAAGAGGACGATAACCTAGGGCGAGAGCCGGTATATATTTATTTTTAATGAAGAAGATGCGTTGCGTTACCTGAAAATTTAGGTCTCTTCATTCTGGTTTAATAAGCGTTCGAAGTAAATTATAGTAAAGTTTTCTACATATATAATACTTTACTCCTCCAATTTATTATAAGTTGTATTTAAAAATAATTTAATTCCTTCTTTATCGCCATGGTGATATTATCGAGACATTAAGGCGATATCAATTTCCTCTCTTCCAGGCAATGCTCATTGATACTTCAACATGATTCCTCAAATATATCTTCCTCTTATCTTCTGCAGGTATTGCTTTCGTGTTCCCAAGATGATACGAGAGCAATTCATCAAGAAGTATTGCTTTCTTATTCCCTAGACGATACGAAAGCAATTCATCAAGATGTATTGCTTTCGTATTCCCTAGAAGTATTGTATTCGGGACACATCCATTCGCAAAGGGGGTGACTTTCGCAATATAGAAGATGATGATCTTCAGCGATAAAATTTATCTTCGCCGGAATATGTTGCGCGTATCATCTTGCTTGCTGGGCTCAAAACCCTCGTGAATACTTCACAAGCCATGAAACAGACTCACTCACTACCAGATGAGAGCCCCAACGGAGTCCTAACATTCTAAAACATTTGCAGTATTCTTATGTAAAACTGACAAAAGTTTGATTTGAATAGCTTATTCGCCTTAAACTATTATTCATGCAGAAAAATGATGTTCTGATAATCTTAAGCTTGCTTTCTTATCTTCCGAACCGAAATAAAATTGTTATCCATTCCTAACAAAATTATTTAAAAAAATTTATCTGAACCAAATGAGTACGACTCCTCAGCTGAGTAATCATTATTATATATGTCCCTGTGCCGTGGGTTGATATCGAATGTAGCTCACTGACATATATAACATGGACTGCCTGATTTGCTATTTCATATGGGTCAAGTTTTTTTGGCAGGGTGTGACAATTATCTTAATTTCAAGTTTTACTTTTGCTTTAATATTCATATAAAAAGTTCAACAAATTATAGAAGCACTCGAATTTATTTCTCTTCTTGGAAGCTTATCTCCTACAACAGCAAATTTTTAAACTTTATTTTTAAAGAAATAAAATTAAGCAATTTTTGTCTACCTGCCCCTAAAAGTAGCTATGGGGGACAGAGAAAGGATTACAAATATTGTATTGCCATCTATTTCTATCCTATATATTAATTTGGAAAACCACTGAACTGAAATTGGACTATGGTGTATTTTGTATAGAACTTATTATTTGTAGTTCAGCGGAATAAGGTAGTTAAACCAAAAAGGGACAACTATAGAAAAGTGATCCCATAATAATGTCAAAAAATGTAAGGAATTTCAGTAGTATCAGCAGTCCATTTTATATATGTCAGTGATGTAGCTGCCCACAGATTCGGACTCCGGCTGCACATACACACATGCAATTATTACTCAGCTGAGAGTTATTGAGCGTAAAATGGTAAGGTTTAAATCAAAACTATTTAATTATTTTGCTAAGTGATATAGTAAGTGAAGCCTTTGGGAAGGTAAGGAACCAAGCTGTAAATAACTAGGAGGCTATTTTCCTCTATGGATTGTAGTTTAGGCTCTATAGCATATATAAAGTCAATGTTTGGCACTTTTCCATAAGTATCAATATAGAACATTTTAGAGAAAAGACTCCCAACGCACACATATCGATTTCTGTTTCATGGCTTGGGAAGTCTCGAAGTTTTTGGATACCCGCATTCCTATGCTTCTTAATACGTTCTAAGGTTTGTACGACCGACACATCTCTATGAACAGTATCTGTACATTCATAGAATGAGATAGTACTTTAAACTTCCAGTTTTCCATTTTACTGAATCAACCAAGCTAAACTGATTTGAAACTGAAACAATTTCAATCACACGTCGTACAATAAACCGCCATGCGTGTGTATATATCTCCGTTAATAGCGGCGGCTTTTTTTGTTGAACGTCAAATTTACTGACCGAGTTCATCGAGGGAAGTATGAAACGGCATCGCCGCGCCGTCGCAAACAGCCAAACGTTTAATTAAAGAAAATGTAAAAAAAAAGCTTGTTGTAGTAGGTAAATACCAGTAATAAATAAATTTGTACACGCTTCCTTAATTTCGAAGTCTTATTCTATGTAAGTTTAATATTAATATTTATCCCATCATCTTCGTTACCCACTTCAAGAATTGCTTGCAGAATTCTCCTTCTCAATTTCTTCCTTGATGCTGTGCTATTTAAACCACGGAGCTCAGTAGCTACAAATTGCCCAAAGATTTCGAACTCGTCTCGAGAATGCTCTATTCTATTCGATCTAAATTTCTTATGAGGTTTCTCATGTTGAAAATCAGTCGTTATTTGATTTTCGTTGGTATGTAAGTTTTCGGGTTGATTATAATGATATACTGCTGCGTCATCACTGTTATCAGCGGTAGTATAACTATCCTGCATTCCAGTTTTTAAAGAAACTGAAGTTTGTTGATCTTTAATCGTAGCAGCCGGCTCCTGGTTGATGATTCTCGATTTTCTTTCATGGTTATTATTCAATGTAGCTTCTTCAACGACGGCTACATTTTTGATTTCATATTCCTAGAATATATTATATCGCATGTCATTAAAATTGCTCGTCGTATGTGATGATATTTTTAGTAAAATATTTAATACATATGTATGCATGTACTTACAACGCTTTCGAAGTTTGGCCGAGATGTTATGAATTTCTTCAAAAACTGCAAGCGCTCAAAATATTCCCATTTTGTGGTGTACTCATTGACGGTACTGTCGTCCACTTTACGTTTTTGTACCTTTTTTATCTCAAAATTAAATTGATTCCGTAAATTATGGATTTTTCTTGCGAATTGCTCCTTGTTAATGCACATAGTTTTGCAAATATCCTTGACAGTTTCCAGACGCTTTTCTTTGTCTTTATAACTTTCAATAGTACAATTCCACAGACAATCGTTTTCCTCATACAAGGATATCAATTTATGAACTTTTTCTTTAGTCCATACAAAGCCTTTCTTATTATCTGGCATGGCTATGTAAAAATTTTAAATTTGCAAATATGTATACAATACTTCTTTTTCTGGGTGTCTGACAGAAAACTCTCATCATGATGACTACGCTGACATTACGGCATCGCACACGATCGCATTCCGATTTCTCTTAATGAAAACAACTTTTTATTGCATGACATCTTTATGTTGCTTTTCTGCTACAATGTTACGAATCATGTATGTATATACATATGTTGCAGGAAGATTTGGTAAACATTCGGAAATTGTTAATTCATTAAGAAGTAACGGGTAAATTATGATAAGAATAATATAAATAATAAGTTTGTGTCCGTCTCTCATAGTGTTATATGAACAATAAAATTTTCTAAGAAAAGCCAGCTGAATATAAGTTCCGAAAACTAGATTGAAATTAAGATTTAACACCATCGCTTCTAAATTTTTTTAAAAACTGTTACCCAACAACTTATAGAATTGAACAAACTAGGAAAGGAAAGAATCAACTGAAATAGGATTTAATTTCAAAACAATAAAGAATTAATTACCTATACAATGTTATTCGGGCAGAGATAAATGTTCAAATATCCACACTTAATGCATTTTGGTGGTGCACACCGAAGTTAACAATGGCCACGCGAATGCCTACTACCATTATCAATCATTTGTAATTAGTACCATCAAATATAGTGTCCCTGTTTTGGTAATCAAAGCTATTTTGATTTATTAAAGTTCGAAGAATAAAATTATGAAGGGACTATCGAATTTAATGCACAGATAACTACACAAACATGGACTAAGAACCAATTAGAAACGAGCAAATATTTGTATGCAATGGTTTCTATAGAAATGTATTCCATCAAAAGTGCATGGAAATGCCGGCATATGATATAATATATACCTTCTATCAAAAAAGAAAAACATCATATACATGTGTGACAAGTGCATACAACTAAAAGAGGTTATGATGGAGAAATTCAAAAGCTCGTTAAAACTAGTCCAAGCTATAGCTCAAACGCGGATTTTTTTTGGAACTTTTTACGGGTGAGAAGTATTCAGGGGTAGAAAAAAGTCCGTGCTACAAGGTTTCGATCGAGAATACGGGTAGCGTACCAACACTACCGCAAGCCGGATATTTTGAAATTGCGAAAATTTAATAATCATTGGGTGTGTTCAGCACAGCTCAACGGTTGACACCACTGACTTATAACAATGGACTGAGCGTATTGTCATTTTCCTTTAGGAAAGCATGGCACAAGTTTTATAGTTCTCTCTTTCGCCCTATGGCAGAGTTGGAGCTACCAACACAAAATATTGCATTCTGGAACGTTTGCTTATGCCATTTGATGTTTTTATGTTGGTTACAGATGCAATCACCGCAGAAGGAATAAGGTAAAGATAGTGTTTACCATGTTCCGTCTCTCTTGCCCATAAGCAGGATTCAGTTACGAATAACTTTTGAAAATTAAAGTCGAAATGAGTTTAATTCCTTATAAGCGATTAAAATATCATTTGGGCACAAGAAAATATATTTTTTTAATTTAATTCGATTTTCGGATGTAAGATTTCATCTGATTAGTTGAGTTTTACATGTTTTTTATGTAATCGATTTAAAGGGTGCTCTAACGGTGATATAGAGAAACACAATATTTTTTGTGCCACATGAAATAGCAAATCGCTCAGTCCATTGTTATAAGTCAGTGGTTGACACTAATCACAAAACATGTTGAGTATGCTGGAAGTCAACCGTTGAGTTTCATCTGAACGTTTTGCTGACTGTAATCTGTTGCTGTCAAGTTTGTTTTGAACTTTTTGTTAGCAAAATGTCATATTATATTTATTTGACAGCGCTTACAAATTAAGCGTAAATAATCGCCGCTGCCTACTATACTCAACAGTTGAGAGTCAGCGGAAGGACAGCGATTCGACTGAACGCCACCGCTTAGTCAGCAACTCAACAGTTGAGCTGAGCTGAACACACCCATTATATGTTGTGAATTTGTCATACAGTTATTGTTTAAATCAAAAACTGTGACTTAATTGAACTCGCACACAATTAATTTCAGCAATCATATAAGGAACTACGCAAAGCAACATTATTGTTAAGGCACGTCTAAGCCAACGGAAGGAAATTTCTTCCGTCCCTAAAAACTTCTCGTGTAGGTTGACCCTAAGACAGCAATGAAAAATTGGAAAAGCAAGAAGCCGCTATTGAAGAAATACATAAAACATGACTGAGCTAGTACCAAAGAATTACAGAACAATAATAATAAAAACACATTAGATTAGATTTGATTTGTGAAGGGGTGTGTAGGCGTTAGATTCGCAATCACTGCGACCTGAAAGATCTATTATGAGTTCCCGTTGCATTTACCCCTTTTCTAAATTCAGACTGTTAATAAAGTCTAGAGCCATTCTGGGATTGAGGTTGGTGGAGGAAAAGCATGTTCGAGGTGGAGTAGTCTCCGCCTGGCCAATGCTTCGCAGTTGCAGAGCAACTGCTCCAACGTTTCGTGAACATCCTGACAAAAACGGCAGGATGAAGTCTCAGCCAAGCACAGCTTGTTTAGGTGATACCTCAAGGAGTAGCTCTTTTGTTTTTCCGCCAGAGGTGTCGATAAACTTTTTTGCCTGACGAAGTCCTTGTAGGCTTTCCCAATACAGGGATTTTTTTTATTCTCCCAGTCATTTAGGGCACCTATTACCGAGGTGAAGCCAATAACTAAAGGAGGAATTATCATCAAATTAAAGAATAATGAGGTCCTCCTGCAGGAAGCAACTAAAGAACTATATGAACAATACACTGTAACTCTAAGTAAAAAAAGATTCCCATGTCTATTCATGTCGAATCTGCTACTACTACTACTTTTCATAGGAGACACAAACATAATTTGCAAACAGACAACAACAAAAAAGTTCAGTACCTGGACCTATTAACTATGAAAAACTTTACGATATTGAATAATATAGATAACGAAAACCCAACCAGGTTTAAGGAGACTACTGCAACACTAATTGACCATGCTTTCACAGAACTGGGAGAGATAAGTGGCTTTCGGCAAGCACTGTCTCAGTGAAACAATTGAGACAAAACTTTAAGCAACCGTCTCAGTTGTCTCAGTTCAAACCAATCAGCTGATTTGCCAATTTTGAAATTTTAAATAATATTGACCACAGAAAATGGATAGTAATTGAAGAAAGTGTTGGTAGTTTTTTTAAATAGCTCACTAAACTTTAATTAGCAATTAAAATTACAAAATAACGAAACTGAGTCATCTGAGACAAGAAAATTTAGTTTCACTGGTCTCAGTTGCTCAGTGATTGCGTTCGAATTTTGTAGCTCAATATGGAACTAAGACAGTTCACCGAAAGTGCAATCTCAGTGAGCCAACTGAGAATGTGCTTGCCGAAAGCGCCTATAATATGAGTATAGACATGCAAACAACATCCATATCTGCCCACAAAATTATAGCAATTGAAATTGCTAGGAACTCCGTGCAAATGAAAATTGACAAAATAATCATCTTAACCCTTAACGAGGTTAAATGTAGAGAAAAAGTAAGTGACGGGACTCGTATGATTATAGAAAGATTAACAATGGTATGGCCGAAATATTTGTCAATTGGTTGCTTGCCTCCTTTAGTGACAATTGTAAGTCATAATGTGACAACAATTGAAGAACTAATTGTTAATCAAAGAAAGTAAAAACCATAGTACAACTAACAAAAGTATTATATGTAGAAATAAGGCATGGATAACAACCAATATCATCGTGAAAATGAAAAAGAAGAGAGAAATTATATAAGAAAACCGAAATACCCTATCAACATAGATATAAAGAGACAAGATGTACGCACTAGAAACCGTACTAATATTAATATGCTTGTAAGGAAGCGAAACAAAAATTTTTAGAAAGGAAAACTTGGAAAGTTATTAATGAACATATAACGAAAAAAACAAGGAAACCATAGTGGAAATTCGTAAATCCTGAAAAGTTGAAAGTAATCCCAAGGTAATAGCGAACGCGCTAATCAACTATTTTGCCAGCATAGGAAATGAATTAAAAACGGACTGCCTTTGAGAGAACCAATTCAAAATACAAGACATACA
Organism: Dioctria linearis; assembly: GCA_963930735.1. Taxonomy (NCBI): domain Eukaryota; kingdom Metazoa; phylum Arthropoda; class Insecta; order Diptera; family Asilidae; genus Dioctria; species Dioctria linearis. The sequence goes on along the minus strand of OZ005740.1, from coordinate 233,683,492 downwards.
AAATCAATATTCCTGGAACCCTCAAACCCTAATGAAATAGAGAAGCGCCTGGACTGGACTACCGTGGAGATACCTCTCCACAACAGACCTCTTGGTTGCTGCTGACATAACAAGTCCCATCATATCTTGTCTGGTCAACCAAGCCTTACATACGGGGAATTACTCAAACAGTTTGAAAGAAACTGAAATAACACCCATCTATAATGGGGGAGATAAAAAGGACATTAGCAACTATAGACCTATAGCGATAATCAGTACAATAAAGAAAGTTTTTGAACAAGTAACTGAAAAGAGAATTAAAAATTTTATTAATAGAATGAATGGTTATGATCCAAAACATCCCGGATTCCAAGAACATACCGGAACATTGTCGGCAACTTCTGAGACAATGAATATTATAAACCAGCACCTTGACAAGGGTTTGTATGTTGGGACCCGACAATTCTTCGCACTGGTGTACCTCAAGGCTCTATGTTAGGCCCAAATCTCTACTTGCTATATATCAACAACATTCAGAATGCAGGACTAAAGAGAGAGTATCACATCTTCGCCGATGACACAAACATTATTTACAACGCTGACTGATGGGCACAAGCTATCGTTAAACGAAGACAAAACAAAATTTATGGTCTTTAGACAGCACAAAAAGAAAGATATAAGCCCTCAAATAAATATTGGTACCAATAAGCCACAGAGAGCAAAGGAAATAAAGTATCTTGGACTTACCCTTGAGGAAAAATTAAATTGGAGCATTCATATAAATTGCAAAACAAATAAGATAATTCCTTTACTGAGCAGCCAAGGTACATAGAATACATTAAAATGTTGACACATTTTCTGTGACGTATTTCGTGAGTAATATATATATATACATTTCTATAGGAAAGACAGAGAGAGTGGAACGTAGCTCTCAAAGGGAATACCTTGTATTCTATATACCTTGCTGGGGGCCATAAAAAGAATGAATATCACCTTAAGGAATCAAACGGGAGACATGATATACAATGCAAATATACTATCGCACATTAAATACAACATACTTAGTTGGTCACAATGCTTAAAATTTCTAACAAACAAGGTCCAAACAATAATGAACAGAGCAATCAAATCACTATATAACATATCATGGCTAACTTATACTAAAGAAATATTAGGTAAAACATGTAATCTAAATCAGATAATCGTGGTGGAAAAGGCTAAATTTGTATACAAACTGAACTGATGAACAAGCTAATCAAAACAAACTTAAAGGTGACCAGGCTGCTGAACTTCACACACACAACACAAGACGAAGAAATGAGATAAGAAAGGCAACATCTAAAACGGAAAGGTTACGTACACGACTGATAGCAACTTCCAGTGATGTATGCAACGGACTACTAACAGAGGTGAAAAATTCATCCTAATTTCCACATCTTTACAAGAAAAGTAAAGGATCTGTTTTTCTTCCCATAAATTGTTTGAATTTGACTCGTTTTATTTGTAAATAATAGTCGTAGCAGTAGTGATGGTAATAGTAGTGGTAGTGATTCTACAGTGGACGAACCTCCTAAATACTAAGTGGCTTGTATACTAAGTAATTTATCAGTAGACCTCAGCATGTAGCAACTCTGTGTAAGCCTTGTAACATTACATTACAATAACATAAAACACAAAGTGCTATTAGGCTTATTAGTGAACTTGAAATTAAACTGTAGGTGTTATATCCTAAATGTCCTAGTAAAAACACCCATGAACTAAGCAGTGTAATGGCTGATCATAAGTAGAATCATAAAACGGTATTTTCATAATAAACAATAATTCTGCATTTAAACAAACAAATTGTCAACCTTTCTTATACTAGCACTAGCTGCTTGGAAGAGGGGATGAAAAAAATAATAAAAATAGTAGTGTAATTGCAATTGAAAATTACTTATTTCATTCGGGGCTTATTTGGAAACATCGAAAATTGTTTTGGGTTGCAGCAGTTACTTATTGTAGAATCGTACCAAAGTTACATTTACTTAGTTTTCTAATCATTCTAAGAATATAGAGCACAAATGGATCTATATTGGTCGCTGTTTCGAACACAGTTCATGATCCCAAAATCAATGTCACAGTATATTCATCAATGCAGCTTAAGTTGCCTGAGCGTATCTAGAGTTCTTTGTTTCAAATTCGCTCACTAGCAATTTTTTAAGATTTGATTCTAGGTATGCAATATAGACTGGCAGCTCCAAGGATCTCATAAACTATATTTGCCGATAATCATGAGTATTATCATAGATGGCACAAGAACTAGATGTCGCATGGTATACTAGAGCAGAGTATACAGATTGTGAAATGGGTAGTGAATTCTGGAATGGGCCACAACACGGTTTAGAGTATGCCGAGAGCAAACGTTTTTTTAACAGCAGTTTTGTATTCCTCAACCTCTGATACGAAAAAATATGAATCACTCGACGTACATATCATTTTAAATGTTGTGGTCCATTCCGGAATGGACCACCCAGCCATATAAATTTTGTATACTTTTTTGGTACTGAATGCGACATCTAGCGAACTTATAACTAAAAATTATTAGGCTCAAAATTTCATGGAATTTACATTGATAAATATTCTCGGTATTAAACATGGTTCTTTTGCTAATCCTAATTGTTACGAACATAGTTGCTCAATAATTGATCACGTAGTAACTATTCTTAATGTGGAAAGATACGACTTTGGATTGGAGCTTAAGGACTGGCCACAACTGAACCACCGCATCATGATATCCACGCTTAGAAAAGCTATAGTGGGGAAATCAAAAATGTCCAGCAAGAAAACAGTAAAAATAAATACTTAAAAATTAAGAACAAAGGTAAGATCTGCTGTTGATGATTGCGATAGTCTAAACTTTAATAAGCTTATCGAAATAATACAAAAAGCGAAACAAGAAGCAACTGATATCAAACTCGTCAGAACTCGAGAAATAACTGGATCACATTAGAGATAATAAGCAAAATAAAACAAAGGAATAAATTATATAAGAAAATAAAAGGGGGTTCAAATAATTACTAATACAAAACTATAAAAGGATTAAGAATGACATCACCTGGAATATAAGAAGAGCAAAAATGAGTTATATGGAACAATAGTAATTCGGATTACAGAAAAGGCAGTATAGAAGAATTACAAATTGAGGCTAACTTTAAAGACAAAGAACAAATTGCCAACTATATGAACAAACACTTTGTGAATGTGGACCCCTCACTAGTAAAATAATTGGAGGATAAGTGCAGGTTTCCTTGTGAACCAACTAAAAATGTAACAAGGTCAAACTGTATTTATCAGACCTGTAAATAATGCTGATGTTGAAGGGGTACTATCTCAGTTGAGAGAGGACACAACACCAGGATTAGACGGAATAAGATTAAAGGGCGTAAAGAATATCAAAGATATAATTACTGAACCTTTAACGAGAGTAATAAATAATTGTATCGAAAAGGCGGAGTTTCCAGCCAGTTTGAAATTTACATGCATATTGCCAGCCTTCAAAGAAGGAGATAGAAGAGACCCAAACAACTACCGTCCCATAGCGCTCCTCAATGTGTTTAGTAAAATATATAAGAGACTACTGCATAATCAGCTTACAGCATTTATTCAAGGTAATGGTGGATTTTATAAAAAGCAATATGGATTCCAAAAACAGCACGACGGCTATTATGTCTGATGTAACGGAGTTCATTAATAAAGAGCTCGATGCAGGTAATTATGTTATTGGAGTATTTATCGACTTGAAGAAGACATTTGATACTGTAGATACTGTAGTTAATAGAAATATTAGCTGAATTGGGAATTAGAAGTAAAGCAAACCAGTTACTAAGTAATTATCTGCAAGCAAGACAGTGTTGTACGAAAGTGGGAAACAGCTATAGTGAGAATGAAGCGATGAGTACTGGAGTCCCACAGAGATCAATTCTAGGTCCGCTCCTCTACTCTCTGTACATCCAAAATTTAATGAAGGCTGGATTGGCCGCGGAATATTACATATATGCTGACGATACCCTACAGTACAGTGAGAAGGATGACTTACAGAGGGTAATAAATGAGGACTTAATACGATACACAACAACTAAAACTAAAAAAAAAACTAAATGTATGGTTCTAAATACGGATGAAAGAGTTAATGTGTTGATTGAACAAGTCAATGAGATGAAATACTTAGGTGTTATTATTGATGAAAAATTTAACTTCAAAGCTCATGTGAACTATGTATGTGCAAAAATAGCTAAAAAGATTGGATTCATAATAGCATACTTATGCCACATTTCAAGTATTGCCAATCAATTCTCTTTATGTGTACAGGGCAATGAGGATATTATGTTGCCATAAAAGAACGCCCATTAGTACAATGTTAAATACTCTTAAATGGATGTCAGTTAATCAGCGAACGATTTTCAATGTATTAAAAATGGTGTTCAAAATGAAAAATAATCTTCTGCTAGAGTATTTATGCCGGGAACTCCCGTATGTATCGGATATGCAACCTTATCGATTGCGCAACTTGCCAGACTTCTGATCGGAGCGACTGAGAACGAGTAGGGCTCAAAATACAGTAATGTATAAAGGACTTCAATTATATAATAGTATACCAAGTGATTGCAAAAATGAAAACAATTTTATGTTTTTTTTAAAAGAAAATTGTAGAATACGTTTTCCGGTTCGATAGTATAATAAGAAAGAAAGGTACATAATTAATATTATTATTATGATAAAGCATGATTTATTGCTAATAAAGATTATTTATTTATTTATTTTATTTATGGCTATATGGAAATAAACTTACAATAAATACATCGAAAGCAAGATGCATGGACATTGGACTGCAAGTGGAACGAGAACTCATTAAAGGAGTCGACTCAATAAAATATTTGGGAATGATAATGGACGATAAACTGACTTGGAAGCAACACACAACCTATGTGAGGAAAAAAGTTGCACCACTTATAGGAATCATAAGAAGAGACTTCTTTATCATCAGACGAAAATCTTATCTACAATGCATTTATACTACCATTACTTACAATATAATTAACTGGTCACAATTTAGCAATCACTTATTAACCTGCATGCATAGAGTATTAAACAAAGAAATAAAGTCCATATTTAATTTACATAGACTCACACCAACGCATGAGCTGTATGAATCGACAAATTTTTTGAGCTTAAAACAACTAATTTACGTGAAAAAGCTAAAATGATATATAAGATAAGAAATAAGAGGATTAAGTCGAACATAAACCTAATAGAGCATGGTGAAGCACATAACTACGGCACACGATTACGCCAACATCTACGTCAATCGTACGCTAGAACATACAGAAAGCCAGAGTCTAAAACACACAGCTGTAGCCATATATAATTGATTACCAGAGGAAATAAAAAATACAGAGCAAGTGCACAAGTTCAAGAAATTAATAAAGAATTTTGATGAGAATGTTGCAATATTATGATGTGTAATGTAACAATGATAACTAGTGACTAAAAAAGAAAAGAATTGTTGAATAGGAGAAGTGTGCTTCACTAATACCAGCCCTTGGCCGTCTGTGAAGATGCCCAAATATTTCTTATAAGAAAAATGAATAGTCAGACTAGAGAGATGGAGAGTGGTGGAAAGGACGATAGCTTTGTAAAAAAATGAAAGAAAAAAAGTGCACTCTAGATCTCTAAAATATTCGGAGGGCATTGTCTGTCTCCTTTCTCACAAGAGATTAATCAGATTATTATGACCACTGACTTATAACAATGGACTGAGCGATTTGCTATTTCATGTGGCAAAAAAATTTGGTTTCTGTATATTACCGTTAGAGCACCCTTTAAAACTTTTATTACATAAAAAACATGCAAAACTCAACCAATCAGATGAAATTTTACACCCGAAAGTCGAATTAAATTAAAAAAAATATTTTCTTGTGTCCAAGTGATATTTTAATCGCTTATAAGGAATTAAACCCATTCCGACTTTAATTTTCAAAAGTTATTCTTAACTAAATCCTGCGTATGGGCAAGAGAGACGGAGCATGGTAAACACTATCTTTCTCTTATTCTTTCTGCCGTGATTGAATCTGCAGCCGACATAAAATGGCATAAGAAAACGTTTAGTAAGAAATATTATTTGTTGGTAGCTCCAACTCTGCCATAGGTGATAGGGCGAAAGAGAAAACTATAAAACTTGTGCCATTCTTTCGTATAGGAAATTGGCAATACACTCAGACCATTGTTATAAGTCAGTGATTATGACAATGAGTACGTTTAGACCGCAGCTATTTAGAACTAGTTTTACGTAAGTCGACTTACGTAGGACTACTCCGGATGTTTAGTCCACTCGTGTTAAAGCTTTGACACTTGTCAAATTTGTCAGACTTCTTCAGGAGAAAAATGAGAAATATTATTTTAATTCTGTGCACAAGGGAATAGAACATAGGAAAAAAAATTAAATTTTTCTTTGCACAAGGGAATAGAACATCAGAAAAAAATTAAATTTTTCAAATTTCTAATTTTTTTACCATCTATTACGGACGGAATACTTTCTTCAATAAGTCAAACTCCCTCCCTCTCACCAGTCACACTTTTTTCCTTCTTAATTCCACTCATTTTCATTAAAACAAAATAACAATCCTCTCTATGAATGCATATAACGCATTCAAGTTTGTAGAAAATTCCTTGTCTGAGGTTTATGTCCACGTTTAATACTAATTTTGTAGGTCAATACCGCATCAAATACCGGATTAAAGTACGACTAGTTTTTCGTAATGCGGCATGTTTACACCACTTCATATTAGTTCTACGTAAGTCGACTTACGTAAAACTAGTTCTAAATGGCACGGTCTAAACGGGCTCAATGTGCAACAGTAAAGGAAGAAAATATGCTACCAATATCTCATACAAATTCTGAAGTTTTCTGTAAAAAGGAAAAAATTTTAATTTTTGTTCAAAGTGGTAAATACTGTGGACCTAAATTATGACATTAAGGGCCTGTTCCGAATTCAAGTCTTCGTCGTTATTACAGCTAGTGTCGTAACATCGAATCAAGCTCTATCCAAATCCATATCTATGCCTGCTACCTAGCTTTGTTACTTTATATAACAGTGAGTTTAAACGTCTGGTTAACTTGATCACAGAGTCAAGATAAAGAGTCGGTTGACTTATTTAAATAAACAACAGATATTTTGTTTATTCTCTTGCTGTCGACATCAAGCTCACGGTACCGAGAAGTCTTGGATTCGTACAGGCACTAAGTGTAAATTACCTTAATTGAATATTATCGTCCATACGTTGTCTTCAGTCATTTTAAGCTTGATTTCTTGCTGCGCAAAAATATTTATCCCCAGTCTTGTCTTCGCACTGTAAAAATTAGCACCGGTTGAAAAATGCTTCAGAAACTAATAGAAATCTATTGCCACATGGCTAAGCGATCTTTGATAGCAGGTAACTAACTAAAGTCAAGATTAGATACCTAACTCAGCTCATTACTCAGTTTGCAGTTTTGAGCGTTGGTTCAAAAACAGATGTGTATGCCAGTCCATTAAGATGCGAGCGATATTTACGCCGACACCGCAAGAATATGAAGCAAAAGTAAACACAATACATCCTAAATTAACTGAGTACCAAATTAGGAATTGGGCTTGAGCGAGAAAGTACCTTCGCTTTCGATTTTACTAGTTAAATCTTCTACTAAAACGAAATTTCAACAAATTTTAATTTGACATCAAAACAGACTTTCGAAAAGTACTTTCAGGCAAATACCAATAGCTAAATTAAATCAAAGCACAATCACTCATTAAAACATTTATTAAAAATAAATGTTTACAGTTAATAGATGAAATCTGGTTAAAAAAACAAGAGGTGGCCTGCGGAATAGTTTTCACTTAACCTCCTTAACCTGCAAACCTGGAGGCAAAGATTGCTTTAATTTTTCTGCCTTTTCTTTGTCGGATACGACTAACGTGTACAGAAATCGGGAGCAGCGGATCTTAAACTTTGTATTATCGGGATTTTTCTTAATTTTAACAGCACGCGCATCCTTTCTGCGGGCTTTAATAAGGAAGTCCTTTACCTCTTTGATTTCACGCGGCATGTCTACAAAAAAGAAATTTATTATTAATAGAGTAGATTACTATGTAAAAAGTAGTTTCAATACTGAAGAAATAAACTAACTTTTATTTAAACGTTAAAAAATCACAAAATTCCTTCAACTTTAAGAAATCTACAACCTTAGTTGACGTTTCCCACGTTTCGAAAGAAAGAGAAAATGCAGGGGAGCATTAGCCGAGTTAAAATGGCTGCCTGATAACTTCCTTATCAAAAGAAACAATAAATAATATAAACAGAGACATCTGTGGGTCAATAGTAAAACGAAGTTTTTGTTCGGCGAATGTCTGTAATAAATTTATTAGAAAATTTCTAAATTATACACAATTATTCTTCCAAAAAAATCAGTACTCGAGTTAAAAGTGAAAATAATTTTAAATGCATTCTCTATAATATTCCTTAATTTAAAATTCTGCTTAGAATTGACATCGTCTGGATAGAAAGGCTCCTCATAAATGCAAGAACCTTTCCAGTCTTCAACTTTAATGATGCAGTCTCTACCAGCAAATCCTCCTTGAAATTGGAAATTAAACGACCCCAATTTCCGAGGAGGCTCAAACTGAATCACTATCCACTGTGGAGACCCCTAAAATTTAATATTTCACTTAAAAATTCCTATTAAATGTGAGTTAAGACTTGCCTGGTCTGAGTTCCAACAAGTGTCTTCCTTTGAGTCAAACATAAAATTCTTTCCATATTGCTTTGTATCTTTATTTAGTACTGAACTAACACTGTCGAAAAAATTCAAATTTTAATTAGTTAAAACATAAAGACTGTATTTAATTTCTTTTATAAACCTGCACTTTATCTTTGTTGATTCCAAGGTGCTCATGACTTGCTTTGACATTTGAGTAACTTTTACTATGTGCGAATAGATGGCAGAATATATGCTCGAAGAATTTTATGTGTTAGTAGTGCCATGCACTAATTTCATTTACGGAATATTTAAATAAATTGAAGCATTTTATGCCTAATTTACAATGCACGTTGTCAAAACGACATGGTTTTTTGTTTTTGCTTCCCACTCTTACATTTGGAAAATCATGCTTGCAAGAATGTCTCTTCTTCTTCATTCATTTGACGGCATGAGCAAAAGCCAAAAACCATGTGTATTCAGCCGTAGCCCCCGGAATATAATCCCCCGTCTATACCTTAGAATATAGAGCAAACAGGAATTGTGATAAGCCAGATTTTGCGTAATGAATTTCTGGTTGTGTTGGTAGTCCATTTTTACATGGATTTACACGCCATCCTTATTCTAAACAACTTGTCAATTTGCAAAAAGTAAACAAAGGTTTTGTGCGGATCATCTGTGGTAAAAAATGTTCTTTTTCTACTTTATTTTGAAACAATTCACATAATTAATTTATATAAATCTCTGCGTCTATTAACAAAAAAGATAATTTAGATAGTGCAGTTGCCTCAAACAGGATTTCCCTAGTTTATAATCCAATTTATATTTGCAAGCACTGACCGAACACTTCATTTCTGGTTTTTTAATTGATATGATGATTTTAACAGGCATTAGTGGCACTATAAAACTTTGCACTAAATAAAGTTGAAAGATAAATAGTTTTGAAAAGAATTGATTCGGTACTTTTGTTAAATTTCACAAAAGAATTTTAAGTTGACTAAATCTGCTCACAAAACAAAATCACATTTGACAAATCTTTCTTGCAGCATCTCAGTAACTCCTATGCATAGTCTCCCGGAGGGTGATTCTGGGGGCCTATTCTTGAATAACGAAGACAGATTCCATATTCGTTATACTGTCAAAAGCATTCGGAATCGTATTCTTGAAATCCGCATTCGTTATATACCGAACGCAAACCATTCGTTATATACCGAACGCAAACCATTCGTTATTTAACGAGTGGGGTCAACCATTCGTTATGCCAAACGAAGAGTGAATCAGCTGCTACTTTACGAGTGACAATGGGAGATAAAAGATGTGCCAAAACTAACATTAACATTAAAATGTTTGTGTAAAAGGAATTTATTTATTATTAATTTTACAGACCAACGATTTCCCAAAAGACGATCTGTTGCGACGGCTCAGGAAATATGTAGTACAGCTGCCGAAAAACTAAAAGTAAAAAGGAAGTATTATGGCAACAAACTAAAATTAATGTAAAGCAGATTAGATTTAATGGAAAGGGACATGCTAGCAAGGGAAGAAATCGCGCAGGCAATGACAAAAATATCTTTGTCATTTGTATAGCTACAGCTAGCCAAGTCATTATCTATATAATGCACTCATTTAATATAATATAATATGAAGTTCCTATTATTATTTAAGTCGAAATGCCCAACATTGTACGAAGCTTTAAGCAATAAAATATACACAAAAAAACTATTTACTATAATAAACATCTCTCTATATCAATTATTTAATTATCTAAAATAAATTATTGGAAATAATGCCTGATTATTTTCGAGCGAAGTCGTCTCCCTGCTGTAAGTAGAATTGCAAGAATTTCAGAGGCAAACAATAATGACAATTCATTAAAGCTAGCCATTTTTTACACGTAATAATATACTAATTATATTTTATATTTTATACAAAAATAATAAGCCAAACAAAAATATTATTTTAATTAAGTGACACAGCTGACTGTATTTATTTTGTAATTTGACAGAAATAATCTTACCACACTCGTTATGTTGAAAAACTTTTTCACCACTTCGACTTTATAATGATGAGGTTCAAGAATACGAACGGTGTATAGATTCGTTATCCCATTCGTTATATAACGAATACGTTAAAACCATTCACTTCCAAAAGATAATTGCCTACTGTCTGGCACTTATTGAACTTTTTCAGCCATTTTCGCTGGATTTGCTTAAGAAAAAGTCCAAACAGGCAGAAAGAATTACATTTTGGGTACAGAGTATTATTGGTCATTTTAAAGCTAAGCTTTTGTGCTTTTTAAATTCAATATGAAAAATTGATATTGATGACGTGTTTTTTGATAAAAATAGTAGTTAAATATAAAAAAACAAGTAAAAATTCCGAAATTTTAGCTTTGTTGAGCCATAACTTCAAAACAGAGAGAGTGAGGGAAAATTTTTATAGACTATTGGATACGTCCAACGATTACCTATCAACCAAAGTTAAAGTCATCGTCATAGGGTGTAGCGTTCAGAAGTTATAGGGTGATCTATAAAAACATACCCAAATATCTTAAAGTCCCGTTATCTCGGAAACCGTTAACATTTCCCTCCCTCCACCCATACAATTTTTTGTTTGTCTAAGCATGACCTATCCATAGCCTTCGGGTGCCAGACCACATACGGGACACCCTGTATAGTAAGTAAAGTTCGGTGCATACATATAGAATTATAGGAAATATGTTGAAATAACATTTTCTTTAAATAACTTACTACTTTACGTCTGGGTTATCATGTCCCTCGAAGGAGCGGCTCTTTGGAGTGCAATCATGTTTAGACAATCTGTATGGAACAAAAATTTCTTTTACGTTATTTGATATACACCACTATGCAACGTATTTGTGTTTACGCTGTTAGATTACTGCTTTAGATTGTAAGTGGCGGGACTAAATTCGTTGGTTCAACTCTCAACTTTGTGCTGGACCAAATCGAAATTCGTTTTACGACCCCGTGGTCTTCAACCTGTCGTCTGTCTTCATTTCATGTTACAGGTTCATTTTCTTTAGAGTCTATACTATTTAATTGCACGTGCCTACAGGTTTCATTTAATTAAAATTTGATAAAATATCTAAAATTACCCGCTATAATTCAGAATGGAAGGAAATAAGAGATTATTGTCACAATCTTTAGAAATGCATTTTTCTTACTTCCTAACATATGGTTACACCCCTGTCTACATTTGCCCTAGATGTCACTGTTGTTCATGCTCGGTAGTGAAATTTACCTTAGCACCTACCCTATATGTTTATATTTTTTCCACATGTTTATAATTTTTGATAAAAGTAATTAATTTTTAATATTGTTACGTGCAATAGAAAGAGACATCTGGTGACATCTACTGGCAATAAACAACTTCAGGTTCGGAGAGTAAACGACTTCAGGTTCGGAAAATCGGTTATGAAATCTACAGGGAAGTTCAGGAATAGAACAAATAGAATAGTCAAGAAGCTTTTGGAATAGAACACTCCAGAATAATCCGGAGAGTTTCTAGGGTATAAATATAACAGTTGTCATCGCCAGAAAAAGAGTCTTGTCTTAGACGTTGCAGTGTTAAGAAGCGAAAGTAATAAAGAAGCGATAGTGTATGTAATTAGATTGCGATAATTGAAAGTACAGTATTAGCGATAATTAGAGTTGAGTTGATTAGATGAATGTTTGTGAACTTTTATATGATTAGAGTGAAATAAAGAACTTATATATTAATTATTTAATATTGTGTTTTAAATAACGAACCAAAGGCCACGCTCGCAACAACTGGTGTCAGAAGTGAAATAAATTTGAGAAATAAAGTGGTGGCAATTGAATAAAAATTAAAAGAGTGAATAATTTTGAGAAATTGTGTTAAATTGTGAAAGTTCTGGAAAATAATTTATATTCATCTATAAGAGAATTACTAAAATAATGGGGCGCAAAGTGGACAAGCTTCGAACGCTGGATTTGAAAGTGGAGTTAGGGAACCGGTCATTACAAACGACAGGCATAAGGAAAGTTCTAGTCGAGCGACTTAGACAATCTTTGATAGAGGAAGGAAAGAATCCTGAAACATTTGTTTTCGAAGAGAACTTGGAAGAAATCGAAGTTGAAGAAGCGCCTGCGATGAAAATGGAACAGCTTTTGAGTACTTTAATGAGTAAAATGGAAGCCCGTTTTGATGAGCAAAAGAATTCTCTCGAGGAACAGAAGAAATCTATGGACGAACAAAAGAACTCTCTCGAGGAACAAAAGAATTCTCTAGAATCACGTTTAGATGAACAGAAGAAATCTATGGACGAACAAAAGAATTCTCTAGAATCACGTTTAGATGAACAGAAGAAATCTATGGACGAACAAAAGAATTCTCTAGAATCACGTTTAGATGAACAGAAGAAATCTATGGAAACGCGCTTGGACGAACAAAAGAGTTCTCTGGAGAATTGTCTAGAAACTCGTTTGGAGGATCAGAAAAATTTTCTAAAAAGTTCTTTAGAAGAACAAAATTTGAAAATTGAAGGAATTGAGCAGGAATTTCAACAAAAGGTTTCGGAAGTTCAACAAAAAGTCGCCGAGCAACTTGAAAACGTTAAAGCAGATCTGGAAAGAATAAAGCATCGTCAGCCTCTAAACGTAGCAGCTGAAATATCCGGAGCAGGTAGAATGAAAGCTCCAATGTTTGATGGACAAAATTCGTGGCATATCTTCAAGAGACAATTCGAGGCAGCTTCAGAGGTAAATGGATGGAATCATGAAGACAAAGCTATAGCTCTGGTGTTAGCACTTCGAGGTCCTGCGTCAGAACTCTTACAAACTGTACCAATTGAAAATCAAAGTAATTTCGCTTCATTAGTACAGGCGATAGAATTACGTTACGGAGATGAGCACATGCAGCAAGTATATCGCCTACAGTTGCGCAACAGGATTCAAAAACATGGCGAATCGCTACAACAACTGCAGGCAGATGTAGAAAGATTAGCGCGTCTTTCATACTCCAGTGTGACTTCGGATTTTCTTAACGAAGTGGCGACGGAGGCATTTGTGAACGCTATTACAGATCAAAATTTACAACAATCATTAAGGCTAGCAGGAAGGAAATCAACAGCAGAAGCACTAGCCTATGCATTAGTGTATGAATCCGCCAGACAAGCTTCGCGGGGAGCAGTACGAATGAGAGACATTTCGGTGGATGAATGTACTTGTAATAGAATGCAGTCATCCCAGAGCTCACCTCTGCGTGGTATTCTTCGATGCTGGAATTGTAATAGAACAGGACACCTACAAAGAGACTGCAGAAAACGCCGACGAGTGGAATCTCTAGATGAAGAGAGCAAAGTGGAATTGCAAAGATATCGAGCTGAGCAGCAGACTTGCAATAGATTGCAGTTATCACTGAACACCCCTTCACGTAGTGTTCTTCGATGTTGGGATTGTAATAAATTAGGACACCTTCAAAGCGACTGCAGGAAACGCCGTCGAAAGGAATCAACAGAAAAGAAAGGGAGAGAAGAATGTCCAAATTGGCGAGCTAGAGAGCAAACTATTCTTAGGGAGACTAGAATCCAACCTTATGGCTTTGAGAGCCAACACAGGGAAGGGCGTATCCATGGAAATGCAGAAGCCTTGGTACAACGTCAATGGGAACCTGAATGTAAGCATTACGGCTGGGAGAAAGGAAATGAGAAAACAGCTACTATACAGTTGGTAACTGTGGAGCCATCAACAGGTTGCGACATCGAGAGTTTGCAAACAGCGCAACGAGAAGATCCGGACATATCGCCTATTCTTGCTTGGAAAGCAGACATAGAAAAACCAGAATGGAAGGATATTTCGAGGATGAGTGAAAATCTGAAAAGCTACTGGGCTCAATGGAATTCTCTTCATATTGAATGCGGCATATTAAAACGCAAGTGGGAAGCACCTAACGGTAAATCGTTCCGAATGCAAATAGTCGTGCCGGCATCAAAGGTCAACGAGGTTCTAGGTAAAGTGCATCGTGGAGCATCTGGAGAACATTTGGGAGTGAATAAAACAATTTCTAAAATCCGAGAAAAGTTTTATTGGCTACATATGCGGGAGGATGTAGAGAAGTGGTGTCGCAGATGCACTGTGTGTGCTTTTTACGAAGGGCCGCCACTTAGCAGCAGAAAGGAAATGTACAAGTATAATGTCAGAGCACCATTGAAACTGAGAGCTGATGTACAAAGGGCCACGGGGGCGAAATTAGCAGTAAGTACCCATCGGATGAGGACACGCTATGACTTACGTGCGAATTCAGCAGGTTTCAATGAAGGTGATCTTGTTTGGCTATACAACCCGAACCGACGTAAGGGATGCTCTCCAAAGTCACAACAACAGTAGGAGGGACCGTATTCAGTAGTAACTAAAATAAATGACGTAGTATACTGGATTCAACGTGGTACAGGAGGCAAACGAAAAATCGTCCATCTGGATCGCTTGTGTCAATACTACAAGCATCAAGACCGTGGACCACCTGTTGTTCGGGACGAACAAATTTAAGAAGGGGGCAGTGTTACGTGCAATAGAAAGAGACAACTGGTGACATTACTGGCAATAAACAACTTCAGGTTCGGAGAGTAAACGACTTCAGCTTCGGAGAATCGGTTATGAAATCTACAGGAAAGTTCAGGAATAGAACAAATAGAATAGTCAAGAAGCTTTTGGAATAGAACACTCCAGAATAATCCGGAGAGTTTCTAGGGTATAAATATAACAGTTGTCATCGCCAGAAAAAGAGTCTTGTCTTAGACGTTGCAGTGTTAAGAAGCGAAAGTAATAAAGAAGCGATAGTGTATGTAATTAGATTGCGATAATTGAAAGTACAGTATTAGCGATAATTAGAGTTGAGTTGATTAGATGAATGTTTGTGAACTTTTATATGATTAGAGTGAAATAAAGAACTTATATATTAATTATTTAATATTGTGTTTTAAATAACGAACCAAGGCCACGCTCGTAACAATATATTATCTTGATATAGATTACCAAGAATGAAATTTTAACGCAAGTTATCTTCTTGCTTTATATTATTAACGCTCACTATGCTGCTGCTGGTGTAAAATTTTGCCTCAAAACCGCGCCAAAATCCGTTGCATAAACCTTTTTTTAAACAGCTATTAATGCGCATTTTTGTAGTGTATTTATATGTACATGGGCATAGGCCTCGCCTTTAGTTACTTAACCGTAGCTCCAGAGAAATGGAATTTCAAATCCCGCACATTAATTCATTCTCTTTTTTTTCAAAATTTCTTAAAATACATATACCTCCTTACAGTCTCGCGAGTGGTACTCCATTCATTTCCTATCTGAACAGGCTTATCTTACGTGGATGGCTGTGAGATTGTCGGATTTCGTGTGGATTCTCCAATTTAACCAAATCCACCTGTTTGTTGTCGTCGTATTTTCCCCGCGGAGCTTCGCCGCCGCCGCCGTCCTCCGCTTGACTGTGCTAGGGCTCCTATCTTGGCCCGCCAGATTCTTATTTTGCCTGCACGATGTAGCAATCAATCAAGACTATTTTATACGAACAATTTTAGGTTTCATACATACCTTCACCTAATTCTCATATTCATGTAGATTTGAGATTACTCGGTGAATTACTATTCAACCTGAGTTTTGGTTAACTTATTACCACTTCACAAGTTGTACAGATCTGCTCTGTCTTTAAAAACTTTTTTCCGTGAAATCACTCGAACGACAGCTTGCTCGACTTTTTGCAAAATGGCTGTCAGTCCATCTGAATGTTGCCATCACCTCGGATGCTTCTTCTTTTTTCGGGCACTTTTCCCGGTCAGACTTGAGTCGTCCACTCGATTCTCGTCACCAGCACGTTCGACGTGTGGCCCACGCTGTGTGCTGCTGCCTGCCATACGCTACGACCATAAGAAAGTGCATTTGCACTCGTTACTGATTTGTACTACGGGTGCTCCCAGCTATGGTCATTGAACTGTACGGTCTGAGGTATTGAAAGCGGCAATAGGCATAACACTATTGTTGTTTTTCTTACCTCGCTGTGTTGCCGACTGCTGCTGGTGGCGCCCAAATATCTGTGTTGTTGTGTTTCGCTTTTTCTTCTGTTTTTTGTTTTGCTTTGAGCATACAGAATTTTATTTTAGAATTCTGGAACATTCGCGGATTTTCGTTTTTTTCGGTGTACATACTGCCACCTTAACTTTAAAATTCCGGCAACTCTGGCGCTAAGTGAAACCAAGGTCGTTTCTGATGCTGATATTAATCAGTATCACGTCCCTGGGTTACAGTTTGGTGTCATTCTCCACATAAGGGGATCGCAATATATATTCGGAATGATGTGGCCTTTACTATCCTTGAAGATTTTCCTTCCGCCAATCCAAAGTTTAGTTACTTCTAGATTAGGTTCAAACTCCACAGGCACATCATCTACTTCGGCTTTCTTTATCGCAGCCCAAATACGTCTGATGACGACACGGTATCCGCACTCGTCAATATCTCTAACTATATTGATCACTTGCTTTCTGTCTCTCCCTCTTCCGAAATCGTCCTAGCAGGCGATTTTAATGTCCACAATATTCCGTGGCTCAGACATTCTTCTGCCAGAAGCCCTGTGGGTCGATTTGTCGAACTCTCTGTGAATCGTTTAATTTGCAACAGCTAGTGGATGCACCCACACGAATTTCTGATGCAGCTGGAGATAGAGCTAATTTATTAGATCTGTTTCTGATATCTCACCCTGACAAATATTCCATCTCAGTCGATTCCCCTCTTGGTAATTCAGACTACTGCTTAACCACGGCTCAATTTACCACCTCAAGCCTGTGCCGGCCTACTTCACCACCTACAAGTAGGCTTCTATGGCACTATCAAAATGCTGATTGGAAAAGTCACAATCAGTATCTTAGTGAAATTAATTGGTCGGTCTGTTTTGCTTCGATGGATGTTGATGAATGTACATTCGAGCTTAATAACATTCTAAATCTAGGCATGCGTGAATACATTCCGTATTCCTACAGCAGATCTCAACAACAGCAACTCGCTCTTGATTTAACGATAACCAAGCAATAAAAGCGAAAGAGTCTGCCTTTCGCGCCTATCAACTGCATCCATGTCTCAGACCTGAAACAAGTCAACAAGAC
Source organism: Dioctria linearis (assembly GCA_963930735.1). Taxonomy (NCBI): domain Eukaryota; kingdom Metazoa; phylum Arthropoda; class Insecta; order Diptera; family Asilidae; genus Dioctria; species Dioctria linearis. Next base: position 233,665,607 of record OZ005740.1, on the reverse strand, counting down.
TGCTCAGAACATCTGTAAGTCCATTATCCAGAGAGAAAAATTTCTTTGTGACCGGAGTGTCAGACAAAGAATCTTGACAAGCCACAAATGCAGCAAAGTTTTATGGTCTCTGGTCAAAACCATCAGGAACAACTTCAGCAGTACCTCTATACCTTCACTACATAATAATGGTGAAGTGATTGTGGACTGCCTGGATAAAGCTAATATTTTAGCTGCTAGATTCGCTTCAAATTCTCGTCTTGCACCTACTTCATAGACACCTGTTTTGCATCTCCCATGTGGATGTGTAGAAGAGCCAATACACATCCGTACGAGAGATGTGTTCAAGGTACTTAAGGGATCGACTCTCCAAAGCCGCAGGACCTGATGTTTTTTCGCCCCTGTTAATTAAAAGCTGCGCCTCAACCATGACTAAGCCTCTGCGCAAACTATTCTACTTGTCTTATTCGACAGAAAAATTTTCAACTGCTTGGAAACTACCTCAGCTATTCCCAAGAAAGGTGAGGGTAGCGATCCCTCAAATTATCGACCAATTGCAATCACTTCAATTCTTTCAAAGGTTTTTGAATCTATCATTAATTCCAAGTTAATGAAGTATCTAGAAACTAATCATCTCATCAACGATCGCCAATATGGCTTCTGAGGTGTACGCTCATCTGGAGACTTGCTGACTTTTCTTACGGAACGCTGGAACCGTAGTCATCACAATTTTGGTGAGTCCAAAATCGTTTCCCTAGATATTTCAAAGGCCTTTGATAGAGTCTCACGTCCAGCCCTTTTAGCCAACCTTAAAGCATTTAGCCTCACCCCTCCTTTTCTATTATGGATTGAAAGTTTCTTATCCGGTCACCTGATACGAGTTGTACTAGATAGCGTTTCATCTGAACCTCATCCTACGAATTCCGGAGTACCCCAGGTATCTATTATCTCTCCATCTCTCTTAATTTTCATTAATGATCTGCTTTCCCTTACTTTAAATCCCATCCATAGTTTGGCCGATGACAGTACCCTTGATTTCGCTTACTCCTTGACACTCTTGCGGACTACAGAGGAAATGCCGCATGTGTTAAACGAATTGCATGATTAGATCATTGAATAACGATCTTGCCAATATCCTCGCTTGGGGCAAAGCGAATGGCGTCGAATTCAATGCATCTAAGTTCCAAAGCTGTCTCATATCATTAAAACAAAATCATAATTTATGAACTCCCATTTCTTTTGATGGAGCACTGATTTACGGTACACCGTCTTTATGCATTCTTGGTATTAATATTTCCAGTAAGTTAAACTGGACAGATCACTTCTTCTCTGTTGCCAAAGAAGCATCGAAATGTCTCGGAGTTCGAAAAGGTGTAAGAAATATTTTATCTCGTCAAACCTAGCGCTCCTCTAAAAGTCCTATATTAGACCTAGAATGGAAGACAATTCCCATATATGGGCCGGGGCTGGTCGCATAGCCTCAGCTTCGTTGGATATTGTTCAAGCTCATTGGCGATATAGCAATAACTTGTCATATCGACTCGCTCGAGCACCGCCGCATTGTTGGATGCCTTGCATGCATGGTCAATGTTCCGATGAAATATCTAGTCTGATCACTTGTATGATGAATGATTCCTGCACCAAATACTCGCGCTGCAAACCGCGCATATCCTTATACCTTTAAAATTACCTGGGCCATACAGTAAAATTCGTGATGGTTTTTTATCTCGAACTGTGCGAATGTGGAATAGTCTACCTTCTTCTGTCTTTCCTCCGGCATACAATCTACACCATCTACATCAGCACCTCTGTAGCTCTCCTCACATTCCCTAATTCCTTTCCCTATCTGCTTCCTGCCATGCTGTGCTTTGCATCATAGGGTATCCCCTGAACTTGGCTTAATAATATAAAAAAAACCTTAGCACAAATGTTATAAGACAGCCCCCTTGTTTATGTGCTTGCTGTTAAGGAACGAACGAACAGACCCTAACTAAGAAAAAATTGAGATTAACCCGGGGCAAATGACCTAATGACAAGTTAGGAAGTGTGGGTGTATTTGCGAAGCGCACAAGCCATAAAAAAACACTTCTCCTAGCGCACAAGCAGGAGTTTGCGAAGCGCACAATTGTTAAGGGATTACACATTGTTTTGGAAACGCGCGGCTATGGTTAAGGTCAACGCATTATTATAGCACGTACCTGATCTTGATCTTTACCTGAACTATGTAAGTTAAATTAAGTTTTTTAAACCACTAATATCAATAGAGGAGTAGGTACGCTCCGCGCCAAGCGCAAAGAAACACACGAACAGGCAGGCAGGTCAACACATACACACACACACACACACACACAGGCAGCCTGCCTGTGTGTGTGCCTGCCTGTTGTATTGTAGCAGAATGCATAGTACGGAATTAGTTCGTCCCAGTTGTCTTCTTTCGAGAATGTCCTTAAGTATTCGTTTAGCACTCTATGGTTTCGTTCAATCGATCCTAGTGTTTCGTGATGGAACGGTGTGGATGTGACATGTTTTATGTTCAGAAATTTGCAGTTTTTTAGTAGTTCATATTCAAATTCTGTACCTCTGTCTGTTTTCAATGTTTTGAAACGTCCATACTTTAAAATGAATCGCTCAACAATTGTTTTTGCTATAGCGCAGGCTTCTTTTGTTTCCATCGGGTATGCCTCTACGAACTTTGTCAATTCGCATTCTGGCGTTAGAAAGTATCTAAAACCATTTGACATTCTTAGAGGTCCTACTGTGCCAGCTGAGGTTCCTTTATTCTTTTGTGTATTTTTTGAATTTGTTCTTCGCACAGTTATCACACTTATTTATGTACTCCTTTACCATTTTGTTAAGGTTTTTCCATATGTACTTTTGTTTCAATTTGCTTATACAGCGTGTCCACCATGCATGCCGTCATGGTATTCTTTTATTAATTCTTGTTTTTTCTTTGGATCATTTATCCTTATTGGGGGTTCATAAAGTAGTATCTTCAGTGGTGTGCTTCGTTCTCTACAGCGCGTAGAAAGCTGGCTCAGGAGACGGGGTGGGTCTTTAATAATAATTTTTGTCGTAAGTTGAGCGCCACATAATTTTTCTATTAACGGGTGTATCACGAAACCGGTTTTAGTATCAGCAGATTCTATTACGGAATAACCTAACTCCAATCGCACATACAAGGAAAAATTATAAAAAAAAGTAACATATTACGAATAATTCAGTAAGTTTTAATAGGTTGTTTTCGAATTCAATCTTATGCTATGTATAAATGTAATATATATAGGACCAAAACCAACACTAGAAATTAATGGAATTCAATGCATACTTTCATTTAAACAATGCCAGTCAGCCAGCTACTACCAATAATTTAACGCAACCTTTCCTAAATAGATACATAACTTTTATTTAATTTTTTTTTATTCCTGCCTTCTGCCTTCCATCGTGATTTTTCCATTAAATTGGATAGCTTTCAAAAAATTATGCACTGGTTCCTTTCTAACTTCTCCTTTCCTTTTTTTTTTCTTTTTTTTTATTTAATAATTTTAACCTTCCACTTTTAAATTCTTTTATTTAAAATTTGTGCACCTTTAAATTTTTTCCGAATCTTAAAAGCACGTCTGCCCTGTTTACTGGCTCGAGAGGAGAGAACCCAAAAAAAAACTTTTCTTCATCCCGAACATAATAGAGCTATCAGCCAGATTTTTTTCTTTTACTTGAGTGGTACTTTTAGTACTTCGGTCAACAATAGTGACTTTTTAGTATGTGCATTCGCTAATTTAATTGGCTACAAAGTTATTGTGTAATTTTTTTGTGGTTGCGTTCAGTGAATCTTTGATTTATGTACATATGTGTTGTTTTATTTATTTTTTCTTCTGAAAGGGATCTGGACTGAGTGGTCACGTTACACATGTAGTTTGAACTAACTAGATCTCATAATGTCCAGCAGTAAACAGGAAGGAACAACAGAATTTTGGTATCTTTAACATGCGCGGCTGAATGACTTTGCAAAACTAACTAACTAACTATATTTAGCTAAAGAAATAGAGGAATGAATTAAAACACTATATCATTTCGTATTAGCTTATCGACTTCTTTGTTTATTTCGTCGATTTGCGAGTGTGGTAGTCTGTAATATTTTATGTAGACGGGGGTATTGTCTATTGTGTTTATATTTTGTGTGTTGTGGATTACACTGATGCGAACGGATTCGGTTGATGTTAAATGAAAACCTCTTTTTACAATTCAATATCTTGCTTTAATTCAAATTTTGTTTGTCTGACAACTCAAAAAAACTCGTTTATTTTTAAACAGAAAAAGTCAATGCCAACATGATTCAAACTAGCTGACCATTCAAAGTAGTGAAATTAAATATAAATAAATAACAATTAGAGTACAATTAAACATGCCGGCCACCTTGAAATGGTATGTTTCAATTTTCTTCTTCAGTCTGCTTTATACTGTCGTTTACAATGGGAAGAATGCATATTCTATTGACAGCTCGCCGAAATTTACCACGGGATGTTTTCACAGTCACCACTCTAACAACGTCATCATCGCCCTTATGTAGAGATGTAATTCTCCCAACGATCCACTTCATCGGGGGTAGATTGTCTTCCTTCAGGACCACGAGAGAACCCACATTAATAATTGTTCCATTCTTACTGAACTACCACTTGTACCTATATTGAAGTCCATTCAGATATTCGATATTCCATCGACGCCAGAATTCTTGAACGGTATGTTGCACTCTTTGATATCTTGAAAGACGATGCATATTAAGTTCATGAAGATTGGGGTCCACTACTGATGTCAATGGAGCTCCTATAATGAAATGACCTGGAGTAAGTGCTGAGAGATCATCTGCATTGCTGGATATTTGAGTAAGAGGCCTCGAATTTAAACACGCCTCAACTTGGGTTGCAACTGTTAGCAACTCTTCTGCAGTATATTTTGTAAGTCCGAGACTCCTTCGAATATGATGCTTGGCGGACTTGACCGCAGCCTCCCATAAACCCCCAAAGTGTGGCGATCGAGCAGGGATAAAGTGCCATTGGATGGTTTCAGCTATACCCCATATATTGATCTTTTCCTGATGAGCCTGAGATGTAAATAATCGCTGTAATTCCTTAAGTTCCGTTCGCGCCCCGATGAAATTGGTCGCATTGTCGCAGTAAATGTGAGCGCAATGACCTCTCCGTGTGGACTGCGCGTTCTTGCTTCAAAAATGGTACAAATATTGAACAGGCTGTGAAAACCCTTTACTTCGTACAATTGCACACCGATTCATAATTTATTATTATTTGTCGATTGGAAACACTAAAGATGTTATAAAATAGTATTGCATTAAATTAAAATTATTTAGAAAGTTAAACTTGTTTCAATTAACCCAAAAACTCATTTGTAATGTTACTGAAAAATGTGCTCCTCTGCAGATTTTTTGTCAAGTTTCCTTGAGTTTGTAAGAGATAGACGTATAAAAACAATATTGTTGCGAGCGTGGCCTTTGGTTCGTTATTTAAAACACAATATTAAATAATTAATATATAAGTTCTTTATTTCACTCTAATCATATAAAAGTTCACAAACATTCATCTAATCAGCTCAACTCTAATTATCGCTAATACTGTACTTTCAATTATCGCAATCTAATTACATACACTATCGCTTCTTTATTACTTTCGCTTCTTAACACTGCAACGTCTAAGACAAGACTCTTTCTCTGGCGATGACAACTATTATATTTATACCCTAGAAACTCTCCGGATTATTCTGGAGTGTTCTATTGCAAAAGCTTCTTGACTATTCTATTTGTTCTATTCCTGTAGATTTCATAATCGATTCTCCGAACCTGAAGTCGTTTACTCTCCGAACCTGAAGTTGTTTATTGCCAGTAGATGTCACCAGTTGTCTCTTTCTATTGCACGTAACACTGTCCCCTACTTAAACTTGTTCGTCCCGAACAACAGGTGGTCCACGGTCTTGATGCTCGTAGTATTGACACAAGCGGTCCAAATGAACAATTTTGTGCTTGCCTCTTGTGCCACGCTGAATCCTGTATACCACGTCATTAATTCTAGTTTCTACTGAATATGGTCCTTCCCAGTGTTGTTGCAATTTTGGAGAACGTCCCTTACGTCGTCTCGGGTTGTACAGCCAAACAAGATCACCTTCGTTAAATCCTGCGGAATTAGCGCCTAAGTCATAGCGGGTCTTCATCCGATCAGTTTTTGTTGCTAATTTCGTCCTCGTGGCCTCGTGTACATCGGCTAATCGTTGTTTGAGCTCCGATACGTAGTCTTCTGGTAACTTTTGTTCACCTCTGGGGGTACCGAATTTGAGGTCGCTAGGTAAACGCATCTCTCTTCCGAATATGACTTTAGCTGGGGTTTGTCCGGTAGTACTATGAACGGCTGATCTGTAAGCCATTAGGAATACAGGAATATGTCGATCCCAATCGCGTTGATGATAGTCAACTACTTTCTTTAGATGTTCGATCAATGTTCTGTTGAAGCGCTCTACCATGCCATCAGATTGTGGGTGTAGAGGAGTTGTTCTAGTTTTTCTTATTCCCAACATTTTACACATCTCCTGGAAAGTCCGCGATTCGAAGTTCCGTCCTTGGTCCGAATGAAGTTCGTGAGGCACACCAAACCTACTGACCCAATTCGTTATTATTTGCTCCGCAACTGTGGTTGCCTCTTGATTAGGGATTGCATAAGCTTCAAGCCATTTACTGAAATAGTCAATGGCAACTAATATATAACGGTTACCGCCATCCGTTTCTGGAAAAGGTCCAGCGATGTCTATAGCTATCCTTTCAAAGGGGGCTCCACATCTTCTCGCATATGTAACCAATAAAACTTTTCTCGTATTTTGGAAATGGTTTTGTTCACTCCCAAATGTCCTCCAGAGGTTCCACCGTGTATTTCTTCCAGAACATCTTTGACGTTTGATGCCGGCACGACTATCTGCATTCGGAAAGATTCGCCATTAGGTGCTTCCCACTTGCGTTTTAATATACCACATTCAACATGAAGAGAGTTCCATTGAGCCCAGTAACTTTTCAGCTTCTCACTCCGTTCCGAAATATCCTTCCAGTCTGGTCTTTCCATGTCTTCTTTCCAAGCAAGAATAGGTGAAATGTCCGGATCTTCTCGTTGTGCTGTTCGTAGGTCCTCGTTGTCCCAACCTGTAGATGGCTCCACGGTTACCAACTGTATAGTTGCTGTTGTTTCTTTTTCTTCTATTCGGGTGCAATGTTTGCACTCAAGTTTACATGGACGTCGTGAAAGGGCGTCTGCATTTCCATGGATACGACCTCTTCGGTGTTGTATTTCAAAATCATAAGCCTGGAGTCGCTCTATCCATCTCGCCACTTGTCCCTCAGGATTCTTAAACTGCAGAAGCCATTTAAGCGCTGCATGGTCGGTGCGAAGGATGAATTTCTGCCCGTAGAGATATTTATGAAAATGTTTTGTTGAACTTACAATGGCAAGTAGCTCCTTTCTTGTAGCACAATAATTTTTCTCTGACTTTGAAAGTGCTTTGCTATAGTAAGCTACTGGAACTTCTTGACCATTCTCCTCCTGAGAAAGCACTGCACCAATACCTTCATTGCTGGCAGCCGTGTCTAATATAAATGTTTTTCCCAGCTTTGGCGCTTCACAGAGCTGTTGCTTCAAATTTTCAAAACTTTCGTTGCATTTATCCGACCATATGAACGGCTTTCCCTGTTCGGTAAGTTGATGTAGGCTTCTTGCTATATCTGCAAAACCTTTCACGAATCGCCTGTAGTAGGTAGCTAAACCAAGAAAACTCCGTAATTGATGTTTGTCCTTTGGTGCTGGCCAATTATTGACGGCTTCTATTTCCTCTGGATCGGTTCTTACTCCTTGTGATGAAACTATGTGCCCTAAATATTTAACTTCTTTTTTAAATAGAGCACATTTACTCGCACTGAGCTTTAATTTTGCATCTTTGAGTCTTTGAAGTACATCCCGTAAGTTGTTTTTATGTTCCATGAATGTCCTTCCGATTACTATTATGTCATCCAAATAGACAAGACATGTTTTCCAGGTTAAACCTCGTAGAACACATTCCATTAGTCGTTCGAATGTGGTTGGAGCATTACATAACCCAAATGGCATTACTTTGAATTGCCATAAGCCACTGCCAACTGAGAAAGCAGTTTTCTCTCGGTCCTCGGGATGTATTTCCACTTGCCAGTAACCACTCTTCAAATCCAGCGTGGAAAACCATTGCGCTCCGGAAAGGGTATCCAATGTGTCATCAATCCTTGGTAATGGATAGCTATCTTTTCTCGTCACGCTATTTAGTTGGCGGTAGTCTACACAGAATCGGGTGCTGCCATCCTTCTTCCTAACCAGAACAACCGGCGATGTCCAAGGGCTGTTAGATTCCTCTATGATGCTTTGTTTCTTCATGGAGTTCATCATGTCTGCAACTTCTGGTTGTTTGGCTAATGGCAATCTTCGTGGTGTCTGTCGAATGGGTCTGGAATCTCCTGTATCGATTCGATGCTGGACAAGATTTGTTTTACCATAGTCATCATCATTCATTGCAAATAATTCCGAAAATTCATCGATCACCTCTTTGGCATCGTTGTGTTGTTGTTCACTTAAGGCACTGGACGAAAGACGTTTCTAAACCTGTTGGGTAGTAGCTGGTATAGCTTTTGTCTCCTTGACATTACTACCATTATCTAAATTGACGTTTTGGTAAACGGGTTCACAATTTCCAATTATAGCACCTTCTTTTAGTTGTACCTCGTTTTCGGATGTGTTAAGCACTCTGACTGGAATTAATGTTGCACCTTCTGCCTTCACTAAAGTCTTGCCAACGATGATGTTCGATGTAACTTTTGTGGGGTTAGGCTCCACCAGATAGAATCGGCAGGTCCCGATGTCATCAGTAAGCTTTGTCCATATTAGTGTCTCGGAGCATGGCGAAAGAGTAATATTTTCGCAAACCATCTTCCTTACTTTCGCAGGATGATCTGCTTCTTCTCCTAGTTTCATAGGAATTTCTATGTTGCCATATTTGAGAATCCTCTCCCCGACATCCAGATTTATTTTGTATGTGGTCATGAAGTCTATTCCAAGAATGCAGTCATCCATTATGTCTGAAACCAGGAAAGTGTGAGGAAATAGTAGTTCGCCTAGTTGAACATCTAAAGTTATTTCTCCAAACACCTGTGCTGCCGCTCCAGTTGCTGTTCTTAGTAGATATTTGGTGGTGTTGTGAAGCCATTTGTTCTTAACAAGATCTGCTCTAATAATTTATCTTGAAGCTCCAGTATCGATAGTAACTGCGCAGTCATTTTTTCCTACACTTCCATATATAACAAGACTGCTATTATTTCTCTGTAACTGACTTACTTGGATGATGACTTCGGGGCTGTCGATTCCACCAACCAACTTCTGCCCCACGAAGTTGGTTTTTACTAGTTTTCCGACTGCTCAAGAGGAGAGACGATGCGACTAGTCGCTGTTTGATATCTAGCCTCTCCACGAATTGCTTGTTGCATGGATCGACATCTTTGGCATTCTTCTTTCCCCTCTTCTTCTGGTGATTCCACTCGTCGACGTTTTCTGCAGTCTCTTTGAAGGTGCCCTGGTCTATTACAATTCCAGCATCGAGGGACACCACGTGAAGGCGGGCTCTGTGATGATTGCACTCTATTACAAGTACATTCTTCCACTGAAATTTCTCTCACTCGTACTGCACTCCGTGAAGCTTGTCTGGCGGATTCGTATGCTAATGCATAGGCTAGTGGTTCTGCTGTTGATTTCTTTCCTGCTAGCCTTAATGATTGTTGTAAATTTTGATCTGTAATAGCGTTCACAAATGCCTCCGTCGCCACTTCATTGAGAAAATCCGCATTCACGCTGGAGTATGACAGATGCGCTAATCTTTCTACATCTGCCTGCAGTTGTTGTAGTGATTCGCCATGTTTTTGAATCCTGTTGCGCAACTGTAGGCGATATACTTGCTGCATGTGCTCATCTCCGTAACGTAATTCTATCGCCTGTACTAATGAAGAGTAATTGCGTTGATTTTCAATCGGTACAGTTTGTAAGAGTTCTGACGCAGGACCTCGAAGTGCTAACACCAGAGCTATAGCTTTGTCTTCATCATTCCATCCATTTACCTCTGAAGCTGCCTCGAATTGTCTCTTGAAGATATGCCACGAATTTTGTCCATCAAATATGGGAGGTTTCATTCTACCTGCACCGGATATTTCAGTTGCTCCGCTTTGAGGCTGACGATGCTTTATTCTTTCCAGATCTGATTTAAAACTGTCAAGCTGCTCGGTGACTTTTTGTTGAGCTTCCGCCACTTCCTGCTCGATTCCTTCAATTTTCAAATTTTGTTCGTCTAATGAATTTTTCAGGAAAGTCTTCTGTTCCTCCAAACGAGTTTCTAGACAATTCTCCAAAGAGATCTTTTGTTCGTCCAAACGGGTTTCCAGAGATTTCTTTTGTTCCTCAAAATCAATCTTTTGTTCATCAAAACGGGCTTCCATAGATTTCTTCTGTTCATCTAAACGTGATTCCAGAGAATTCTTTTGTTCGTCCATAGATTTCTTCTGTTCATCTAAACGTGATTCCAGAGAATTCTTTTGTTCGTCCATAGATTTCTTCTGTTCATCTAAACGTGATTCCAGAGAATTCTTTTGTTCCTCGAGAGAATTCTTTTGCTCATCAAAACGGGCTTCCATTTTACTCATTAAAGTACTCAAAAGCTGTTCCATTTCCATCGCAGGCGCTTCTTCAACTTCGATTTCTTCCAAGTTCTCTTCGAAAACAAATGTTTCAGGATTCTTTCCTTCCTCTATCAAAGATTGTCTAAGTCGCTCGACTAGAACTTTCTTTATGCCTGTCGTTTGTAATGACCGGTTCCCTAACTCCATTTTCAAATCCTGCGTTCGAAGCTCGTCCACTTTGCGCCCCATTATTTTAGTAATTCACTCACAGTTGAATATAAATTATTTTCCAGAACTTTCACAATTTAACACAATTTCTCAAAATTAATCACTCTTTTAATTTTTAGTCAATTGCCACCACTTTATTTCGCGAATTTATTTCACTTCTGACACCAGTTGTTGCGAGCGTGGCCTTTGGTTCATTATTTAAAACACAATATTAAATAATTAATATATAAGTTCTTTATTTCACTCTAATCATATAAAAGTTCACAAACATTCATCTAATCAACTCAACTCTAATTATCGCTAATACTGTACTTTCAATTATCGCAATCTAATTACATACACTATCGCTTCTTTATTACTTTCGCTTCTTAACACTGCAACGTCTAAGACAAGACTCTTTCTCTGGCGATGACAACTGTTATATTTATACCCTAGAAACTCTCCGGATTATTCTGGAGTGTTCTATTCCAAAAGCTTCTTGACTATTCTATTTGTTCTATTCCTGTAGATTTCATAATCGATTCTCCGAACCTGAAGTCGTTTACTCTCCGAACCTGAAGTTGTTTATTGCCAGTAGATGTCACCAGTTGTCTCTTTCTATTGCACGTAAGAAGTCGTTTACTCTCCGAACCTGAAGTTGTTACGTGCAATAGAAAGAGACAACTGGTGACATCTACTGGCAATAAACAACTTCAGGTTCGAAGAGTAAATGACTTCAGGTTCGGAGAATCGATTATGAAAGTTCAGGAATAGAACAAATAGAATAGTCAAGAAGCTTTTGGAATAGAACACTCCTGAATAATTCGGAGTGTTTCTAGGGTATAAATATTACAGTTGTCATCGCCAGAGAGAGAGTCTTGTCTTAGACGTTGCAGTGTTAAGAAGCGAAAGTAATAAAGAAGCGATAGTGTGTAATTAGATTGCGATAATTGAAAGTACAGTGTTAGCGATAATTAGAGTTGAGTTGATTAAATAAATGTTTGTGAACTTTATATGATTTAAGTGTAATAAAGAACTTATATATTAATTATTTAATATTGTGTTTTAAATAACGAACCAAAGGTCACGCTCGCAACAACTGGTGTCAGAAGTGAAATATATTTGAGAAATAAAGTGGTGGCAATTGACTGAAAAATTAAAAGTGTGATTAATTTTGTGGAATTGTGTTAAATTTTAAAAATTCTGGAAAATAATTTATATTCAACTGTGAGTGAATTACTAAAATAATGGGGCGCAAAGTGGACGAGCTTCGAACGCAGGATTTGAAAATGGAGTTAGGGAACCGGTCATTACAAACGACAGGCATAAAGAAAGTTCTAGTCGAGCAACTTAGACAATCTTTGATAGAGGAAGGAAAGAATCCTGAAACATTTGTTTTCGAAGAGAACTTGGAAGAAATCGAAGTTGAAGAAGCGCCTGCGATGAAAATGGAACAGCTTTTGAGTACTTTAATGAGTAAAATGGAAGCCCGTTTTGATGAGCAAAAGAATTCTCTCGAGGAACAAAAGAATTCTCTGGAATCACGTTTAGATGAACAGAAGAAATCTATGGACGAACAAAAGAATTCTCTGGAATCACGTTTAGATGAACAGAAGAAATCTATGGACGAACAAAAGAATTCTCTGGAATCACGTTTAGATGAACAGAAGAAATCTATGGAAGCCCGTTTTGATGAAAAAAAGATTGATTTTGAGGAACAAAAGAAATCTCTGGAAACCCGTTTGGACGAACAAAAGATCTCTTTGGAGAATTGTCTAGAAACTCGTTTGGAGGAACAGAAGACTTTCCTGAAAAATTCATTAGACGAACAAAATTTGAAAATTGAAGGAATCGAGCAGGAAGTGGCGGAAGCTCAACAAAAAGTCACCGAGCAGCTTGACAGTTTTAAATCAGATCTGGAAAGAATAAAGCATCGTCAGCCTCAAAGCGGAGCAACTGAAATATCCGGTGCAGGTAGAATGAAACCTCCCATATTTGATGGACAAAATTCATGGCATATCTTCAAGAGACAATTCGAGGCAGCTTCAGAGGTAAATGGATGGAATGATGAAGATAAAGCTATAGCTCTGGTGTTAGCACTTCGAGGTCCTGCGTCAGAACTCTTACAAACTGTACCGATTGAAAATCAACGTAATTACTCTTCATTAGTACAGGCGATAGAATTACGTTACGGAGATGAGCACATGCAGCAAGTATATCGCCTACAGTTGCGCAACAGGATTCAAAAACATGGCGAATCACTACAACAACTGCAGGCAGATGTAGAAAGATTAGCGCATCTGTCATACTCCAGCGTGAATGCAGATTTTCTCAATGAAGTGGCGACGGAGGCATTTGTGAACGCTATTACAGATCAAAATTTACAACAATCATTAAGGCTAGCAGGAAAGAAATCAACAGCAGAAGCAGTAGCCTATGCATTAGCATACGAATCCGCCAGACAAGCTTCACGGAGTGCAGTACGAGTGAGAGAAATTTCAGTGGAAGAACGTACTTGTAATAGAGTGCAATCATCACAGAGCCCGCCTTCAAGTGGTGTCCCTCGATGCTGGAATTTTAATAGACCAGGGCACCTTCAAAGAGACTGCAGAAAACGCCGACGAGTGGAATCTCTAGATGAAGAGAGGAAAGTGGAATTGCAAAGATACCGAGCTGAGCAGCAGACTTGCAATAGATTGCAGTTATCACTGAGCACCCCTTCACGTAGTGTTCTTCGATGTTGGGATTGTAATAAATTAGGACACCTTCAAAGCGACTGCAGGAAACGCCGTCGAAAGGAATCAACAGAAAAGAAAGGGAGAGAAGAATGTCCAAATTGGCGAGCTAGAGAGCAAACTATTCTTAGGGAGACTAGAATCCAACCTTATGGCTTTGAGAGCCAACACAGGGAAGGACGTATCCATGGAAATGCAGAAGCCTTGGTACAACGTCAATGGGAACCTGAATGTAAGCATTACGGCTGGGAGAAAGGAAATGAGAAAACAGCTACTATACAGTTGGTAACTGTGGAGCCATCAACAGGTTGGGACATCGAGAGTTTGCGAACAGCGTAACGAGAAGATCCGGACATATCGCCTATTCTTGCTTGGAAAGCAGACATAGAAAAACCAGAATGGAAGGATATTTCGAGGATGAGTGAGAAGCTAAAAAGTTACTGGGCTCAATGGAACTCTCTTCATGTTGAATGTGGTATATTAAAACGCAAGTGGGAAGCACCTAATGGCGAATCTTTCCGAATGCAGATAGTCGTGCCGGCATCAAATGTCAAAGATGTTCTAGAAGAAATGCACGGTGGAACCTCTGGAGGACATTTGGGAGTGAACAAAACCATTTCCAAAATACGAGAAAAGTTTTATTGGTTACATATACGAGAAGATGTGGAGGAGTGGTGCCGCAGATGCACTGTCTGTGCTGCTTGCAAAGGGCCGCAACACAGAAGCAGAGGAGAAATGCATAAGTATAATGTCGGAGCCCCCTTTGAAAGGATAGCTATAGACATCGCTGGACCTTTTCCAGAAACGGATGGCGGTAACCGTTATATATTAGTTGCCATTGACTATTTCAGTAAATGGCCTGAAGCTTATGCAATCCCTAATCAAGAGGCAACCACAGTTGCGGAACAAATAATAACGAATTGGGTCAGTAGGTTTGGTGTGCCTCACGAACTTCATTCGGACCAAGGACGGAACTTCGAATCGCGGACTTTCCAGGAGATGTGTAAAATGTTGGGAATAAGAAAAAACTAGAACAACTCCTCTACACCCACAATCTGATGGCATGGTAGAGCGCTTCAACAGAACATTGATCGAGCATCTAAAGAAAGTAGTTGACTATCATCAACGCGATTGGGATCGACATATTCCTGTATTCCTAATGGCTTATAGATCAGCCGTTCATAGTACTACCGGACAAACCCCAGCTAAAGTCATATTCGGAAGAGAGATGCGTTTACCTAGCGACCTCAAATTCGGTACCCCTAGAGGTGAACAAAAGTTACCAGAAGACTACGTATCGGAGCTCAAACAACAATTAGCCGATGCACACGAGGCCACGAGGACGAAATTAGCAACAAATACTGATCGGATGAAGACCCGCTATGACTTACGCGCTAATTCCGCAGGATTTAACGAAGGTGATCTAGTTTGGCTGTACAACCCGAAACGACGTAAGGGACGTTCTCCAAAATTGCAACAACACTGGGAAGGACCATATTCAGTAGTAACTAGAATTAATGACGTGGTATACAGGATTCAGCGTGGCACAAGAGGCAAGCACAAAATTGTTCATTTGAACCGCTTGTGTCAATACTACGAGCATCAAGACCGTGGACCACCTGTTGTTCGGGACGAACAAGTTTAAGAAGGGGGCAGTGTTACGTGCAATAGAAAGAGACAACTGGTGACATCTACTGGCAATAAACAACTTCAGGTTCGGAGAGTAAATAACTTCAGGTTCGGAGAATCGATTATGAAAGTTCAGGAATAGAACAAATAGAATAGTCAAGAAGCTTTTGGAATAGAACACTCCAGAATAATCCGGAGTGTTTCTAGGGTATAAATATAACAGTTGTCATCGCCAGAGAGAGAGTCTTGTCTTAGACGTTGCAGTGTTAAGAAGTGAAAGCAATAAAGAAGCGATAGTGTGTAATTAGATTGCGATAATTGAAAGTACAGTATTAGCGATAATTAGAGTTGAGTTGATTAAATAAATGTTTGTGAACTTTATATGATTTAAGTGTAATAAAGAACTTATATATTAATTATTTAATATTGTGTTTTAAATAACGAACCAAAGGCCACGCTCGCAACAATTTATTTGTCTGAATTTTTATGTCAATTCCAATGCATTCCAATTAATACAGCCGTACTGTTTCCAAAATTGGATACAGTTCAGTGTACATTTTGAGCTTGAAAGAGACAAATAGATTTTAGCAAAAATTTGTGCCATTTTTAACTATAGGAATTAGATAGGATGGCTCAGTCCATTCTTATTATATGTCAGTGGCCTAGATAGAACATTCTTTTGTTTTTCTAAGAAATATACTGGCAACAACTGGAGACAACAAAAAGGTCAGATTTAATTGGTTGATGGAATTGGCATACCAGTCAGTGAAATTCGACTTTTGAAAACTGCTTTGTTTACCTGTGGAACGGAATGGACACAGGTAAACGCAACCCCTCTCACCAAACAGATGAGTCGCCGCACACATATTGAGATGGTGACGCTGCTAGCGCTCGTACTTACTATATGTAAGAATTTTTAATGATCTGCAACTGGCTGCTGCGAAACGAAGCTGTTGACGCGCTGGCTGAAAGGAAGCATTGCAAAATTGACGCGATTCTGAAATTACAATAAACTATTCTTAATTTGAAAATAATTTATTTATTTACCTAAGGTGCCTATAATATAGATAAGTTACTGAAATAATGTGTCAAATGAAATATGTATTAAATACATATGCATTAATTCAAATAATAATTTCTTGTAGAACAGAAGGTATACATAATTCAACAAAAAAATCTCTTACGTAGTACTTCTCTATATAAAAAGCAAATTTATTGATAAAAAATCTGAAATCCTTTGAATTCCTTTATTACATATTTTCCACATTCCTAGACATTGTTAGATAGGGAAGAAGAAAAAACATTTGTTATCTAAGATAACTTAATATCCTCATATTTTACATTTTTTTCTAATAGATGGCGCCATCTGTAAACAAGATTACAGTCATTCGGTAAAAATTTCGCCTGTTTTCTAATTTGGTACAAGTAAGGGCATCTGTCGAGAAGATGTAACAGATTTGGTGGCATATCTATATGTATAAAATCAATGCTTAAAGTGAAAATCAGTAATCAAAACCAAATTAACTTATCGATTGATATGCCTGCACTGAGCATCCATAGCAGCGATAGCTTATAGCACAACCAGAACTTGGCTGGGTTTTAACTCTTCTTCGTTCTCTGCGCCTGCATATTCTATCTACAGATACGACATCATGTCATGTCATCACACGAATTTTACAGGCATCAGTCAGCCCTTCCTGTTTAAAGTAAACAAAAGTACCAAAATACAAAGTTCCCGCTGAAATCTGACAGACAATTGGTACAAAATGGCTAGACAATATGTATCTCACATACACATAAAACGGCTTTTGTTTCGCTCTTGCTAGTAAGTACAACACACATTTTATACAACATACAATACAAGCCCATGCATGCCCACTCCATGTTCCTGCTCTGGCTTTTGGATTTGGCTTTGGCTACATTTCAGTTTATGTTGTTTCCTCAACTCAGTTAGGTCTTGGAAGTGGGCTTGTGTAATAAATTAAGTTTTGTCGGCAGTACCTCGTCAGTGAAATTTTGGAGTGTTCACATATTTTGTTATCGAGGAAACTAAATATTTAAATAACAACTTGACAAAACTATTTTCTTCATTCTACGAAAAAGCAGCAAGGCATTGCCACTGCAGAAGACGTGTGGTCCCAACTGGGGGTTTTGAAAATCTAATAATAGAAAGAAGTGAAGAAAAAATAAACTACTTTGGTACTTTGTGGCGTTACGTCAGTGTGTGCGCTACTAGTTCGCTCGGTTCGAAGTTTTGTTTTAATTGAAAGTGTTTTTTTTAGTTTTTGCGTGAGTACCTATTTAAAATTAATTACTTATTTTTATTATCTTTGATTAGTACGAACTTTTTATGGAACCTATTTGGGTCAAAGAACCCGTTTTGCGAAGAATAATTGTGACAGCACGAACGCAAAAAAAAAAACAATGTTGCAAGAAAGAAGAGAAGATAAGGATGGGGAAATGTTGAGAAAACATTTTCAGCTTATGGAAGGGGTGGGTTGGGGTTTCGGATAAAGTAAGCATTTCGAATCGATCCAAATGTGAAAGTTTGTGGGAATAGAGAATACGGTATTTGAAAAAGGCGGGATTCCCTTTCCCAACAATCTGGATATGAAAACGAATTGGAATTACAGACATTTTACTTTCGCATTTGCTGTGCATAGTTATGTAAGTTAACACAGGTATGTAAATTCCAAATAGAATTAATATAAATATCTGCACGGTATCAAGATGTGTTCAATCGAATGTTTTCTTCCATGACGTCACTCTGGACACAATTTGTTTGAAGCTGAATTTGTTTTGTAATTGCCTCTTAGTACCCTAAAGTGACTTCGTAATCATGTAAAAAAATATTTTTGGGCTGTATAGGCATATTATACATGCATGGTACATGGTACAAAGAAGTATGGCTAAATCGATTGCTATATTGTGACAATTTGTTCACCTCAATTTCAATCTTTCTTACAAATTTTCTAATTGGAAATTTCTTAGCTTTGCCACCAGCACTTAATTACATTTCTAAAGTGATCTATCTACACGAAGAAATAATGTCTTTATTAAATATTTAAACGTGTGCTGCATTTTCAACTTAACACTGTACAGGTCAAAACGTCTTCAGTCAATAAGTGCCTATATAATGAACAAATCGCTGGTAAAAATCTGTCATCAAACAGAGTGCCAATACTACAAGTTACTCTCAAATCGTCTATACCGGAAAGAAGGTCTATCAGAAAAAATTTAGTTAATACGATTTTTGCTAGCAGGCAGCTTATTCAGCAAAATAGCTGTACCTAACAGCAGTCAGAGAAGTGTCGCAGGGAGTCTGTAAATCTAGTATTTACTGTGTTTTATTAAGAAAGCAGGTGCCTTGCTTTATCACTTTAACTGTCACAAATCACGACTTGTATATTTGTGTACATATTATTTCCTATTGCGACGTTTGCGAAATTGAAATTGTTATGCTCGTTATGCTTATAGTGACTATAAAGATTTACTATTTTATTATTGGCAGATATGTATTTCTTTTTTATGAAAAAAAAACCAGCTTCAAATAGGCATTGAGACAAGAATTGTCAGTGAAAGTTAATTTTTTTGAATTCATTGCGTTTATTGGCTGGACCACAATTGCCGTAAAGAAATTTAAGGTTTTAACGAGACTGAGGTTTACTTAAAAACAATTGACATTTTTGGCCTAAATAGAAATCACATTCCGTGAGGGCTATTGTCTTTATATTTAGGGCCGTATTCACCAAGCCATTTAATTGAAATTTAATTTCTGTTTTAGTACTCCCGTTAGAGAGGTTTAGGGCTCACTTAAATTAAAATTAATGCGAGCCCCCCCGTAGTCCTTACATTCTAAAATATTTGCAGTGTTCTTATGTAAAAGTGACAAAAGTTTGATTTGAATAGCTCCTCCGCCCTAAACTACTCTTCATACAGAAAAATGGTGTTCCAATAATCTTAAGCTTGCTTTCTTATCTTCCGAACCGCAATAAAATTTTCATACCTTTCCTAACAAAATTATTTAAAAAAATTTATCTTAACCAAATGACTACGATTCCTCATACAAAAATTCTCAGCTGAGTAATCATTGTGGGCTGAAGATATCGAATGTAGCTGCCTACAGATTCGGACTACGGCTGCACATACACACATGCAATTATCACTCAGCAGAGAAGTATTGAGCGTAAAATGGTAAGGTTACTTTGTAATCAAAACTATTTTATTATTTTGTTAAGTAAGGTATATAGGAAGTGTAGCCTTTGGGAAGGTAAGGAACCAAGCTTTAAATTACTAGAAGACTATTTTCCTGTCTGGATAGTAGTTTAGGCTCTATAGCATATATATAATGTCAATGTTTGGCACTTTTCCATAAGTATCAATATAGAACATTTTAGAGAACAGACTCCGAACGCACACATATAGATTTCTGTTTCATGGCTTGGGAAGTATTTTCGAGGGTTTTGCTTACAGTAATTTGACATTTAAACTTAACGAAATTTCCTTATCGACACCTATAGATATTTTGGGTAAATCTGTTGAATTTAAAGAGCGCGTTAGTAAATTTACTTACGAATACGGCAATTGTGGTACAGCCTAATAATCGGATGGCCTCGGCCTTGTATCTGATGGAAAGTCTACTAAATTACTTTTACCTTTATCAGAAAGTCTTTTGCTCTCTTCGGTTGCCTTCTCCTTTTCGAGACTCGAGTAGGTTCGAGTAGGGCAATTAGCATTCTGGTGGGGAATCCCTGCCCCATACCTAGTTACGCCAATGCCTAGGGCTACAGCAGGCCACACTATGGATGGGTTCAACTTTTGGCTACTGCCGGCTATAGCCAAATTGGCATGTGCTCTGGAGGAGGTGAAGCCAAAGTAGCTTGACGTTTGTTTAAGCTGAATATAGCCGACTATAGTCAAAAGTTAAACACAGCGTATCTTGTTTTTTAGAAAGCCTAGCTACCCCGAACACACAATTTCTTGTGGTAATGGTTTGGCATTTGTCACTTGAGAACTGTCACCTGCAATTTGTTGCTGATTGGGACATATAAATTTCTTCTTGAGCAAAAATTAGAAGAAAAGAAATAAAAATATAGCTAGAGCACATTTTATTTGTTATCTCCGACTTTATAAATAACTTTTTGCAATTAATTATACTCAGGAGAACTGTCAGAGGAATGTCATTACACTAGGTTTAACCGGTGTTTTAAAAACTTGTTCGATGAACGCATGAACAATTGTAAATATTGGAGGGGAAAATTTACACGGTTTTCCATCGAGCAAAACTATAAAAAGCATGTTTCACTTTCTGCGGGCTGTCATCAGTCTATATATTGAAATGTGTGCTTCATGTTGGTTGAATTTGCACTAGAGTTCGCGTACAAAGCGTAGTCTGAGCGGCCATTTCTAATTATGATGGAAGAGAAAATATTTTGGTTTAGCAATATGTTACGTTCTAATAAGAGTTTTTGGTATAAATAATTTTTTGGAGATTCTGTTAGTATCTTTTATAAGTAAAAGAAAAGAAAAAAAAATTTAAAATATCGGCGTCCTTGTTGTTATATAACATTTTTTGGCAACGCAACATTTATTTTTCTTAATTTAGCCAGCCTATACGGAATCTGATTTATTATCTAGAGCTATTTAAATTGTTTTGCGAGCTGCGACATTAAATGAAGAACTTTGCACCTGTAAACAAAATTTTGCTGCTTTACAATATTTTTACGTCATGTACAGTTATATGTATATTGTAATATTTGTATGATAAAACAATTTATGTATATGAGGCTCTTTCACATGAAGTTTCGGAATTTTATGGTCGTGTATATTTTCCAGCACTTTTTTTTATTGATAATTTGTCTTCAAGTGATATAAGAATGAACGAAAACTAAGGAATCACCCGACCACGTGGGTCGGCCGAATAAATACTTTAAAAGTTACTACAGCTTCAGTGAAAGTCAAACTTAAAGAATGCAATAAACAGTAAAGCTCGAATATCTTTTAAAGGAGTGAATATTTTCATGTAGTTTACAAGAACTTTTTACTCAGAAAGCAACGTTCTATCGATATACCAAATATGAATCATTTCCACCGGAGCACCCTGTATTTGCATCCAGTTTGTCCAGATTGAGAAATGACACGAAAACTAGGTCTATAAATATTCCTCTCGTATTTAATATTATCTATTCAGTTCAATCCACTATCACTTACATGGATTGCGCGATTGGATTTTCATACGGCACAAATTTTGTAGTCTGATTTTACGTATGGGCAAACAGATTGCACGGTAATTGAGCTAATTCTACTTTATTCCCTCCCATTGAGAAATGATTTAAAACTAGTTTCAAAGTATAAAAGAACCCGAACGCGTTATTCAATTTTTGCCATGTTTATGCGGTGTTTACAATTCAACGACGAATTGGAAAGTGAAAGCTATCCGTTCACAATAGGTCTGTTCGCGTACTCAGTTTTGGGACAATGCATTAAAATGAATTTGCACGAACTTACACATTTTCCGTTCGTTTACTTTCTCGTGCACACAAAATTACACGAGTTTTGCATACGTCACAGCTTCCCCTTTCGCATGAATTTACCCGAAGTTTTTAGTTACTGCACATTTCTTGCAAGGAAAATTGACAACTGTCATAGGAAAGTTCATTTTTGTAATTTTCTGAAAAGTTTTTAAAGCGCAATCAAAATGTCGAATGAAGATTCGTTTACTTTTTCATGCATTTTACATTCTTCCCCCATCACACGAGTAAGTTTTTACCCAGAAAGTTTTTGCACGAGAAGTACGCAAACAGACCTAATATATTTCAACGCCAACGTTTATTTTTGAAATCAGCTGTATGTCAAATTCAAGAATTATTTATATCAGTTTGTACTATTTTAAGTAAAATATATTAAAAAAAATTTGAAAATAAATAACTTTCGTAAATAAATTGCACTAAAAAGTAAAAAATTTTCTCAGTGATATACACAAGAGAAGTTTCGTTGCAAAATAAGAAATGCTGCAACTCAGATAAAAGTTTGGACATGAGTTGTAGTTAGATAATTGTGATTATAGTTACGGTTGCAATATAACTTAGATTAAACTTAAAAGTTTAAAAAAATTATCTTTTACTCTTTAGTGCAATTTATTTACGAAAGTTATTTATTTTCTATTTTTTGGTCATAAATTCTATATATGTACTCTCTCCACTTTCGAATCTCGACTCACGAATATCGAAACTCCACTCATATCACACAAATTTTGGCAACCCCAAGGGTGGTAGTTACCACCTCACCCGAAAACCCCCCAAGAGTATCCCATCAGAAAGCTCTCGGTTTACTCATTCTAAATCAAGAAACCCTATGTAAATCCATCCACGTATACTACCCACTGACATATATATAAATGGACTGCTCGATCTCCTGTTTCATGTGGCACCAATTTTGATTTCAGAAAGTATGCTCTCACTGTCAATGCTACCAACTGTCGTAAACTAGCGTTATATTTAAATTATTTGGGAATTTACGTATATGCATGTCAGTGGGATTTACCGAATTTACCATAAAAGTATTTGGGACTATTTGTATCGTTAAATTTTATTTATGTGTCGAAGGAAGTGTTTTTACAAGGTATTTTACAAGCAATTTCTCATTCCTAATCGTTACAGTTCAGTGGGAAAGTATGCTCTCACAGAAAGAGACAGGAATATGAAAGTGGTGCCATTTGCTTTCATGCATTTTTGGTTCAACAAGCAGTCCATAGGTCTGTTTGCGTACTTCTCGTGCAAACACTTTCTGGGTAAAAACTTACTCGTGTGGTGGGGGAAGAATGTAAAATGCATGAAAAAGTAAACGAACGCTTTTCATGCAACTTCGTGAAAAACAAAAAGAAGAAGTGTGGAATAACATTTGCGAATGAATATTGTTTTATTTTTTTTAACTTATTGCAGTCTTGAAAAGTCCCTGAGAGCATTAATACTTAAACTATCTTCATTCGACATTTTGATTGCGCTTTAAAAACTTTTCAGAAAATTACAAAAATGAACTTTTCCTATGACAGTTGTCAATTTTCCTTGCAAGAAATGTGCAGTAACTAAAAACTTCGGGTAAATTCATGCGAGAGGGGAAGCTGTGACGTATGCAAAACTCGTATAATTTTGTGTGCACGAGAAAGTAAACGAACGGAAAATGTGTAAGTTCGTGCAAATTCATTGCAATGCATTGTCCCAAGACTAAGTACGCGAACAGACCTCATTTATATACATGTCAGTGATACTACCCTAAAACTTACGTCACGAACGGCACTGTCAGGCGCTGGTTGCCATGACATTTTGATTTCGAAAAATAGGAATAAATTATATATCTTTCTCTAAATATAAAAAATAATATGCAAGCATGTTAAAGAAAAGCTTTAAATTAAGAACCAGAATTTTGAGGGATATCCCCGTATATATAATTTGCTTTTAAGGCGAGTTTCAACCTTTTTTTAATTTGAAAATCTCATAGCGCCAACTGTTGCAATGTACATATCGAACTTTACATATAGGACTTTGCTTCGAAAATAAAGTGGTGAAGAGAGCTTTTTCGATAACTGTAATGACAAAAGGTCTGTTCACGTACTCGAATTTGTGTGAATGCATTAGCACATTTTCACCCAAAAGCACCCAAACTCTGTTCACGTACTCAGAAAATGGGGGAAAAAATGTAGACGTCACACTTCCCCTTCAATAAAGTTTTAGCCCAAAATCACCCAAGGAAAAACTCTGTGTAACTTTTGTAACAACTGTCAAACACATTAAAATTTGAAATCGAGAATTGTCAGTAATTCAAACTGTCAAAGGAAAAGGGAAAAGACAGCAGAATTTGCAAATGATGTGCACTGTTTGCCCAGGTCGTATAAAAATTTACAAAATAGTAAGTAAAATGAATAGATATGTTATGTTTGGCATTTTATTTTCAAATTAAAGTTGTTAGCTTGACAGTTTGTAGTTGTCACTTTCGCTTTTTGCCCAAGAACACACAAAAGTTGTTCATGTACTTTCCAAATTTGATAGCTTCCCCTCCTGCACATTTTCACACAAAAAAGCCCAAGAACGAAAACACCCGAGAAGTACGTGAACAGACCTAAAGTTTCTACTTTCAAGTTGCCGTTGCTAAAGGGCGGTATGCTAAAACCAAGCAATTCGGTCAAGGAATTTTTTTACTTATTTTCTATAGAAAACTTTACATTAGGTCAAGAATTTTTTGACAATTTGGATTTGACAACTGTGTGATATATCAGACAATAATGATATATTCTTGTGCGAGCTCTATTGAAGTAAAGATAACAGTTAAAAGTTCTAGCAGCTCGTGATATGTGTTTCTGTCTTGATGTTGGACAGCATCATGTATGGGGCGCTTGCTTGAATGATGAATGGCTGCAAACATCGCCCTATATTATACAATATGTTGTCAAACACGTAACCCCGCCCTAAAACTCAAACGAACTTGATTTTCGCCCAACCGCTTGACATATTGCGTGTCACACCGTCAAATAGGCACACACACGGTCAAATCTGCATCTGCAACATCGTTGTCCTACTCAAGTTGGCCAATATGCGTGAACGTGTATGGGCCCCTTGACGGCAAACGACGCTGATTGGTTTTCGTAATCTTCTTCTTGAATACTGCAGAAGATCACTTTCGCCCATATGCGCTGAATATCTGTTATTACTTGTGTGAGGTTCAAGTCAATCAGTTTTTAAAGAAAGAAACGATAGTGTAAACGAAAATTGTAAAATTGGAGATACTCGTATATATTTCTAAATCCATCGCTAACAAAATAAGAGTTTGGAGTACGAAAAATAAAATTCCTCGTAAGGTTTTATCAGGACTTCTTAAGATTAAAGATTATTAAGGATTTATGATTTTATGAATCAAATTAGAACTATCTAACGATATAACCTCCGATGACGTTTTAAACTTTATTACATAGATAATCGTTGAAGCTTTCATAAGTCCATACATTTTTTATCACTCTTCCATTTCCAAGTTAAACAAAGTCAAAATTTTGTAAATTTACCCCAGTTCTTTGGATTTAACTACTCTTACTACTTTTTCTTTAAAATACACGAATTTAAGAAGCGCAAAGCACTTAGCTTCAGAGACTCAAACTCGGATCGGATCCCAAAATGAAATCCACCCCAAAAATTGGTTTCGACGACGTGTTTTTGCAAACAAAAAAGTAGCTAAATTAAGTAACTGAGTTGAAATTCAGAAATTTTATCTTCTATATTTGCACACAAAGTGGGAAATGCCAAAATTATTCGGGCTTTTTGAGGTTCCTTTAGTTATATGTTCTAAGGATATAACTCAATTAAAGCCTTTGCTATAGCCACTAATTCATCAAATGACAAAGATCTGTGAAGAAGAAAATTAAATCTTTCGTGCAATATTCTTTAAGCTGCTCGCCGTTTTTCTATCTCAGTATTAAGACTGTCTATAATCACGGAAAAAGACTGGAGCGAATTCGTCACTAGCAATCACATTTAAACTGGGATGCGTACTATCCATAACTTCGTCAGTTTCGATAGATGTGATGAGCACTCAATAAACAAAAATTAATTAATTTTTTTAATTTTTCTAAGGTGCTTACTACAAAAAAAAAAAAAAAAAAAAAAATAGAAAATAAAACAAGTAATAAAAAGCTACCATGGGACCAATTCTTATGATACGCTAGATGAATGTCCGTATGAAATTTTGTAGGGTCACCCATCTGTGCAATTTTGACTTTTGAAGTGGTTTTTCGCATATATTTCTAGAACGGTTCGTCGGACAGAAAGAATGATTATAACCAATCTTGTAGGATTTCATATTCTAAAGAAGTTTTTAGTAACATAACAAGTGGAAAAGCTAGAATTGGTCTAAGACCAGTTCTCATGATACCCTAGATGAATGCAAGTATGAAATTTCGTATGGTCACCCATTTGAGCAATTTTGATTTTTTGCATTGGTTTCTCGCATATATTTCTAGAACGGCTCGTCGGACAGAAAAACTGATTATAACCAATTTTATAGGATTTCTTATTCTGAAGAAGATTTTAGTACAAGAAAAATGTCTAGGACTGATCGTTTTCAAAGTATATGTAAAAAACCTAAATTTTTATATGGCAACACCAAGAAGGGGTTGCCCGATTTAGTCCATTTTTGATATTTTATTTGCCATTGCTATGAAAACACAACGTACCAAATTTCAGCTTTCTATGTCGACGTGTTCTCAGGTAGTGTCCAAATATATCGTGGAAAACGAAATTTTTGTATAGCAACCGCACGAAGGAGTTGCCGGATTTGTCTCATTTTCGAACTTAATTTTACTTTTTTTTAAGTTCGTGTACAACATTTCAGCTCTCTAAGTATGCGCGTTCTCGAGTTATCGTGCGCACAGGCAGACGGACGGACGGACGGATGGACAGGCAAAAATCAAAATAACTTTTAATATTATGCGTGGGTGTCCAATTCATTTTGCTCTACAATGATGGTAGAGGTGTTCGAGGTGTTACAAACGGAATGACAAACTTAGTATACCCCTATAGATTTCATATAGGGTATAATAAAATAAGTAAAAAACGAGTTTTCAAACAAAACTGAGGCCAAGCCGCATGAAAAAGTAGAAAATAAACTTTTCTTCGCACACAGAGGTGGACTCAGATTTTATTTGCTGACAATCACCGATATATTTCAGTATGATCAATCAGAGGTAATAAGTGATTTGATTCATGAAGAGAAAGAATATTCAAGAGAAATGTCCCAATCAAAAAATCTGAGTCCACCTCTGTGTGCGAAGAAAAGTTTATTTTCTACTTTTTCATGCGGCTTGGCCTCAGTTTTGTTTGAAAACTCGTTTTTTACTTATTTTATTTTCTGCCTTTTTCACGTTAACTAAATTGGAAAATTCTGAATTTTTCCTGAAACAAATTTATCACTAATCATATCGATGAAAATTTTTCCAATGATTTTCCCACTTTTCCGGCTTTTGCATGGAGTTTTCCACAAAAGCAACTTTATGCAACTCATTTCGCTCTACAACTTTGTCTTAGGTTGCAAAACGCTCAAACGCTTCCTTGGTCGGAAAAACTCCGGTAAAGCTTTTTACATGAATTTTCCTCGATTTCTTCTGCAAGTTTTCACCATTGTTGGAGAGAAAGTAATGATGCCAGTTGATATAATTTAGAAAACTTTTTTATCGGAAAATATTCCGGAAAAGTCGGAAAATTACGGAAAATTTGTCGGAAAAATCGGAAAACTCTGCATTTTTTCTGAAACGGATTTATCACTAATCAAATTTGTACCAAATTTTCAAATGATTTTTCCCGATTTTCCGGGGTTACCATGGAAATTGCCGGTTCAAATTTTGATAGATTCAATTGTCACGCGACATGAACCTGTGTGCCAAATTTCAGCTCGCTGTGGAGTAAAGAAATAGACAAATTCGTGTACGAGTTAAAGGGAATGGCTGGCCTCAAAAATGGGTTGGACTGATCATTTTCACAGCACACGTAAGAATCCAAAATTTTTATATGGCAACACCAAGAATGGGTTGCCCGATGTAGCCAATTTTTGAAATTATATTTACTATTTTTATGAAAAGACTGTTTACATAATTTCAGCTCTCTACGTTGACGCGTTCTTAGGCAGTGTCTAAATAAGTCATGAACGAAATTTTTGTATAGCAACTCTACGAAGGAGTTATCCGGTTTGTCCCATTTTCGAACTTAAGTGTACTTTTTTTTCTAATATGCCCGTATGCAAAATTTTAGTTCTCTAAGTACACGCGTTTTCAAGTTATTGTGCGGACAGACGGACATGCAAAAATCAATATAACTTTTAATATTATGCGTGGGTGTCCTGTCCAATAGGGTAAGGTTATTTTGTTGATGTATTTAATTATATTTGGCACCTATTGGCAAACCCAATAGGGTTTAGCAGAACCATCGTGCAATTTAAATAAAGGAATAAAAAAAATTTGTTCATAAATTGATGGGGCCTATGAATGCAAGATTATGAAAAATGCCTAGACCTATGAGGACAAGGCGACCCTGGCCTTAGTGAGATGACTAATAGTATGCCAAAAGAAAAATTTCATCATTATTCATATCCTTGAGAATGTCTGTAGATATCTTCAGTAAAGCAGCTTTACAAGTATGATGACGATCTGCGTCTGTTATTCTTATCAAATCACCTTCCAATTAATCAACTCATTATTAATTTAATTATGTCAATCTAATAGTTAAAGAAGAGTTTGATTCAATATAGATTAACAAAGAAACGAAAATAATTCATTACAGCTATGTGATGATTAGAAAACTAGATTGCTTGAGCTGAGTAACTCATAAATATTGAAAATACACTTCGTGATAACATTGAGTAGTTTTTCAATGTTTTGTAATCCGCATTCGTTCATTTTTTACTGTAATTTCTTACGTAACATAAAATTTGACGAAGAGATAAGAAATTCTTCTGGATGCGTTATCAAAGTACGCAGCAAAATTTGTCAGAAAATTTGTCGGTCTACAATTTGAAAAGAAAAATGAATAGTTCAAGACTGTCGTTTCTTACAAATAACAATCAAATTTATTTAAGAATTCAACAGGTGTTTTCAGTCAACGTTTGTGTATTTTTCATATAATACCAGTCCGTGGCTCATTGATATGCATTCCCTTCTAACATCACATAAAATTTGTAAATAAATAATTAATTCGACCAAATCTACTCGTAACAACTCTACGTCTTGTCTGAGTTGATTCGCTGCCCGTGTGGTTAGATAGAGCTACAGACTAAAGAGCCACTATTTCGTCGCTGTGCTGTGATAGGGACTGGTACTGGTGTAAGAAAGTTTTGTATATTTACCCATATGTTTCACATAAATACAGACAGCTAATTTTTGCTACTTCATATTTTCGTGGACTTTGTACTGTGAGCATCAAAGTGGTGTTACCAACTTGGATTTCTCCAGACACTATATTAGAGATTAAGCAAGTCTGCCTTTGCTGATATATGTGCGCTTTCATAATCACCTCGATAAACTTGAATGCTTCTGAAATTACATAGATGATAATTGCCCCCAAAGGTAAATGCGGAAATTTTTATTAACACGCGGATTGTTTTCGATATTAGTACCTAATTTTTTGACGTCATAAATTGATTTCAAGAAATTTACTTATTAGTCTGCTTATTTCAATTACATATTACGTATTTGTTACTAAAGCGTTGTCTTCATATTTTAAGTATGTCAAGATTGAATAGTTGGTATGCATACTACATATCCATGGTTTAATGTCAAAAGGTGTAACTACAATTTTGTCCATTTCAAGTTCAAGAATGGAATTGACTTTGAAGTCCTCTTTGTTTATGTCTGACGGATGTATTTATAAACAAAATATCTAGACATATGTTTTGTGTAGCTACATGTAGAGTCTGTGTTGTAAATACCATAAGGAGATAAAAGCTGAAACATCCTTCTTACACTATTTTTATAGATACACCCTTTTGATACTAAGCAATCGAAATTATTATTCCAACGGTGGTTTCACTTAAAAGTCGATTATACAAGTTTTTCACATTGCAACTTTTGCAAATTAAATTCGCCTCATTGCAAACGAAATTCCGCCTTTTGCAAACGAAATTCCGCCTTTTGCAAATCAAATTCACCCATTTGCAAGTCAAGTTCACACTTTTTTAAATCATATACTTTTACATACATATACAGGGTGTCCCGTAAGTCGACGTTAAGCCGGAATCGGGTGATAGATCAAATCATAACAGTTACCAGAAAAATATAAAAAACTTCTAAGTCATGTATTTTTCAAATTATAGACATTTCTTTTGTTTTCGAGGAAATGTACACCTTGTGAGGGTTTTTTAGCTCCTGTTGCCACAAATCTTTACTTTTTTTCAATTTTATTTTTCTTATGTAATCCTGAATAGTGGTTATGTAACCTGCTTCTTTATATTCTAAGCCAACTGTTCCAGCTTGGAAGAAAATGTCACATTACGCCGAACCAAGAATAGAAAATTAATATTTCACCCAATTTTAACTGACTAATGAAAAAACAAAAATGTACTACGCCAGTTTAGCAAGTAACTTTAAAAGTTTACGCATTTAATAAGGATGCTAAAAAATTTCGTATGGTCACCCATTTGAGCAATTTTGATTTTTGCAATTGTTTTTCGCATATATTTCTAGAACGGTTTGTCGGACAGAAAAAATGATTATAACCAATTTGATAGGACTTCATATTCTGAAGAAGCTTTTACTACAATAGAAATGTTTAGGACTGATCGTTTTCATCCGTTTGCATCCGTAAAAAATCTAAATTTTTACATGGCAACACCAAGAATGGATTGCCCGATTTATTTAATTTTTTTAATTTTATTTACTATTACTATGAAAACACCATGTACCTAATTTCAGCTCTCTATGTCAACGCGATCTCAGGCGTGTCCAAATATATAGTGGAAAACGAAATTTGTGTATGGCAACCCCACGAAGGAGTTCCCCGATTTGTCTCATTTTCGAACTTAATTTTGCTTCTTTTTTTAAAGTCCGTGTACAAAATGTCAGCTCGGACATGCAAAAATCAAAATAACTTTTAATTTTATGCGTGGTCCAATCCATTGTTGTACTAGCATTATTTCTGTGCGTTACAAACGGAATGACAAACTTAGTTTACCCTTTAGATTTCATCTAGGGTATAAAAACATATCTCAAAAACAAAGCCAAACTCCATCACAATTTTGAGTACATATAGAGGTTTCTAGCTTCAAAATAAAAATAGAAACAAAAGGATTAGAAGTCCTCTCTAGTGAATAATACTATTTTTTTGAAGAAAATACTATTATTAACAAAAAAAATCGTTCAGTGCTGCTATATTTTTTTATACGAAAAAAGGCATTAAGCTTCATTTGGTATTTGAATCAGAAAAATCGGTTGCTCCGTTCTCGAGATATAATTTCTTGAAGTTGACGCTTTATCGTAAAATCACGAAATTTCTAACCCGACGAGCGGGGGGTGGGAAGTGGTAGGGAAAAACAAAAAATTTGGGTGAGCTATTTTGATATTCCCTACAAACTGTGAAAGTTTCATCCAAATCGGAGATGGTCGGGTTCCAGGTGATCGGTTTCGTGTGGAATGGCTGTATATGGATATGTTCAAGAAAAAGTACCAAAAACGGGGAAAGTGTTTCATTTTGGGTACATATTTGGTGTTGATGACGTGTTTTTTTATAAAAATAGTTAAATAAAAAAAACTGAGTTAAAATTCCCTTAAGTTTAACTTCAAAACAGAGAGGATCAGGAGAAAATTCTATAGACCATTGGAAAGGTTCAACGATTATCTATCCAACAAATCATCATAGGGTGTAACGTTCAGAAGTTATAGGGTGATCTATAAACATACCCAAATATCTTTAAATCCCGTTATATCCGAAACCGTTAAGATTTCCCTCCAGCACCTATACTTTTTTGTTTTTCTAAGCATGACCTATCCATAGCCTTCGCGTGCCAGCCCACATATAGGACATTGTATTACTAAAAAATTATAAATATATAATATACTAGGGGGAGCCCGTCGGCGTTGCCAGGCCATAATATAGATACCTAGATGGGTGAGGGTGAATGTGGTTTGGTTAGAGATGTATAATATCTAAGCTATTACCTGACTCGATCGTGATATTCCGTATTCTAGGGCCTCACTCGGTGTGTGTGTGTGTGTGTGTGTGTGTGTGTGTGTGTGTGTGTGTGTGTGTGTGTGTGTGCATGAGTTGTGCGTGCATACATTCATATGGGTGGGACAGTGTTGCTCCAGTGTTGCTCTCTAAGTCGACGCCTCTCAGGCAGTGCCCAAATACATATATAGTAGCGACATTTTTGTATGGCAACCCTATTCATGAAAACGCCGTGTACAAAATATGAGCTCTCCACGTCGACGCCTTCTCAGACAGCTATCAAGTATATAGTGAAAAACAAAAGTTTTGTATGGCAACACCAAGAAGGGTAGCTTGATTTAGTCCATTTTTGAAATGTTATTTACCGTTGTTATGAAAACATCACGTACCAAATTTTTTGTGTGGCAACCCTACGAAGGAGATTCCCGATTTGTCCCATTTTTGAACTTAAATTTAATTTTTTTTTAAAAAACGCTCCGTACAAAATTTTAGCTCTCCACGTCGACGCGCTAGTAGGCAGTTTCCAAATATATAGAGAAAAACTAAAGTTTTGTATGACAGCACCAAAAAGGGATTGCCCGATTTGTCCCATTTTTGAAGCTAAATTTACATGTTTTTTTAAAAAAATTGAAATTTTGAGCTATCCACGTCGATGCGTTCTCAGACAGTTTCCGTATATATAGTGAAAAACCAAAATTTTTTATGGCAACACCAAGGACGGGTTGCCCGATATAGTCTATTTTCTAAATTTTATTTGCTATTGCTATGAAAACACCGCGTACCAAATTTCAGCTCTCTGCGTTCACTCGTTGTCAGACAGTGTCCAAATATATACTAGAAAACGAAATATTTGTATGGCAACCCTACGAAGGAGTTGCTCGATTTAGTCCATTTTTGACCATGTATTTTCAATTTTTATGAAAACGCCGTGTACAAAATTTCATATTTCCACATCTACGCGTTGTAGGCAGTTTTTTACATCTTAACAACATCGCCATCTATCGTGTCCAAAACTACTATCTCTCAAGCTGGAACCAACCAAACACATTCACAAAATTTCATTGAAATCGGTTGGGCGGTTTCGGAGATTAGCGTGTGCAAACACAGTGACACTCGATTTTTATATATTAAAAAGATACATGAACATATACAGGAAGTTTACTTCATGGTGTTCCATAGAGTGGGAGGTGATAGTACTCACCTAAACAAACAAAAATCGTATTGCCGGGGGGGGGGGGGGATGCGGGCTATCAACCGTTTCGGTGTTACAGGGTGATTAAAAAATTATACTAAGTTTTAACAAAACACCCTGCATCTTAAAAATTACTCCTTACTCCTTTTCCCTCAGAAGTTATTGTGGTCTAAAAAAATTTCTGATATTCTTACCATTTTTAGGGTTTCGTACCCAAAGGGTAACAACGGGAACCCTATTACTAAGACTTCGCTTCCGTCCGTCCGTCACCAGGTTGTATCTCATGAATCGTAATAGGTAGACAGTTGAAATTTTCACAGACTGTGTATTTGTATTGGCGATATAACAAGAAATAATAAAAATAAAATAAAATTAAAAATTAAAGGGGGCCCCATACAAGAAACGTGATTTTTTCGGCGTTTTTTCCTCGTTTTATTCTCATTCATTACTATTATCATAAGTAGGCATTTTTTTTTCAAATGACATTTTTTTTACATGACGCCTACCCTCATTTGAGAAAATAAATAAAAAGTAAAGTGTTAAATTTTGTACGATGGTACGGAACCCTTCGTGCGCGAGCCTGACTCGCACTTGGCCAGTTATTTTTAATTTTACCTCTATGCCATACGATTTTTTATCTGTCTAGGTGAGTACTATCACCTTCCGCTATATGGACCATCATGGAAGAAACATAATTAGAATTTCCTTTAAAACAGTCCTCGAAAAATATGGTTCAACTAAAATTTGATAGTAAGTCGTATATTTTTTCCTATTTCGCTACATGCAGGGTGATTTTAAATTGGTGGTCATAAATGAAACAGGCGGTTGAAGTGTTAGGAACAAAAATTTGTTGGCGTGGGCTAAGGAGCAATCTCAACTGCTTCGGAATTACAGGGTGATTAAGACACTACGCTGGTTTTTCACGAAACACCCTGAAACTTCCTATAAAGTCACTTTTAGCTCATATTATAGTAAACCGTCCAAGCTTTCCAATGAATATCGATCCATCACTCCAACCATATCATGTCGCTAGTTATAATTTAAAGTAAAAAAATTAGCGGAAAAATCTCAGAATGTTACTTTTTTACCTACATGCAACCGTATTTGAGATAAACCTGTTTTTATTATGGATAATTTCATAAATTTTCACCATTTTGCGCGGATTTGGTTAAATTGGGCGTGATTTACATATCTATTCCTGTCTTCTGTTTCATTTATGATCATCAATTCAAAATCACGCTGTATATACTTTATATGACACAGTAACACAGTATCCTTTCATTTAAAGGGAATGAGGAAAGAGCCATTCAGATCTGGCGAAACTCCTAATTCTTCTAGTCCATATAGAGTGTTTAAAGTAAAAGCAAGCTTTCCGTATTATGTGTCTTGAAGGTACTAAGGTTGGAGATGAAGGAGCGATTGTTCACTCTGGGTAAATTGGTCAATTTCGTGCACGAGTTGATATGCAGGGCAAAACTTGATTTAATAAATGACGCAACATGAGTACGGATGTTACGTAGGATCGCTTTTCGGAAGTTTACTTCCAGTTTTTTTTTTATCTATGCGATCACATATCCATATATGCATATTACATGTGGGAACTAAGCGTAACTAACTACTATATTCAGCTCCTAAAACCAAACCAATAAATATCAATCTTCACAAATGTGTACATCTAAAATAAAAAATAAATAAAATAAATACCAAAAATGTATTGAATGAATATTCATGAACAATATTTAAAATCATTTATTTCGACTCAAGTTGAACTCAACTTACAATTTGTTTGGTGATTTAAATAAATTGGTTTTTTGTGTCTGGATTTTCCACTATTTGCTTATCATATCACTTAGATAGGTGTTACAAATTTGTTATTTTTATCGTAATTTTACAATTTCAAATTAGCGAATAAAAAAAACAAAGCTGGTCACTTTAAATCAAATATAATATATGAGTATTTCTTGGTACAAAGTTCAAGAGAAAACTGGTTTCCTATATGTAGATATTTCACCTCGCTCAATGTGAATGCAGACGTATAATTTAAGTATATAACGTAAAAGTTGTTTTCGGAAGACGCAAAATGACTGGAGTTGCTTGCCGTGGTAAGGGAATTCTCACCAAAGGTTTTACATTAAATTTTTCTTAATTAGATACGGTATAATTTGCACGTAAAAAAGTACTGCTCCGTCTTTTTTTTATACTTTACCACTTTAGTTTTGATCATTAAAACAATCTCATATATAAATATATATACATATATATATATTTACATATTTATATCCATTTAAATTGAAACAAATTCAAATTTCTAACTCCTCTGTTTACAATAACTTCTGCCTACACATTTTCTCCTCGCATTTGGTAATTCCGGGCGAACTGTAAACGATTTTTATGTTGCTTCGAAGACTTTCACTTCCGAATATTAAAATTTTTGATTATACACTAACTAGTGGTTAGTGACCATACATAATCTGCATATGTGAAAAGATTTTTAAAAACCTTTTCAAGAACAATTGGTAAATTAATAATTATATTATGTATATATGGACCTTGTTGTTTATATTCAGAGCTTGTACTTGAAGATCAATGCTCCGGACACCCGGAAGGTGAAAAATCAGAAGAAAGAAATTATTATAATTTTGTATACATTATTCTATTGTACAGTTATGTATTTAAATATCAGGTCCTCGAACATAAAATAATGGGATTCAAAATTGGAAGTGTTGCAAACATTTCTGGTGTAATTCTGGTGTAGAAGTGTAATGCAATTTTTTATAGCTTCACCACACACAACTTCAAATCCTACTACCGTCAATTTGGGAGTAGAGCCACGTCGAAAGTAGAAAATGTGACTATTAATCGTGTGCATTCAATATACTTAGGGTACGTGCACAACGAAGTGAGGCAGTGCGGGACTACCTCGCGAGCTATCAAGGGTTTCGAGGTAAAATAATTGAATTTTAATCCTATTAGAGTGTTCATTACCACGGTGTGGCAGAGCGGGATATGGCAAGACACCTCAAGGTAGCTCGCTGGAAAATGAAATTTTGATGGTTTTTTACCGTAAAACATTCTCATATACTGGAAGAATCTATCAGGATTAATAAATAAGGCTCATATAGATGATGAAATTCCCCAAATTCGAATCGCTCTTATTTAGGTGGTCATAAGCAAAACGGCGAAAAGTACGCTTATTTGAAAAATGCCAGATAGTTACACAAGATTACTTTTTAAGAATCTGACGATTTACCACGAAATTGAACGCCTCGTTGTAAACACTACACCTTATGTGTCTTCACTTCCCCGCACAACTCTTGATGAAGCCATCCGCGGCCTAGCCTCGCTTTGTTGTGGA
This sequence comes from Dioctria linearis, assembly GCA_963930735.1. Taxonomy (NCBI): domain Eukaryota; kingdom Metazoa; phylum Arthropoda; class Insecta; order Diptera; family Asilidae; genus Dioctria; species Dioctria linearis. Next base: position 233,629,093 of record OZ005740.1, on the reverse strand, counting down.
GGTACCCTTAGGTTGATTGCAAGGTATATTATATAGAATACAAGGTATTCTCATTACGAATCACGTTCCGCCATTTGTGTCCCAAATATCTTGTAATGTATAGGGAAGTACTGTACAGAGAGCACAATATGATCTCTCCTCTCTCTGTCTTTTCAATAGAAATGTATATGTTACAGGACAAAACACGTCACAGCTCTAGTGTCAAAATTTTAATGAGAATACCTTGTATTCTCTGCATCGTGGGTTTGTTGCATTTGTCTATATATCAAAATCTTAATATGAGAATTTGTTAAATGGCATTTTAAGGAACAGAATTTGTAGGTGATACTTCCGGAATGAATGCATATAAAAAGAACCTACCTATGCATCTCCTTTTGACCGAAAAAGGTCCAAATGGCACATACAAAGACTTGCCAGCTTTTTGTTTATCTAACTTGTCTATAAAAAAATGATTTGGCATACATTGATTAGCTATTATTTAATTTAACATTCTTGCTTCGTTATTCTGCATTTAACTTATCAAAGCAGCTGTGTCACATTTATAATGAGTTTCAAAAAATGTTATGAATTGGTGAAATATTTCGTCGTAAAAATTCACAAAACTATGGGAGGAATTCATATGTTTTATTATAAAATGCTCGATTTTCTTATGCTTCAGCAAATGGTTTGTAATATGTTATGTTATATAACACGTCCTATTATATTTTATTACTAAATTTTGACACTGGTATACCTATATTCTTTTCTTTAAAAAACCTAATAATAATGTGACTAAAACCAAATTTTTAACCAAAATTACAACTCGCTGCCATAATTAAGTTTGTTTTTTTATACCAATATGAGAAATCCTATTTCTATTTGCGCGGAGTCCTTCGTACAGCAGCCGCTAGAATGCAAGGGTACTTTATAAACAGTAGATTTTTACAAAATTTGCTATTTGTATACTAAACTCCGTCTTATATAAGTATAGCCATATCTCTCATTAAATATGGTCCTGTGCTATTCATAATTAATAAACGAATTTCACCGTTTCTCACAAACATTACAAGAGATTTCAAAATGAGAAATTTTATATAGCCTTATATGAGAAATTGCAACAGAGAGAAACCAAATGGTGTATAATACTAATAATAATAATGTTATCAATTTTTATGGCAAATATTTTAAACCATCGCATTTATTTTGCGAAGAAGTGTCTGCGACAATAAAATAAATATAATAGAATATACATTGGTGAAATTGTAATAAAATAAATTTCACATGTGCGTGTAAACTCCTTTCACATTTTCAAAGAAAATTTTATTATATACTTTCAAATTTGAAGACATTTTACCGTAGAATGTCTTATACTTCCTTTTGATATACTTTGTGGTAAATCCAACTATAGAATTTTTTTTAGTGTAGATACTTCCCATGCGTTCCTTCAACGCGGCCGATCAATAAATTGTCCAACAAAAACTACAAATTTAAGCTTTAAATTCAAAGTAAAGAAATAAAAGTATCAGAATTAATAGATTTTGTTCGAAGTAGTAGAAAAAATAAGTAATTATAAAAAATCTTCTAAACAATAGTTTACAAGCACGTGAATACGCGTGCTCTTACTTAGTACTTTTTAGTTTACAATGAAGCTACTCTAACTATCGGTTAGCCAAAAAAATTAACATTTCCGATTCAAGATTATTCCAATAATATTTTATATAAGCACTATGTATTTGTTCCATGTCAAGATATTTTAGATTTAATTAAATGCTCGTCTGAGAAGAGCAATATCATTACTGATACTCTAAAGCATATTTAGCATGGTCACTCCTGATAATAATATTTAGTTAGGTCATGCCTGATAATAATATTTCGTTAGAAAACAATAAAATTCCCTCGCTCAGTTAATTATCTTTATGTCTGAATCTGGTCTCTTTCAAATTTTTCAGAAGGTAAGACTGCCTACATAATCTTTTTAAACGCTTATCAAAAGTTTTGACTGGGGTTGGCCTTTTTTTTATATTTCACTCACAATTGACGTCATATCTCTCGTATTTTATATTTATAAAATTTTCGGCATTTTGCGCAGCTGTTGACTTATCACAACACAGTACAAAGTTTGAATTAGATTATTGCAATAAAGAAGGCGTGTGTTCGAGTGTGGGACATAATATTTTAATGCATTGTGTTGGGCTTTTCTTTTTTTATTCGCAGAAAAGATATATATTTTGATTTTTTCATTTTTTAAAGCTGTTTTAAATTTAACGTAAGTTGTAAACTTATGGTTTGTGGCTAATTCACCGCTTTTGTTATTAATGTGTAAATATTGTGGAATGAAAATAAATCATTGTAGTTAAACGCATAAAATAAGTGTTGTTTTTAGTTTGTTGTAGATCTTTTGTTTGTAATGAGTTTGAAGGTGGAGCAGAAGTGTATGTTGTCGATACAAATTTTCTGTGAAGTTATTGGATATAACAAACACTTGTAGCATTCCTGTACGTGAGTGCAGCAAAAATATTGTCTTTCCTTCCTTCCAACTGTGCGGTATTCCTCTAAATTTCTTGGTTCGTTGTTAGACTTGTTTACATCCAATTGACACACCTCCGGTTTTTTTGTTCGCTAGAAGTAAACTAAAGTGAATTTAAATTAATGTAATCTAGATTTTTAGTAAATTAAATTTAATCCGCAATCATCACGACATTCTTATTAAAAATATAGTATATGCTTGCAGTTTTCTGTTTACATATTTCGTTGTCAGATATTTTGACCTTGAGTTATAAATATGAAATACTTCTTCTCCGTAGAAATCACCTGGTGAAAGTTTGTAAAGAAAATTTTCATAAAATAATTTTGTTTGCTAACAATTATGGAACACATTAATTATTAATTAATTAATTGATTTAAAATAAACGGAAAATTCGGGATGAGCAGTGAATATAACACTTTCAAGTGAATCTGAGACGTCTGGGACGGTAAACATGCCGTCTGCAGGCCTGTAATTTCTTTTTATTGCGAGACCAGCGTGACGGTTTCTCCCAACAATTACTTTTGGTTGCACGTGAGTGAGGGCTTCTTTTTAAAGAAGTTACCTTTGACGATTTTGACGCTCTCTTGACTCATTCAATCCACTGACATGTATATGTATAAATGGACTGCTCATTGAACCAAAAATGCATGGAAGCAAATGGCACCACTTTCATATTCCTGTCTCTTTCCGTGAGAGCATACTTTCCCACTGAACTGTAACGATTGGGAACACGAAATTGCTTGAGATTCAATACTATTTCCAACCAAAACATATATATAAATTCCCAAATAATTAAATATAACGCCAGTTTACGACAATTGGTACAATTTACCCCGTTCACATGAAGCGGACTGGAGTGGATTAGCGTACTTCGGAGTGAGGTAATTCGCCATGTGAACACTAACCGGACTGGAATTATCTGAACCGAGCGTTAGTTCAGTAGTGGAGTGGAATTAATCGCATGTGAACGCTTAAGCGGATCGAAGTGGATTGACGTTTGGGTAGTGTCAAATTTGTTTGAGAATTTTTGGTTTGTTTTTAATAAATAATGGAAGAAAAGTTACCCGAAAGATGTTTTTGGGAGCATGAATAAGTGGAACTATTTATCAAAATTTGCGAAAAATCTAATATAATAAATATGATGGATAAAAGAACTGTGCGGCACAGTACTTTAATGAAGGAAGTTTCAGAAAAGTTACAGAAAAGTAGCGATACGAAAACTCCAGGACAGGCTCAAATTAAACTTAAGCAGCTGAAACAGAAGTATTACGAGGTGCTTATAAATAATTAAAAAATAATTTGGTTTACATTTCTCCAAACTTTTCGTCATCGTACAAAATGTTGATTGTAGAACTGAATTATAAAACCACCCCATATTTTGCGACAAAATGTTTCGGTATAGGTACTTTCATTCTTCGCTTCGAACTCCTTCTTACTTTAGAAATTGTAAAATTACACTTCTTTCCATGATCCGTCTTTCAATATTTGCAAAAATAATTTCAAATGACAGCTGACTTTAAATTGAGAACTGTCAATAGAAAGATGTCTCTCTCGTCGATTTAATCCAGTCCATCGCATGTGAACACTTGGTACTATGCGAATTAGGACTATTCCAATCCAGTCCAGTCCGCTTCATGTGAACAAGGTAATTGACAGTGAAAGCATACTTTCTGAAATCAAAATTGGTGCCACATGAAACAGGAGATCAGTCAGTCCATTTATATATAGGTCTGTTTGATGAAAACCCCGGGTAAACACCGGGCTATACTATCTTGTTTTTTGAAAAACCTGGGATACCCCGTGCTTACACTAAAAATTTCTCGGGGTAATGGTTTGATAGTTAGTACTTGAGAACTGTCACTTGCAATTTGTTGTTGATTGGGACATATAAATTACTTCTTGAGCAGAAATAAGCAAAAATTAGAAGAAAAGAAATAGAAAAATAGCTAGAGCACATTTTATTTGTATTCACCCATTTTATAAATAACTTTTTACAATTAATTATATTCAGGAGAACTGTCAGAGAAATGTCATTACATTAGATTTACCGGTGTTTTAAAAACTTGTTCGATGAGTGCACAAAACCCCGGGTAAATTTGGGGAAAATTTACACGGTATTTTACACGGTGTTTTCATAGAACAAACCTTATCTGTCAGTGAGTCAACACTATACTCATTTATGCTTTATGCATTGACGTTTAAAAACGGTTTATCTGTGCACATGTGATTTCCTTGACAAAACCACGGTACAGAGATACAAGCTATTCTCATTACTAACTCCGTTTCGCCATTTTTGTCCGAATATATAGGAAAGTACGGTACAGAGAACACAATATTCTCTCTCCTCTCTTTGTTTTTTCAATAGAATTGTATGTACGTTATAGGACGAAACACGTCACAGCTCTAGTGTCAACATTTTAATGAGAAATACTTGTATTCTATATACCTTGGAGAAAACAACCCAGATTCATATTTATAGGTTATGAAAAACAATTATATTTCCATAATTAATGTCGCTATGTAAAAAGATATGATGAAATCATCATGTAGTCTCTCATGATAACAATTTTTATGGTGTTGAATAATAAATATTTTTTTCTTCACAAGAAATGTATAAAAATGTATCAATGTTTCCCACCTTTTCTTTTATGGAATTAATCAATCTGTGCAGTAGCGGCTCAATTGGCAGTAGCTATGTTCTTTTGTACACGCTATCTAGTGTACTGCACTCCTGCTACAAAAGAACGCCCCACACAACCAACGAATCTTATTTGTAAGACTTGATACCTTTCCACACATAAATGGTTAAAGTTTTATTTGGGCTCTATGAAAGGTGGGGGATAAACGCAGCCAATTACATCTAAAACGTTAATTAAAAAGAAAAACTATTAATTTGAATAAGTTTTAGAAAGTGAATAAGGAAAGAGCTAAAATTGTGTACACCTCTATTCTATAGACGTAGAGAACTTAAATTTTGGGTTAATTACCATTTAACTTTAGGTAGAATTAAAAATAAAAAGACTAAATCAGCGATCCGTTCCGATTTCTAACGTAATACTATACAGAACATATGGTCAGTCGTTTTTAATGTTAGGAGAAGTACCTACATAAGAATGTCAAAACCTATTAAATTCGATATGCCAGATTTACCGCCCAACAAACATTTTTAAAAATAAATGCAAAAATTGCTTTTAGACCAACAGTTTACCATCTACTGTTTTTCCGTGAAGGTTCAAGAGTGACATACATTAGCACCTCCGCCACTTTCCTCATGTACCATAATCCTTTCCCTGACTCCTTGCTATGCCTTGCTTTGCATCATAGGGTATCCTCTGAACTTGGCTTAATAATATAAAAAAAAAAACTACAATAATCTTCCTAGCGTTTCTGAAAAATTAGTATAAATAGGTGTAACTTATATGTCTAAGGATAGTTTTGTAAATTTAGATTTTATATTCTCATTAAATGAGTAGATATCTCGGGGATTCTATTAGTTGAAGCAACACGATTGGTTCCGGAAGCTTAAAAACAATATCATTTTTCATTACGACGCTTTTGTCCTCGATGTCAGAATAAACGAAATATATGGAGTCGTTCCCTTTTCTCCTCAAAACTGTGATTTCCCAAAGACCATCATGTTCCTCTGCAAGTACTTTACCCACATAGTAAACCGTTGTTTTCGTAGTAGGAAATTATACCGCTACAAAATCGCCTACTAGACTAAGAGCTGGCGACCAAAATACTTGCGTCATTTCATAAACATACTCTTCTAACATCGTTGATAACTTATTCGGAAGTCTGGCTGGTTTCCAGTGGTGGAAGGCTCTGCAGAATGGCCCAGAACGTCTAAAAAAACCGGTTAACTTACTTGATTTCTGATTTTGGTGTGGCAGCAGAGAATTATACGTTAGAAAACTGAAATTTGGTACAAAGTGCTTTCATAGCAATAGTAAATACTAGTTCAAAAATAGACTACATTGAGAAACTCCTTCTTGGTGCTGCCATACAAAACTCTAATTTTTCACTATATGTTTGAACACTGTTTAAGAACGCGTCGACGTAAAGCGCTGAAATCTGGCACACGGCATTTTCTTTTCATAAAAATTACAAATACAAGTTCAAAGGTGAGCCACCAAAACGAAAATCCTTTCTTGGTTTTATACGGCAACACCGAGAAGGGGTTGCCCGATTTATTAACTTTTTGAATTTGCTTTTACTATTTTTGTGAGAACACTGTGTGTAAAATTTCAGCGATGTACATTGACGCGTTCTCAGGCAGTGTCAAAATATATAGTGAAAATTGACATTTTTGTATAGCAGCACCTAGAAAGGGTTGCCTGATTTAGTATATTTTTGAACATGTCTTTACTATTGCTATGAAAACACCACGTACCGAATTTCAGCTCTCTGTGTTGACGCGTTCTCAGGCAGTGTCCAAATACATAGTGAAAAACGAAATTTTTTTATGGCAGCACCAAGAACGGGTTACCCGATTTAGTCTATTTTTGAACTAGTATTTAGTATTGCCATCAGAAAACTGTGCCAAATTTTAGTTCTCTACGTCTACGCGTTCTTAGGCAGTGCCCTCATGAAAAACGAAATTTTTGTATGGCTACCCTACCGAAGGCTATGCCCGACTGATTCCATTTTCGAACCTAAATTTTATTTTTTCTAAAAAAGTCCGCGTGCAAGATTTTAACACTTTAATTGAAAGCATTCTCGAGTTATCGTGGTATGACGTTAGTTATATACATTTGTGCGCGCCTTTGTTGCCGTCTGCCACCACTTTCCCACCATCCAATGTATCTGCCATTTTTACCATTGATCATGAAATATGCTGCTGCCACATGAAATCACGTAAATTATCCGTTTTTTTAAGACCTTCGCGGCCATCCCGCTGAGCCCTCCACCACTGGAAGCCAGTCATTTGATTCACCTCTTCCTTCCATCAATTTTTCCACCAACGTCAAAATTCCTTACAGAAATAAGTGCATCGGTACTTATTTCTTCAAGAAATATTGACATAAATGGATTTTTCGTAAAAGAGCGACATCTTTTTGTCAATCGGGAAGTAGAGTTTTTCTGTTCGAATTTCTTGTCTCTAGCGTACTACCTCAAGGAATCGGCAAAGAAAAAAAATCCTTGAGCATTCCATGACTTTTTTTTTACATAGTTTTTGTATAGGAACAAAAATTCCTTGGCTCTAGCATGCCGGGATTTAGACACGAGAGGAAAATGACAAGAGGGCTGTTTAGTTTTTGTCAGTTCGCCATTTTTGAATTTATTTGAATTTACGAAAACAACTCAGGTGTTGTTTTTAGTGATTTTGTGAGTGAAAACGTGATTAAAAGTGATTTATACTTTTATAATAGTGAGAAACAATAGTGAAATATTGTTTTTGCAAGAGATTTAATATAATCAAGACTCCGGCGTCTAGAATTATGGTGATAAATTGCGTTGTGCTGGCGAAATAAGCGAAGTTATTACCGTAGGAAGTCGTTTTTCAGGCGAGTTTAATAGTTTCAATAATAATTTATAATGTTTTAAATAAAATATAAGCGAAATAGTTATAAAAATAAACAGCTGCGGTAAAAAAATTTTACATTTTCCAAAGCCGGTTTGTTTGCTTACAATTCAATTGTCATCGGGTGTCTACAAAGGCAACGTCAAACAATTTTATCCCAAAATAAATGGGACACTAGGATAATTCTTAAAAATGTAAGAAGTTATAGAAAAAATATAAAATTATAAACTGAAAAATGATTCGAATCAGGGTGACAGGAAATTATAAAACTTGTTCAATACTTGATAAAGTTTCAACCATTAAATTATGTGCCCGCTCAAAAAATATCGTAGTTTCCGACTTCCAGGGCTAAACGAACTCATCGATGCGATTCTACTACATGAAGAAAATGCTTAAGGTTTTCTTCCTCATAAGTCTTTTTGCTATATAATCTAAGACCCGGACTCAATGTGTAACCTTAAATCTAAGTTTGCTTTGAATTGGTTAAAGGACAATCATCCGAAAATTTAAACACCCTTGGAAGGAAGCAACGACATCTCTTCCTATTTTCGTTTTCCTTCCATTTGATTTAAGCATTTAACTGTTAAAAGCTAAGGCTGCTGATAATACTTAATTATATATTAGCATTTTTTATTTAAGTTAGATAAATTAAAATTTAATGCAGAGTACGGAGTAAAAATAAATACATACGTAACATTTTTGTTGAGTGTCATCCCACAATATTCTTTAATTATACTCAGCGAAATTACATATTATTTTTTTTTATTCGTAAATTAATTCCTGCCATCATCTCACTCAGTGAAATACAATTATTGAAAATTGTCTCAAAATTGAAGCTCTAAAACTAGTAGGTTTATGTGTGGTTGTAAAGAAAAATATGCATATAGATACATAGTACATATTATGTACTGTCAACAATTTAATATAAAAGTTCAAAGTACAAAATCCAATAGTAGCGAGCGATCTGACGCTGACCATGCTTATGAGGTCGTGCAATTCCTACTTCTGCACATATTATTACTATCACTATCGCTCAAACAAGGCTTGCAACACCACTTTAATGCCTGTTTTTTTTGTCCGAGTGAATAAATTCTCAAGACTGCGCAAACATTTTGATTTAGTATTAATTTGCATTGTACACAGTGTGATTTCGTAACAGACAGTCGCAACGAATACGTAGATTTGGAGGTAAACAATGGAAAGCTTAGGGGAAAAAATTCACTAGTCCACTTGCTACATTTCTAAGGAAGGTCAAAGTTTAATTGGCATGCAAATCGTACGGAATTCCATGTGCTTCCGAAAATTTTGAATGACTTTCAATAAGTGCATGTCGGAAGTAAGTGAAAATAATGCATTTGGAGCTGTGCTCGTACATAGTTCAAGGAACAATGATAATTCAATATTCGATTTTATTGGAAATTGGGTTAAAAAAAATTATAATTTAGTATACATTAGTGCATAATCGTAAGCATTTTTATTTTATTTTTTTCCGTTTACGACAAGCGGCTCTCTGTAATTTATTTTCGGAAATCAGGAAATTTTTTGCAATTTTCGCTCGTTTTTGAAGGTAAATTCAAATTGAAATTCAGGTTTTTTTTTTAAGTGACATTAATTTTGTATGTGGTAAAATATATGGAAATCTAGTGCCGTTCAATTTTGTATTTATTTTATTAAGAGGTAAAAAAAGTTTTGCAAAATAAAGCTTGGTAAAAAATTATAATGTTACATTTTTTAACTTGACGATAAGTCCCTGTACGTATCCAACATGGATCGGTTTTGATCATAACCAAGTTGAGTTTATATAAAAACTGTTAGTTTTTCTACTATACTTGCATCATAGCTAAATAAATTTTATTTTAATAAACATATTGAAAAAAAATCAAAACATACCTACAAATGTTTTTTATAATAAAAAAGAAGCCCTCCGAGCTCCAAGAAATCCACATTAATACTTCCTTTCAAAAGTTTGCGAAAAATGGTAAGTTTTATCAACGTTAGCATGGTGGAAAAATGGTATTTTACATAGAATAAATAGTAAATCCATTTTTTTCTTGGATAAATTGTTTAGTTTTGGATATAACACATCCAAATATTAATAGCTAATTTCCATATATGTACATTATTTCAGCTTATGCATGCTGCTAATTCTTGCAACATATAAATAAGCAAATTCTGAACTCAAAGCCAAGCAGTTATCATAAGGAAAAATGTTTAATGAGGCAAAACAAAATCATAATTGAAAATTACATCTTCTTAAAAACTGATTGAAGGATCTCACCTATTCTGTACTGTTTTTCCTTTTTCAAGTTATATTTCACTTAATTTAAAAAGATAAATATCGAATAAAAAACAACAGTTTTCTTCAATATATTCACAAAACTCTCTAGCTTTCTGTTCCGATTGTTTTCGGATAGACTGAACACATGAATTTGTAGTTTTTGTTCCTAACTATTCACACTTACTCTTTTCTATATTCGAAATGAATTTTTCAGTGTGGAACATTTTCACAAAAACTTCTGGTTACGAAATGTTTCCGCCACAGACAATTCAGCAAAAATCTTAAAAATCGGAATATGTGATAGCATTCATAAGTCACAATGCTTCACCGAGATTAGCAAATTGAAAGAAATCAGCAAACTGACTGGAAACTGAAAAATCGTTAACACTCGGAATATTTCAGCAAAACTTAATTTCAGAAAACTGTGACATGGCCCATTTAATTGCGTGTAAGTATTTCGGTGCTCATAAATTTAGTACTCTGAATTTCTGGAATACAGTATACTGAGATTACGAAAAATTTTACATCAGCCAAAGGCCATTTAACGTAAACGAATTGACATTTACAGCGGAAAGTTCACTGATTATCGACATTGATTTATTGACTAACCAGTGTCCGTCTAATTTTTACAAAATCGTAACTTTAATAATTTATTGACGTAAAAAACTAAAATAATCTCTCTACCATTACATTACAATAATTCACTGAATTTACAGCACGTATTAATAGTTTTATTGGGATTTGCCAACCCTGCAATCTGCAATATTAATCAAATAATACTTTTAATGACAACGAAATCTCTTCAGACTTTAACAGCGGAATCGATTTTGAAAGGTATGGTTTAGCGGGATTATGTGTTCACATTATTTTACGCAACAGCTTGAATGGCACAAAACAACCTGCTCGATGTAGTGTTAGTGTACAAGGTAGCAGCTACACTTCGTCATTTATACTTTCGATGGAAAGTCATAAGTAAATACTTTGGTTCGAATTATCAGAAACAAGTCAAGCGATATAATAACGATTTAATCGGAGGAAAGCTTGTTCGTCTTCTGTCAATGAATTCAAATTAATGTTTTATTAGTCAACATAACAACATATACATAGTTTATTTTGACTCTTCTGCGGAGTCCTTGTGTGAAGTTTTAATTTTTACTTTTCTTTACATCATTCATTCTTTACCTCTATATAATTTAGACTGTAATTATAGCTGCAGTTTTAGCTTTTATTATATACATATATTATAATAATGAATTAATATCTCCGAGCTAATTAGTATACTAATAAAAGAATTTAGATTCTTATTAATACTTATTAAGGAATTTAAAATCTTAAATTCGTATTTTTTAAATTTAACAATTTACGAGTTTTTTGAATTATTTCTTTAGTCTTATCTTATTCACACAAGAAACATGCATACCCTTAGGAAATTACTAGCTATATATACTAAAGACTATTATTATTATTATTGAAATGCAAAGTCCAAACTATATTATCAAAATACTGTTTAATATAATGTGTTTTTTTTCATTTCCAAATCGTTAAATTGAAAAATAAAATAAATAAAATCTAAGTTTATAGCGTCTATTCATCCCTTTCCAGTTTAACAGTGTAATTTAATTAAAAAAATGGCTGTGTTTTTGCATTTTCCTAATGAATCATTATGGTCCAATGAGCCGTTAGTTAATTATTCATTAGGAGCGCTGTGTGTCTACGGCATAAGCCTGGTATTGTGTTCATTTAGCGGATAAATTTTATATGGAAACTTAGCGGTGAAATTTAGTTGCTGAATATTTATCCAAATAGCTGGGGAAACCGGTATTGTGTTTCATAAACGAAAAGTTTGTTTGGTTTTTACAAGTAAATGGCAGTAATTTACACAATCTTTATCTTTATTCTGCTCAGAGCACTCCGAGCACTCTGAACGCCGATTTCTTGTGACTTTATTTACTTTCAGGGTACGCTGAGCGCTCTGAACGTGTATATTTATTATTGTTTAGAACGCTAAAAAAAATCGTAGGTAGACCTCTGAGCAGTTACAGCAATCCGTCAATAACACCAATAGAGAGCAAAAAATTCTCTTGTAAATATGAATACTTTTTTACATTCCATAGTTCTTTCCTTTCCTTAAACCCCTTATTTATTTTTATAACTTTATTATTATTATTTAATAATTTTTATAAAGAATCTTGCATTATCAGTAGATATTTACTAATCACAAGTGCTGCCAAAAAAAAAACTGCTCAATAACTTTTTCCACCCTAAACTTTATCGTTTGAAGTTGAATGAAGTTGAATTCAAGAGCGGCAGTGTATTTTTATTATTTTTTTCTGCTAAAAAAATCAGTCTTTATTTAAACAATTCTTTTGAAAAGAAATTAAAAAAATAAGTATAAATATAATTTTCCTTACTATTTTGAGATTGGGTAATTACAATAGCAATCCAAAAGAATATGAAATAAGATAACAAATGCACTACAATTGATTATCAAAAGCAGCCACCTATATTTCACAACAATGAACAACATAAAAGAGCTCCCTGTTCGCTTGCTGCTAAATGAACTCTAGCTTTAATACGAATATAATGCAACAATAAAAAGTGACTATTGATCTGTCAATCAAAAAGCAATTATTCGTTTTCAGATAGCTGTTCTTTGTTTCATAATGCTTGGTACTGATATGCTCACTACCCTAATATTAATGAATTATTTAGTTATTTGATGAAATCAGCACAGAAATTGATTTGTTGCAATTATGCTCTAGCGAAACTGAAACCCCATCAGCTATCACGCTTATATCATTGTTATCGATGCTCTCCTTACTAGTTCAAAAGTTTCCCAAATAAACAAAGTATCAATTCGACTTTTTTGTTTGTTTTGGGTCACTGTAGTAGGTAATTTGTTAAAATTATTTAAAGGTACATTCGGCTTACAACACGGTGAGATGAAAACGCACAGGAATTTACTTTGTATTTGTTTTCAGACGATAAGATTGTTTCATTCTATATCATTTTGTGGAGACTTTCAAATCAGATTTTGAATAATAATTTCAGTCACATTATGTCCAGTAATTGTAGTCATGGATCTTGAATGTCAAAAGAAAGTTTTTGATTGACCGACCCCTCAAAAAAATTATAACTATACCGCACAAAAACAAATGAAAAACAATTGTAGATGTTCTCAAATTTTCCCTACAGTGATATTGATATCTCTGTTCAGAGTAGGTAACTCTAAGGAGCTCCCAAAATACAGCGTCCATATCCTTCTCAGTCTGCAAGTAAACGTTTGAATAAAACGGCACTTGGATCATGTTCATCTTCATATAAGAAGACCTCGGAAAGGCAATTCACAATAACAAAAGCATATGCACTTCTATTCTGTTTTTTTGATAATGCTACAAAATTATGTAAAGTTAGCATTATGCTGCGAAGTTTTCATTCTCCCAGGTTTTACACGTAGTGCCTAATTTTTCTTCGTGAAAGAGCAAGACCCAGAAGAAATTTTTCTAAGCTCTAGCCTCCTCAGAGATTTAAATCCAGGACCTTTTGCTTCATAAATTTGATGGCTAACCACTGATTCATCCTCACCAATTACAATAGCAGGCTAACCATAGTAGTTTTTAATACAATCCCAACTAGGACAATGCTAATTATTCTCCATCTTTCTACTAAATATATAGGCATATACCTATCCATTAAAAGTAGAAGTGTTTTAAGAGTAAAGAGGTCAAAACCAAGAGATGCTCTGAACATGGTCACGCTGTATACTCATGACCCATTTTGGAAGCTATCGACAAGTGACTAGCGCCTACATTATTTCAACCCAATGTAGAATTGTAGAATTTTTTAGACTTTAACTTTACTGTAATTCCAACAATGGGGGAGATTCGAATGTATCACAAGCGGTGTGTTCTTTACATGTCCACATAAATTATTCAAAAAGTGATTTATTTTGAAAATAATTTTTTTTTTTAGTTGGTCAGCTTAGGAAGCGCTTGATATGGCCGAAGCCCATTCCGCTGTTGCCTTTCAATTTTCGATCACACACGAAGGATGGGATATAAACTACGATCAAGAAGTTTTGAACCTTGTTTGGCAATCAGGTGTTCGTTCATGGAAAAAACGCCTTGCAAGAGCGAGAGTAAGTTAAGATTACAATTTACAACACGCTTAATGTTAATGTATAATTTATTTCTTTTTTGTCAGAATGGAATTCGTAATGGAGTATACCCAGCACATATTCAAAGCCTTTGGTTAATTACAGCTGTAGCTGCTGGCTTACATTTTACAGACAATAGAGTTCCGTTTAATTTAGTTAATAGAATCTTACCACACCTTCCAGGGTAATGATTTCTATAAAATATTGTATGTCAATGAATTTAATATATTTTTTTTCTAATTCACAGTCAAACAACCAATTGGCAGATAACAGCATGTTTCATGTCGGGGCTAACTGTTTGGCTTTCAATTTGCTATACCATGAGATATACTCTTAAATTGCTTTTAATGTACAAAGGATGGATGTATGAATCACGAGTTCCTGGAAGTAGAGGTTCACTTATTACTAATGTTTGGGGTGTTCTAGTGAAAGTTTTGTCCAGTTGGAATAAACCTGGGCTGTACAGTTTTCAAGGATCTTTGCCACGACTTCCACTTCCTAGTGTCTATGAAACTATGCAAAGATATTTACGTTCAGTACGTCCACTATTGGATGATGAGAATTTTAATCGCATGGAAAATTTGGCAAAGGAATTTGAAAGTACGATTGGTAAAAAACTTCAGCGGTATCTTATCCTAAAGAGTTGGTGGTCATCGAATTATGTTTCTGATTGGTGGGAAGAATATGTCTACCTGCGTGGTCGGAGCCCACTAATGGTAAACAGCAATTTTTATGGAACTGATGCTATATTTATGCATTTAACTCATAATCAAGCAGCCAGAGCCGCCAATGTTACTTACTTGCTTTTAATTTTCAGACGAGCAATCGAACGGCAAGAACTAGAACCAGTAAGTTTTAGTTAATTTTGTTGACATGCGCTTTACAATCGAAGATATCTTGTGTTTATTTTTCTTTTATTCCCATAAACAGATAATGGTTCAAGGCATGATACCATTATGCTCTTGGCAATATGAACGAGCCTTTAATACGGTTCGAGTTCCAGGTCTTGAAACTGATAGAATTATGCATTATAAGGATTCTAATCATATCGTCGTATTGCATAAAGGATGTTATTACAAAGTTATCATTTACTATAAAGGACGACTATTGAGGCCTTGTGAGATTCAAATGTAAGTAATTGCAATATTTGTACTTTTAAATTTAATCTGTTATAATAGGGTGTGTCAGCAACACCAAGCTTAATAACCAGCTTTTTATAATGTAGATACAATGCTTGATTTGATGTACGTAATTGAAATACTCAATTATTATTGTTATTAAAGTGGGGAAAGACCCTCTGGGACGTCTATAAACCAAACATAGGCATCCCAGCTTACAATGTTACATAATCTTGAATAACATAATGTGATGACAAATCCAATCCCGTATGAGTACTTTCAATCAAAATCTAATAGAGACTGTCAAAACTTGTAAATGTATGAAAAATTTGATAAATAACAAATTTTAGAAAGAGTACACCAGTCGTTAATCAATAATGTAATGGATAACTGAGGATTATATGGAACTCTGATCAATCTCACACCAAAAACCAATAGAAGTCCAGATAAAATGAACAAAATGGAAATTGATAGGCCACATTCTTAGAAAGCTTACACAAACAATTAATTGTCAGGCATCGGAATGAAATTCACAAGGGAAAGAAGTGTAGAAAGATGAAGAGCTCCATGGAGAAGGACGGTTAATGAAGAAAATCATGAAACTGGAAAACTGGACAGAAGTCAAAAAGATGAGTTTTGTTTAAGTTTTCTTCAGAAACTTCTTTTAATTCTTGTGTGATTTGTATACAAATGAAATGGATCTAATTGTTTCCATTTTATTGTCTACATCGCAACGCATTTTGCCTATAAAAGGCACATCTTTTATTGTACTTCTTACTTTTTTCTTGGATTTTGGATCTTGTATTTAGCATCATGAGCTTTTAAATACCTATTAGGTACATATTATAGATAGTTTACGCTGTCTGTAGCAAAGCCTATTGACGTTCCAGAAGATGTGTGGTTCGGGTTGAAAAAGGGCTGGAGTCTGAATTGCTTATTCGAGAACATATGTTAATGTGAAGAGATTTTTCTAAAAACACTGAAGTCAAATCTTGATTAACTAAGGAAAACCACATGTAAACATTATTGTTCTATTATTTTGTTATAAGAGGTCTATAATACCTTAAAATCCAACCATCAAACAGTAATGACTACCTACTTAAGTGTAATTGACTTCATTTTGATAAAGAATTCCATGGAAGCTATACCTAATAAATGCTTCACCTTATTCAAATAGCACTGTATAACACACGATGAATATTGAAATAGAACGGTTTTGCAAGTCGGATTATTAAACTTAAAAGACCACCATGGCTTACTGAATTGAAAAATAAAAATTTATAAATAACAAATTAATCATATTTTACATTTAATGAAAGTAATTATCTATTTCATTGTAGACAGATTGAAGAAATTCTTAAATCGCAAGCAAAACCAGTACCTGGTGAGGAACATTTAGCTGCTTTAACAGCATGGAATCGAACAAAATGGGCTGAAGTGCGAAATAATCATTTTTCACGTGGTTTAAATCGAACCTCACTATCAACCGTAGAAAGTGCGGCCTTCGTCTTATCACTTGACGAAGAACCTTATGAATTTGATATGGAACAGCCAGAAAAGCTTGATCATTTTGGCAGAATTTTACTACATGGAAATGGACATAATAGATGGTTTGATAAAAATTTTACCGTTTGTGTAGGTACAAATGGAAGAGTTGGATTCAATGCAGAGCATACTTGGTAAGTACTATAAACCCTAATGTTATTTTTGATGTTACTTTCATATTTCCCTTTTTGGAATGTGTTTTTATTAATAATAAATTTAAGGTAATGAGAGACTCCACGGCTGTATACTTCAAGCTAAGAAGATTTCAGCCCAATGGAGAAGAATCCTTGGACGCTCCTGGGGTATAGAACCACAGGTGTTACATTGGATGTAAACATCGATATTAAGGCTCATGCCCTTTGCTATGCCTGTTGTATGTGGCGTATGGTCCCAAACCAAAATCTGGCGAATTTGCAAGGGTTATCTTGCAGGGTATCACCGATTTCATGTTCTTGAAATTTTACTCATCCTATGGCCCTTTGGTCATTAACGTGGAGACCAAGCATGCTTGGGATAGAGAAAGGCTAGAGTGCATCTTGCCAAATATAATTTTCTGATCTTGGTAATTGGTTGCCAAAGTGGCTTTGACTCACTGTCTTAAGGCTGAGGCATTCTTTCTTTCAGACAGTGAATTTATCTCTTGATAAAAATATGAAACAGTAGGTAATATAGATATGATCCTCTCACATACTCAAGCCAATTTTACGTCCAAAGTTCCTGGGGCCTGCATGGAGGCATTGGATAAGGTCTGCACTTACAATTCAGTGCCTCTGTGATGGCTACCTAGGCAACATGGTATAAAGATTAACAAGGTATTGCTTTCCCGAATTGTTAGTTGGTAGCCGTCATATGGCAGACATTTCATCGTTCACCGTTTCTTCAATTTTAATTGCTATATTCAAACTGGAAAGAGGATATTCTATTTGAAAATTTCTCTGTTTTCTCACTAGCATTACTCACTTCTCTCGAAACAGTTTACACTTAGGAAAAGAAACTAATGTTTCTATTACATTTTTATTAAACGGATGTTGCTTTTGCAACTTAAAAGTGCACAATGCACAATATCTCTTTCTGTCCAATTAGCAAACAAAAAAAACTACGCTGATTATTACTTTTGAGAAGGAGAAGGCCATATATAGTACATCTTACATTTTAAACGATATCTTACAATGTGCTTTAAAAAAAGTACAAAAAACGTAAAATGAGCTTCAATTTGTGTATAGGTCATAATTTTTTTCTTACATACATATATGCACATCCGTCAGCTCGACCAGTCCCGTACTGCTCTCCCCTCAGGAGGTCTAAACTAAAAATAATTTATTCCTTTAGTGACTGAAAACATTTCATTTTGAAGAAAATATCGTCTAATTTCGGTATGACCTGAATAGGTTATGAGCTAATTACTGTTTAACGGCTACAGTGAGCACATAGTTATAATAGGTCAAATTAAATAGGAGAGTAGACAGTTCACATTTTTAATAAAAAAAAAGTTTAACCACCTCTTTGTAAAAACAAATGTCAAAGTCAATAAAAAGGTAAGAAAATCCGAAATTCTTAGTTTAAACCAACCTAACTCCTGAGGGGTCGAGCAGTCGTTGGAAAGGCCATGAAGTTCTGCATATAATGTGCTCTGTAAGTGACCGTACACTCTGTAATTTTTAAAATACGGGGTATTTTGTGAAAGACTAGCAAATTATTTTAATCACCATCGACAAAACACCCTGTATAAATGGTACTAAATGTATACATTTTTTTGGAACCATGTTCACGTTTCCGCCACTGTAACTCGTTACACACCAGACTTACATGAAATGTGTTTTTACAAAAAATGTAGGGAATTTAGTCTTCTTCGTAGGATCAACATTTGAGGAATTAAGTGGAAAAAAGTCTATGCATACGAAAAATTTGAAAAAAGAAATTTCATTGCACAAAGGCGCCGTTTCATAGAGAGTTTTGCTATGAAAATTCATAGTGAAATAAATTAAATTAGCACCCTTTTTTGCAATGAAATTTCTTTTTTCAAAGTTTTTTCGTTTGCATAAAGAGTTTTTTCCACTTTGACTTATTTCGCTATGAATTTTCATAGCAAAACTCTCTATGAAATGCTAGTCCCGCATAGGGCTAAATCTTGCTAGACATTCAAGTAAATACGTAGCATTTCGCCTCATATTATTCACACTTAATATTTATTTTAAGTCTATATATGAGGTCAGCTTGGCTGTTGGCTTTGGCGTATACTGCAGGCAGGAATCAAGCCGTACTGACGATTATACGGTTCCTGCTTATATGAAACGCCCTCTTTTTGCAATGAAATTTCTTTTTTCAAAGATTTTTCGTTTGCATAAATAGTTTTTTCCACTTTGACTTATTTCGCTATGAATTTTCATAGCAAAACTCTCTATGAAATGCTAGTCCCGCATAGGGCTAAATCTTGCTAGACATTCAAGTAAATACGTAGCATTTCGCCTCATATTATTCACACTTAATATTTATTTTAAGTCTATATATGAGGTCAGCTTGGCTGTTGGCTTTGGCGTATACTGCAGGCAGGAATCAAGCCGTACTGACGATTATACGGTTCCTGCTTATATGAAACGCCCTCTTTTTGCAATGAAATTTCTTTTTTCAAAGATTTTTCGTTTGCATAAAGAGTTTTTTCTACTTAATTCTCGAGCTGCAGACTTAGCAGCAAACTGAGCCAATGACTTATTTCGCTATGAATTTTCATAGCAAAACTCTCGTTGAGGAATTATTTTGAAAAAACCAATTTTTGGTACCTTTAATCCAAGATGGTGGACCGCGTGGACCACCGTTTGTAGGGCAAAGGCCTTATTCTATTGACTGGACTATGAAGAAAGAGCGACTTAGTGTATTTTTTCTTCTTTTGGCAGTTGGGTACATTCACAAACAGGTTAAATGTTCTCCGCTTTTTCTTCGTTCGTGCAGCTTGTTCTTGTACCTTAAGTACCAAATCATTAACAAACAGGTTAAATGTTTTCCGTTTTCTCTTCGTTCGTGAGCTTGTTCTTGTACATTAAGTGCCAAACACAATTCCGACGTTTCCATCCATTTTGATCCACCCCATTTCGATCTAACGGATGCATGAGCACAATTGTTCCGTTCGGTTTCAATCAGATTTTCTCTTATCACACCTTCTGTCTTTCTCTTAGCTTGTCTTTATTTTGGGAGTCTAGAACCCAGCGTCTACAGGTGCAAGTATGAAGCTCAGCAGGGTTTTCAGTGCTATTGACGATGCTATGCCGATGACTTCATTGATGCTTATTTAGTCCTCCTACATATTGTTCAATTTGGCTTTAACCATATTGAGCTTCGTCCTATGCCATCATGTAAGTACCTCATATGCTAGAATGAGTTTTATGACAGTCGTATAAATCCAATACACGTTCCTGGGCTTTAGGCCTCATATTACTCCGCACCCTCTGCAAAGGCCCAGAATTACATTTGGGCTTTCTTTATGATAATGACTGGATGTAGATGTTCAGATGTGCGGTTGCATAGTTGTCTCTTTTCCTAGTTAAACGAACCGGAAGAGCCTTGAAATTGAGATTAATCCCGCCGGACTACGTTATAAGTGTGTTCTAGGCTTGCTGAGGGAGCGCAGTGATGTCACACTCAGAGCTTTCACAACATAAGCGTTATACTGAGGGTAACCTCTGGGGATTGTGTCTATCCTGGGGTCAATACGAAACGAATATAGATAAAATGAAATTTAGGATATTGCATAGCTTATCAAGCTTTTATTGTACATGAGAGCTTTTTCCCTCATGCACGAGGCTTTTATATGACTATACTTATTTATGATTAACTAGCCTGTTGTATTTTATCATCATTTATTTAAGAATTAATAAAAAAGTATTAAGCTAAGCAATAAAATATTAATAAAAACACATTTCAAAATATAGTATGTATATAAATATGTAGTAATACCGCAATTATTAAAGGATTCCATAAAAAACTACTTTCAACAGTTTTTATTTAGTGAGTAACAACTTCAGATTGTTGGTTACTTTTAAAACTGAACAAACTCAAAAATATAAATTTTAGTTGGATATAAAAATAAAAATAAACTTTGAATTAAAAAGGGGAGATGCAGCAGTATTGTCACACATCTGGGAGTCGTACGTGATGGACGAGCGCATAATCGAGGGGTAATTTTTGAAATAATCCAATAAATACAGGGGTCTCGTTTCTATCTCGTTCTTTTTCTTTAAAATTTTCTTTTTCTGTATATAGAAATTTACTTATATAACTATACACAGTACTGCTGTATGCATTTTTCTTATTTATTTTTAACTAAAAAAGTTTATGGTTTTACAGTATACAATACCCGAAACTCTACACACATACACATATAATAATTTTATAAGTTTGTGGTATTAGTATCTTCTGTTCTCTTTACCATTTTTTAACGCTTTATTTTATTTTTAATTTTAACACTTTAGGGCGGATGCTCCGGTGATGGGTCACGCCTGGGAACATACCTTTGGTGATGATATAAATGGGTAAATTCGGGTTTCGGGGCTTTTTTTTATTTAATTCAATGTTTTTTTATTACACAAAATATTAACAATACACTTCTAGATCAAATATTCTTTTTGCTTCGCTTTTAAATTAGTATGCTACTAACATTTTCAGCATTTGAAGTAGAGTATATAGTATGTATGTATGTACATGACATGAAAAAAATTCATTTGAATTTTAGCTTTTATGTTGTAAAATTTAAAAACAAAGATTTCATCAAAACTAAAAATATATATGTTTAAATTATAGCGCAAGAAGAATATCTAATATTAAACTTGAGCATAATCGTTCGTGCTCGTGATTTTGTTCTAAATTGCAAAAATTCCAGCAAAAACCGCACTTAAACATGTTTACCTTACGTTTGCAATTCAACTGCAACTGCGCGAATGATGTACTTATGTATATAATATTGAAACACCGTTATTATTATTTGTACAAAGTTAACTACTTTTAAAGATTAAGTGACCAGAGAAAGTGATTGAAATCAAGTTACCTAAGTACAAACCTGGATTTCGTGGAGTATACAGACATAGTTTCACGCACTAGATTGGAATTGAATTAAGTTATCTTCATCATCTATCTCCCGTCAGTTCTTTCTTTGTTTCTCTCCAGTGGATTCTGTTCTACGCGCCAGATATCAGGTTGCCTCAGGTTGTCCCAGTAGTTGCAGTCTCTGCTTGTATGACTCTTCTCCATGTATTTCATGCTCACCACTACCGTATGGATTGTTGGGCAATGTTGTTTCGTTCCCTTCGTGAAGTATGGCTAAATAATTTTCTTCTTTGGATTTCTTCATCAATCTGGTCCTAGCCCGAGCACCTCCATATTAACAAGCTTGTATGTACATATGTATGTGATAATACTGCAATTTGATCAGCACCCTCACCAATGTGATAATAAAGAAAGAGTTAAACTGTGTCGGTGGTATCAATACTTCAAGCTGAGGAGGATATATGTAAAAGGCTACGAAGAAGCAAGAATGACCTGCTTTGGGCAGTTTGAAAATTCCTTCCTTGCAAAAGGTATAAAACTAAATATTCACCGCCTGTTTAAGGTCGATCTTACTGTGTATAAGTAAAAAAGAAAATCTTTTTCATAAGTGCTAACATGAATAAGATCCAAGTGTCCCTGAGCATATCTCTATAGATTATATTCAATGCAAGTATTATTCTGCCCACCTCAATGACCGCTTCTTTCATCAAAGCTGATGTTCATGCGAGGCATCGGTAGTAATTTGCCAATTTGAGCACTGGCAGGTGTACGAAATTGTCGTTTGATGGGCCAAATATGAAGTTCACAAAATTTTCTTGAGGTTCGGAAGAAAATTAATGCAAGTTGCGGTCGTAATAATCACTGGTCGCAGCCCGATTCACGCTAATCTAATAAAGATTGGAGTTGTTAACAGCCCTGAGTCTATCCTGCCTGGAAGGAGATTAGAGTATGAGGCAACTGAACACTTGTTAGCTTCCCGAGCGGATAGGTACTCTTTTGTCTGTCATCTTCTCTGTAGATGACCTGAAAATCTTACTTCACCTGGGCCTAATGAGCTTCTTATAAGAGGATAGGAAGGTTTCGGTGAGCGCTCTTTTCATACAATGGGCCGCGTTGACCGAAATTTAAGGAAAAAAATTCTGGTCCTTACTAATCACATAGAACTATTTATTACTCACACCCCAAGAACCAACAGCAACCCATATAATTCGAAATGGGAATTGATAGGCACCACATAAAAGAACAAGAACTGCATTGAGAAAGATAATAAAAAAATAACTAGACACAAGTTTCAATAATAAGTAGAATTCAAAGGAATGGTTCAGAATAAAGTCGACTGGAGGTGGTTTCATGTTCCCAAGAAAAAAACTCGAGAGTATATAAATGCAACAACTCAATAGTAAAAGAACTATTTGAATTTGTTGGTTGCAAGAAAATAAAGCTATTAATAGTAAGTACTTACTTTGCTCGTCGAGATCCATATGTTTATTTGGTGAATTGCAAGAGTATAATACACAAAAACTTACCGCGCTATGATAGACCGACGACATTATAAAGTAACTGGCCATCCAACAGATCACTTTTCGTTTATATACAACTTTTGATAGTGTCTTGCATCTACTTTAGTATAAAAAAAGATGAGACAATCAGTCTTCAACAGCGGGATTAAATATAACTCGCAGTGTATTGGCAAGTTCTAATTGACTTAATATAAATTCTTGTTGGCATAATATAAAAATGTACAATTCTTGACGCTTTTTAAAATATTCGAGTTAAGCTACAAACAAATTTCACGAAGAGTTCCAAGTTTCAGAAAAAAATAAACCGGCATTAAATACATCTTAAGAGACAGATTACCATCTTCCAAAAAGAGCAACACACTTCTACAAGATTCTCAATAATGTCTTGAATCGTTCTATTCTGTCTTGAATCGTTCTATATGAGCTAAATGGAGAAATTGAAGAATAACATAGTTCATGAAACCGACAGAGGGAGGCCAGAACTAAGTACTTCGTATACGGTATTGGAAGATAATACAATACTAAGCAATCAGTAATAGTCCTTATACACAAAAAAAATGATAGGGATGTATGTATGCATTGATTATCCAGCTATCTCGATATTGAAGGCTATACAAAGCCTTATTGTATATAATCACCAACCATGCCAGAGAGAAGTTCTATTCTATTCTCTAGTAAGACAGCGGCTTCACGGGTAGATGCTCTACTACTACCCAGTCTTCTCTATATGCATGCCAAATAATGCAGAAATTTCTTTACACTCCTTGAAAGAATAGTTTTCCATCATACTAGATAAACCATTTTTATGTGTATATAATTTTTTTTTAAACGGAATATCATCACAGTCCCGCCCCACTTTGCTCCATGGTTTTTCCATTAAATGCCTGACGTTTGAATCTGGCACTTCCAGTTCGACTTGCACTCATTGCTTTGACCTATTTGTTTCAAAAGAGTTTCGTTTGAGACTGTAGTGAAAGCGTTTCCGTAATCAACAAACACGTATTACGTATATAGTTGTAGTGAAAGCGTTTCCGTAATCAACAAACACGTATTACGTAATATAGTATGTACCTTGAAAGAAGTAAGAACTAAATTAACGACCGAAAATAAAGTGAAAATATAAAACCAAAAATCAAATGTAGTAACCTGTGAAAGCTAACTGATAACTCTTAGAATATATAGCAAACGGGAAAGGGTGATACTTGTAAAATCCGTATACATGAAGGTAATTTTACAAAAGAAGGACATAATACATTGGAGGAAGTGAGATGTTATGAAAGCTCTATTATTGTCAAACTGGAGTTCCATTGTAAAATTTGGGAAGTAGTTTAAGGGGAAGAATAGTGACAGCGTTCAAATATGTTTTCTGTTGGGAGAACTTTCAATTTGTGACAAGTTGCCCGGATATTCGCGTTTACTCGGGATCGGATATCACATATTTTTTGGGTATTTTTTCAACAGTGAGAAGTTTTTTTTAACGAAATGCACAAAAATAAAACGTTACCTGTTGAGGTAAATAAAAGTAGAGCACCAAATTAAAAACTTTTTTAATCGTGAAATTACTTTTTGTTCCTATCCGGATGATTTATCAGTTACGTAAGCCTGTACTGAACTCTCAACTATAAAAACATGGACCAACACAGCAAGAATTTAGTGCACGAAATATGGCCTATCACCATTGCTGTTTGCAATAAATGATAAATGAATGCTAGTGTACCAAAATTTAAAAAAATATTCTACTACTAAAATTAACATTCATATCTGCAGGAGACATGAAAAAAGAAACCACAAAAAAATCACATGATTGTAGAATATCTTTGATTATTTTTACTGTATTTTTTAAAATTGCTCCATTTAAAAAAAAAAATTTAAGAAATGGCTCTTTTCTGAAGTTTGATATGGAAAACCAAAGAGTTACTAAATCAACAAATACTTCAATATCTTTCAAGTACTGAAGAGGCATTTCAACTTAGTGCATTCCAAGAGTTTCGAATTACCTTATTTAATAAGAAGTAAATTGAATGAAATTATTACCGTACTAATAGTTTAGAGCGAAAACAGTTTGATGGTATACTTATGTAAACTTCATTTAAATTATCAAAGGAATGCAATGCCAAAATTACTGCATTTTTGTTTTCTATAACTCTACACTTTTCTGTTAGTGCTTAAGGTTTGTATCTTGGAGAAACCTACTACACCCAACTACTCCAGACAATTTTCCCGAGTAGTTGAGAGCACAAACAGTTTCTTAGGCTGCGTAACTTAACACGTAAATGAACTTATTATGAGACTAGTACATGTAACGCATTAGAGCTACTGGCTTAATATGACCACTCTAAACTCATGTTGCAGGCTACTGTAGTTGCATTGATGCCTAGTTATTCTACAAACGAATAACAAAGGAAATGTAAAAAGCTGATTATTTCTGATTTTTTTTTAATGCTAAATTTACATATTCTTTTTAACATTCTTAAATTGCTCGTAGGCTATAGGTCAGATGGAGAATATTGGATTTATTTCTTGCTAAAATATTGGATCTACAATATTCTAGAGAATTCTGTTTGGAGACTTACCTAATATGAATGAAAGTTTACAGTCATAATGCGTTTTTGCTGGTTTTTTTCATATATATTGAATTGACATACTTTAAGATTATAGCATAGTGTATGGAAGTATATAGTGAACGTAGAAGCAATGAGTTTACAATTCTAGATGTACCGAATGAAGAAATTCCCTATTTATATTAAATGTGATGACAAATTTACTCTTTGACTCTTGTTCATGCTACAGTGTAGCTAGCGCATTGTATCGCTCTTTATTGCAGATTTTTCTCGTTCGTTGTTGTCTTTCTGTACCATAGGCGATGTTTCTTGTTAGTAGAGTGGCTTCATCCATCTCTTACTTTGCATAGAATACGATTAGTAGACGAGACGGACAGGCGGCAATGACTAATTTAGCTATCCATTTGGCATTAATTACGTACTAAGAAAAGTAGAGGAGTGAATATGTGTTTTCTTAGAAGGAAGCTTCCCTCCTCATCAGCCGTCCACCGCTAGAAGGGTTAGAAATTTCGTGATTTTACGTTAAGACGTCATTGCCAAAAAATCATAATGGAATGGAGAAACCCAGTGGAACATACAATAATAAAGTCGCGACGCTGCGGCATGCCAGCTGACTGGGTGACATGGCTAGTAAATAGATTTGAATCTCAGATATAGTATAGCGCCGTAGCGTCTCCAGCGATTTCCATTCTTGCGTTCTTTATATATTTCTATACACAATGACTATAGTCTTTTTTTTTATTTTATTATTACCTCATCAACGAATCGTTTTTAATATGCATTTCATTTCACTTTTTAATCAAGGAATTATGTACATACTCCAAATAACATCTCACTGTATAAAAGTGGCGAAGAAAAACTAATTTTGTATTCATTTGCCTGTTTCACTACAGATATGATGGGGATGGCAATACAAAAGGAACACCAGAATTTACACCACCAATGCCTATGAAATTAACATGGGACCTAGTCCCTTGCCTTCCACAGATTGAAGAAGCCAATATGGATGCAACTAAATTGCTCAACGTATGCATTCTCTCATATTATTTCTATGTATGTAATAAAACAACTTATTTAATTACAGGACGTTGATCTGAAAATTTTAGTTTTCAATCTCTATGGAAAAGGTTTTATGAAGAAATGTCGTCTATCGCCAGATGCTTATATCCAAATGGCTCTTCAGTTAGCATATTACAGAGATGCTAGTAAATTTTCTTTAACTTATGAAGCTTCAATGACTAGATTATTCCGAGAAGGGAGAACAGAAACAGTCCGGCCTTGTACAACAGAATCAACAACTTGGGTAAAATCAATGGATAATCCCAACATATCAGTATGATTCCCGAATGTTTTAGAAATTATTACTATTCTTTAATAATTTTATTATTAGGCTGATGAGCGTGTTGAATTACTCCAAAAAGCTTGTAATCGACATCAATTGATGATTCAGGATGCAATGTGCGGCAAAGGAATAGATCGACATCTCTTTTGTTTGTATGTTGTTTCAAAATATTTGGAAGTGGAATCACCATTTCTCAATGAAGTACTGAGTGAACCTTGGCGGTTATCTACTAGTCAAACACCTCATGGCCAAACCCCTAAAATGGATTTAAAGAAATATCCAAACTGTATTAGCGCAGGGGGTGGATTTGGACCCGTAGCAGATGATGGCTACGGTGTTTCATATATTATAGCAGGAGAAGATTTAATTTTCTTCCACATATCAGCGAAGAATAGTTGTAAAACAACGGTAAGTAATAAGTAATATTAAAATAAATTTTACATTGGAGAACATATCGTCTAACAAGAATGTGTTAAGTATGTATGTGAAAAGAGTTTCTATTTACTTGACTCTTACTTGTACGCTATACTATAAATATTTTGTTCCAAGTTTACTATACCTGCAGTCATGATGCAGTATGATTTTGTGTTCAAGCCTCTGCAAGAAAAACAAGTAAACACTTGCCTTTGTGGCGAGGAGATTTTGATATCGCTGAAAATAGTTCCCTCGTGCAGTTGAGGGGAATGCTCAATAATTTCTGATCTCAAATCACTTCAAACGGTGCAGACTGGCAAAAGGCACATAGTGGATTATTGAACTGATTCAACTAACCTATACCAGCGGTGACTTTTCTACGTGTACTGATGGGACTCGCTGGACAAAGAAAAAGGGTTGACCTCAGTTGATTTTATGTTAATCTTTTTAAAGTGGATACCGTTCGAAATTCGGAATGTCTATCCTGTCTTAAATAAGCTCTTCATACGTGAACGCTTCCTGTGAGATGAAACACAAATCAGGGCAACTCTTTAAAAAGTCACCGTGGCCTCCGTGCCCAGTACGAAAAATAAATAAAAAAAAACTTCAATTTTAAAATTCTTATTTTTATGCTTATATCTCCCGGAAGCTGCAACTTAGCCAGTATTAGTAGTGCTTATTTTTCTACTTATACGTTGCTTAAACTCAATGCCTCAAAAAGAAGAAATATTTGCGTGAAAAGCCTAAGAATTTTATGATCAATATCAAACATTTTTTTTTTTAGTTAACCGATCACCATATCAATCCTTCCATATGTAGTGTATAGGATGATAAATTTATATCACATGAAAGAAACCATTTTTGGAGAAAAAAGTAGATCAAAAGTCCTTAACATGTTAATTCATTGAGTGTCGTTATGAAAGGTGTGGAGAAAGGAACATTGACCTCGTTTGAAAAGCTTATTTCCATATTATCGAGTGATGAAGAAGTTAGTGTTAACTTCTTTCTTTTTGTAAATGAAACAATCTGTTTTGCTGGGATTTATCAGAACTTTGTTTGGCTATTAGCTGCAGGCTGTAGAAAGAGCCTTGAGCCAAAGATCATATAACAGAAATAATATTCCTCTCCCATATTAAAAAGTTTTATAAGGTGGGTCGCGATATTACGACCCGCCTTCGAAAATTGTATGAGAAAAACAACTCTCTGCTTTGACAATCCACCACTCACTAGGAGACCTAACGGACGTGCAAAAATCAAAATAGCTTTTAATTCTATGCTTGGGTGTCCAATCCATTTTGCTCTACCATCATTATTTCTATGCGTTACAAACGCAATGACAAACTTAGTATACTCATAGATTTCCAGTCCTGGAACTGAAAAGTTCATCAGAATATTAAATGCTATCAAATTGGTTATAATTAGAGCTGAAAGTATCCAGATAATTTGCTATTCGGATTATTCGGAATAATTAGGATCCGATTCCTCAAATCAGGATAATACGAATTCCAGTATCCGGATTCGGATCTAAACTAAGCAAAAAAGTTTAAAATTTCGTCCAATTTGCATTGCTTCATTTGGAAAATATAAATTGCATGACATTTCCATTTTCCAATGAAATAATGCAATCTAAAAGACATTTTGAAGCTTTTTTGCTTAGTCTGGATCCGGATCGTAGAGATACAGATCCGGATTTCAGGAATCGGATAGTTCGCAGATCCGAGTATCCAGATATCCGGATATTAGCAAGCCAGGATCCCATTTTCAGCTCTAGTTATAATCATTTTTACTATCCGAGGAACTGTTCAGGAAATAGATGCGCAGAAACCATATTAACAATCAACACTTGAACAGAGGACCATACCAAATTTCCTCTAGAGTATCGCAAAAATTGATCTTTTATTCATTGACGTTTGTGTCATTTTATTGCAGAAACGATCTTACTTTCAGTTTGAAACAAACTTTCCAGTATCAAATACTGCTACTGTCATGACACTTACGTACATGGGTTCAAAAAAACGGAAATTTACTTACGTAAGTAGAAGATTTGTATGGAACCGTCAAAATGAAATTACTTATGTGAGTTACTGTTGCTGGGTCATATAAATTCATCATTATTTTCAGATGCAATACATACTTTCATTCCGAGTCGGTCTCCAATAATGCATAAAAATTCTAAAGAAAAAATTAACTGGCAAACGCATTTTTATTATTATTATTTTGTCAAAATTGGGACTGGTTCTAAATTTTTGGTTAAACTTTAGATCTTTTTCAAAATTCTTGTGTCCGTTTTTAAAGAGAATTTTGTCTTGTTTGTTTTACTTTTTGTGTGTAATTTTTGTTGTATGTATTAATTGTTTTTAACTGTTTATAAGTTAGTTTAGCTAGTGTCTTTTTTTACAATTTTGTGCCTTTTACCAATTAATTTTAAGGAATATTTGAAAGAGCAAAAAAAAAAAATTTTTTTTTATCTAATATGCAGAAAAAGTATATTTTACAGTGTCGAAGCAATCAAATTAAATTAATGTTGAATTTGGTGTAAGTACAAATAGAGACATTTTTTATGTAACATAAAAGATTCAAGAGTGCGATTAAAACTTTTATCATGTGAAAAATTCCACCTTTAACTATGCCTCTGAAACCAGTGTTAGAATATGTTACCCTTCAATGTTTGTGAAATTTTACTGGTTTACCTAATTTTCTCATTTTCTATCTTTTTTTTAGAATGCTCCGCGTTTCG
Organism: Dioctria linearis; assembly: GCA_963930735.1. NCBI lineage: Eukaryota > Metazoa > Arthropoda > Insecta > Diptera > Asilidae > Dioctria > Dioctria linearis. The sequence goes on along the minus strand of OZ005740.1, from coordinate 233,598,358 downwards.
CAGAAAATATTAAAAAATCACTGAGTGATATTCGAAAGTTATTTGAAGAATACAACACATTACAGAAAGTACCGAACGGAACATCCAAAAATTAAATCAAAAGCAATTTTTTCTAATGTAATTTTTTCTAAGTGTATAGTTTTGAAGTGGAAGATATGCATATAGTAGGCCTGAAGTATGAGAGAAATAACAATCCTCAATCACTAAATTATTGCAAAATAAAGTTTTCAAAGGAAATTATTTAGAGATTAAGTGTAAAATAATATTGTTTTGTAAAATACAAGCTTCTGTCTTAATTATTCAAATTCTTATTTAAAATAACTTTTATAAGATTTTAAAAACGCTTTTGTTAAGTAGACGTGTCATTCCTATTTACACAAAAGAATAGTATCTTTTAAAGAAATTTTTATTTTCACCAGAATTATCAATGTATAACGAGAAAATCAAATTAATAATTAATACCACTAAAAGTTTTTTAGAATATAGAAATCCCCATAAAAGATAATCTTCAATATGCAGGAAAAAGACATTAAGAAATTTATCTCAGGGTCTGTGATTCAGCCTTTCAAAGCCCACTTATAGACAAATTTAATTATACATAACTGTTTATTAAGATTTTTTTTGCAAATTCTTATTTCCAATCCTTTGGTTTGACTTGAATACATTTATCTACAGTAATTAGAAATGCAAGAAATCAATGCAAAATAGATAATGACTTGTAATTATATAGTGAATGAAGAAGCTGTTTAAGAAACTCATTAAGATGAAAAATATTGACTTGTTGATATTACGAGATTTATTTTACTTAAATTGTTTTCCCTTTTTAATATTTTATTACTAAGAGTTTTCTAGCAAAGATCATAATTTTATTAATATATTGTTTAATCTTAAAATAAAGTTATTCGAGATATAGTATTTGATTTTAAGTAGAAAAATATTGTAAGGATTAAAGTTAAATAAACTAGTTTTATTTTTAAAATGATGGTTTTTTCTTATGAAATGATTCAAGTTTTCACAATTATTTTCCATTTTGTTTACATTGCATTAATATATTGATATACGCATTTCTTGTCGATGCAATAGGTTCACTGGTACTTATAAAATTCTGATGGATAAAGTCATTGAGTTGATTAACATTATATGAAATATATTAATGCAATATAGTCCCATAATTCCTGTATACCTTTCCTATTTCGGAGTGTTGGCAGAATTAACACAATATAAAATTTCTAAACAATTTAAAACATTTGTTCCCCATATGGAGTCAAAGCTTATCGCTGAAAATATATGAAACACACACTGCTTCTTGTGAAGTCGAATCGATAATTGATGAATCTCGTCCTCAACGGACAACAGCTATCAGAATATATTCGAGAATACTACGTTAGTCTCTACTCTGAATCGACGTCGACAACATCCTCGACCACTCATGAATTTCTTAAGAATATTCCCACTTTCTCTGAAGACAGTAAGGAGCTCCTGGATACAGTAATCACATTGGAGAATATGATTGCTGCGCCAAAGGATCTAAGGCGACACACTTCACCTGGTTACCACGTCTTGACTCATACGTTTCAGGGATTTATTAATTCCTGGAAGCATTACACGTCTGTCGCAGACGAAAATGCACAGAGAGCGTTTTCGAGGGCGATATAGCTTCTGTCCCGCTTCAAAAAAGTCTCAAAATCCTGGGGCTTGTCTTTTCGCACAGCCTCAACTGTTCCAAACAAACGACAATTGTTGCAAACGCTGTTAAAAGCAGAAATAAACTGCTAAAAATAATCTGCAGAAGAAACTCTGGCCCACCTCTGGAGACTGCAATTAAAATTGCAAAGCAGCTGGTCGTAGGCAAAGTAGACTACGGCCTTACCATCTACGGCTACATCAACAAGATTAACGTCCGCAAAATCCAGACATCTCTAAATGCCACAGCTAGATTGGCTCTCGGCGCACTGCGCACCACGCCCATTCCCAGTCTGTTAGTTGAATCTGGCCTCCCAACCTTCTATCAGAGAAGAGAAGAGCTGGCCTTCAATCTCTTCTACACGTCCCTGCACAATCTCAATTCGCCACTCCACCTCCTAACCCTGGACACCTTATCAACAAACCCTGCTCCCACCAGACGCACATGTCCTAGCCTAAAACGCGCCATTGCAAACATCCCCAATTCTCTCCGAACCATTCCCTTTACTCCAGACGAACAAAATCCTGTGGGCTCCCTTCCACCTTGGAGAGTACCAACTTGGAGTATAATAACAAACGAAAAAAAACTATGAACATCTGGACAACAACAGCAAGACTAGACTTCACATAGACACGTACAGACGAATAAACGCAGATATCAACATATATACAGATGCCTCAAAAGACGGCGAATAAGTGGTCATCGCCATCTGGTCTAAGGACACTGAAGGTGGACTCGCTCTCACATACCTACTGCCAACGTGGTCTGATGTTTTTACGGTCGAGCTAACGGGAGGCTGTCAGGTGGGCCGTCAAACACGAGGGTACATGTGCCATCTTCTCAGTCGGCCTATCCTCGCTCAAGGCCATAAAGAACACCAAAAACAAAAACCCGTTGGCATCAACATTAGGAACTCCCTGTATACCAACAGAATCACCCTGGCGTGGTGCCCTGCTCACGTGGGAATAGAGAGAAAGCTTCAACATGAGCTCAGAAACGTCTCCTGGAACACCACCACACGGACATACTACTCTATGCACTGAGGACATATCTACAAGACGGAAACTTGGACACAAGACTCTAACGACAAACATACGGACTTTACTTCTATATATCTTAAAAAAAAAAACAATGAATTATAAATAAATAAATATAAATACTTGAACTCTAAGCCATAAAATAAAGAATAAAGCTATATACAAAAAAAAAAAAAGATCCAAATGAAAACACATTTGGAACTCCTAACTGGGTAGTTCTATATTTATCTTGTAGTAGTCGACTCTAGACATAAGCTACATTAGTTCTAATTAATTGACATAATTACAATTAATGAATTATTACAAAATCTTAAAATACAATTTTCCTTATTTTTCATGTACAAATTACTATAGGCAACCTTATTCTAGTTATAAAAATCTTTTGTTTTTTCTTTCTCAGTACTTTTAATCTAGCTGTAAACTTGCTCTCTTTTCCTTTGTTCAAACTCATCATCAATAGCCATAGATATACCTTAAGATATCAAAAAAATTTTATTATGAATTATATTCATAATCTACACAGCAGAATTCATTGTAAATTTTGAAATTTAACTCTAAAATGAAACTAATTTCTAATAGCCAACCATAAGTAATTCACACAAGATAATAAAATTCTGCTGAAACTTTGTTTTTCCATAGATCTAATTACGAGCACACAATTTTTACCTGCAAAAAGTTCTTGTTATCGGAGCCGTTTGATTCGCGGTGAGAAAATTTCTGCATTAAAAACAATAAATGCTTACGCAGGTGAAAATTTGTGCTCGCTCGTAAGAATATGAATTAAAATGTGAAAATATTATATAATTTCCTGTTTGTTTCCCAACTCGATTTTGGAGTGTGGGAATATGGTCATCATACCTGTGTGATGGCTATATAATTTATATAAATAATAAATTGAACCCCGATGGGGACATAATGGTTTAATAATGCAAAGTGAAAACCGCGTTTGTTATTTTTCCCTACATCGATTTAGCTGGATGCATAGGTATTGCACCTAAGCATCAATCTCATCAGTGTCACGGTATTGTACCCTGATAAATCAACACCCGCAGCGGCTGATAAAGGAATTAGTCGCTAGATAAACATCCTTCATTCAATGATATAGAATCCTTAGGCTTCCTCTTTATATACTTCCACCATTAGTTTTTTAGAATAATAATGTTGTTTTTGAACTCCCTTAGCATTACTTCAAACTCATATTGTATATGTTCCTAGATTTCGTAAGACCAGTATTTGTAGTCGCAGCAGTGGCGTCATTAGCAACATAAGATTAGATGAGATAGCAAAAAAAAAGGAAAAAAGAATTAACGGAAATTTATATATTAAAAAAAAAAAAAACAAAAAAAAAATGTAGAAAATAAAAATCACAATATGTTATATATATAAAAAAAAAAAAAAATTAACTATGGTAACAAGCTGCGGCTCAATGCAGACTGACATAACATCTGACCGCTGCCCAGATAGCCATGTAGACGTGGGCCTACCAAACATTGTTTGTATTAGATGTAGGCTAGTCTAAGTTCTCAATTTAAGAAAATAATGTATGAAATAAATAAATAAATAATTCCTGATCTTTTGGAAGTCTTAAATTCGCCGGTTGAGACACATTCAGACTTTCCTTCTAGTTGGAGGAGGTCTGTTATGCGCTTGATTCCAAAGAAGGGAGATTTGCAGACGATGGGGAACTGGAGACCAGTAACTCTATGCAATGTATACTACAAAATCGTCTCAAAGCGTTAGGAGCGATACTCCGCTCAGTGATTACCTGGTCGTAGTATCTACGACAACATCGCGGCAGCCAAGCATTTGTTTGCCTACCATCTCGTTTCATCGAGGTATCAGACAGGGCTGTCCATTGTCAGGTATGCTTAATGATTCCTCGATGAAGCCGCTACTGGTGAATCTTCGTGGAATGCTAGGACAATATTCAGTTCATCTACCATATGCCAATGTGAGGCCCGTTATGTTGGCGTATGCGGATGACCTTTCTATTTTCGTGACAAGAGATGAAGCTTTACCGGTCGCTCGTGCTGTTTTCGAACAGTACGAACGTATAGCGGGCGCTAAAATCAACCTTAGTAAGAGTCAAGGCTTGTGCTGTGGAAGGTGGAGAGATCGTACAGATACTGCACTGAACATCCAATGCACTAATACTTGCCTGAAGTAGTTAGGTGTTTATATCGGACCCGAGAGTAAATCAAATATAGCTGCATTGCTCTGGAGAAACTCTAGAGCTGTAAGCTCATGGCGTAGTCGACTATTTCCATTATCCTTAATGGGTAGTGTTATATTTTTACGGGTTTTTCTCCCGGGAGCACTTGTTTGAGTAAAGAAAAAGACTTTATTTGTTTTGTTTTGATAACTTTTAAAACTTTATTTGTAAAAAAATCAAGAATACTTCTTTTAACTATTTTGTACGATGCTACCGACTTAGTGTGTTCACTATCACGGACTCGGAAATACTCGATCCGTCTCTCTAAAAATCTATACACCCTTGTTCATTCTTAATTCTTATCGCCCCGGCTCCCACGCGCTGTCTCACATATTTGGAAATCTGATCTTTCACTTGAAGCAAGAAGCGAAGTCAGCAGAGCTGTAATTATGGTGGATATTTTATGTGCATGGTTCAAATAAACACTAGAGTGTTTATTTAGCACTTTCTTGAAACGAAATTTATGTGAACATAATTTAGACGTGACAAGGTTTAAGAATTTAAAGAAAATTAATGAAAACTGATTCCTTGTCAAGTAGGTATGGACAGCGGCGTGAGAACCTAAGGGTGCTGTGTTGATAAGGATGTTGATCATAACATCTCCTCCCCCCTTACAAAAGAGAAAAAAAAATAAAATAAAATAGTGCTATGTACTATGATTTTTTTTTGTTTTTTTTTTTTTGTGTTTTTTTTTTTTTATAAAATAAAACTGTTTTATATCTAAAAAAAAGTTTTGTTTATTTAATCCTATATTTTTATTTATTATTATTTTTTTTTTTTTTATATTCTAAAAATTTATTTAAGACAATTCCTTTAATTTGTATGTACTTATATAACGAATAAATTTTGGTAAAAGAAAAAAATATTTGTTCCACCTAGAATTCTCTTCTTTTCAATCATATTGTTAATACATTTTAATTTCTATTGTCTACCATTTGTATTTCCAATGGGGGTAATATTTATTTTACATTTCAAGTATTTTTTACTTACATACCATGCTACAAAAATTATTATTACTATTAGAAGTACTACTGTGGTTATAATAAAGGTATTTGTAGAAATTTGGGGGTCGGAGTAGTCTTTATATGATCGCATTTTTTCTTTTATCTTTTCTACTTTTACATTTAAGTTAGGGTTTCGTAAATGGTAATCTTTTAGTTCTTTGGAATAACCTTTTTCATAATTTTCTTCCAAAATATATGTAACATTTTCCATACTTATGTTATTCAGATATTGTACAAATGTTTTTGTTATTTTCTTTATACTAGTTGTTTCTATGTTCACTTCATGGGTGGATGCTTTGCATCCTTGTTGTAATTCTAGTATGCCGCTTTGTGTTATTTGAATTGAGTATGCGGTATTGTTACAATAGATTCTCACATGGCTTGGGCTCGGAGTTATATACAACCAAGCATTGACTTTATTGAGTGAGTGCCAAATCTCATGGGTGATTTTAAAAATTCGTATTTCACAATTATTTACTTCGCTATGTCCCAGATGTAAACTTATTATGCAATTCTGTGGGTTTTGAAGGTAAGTAAGATAATTTTGAGTACATATATACATTTGTTCAATAGCTTGACACTGCTCAAGTTCATTGTGCTGTAGGAATATATATTGTCTTAGTTTTTCATTGATAGCTACGTATTCCGCATCTGCTTGAATAAGGTAGTATAGGTCGTTTTTATATAACGCAGGCATACTTGTTAATTTATATAATTTGAAAGTGTCACTTACTAATGGGATGTCTATATTAAGTACCAGAAATTGGGAGGTATAAAGCGGTTCCACCCGAGAGATTTTATTTATGAAAGGTAAATTTTCTATTGCCGCTTTGATAGGTAGTTTCAGATCATTTGGAAGGTCTAACTGTATTTCCTTAAGAGCTTCAATAAATGTCCGCGAACTGGATACATGTTTATCAAGTCTACCCAATTTTGCTTCGTATACTGCACTCGTAAGTTCTTCCTGTTTGGTCAGGACACGGCTAAGGGACAGTGTGATAAAATTAGATAATTCATCGAATAGGTGTAATGTTTTCTCGACTTTATCTTTGCTATTGAGGCCCTCTGCTAAGGAGTTAAGAAGGACTTGGACATCTTCAAATCTTTTATTTATTGCACTTTCCGTGTTATTTAGCGTTTCTATTATATTTGCTATAACAGTTGTTTGATCTGAAACTACTTGATGTAGGACTTTTTGGTTGCTTTGCAGGATATTTATTGCCGCATCGATTCTTGTTGAATCATCCTCATCCATAGTACCAAATAGGAATTTCGACAGCTTTCCCACTCCGCCTACAATACTTCTGACTTTTCTTTGAGTGGTTTGTCGGCGAAAGGTCTTACGAATTATGACATTATTTTCAATAACTTCATTTAGTGTTGCGTTTAATATTTTAAGAGTAGCTTTGCACGGATCCAGCAGAGGTTTTAGTTTTATACAGAAATTAGAGACATCTTCATACCTTTGTTGGAGCTGTTTTTCCTCTATTTCGAATTTATCGATGTCAAAGTGTACCACCAGTCTCCAGACTGAGGTAGATTTTCCTAGCAGACCCAATTCTTCGAAGTAGATGCCACTCGCGTTTTTAATAGGCGTGTTCCTAAAACCCTTCCGAGAAGGTGAAAAGCCATGTGAAATGCCCCTGGGAAGAAGAGACGATCTGGAAAATGATGCTGATCGAGAGGCAGAAGCAATTGCTATGAATAGAGAGTGTGGTAGTGCTCCAAGTATCGGTGCAAATTGGGCTAGCAAAAATACTCTTCCAACGATATTATCGAAACAAAATTATTAATGTTTTATGTTATATATAATTTTAGCAGGTTATTGTGCATCAACTTTTCTTTTCTCCCTATACGTATTACGGACGTCTCTGGTGACCGGATTTCTACCACTTCATATGGCCCTTCATATTTCATGGTCAGTTTCTTGTTTTTTCGTACTTTGTTTTCTAGAAGCACTTTGTCTCCTATGCTAAATGTGGTTGCCTTTGTGCCCCGATCATAGTAGAATTTGGAACGTTCTTTCGCTCTTACTGCGTTTTCGCGAGCCAGGGCGTAACAGTTCTGTAACCTAGCTCTGATTTCTATGACATAGTCATCATAGTTATAAACTGGTTCCACTGACCTGGTGATGGAAGATGGGATTTCAGGTTTCATACCGAATAAGATTTCATACGGGGTAAAGTTTGTTGCAGAATGCGGAGTGGTATTATAACAAAAAACAGCATAATCAATCCAAGTGTCCCAGTTATTACTATCTTTGCTCGTATAACTTCTAAGATATTCATTCAAGCTACGATGGTATCGTTCAAGGGATCCATTGGACTGAGGATGATAGGGTGTAGTTTGTATTTTTTTTATATTTAATAATTTGCAAGTTTTTTTAAATAAATCGCTGAGAAAATTACTACCTTGATCGGTTAGCAGATACCGCGGAGTACCAAAAACGCAAACTATTTTGCGTACATACGCTTCAGCTACGGTTCCCGCTTCTTGATTGGGAATTGGGATGGCTTGTACGAATTTCGTTAAATCGTCCTGAAAGGTAAGTATGTACTGATTTCCGCTATTTGATGGTGGGTTAATCGGTCCCACAATATCTAATGATACCCGTTCGAATGGTTTTGTGGAAGTTGTTGTGATTTTCATGGGGATTCTGACCTTTCTTGTGACTTTATTCCTTTGGCAATTGTCACACGATAATATATATTTTTTGATGTCTCTATACATATTTTTCCACATGTACTTTTGTTTTATTCTTTTAACTGTGCGGTTTACTCCTTGATGTCCGCCAGTGGGAGTACAGTGGTATTCGTGAATGACTTTTGCAATTTTGTCTTTCTCTGTTAATATTATTGGTTTATTTCCACCAGAATAGTTGTCTTCAATTGAACTGGACTTTGAGTCTTTTAAATTGTCTGTTATAGGATCCTGTATTAGTATACTTGAATCGAAATTAAATTGTTTGCTAGGATCCAGACAGGGTACTAATTCACTGTTGGCTTTATTATTAGACTTAGTGTTTTTTGAAGTCGCGTTATTCGTCAGGTTTGAACCAGAAGTGTGGAGTTTGCTTTGATTTTGCTTTGTTCCTACTTGATATCTAGTCATCACAGTGACGTTTCTTGCTTCCAGTCGGGATAATGCATCTGCATTCTTATTCAAATGCCCCGCTTTATGGACAACAACAAAGTCGTACTCCTCTAGCTTGATTCTCCAGCGCATAATCCTTGAAGATGGATCTTTGAGATTAAAGATCCAAACTAGAGGCTTGTGATCTGTCACTACAGTGAATTTCCTTCCGTAAACGTACGGCCTGAACTGTTTAGTTGCCCATACGACCGCTAGTGCTTCTTTTTCAATGGTAGAATAGTTCCTTTCGGCCTTATTCAGGACCCTGCTTGCAAATGCAATTGGCAGGTCCGTACCGTCTAGTTCCTTTCGTTGAGAGAGCACTGCGCCTATCGCCGTATTGCTGGCATCAGTAGTGACGAAAAATGGTTTCTCAAAGTTAGGGTACTGTAGTATTGGAGCTTGCATAATAGATTTCTTTAGAAGATTGAAGGACTCATCGCAATGAGCATCCCAATTAAAGGGAACGTCCTTCTTTAGTAATTGATTCAGTGGATTGGCAAGCTTGGAAAATCGTGGGACGAACTTCCGATAGTAGCCCACGAGGCCTAGAAAGGATTTGAGTTGTTTTATATTCTTAGGAGGCAGGATGGCTTCTATGGCTATTACTTTATTGTGATCGGGTTTTATACCTTTGTCAGTTATTACATGGCCCAGATAATGTACTTCCCTACAGAGGAATTTGCACTTGTTCGGTTGGAGTTTTAAGTTATGTTTCTGTAAACACTCGAACACTTCCCGAAGTTTACGGTTATGATCCTCTAGATCTCGCCCATATATGACCACATCGTCAAGGTAGACAAAACATCTAATACCCTGTAATCCTGTCAGCACTTGGTTCATCAAACGCTGAAATGTGGGAGGAGCATTTCGAAGGCCGAATGGCATGCGATTAAACTCAAAATGCCCGTAAGGGGTACTGAATGCTGTCTTCGGTTTATCCCCCTCGGCTACTTGTATTTGATGATAGCCATTCGCAAGATCTAAGGTGGAGAAATATTTAGAATCTCCTAACTGATTTAGGATATCTTCGATGTTAGGCAGTGGATGCGCATCAGCTACAGTTAACTCATTCAATTTGCGGAAGTCCACTACCACTCTCCACTTCCTGTTACCTTGAGCATCCGGCTTTTTCGGTACTACTAGCAGTGGCGCGTTCCATGGACTAGTACTGTGGCGAATGATTCCATCATCTAACATCTGGTTTACTTGTTTTTTAATTTCCTGCCTATGTATTTCAGGTAGACGATACGGTCTCACATTTATGGGGTATTTATTTGGCATAATGGGAATATCATGCGAAATAGTTGGTGTGAAAGTTAATTTATCTCCTTCGAGATGGAAGATGTTGTTGAACTCACGACAGATGTCGTCAATGGATAACTTTTCCTCCAAATTTAAGTGATCTAGATCTAGAAGAGCTGTAAGCTTCTCCAGTCGTTGTCCTATTCTGTCCTGATTTCGGACACTTTTCAGGTCATATACTTCATAATGGTTAACTTTCTCAAATTTCAAGGGAGTTGTATCTGTAATTTCTACCTCACTTTGGGAAGAGTTTATTATTGAGATGTATATGTGTCCGTCCTCGGGCTTTGTTATGCACCCTGAGGTATATACTTGTGGTGCTATTTCCGTCGGCAGACAAATGACTTCCTCGTTTTCTAAAATAGGGCCGAATTTGAGGATGGTCTCTGTCCTCGGTGGAATTATTATATTTTTCCTTGAGTATATAAAAGGAAGTTCTACCCCTCCTTCATTGGTTTGGACTGTTACAGTCTGGGATCTATAGTTAAGTACGGAATTTGTTTTTGACAAGAAATCTTCACCAATAATTCCTTCATAAGGGATAGGGAAATCTGAGGAGACCACATGGAATGGATGACTAAAGATAGAAGTCTCGGTCAGATGTATATCTAGATGACATATACCTTTAGTGAGGATTGTTTGTTCAGAAATGCCTTTAATTGAAATGGCCATATTGGTATGCACCCAAACTTTGTTCTTTAATGCACTAACTTTAATTAGAGAAATAGAAGCTCCTGTGTCGAGGAGGAATTTGTTTCGCTTTACTTTCGCTTGAAGAATATTTAATGTGATTTCATTTTGAAACGTTTGCTGTGAATTGAATTTTAGAATTGGAATTGATGTTTCTTTAGCAAATTTTGTCGATATGGGTGAAATTTTGTGTTGGCACTCTAGTTTAGGTCTTGTACCCGCACCATAGTACCGCTGGTGCAAGGTGTTGGGGCGTTTCCCGAATTCGGACGTCGTCCACTACGCTCAATTACTCGAGTTTGGTTGTTAGTTGTCGTATTGTGGTTTACAGTCGCGTTTTCGCGTTTCGCATTGTTATATTGTCGCTTCCTGCACTCTTGTATAGAATGCCCTATATTCTTACAATACCGACAGCGCGATGGCGCTGTTTGAATCGTATTCACGCGTGAATTAGAAAATCTTGGAAGGTGCGGACGATTGTATCCGTTCGAAGTTCCCGGATTATTCCGATTTTGTAATTTCCGGCACTCATTAGCTGTATGGCCTAAATTTTTGCAGTAGGTGCATTTTTTTGAATCCGTTTTTTCGTTTTCGGCTGTGAGTTCCTCATCTAGTGCATAATCAACCGCAGAGCCAAGAGTGTCATGCTTCGTGGACTTAACTATAAGTTTCAGAGGATGCTTTAATCCTCTCTTGAAATTGTTTGTAGCCGTTTTTTCATTAAGACTTCGTATAGCTTTACTACCCTCGTCTCCTTCTCCTTGGGTACTCGCTATATTTAATTCGTCTAGCAATTTCTCGATTTTCGCTGCATATTCAGAAACTGTATCGCGATGTCCCTGCTTTATTGTGAACAGTTCTGCCTGTATGACTTGAGTTGACCGGAACTTCACGAAGTTCTTCTTTATAGCTGTTTTCAAGTCGGGCCAGTTATCAAAATTTTGATATCTAAGAAGCGCGGTATATGCCCTATTGGTTAATTTTGACTTAATCAGGTCAAGAAATTCGGCTTTATCATTATCGTCAGAGGCTTTTGAGTAATGGATTTCGGCGACTTGCAGAAATCTAGCGACTGCTTCGGAATTGCCATCGAATTCCGGTATAAGTTTTATAGCGTTTGCTAAATTAAAGGAGGCCATGCTTTGATTGTTTTTTGTTTGAAAATTGCGAGGAAGGGAACTTATTGGTTCTCCTTCAATTGCTGGAGTAGAATTAGAGGATTTAATTAAGGATTCTGGGTCATTGGTACCTTTGTCCGCTACTGACTCTAGAAGAGTGTCACTTGGCTCTCCTGATTCACTTGGCTCTTCGTCGGATTGGGAGCCATCTGGTTCACCCGGTTTGCGTGGAATCTTTTTTCCGCCTCGCAAAGAAAGGTTGAAAGAGAGCATGTAATTATTTTCTTTTCCTATATGGTTCTTTTAGTTAATTGTGGAATTAGAAAACTTTCCATAATTTAATTTACTACTCCGCTGATTATCACTAGTTTCTAATAAGCATGCAGAATAATATTCGCAATCCTTCTTATCAAAAGGAACTTCCAGAAAAAGCTGCGCGGTTATTAATAAGGTAACTTAATTTATTAATCCTCCAATAAAGAATCAAAATTCAATTTGCAACTCCGTAAAACCGAGAAAAAAAAAATAAAACAATGCAAGTAGACGATATCTTGTACGACTGAAAAGCGTGAAGAGAGGAGAAAGGAAAAACAAGTTGAATAACAATACATAGAAGTCACGAATGAATTGTACTGGGAATTTACTATTTTGTAGTCTAGGCTGTTTACATGGGATTACCGAAGTGACCGTCACACACCTTTTGGAAATAAAACGTTTATAAAATTATTATGTACATTTTGAGTACTTGCCCGCACTATTAAAGCTAATTTAGGAAAGGAGAACCACTTTTTTTTTTTTCAGAATGTCGATGAAATGAGAAATAGATATTAGGAACTTTTTTATCATACACAGAAAAACAAAATAAATCTAGCACCGGAGATGGCATAATAAAAAAAAATTATTAACAATTAATAGCACTCGGACCGGAACATGATTGACGTGGAATCGTGCTTCGCAATCATTTCATTAATACCATTTGTAAATATGCACGTGAGATACACACCATTTTTTCAAGAGCAAAAATTATTTCTGTTTAAATAAAATATATATATATATTTTGTTTTGTTTTTACATATGCGCACAAGAACGAATGAAATTACTACTTCGTATTCACTTCAAACAACACAAAGGCATACAGCACTTATTATTTCCCATGAGCTGCATAGTTCACTTTTATACACTTAATAATGATTTATATAAAGCAATAAAATGAGAAAGAAAAAGAGAAAAAAAAAATATTTTATAATATTTTATAATAATATCCTAACTCATAGTACCAATGTATTGATTCCATTATATTCGACACACTAATTTAGATAAAATTCAACTTTTTTTTTTTTTATTTAGTACATGTAATAATAATTTATCTCAAGAAATAAAGAAATATAAACTAATATCCTGACTTACAGTACCATCCATATTGGTTCCATTTTATTCAATTGTTTAATTAAATTCATGAAATTCCTTTCGAATATTCTGAGCCTTTTCGCTTTTTCTGTTCCAGTATCCACTATTTATGCTGCTATTTGGTAAACAAAATAACTCACTTTAGTTAATAAGCTTCCAGTTAAGTTGCTGATATGTTTTCGTGGGATGCTGCAAATTACGGATGTTTCAGATTCATCCAAATTACGGATATTTCAGAGTCATCCACTTCTTCCAGGTGATTAAATCAATCAATCAATCAATCTTCATGATCTGTTGGCGATTTACACTGATTTTGTTATTTAGGATCGCGTGGATTATAATATAGCGCACTAATTTTATTATTAGGATCGCGTGGATCGCACCGCTGCCACCATTTTTGTTATATTTTTACGGGTTTTTCTCCCGGGAGCACTTGTTTGAGTAAAGAAAAAGACTTTATTTGTTTTGTTTTGATAACTTTTAAAACTTTATTTGTAAAAAAATCAAGAATACTTCTTTTAACTATTTTGTACGATGCTACCGACTTAGTGTGTTCACTATCACGGACTCGGAAATACTCGATCCGTCTCTCTAAAAATCTATACACCCTTGTTCATTCTTAATTCTTATCGCCCCGGCTCCCACGCGCTGTCTCACATATTTGGAAATCTGATCTTTCACTTGAAGCAAGAAGCGAAGTCAGCAGAGCTGTAATTATGGTGGATATTTTATGTGCATGGTTCAAATAAACACTAGAGTGTTTATTTAGCACTTTCTTGAAACGAAATTTATGTGAACATAATTTAGACGTGACAAGGTTTAAGAATTTAAAGAAAATTAATGAAAACTGATTCCTTGTCAAGTAGGTATGGACAGCGGCGTGAGAACCTAAGGGTGCTGTGTTGATAAGGGTGTTGATCATAACAGTAGGTCAGTCGAGATAAATTATTTGATTACCTCGTCCATCGTTTATCTGCTAAAGTCTGACACGTTTGATGTAGGCTTCCTAGGTCTTCTTCAAGCAAAAGCGATAGACGCCTTTTGGTGCTGAAAGCACGCTCTGTCTGCCAGTCAAGTTAGGTGGATTAGGTCTCACTAACTTGGTTGTGAAATCAAGGTGTCTCCAAGTGCGTGCATTCTAAAGAGTGTTTTGCCAGAGAGACAACTTGATTTCTCAACTGTGGGTGAATGTACTGGGAGGGATCGGCATAGGGAGTATTACTACCTGCTCTCTGTTCGACCACCCTATGCTCGTGACTGGCCACAGGATCTAATCTCAACGATTCAGACCTGGGGAAGAATCAGGCCAGTATTTCATCTTAAGTGGAATGCTCTACGGTACACGCAAGTCGCGTCGATTCCAATCAATTAACGGATTCAGTGTTCAGTAACGCTCGAAGCTTTGAAGCTGACACACATACACTGACAGTTCTCGGAGATATTATTGCTATCTCTGGAAACTGTCGAATAAACACTAACACTTTACAACTACACGACCTTGCTGCTTCTGCGCGGGAGAGATTTCGCCACTTGGAACCAGTGACCCTGGCAATAAGTTGGAAGATGCTTTCGTTTTGAACAGACCACCTCACACACCTTTCAGCACACTTACAACACGGTGCTCCGTGACGTGCTTATGTCCTTAAGACCCCCGGATACAGGATACAACAGATGGCGAACACACCTTGGGGTGAATATGGGCGTGATGGGAGGGATAACTTGCAGAGTAGTCGACAGTATCCTTCTAATTACAAAGATGCTGATATAGCATTCAAATTGCTGCATCACAGTCTTATACATCCTAACCAGCTGTAACATATTGACCGGCGAGTTCAGAGGATTTGCACAGTTTGTGCTGGTGAAGGCACCCTGTTTCACAGGTTCATCACTTGCCCAGCTTTGCAAGGTCTAATGGACATCGTTTCTATGAGGACCAAAGGCTTGTAGTCGGGTGAACTGTTTGATCAGCTTTGTATTGACACTGGCCAAATCCACAATTCACTTGTACTACATGAGAGTCGAAGATGGGAATCAGAACACTAACCCACAACACCACGCACAAGCACTTAAGTGCCACTTCGTTGACAGATTGAAGAGACGTTTGCGTCTTGAATATCTGGCAACGAACGCAGACCCATTCAACTGCACATGGCAGCCACTATCGTCGGTGCAGGACGGCGCTCTTGTCTTGCGCTGGTGATAGCAGGCCACAGCATTTGCAACACTAGTCCACGGGGCTTCTCCTCGCTTAGGAATCGTTGCAAGAGCTGTGGGAAGGACAAGCGCTCCGTTAGAGATGCTCGGCTTCGGGTAAATTTTTTCGTTCGTTCGGCTATTTAGTTTTTAATTCGGTTTCGGTCTCGGTGCTAAATTTCAAAATTTTATGTTGATAATCGCTCGTTTAGGAAATTAATTTTACTAGAATATTTTTGGAAATTTGGAACCTCTTGGAACTGCCACTTACCCAATTGTCAAAATTGGGATTTCTAAATTTTTTGTTTATTTTTTAGATCTTTTTCAAAATTCTTGTGTCCTTTTTTAGTCTCTTTTGAGAATTTTGTCTTATTTGTTCTACATTTTTGTGTTATTTTTGTTTTTTAGTTGTTCTAATTGCTTTAAATGATATTATTTGTCCCTATTGACATTTTATATCATTTAGTTTAGCTAGCGTCTTTTTTTTTACACTTTGTAGAGCCTTTTGCATGTATTTTTAAGGAATTTTTAAAAGAGCCAAAGAGGCATTATATAAGTATATGTACATAAAAAAAAATATTATTTTCACATTCGAATACATTTCTAAGCGCTAAAGCCTAAGCCTATTGTATCCTAATTTATATGGCCCACGGCTACTTGGCCATCTGGGCAACTTAAGATAATATTGGGCGTGTTTTACTTTTGAAAGGTGTGACTGCTTTTTTAGTGTATTACATTTTGGTTGTACGTTTCATACATTGAATAAATAACTAATAAGGAAACGGCATATCGTGCGAATACAGTGTACGTGTTTAAGCATTTCAATGACAGTGTGACCTATGGTCGGGGGGGGGGGGGGAGAAATGACAAGGGGCGTCGTTGATATTTTGTGTCAGTTCAATATTCTGACATTTCATCATTTTGGAAATAAGTTCTCGAATTTGAATTCGCGATATTGTGGAAAATAAAGAATTAAACGTGTTTTTTACGTAATAGTAGTGTGAAATAAGTGCGGAATATTTCTTTTGTGAACGACATTTTGTGCAATAGAGACTCCGGAGTCCTAAATTAGCATAATGAAGTGCGCTGTGCTGTGCTGCAGGAAAGAACAGAGTTATTGCCGTGGGAAAACATTCTTCAAGTAAGCTTAATAGCTTTACTTATTAATTATATTGTTTTAAACAAAATAAAAGTGAAATATCTGTAAAAATAAAGAGGCATGGCAAAAGATTTAACATTTTACCAATGCCGGTTTATTTGTTTACAATTGAATTGTCATTGGTAGATAAATTATTCCAGTCAAACAAAGGCAACGCCAAGAAATATTGCCTGAAAATAAGGGGGAGCTAAAAATTTGTTTATTTTACATAGGAATTTGGATTATAAAAAATGTTCCCCTTCAAAATTGTACGATTCCACTATTGCCATGACGAAACGAATACAAACAGAACACACTAATACATTTCGCCGAGATGCTTACGTTTTCACCCGATATGCCGTTTCCTTATTAGTTATTTATTCAATGGTTTCATATGAAAGAAGCTGTGGTCTATATTATCATTCTTAAAAGAGGTTTTTTTTCTGCGTCTATCTTATATGCTAAGCTGAAGGCTGCTTGTATATTTATTTGAGGTGCATATTTCATTTATTATTGTTTTTGTTTTATATTTAATTTTTTCTTGAATTTTAGGTGATAGTTGTTTGCTTACAATTTACGTAACTTTATTTGCTAACTCTGGGGCCCTCACAGTTCCGTGCTATAGTGCACGTCCGTTATTCAGCAACCGAGTGAATATGTAAGATTAGTAGTAGTTAGATTTAGTGTTAAGATTTACATTTTATTTTGTGGGAACCTTAAAAATACGTGATAGTCTTAATTAGCTATGTACATACATATATATTAAAAAAGCAAAATCTTAGAGTTTATAGCACTTGTGTTCTGTTTAACTAATTGTAGACTAAGTCCCTTGAAATTGCAGTAAGACTAAGTAACTCCTTGTGTAAATATAATTATTTTAAGCTTATTGATTCATTGATTCATTTCTATGTGCATGTTTTTTTTTGTTTTTTATTATATATAAAAACTAGAATTTCCAGATCTACTCTTATTGAGTACAAATAAAATAATATGGCGTTCGTTATAGTCTATAGTCAATGTTGCTATTTGTCAGGTAAAGTCTGAGTGCGGCGAGGGAGTCTGTATCCTCTTCAATATAAGTGAGGAGTTCTGTCGGACCTGGTAGTTCCTTGTACGTTGAGTAGGTTTTTAAGTTCACCGAAATGCTGTAGTATATGTGCTGCAGTTAGTGACCAAAAGTGCAAAAGGCGCATGGAGGAACTGCTGCTTTAAAAATATGTGTTTTTTCACTGCTATGAAATGGCCCAGCCTCAGTCTTGCCACGGACACCATTTTTTACCTGGTCATATCTGGCATGCTAGGTTTATCTAAAGATTTATGGTGACTAGCTAGGGAAGAGCTGAAGCTGCGCCATTCCAGGTGTCTTGCATCATAAGCGTGCTTTCTGATTGCCTTGTAAGATGAAGCGATGAACATTTCGCCTTGCCCATTTAACATTTCTTTGGCTAAGATGTCAGCTTTCTCGTTTCCGGGAATGCCAACATGAGCGGGACACCAAACAAGGAATAGTTTTTTGTGGGCGAGAGTGTTTCTTAAATTAATCGCCAGTGGGTTCCGGTTCCTTCTGTTCGCAATTGCTTAGTGAGGACAGGCTGTCTGTGAATCCGGTGGCCCACCTGGCCGCTTCACAGACATCCATCACCTCCGCAGTGAAAACGTTAGACCACGCTGGCAGTTTAAGTTTCAGTTGGATAAGTCTTGGTCGCTGGCCGAGCAAAAGGTAAGTGCAACTGCATCGTCCTTTTTGGAGGCGTCCGTGTAAATGCTTCTGTCTGCATTCAGTCTATAGTATGTTTCAGGGTGTAGTCTAATTTCTCTCGGCTTGTCCAGATGCGCGTATTTTTGTTGATTGCAGATGATACGATTGAAGGACACTTTCCAAGGCGGAGCTACATCCACCGGATTGAGGGTATGCGAAGAGAAAGGAAGAATTCTGAGGGATGCTGGAATGGTTTCAACAGATCGGAGTAGGCCAGAACCGGTGCGATTAGCACATCCGCCTGTAAAAACCCTGAGTAGCTCGTCGAAAGGATGTCCAACACAATTGAGCGTAAGGGGCGTTTCGGTGAGTATTGTTTTTATTTATTCTATCCTTTTATTTTATGGTATGTAATATTATTCTAGTCTATCTTATTCATCTATGTTAATTTTATTTATTTTATAATACTTGTTGCCTTCTGTTTATTCCATTTCCTTAGTCATTTATTTATTCAGTTATATAAGTCTATAGGTCCTCTAATTGTACCACCTCGTTTATAATTCTATTACTTGTTAGTTTCTGCTACAGCGAGTATGTCCGTAGTGCTTTTGTTGTTTTTCTTAAATTTGTATTCAACTTATAATACTGTTACGTGCAATAGAAAGAGACAACTGGTGAAATCTACTGGCATTAAACAACTTCAGGTTCGGAGAGTAAACGACTTCAGGTTCGGAGAATAGAACAGTTCAGGAATAGAACAAATAGAATAGTCAAGAAGCTTTTGGAATAGAACACTCCAGAATAATCCGGAGAGTTTCTAGGGTATAAATATAACAGTTGTCATCGCCAGAGGGGAGTCTTGTTTTAGACGTTGCAGTGTTAGCAAGCGAAAGTAATAAAGAAGCGAAAGAGTGTAATTAGATTGCGATAATTGAAAGTACAGTGTTAGCGATAATTAGAGTTGAGTTGATTAAATGAATGTTTGTGAACTTTATATGATTTAAGTGTAATAAAGAACTTATATATTAATTATTTAATATTGTGTTTTAAATAACGAACCAAAGGCCACGCTCGCAACAATACTATTATCTATTTTATACTCAAATTCAAATTCAATTTTTTACAAGCCCCGGCATATGCGCCACACAGACTAGCGTTGCGTACAGCGAATAGGTACTAAGGCATATTTACAGAGTTGCAGGATCTAAGTAATATAACAGCGGTTAATAAGATTCTTGTAATTAGAATGAGTACAAGTATGTAACATTAGAAAGATTATATACATATATATAATATATGCTGTATGCTGACTTATCCTTTAGTTTGAAATTTTAAAATCTTAAATTTAAGTGAACAATTCCCATTTAGATAATTAGAGGCTAAATATTAGAATATTACTTTATTATAACAAAAGGAGTGATTTAGGGTCCTTGCCCTTGTTCAATTAGAGCTAGCTTTATAAACTAACACTGCGATCGGTGGGAATTCAAGCGAGAGGCCAGCTTTTGGTAAATAGAGATATAAAGAAATAACTAAATAAATGAGCAAATGAAGATCTCCGCCAATATTGTTACGTGCAATAGAAAGAGACAACTGGTGGCATCTATTGGCAATGGAGAGTAAACTTCAGGTTCGGAAAATCGATGATGGAATCTTCGGGAAGGTTCAGGAATAGAATAATCAAGAATATTCTGAAATAGAACATTCCAGAGTAATCTGGAGAGTTTCTAGGGTATAAATATAACAGTTGTCACCGCCAAAAAAAGAGTCTTGTCTTAGACGTGCAGTGGTAACAAGCGAAAGTAATAAACAGGCGAAAGTGTTATAATTGGATTGCGATAATTGAAAGTACAGTATTAGTGATAATTAAAGTTGAGTTGATTAATTGAAGGTTTGTGAATTTTATAAGATTAGAGTGAAATAAAGAACTTGTATATTAAATATTTAATAATAAATTAAAATAAAATAATACTAATATGTTTTAAATAACGAACCAAAGGCCACGCTCGCAACAACTGGTGTCAGAAGTGGGATAAATTTCAGAAATATAGTGGTGGCAATTGACTTAAAAATTCAAAGTGAGATTAATTTTGTGAAACTGTGTTAAATTTTGAAAGTTCTGGAAAATAATTTATATTCAACTGTAAGTGAATTATTAAAGTAATGGGCGCAAAGTGAAGGAGCTTCGAATACAGGATTTGAAAGAAAGTGGAGTTATGGAACCGGTCATTACAAACGACAGGTGCAAAGAAAGTTCTAGTCGAGCGACTTAGAGAAGCTTTTATAAAGGAAGGAAAGAACCCTGAGACATTTGTTTTCGAAGAGAACTTGGAAGAAACCGAGGCTGAAGAAGAGCCTGCGATGAAAATGGAACAGTTTTTGAGTACTTTAATGAGCAAAATGGAAGCCCCTTTTGATGAACAAAAGAATTCTCTCGAAGAACAAAATAAATCTATGGAAGCCCGTTTTGATGAACAAAAGAATTCCAATGAGGAACAAAAGAATGGTTTTGAGGAACTAAAGAATGGTTTTCAGGAACAAAGAATGGTTTTGAGGAACAAAAGAATTCTCTGGAATCCCGGTTAGATGAGCAGAAGAAATCTATGGAAACCCGCTTGGACGAACAAAAGAGTTCTCTGGAGATTTATCTAGAAACTCGTTTGGAGGATCAGAAGAATTTTCTAAAAAGTTCTTTAGAAGAACAAAATTTGAAAATTGAAGGAATTGAGCAGGAATTTCAACAAAAGGTTTCGGAAGTTCAACAAAAAGTCACCGAGCAACTTGAAAACGTTAAAGCAGATTTGAAGAAAAGAAAGCATCGGCAACCTCGGCACGAAGGAATTGAAATATCCGGTGCAGGTAGAATGAAACCTTCAATATTTGATGGACAAAATTCGTGGCATATCTTCAAGAGACAATTCGCGGTAGCTTTCGAGGTGAATGGATGGAATGATGAAGACAAAGCTATAGCTCTGGTATTAGCAATTCGAGGTCCTGCATCAGAGATATTACAAACTGTACTGTACCGATTGACAAGCAACGTGATTACACTTCATTAGTACAGGCGATAGAATTCCGTTACGGAGATGAACACATTGTAGCGAAGAGCGGGCCCATTGCCAGGTCTACCGACATCCATCCAACAATGAACGCAGATAGGCGCTGCAACTGACACCTCTTGCTGCAAAATTCATCTCGGGATTAGTGTGGGTGGCCGCACAGCATATTGCCGCTAGCGGTCAGCCGGCTTGGGGTGGTTCTTGCCACCCACATCCCTTGATGCTTGAAAGCTGTGCGAGAACCAAAAGAAAAGATAATAAAAAGAATACAAGAAATTGAATGAGTGAGGCTTGCCGTCTTGTGGGGACTTCGGACAGACAGACGGATAGGAAAAGAAAGAAAAGAGTAGATCAGCAGGTATATAATATAATTGCTAGTTCACGTCGTACTGCCGATTCGTCTCCATGGTGCAACCAAAAAAAAAACGCTGAAAGTGATTGACTCTAAATATTACCAGCGATGCGCTGAGCTGTAACAAAACAAAATGTAATAGCAACGCCGTACAAATGTGCAACCACCCGGAGAGTCCAACGCCAAGAGGAAGGGAGAGAGAGACAACGTGGACTCCTGATGTATGCGGAGTCCTGACTGGACTCTGCTTGGGCCCATCGCCCCCATCCACCCTGGCTAAGACGTCGCAGTCAGTGTAGGATTCTTAGCCCCAAGTGTGCGTGTGTGTATTCAGGAGTTTCGCCGCATGACCTCACCAGCAACCATCAGCCCTTCACTCGATCATCTCAACACGTGACTCGAACAAACAATAGCACATAGTAGCGCGTGAGTACATAGAGCCTCTAGGTGAAAGAAAGACCATTGGTGCGATGGTGTTTTAATTTAATAAGAATGCGCCTGGCATCCGCAAGTCACCTCGTTGTTCACACTTAATACAAAAAAAAATGAATGTAGGGAGAATTACAAATTTGCAAAACAAAATCTAGGTCTAGCCTGTGCTCTACTAGCTGGTTTATCTTAATTAACTTAATTCAAATGCATGCATAGAACCAATATATATATTACATATAGCCTCTGTCAATATATATATTATTATGTATTTCTAAAAGAACAATAGAGACCACAGAAGGTGGACAAAAGATCTTAACTAGATACGACACCTGAAGACTACCCGCTGGTAGTGAAGGAATGGATCCCACGCTGAGCCGGAAACATCCTGGAAGGGTGCACCCTTTTCACCTCGTTTTCTTCAATTACTGGCACGATTTGAGATGTGGGCATATTGGCCTCTTTTTTTTTATTTCCTTTTCACCTCTTTTGGGTGCTTTCGGATCTTTACAAACTTTGGGCCTTACAATTAACACTTTCGCTGCGCAACAGCGCGGGCACAATGAGGTGAGTGGCAGTGTGTTGGCATCATAATCTTTAGAACACTACGACTAAAAAGGGACGTCGACAGATCACAACAACACCGCTTCGGCGTGATGTTATATGAACCTCCTTTCAGGTAGTAAAATTTCTCACGAATTAAATAGCGAGCACCGTTATATGGAAATTCTCTTCATTTAAAATTTAACAGGTAATATAGAAAATCCAAGTTCTTAGTCACCAAAAGCACTAATCGAATTTCCTTTCTTTTTCAGGAAAAATTATCACGCAACGATATGGAAATTCTCTTCACTTTAACATTTAACAGGTGATATAGAAAATCCAAGTTCTTAATCACAAAAGCACTAATCGAATTTCTTTTCTTTTTCAGGAAAAATTATCACGCAACGATATGGAAATTCTCTTCACTTTAACATTTAACAGGTGATATAGACAATCCAAGTTCTTAATCACAAAAGCACTAATCGAATTTCTTTTCTTTTTCAGGAAAAATTATCGCGCAACGATATGGAAATTCTCTTCACTTTAACATTTAACAGGTGATATAGAAAATCCAAGTTCCTAATCACAAAAGCACTAATCGAATTTCTTTTCTTTTTCCAGGAAAAATTATCACGCAACGATATGGAAATTCTCTTCACTTTAACATTTAACAGGTGATATAGAAAATCCAAGTTCTTAATCACAAAAGCACTAATAGGATCACTTTTTTTTTAATCGAATTTCTTTTCTTTTTCCAGGAAAAATTATCACGCAATGATATGGAAATTCTCTTCACTTGAGAGTCAACAGGTAATATAGAAAGAAAATCCAAGTTCTTAATCACAAAAGCACTAAAA
Source organism: Dioctria linearis (assembly GCA_963930735.1). NCBI lineage: Eukaryota > Metazoa > Arthropoda > Insecta > Diptera > Asilidae > Dioctria > Dioctria linearis. The sequence continues at coordinate 233,574,499 of OZ005740.1, read as the reverse complement.
GAATTTCTTTTTCTTTTTCAGGAAAAATTATCGCACAACTATTTACTGCTTTTCTTCTTCTCCTCTTTCTTTCTTCTGATTCCCGAAATGAGCTGCGCACTCAACTCTTGCCTGTACCCGTTCAGAACTACGAATCAAACTCAACTGGCGCAGTCTGCCTACATTTCAACCGTACTGTTTTCAACCCGACCGACAGACGAGCGCTTTTCGTTTCCAAAGTCCCCAATGCTTACCACAGCTGGCGTACATTCGGGCTCAAATTTCTTTGGAATTTCGGGCGAACCTACTGTAATGCATAGCGTGATGGTATCGCGTGATGCTTTACAGCTAGGCGAATTACCGTTTTCGTCGTCTCGATGTGGGTGACTAGTGATAAGTTTTTTGCCCGAAAAATTGTATTTTGTGCTTATTTTGCACATTTATAATTTTTCGACTGAAAAAAATATTCTGCTGTTGTTATTGCTTCTTTTAGATCTGGACTTGTATGCGGGTATGTATGAATATGTCTTTATTTTTTTCAGGAATTTGTTAATATGAAGAAGTAGCATAGGGCTACTTCTTGCAAATATAAATTTTTCTTTTCAGGGATTTTGAAAATATGAAGAAGTAGCATAGGGCTACTTCTTGCAAATATAGATTTTACATTTTTCAGGACTTTCTTAATATGAAGAAGTAGCATAGGGCTACTTCTGGCCAATATATATAGATTTTAAATTTTCAGGAATTTCCTCATATGGAGAAGTAGCATAGGGCTACTTCTCGGAAATAGCTAAATTTTATGAAATTATATGCTCTGGGAAATCATGGGGTTTTGTCTATCGACGTAGAGAAGCCAAACAATAGTAGCGTAAGGGGGTATACGCTAAAACATGCAGCAAGTATATTGCCTACAGTTGCGCAACAGGATTTAAAAACATGGCGAATCACTACAATAACTGCAGGCATATGTGGAAATATTAGCGCATCTTTCATACTCCAGCGTGAATGCGAATTTTCTCAATGAAGTGGCGACGGAGGCATTTGTGAACGCTATTGCAGATAAAAATTTACAACAAGCGTTAAGGCTAGCAGGACAGAAATCAACAGCAGAACCACTAGCCTATGTATTAGTATATAAATCCGCCAGATAAACTTCACGGAGTGCAGAACGAGTAAGAGAAATTTCAGTGGACTAATGTACTTGTAACAGAGTACAATCATCATAAAGCCCGCCTTCAAATGATGTCCTTCGATGCTGGAATTGTAATAGACCAGGGCATCTTCAAAGAGACTCCAGAAAACGTCGCCGAGTGGAATTTCCAGAAGAATAGGGAAAAGATGAATGCCAAAGATGTCGAGCCAGGGAACAAGCTATTCGTGGAGAGGCTAGATATCAAGCAGCGACTAGTCGCATCACCTCTCCTGTTGAGCAGTCGGAAAAACATGTAAAAGCCAACTTTGTAGGGCAGAAGTTGGTTGGTGGAATCAACAGCCCCGAAGCCATCATCCAAGTCGGTCAGTTACAGAGAAATAATAGCAGTCTTGTTATATATGGAAGTGTAGGAAAACATGACTGCGCAGTCACGATACTGGAGCTTCAAGATCAATTATTAGAGCAGATCTTGTTAAGAACAAATGGCTTCACAACACCACCAAATGTCTACTAAGAACAGCAACTGGAGCAGCAGCACAGGTGTTTCGAGAAATAATTTTAGATGTTCAACTAGGCGAACTACTATTTCCTCACACCTTCCTGGTTTCAGACATAGTGGATGAATGCAATCCTGGAATAGACTTCTTGACCACAAACAAAATAAATCTGGATGTCGGAGAGCGGATTCTCAAATATGGGAATATAGAAATTCCTATGAGATGAGGAGACGGAACAGATTATCCTGCGAAAGTAAGGACGATGGTCTGCGAAAATATTACTCTTTCGCCATGCTCCGAGACACTAATATGGACAAAGCTTACTGATGACATCGGGACCTGCCGATTCTATCTGGTGGAGCATAACCCCACAAAAGTTACATCGAGCATCATTGTTGGCAAGACTTTAGTGAAGGCAAGCCAACGTGCAACATTAATAACAGTCAGAGTGCTTAACACATCCAAAAATGAGGTACAACTAGAAGAAGGTGCTATAATTGGAAATTGTGAGTCCGTTTAGCAAATCGTCAATTTGGATAATAGTAGTAATGTCAAGGAGGCGAAACCTATACCAGCTACTACTCAACAGGTTCAGAAGCTTCTTTCGTCCAGTGCCTTAAGTAAATAAAAATACAACGATGCCAAAGAGGTGATCGATGAATTTTCGGAATTATTTGCAATAAATGATGATGTGTCTACGACACGTTAGGACAGTTCAGTGAAATATTCTGCAAGTCAACCCAATTCATCAATGAGGTCAGTTCATTGCCCGGTGCAATGTACGGGCAAAGGTGCAACGAATCAATTTCATGAAATATTGATTGCGGCATCAGCAAAATGAAGGCACCATCAATGAACGGCAGGTATACGTACCGGAAAAGGCAGTTCAGTCTTCACATATCGGGCGAGTAATAGAAATCGGGGAATTGAAATCATTTTTGTGTGTTATAATATTATTATATATATATATAGTTATAATAGTTTGCTTCTTAATTATTTACAAATTTTTATTCGGTGGTGTTCTTTTTCTTTGTTCTTCTTTTATTATAAGAAAATAAGAAATAAAGTTATTAATATTTTACCTCGCGCGTTATCATTTAACTCAGTTAAAGTGTCGAGTGAAAGAAGATAAAGGACGTAAAAAAATCATTGGTCTTTCGAGCCGGATCTAGCATCCAGGAGCATCATTAGTGGAGTATTTAAGTATCCTCTACAAAACCTGTAAGTCCCATTTTCTTTCATTAGGCTAAGTGAAGTGCAAATTAAGTGTCAAGTGTTTATCTCTACTAACAAAAATGTCTGAAAATCAAGTTGCTAAATTGATTCAAGCTCAAAAGAACTTAATCGAGCAAATGACCAAATTTGTGTCAAACACAAAAAAAAACCCCTCTTCCTCGACGTACACATGGTTATTATATTGCTCGCATAAATGGCTGGCATGATCTTTGGCAAAAATTTCTTGGCCATGAAGCTACGCTAAGTCAACTAAAATCATCTGAAGACTCCGAAATTGATTATTTCAAAGATGATCTTTTTCAAACACAAGAAGCACTTTTTTACGACTTCAAAGGTGAGCTGGTAGAAAATGTAGAAAAGTTAGAAAAGGCAGCTCAATCTGGTGATCCCACAATTCCGGGTATATCCGCTACAAATTCTTCAACGCATGTTGATAATAAATCCCTAGGGCAGTCAAATCTCCCTAGAATATCTTTACCGAAATTTTCTGGCAATTACAATGATTGGGTAAGCTTTCGAGATCTTTATTTCGCCGTGATTCATCAAAACCCCAATCTAGAAGATGTCCAAAAATATCATTATCTAAAAATGAATCTAACAGGTGAAGCAGCATATGTAATAAAACAATTTAGCATAACTCAAGCATTCTCGTATCATCTCTATTAAAAACCCTCACCTCACAACAAAAACTTTCAGTTGAATCAGCACATTCCATTAAGGGTCTTTTGGACGTAACCAGTGAGTGCATTGCTTCATTAAATAATTTGCAAATTTACACCTTGCACTGGGACCCCCTTCTCATTCATCTAATCATTCAAAGACTTCCGGCAGAGACTCATAAAGCATGGGAAGAGTCTATAGGCGACACTACAGATGTTCCTACATGGAATGAATTTAAAAAACTCTTAGAGCTCAGATTTCGAACATTGGAAGCGATATCTGGGACAAAACAGAAAACGAACTCTCCATATGAGCACAAAAGATTCGAGGAAAGCAATAATAAATTAAAATTTCAAAATTTTCACATGACTCAAGCAGCATGTAAAATTTGCAATGAAAATCATACCAATCGCCTATGCCCCAGATTCTTAAAATTTCAACCTACGCAACGCTTGAAAATTGCCAAATCAAAGGGATATTGTATCAATTGTCTAGGCAAATATCATACATTTAATAAATGCCTAAGTACTGCACGGTGTATTCAATGCGGAGAAAAGCACCACACTTTACTCCATTCAGCATTTAGTAAACAAACGACGAACCTAGCATTAAATTGCATTACAAATTCTAAGTCATCCGTCATGACCTGCCCCAACAAAACAAATATGGAAATATCAGCTTCAAATGTTTCTTCGCTTTTCATATCAGAAAACCGACAGGTACTGTTAGCCACGGCACTTTTATATGTTGAAACCCATGAAGGCCGTCAAGTAGCAAGAGCATTGATAGACCCAGGGTCTCAAATCACATTCGTGACTAATTCTCTTATACGTCGAATGAAAATGAGTAATACATTTGTTAAGATCACAGGTCTGGCAAATAGCGAAGCTGCCAGTTCACGTAAGATGGCAAAATTAATCTTAAGATCAAGATATCAAGATCTAAGTGTGGAAGCAGATGCTGTCGCCCTCGATACTTTAACAGACTTTCTACCATCCAAAGCCTTCCTTCAAGGTAGATGGGAGCACATCGATAACTTACCTTTAGCCGATCCTACATATCATATACCCAATCGAATAGACATCTTAATTGGAGCAGATGTCTACCCTTTAATTATACGAGAGGGAGTGAAAATAGGCACTCTTGGCACTCCCATGGGTCAAAATACAATATTCGGATGGATATTATCTGGGCAAATTAACAGTAATACACCGAAAGCAGCTAAAATCGAAGTAATTTCTTTGGTTAATACCCTCGAGTTAAATTTTGACTTAAGAACATTCTGGGAAATAGAAGGCCTTATCCATTCAAGCCTTAAAACCCCGAAGATATCCTATGTGAAGAAATCTATCGAACAACACATAAACGAAAACCTGACGGATCTTACGTTGTTAGACTACCTTTCAAAGCTGCATCAGAACCCTTTCTAGGCTCCTCTCGCAACATTGCTATGAAGCGTCTCCTTTCTATGGAAAAGGCCATTCAAAACAGAGGGTTATTTAAAGAGTATAATGAAGTTCTCATGGATTACCTTACCTCGAATCAAATGGAAGAAGTAGTACCGCAGGAAAAGATGAAGAAGTTTCCGGCCAGTAATGAAACTTTTAAAAGTAATTATCTCCCTCATCACGCCGTAATTAAAGAAGCGAGTTCCACCACTAAGCTGAGGGTAGTTTTTGACGCTTCTTGTAAAACATCATCAGGGAAATCATTGAACGAGCTACTAATGACAGGACCATCCCTTCAAAGGGATCTCACGATTCTCTTATTAAGTTGGCGATTTCACAAATTTGTTTTTTCAGCTGATATAGAAAAAATGTATCGTCGTATTTGGGTACACCCTGATGATACTGAATATCAACGTATTTTGTGGAGATCGACTGTGAATCAGAATGTAAAAGATTACCGTCTTGTGACAGTAACCTTTGGAGTTTCATGCGCCCCTTATCTAGCAATCAGGACCCTTCAGCAACTAGCCGAAGATGAAAAAAGCGACTTCCCTGAAGCATCGAAATGTTTATTAAACCATTTCTATGTCGATGACGTTTTAACTGGTCACGAGAGTCTAAAAAAAATCGTTAATTTAAGGAAAGATCTTACTTTGCTGCTCAAACGGGGAGGGTTTCTCTTGCGCAAATTTGCGGCAAATCATCCAGATATATTAAATGATCTCGCCTCTGATGACGTAGTCAAGGAACCCATTGCGCTGTTTGACGGAGAGTCAACTATTAAGGCATTAGGGATTAGCTGGAATCCAAAGGAAAACGCCTTCTGTTATAAACTAACCATAGATATGAGTGGAGCACCAACTAAACGCAGTATTTTATCAAAAATAGCCAAACTCTTTGATCCTTCAGGGTGGCTCAGTCCTATTATAATTTGCGGAAAGATTTTAATGCAAAAGCTCTGGCTTGTAGGAAGAGACTGGGATACTCACCTTCCAGAAGACTTATTGCAAGAGTGGGTTACGTTCGCTTATGATTTAAAAGCCATCGAACAAATAAGATTGCCCAGATGGCTAGGTTATCTTACCACCGCGAAAATCGAATATCATGGATTTTGTGACAGCTCCGAATGAGCATATGCAGCAGTTATTTATGCACGAACTATTACATCTGATGGGCATATTTCTATTCAGCTAATTATTTCCAAAACACGAGTTGCGCCTGTCAAGACAATTTCTCTACCGCGATTGGAGTTACGAAAACATTTAGGGCAAGCTGAAGCATTTCATCTCTGGACGGACTCTACCGTGGTCCTCGCTTGGCTGAATAGTCATCCAAATCGATGGAAGTCATTTGTCGCCAATCGAGTTTCTGAAATTCATAACAACACCACTGAATGTTGTTGGCGTCATGTACCTTCGGAGCAAAATCCCGCAAATCTAGCATCTCGGGGAGCGCATGCATCCGAGCTTGTGAAAAGCAACTTATGGTGGAAAGGTCCAGATTGGTTGGTAAAGAATTCTGAAGACTGGCCAAAACTCACAGCGAACCCTGACTATGATCTTACAGTGAAAGAAATGAAGAGAATCAGATCTTATCAACTCAAATTAGACACAGAACAAATAGCTAATAGATTTTCAAACTTCAACAGAGCTTGCAGAGTTGTTGCATACTGTCGTCGATTTCTTGAAAAATGCAAAGGAAATAATAATAAACCAATGCCCTCTTATCTAACCGTACAGGAGCTAAAGGAGGCGAGACTCAAACTAGTTCAGGAAAGTCAACAATATTCATACTATCGAGAACTGGAAGAATTTCAGAGAAAATGCCCAATATCTGCAAAAAGTCCGATCAAATCTCTCAACTCAACCCATTTTTAGATGAATCGTCTCGAAAATTCAAGTTTAACATTCGCAGAAAAGCATCCAATAATACTATCCCGCACATCGAAATTAACATCTTTATTAATTAATTACATTCATAAAATCACATTACATGGCGGTCCAAATTTAGTACTAGCAACTTTAAGGAAAGGTTATTGGATACCAGGCGTGAAAGGTACAATTAAAAAGTTATTACACCAATGTATAACATGCTTTCGTTGGAGGAAAGAAACTGCAAACCAAATCATGGGCAATTTACCCCCACCACGAGTAAATTTAGAACGTCCATTCTATGCTGTAGGTATCGACTTCGCAGGTCCTATCAATATAAAATTAAGCAAAGTTCGTAATGCAAAAACTTCGAAAGCATATATTGCTATATTTGTTTGTTTCGCTACGAAAGCCATGCATATCGAAGTGGTGAGTGACCTAACGTCGGAAGCCTTTTTCGCTGCGTTACGTAGATTTTTCTCCAGGCGAGGAGTCTGTAAGGACATCTACAGTGATAACGGAACCAATTTTATTGGAGCCTCTAAAATGCTTGAAAAGGAAACAAATGAAGCCATAAAAGTGAGCATTCAAAAGGCCAGCGAGGCTTTTGCCACACAAAATGTGACTTGGCTTTTCATTCCTCCAGCCACTCCCCATTTTGGAGGCTTATGGGAGGCTGGAGTTAAGTCAATTAAATATCATCTTCGCAGGATAGTTGGCCAAACATTATTGACATTCGAAGAACTCAATACGATTCTAATACAAATCGAAGCAATACTAAACTCCCGGCCGCTATGCCCTCTAACAGAAGATCCAGAAGATTTAACTCCTCTCACTCCAGGACATTTCCTTGTTGGAAATGCTCCATTAACTTTACCTGAGTCTGATTGGGACCATGTAAACATATCATCATTATCCCGCTGGCAACATTTGCAAAAACTGAAAAACGACTTTTGGAAGCGATGGTCGACAGAATATCTCTCTCGACTACAGCATCGACAGAAGTGGAAGTCTGAACAATCCCCTGTTCACATTGGAGATCTCGTCATTTTGAAAGACGAAAATCTTTCTTCATCTGCCTGGCGGATGGCCAGAGTTGTAGAAACACACAAAGGAAAGGATAACCAAACTCGAATTGTGACTCTCAAAACTTCAAGCACGCAATTGAAGAGACCTATAACCAAGATATGCGTTCTGCCATTTCAGAAGGAACAACTTGCTTAAGACATAACCTATTAAATAGAATTATCGAAATAAAAGTTTAGTTTTAGTCAACTTTATTAATTATAAAATTATGTATAACTCATTCACAGCGAATAAAATACATCATGTGGAACCAATTTCTGCCTTTCGTCCTCCTCCAAAGAGTCTTGGCTCTGATAGCATACGATTGTGGCCATGAGAAGATTAATCGTACGAGAATTTCCGTTCTAAGTGTGAAAAAATGCACTTTCAAATCATCAAATGTCCTTCAAGAACACGAAGATATTCAGTTATTAGAATTAACAGACGTTTATCAATGTATCCACGTTTATCAATGTAAAATTAATGTATTGCAATCCGTATATTTCTGTGGTATGTTCAGCCATCTCTCGTTGGCCGCGGGAGGCTTAAGTACCTTCATTACTTACCTAACACAAGAAGAGTGTATGAAGATTCATCAGCAGGGCACTTACCGTTTGCTAAATAACAAATTACTTGAAAATATTGAAAAGAACGCTACATCTCGGTACACAGAAATTATAGCAGGTTTCGTAGATGCAAAGGGAAACTGTGTTGGAGCATCATATACCTATGGCCCGAATAGTTGGAAAAATGTTATTGTCATACATGCTATGGAATTCACAATAACAGATTATATCACTACTGTCCGACTGGAAGATAATCAAGTTATCTTACGCAGCAATATTCTCTGCCCATATCTCAAAGGCAAATGTGTAGATCCCGAATATGGTATGAATTTCTGGGATATGATTCCAGATACGTCCTGTGAAGCATTAACATACAATGTACTATACGAAGGCAATGCTACAAAAATTCAAACCTTAGACGTAACTGAACAACAAATGCACATAGTGTACACAGTCGATATAGGCAACGTGATCTTCGCTTTGGAAACTATAAAAGCCACGTCTGTTTGTCGCCACCCCGGGCTCCAAACTGAACATCCAAGGCTAATAATAGTCAAGAAAACCACTGGCGATTATATATTTAAAACAAAGTCTACAAAAAGTTTAGATCTTTTTACGTATATTAATACTAAATTCGTCTACGTGGAGAGACATATTAAAAAACAGATTGAAGATCTTTATGCCCATCTGATACACAAGAAATGTGAACTGGAGCGTCAAGTCTTAGAGACGCAATTGGCAGTTGCGCATCATCATCCTTCTGAATTCGCCTTCATGAAAATGAAAGAGCCTGGCTACATCGCTGTATCACGCGGAGAAGTAATATACCTCATAAGATGCCAAGCCGTAGAAGTCGCAGTCAGGAAAACTGATCGATGTTACAATGAGCTCGCCGTTACATATAATAACAAGAGTTATTTCATGGCCCCAACTAATCATCTGTTACAAGAATACGGTACAGAAATACCATGCTCTAACACTCTCAGCACAGCATATTTACTGCATGGCGCATGGTACGGCTTCACACCCGAAAGTCATAGATTAGAACCTCCCGAACATCTAAACCCATCGGAAGATATTCCATGGAAGTACGAAGATACTCATGATCTGATCAAGTCAGGAATCTACACCTATGAAGCCACGGATGAATTGAGAAGACAAATTATGTATCCATCCGAGAGAAAAGCCATCGAAAATGTCCTTACGAAAGTGATAATAGGACATAACACTGACCGGCAAAATATTCGTTTGCTCTCTTCAGGGCATCTAAGTCAAATTCAAAGTTATCTGCAAGGAACTTGGTCGTTTTTCACTGCGTTTGGAAATATTACATCTGCCATTTTGGGCACCTGGTTCGTCATTCGCTTGATAAAATACCTTGCGAGCATCATCATAAATATACGCATTATTCAAAACATTCATGGAAAGAGTTGGTGGCTATTGGCTGCAATCTGCAGCCCGCTCACCACATATCTATTGCACAAACAAGCGCGACGATCCCACTCAGAACCGGACATTCAGCTGACATCTGTAGTAACCAGCCAAACTGCAGCTTGTCAAGGCAATGAGACTTCTCCAATATCGATAACAACAATCGACTCACCAGTCTCTACTGCAACCTCTATAAACCTTGACACTTTGAAGCAGCAGACCAGAATCTATCCATCGTTAAAAAATGAAGGTACTTCACTTTCCACCTAATACTGAAACCCCAACCAAAATATTTCACCTATCCTTACATCCCATTCCCTTACGCAGGGCGAATCGGAGCGCCCTTCAAGTAACTCCTTCATCAGCGGATGATTAACTTGTGCAGGGAGGAAATGTCCTCACAAGAAACATCCATATCTAATAATAATTTTATCCTTTCAGTTATTGAAACCATAGGATTTCAAGGTCCCCCGAAATGTCTACGACACGTGAGGACAGTTCAGTGAAATATTCTGCAAGTCAACCCAATTCATCAATGAGGTCAGTTCATTGCCCGGTGCAATGTACGGGCAAAGGTGCAACGAATCAATTTCATGAAATATTGATTGCGGCATCAGAAAAATGAAGGCACCATCAATGAACCCCAGGTACACGTACCGGAAAAGGCAGTTCAGTCTTCACATATCGGGCGAGTAATAGAAATCGGGGAATTGAAATCATTTTGTGTGTTATAATATTATATATATATATATAGTTATAATAGTTTGCTTCTTAATTATTTACAAATTTTTATTCTGTGGTGTTCTTTTTCTTTGTTCTTTTTTTATTATAAGAAAATAAGAAATAAAGTTATTAATATTTTACCTCGCGCGTTATCATTTAACTCAGTTAAAGTGTCGAGTGAAAGAAGATAAGGGGCGTAAAATAATCAGATGACTATGGTAAAACAAATCTTGTCCATCATCGGATCGATACAGGAGATTCCAGGCCCATTCGATAATCACCACGAAGATTGCCATTAGCCAAACAACCAGAAGTTGCGGATATGATGAACTCCATTAAGAAACAAGGCATAATGGAGGAATTTAACAGCCCTTGGATTTCGCCGGTTGCTCTGATCAGGAAAAAGATGGCAGCACCCAATTCTGTGTAGACTAAATAACGTGACGAGAAAAGATAGCTATCCATTACCAAGGAATGTGCTCTATTCAAAAATGAAGTTAAATATTTAGGGCACATAGTTTCATCACAAGGAGTAAGAACCGATCCAGAGAAGATAGAAGCCGTCAAAAATTGGCCAGTTCCAAAGGACAAACATCAATTACGGAGTTTTCTTGGTTAAGCTACCTACTACAGGTGATTCGTGAAAGGTTTTGCAGATATAGCAAGGAGCCTATGTTACATACAGAGCATCGATTAAACATGTATATACATACATGCATGCATCTCTGAACCGATTTCGCTTCACGCAGAATTCTAAAATTCATGCATCAATAAAGAAATGCAAACATGTAGATATGTACATACCTACAGCATTATCTTTGCATGCGGAATTACAATTCCCAGCTGCAAGTATAAACATACATATATCTACAAACATACTTTCAAGTTCAGTCAAGTCACTCGCTACTGACCTACACCAATTTCTTAATCATATAAAGAAACAAGTGAAGGCAGTGACACAATCCCCTGCGCGCAAGAATTCACACGATGCAATTTGATAACCTTGCGCCAGCAGCGGTAGTACTCAGGTGAACGAAACAATGGTTCACGATGATGTCACAATAGCAGCAAAGCGGCGAACGGTCTGCGGAAGTATTTATGTATGTACATGTTAAAGCGATGAGTGCCGTGATGTAATAACAACAAACCGGCAAAAGCTTTGCGGAAATTAATTTATGAATACCACAAAGAAACACTTTGCGGAAATTAATGTGTAAACGACATAAAGAACCGCTTTACGGAAGTTAATAATTATGTATATACGAATGCCGTGATGAAATTAAAATTACAAGTACTTATTCTTAGCGTAATGTATAAGAAAAAGCAATAATATTAAGCCAAGAATTATGTATAAATAAACTGTGATTTGGAATAAAGAAGTCAGTAAGTGAGTTAGTCAGAACACGAGTTGTTTCACTTACCCAGGAGTAAAGCTAGTAAGCTGCTCCGTTCTCATATACTAGGAGTAAAGCTAATAAGCTGCTCCATTCATCTGTACCTAGGAGTAAAGCTCGTAAGCTGCTCCGTTCTCATATACTAGGAGTAAAGCTAATAAGCTGCTCCATTGAACCGTACTGGGAGTAAAGCTAGTAAGCTGCTCCATACGCATCGCTGCTCTACCCATCTCGGGACAATCAAGGAAAACGCCCAATCATCTTGACGGCACGTAGTGACGTGTTCCAGATCAAAAGGTGCTCAGATGAGAGTACTAGAAGTACATTAATAAACTCAACAATTTTGGCGCAGCCGGTAGGATCGAGGAAGTTATATAAATTCGAACTTGAAAAACCTTGATCCTCGAATTTACATAAACGAGTGCATAAGAGCGCATTATTTTTGAATCTGGCACACAAAACCGAGACGTTGGGCATTTCAAACAACATCCATTGACATCAGTAACAACAATAAAAGCATCATATCTGCATAGCGGAAAAAAACGATAACAGCTTTTCTCTTCTCTTCAACTAAAGTGAAGTAAAAGTAAGTTAAAAAACAAAAACAAAAAAAAAAAAAAATTTTAAGAAGACGCGTCACATTAGTAACAAAATTACTTTAGACTAATAAAAATTAATAAATAAATAAAGAAATAAATACAGTAGTCACAGCGATATATGTGCATGTACGTAAGCGACAAAAAACAGTAGAAACATTTTAATTAATCAGTCTAATTTCTTCGGTTATTATGCGGAATTAGATAAACTACCTAATCTCTTTTTTCTTCGCTCTCAATAATTACGTAAAACTCAAAGTTTTGTCTTTCATGCCAAGACCTGATCAAAGCTCTCCTGGCTCAGATTTTGAGGCAGCAATAAACTCATTGTCTTTTGACAACACAAGTCCTCCAGACAGCCCAATAGTAGAGCGAAATTCACCCCAAAGCAGACCATCCATAAATTGGTATCGCGAGCATCGCTCAGGTAAACGCTTCAAAGGGCACAGTCTAATTAATTTCCTAGCAAGAAATTATAGTTTAGGCGCCCTAGTATCCCAGGAGGCGTTAGACACACCAACTTCGAGTATAAACACTCAAATTACTTCTAGCACAGAGCAACAAAATAAAACGGATAAAATGTCGGTAAACTATGAAAAAGTAGTAAAACTGACGGCACAAATGGTGCCTTTGTTCTCTGGGGAAATTAGCGCGCAAATTCTTACAGAATTACAGACTTTTATAGGCTGTTGTAAGCAAGTGCAACAGTGTCTAGGGGAAGAGGAAAGGAAAGCCTTCATGCAGATTTTCCCCACCAGATTGAGAGGAAACGCGTATCAATTAATAGCGTCCAGCTCTCTCACAAAATTTGAAGAAGTCGAACAACTGCTTTACCGAACGTATTTACCTCGTGAAACATACCATGAACTAATAAACAAGTTAATTACTTGCCGGCAATATCCGCCAGAACCATTTAGTTCATTTACAAATAGATTAAAAAGTCTTTTAATTCAATGCAACGAGGCAGCACAAAGTAAATACGGATCTGAAAATTTTAAAGTAGTAAAGCAGCAAATAGAAGATTTTGCTATGGCTTCCATAAAGAGTGGTGCAACTAATCCCCATCTAAGCGCCTATTTACTCACATTGAATGAAAATTCTTTGGAAACACTCATTCAAAAGGCACTAGATATGGAAAGATTGCAGCAAGGACTCTTTTTCATTCCACAATCAACAAATTATATCCCTAACCCAACAAACTCTTTCCAAGTGGACCCTTTTCTAAGACATAATATCCCAAATTTCTCTAATACCTATGGGTATCCCATACCTGAGAGTGCAAATTTGTCTTCCTACCCTTACCCAAAGGAATTCGGAAGACATAACATAAAAACTGAAATTGGTATACCTCCAATAGCGGAACCACCAAGAGAAACTTCAGTATCTTTTAGTACCGACAGAAACTCGGAAAATTATTGGCGCTCTCCTCAAACAAACATAACAAGGAAATCATTAGGAAGTCCACTTCCAAACAGGAAATCTTTTTACGAACAGGCAGAAAAAAAGTACGATAAACAGAAAATGCTGTTAAACAAGATCACCTGCAGCTACTGCAATTATAAAGGACACACGTATGACGAGTGCCTAAAGCGTAAGAATACTCCTTATTGTACTAACTGCAGAATGAAGGGCCATGATGCCCAATATTGTAAACAGAATATTAAAGCGCCACCCGAACATGTAAGCTCAAAAAACAATGCTCGGTGGGGATCTACAGATAGGGAACAAAGATTTAACCCCATACATAATATGTGCGATTTCTGTGGGAGAAGAAGTCATACGGTGTCCACTTGTCAGCAGAAACAACGATGGGAGGCCACACATTCGGGAAACGGCATACTGTCGACCGAAAAATCCCCGGCTCGACATTAAATAAAACCGCTCAAATTACTTCAGGGTCCTCTCAAACAAAACAACAATTAAATAGAGAAAATGTACCAGTGGTAGACTTACCACTGGACATAGGCAAAAACACAGCCGTTCGGCTGATAGTAGACACCGGAGCTGAAGTAAGCATCATAAAAAAGGAAGCACTAGATAACCCAAAACATATAGAACGAAGCCAAAAGGTAACTTTGAAAACTCCATTTGGAGAAGGAGAAACATTGGGAAACTGCCAAGGCAACTTTTTATTAAGCCGCAGTGTCCCATGCAAACTCCAGGTAGTAGAAGACATTGCCCAAATTTCCCACGATGGGCTGTTAGGCAATGACTTTCTTGCAAAAAATTGTAATATCGAAGGGCCTAATAAATTACTCCGGTTCCCTCGCACAGAAACCAACCCTATTGAATTCACGGTACCTCTCGAAACATCCCTAGAAGATGGAGAGGAAATACCAAGTGATCAATTGGAGGAGCAATTTAAATCACGGGCACCAGATAACAAAAATGCTTTACCTCCAATGGAAGAAACTCTGAACATCTCAAAAGAAGATGAAAGTAGGCAATATGAAGTAGTACTTCAGCGATCCAATAGAATACCCCCCCGATCTCAAATGGTACTGAGCATACCGCTACAAATAGACCAAGAAATGATCTGCTTGTCTCAGGAGATCCAAGAAGGAGTATTTGTCGCAAATTGCCTAGTTAGTCCTCATAAAAGCTTCATACCGTTATCCGTTCTAAATGTAAACACGGAACCAGTATTCCTAAGGAACTTAACGCTTACTCTAGTTCCAAGTAATTGCTATAACATACAGTATCTCCATGTACCTTTGGACGACGTAAATACCCAAAGTACTCATAAAAAGGGTGATCCACCTTTCTTTCGTGCACAAAACAAAAGCACACACAACGTCAAAAACGACAAATTAAAATTTAATTCCAATCCATATTCAAGAAACGTAAACCATATTAAAAGCTATAAACCAGACAGACTTGTGGCTTTACGTAAAGAATTACTGTTGGATGAAAATTTAAATCGCGAAGAAGAAAAAACAATTCTTGAGTTATGCTATAAGTATAACGATCTTTTTTATTTAAAGGGAGATAAGCTCACATGCACTAATACCATAAAGCATACCATCCCCATACTACACAATCAGCCACCCATAAATCAAAAGATGTATAGACTTCCAGAAACACACCGGGCAGTCATAAATGAGCAAATTAAGGAAATGTTGGACAACGACATAATCCAATTAAGTAAAAGCCCGTGGAATTCTCCATTGCTGGTAGTCCCCAAGAAAGCTGGGCCCGACGGCAATAAACGTTGGCGAGTAGTAGTAGATTTCCGTAAAATTAACGAGAAATCTATAGGGGATGCCTTTCCATTACCCAGGATAGAGGATATACTGGATCAGCTTGGGCATTCGCGGTATTTTACTACACTTGACCTTGCAAGCGGATATCACCAAGTATTGGTAGACCCAAGGGATAGACCAAAAACTGCATTTAGTACCGCTTACGGGCATTATGAATTTAAGAGAATGCCATTTGGGTTGAAAGGCGCACCTGCGACTTTTCAGCGCCTGATGAATTACATTCTAACGGGTCTCCAAGGATTAGAATGCTTTGTCTATCTCGATGATATTGTAATATATGGAAAAAATTTACAAGATCATAACGAGAAACTAGCTAAAGTATTCGACAGACTTCGAGCCCATAACCTTAAATTACAACCCGAAAAGTGTCAGTTCCTTCGCAGAGAAGTAATATACCTCGGACACAAATGCTCAAACGAAGGGGCACTTCCAGATCCCAGTAAGACAAGCTGTGTCCAAAATTTTCCTCCACCACGAACTATCAGACAAACTCAATCGTTTCTGGGATTGGCAAACTACTATCGCAAGTTCATCCCTAATTTCTCCAAGATAGTCAGGCCAATAACAAATCTATTACGGAAAGACGTCAAATTTAATTGGACGCAAAAGTGCCAAGACTCTTTCAATGAGATTAAAAATTCTCTTATAAATCCACCTCTACTCAAATATCCAGATTTTACCCAACCTTTTAATCTAACAACAGATGCTAGCAATGAGGCATTGGGAGCTGTTCTATCACAAGGGGCAATAGGTAAAGACAGGCCAATAGCGTACGCAAGTAGAAGTTTGAATAAGGCGGAACAAAGATACTCCACAATAGAAAAAGAGTTGCTCGCTATTGTGTGGGCCGCCAGGAACTTCAGGTGTTATTTACAGGGCAGAACGTTCACGGTCTACACCGACCACAAGCCCCTCAAAGGCGTATTCAATGTGAAAGACCCGACATCGAGATTAGTCAGGTTTCACCATAAACTCTCAGAGTTTGACTATAAAATTGAATATAAGCCTGGAAAATATAACACTAATGCAGACGCGCTTAGTCGAATACCTACCGAGCTAAACCAGGCAAACCCCAATTCGTTCATTGTGGAAGCTCAGGTACATCACCGAGCCGATTCCGACATAGACGAAAAGGATTCTAGTTCTCCAACACCCTCAAAGCCTAAACAAAAACATTGTCATGCTGTTACGAGAGCTCAAATAAGGGAGGCACAAAATAATATTGAAGAGGAAAATCAAAACACAGAAACTCCCAATAAAGTTCAAAAATATCCACGGAGCCTCCAAAATGAATTAGTCGAAATTGACTCAACTGATAGCAGCAAATCCGAAAGTAGTGCATCTGAACACGGCGAATCACCCTGGAACCAAAATCTAATAAATTCTCAACATACTTTACCAGAAAATATCTCAGATCCTGAGGAAATCGAAACAATTCTGAAGGACTATCATGACTCCGCATTTGGTGGTCACCAAGGAGTAATCAAAACTTATAGAAGAATAAAGAAGAAGTATAAGTGGAAAAACATGCTTAGTTCTATCAGGAAATATATTCGGAAATGCTCTAAATGCCAAAAACTTAAGGCTAGCCCGGAGTATCGTATGCCAATGGTCATAACAGATACTGCCCATATGCCCTTTGACAAAGTTTATTTAGACATAGTAGGTCCTCTTGAGGAAACGCACTCAGGAAACAAATATATTCTGACTTTCCAAGACAATCTAACGAAATTCGTAGATTGTTATGCCATACCAAACGGCGAAGCAGAAACGGTAGCAGAAATATTTTTCGATGAGATAATCACTCGTTATCGCATCCCTAAAAAGGTAGTAACTGACCAGGGCTCTAACTTCTTAAGCGATCTTTTCAAACGAGTATGTAAACTTCTGAAAATAAAAAAAATGCAGACTTCAGCTTACCATCCGCAATCCAACGGCGCACTGGAGCGAACCCACAGACCCCTAGTGGAGTATTTGAGAGCTACTGTATCTGAAAATCCAAAGGCTTGGGATCGATTCCTGAGAACCGCGGCTTTTGTATACAATAATAGTCCACATGATGGCACCAAGCTCACACCAATGGACTGTCTGTTTGGATTCACAGCGGATGTTCCCTCTAATCTGAAAAGAGAGCCGGAACCCATTTACAACCACGAAAGTTACTACCACCTTCTGAGGTACAAAATACAAAAAGCGTACGCTACCGCTCGGAAAAATTTGTTGAAAGCTAAGGAAAAGTCAAAAGTTTACTACGATAAGCGTTCACGTCCAGTAACCTTCAAAACAGGAGATAAAGTTTTACTGAAAAACCCCGCTAAAAAACACAAACTTTCCCAGATATGGCTAGGACCATATCTAGTGGTACAAGTCTTTAACACTGTTAATACTGTTATTCAAATCGGTAAACGAAGAGTAACAGTACATAACAACAGATTGAAGCCATTTCACGAATAATGACTGTCAAAAATTAAAAAAAAAATGGGGGCAGTAAAACAATGGACAAACTTAAGAAGCAGCAAAAGGCAATCCAACATACCTATTCAGTAAAAACACCCACAGTATTAACTGTCAGTAACCAAAAGGTACAGTTAGACACTGAGACATACCCTAAATTTTCTAAAGAAGCTAAGGATACCTTAAACCACGAGTCCAGAATAGATACCAAGTTTCTAAATAAACCATCTCCACAACAAGAGATTTTTCCCACAAGTAAAGTCAAGCAGATCTCGCAAAATTTCCAGTCGGAGATCACTAACACAAACAAATCAAAATTTAAAACTCTAACCTCTGTAGAAGTAACGACAGCGAGAAACAAAGAACAAGCTGTCTCACTAACCCCTCATTCAGAATTAAAGGATGCCATTAAACAACGTGCCACCCATCAGCAACAAGCAGGTAATAGACAACATTTACCTATTCCTCCACCACCACCTCTTCCACAAACACTAAGCCGTGTCGAATCTGAATCAATTCCACGCACCCGCCATTTACAGGTAGTGTAATTCCATTCTGCATAGCCAAAACAATCATCTCAATGGTGAATTCAATTACTACACACTTTTTACATGTACATATATCATTAATAAATCAATATAAATAATTTATAAATGTATAAATAGGGTTAAGTTAAATTTTATAAATAGCAAAAAATATGTATTCACACATATAGTGCTAATAAAAATAAATATGTTATTACACATATAAAACATAAAAATAATAGTACCATAAAATATGTACCCACACATATAGTACTAATAGCAAAAAAAAAATGTATTCGCACATATAGTGCTAATAAAAATAAATATGAAATTACACATATAAAACATAACAATAATAGTACCAAAAAATATGTACCCACACATATAGTACTAATAGCAAAAAAAAAAATGTATTCGCACATATAGTGCTAATAAAAATAAATATGTAATTACACATATAAAACATAACAATAATAGTACCAAAAAATATGTACCCACACATATAGTACTAATAGCAAAAAAAAAAAATGTATTCACACATATAGTGCTAATAAAAATAAATATGTAATTACACATATAGAACATAAGAGTAATAGTACCATAAAATATGTATTCACACATATAGTACGAATTTTTACTTATAATAAAAAAATATTATTGTACCAAAAATGTATATAAATTATTGTACTCATAAAATAGTTATAACAAAAAAAAAATATATATATATATAAATAAATAAATAAGTACAAAATACAGTTAAGCTAATACAAATTAACCCTCGCTTAGATAAGCTTGGTTCTTTTTAATACAGCTAAACACCACATGTACTCATCTCAGCAATACGTATATACATACAAAAGTTTCAAGTAAATATTTTTCTTTTTCCCAAGCTACCAAGTTAATTTTTTAATGCGTTATTCCTCTCCCAAGAATAACACATTTTTTTAAAAAGGGGGAGATTTGTTACATACAGAGCATCGATTAAACATGTATATACATACATGCATGCATCTCTGAACCGATTTCGCTTCACGCAGAATTCTAAAATTCATGCATCAATAAAGAAATGCAAACATGTAGATATGTACATACCTACAGCATTATCTTTGCATGCGGAATTACAATTCCCAGCTGCAAGTATAAACATACATATATCTACAAACATACTTTCAAGTTCAGTCAAGTCACTCGCTACTGACCTACACCAATTTCTTAATCATATAAAGAAACAAGTGAAGGCAGTGACACAATCCCCTGCGCGCAAGAATTCACACGATGCAATTTGATAACCTTGCGCCAGCAGCGGTAGTACTCAGGTGAACGAAACAATGGTTCACGATGATGTCACAATAGCAGCAAAGCGGCGAACGGTCTGCGGAAGTATTTATGTATGTACATGTTAAAGCGATGAGTGCCGTGATGTAATAACAACAAACCGGCAAAAGCTTTGCGGAAATTAATTTATGAATACCACAAAGAAACACTTTGCGGAAATTAATGTGTAAACGACATAAAGAACCGCTTTACGGAAGTTAATAATTATGTATATACGAATGCCGTGATGAAATTAAAATTACAAGTACTTATTCTTAGCGTAATGTATAAGAAAAAGCAATAATATTAAGCCAAGAATTATGTATAAATAAACTGTGATTTGGAATAAAGAAGTCAGTAAGTGAGTTAGTCAGAACACGAGTTGTTTCACTTACCCAGGAGTAAAGCTAGTAAGCTGCTCCGTTCTCATATACTAGGAGTAAAGCTAATAAGCTGCTCCATTCATCTGTACCTAGGAGTAAAGCTCGTAAGCTGCTCCGTTCTCATATACTAGGAGTAAAGCTAATAAGCTGCTCCATTGAACCGTACTGGGAGTAAAGCTAGTAAGCTGCTCCATACGCATCGCTGCTCTACCCATCTCGGGACAATCAAGGAAAACGCCCAATCATCTTGACGGCACGTAGTGACGTGTTCCAGATCAAAAGGTGCTCAGATGAGAGTACTAGAAGTACATTAATAAACTCAACACCTACATCAACTTACAGAAAAGGTAAAGCCGTTCATATGGTCGGATAAATGCAACGAAAGTTTTGAATTTTTGAGTACTTCACTATCCAAAGCTGGGAAAAACCTGTATATTGGACATGGATGCCAGCTGTTTTTTATCAATTGAGGGGATGAATACCTGGGCACTACAACACAACACAGGTGGAATAACAAAGAGCACTTTAACTTGAACTAAATGAAAATAGATACTTTATTTCAATTTTATAGTGTGCAGCTTAATAGGACAGTGACCGACTGCTTGCTCGAATTCTCAATATGATTTAATCGCTCTCGTTCCGACTTTATCAGACTACCCAATCTTTTTGTAGATGTACGGAGTATTCTACTGGAATGTCTCTCGCTTCTTTAGTCCACAGCTTCAGGAAATCCAGTGGCGTCGATGTTTAACAGTTCTCGAACATTCTCCCCTGCCTTGAAGTCCTGATAGATTTCAACAAAGGTGATGGATGGTGAGTCTCGCCGAAGTCACGATCTAAGAGATTGCTGTACTCCATATTGCTTGAAAAATACATCAGGGCGCCTAGTTAACCGCTTGACTGGATTTTGATGTGATTATGTTGGCCTTTATTTGGTATAACTTCTACTTCGTTGGTAATGCTCAGATAAGGAGTCGAGACAGGAGGGGCAAGATGGGAGTTCAATGAGGTAAAAGAATTAGCATACAGTTTTCAATCTTAAAATGTGAAATTATAATAAATTTGCATAAATATTCAATAAATTTAAATCTTCAGGTATATTGCAAATGTATAATTCGCTTCAATAACTATACTTTACATAAATTAATATGTATAATAATTAAGGTATATCATGCAGTTATTTTCTTTTTTTTTATATAAATATATGTATATACATATACTTATTTTTTATTTGAATCTTTAATCTTAGTTTGACGGTAATAAACAAATTTTCATTATAGGGCGTTTTAGCTGCCCCCCTTTAGTCTTTACTTTTCCCGAAGCCCATTGATTAGGAGCAGTGGTCGCGAATTCAAACTCGCTTCTATTTGCGTTACTAGCGTCGTCATTTCTTCAAAGGTGAGAGTAGTATTAATATAATATAATATAATGATACTTTATTAACTTCACCCCCGCCTCCCAAAGTCCTCCAAAGTGAGGCGAAGCTGGGGGTATAAAGTGGCACCGTATGCGTTGAACGTTCATCAGACTAGCTGTTTCACGACTTGCATGACTTACTGTTAATTTTATATCTTTGTCTAGTTTGTTCCTTGCTCCAATAAAATTTGTCCCGCAATCTGAATAAATATTGCGGCCTAAGAAGGCTTGAGTGGTTAAATCACTAACTACCTCGATATGAATAGCCTCTGTACAAAGGCACACAAAAATAGATAAACATCCTTTGTGTGTGCGGCAGCCTTTAGTGCGGGAAGTGCGAACATTAATAGGCCCGGCATAGTCCACACCAACATTTGGAAAAGGACGAGTCACATTGACTCGGAGAGCTGGAAGCGTACCCATTAATTGTGTCTGTGCTTGACACAAATTTTTAAAACAAGGAATACACTTTCGGATATGTTTCTTAACGGTATTGTGACCGTTTATAATCCAGACCGTCTTGCGAAGTAAGGATAGAGTTAGTGTTAGGCCGCCATGTAAACATGTCATATGAGAGAAATGGCTGTTTGGAGATAAAATCACAGGATGTCGCTAGTTGTAAGATATATGTCCATTTTCTAATCTTCCCTCAACACTCAATAGCTCAGCATCGATAAAAGGATGAAGAGATACTAATTTACTCCATTACGACGAATTTTTGCAGGCAAATATTTAATCTCTTCGTGCTTCATCCAAATTATTCGCACCGAGTCGAATTCATCACTTGTAAACCAGGGGGTAAGCACTAGATCTTTATTTCGTCATTTCAAGATAAATCTTCTTCATAGAGCTGTGATTCTAATAAGGTGTGAGAGAGAAGAAAATTTTTCAAGTATTTCACTTAAGTCAGTATTAGAATTTAATGCAAGTAGAGCCTTTGTTGGCTTGAGCTCTAAGGTAAGAGGATCAACATCAGTCTGATTGAAACGACAAGGCCACGATGATTCGGCTTTAGACAGCCAATATGCACCATTCCACCAAATGGTATGTTCCTTTAGTTTGCAAGCTGAAATACCACGACTTGTAGCGTCCGCGGGATTCTCAGACGATGGGACATGGCGCCAAGGGGTGGAGCCTATATTATGAATTATATCTGATATTCGGTGGCTTACGAATATCTTGTAGCTCTTCGGATGTCGTGTTATCCTCGAGAGTACAATGGATGAATCTGTCCACGCAAAAGTTCCGACGTTTTCTGACATGATTGAGGGTTTAAATTACTTTATGAGCTGGGATAATAACAAAGCTCCACAGAGCTCTAATCTCGGGAGAGTGATGGACTTTATCGGTGCAACCTTAGTTTTGGCGCATATTAATTGAACGTTTACAATGTCCTTATTCTCCACTGGAAGATATATGGCTGCAGCATATGCACTCTCTGAGGCATAACAAAAACCGTGAAGCTGTATAAGACTTTCCTGTTCTGTATTTAAGTAACGAGGGACTGTAATATCTTCTGACTCGTGTAAATAATTAATAAATTGAAACCATATATGAGATATATCCTTGGGAACGGGTTCATCCCATTTAAGACCTCTTTGACATAAGCGTTGAAGTAAAATTTTGGCAGTCACAACTATGGGAGCTAGCCAGCCTAATGGATCATAAATACGTGCTATTTCGGAAAGAAAATTCCTTTTTGTAATTGGGTTATCAAGAGATTTAAACTTAATGTGATATAAAAAATTATCCCCAGATGGCGTCCACTGCATTCCTAAAGTTTAAATAAAATTGTCCTTATTTAATAGAATGGAGGGTGACGAAGAACACTGATTTTCAGGATGGCCTATTAACACCTTTTCATAATTAAAAGCCCACTTCCTCAATTCAAACCGGCCCTTTTTTAAAATTGAATCTACTTGGTCCCTATCCTCAATTGCTTCTGGCAATGTATTTGCCCCGAAGAATACATCATCTACATACAGGCCTTTATTTAATATTGTCGCTCCTATAGGAAAATATGACCTTCGTCTTTAGAAAATTGATGCAAGGAACGCATTGCGAGGAAGAGTGCACTTGCAATTCCAAAAGTCACTGTTAAAAGACGGTATTCTTCAGGAGAGTCACTTTGATTACGACGCCAAATAACTCTTTGATAAACCCTGTCATCCTGATATATCAGTATTCTGTGATACATGCGCTTAATGTCGGCATTGAATACAAACCTCCACTGTCGCCATTCAAACAGTAGGAGAGAAATGTCCCGCTGTAAAGGAGGACCAGGAAGCAGTCTATCATTCAATGAAAATCCATTTGATGTTCTAGTGCTAGCATCAAAAGCTATTCGAGTCTTAGTAGTCAGACTATCTGCCTTATGAACTGCATGATGGGGAAGATAATTTTGCCTTCAGGACGAGTTTTCTCCAACTTTGGTAACCTTTCCAGGCGCCCTTCCTCTATGTATTCTTCGAAGCATTGAATATAATCATCTTTCAATGTAGGATCCATATTGAGCCCCCTTTCCAGATTTAGATACCGTTTCATGGCGAGCTCCTGCAAGTCTCCCAACTTGATTTCTTTTTCCCGTAAAGGCGCAAATGGTAAACGTACGATGTAACGACCTTCGAGAGTACGTGAATGCGTTTCTCTAAAATGGTTTTCACAGAAATCATTTTCTAGGCAAAGCGACTGAGACTGAGTATAGAATATATCCTCTAGTTCCCAGAAGCGTTTCAACATGTCACACTCTTGAATCTGATTGCAGAAGTTAACCACTACACTGTGCAGTGACTTTGGGAGTATGGGTTCTGCCTTCATTGAGCAAACTTCTCCAAACAAAATTTACCCAAATGATGTATTTTGGACAGTGGGCGTACCTGGTGGTCCATGAACTAAACCGTTTTCAATAATCTGTACATATATCTCTGCTCCCAGCATTATATCTATTTTGCCGGGTTGACCAAAGGAAGGATCTGCCAGAGTTAGGCCTTCAATATGGTTCCAATTTGAGACCAGAGTTTTTTACAAGGGCACATAATCTGTTACAACATTCAAAACAACTGCTGTTATGGCCGAATATACGGAAGATTCTTCCAGCAGCCAAGGGCGCATTTTAGTGAAATAATTAGCAATTGCTAAACTGAAACCTCGCATGGTACTGTTCTGCAACTGTCGGTTATTTTGCTGATTAGCTCAACAGCTGGCTGCGATGAGCACTTAGTGGAGCAATCGACGATTACAATAATAACTAACCTAGCATGGTAATTATTATGTAAAGCGATTGTTTACTACTGAGCGACTCAGGTGCTGCAACCGGTAGAACAAACGGCAAGGTTGTTGTCGTTTGTTTATATCCGCGTTGTTAAGTAAAGTCTACTTCTGAATATTGGTGCATAAAAGACCAATGACTGGACTGGCGAGTGCCGTAAAGTGTACAGTCTTATCGTGATTAGAGTCGGTTCAGGTTACCTAAGCGCCAGGTAGCTTAGTTATATTGTCATTAAGTTAGGTCAGTTCTTCGGATTAATAAAGTATTGTTTTATATGCAATTCGTGTGTTTTCTTTGGTTTAAAGATTTATTCTTTTATTGTTTGATTGATTCGTGAGTTTTATTATTGGGATACAACAATTTGGCGCAGCCGGTTTAAAAAGGTATTGTGTTTTTAAAATTTATATATATTGGGAGTTATGCTTTTTTTAGCTGCTCCATTTTTTTAATTGTGGGAGTTATGCTTTTTTAGCTACTCCATTTTTTTTTGGTTAATTGTGGGAGTTCTGCTTCTTTTAGCTGCTCCATTTACTTTTCAGGATAAATTTAAAAAGTGTTAGATTAAGTGTTGAGTGCGATTTTGGGAAGCCATTTCAGTGTAGTAATATTAATTTCATGATTGTGATGTGCGTTTTTGGATAGGTTGAGGTTAAATCATTATGGGCGTTTGAAAGTTTTTTGTCGCGTTTCCGTATGTTTAGGTTGAAAATTTAAGATATAGGTTAATTAGTTAATTCATCGATGTTTGGTTTTGTTTTGTTTGCGGTGATTTTCAATATTTTTCGTTTAATATGGGAGAATAAATGTTTTGTGTTTTTATCGTTGGCCTTTATGTTTTTATTATAAATGAGAAGTGTAGTAAGTTATTCAGTTTTTGTGCGGATGAATGAAATTGTACCTGTAAGAAAAACTGTGAATCTTTCTATATGTTAAATAGAGTAAAAGTTGAGGAGTGGAAATTTTGGTAATTAGGTATAGCGTTGTTTTCTATAATTCCGCATAAAAGCTGGATTTCACTCCTGTTCGTTCGAAGCTACTTCGCGTTTGTTATAACATTGATAGAGTATATGCTATATTTGTCTGAATCGTCACGTGTTAAACAGAGATTATAAGTCTCGATATTGATATCTGCTGAGTGTTGGGGTTATGTCTTCGTGATTCACACAAAAAGTCAAGTCGACTGTAACGTTTGGGATTAAGGTGTTAATCTAGGGAGCATTTAGGTTACAAAGGGCAGGAGAAAGTGAGATTGAATGAGGAAATTGGGAAAAATTTGAATTAGTTTTACTAGGTGTTGCTTAAAATTAATTAACTTTTGTGTAAGTTGTTTTGTTGGGTGAGATTGTTTTCTTGTTTGGGTGTTATATATAATATATATATGTAATTAGGCTTGGATTGGAGAGAAAAGAGAGAAGAATTAGATGATCTTCTGGTTCAGACTTCAATGTCAGTGGATAGAAGTAATGTACTGACAAGAGAGCAACTGTTACGGTTCGAAACTCAAGAGAAGGAATTAGAGGAAAGATCGCAGGAGCTAAAAGAGTGTAAGGAGAAGTTAGAAAGCTACGAGCAAAACTGGCAGTATATTGGAGAGCATCTCACGGCAGAATTGCAAAAACGAACATCAAGTGAAGAATCGAGAAAATTGATTCAGGAGTGGAATACAGCTGCCAAGTCCTGTACGAAAGGCGATGCTTTAGACTTGCTGGTAACGGCTACACTCGAGGTGATCCAAAGGGGCGAGATCCAAGCAGAACAATTGTTAGAAGAAGAGAAAAGAAAGAACAAGGGTCTAGTAAATAAAATATTGTCTTTGGAACAGCAACTGAAGGAAGCAGAAGAGGCAGCGGAGGAACTGGAGGCAGAATTAAGAGCCGAGGGTCCACTGCCGTAAGAGAAAGTATACAGGCAAGAAGTCAGTAAGAAGTGGACACCATGGAAATTAGTGTTGTGAGATAAACCACGAGAAACGAAAGATAGGAAAGATATTTCAGCTAAGAGTAGCTCATCGAAGGGAAAGACAGAAGAAGAAGAACAGTATGGCGGAAGGACATGGGAAAGTTATGGATATGGTATCCAAATATATACCATTATTTTCTGGGGAAAGGTCACCAAACCTGGGCAAAGAATTGTACCGTTTCCTGAATTGCAGCAAGGAACTCTACGATCAATTCACTACTGAAGAAAAAGCTATCTTTATCAAATGTGTGAAGTTTCGGCTTACAGATGAAGCTTATTATCTAGTGTGTTCCCAGGAGCCGAAGGATTTTGAAATTATGCAGCAAGTTATTACAACTGCATATACGCCACGAAAATCGTTCAGTGAGCTACGTACGGAAATGTTGGAGTGTAAACAAAGACCTGGAGAGGACATTCGTGAATTCGCTGACAGAATGAAAGAGCTCCTGGAAAAAATTAAAACAGCAGTCACAGCTAAGTACCTAAATAAGGAAGGTGGACTAATAGCAGAACTGGAAGCTGACGCAGTGGCTACTTTTAAAGCAGGCGTAGGGAATAAGGCAACGCAAGTGCATCTGACGGGAAGGAGATTCCAATCTCTAGATGAAGTACAAGAAGAAGCTAGTTATTTCGAGAAGGATGCAACGAGACTCCAGAGTAGAGAACCAGAAGTCTGGGGAAGTGGGCGAAAACTGAATTCCGAAACAATGCGAGATAGCTGGGGGACTAATCGTTTCAACAATAATACCAGCAGACCATTCAGAGAAGCCGTACAGAAGGGCCCATCTCGAGCAGCAGCAGGAATATATCGTGGATCACAGGCTAGGGCAACGCCGCCTAGGCCCATCCAGTGCTTCCAGTGTGGGCAAAGAGGAAGGGAATGCCAATCAAGAAAACAGCCACCATACTGTGTAAAATGCCGAAACTATGGTCACGATACTGCTAGTTGCCGAAGACAAAGCATAAGGTTCGCGGATACTTCAATTGGTTCTCCAAGACAGCTGCAAACAGACCCAGAAATCCTTTATTGCCAATTTTGTAGAACCTGCGATCATTATACCGCAAACTGCTTGAAGAAATATCTAGCGGAACAAGAAGCTCTAAAAAAGGGAAACGGGGAGCGGCAGCTGGGGAAATTATCCGCAGCTGCCTTCAGTTAACGGAATTCAAGACCATGACTAGCTGAACATGATGATCCGGTGAAAGAGGAGGGAAAGAGTCATTAGAGGATGGGAGTGATGCTGGAGACCTTCAGTAATCAGGGGTTGGCATACTGCTAACTGCCTGGCTGAAGAATCTCTAGTAGCATTCTCAGTCTTTGGCACCTCCAACTTTACTCTTCCCAGATCTCTGCGAGAACTCAGACTTTTTCAAATAACACACTCACGTCACTTACTGGTATAATTTTCTGACCTGTAGGGAGAGAGAGCGACCTGGAGACCTCGTATATTGAGAGTTAGCTTTGGGAAGTGAAGGAGAAATCATATTTTGATCATAAATTTTTGAAACGCTGAATTGAACGGTTAGGAAGGAAATTTTTATTCAAGGAGCGTGCTGACGTTTCCGAACTTTGGATTTTTTGTATTTATTGTATCGAGTCGAGAGGCCTTTGCTAACTTTCTGAATCTGTGATTTTTTTTGCACTTTATTGAAAACTTCTTCGAACGTTTGGAAAGAAATTTTTCTGAATTTTAGTATATCGTCCCAAACTCCACCTTAAATTAGTTTCGTCATCCTCACATAGTGAAGAGCCTGTTATCTCTTCCGACTTTTCAAATTCTTTGATTTTTTCTGATATCTAGTCCAAACCCTTGGTTTGAAAATCTTTTCGTTTGATTTACGACTGATTGTACAATGGCTACACCACCGCGAGCAACTGGTGTACCGGCACCGTTGCCAGACCAGTGCTCCATCTGTCAGGAGGGCGACTGGTCAGGACCAAGGAAGCCAGTGAAGACAGTTTGTGGACATGTGTTCCACAAGGCGTGTCTGAAAACGTGGATTGGGCAGCAGTCAAACTGCCCTAACTGCAGGTTCCAACTCACTCAGTATGATCTTACTGAGTATACAGGCGCTGTCCGCAAGACGACGAGGCCCGGAGAATCTGTGAGTCACGACAAATTGCCTCCCATGCCGTCACTAGAGTTGCACCTTTGACAGTTCCACCACCTACTCGATGATCTATATCACCTGGAATGCCAGATATACATTCCATGACCGTGAGAAATACCCACTCGCGACGAAATACCCTCTGCCTTCTGGCAGTGGACATACCTCAGCACCTACGGATGCTTTGATGGCAGGCTTGCGCATGCAAATGCAGCACTTGGTTCGAGAGGGCCTCGAGCAGAGCTTGAATGCATTACGAACGGAATTAACAAGTAGTGTCCGACAGCAAATAGCAGCTGCACTGCCACCAATCAATTTTCCACGGCCACCTCCTACTATGGGTGATCCCAGACCACCACCAGAGTTTCACGACGAGCGTAGGCAGTCGTTTAACCCACCGCCTTCGGTTTTTGGTCAGCCTAGACCAAATTTTAACCACCCTCCACCATCTCATCGAATCCCGGCGAGTGTAGGACAGCGACGATCAGGCAGTCCTATCAGAAGACGGAACCTGACATACAGCGGAAATAACCTCGAGCTTTCCGTAGATGAATTTATTTTTTGAGTCGAAGCGCTCACGCACTCCGATCTAGAAGGAGATTTTGATTTCCTTGTTAGGAACATGCTCATGCTATTGACGGGACCAGCAAAGGATTGGTACTGGTCGATATTAAGACATAATCCCCTTCCAACGTGGGAATTTGTCAAGACTGGGTTGTCAATGGAATGGGGAGTGCCCACGGACGATTTAAAAATCCGCTTGCAGCTAATGTCGCGAAAGCAGAAGCCTGGTGAACTATTCGCCATGTAACACGATCATCTAGTGTTGCTGCGTGATCAGTTGCAGAACGCCATGCCAGACCAAGAATTCTTGGAAATCGTCAAATCTAACTTACCGCCTGAGATTCAGGAGAAGATATGCTTACATTCCACCGATACGATAGGACAGTTAAGATCGCTCGTTACTCGGATTCAAGCCACGCAGCTACGAATTGCGACAGCTGGTAGTTGGAACCCTTACCGGAACCAACGAGTGCACGAGATTGACAACTTCCAGACTTTAAACCCCGAACTGGCAATAGCAACAGGCAGTGACACTAGCTAAAGCGACGTGTCAGCCATTTCGACCAGACACCCAGTAGTGTGCTGGAATTGTGATCAGCCAGGTCACTACTACCAGGACTACCTGCAAGTAAGACAGCAAGTGTTCTGCTACGGATGCGGGCGCAAGAACATTTTTAAGCCCAACTGCGGACACTGTGCACAGAAAAACGAGAGACGGGTCGGGAATACCCTCTTTCCGACCAGCGTCAACGTCGCTAGCGAACACTCCAGTTCAAGCTTTGAACAAGGAGGAAGGTCCGCTCCATTGACGAATCCCTGACTTGTCCACTGATATCATTCAGTGATTCCGATGATATCAGCAAAACATCTGCTAGTATGAATTCTTCATTGATAGAGACGGAGAACTTAATAGACTTCTCCGCAGATCTGCAAGCTCCCATTTCCACTTCTAGGGAGCCCATGACATTATTAGACACTTCGTTGGATGAGTCTTTAATTTCCGATATCCCGTTAACACCGACAGCGCTGTTAGCTGACAAAGTTACTGAGCAGGACATTTGGCCTTCTGTCCTTTCTGTTTTAAAACGGCCACCAATCTCTGTTATGACGAGTGGGCGTGAGCCTGTTTTACATCCGCTATAGCCGTATCATACGCGTCTGCAGAAATACAACGCAGCAAGAGACAGAATCTTCTCCTCAGTAGCGGAGTTAGCTGAAATCGTGTTTCCTGACTTGGATATGAGACCAAGACAGAAAAGATCTACCGTTCGTTGGCGGGAATACTATCGACGGATGAGACTGGAAAGAAAAAAACTGGCACATATTTCCGTGTCGATGCCAGACGACATTCGACCTTACGCCGAAGTAAACCTGCTCGGGCGAACTGAGCCTGGCTTACTTGATAGTGGTGCCACTGTCAGTATTCTAGGCCAGGGAGCTCTAGAGAAGCTCCCGGAAGCAGAGGTTGAATGGAAGAGATATCGGACACAGGTTCAAGTAGCGAATGGTGCCATGTCGACTGTGCATGGTCATGTGGAGTTGGATATCACTTTCCGTGATAAGATCCAAAACGTGCGTTTTTACGTGGTTCCCGGGCTCACGCAAGCACTATATCTAGGAATAGACTTCTGGCGTCTATTTGGGTTGGCTCCAGATGTCTTGGGTATAGTTGCAGAAGTGAATCCGAGTCCAGCGGCTACCTCTGACACCGATTGACATATTCTTTCTAGTCTTGATCAAGAACGCTTAGAAGCCACCAAACAGCTTTTCCCCTCTTTTGCCTCTTTGGGCCTGGGAAAAACATCTTTGTTCTCTCACAGGATTGAAACGAATGACGCAGCTCCGATTATACAACGCTTTTATCCGATATCACCGGCAGTACAAAAGTTTGATGGATGCCGAATTAGAGCGAATGCTATCGCTGGGTGTGATAGAGGAGAGCCAGAGTCCTTGGAGCTCTCCAGTTGTTCAGGTGAGGAAGCCTGGAAAGGTCCGGCTTTGTTTTGACGCCAGGAAGGTCAACTCTGTTACGGAGAAGGATGCCGGCACACTACATTACGAGCCTGGACCTGAAAGACGCCTTCTGGCAGATCCCACTAGACGCTGATTCCAGGGAGAAGACCGCTTTTACCGTACCTGGTCATCCTCTCTGTCAGTACACGGTGATGCCATTCGGCCAATGCAACGCTCCACAAACGATGTGCCGTCTCATGGATAAAGCCATTCCTTTTGATCTTCGTGAGACCGTTCTCGTCTATCTAGACGATTTATTAATTCTGTCATCAGACTTTGACTCGCATCTCACGTTACTATCCCGTGCAGCGGATTGTTTGAGGGAAGCTGGCC
The DNA here is from genome assembly GCA_963930735.1 of Dioctria linearis. Lineage (NCBI taxonomy): Eukaryota > Metazoa > Arthropoda > Insecta > Diptera > Asilidae > Dioctria > Dioctria linearis. The sequence continues at coordinate 233,542,280 of OZ005740.1, read as the reverse complement.
TCACTATCAATGTCGAGAAGAGTAAGTTTTGCATTAAGGAGACCAAATAATTGGGTTTCATAATCAGGAAAGGAGGAATTAGGACTGACCCAGACAAGATCTCAACCATAGTTGACTATCCGTCACCTAAAACTGTTCGGCAAGCCCGACGCCTCCTAGGTATGGCGGGATGGTATAGACGGTTCATCCCGAACTATGCTGACTTAACTGCCTCCATTACAGACACCTTGAAAAACCCCAGTCAGTTCAAATGGACACCTGAAGCCCAGATGTCTCTTGATCTACTAAAGCAAAAACTTACTTCTGCTCCGTTGTTAGTGAGTCCAGACTTCACCAAGCAGTTCGTTATCCAGTGCTATCCGAGCCAACAAGGTATTGGTGGGGTGCTGATTCAACTAGATGACGATGGGCACGAGAAGCCAATAGCCTACGTCTCGAAAAAGTTGAACTCAGCACAAAGAAATTATACTGTCACAGAGCAGGAATACCTAGCTGCAATCTTAAGTGTACAGAAGTTCCGGCCCTTCATAGAACTCATGCCGTTTAAGATAGTGACGGATCATGCGATCTTGAAATGGCTGATGTCTCGAAAGGACCTCAGCGGTAGACTTGCTCGGTGGAGTTTGAAGCTTCAGGGTTTCGACTTCACTGTTGAGCACCGAAAAGGAAGCTTGAACGTCGTCCCTGATGCGCTGTCACGCATCCATTGTGACAGCCTGTCTACCACCGAAGATCCTGGCCCGGAAGTTGACCTTAGTTCGCCATATTTCAACTCGTTGGAATATGAGGAACTGAGGCATAAGGTTAAAACGACTTCTGGTAAACTACCAGATCTTTGCGTCAGGGATGGCTTCGTTTACATTCGGACTGTTCCGAGAACAGGCGATCCGATTCAGGAAGAAGAAGCTTGGAACCTTTGGATTCCACGAGGGCTGGTTACCGACGTCGGTTCAAGGGCTCCTGATCCGCCACTAGCTTCACGGAGGTATAGGGAAAACAATGGAACGTCTGCGAAGACATCTGTACTAGCCACGAATGACAGTTGATGTCAGAAACTACGTAGGCGCCTGTGACGTGTGTAAAGAGATTGAAGCCCCCAATACCATTCTTAGACCACCTATGAAAGTCCAGTCTGTGACAGAACGACCATGGCTAAAGCTGTATATCGGTTTTCTAGGTCCGTATCCTCGGTCAGTGAAAGGAAACGTCTGCATTCTAATAGTTCTTGACCACTTATCAAAATTTCCAATTCTCAAACCGATGAGAAAAGCATCTACACTCAATGTGTGCCAATTCATTTAGACGGAAGTGTTCGACGTGTTCGGAGTCGCGGAAACGAGAGTCTCTGACAATGGAGTCCAGTTTTGCTTGACTCAGTTCACCAGATTACTGGATAAGTATGGGGTGAAGCACTTGAGAACGGCAGTTTACTCGCTGCAAGCAAATGCCTCAGAGCGAGAAAACCGGTCTCTATTGTCAGGGATTAGGGCCTATATCCGGAAGGACAATACGAAATGGGATGAGAAACTGCGCCAAATAGCTAGTTCCCTCAGGAGCTCTTTCCATCAAGCTACCGGTTTCTCTCCCTATCGAACACTCTTCGGTCAACAAATCATTGAACATGGCAGCTCCTGTTCCATCTTGAGGAGCCTTGGGACTCTTGGTGAGCCGTTGAGAGTAGATGCTGAAGACAAAATGAGATTGATCCGTGCGAGAGTGCAGGAGAACTTACACCATGCGTTCGAACAGGGTTCACAAGCCTATAATCTCAGGGCGAAGCCTGTTGATTTCAAAGTGGGCCAAGAGGTCTTTAGACGGAATTTTGCCCAAAGCAACTTCCAACAGCAGACTAGTGCTAAACTGGGACGGAAATTTGTCAAGTGTCGGGTTCGAGCCAAGAAAGGAAACTCCCTATATTAGCTTGAAGATCTACAGGGGAAACTGCTAGGAGAGTATCACGCCAAGGACATCATGCAGTGATATCCAGTCTAAAACCGTCATCTATCGACTGTCACGTTTATTCCTGGTAGCCCTAAGAAGGCATCCAGCCAGCTTCACTGGTAAACTATAGGATATCGCGAAGCCCCCCTATTGCCCCGTCAACGGTGGGTGATATACGTGTTGAAATTCAATCTCATCAGCACACCTCTACCTCTTATGAGTAGATAACCTTTTATAGACCCTTCCGGATAAGCCTCATTAGGAGGATTTTTCCTTGTCTGTCCGTTTACAACATTTCGTTAATCGGCAATCGTCGGACATAGTAGTACTAAATCTATTCCTGGTAGCCCTAAGAAGGCATCCAGCCAGCTTCACTGGTAAACTATAGGATATCGCGAAGCCCTCCTATTGCCCCGTCAATGGTGGGTGATATGCCTTCCTGTATACGGCTGTCAGCATGTCACTACTTCGACGACGCCTTGGAGACACACCCTTGAACAATCGCCGATCGGAGATCGGAGCGAGATGTTGTGCCGGAAAAGCTTAGAGATCAGTCCTTTAGGTTACTGATCGCGGGGCTTTCTCAGCATCTCGGTGAGGGAGGGCGAAGAGACATCGACCGGCTGGATTTTTTGGGTTACCAGCTTGTCAATGTAACTTTGGCTTCCCACACTAACAAGGATGTCGAGGTCTGATTAAAGACTGACGAGACTTCAGGGATGTGTCCTCGATGCGTCATCGGTCAAGTAGAGCAATAGTCGTAGGCCGTGCACAAGTGATGAGGAATACGCATTGGGTCGTGGGTCGAGACACACATTGGGGGCCCGCAGCGATGAGGCCTATGTTTAAGACCGGCTAGCTCAGTCGACCATTTTTCAGCGTTGTCTGAAACATGGGTGGCGCAGACCACTCTGCCCTTTTATGGTCGTAGCATATTGCATATAGCAACATGCTACATGACATACTGAAGCGTATATGCCGGCTGCTATCCATAGCAGAAAACTTGAACGCACCCCGACCGAGAGAGATGCGTTCCCTCGAGCTCGGTGTGACATGCGATAAGATAAGGAAGAAGAAGAACACTAAGTTTCCGTGTCACATCGCCATAGGTTGGCTACAAAAAAATTTCCGTGTCACATCGCCATAGCTTGGCTACAAAAAGTTTCCGTGTCCATCTGGTAAAATATACATCCTGTAAGTATAATTAAAATATCTTTCATTCCTCACACTAAATTATCGCAATTCATAGAATTATTTTTAATCTTCCTCCGTACGGCAGTCGAGTGCTGCAGTGCGGTATCAATTTGTATCCATTGGAAAAAAAAACCCGTAGGAATGTTAAAGAAGCATTCTAAATTGCATATACCTTCCATAATCTTAAATGTCTATCAAGAGGTTTTGTTATACCACAAAATAACCAAGTAAAATTCGAGAGGGAGAAATAAAAAAAAAACACCGCAGGTCGGAAACACCAAGGCCATTAGTCCCCCCAACTAAAGACACCAGTATAATGCGTAAAAAATTTAAATTTTGCTGCCAAGGTAGCAAAGTAATTTGCAAAATAAGCGTTTAAGCAGGAAGTGCATCTTCGCATATACCTACATCTATAAAACAGTGTTAAGTATAAATGCATTCAGCGACATTACCTGCATATCCATACGAAAATTGGTATAACACAGTATACCTTGGCGCGAAATGCTCCAAAGGGGCTCGGAAAGAGTTAAAAGATACAGTTTAAAACAACAAGGGAAAGAGTCTATCGCAATAATGAAATAGTTACGAGTACTAGTATCGTTTTGCTGTACATCGAAACAGAAGCTTTATACATAGCTTGTAGTTGTAGCGCTTTAGTACGCAAAAATGTCTTTTCCATTTATGAATTTAGGACTTACTTGCTAGAACAATGCTTGGTTGAGAAAATATAGCCATTTAAAGTTGAAACTTTGAACTCCTGCCCCTCCCAGAGCTTGCCCCTCCTGCAAAATGAAGATGCGTAATAACGAAATCTACGTAAATATCAAGTTTGGTAAAAAAATCTTTTTTTTTCGAAATTACCCCCTCCATTTTCGAAATTCGAAATCGAAAAGTACCCTATCTAATAGCCAGTTCAGATTTCCGTACAATGACATATAAATGGTTGTCGTAGGTTAAAATTTGTAGGAGGAGATAGAATCCTACGAAAAAACTGAAAATTACCTCGAGGGGCACATCTTCCAAATGTTTGCTTATAACTTTTTATTGTTATTGTTGATAGCACTTATGGAGGTCATTTTGGAAAGGGGACATAATGCGCAAATTTTTTCATGCAATGGTGATATTTCGAATAAATGTACACTGAAGCGCGACAAAAATTTTGGTGAAATAAAAAATTCTAGAGAAAACTGTTTTTGTTTAAAATAATTGAAGGCACAATTATAAAAAATTATGCATTCTTAGAAAGGCCAATATGTGTTCTTTTAAATAAAGGTTTGAACGTCACAATCCATTAATTACAATAGAACTTATAACGAAATTACTCTGAAGAGGTATGCAAAATCTCGAAAACCGATATTATCGATTTAATCGAAAACCAAGCGGAGTTCGATATAAAAGTATCTAGACTTTTTTTACCCAAATGACTTCTAATTTCATCCCCTTAAAGAATTAAAGACATTTACCGAACACCCTGTATAAAGACTAAAATAAAATTATGTAAAAAAATAAAAAAAAGATTAAATTGCTAAGTCATAAATACAAAAAGAAAGAAATACAGAAATAACAACCAACCAACCAACAACCAACCAACCAACAGCATGCCTAAAAGAATTTTTAGTTTATTCAAGTGTGTCTGCAAGCCTATCCCGGAAACTGCCCACAGTTCCGGAATTGCGAATACTGATAGGCAGTGAATTCCAGATCTTAATTGCATAGACGAAGAACATAGCGCCGCTCTGCAAATACCTGTGCCGGGGTATAAGAGCTGTCTATTACGAGATGACTGAAGGAAAAAAAATTTTGAGAAAAGATACATAGGAGTCCTGGAATAAATTAATTTGAATAAATAGGTCATCAAATTAATTTTAAGAAAAACCGACAAAGAACAACGCAAAACCTGTCTAGAATGCTCAGAGACATGATCATATCTACGCAGATTAAATACATACCTAACAGCAGAATTAAATGCCACTGTTAATCTCCTATCAGAGACAGAATCAAGCTTGCAGTGAAGAACGTTTGCATATGTTATGATGGGAATAATTAAGCATTTTACCAGTCGCAAACGAGTAGTCTGTGGTGTGAAATTGGCCGACTGCCTCAAGCGTCTCAGGCATCCGTAAATACGTCCAACCACATAATTTATGTGATCATTCCAGGTTAGGGTCCTATTAAAGATGACACCGAGATTACTAGTCGTAGTTACAAATGGAATAGAAGTAGAATTTAGAGAGATTTGAGGTAAATGACTAACATCAACAGTGGATTTATAAATAGGAATAGCTTTGGACTTCGACGGATCAATTTTCAAATCATTTGCAGCCGATCATCGAGATATAGCTGCAAGGTCCAGATTAATCAAAGCAATATGCTCATTCAACCTGTTGGGATCAACAGCAGCGTAAACCTGCACATCGTCAGCATAGAGGTGGATCTTGACGAAAGACACCACTTGAGCAATGTCATTAATGAATATACTGAAGAGGAGAGGTGCAAGCACAGAACCTTGGGGGACGCCATAACGCAAAGGTAACAAGTCCGACTCATGATTGTGAATTGAGACACGTTGCTTGCGGTCGGAGAGAAAATTAAAGATGAGTTTCGCTGCTCTATGGCTAAAATTATACTCAGTTCGGAGCTTTCCACAGAGTAAGAAATGGTTTACCGTATCGAAGGCCTTTGAAAAGTCTAATAATGTGAGAACAGTGAGCATATCAGAGTCGATATTCTCTCTTATGTCATCGGTAATCCTCAAAAGAGCCGTCATACAACTATGCTTTACATGAAAACCCGACTGCCATTCACACATAAGAAAATTGTCCTGGCTACTGGGAAATAAGAAGTAGTTAAGCAAGAGTTAATGATATGAGTAATAATTGGTACTAGAGTATCAGCAATTAATTTTAAGAAGCGTGTCGGTATCAAGTCTGGACCAGTAGCAAGCGACCTAATAGAACTTATGGCTTTATATACTCCAGGTTCGTCAACGCAGCGAAAATCAAAGCCAGCCTCATGATCAAGACCTGGGGATAAGAAGGAGAAGGACAATCTTGCACTGGTATTAATACTACTGGCGGAAATAAAAAACTGATTTAAAATGTTCGGATCCAGATCACAGTTTGAGTGTTTAATTTTACGGACTCCAATGTGGTTTAGATTACTCCAGAGTACCTTGGGGGTAGATTAGCATTTAGCTTTTTCGCGTAAAACTTTCTTTTGGCATTTTTGATATGACTGCTAGTAGCATTCCGTAAAATACGAAAGCGTTCGTAGTAGATATCTGGTCCCGTTGATATTCCAGCGCACATAAGCTTTGTTTCTTTTAGAAATAAGTCTATAAATATCCCTGGAGAACCAGGGTGCAGAGATGCGTAAAACATTCCGCTGATGAATGGGAACATGGTTATCGAAAGCGCTTTGAATATATTCACCGAATAATTGTATCTTGTGATCGATTGAGGACTCACTCACAGTAAATAAAACTCCAGTCAGTGTTTGATATATTTTGCCGCAGAAAAGGTAGGTTGATAGAGTGGTAATCTCTACAGAACACAATCTCATTGGAATTCATTCTAGGAGTATTTAAGTCATATATCAAGAAGAGTAGATCATGATCGGAGAAACCTGCAAGTGATAGTTGATTAGAAAAAAGAGCCAGACTCAGATTATTAACAATGACTAAATCAAGTAAAGATGGACTATATCCTGAAAAGCATGTAGGAAGACTATTTAATATATGGAGGTCAAGAGCAACTAACGATGACGTGAGTGCATTAGACTGATTCGAACTAAGGAGCATGTTTATATTGAAATCACCAGTAATAATAACGTTTGGATAGCTAGCACTTACTGTTTGTAAGAAGTCAATGAGATCTAAGTAATACGGGTTTGAAGGTGGCTTATAGACGCAGCCTATCAAACATCTGTCGTCACCATTAAGAATGTCAAGGAATATATACTCAACACCAAATCCAGAAGATATGGCAGCAACTCTAGCTGCAATACCCTCACGCACAAAAATCGCTACACCACCTCCCCGTTTATTCAAGCGATCATTTCGGAACAATCGATAACCCAAAATGCCAACCTGTAGTGATGTTATTTCTGGCTTCAACCAGGTCTCAGATATACAAATAATATCTACCAAAGATCTGTTGAACATCATGTTAATCTCATCAAATTTATTAACCATGCTTCTAGAATTCAGGTAGCAAAGCCGTAAACCTACCGGTTGAGCACACAAAACATTTAGCATGAGACGCGTCATATGTTCCTCGTCAGCACCGCCTGAGTGACTCATTTAAGCAGCAATCCAGACATGAATGGCATCCGGGGAAAACAAGCGTACACACATTAATACTAGTCGAAGAAAAACACATGCTGTAAGTTGCCGCAATATATCTAAAATTAGAAAAATAAAAAATTGTAAGCTAAATTTGAAAACTAAAAAATAATAAGGTAACAAAAACAAATCAAAAAATGAAGAAATATATAAAACAAGACAGTTTATAGAGAGAAAGCAAAGAAGAAAAAAATTATTACAGAAAAGAAAGAAAAACAATAACCAAATATATGCATTAAAATGAATCATTTTAGAAACTTGTCATACTGCCTCCAATTGTATGGGATCCGTCGCATAGTCAGCTGAGTTCGGTACATGGGTGATTCCATCCAACTGTTCAAGTTTCGTAATTGCAACAGAGATAGAGTCAGCTGTTTTCCGAACATGTGTAATTCCATTCAGAATATAAACAGAAGCGAGTTTGTTTACAACTTTAAGCTTGCGGGCGATAAGGAAGATTTCTCGATTTCTAACTGTTAACGAATGATTTATGTATATACGAGCTGGTCCATTGTTGCTGCTTATTCCAGCATTTGCTACATTTATATTTATATTTATTTTATATTTTTTAAAAAAGTCAATTTTTTCAAATACGGTTAGAAATTTGAATATGATATTTGGCGGTCGATTTGACTTGGTGTTTGATTGGGATGCTGCAGTATTAGACCAATTCTTTTTCAGAACGAAAACGTCTGGACGAGTGGAAGGAGAGAAACCAATTTTAGATGAAATTTTAGCAAATGTGTCGTGCGGATTTGTGTTTTTTTGTGATGGAACTCCTGTGATGACTACATCTTTGGCCCTCTCTCTCCTCTCAATTGCGTCCATGCGGCTAGAAATATTAGCGATATTGCCTTCAAGTGTTGATATTTTTTTAGTTACGGCTTCTTGCATATACGTTAACTTCAAACTGAGGTTTTCTATGGAAGATTTAAGACCACTTTGCACTATTTCGAACTTTTTTAAGAACTGATTGTAAACTTTTCACTTGAGTAATTAAATCATCATCAAAGCGTGGCGATTTGCGGGAAGTGCGATTATCGTCGGTCATTTTCAGTCCTATGCACAAATAATTTTATCTTCAACAGGAAAAAGAACTCTTATCACCAACGGAACCTATCACGGATTTATTTATCGATTAAGCAGCTCGAAAAACCAATTTTATCGCAAAAGTATGCACGAAAACTCAATTTAAATTAAAAATTAGGCAGAGCACAGCAATTCACGTCTATTCACCAGCGGCCATTTTTATGGCTCAAATTTTTGATATATTTACATGTATGTACCTTGAAATAATGGTACTTTTGATTTAATACTATATATATACATATACGGCTCAATTTTTTGATATATTTATATGTATGTACCTTGAAATAATGATATTTATGATTTAATACTATATTTATATTTATGTGGCTCCAATTTCTGATATGCTTACCTGTATATACCTTTGAACTAGTGATATATTTGTACATATATGTATGTGCCTTGGCTGGTAAATGAAGTACTACCTATCAGTAATTATAACGTGAACATGAACCATTAAGAGTTTTCATTTCTCCTTCTACTATCCTGGCGCCCTCTCACGTGAAGGTCGTCTAGCTCGCTAGTCTTCTCTTTACAGGTCAAATAGGGACTCTGAAAAATCTTGCCCTCAGAGTCAGATGGGAGGATGGGTCAGGCAAGGAAGGCAGACCATCTGCGCCTTCAATTATATATAGGTAAGTGACGTAAGGGTCCCTTCAGGACCGAATGTGTGCCGGCTTTTGTTGGATAGGCACGACGAATTTTTTTTGATTATGGCTGACGGCAGCGGCAGGTTTTTGTGGAACCTCCCCACACTCTCCGCCAATGAGCCGAGGCGAGCTAGCGTGCTGCCCTGCAGTCAACGCTGTCCGTCGAGTGATCTGTCAGCTCATGCTGGCAGTCAGGACTTTACGTTCAAAGCCAATCACTCACTATAGTTCCATAACAAAAATGGCGCCCCCCTGAGGTGGCCCCTCGCCTCAGTTAACTTCGGTGTTCAAATGTGTTTGACACTGGGGACTGAGGCTACTTGAGATATGGACATTTGGCTTGTAGCTAGATCGTCTGACTCGGTAGTCTCATATCTAGTGGAGAACACATGTGGACCTGAGGTTTGATTGTATTGTTAATAGAAATTTTTTGAAAGTAAAGTAAAGTTTTTGGTATTTTGAATTTTTAGTAACGATTAAAGTAAGGTAATGTTTTGAAAGTTTTTTAAAGTTTGTAAAGTAAAGTAAAGATTTGTGAAGTTTTGATATTTTGATTTTTGAAAGTTGAATTGCGTAAAGTGAAGTAACGTAACGTATGAAAGTTTTTTTTGAAAGTTGAAGTTCGGCTTTAGGTTTGACTTTGGTCAAGCCTCAAGCCTCAACAATTTATTGATTTCTTAAATTTTTGGAAGTTTTTTTTTTAATTTTGTTTGTATGATCTTTCCCGCTGGCCTTCTGTCATGGAAATGGTAGATGGCCTCACACAATTTTTTTTTTAATGAGCTCTCACGGAGACATGTCTCTGCTGGCCAACTGGCTGGACAGAGTTGTGAATCTGTGAGACGGCTTTTTGGCTTTCAGCTAATTAGTTGACCAGATTGGAAGGTTAGCTGGACACGACAATCAGGTGAAGAGGAAGGAAAGAGTTGTTGGAGGATGGAAGTGATGCTGGAGACCTTCAGTAATCAGGAGTTGGCATACTGCTAACTGCCTGGCTGAAGATTCTCTAGTATCATTTTCAGTCTCTAGTTTCTCCAACCCGACTCTTCCCATATTTCTGTGAGGACTCAGACATTTTTCATGCACACATTCACATTGCTTGCCCGTATAAAGTTTCTAACCTGAGAAGGGAGGGAGCGATCTGGATGCCGTTTATGTTGAGAGGTAGCTTCGGGAAGTGAAGGAGAAATCGTATGTTTCTGATAAGAACTTTTGTTTTGAAACGCTTAATTGACATTTTTGGTAATTTTGTCGAACCTGTGAGTTCTCTGATCTTTTTTAATTCTTTTTCAACTTCTCCGAACGTTTGGGAAAATTTTTGTTCGAAATTTAGTATCTCGCTCAAACCTTCGACTTTAAATTAGTATTTCGTCATCCTCACGTTGTGAAGAGCCTGTTATCTCTTCCGAATTTTCAAATTCTTTTAATTTTTTTGATATCTAGTCCAAACCCTTGGTTTAAAAATCTTTTCGTTTGATTTACGACTGATTGTACAATGGCTACGCCGCGAACACCACCGCGAGCAACTGGTGTACCGGTACCGTTGCCAGACCAGTGCTCCATCTGTCAGGAGGGCGACTGGTCAGGACCGAGGAAGTTGTGGACATGTGTTCCACAAGGCGTGTCTGAAAGCGTGGATTGGGCAGCAGTCAAACTGCCCTAACTGCAGGTTCCATCCCACTCAGTATGATTTTATTGAGTATACAGGCGCTGTCCGGAAGACGACGAAGCCCGGAAAACCTGTCAGTCACGACCCATTGCCTCCCATGCCGTAACTAGAGTTAACACCTTTGACAGTTCCACCACCTAGTCGACGATCTATATCACCTGGAATGCCAGATATACATTCTATGACCTTCAGAAATACCCACTCGCGACGAAATAGCCCACTGCCAGCTGGCAGTGGACAAACCTCAGCAGCTACGGATGCTTTGATGGCAGGCTTGTGCATGCAAATGCAGGACTTGGTCCGAGAAGGCCTCGAGCAGAGCTTGAATTCATTACGAACGGAATTGACAAGTAGTGTCCGACAGCAAATAGCAGCTGCACTGCTCAATTTTCCACGGCCACCTCCTATTATGGGTGATCCCAGACCACCACCAGAGTTTCACGACGAGCGTAGGCAGTCGTTTAAACCACCGCCTTCGGCTTTTGGTCGGCCTAGACCAAATTTTAACCAGCCTCCACCAGCTTCATCTCATCGTATCCCGGCGAGTGTAGGACAGCGACGATCAGGCAGTCCTATCAGAAGATGGAACCTGACAAACAACGGAAATAACTCCGAGCTTTCCGTAGATGAATTTATTTTTCGAGTCGAAGCGCTCACGCACTCCGCTCTAGAAGGAGATTTTGATTTCATTGTTAGGAACATGCTCATGCTATTGACGGGACCAGCAAAGGATTGGTACTGGTCGAAATTAAGACATAATCCCTTTTCAACTTGGGAATTTGTCAAGACTGGGACGATTTAAAAATCCGCTTGCAGCTGATGTCGCGAAAGCAGAAGCCTGGTGAACTATTCGCCATGTACCACCATCATCTAGTGTTGCTGCGTGATCAGTTGCAGAACGCCATGCCAGACCAAGAATTCTTGGAAATCGTCAAATCTAACTTACCGCCTGAGATTCAGGAGAAGATATGCTTACATTCCACCGATACGATAGGACAGTTAAGATCGCTCGTTACTCGAATTCAAGCCACGCAGCTACGAATTGCGACAGCTGGTAGTTGGAACCCTTACCGGAACCAACGAGTGCACGAGATTGACAACTTCCAGACTTTAAACCCCGAATTGGCAATAGCAACAGGCAGTGACACTAGCTAAAGCGACGTGTCAGCCATTTCGACCAGACACCCAGTAGTGTGCTGGAATTGTGATCAGCCAGGTCACTACTACCAGGACTGCCTGCAAGTAAGACAGCAAGTGTTCTGCTACGGATGTGGGCGCAAGAACATTTTTAAGCCCAACTGCGGACACTGTGCACAAAAAAACGAGAGACGGGTCGGGAATACCACCACCTCTTTCCGGCCAGCGTCAACGTCGCGAGCGACAACTGCAACGAACACTCCAGTTCAATCTTTGAACAAGGAGGAAGGTCCGCTCCATTAGAAGACCTTGACGAGTCCCTGAGTTGTCCACTGATATCATTCAGTGATTCTGATGATGTCAGCAAAACAACTGATAGTACGAACATGTCATTGATGGAGACGGAGAACCTAATAGACTTCTTCGCAGATCTTCAAGCTCCCATTTCCACTTCTGAGGAGCCCATGACATTTTTAGACACTTCTTTGGAAGAGTCTTTAATTTTCGATGTCCCGATAAGACCGACAGCACTTTTACCTGACAAGGTTGCTGAGCAGGAGATTTGGCCTCCTGCCATTTCTGTTTTAAAACGGCCATCAAGCTCTGTTATGACGAGTGGGCGTGAGCCTGTTTTACATCCTCAGTAGCGGAGTTAGCTGAAATCGTGTTTCCTGACCCTGGATATGAGACCAAGAAAGAAAAGATCTACCGTTCGTTGGCGGGAATACTGTCGACGGATGAGACTGGAAAGAAAAAACTGGCACATATTTCCGTGTCGATGCCAGACGACATTCGACCGTACGCCGAAGTAAAGCTACTCGGGCAAACTGAGCCTGGATTACTTGATAGTGGTGCCACTGTCAGTATTCTAGGCCAGGGAGCTCTAGAGAAGCTCCCGGAAGCAGAGGTTGAATGGAAGACGTATCGGACACAGGTTCAAGTAGCGAATGGTGCCATGACGACTGTGCATGGTCATGTGGAGTTGGATATCACTTTCAGTGGTAAGACCCAAAACGTGCGTTTTTACGTGGGTCCTGGGCTCACACAAGCACTAGGAATCTAGGAATAGACTTCTGGCGTCTATTTGGGTTGGCTCCAGATGTCTTGGGTAAAGTTGCAGAAGTGAATCCGAGTCCAGCGGCTACCTCTGACACCGATTGACATATTCTTTCTAGTCTTGATCAAGAACGCTTAGAAGCCACCAAACAGCTTTTCCCCTCTTTTGCCTCTTTGGGCCTGGGAAAAACATCTTTGTTCTCTCACAGGATTGAAACGAATGACGCAGCTCCGATTATACAACGCTTTTATCCGATATCACCGGCAGTACAAAAGTTTGATGGATGCCGAATTAGAGCTGGGTGTGATAGAGGAGAGCCAGAGTCCTTGGAGCTCTCCCGTTGTGCTATTAAGGAAGCCTGGAAGGGTCCGGCTTTGTTTTGACGCCAGGAAGGTTAACTCTGTTACGAAGAAGGACGCCTATCCACTACCGCAGATAGACGCGCTTCTGATTCGACTTCCTCCGGCAAACTACATAACGAGCCTGAACCAGATCCTACTAGACACTGATTCCAGAGAGAAGACCGCTTTTGCAGTACCGGGTCATCCTCTCTGTCAGTACACAGTGCTGCCATTTGTAGCGTTTTGCCTGCATGCTACTTTTCTTTAGGCTTTAGGAAAGCATAAAAAACGCAAGGAACAGGAAAAATTTGTTTTTTTTTATTCGGAAAGATTCTAATTTACGCAGAACGCGCGCAATTTAAAATCTTTCCGATAAATCGCACAAATCATAATCTTCCGCATAAATCCTGAAAAGAGAAAACAAAAAAATAATATTTTTATACGGAAAGATTCTAATTTGCGCAGAACGCGCGCAATTTAGAATCTTTCCGATGCATCTTACCGTTTGCCAGCCAACATACCAGGCAAGCAACTGTAATGCGCCTAGCTGTAAAGCATCGAACGATACCATCAGACAATGCATTACAGCAAGCTCTTCGGAAATTCCACAAAAATTTGCGCCCACAGCAGCACAAATGCTTGTCGTTCATGAAAAATTTGAAAAGAAGCGAGAGGCTCGCTGTCGGTTGGGTTGAACGATGGGACGATTGAATGTAGGGGGACCGCGCCGAGTTGTGAGTTAGTTGATCTTGGACAGCGGTTGAGCGCGTGACCTCTTGGCTAGATGCCGGCGGGAGTTCTTTTTTTTGATTAAGTTTTCTCTTTTCATACAGTCACCCGCGTTCTGGAAATTTTACTCGTGTTCATAAATTTTATTTATAATAAAAATTTACCTCGGCGTCGTATATACTGAATTTTCAATTCATCTATACCTATAAAGGAAAAAAAGTGTTAGTGAATTTGATCAGCACTTTCGTTTGGAATAAAATTTACCTGTGCGTGGTATATGCTGAAACTTCCACTTGATCTATAAAGAAAGTTTTTTTTTATGAATTTTATCAGCAATTTCAATTATAATAAAATTTACCTGTGCGTCGTGTATGCTGAAATTCTCATTTGATCTATAAAGAAAGTTTTTATGAATTTTATCAGCAATTTCAACTATAATAAAACTTTACCTGTGCGTCGTATATACTGAATTTTCAATTTATCTATACCTATAAAGGAAAAAAAAAGTGTTAGTGAATTTGATCAGCACTTTCGTTTGGAATAAAATTTACCTGTGCGTCGTATATGCTGAAACTTCCACTTGATCTATAAAGAAAGTTTTTTTGTATGAATTTTATCAGCAACTTCAATTATAATAAAAATTTACCTGTGCGTCGTATATACTGAATTTTCAATTCATCTATACCTATAAAGAAAAAAAAAGTGTTAGTGAATTTGATCAGCACTTTCGTTTGGAATAAAATTTACCTGTGCGTCGTATATGCTGAAACTTCCATTTGATCTATAAAGAAAGTTTTTTTTATTTTATCAGCAATTTCATTTATATTAAGAACTTACCTGTGTGTCGCATGTAGTCATCTATACAAAAGAAAAAAAAGTTTTAGTGAATTTGATCAGCACTTTCGTTTGGGATAAAATTTACCTGTGCGCCGTATATGCTGAAACTTCCATTGGATCTATAAAGAAAGTTTTTTTAATTTTATCAGCAATTTCATTTATATTAAGAACTTACCTGTGCGTCGTATGTACTCATCTATACAAAGAAAAAAAAAAGTTTTAGTGAATTTGATCAGCACTTTCGTTTGGGATAAAATTTACCTGTGCGCCGTATATGCTGAAACTTCCATTTGATCTATAAGGAAAGTTCTTTTCATGAATTTTATCAGCAATTTCATTTATAATAAGACTTACCTGTGCGTATATTTTCACGCTGCATAGACAGCGCAGTTAAAGTTTCTTGTTGTTTGGAAGAAGTTTCTTTCAAGGGGAAGAAGAAGAGAAGAGGAAGCAGTGGAGGGATCGATCGGAACAGGAAAGGCGGGGTGATAGTAACACCGCCCCCCCCTCAGGATTTGCAAGTCGCCAATTACTAAGTATGGATGTGATAAGGTCAGTTAGCCTATGATATTTACCTTTTTTTTGTGCTTTTCTTCTTCCTTGTTACTACTTAGCTTTAGTTTTTTCTAAAATATGATTTTTTTTTTGTGTTGAAATACTTAAAGATCTACTATTATTACTATTAATATTATTATTATTATTTTTTTGTTTTTTTTGTGAATTCAATCTCTTTGCGGCCACGGGCCAACACCTCATAGCAACTAAGTAGGGACGGCGTGCACGACCTAAGTAGGGTAGAATATTTATTAAGGTTAAGAAAGAAAGCTTGGTTTTTTTTTTTGTTAATAACTTCAGATGAATCACCAAAGTTATGTGAAGTAAATGGCAATTTGCTAACAGAGGAAAGAAAATAAATTAAATCTGCTTTATATGGAACTGTGGCAACGCCTACATAATTTTACTTCCCTCTTCCTACCCTTCTTTCTTTTTCTTCTTGCGTTTCTCTCGACATCTGGCAGTCATACCCATTCTAAAGCCGAGATGAAGAGCTAATTGGAGCAGCACGAGGAAAGTAGGGGCATGATGTGGCCGCAGCAGCGCTCGTTACTACATTTCCAACTGTAGTCTACACACGCATAATTGGGGCTAAGTATTCCTTTTTGCACTGCGACGTCTTAGCCAGGGTGGATGGGGGCGATGGGCCCGTTTACGTCCAGGCAGGACTCCATCATCATCGGGAGTCCACGCTCTCTCTCTCAATCTCTACGTTTCTCTGTCTCCGGGTGTTAATCACTTGTTCGGCGTTGCTGAGGTCTTCGTTCTCTTTCCTTTTTCTCTTTCAGCATTTGATAAACAAATTTTCTTCCTTCCTTTTTTTTAGGCTTTCAGGTTCCACAAGGAGAAGGAAGTTTGCATAGACTCGGTTTTTTTTGCCCGTCTGTCCGTCTGTAGTCCCACATACAAGTTCTTTTCTTCACTGTCCGTCCGTCTGTCTGGTCGTTATTTTGTCGAGTATGCACAGCTTAACAAGCATCAAGGGATGTGGGTGGCAAGAACCACCCCAAGCCGGCTGATCGCTAGCGGCATATTTGCTGTGCAGCCACCCACGCTAATCCCGCGATGATTTTGTAACAAAGAGGTGTCGGACGCGGTATGTATCTGCATTCAGGTACAAGTGGATGCAGGTATATCTGTCGGCTGACAAGCTCTTCATTACAAATGGCGCCCAAACTTTGGTTTTTTTCGGCCTTCAGTCAAGCTTCTCTTGACTAAAGTGCAATTACTATTTCAATGATTTTTTCTGGTCGCCCATTTGCTTTACAAATGGCGCCCAATTTTGGTTTTTTTCGGCCTTTAGCCAAGCTTCTCTTGATTAAAGTGCAATTACTATTTCAATGATTATTTCTGGTCGCCCATTTGCTTTACAAATGGCGCCCAAATTTTTGGTTTTTTTTTCTTTGGCATTTGGTCAAGCTTCTCTTGACTAAATTGCAATTGTTATTGTTGGAAATAATTTCTTAATTAATTAATTTTTTTTATCTTAAATTTTATATTTCTGGTCGCTCATTTGTTTGCTTCGCTACAAATGGCGCCCAAACGGTTAAGATTTTTTCTTCTCTTCCCTTTCAGCATTTGGCCAAGCTTCACTTGACTAAATTGCAAGTACGGTTCCACGAATAGGATATTATCAGTATTAGACGATTTTTTTTTGTTTTTTTTTTTGCTATTTAAGATGGAAATTTTCCAGATGCTGATTCAAGCGATTGCGTTTCCATTCAAACAATCAACAACTGGGGCTGATCAGACGTGGGTGGCCTGGCCGTGTGCAGGTGTCGGAGCCTACGTAGAGCCCTTTTGCTTCTGTAAAGCGCGTTGCTTTCACGATAGCTCTTTTTAACTCTCATTAGGCTTGGCCTTGGCATATAGGTTAGGGCATTCGCGAATGGTCTCGGATGTACGTTGGTTTAATCGCTTAATCGGCGTTCGGTCCGGCCAATTTTTGTGTTTTTCCCCTTCTTCAACTTAAACTCTAATAGGGGTTTTATTTTCTCTCTGTTGAAGTGCTCATCTCCGCGGTGGCGAGCGAGCTTGGTACGCGATACGTACCTTTGTTGAGGCTAGGCTTCGGCTCGGAGGCACTGAGGTGATGACCACTCGACATTCTACCTGTTCGACCTGCTCGTCAAGTTGACTCAACCCTAGCAGGTTGGTGAACGACGTGTATCTTTTGACCCTGTCCTTGTATGAGCGATTGAGTCAGCTTGTCGGTTCCCGTACAAAACATTGCCAGTTTTTTTTTTCTATCGTCAAAATTCCTGTTAATATTCCCCGATGTGAGGAGTGAGTTGATCAGCCGTAGGTGTTCAGTAACGTTGTATGCGAGGCATACCTCATTGAAACTTGTTTCCGTCTACGCCTGCTGGTTCCAGGGAGAAGTTAGTATACTATGCAATTTCGAATTCTCTCTTGTTTCTTTAGTCATGATTGGGTTATATAGCGTTTTACGGTTTTTCGATAAATTAGTCTTGGATATGCCTTCCCACAATCGGCTACTGCTTCTCTCCTGAGTACCAGCAGCCACCGAACTACTGTCGACTCACATCCTCCTTTGATTTTGGCTTCAATCTCCTGTCAAGTTGATGGACGTTGTCCATCCTGTCTCGATTTTCGTCCTTGGCAAAAGAGTGTTTGTCCTGATCATCTTAATATGTGGCGGTATCCCTTCAGGTTCCGAGGTCACGTCTTTTAGTATTTTCATACATATTTTCCGTAGCAATGGCCGACAGAAAGCTCATCGACGAATAACACCCTACGTCGACACGGTGGAGAGTGGAAGACGATGGAGAAAATAGAGAGAGAGAGAGAGAAATTTCATATATGTTATGACGAATTCACAAATGCTGTGTTGAGGTGGACGCGACGTTGTCTGCTGTTGCATCATGTTCCCGCTTTCGTTTCATTAGATACATTCCGTTTGTTTTGCGATTAGTGAAGATATTATATATATCTTGGCACGTTAAATGATTCAATTTTTTTTGTTCTTTTGCTATTATACTCAACGCCCTACACCGGCTGTAATTCAGTCTTTGGTGGAGATATAGATTAGATTTCTCCTCATTTTAAGGTATATAATATAACATATTTTTAGTTAAGGAAAGGTTTTTTTTATTGCCCATCGTTTACGTAGACGACAATAATATTTTAGGCTGCTATAAGAGTGTAGCTTACGAATCCTCTCAGGCGTATGACACAACGATCAACAGGTGCATTCGGTGCCTGTATCGCCATGGACTTTAAATATTTATCCCCAGATGAATTAGAGGTGGAATACTCGATTAGGGGTATTCAGTCCACCGATTCCGATGCTCGTGAGCGCCTAGTGGAGCTGTACCAAGCGGAGGGTCTGAACCCTAGCCGTGTACCCTTACAGTCCCATGCACATAGGAACTTGAAGATAGAGAAGAGTTATCTCGCCAGCCGAGTGGCGGCTTTGTGCCGAGATTTAGATGCGAGTCCCATCCTGACGAGTGAGGACCGTGCTAGATACCTCACCCAGGCGCTTCACGTGCTTCATCGGGCACGAAGACTAGAACATACCTCACCGTCGCAACGGCCCCACGCTCAGTCCTACGCACAAGCCCTAGAGGACCTCCTAAATATAATTGAGTCCACCCCAGTCGACGAGGTCCCAGATACCTACGTGGCCGCTCTCACTGATGAAGGCGCCTTTAGTCTCTCAGTTCCAGTTCCATCTGTTACAGCAGTGACCAGCCATGAGTCAACCCTGACCGGAGCCATTCCAAAACATACTCCGGTCACCTCTAGGGTGAGACAGTTGCTAAGCACCCCCAAAACGATGACAACAAGCCCTAGGTTTGATCCCGATAAGTCCTACCAAGGTCCTGCGCGTCATGAAAAACCGAGAGACTCTACTGCGGTGACCGAAATGTATACCACTTCGCGTCCGCTTACAGCTCACCTTCTTGGTAGACCCCGTATTCCAACCATAAATGAGCGAATCGAGGGGTTGAGTTCAAGGACCTCCCTTGGAGCCGCTGCTCCTCCCAGAAGTGACAACCCAAACTGGCGACCATTGTCACCTCTTTCTATGACATTGCCAGCTCCAATACTCTCGCCTTATGGTGATAACCCAAACGTTGGGTCGCCTGCCGCCGCTGGTCGGCGTGTCAGCCCAGCCCGGAATTCGGTCTTTAGATGGAGCTGTGCTTTGATGGTACGTCCGGCCTGGATGTAACAGAATTTGTCTTCCGGGTCGAGTCACTAGCACGACTTGAGCAAGTCTCCGCTAGTGAGCTCTGTGCTGCTTTCCATACACTCGTTGCCGGAAAGGCGGCAAATTGGTATTGGCTGTTCTTGCGCAGTTACCGAATACATACTTGGCAGGACCTACGCGCAGCCCTCCTTCGGGAATTCCAAGGTCAAGAAACTCACTACGAAATCCGGAAGCTAATCGAGAGTCGAAAACAACACTACAAAGAATCCTTCAGCGATTTTCGTCTGGCAGTACATGCGCTAGTTTCCAAGATGGCCCGACCCATTCCCGAAGATGAGTTGGTTGAGATACTACGACGAAATATGACCCCAGCCCTACAGGAAGCCTTGCTACTGTACCGAATCGACAATGTACTTGATCTGCGAGACCTGTGCAATAGATTTGAAAAGCTTTGGTCCGAGATAGGCGCTCCCCGCGAGCCTCTACGCGCGGCCGCTGCTCGTCGAACTATACATGAACTGTGCTCGGACGTGTCATACTTGGAGAAAACCTCCAATACCGATTACTCGGATGCCGTGAATGCTTTTCAGCCCGGTCCCCGGTCAACGTTACCAAAGCATAATTACCCAGAGCGCCCAAATACCAGACTAGTATGTTGGAACTGCACCGTAGAAGGACATACGTATCACGACTGCCCGGTAAGTCCGCAACGAGTCTTTTGCTATGGATGCGGCGCCAGAGGCGGCATAAAACCTCACTGTAAAGGTTGCACCTCGGGAAACCAACGACGGAGTCAGACCTCTATGGGGACACCACGCATTTTGACTCCGTTCCAAGTCCCCAGACGATTGACCGAAGACGCAGCTACCAATACCGAACCCGAACATTTCCGATAGAACAGCCTGGTAGTGATGCTGATGCTGTTTCCGACCCTGATGATCCAAACTACCAGATAGAAGAAGACCCTGAGCAATTGCTGAAATCCCTAGCAGTGTCCTCACCCCCTCCCTTCCCGCTACGTCGTACTTCTCTCATAGCGTCACGAGAGATGTTCGAGTGGTACCTAGGTGGAATGCCGCTACAAACCCAGATCTATACGAGCCTGCAGATTGCAGTTGCTCACAATCTGAAACAGCTACGACAGATACCAGTTCTGATTCAGACTCTGAGTGGATCATTAGTGGAGATTCCCCACCTCCTCGGAACCAATTTCTCTCCAAAGCAAAGCCACGCAACCATAAATATCGCGATCTGCGGAGGAACCTAAGGGCGGCCATCGCCGAAACAGTCCTTGCCAACCAGGCTGACCCCCGGCCGTACGCTGATGTCTTCATTAGAGGACAAAGAATACGGGGTTTGTTAGACAGCGGGGCCAGTGTTAGCGTTCTTGGCTTTGGAGCTGAGAGGTTCCTGGGAAAGTTGGGGATTCCCTTCCATGCCATGTCCTCAAGAACTTCCACGGCAGATGGTCAGCAGCAGCAAGTGCTCGGTCATATCAGAACCCTCGCAAAGTATGGAGAAAAGACGCGAATGATGCGTCTGCACATCGTACCCTCTCTACAACAAGCTTTATACTTAGGCATCGACTTCTGCCGAGCCTTCGGACTAGCACCCGTTATGATCAACGAGATTTATTCACTACCGAAACCCGCTCCTATCTGTACCCAGCAACATGAATTGTCAGCGGATGAGGATGGTCGACTACATACTATTGTAGAGTCTTTCCCATCCTTCAGTAAAGACGGACTCGGCCGTACAACGCTGGTCGAGCACCACATAGATATAGCTGCTGCCACACCCATCAAGCAGCGCTACTATGCAGTATCTCCCGTTGTACAAAAAGCCTTGTACGAGGAGTTGGACAGGATGTTAGAGCTAGGGGTCATCGAAGAAAGCCAGAGCGCCTGGTCGTCGCCAGTAACTCTCGTGAGAAAGGCGAACGGAAAAGCCAGACTCTGTCTAGACGCTCGTAAGCTTAATTCAGTTACAATCCCAGATGCATTCCCGTTACCACTTATTGATGGGCTACTCAGTCGACTTCAAGAGACCAAGTAGATCACGGCTATAGACCTTAAGGACGCATTCTGGCAAATTCCCCTGACCGAGGCGTCAAGAGATAAGACAGCATTTGCTGTACCAGGGAGGCCTCTATATCAGTTCGCAGTACTTCCTTTCGGCCTTTGTAACGCACCTCAAACCATGTGCAAGTTGATGTGCAAAGTCATACCTCACGAACTGCACGACCGAGTGTCTGTCTACTTAGACGACTTGCTTGTTACCTCCTCCACATTCGATGAACACCTTAAGCTGTTGACAAATGTTGCGTAAAGCCGGCTTAACTATCAATGTGGAGAAGAGCAGGTTTTGTATGCGAGAAGTCAGATACCTCGGTATTGTAGTTGGTGACGGTCGCATGCGGGCAGATCCAGACAAGGTTACGGCTATCCATAATCTCCCCAGGCCAAACAGTGTTAAAATGGTGCGAAGTTTCTTGGGAATATGTGGTTGGTACAGGCGTTTTATTCCCCAATTTGCCTCCGTTGCGAGTCCCTTAACTGACTTGCTTAAGAAGAACGTCAAATTCATATGGAACGAGCAAGAAGAACAGTCTTTCTACCAGTTAAAAGAGTGCCTAGCCACCGCCCCTGTACTTGCTCATCCCGATTTTGCGAGGCCGTTTTACATTCAGTGCGACGCTAGCACTACAGGTGCTGGTAGCGTGCTTTTTAAGCGGTCAGATGACGGGGGAGAGCACCCAATAGCGTACATGTCGCAGAAGTTTAGCCCCTCACAGCGCAACTACAGCATTACAGAGCTCGAGTGCTTGGCGGCGGTATTGAGTGTAAAGCGGTTCCGGCCTTACATTGAGGGCCTGGAGTTTACGATTATCACCGATCATGCTAGCCTTAAATGGCTCATGGATCAGAGAGATCTATGCGGCAGGTTACCACGGTGGAGTCTTAAGCTCCAAGCCTTCAAATTCAGGATCGAGTATCGTAAAGGAAGAGAAAACGTAGTGGCTGACGCTCTTTCTCGAGCCTTCGCTGATGAGACAAGTGTGCCACCTGTTCAAGAACTATCTCCCACACTGGCTGTCGAAGTCATAAACCAGGAAGCTCAAGCTTTCCAGGAGAAATCCTACCTGGATATGATTCACCGGATTAAAACAGATTCCGGTACCTTCCCAAATCTTAAAGTCGTCAACGAAAAGGTGTACATTTCCTTTGACCCCCCGAAAAATCGAATTGTCAATGGTCCAGACGCCTGGAATCTTTGGATACCCGATGGGTATACCACGCATCTTATCGAGCAAGAACACTGTCCACCAACCTCCGCCCACTTCGGCGTGGCTAAAACCCTAGAAAAATTACGGCGTTTTTATTACTGGCCGAGTATGGCTTCCGATGTGCAGAAGTTTATCAAGGGTTGCGAGATCTGTCAGGTGGTGAAGCCAATGAATTATCCACCCAGACCACCCTTGGGTGAAAAGCGACAGACTGACCTACCGTGGCAGCGAGTGTTCTGCGACTTTCTAGGTCCATACCCGAGAAGCCGAAACGGGAACAGATATATATTCATCTTACTCGACCACCTAACCAAATTCGTTCTGTTAAGAGCAATGCCAGAAGCCACTGCCTCCAGAGTGGTAAAATTCTTGGAGCAGGAAGTCTTCCACGTATTCGGAGTCCCCGAACACCTCCATTCGGACAACGGCAGTCAGTTCGTCTCTCGGTCGCTCGATGAGTTCCTGGGGAAACATGGAGTAACACATACCTTCTCTCCATCCTACTCCCCTCAATCCAACGCTTCTGAGCGAGTGAACCAATCTATCCTTGCGGCGGTACGCGCGTATGTCGGGCAAGACCACCGAAATTGGGACGAGCATTTGAGTGCCATCGCTTTCGCAATACGAAACGTCGTCCATGACTCCACAAAGTGCTCGCCATACTTCTTACTATTTGGAAGACACCCTGCGTCGCATGGCGACTCCTATAAGCTCATGCGAGAGTTAACAACAGACATAGATGGTGCACCAGAGATCTTGCCCATCAACCAACAACTCCACTTGTTACGGGAGCGCGTCAAACTGCACCTGGCAGAAGCCTACGAGAGATACTCGGCCAGATACAATCTACGGACACGTGAAAGGACGTTCGTGCCTGGACAGACAGTTTACGTTAAGAACTTCGTGCAGAGTAATGCAGTGGATCATTTTGCCGCTAAACTGGCACCTAAGTTCCGCAAAGCAACCGTGATAGAACGCATAGGTCGAGTTTCATACCGTCTAAAGGACGACAAGGGTCTTCCTATAGGAGTCTACCACGCTCAAGATATAAAGTCGTAGTCTTAGTTCAGTTAAGTCCTGGTAGCCCTAAGAAGGCATCCGGCCAGCCTTACTGGTAGCTATAGGATACCAATGAGCCGCTTAGGACCTGCTCAACCTAGCGGCCGGTATACCTCTCGTTAGTAAGCACCTTTCTTTTTTTTCTCTTTTTTTTCCCTTTCCTTTGTTTTCCGACAACCCAGTTTTTGTATGCCCGGCTTGAGACTCTTGTGGGTCGTCCCCACGTTGGGCGCTGGTGTCAGTAGATTACTCCCCCCCCCCTTTCCGGCCCCACTAGTCCCTGGTCTTCTTTGTCTTGTGTCAGAGCCCGGCCTGAGACTCTTTTCTCGGTGGGTCGTCCCCACGCTGTAGCGTTTTGCCTGCACGCTACTTTTCATTAGGCTTTAGGAAAGCATAAAAAACGCAAGGAACAGGAAAATTTGTTTTTTTTTATTCGGAAAGATTCTAATTTACGCAGAACGCGCGCAATTTAAAATCTTTCCGATAAATCGCACAAATCATAACCTTCCGCATAAATCCTGAAAAGAGAAAACAAAAAAATAATATTTTTATACGGAAAGATGCTAATTTGCGCAGAACGCGCGCAATTTAGAATCTTTCCGATGCATCTTACCGTTTGCCAGCCAACATTCCAGGCAAGCAACTGTAATGCGCCTAGCTGTAAGGCATCGAACGATACCATCAGACAATGCATTACAGCAAGCCCTTCGGAAATTCCACAAAAATTTGCGCCCACAGCAGCACAAATGCTTGTCGTTCATGAAAAATTTGAAAAGAAGCGAGAGGCTCGCTGTCGGTTGGGTTGAACGATGGGACGATTGAATGTAGGGGGACCGCGCCGAGTTGTGAGTTAGTTGATCTTGGACAGTGGTTGAGCGCGTGACATCTTGGCTAGATGCCGGCGGGAGTTTTTTTTTTGATTAAGTTTTCTCTTTTCATACAGTCACCCGCGTTCTGGAAATTTTACTCGTGTTCATAAATTTGATTTATAATAAAAAATTTACCTGGGCGTCGGATATTCTGAATTTTCAATTCATCTATACCTATAAAGGAAAAAAAAGTGTTAGTGAATTTGATCAGCACTTTCGTTTGGAATAAAATTTACCTGTACGTGGTATATGCTGAAACTTCCACTTGATCTATAAAGAAAGTTTTTTTTTATGAATTTTATCAGCAATTTCAATTATAATAAAATTTACCTGTGCGTCGTATATGCTGAAATTCTCATTTGGTCTATAAAGAAAGTTTTTATGAATTTTATCAGCAATTTCAATTATAATAAAATTTACCTGTGCGTCGTATATGCTGAAATTCTCATTTGGTCTATAAAGAAAGTTTTTATGAATTTTATCAGCAATTTCAACTATAATAAAACTTTACCTGTGCGTCGTATATACTGAATTTTCAATTCATCTATACCTATAAAGGAAAAAAAAAGTGTTAGTGAATTTGATCAGCACTTTCGTTTGGAATAAAATTTACCTGTGCGTCGTATATGCTGAAACTTCCACTTGATTTATAAAGAAAGTTTTTTTGTATGAATTTTATCAGCAATTTCAATTATAATAAAAATTTACCTGTGCGTCGTATATGATGGAATTCTCATTTGGTCTATAAAGAAAGTTTTTATGAATTTTATCAGCAATTTCAATTATAATAAAACTTTACCTGTGCGTCGTATATACTGAATTTTCAATTCTTCTATACCTATAAAGAAAAAAAAAGTGTTAGTGAATTTGATCAGCACTTTCGTTTGGAATAAAAATTTACCTGTGCGTCGTATATGCTGGAATTCTCATTTGGTCTATAAAGAAAGTTTTTATGAATTTTATCAGCAATTTCAATTATAACAAAACTTTACCTGTGCGTCGTATATACTGAATTTTCAATTCATCTATACCTATAAAGAAAAAAAAAGTGTTAGTGAATTTGATCAGCACTTTCGTTTGGAATAAAATTTACCTGTGCGTCGTATATGCTGAAACTCCCATTTGGTCTATAAGGAAGGTTTTTTTTTAATTTTATCAGCAATTTCATTTATATTAAGAACTTACCTGTGCGTCGCATGTAGTCATCTATACAAAAGAAAAAAAAAAGTTTTAGTGAATTTGATCAGCACTTTCGTTTGGGATAAAATTTACCTGTGCGCCGTATATGCTGAAACTTCCATTTGATCTATAAAGAAAGTTTTTTTTTAATTTTATCAGCAATTTCATTTATATTAAGAACTAACCTGTGCGTCGCATGTAGTCATCTATACAAAAGAAAAAAAAAAGTTTTAGTGAATTTGATCAGCACTTTCGTTTGGGATAAAATTTACCTGTGCGCCGTATATGCTGAAACTTCCATTTTCTATTTTATCAGCAATTTCATTTATAATTAGACTTACCTGTGCGTCATTAGTACAGTATATTTTCACGCTGCATAGACAGCGCAGCTAAATTTTCTTGTTGTTTGGAAGAAGTTTTTTTCAAGGGCGTTTGCGCCCCGGCACCAACTTGAAGAAGAAGAGAAGAGGAAGCAGTGGAGCGATCGATCGGAACAGGAAAGGCGGGGTGATAGTAACACCGCCCCCCCTCAGGATTTGCAAGTCGCCAATTACTAAGTATGGATGTGATAAGGTCAGTTAGCCTATGATATTTACCTTTTTTTTGCGCTTTTCTTCTTCCTTGTTACTACTTAGCTTTAGTTTTTCTAAAATATGATTTTTTTTTTGTGTTGAAATACTTAAAGATCTACTATTATTACTATTAATATTATTATTATTATTTTTTGTTTTTTTTGTGAATTCTATCTCTTTGCGGCCACGGGCCAACACCCCATAGCAACTAAGTAGGGACGGCGTGCACGACCTAAGTAGGGTAGAATATTTATTAAGGTTAAGAAAGAAAGCTTGGTTTTTTTTTTGTTAATAACTTCAGATGAATCACCAAAGTTATGTGAAGTAAATGGCGATTTGCTAACAGAGGAAAGAAAATAAATTAAATCTGCTTTATATGGAACTGTGGCGCCTGCATAATATTACTTCCCTCTTCCTACCTTTCTTTCTTTTTCTTCTTGCGTTTCTCTCGACATCTGGCAGTCATACCCATTCTAGGGCCGAGATGAAGAGCTAATTGGAGCAGCACGAGGAAAGTAGGGGCATAATGTGGCCGCAGCAGCGCTCGTTACTACATTTCCAACTGTAGTCTACACACGCATAATTGGGGCTAAGTATTCCTTTTTGCACTGCGACGTCTTAGCCAGGGTGGATGGGGGCGATGGGCCCGTTTACGTCCAGGCAGGACTCCATCATCATTGGGAGTCCACGCTCTCTCTCTCAATCTCTACGTTTCTCTGTCTCCGGGTGTTAATCACTTGTTCGGCGTTGCGGAGGTCTTCGTTCTCTTTCCTTTTTCTCTTTCAGCATTTGATAAAAAAATTTTCTTCCTTCCTTTTTTTTAGGCTTTCAGGTTCCACAAGGAGAAGGAAGTTTGCATAGACTCGGTTTTTTTTGCCCGTCTGTCCGTCTGTAGTCCCACATACAAGTTCTTTTCTTCACTGTCCGTCCGTCTGTCTGGTCGTTATTTTGTCGAGTATGCACAGCTTAACAAGCATCAAGGGATGTGGGTGGCAAGAACCACCCCAAGCCGGCTGATCGCTAGCGGCATATTTGCTGTGCAGCCACCCACGCTAATCCCGCGATGATTTTGTAACAAAGAGGTGTCGGACGCGGTATGTATCTGCATTCAGGTACAAGTGGATGCAGGTATATCTGTCGGCTGACAAGCTCTTCGTTACACATTCGGCCTATGCAACGCTCCACAAACGATGTGCCGCCTCATGGTTAAAGTCATTCCTTTCGATCTTCGTGAGAACGTTCTCGTCTATTTATACGATTTATTAATTCTGTCTTCAGACTTCGACACTCATCTCACGCTGCTGGCCCGTGTAGCGGATTGTTTGAGGAAAGCTGGCCCCACTATCAATGTCGAGAAGAGTAAGTTTTGCATCAAAGAGACCAAATACTTGGGCTTCATTGTCGGAAAGGGAGGTATGAGACCTGACCCTGACAAAATTTCAGCCATAGTTGACTATCTGTCACCTAAAACTGTTCGGCAAGCCCGACGCCTACTAGGTATGGCGGGATGGTATAGACAGTTCATCGCGCACTATGCTGATTTAACTGCCTCCATTACAGACACCTTGAAAACCCTAGTCAGTTCAAATGGACACCTGAAGCCCAGACGTCTCTTGATCTTCTAAAGCAAAAACTTACTTCTGCTCCGTTGCTATTGAGCGCAAACTTCACCAAACGATTCGTTATCCAGTGCGATGCGAGCCAACAAGGTATTGGTGGGGTGCTGCTTCAACTAGATGACGATGGCCACGAGAAGCCAGTAGCCTACGTCTCGAAAAAGTTAAACTCAGCACAACGAAATTACACCGTCACAGAGCAAGAATGGTTAGCTGCAATCTTGAGCGTACAGAAGCTCCGGACCTTCATAGAACTCATGCCGTTTAAGATAGTGACTGATCATGCGAGCTTGAAATGGCTGATGTCTCAAAAGGACCTCAGCGGTAGACTTGCTCTGTGGAGTTTGAAGCTTCAGGGCTTCGACTTCACAATCGAGCACAGAAAAGGAAGCCTGAACGTCGTCCCTGATGCGCTGTCACGCATCCATTGTGACAGCCTATCCACCAAGGAAGATCCTGGCCTGGAAGTTGACCTTAGTTCGCCATATTTCAACTCGTTGGAATATGAGGAACTGAGGCATAAGGTTAAAACGACTTCTGGCAAACTACCAGATCTTTGCGTCAGGGATGGCTTCGTTTACATTCGGACTGTTCCGAGAACAGGCGATCCGATTCAGGAAGAAGAAGCTCATGATCCGCCACTAGCTTCACACGGAGGTATAGGGAAAACACTGGAACGTCTGCGAAGACATCTGTACTGGCCACGAATGCCAGTTGATGTCAGAAATATCTGAGACCATGGTAAAAGCTGTATATCGATTTTCTAGGTCCATATCCTCGATCAGTGAAAGGAAATATCTGCATTCTAATAGTTCTTGACCACTTTTCAAAATTCCCAATTCTCAAACCTATGAGAAAAGCATCTACACTCAATGTTTGCCAATTCATCGAGACGGAAGTGTTCCACGTGTTCGGAGTCCCGGAAACGATAGTCTCTGACAATGGAGTCCAGTTTTGCTCGACTCAGTTCGCCAGATTAGTGGATAAGTATGGGGTGAAGCACTTGCGAACGGCAGTTTATTCGCTCCAAGCAAACGCCTCAGAGCGAGTAAATAGGTCTCTATTGTCAGGGATTAGAGCATATTGTAATGCATCTGAAATCACGCATCATAAATTGCATGTAACTCATATGCGCATCTCCCTAAAAGAAAATAAGAAAAAAGA
This sequence comes from Dioctria linearis, assembly GCA_963930735.1. Taxonomy (NCBI): domain Eukaryota; kingdom Metazoa; phylum Arthropoda; class Insecta; order Diptera; family Asilidae; genus Dioctria; species Dioctria linearis. The sequence continues at coordinate 233,512,817 of OZ005740.1, read as the reverse complement.
TTGCAGCTAAAGTTCGCATACCTTCTCAAAAGGTAAAACTTCGAGTTCAATTAACTCATCGAGTAAACATAATTTACATACATACAGATTCGTATGTAATCATTTTGTGATTCATTTACACCTCGTTATGAATGAGGTAAAAGTCAAGCGCATCAAATTCCAGCGCAAGCAAAAAAAGCATAATATGCATGTACAGTGCACCAAGTTATAAAGAAAATATTACTCACGTGAGGTCACCGCTCTTTTGTTACGATACACATAATAAGATAGGTAAATGATATCGATTGTAGCTAACATTTAGAAATTAATGTCAATTGCTTACTTAGCAATAACTATTGATTATAAATAAGGTAGCATTAAGAAAATAGCGAAGAATAAAGAATTGACTATAGCGAAGACAGGTAGTTCTTATTCTTTAGATCGCAGAGGCAAGTTCTCCAGCGGCTCTAACCTTTCGGATGAAGAGGCTTCTCAGCCAAACATCGTTTCTATAAAATACCGAGGCAATTAGCCAAGTATTTTAGCTCGATAGATATTGAGGCACTCCAGCCATATATCTAGTGCGGATTGAGGCATTTGGCCAGATCCACAGGTGAATGAGGCTTTTTAGCCTTTTATAAATATATTGCGGCCACACGCCACATATTCATCAATTAATCAAATTAAATTAAATTTCATCATGAACAGAATCTTGGATATTGGCGTATGCGCCATTCTATTGGCAATAAACATAATATGGCGACCCTGCCCATAAACGAAATGGAATCAATAACATCAACAATAAGAGAGCAATTCCATTGAAAAATATCGACAAAAGTACCAACACAAAAGCAAGACAGTAGCACTGAAGCAGCTAGAAGAAGAAAAATTACCAAAGAAACCACGAGGCGGAAGATTAGTAAAGCAGCGCCAACGTGTAGCTGAGCTAAAGAGGCTAATAAATACAACTGTAGGATCATTTAGGAGCAGAGCAGTAATAGAATTAAAGGAATTAAAGGAAATTCAGAAGATAGAAAAGAAAACTAGTAAACAAAAGAAAAAGAGAAATGGGAAACACTAAGTCCCAGCAGGGTGTTGCTAATTGCAACACGGAAGAAGTAATGGAAAACCAGATAGTAGTTTATATAATCTTAGGCATAGTAATTAGCATATTGATTTTTAAATTGAATAGCCACTATAAGAAATATTTTAAAAAGAATTTAGTTAGGACAATAAATGTATAGTATAGAATTTTTCTTTCATTTTCTTGATTATGGTATCAGCGTTGGTCAGCAGTAACATACACCATAAGGGTTTCACTGATGGAATTTGATTTGCTAATAGAACTCTTAGGAAATTTAAAAAAGAGTCCAGGTAGGACATATACTGCAAATTACATTGAAATAAAAAATAACGAGATCAACGAAGTCTGGCTGGAAATAAAAAAAAATATTACTGATAAAGCAAAATTAGAAGAAGCAAAAAGAAAATTTGAGGAATTAAAAAATAAAATAAGTGTCTATCTCATTCCCAAAGAATCATTGGAAAGGTCTGACGAGATTACGCAAAAGACAATGGCCGCATTTGATATTGCGACTGCAACAAGAATAATACCAGAGTTTGATGGTGATTTTAAGACACTATCAAATTTTCTTGGTCTGGTTGAATTCTATAAAGAATCGCTAAAAACCGATCAAGAGAGTACACTTATAAAATTCATAACGACGGTAAAACTATCAGATAGAGTGAAGAATAGACTCTTATCAGAAAGCGCGCCAACAAAAATATCAGAATTAAAAACAAATCTACAAAAACATACAAGATAAATAAAAATCCACTGAAAATACACAGTGATTTGGCCAAGATACAGCAAGGCAATCAAAGAGTGAATGCTTTCGCTTCAAGAATAGAAGCACTGAAAGCATCATTAAATGATCTACATATATCAGAACAAGGAGAAGCTAATCGAGCATCGTGAACATGAATGATCAGTTAGGCTTAAGTTCATTTTAGAATGGTATTAATGAACCATACAAAACCATTCTCATAGCAGTAAGGCCAAGCAAACTATCTGAAGCCATAACAATAACCACAGAAATGACTGATTGTCCGAACCAAGCAAACATGTATTATTACAAGCAAAACTTCAACAGTACTAACAGATGCAATAACAAATATCAGAAGAACAATTGCACGAACCAGAACACAACAAAAATAACAATAGCAATAGAGGTTACAACAATAGATGGGACAGAGAATCGGAAAACTTAGCTGTCCCCGGAAAACAGAGAACCGGGGTATACACACTAAGAAAATAGTGCATCTAAAACAAGGAGGCAACCACTCAAACTACATAAATATATATATTAAAGAAAGCAAATATCCGATATCATTTTTGATTGACTCAGGTGCAGATATATCAATACTAAAGAATAACTTAGTCGAAAATGCAGACATTGATGTAAATGAATCGTGTCAAATAAATGGAATTGCAAATAAAATAATAACTACGCATGGAGCCACAGAGTTAGAATTGCCAATTGAAGACATAATTGTAAAACATAAGTTTCATATAATTGATGATGATATGATATTAACTTAACTACGAACGGGGTGTTAGGACGTGATTTTCTGATTAAATATCATTGTAACATAGATTACGAAACATGCGCATTGACCATAAGATCAAACGCAAGGGATATAATATTACCAATAAACATGGACATCAAAATCATCAATAATATCACAATACCGTCTAGATCAGAGATAATAACACCAATCGATATTGAAATAAATGAAGACAGTCTGATCTGCGGAAAGGAAATAAAAAAAGGGATTTTTGTAGCAAATGCGGTAATACCGTCAAAGGGCATAAAACACATAAGAGTTTTGAACACAACAGAAGAACTGGGCACCATAACAAAGGCTCATATATATACGCAAACAACTCAAGAATTATCACGTTGGAATAGATTCTATTAAGGACTACAATGTTTGTCATTTCAACAAAGCTAGAATGAACAATTTAAAGTTTGAAAAGGTTAAAGAACAGGTAAACATAGGTAGCTTATGCCCAAAAGCAAAACAATCAATACTAAGCATCTGTGAGAAGTTCGAAAATGTCTTTCATATACATAGATGGAGCACCACTAACCATCAATAATTTCTACGAACAACGAATTTCGACTATAGATAAAACACCCGTCTACATAAAAAACTATAGGATGCCAAATTCACAGCTTGATGAAATCAATACACAAGTAAGGAAGCTGCAAGAGGAAGGTATAATAGAACCATCAGTAAGTCCTTATAACTCACCATTGCTAATTGTACCCAAGAAAGACCTTGGAGGACAAAAGAAATGGCGTCTGGTTGTAGATTTTAGATCACTTAACAAAAAGGTTGTCAACGACAAGTTTCCCTTAACAAGACTTGATGATATATTGGATAAATTAGGCCGAGCAAAATATTTTTCGACTCTGGATATGACTAGTTCATTTCATCAAATTCCATTACATCAAAAATCAAGACCGTTGACAGCATTTTCGACAAATACAGGACACTACCAATTCACGAGATTACCTTTTGGGTTAAAAATATCAACAAATAGCTTCCAACGAATGCTATCAATAGCACTAAGTGGACTAGAAGCCGCAGCGTTCCTATATGTAGATGATATAATAATATTTAGTTCTAACTTAGATGATCACAACAACAACCTCATAAAAGTATTAGAAAGATTGCAGAAATATAATCTAAAGCTAAATGCGAGTAAATGTAACTTTTTAAAACCAGAAGTTACATACCTTGGCCACCGAATCACACCTGAGGGTATACGAACAGACCCACAGAAATATGAAAGCATAAAAAATTATCCTGAACCAAAGAATGCTGATGAGGTGCGAAGATTCGTAGCATTCTGCAACTATTATAGGAGATTTGTCCAGAATTTTGCAGAGATCGCAAAACCACTAAATGAACTTCTAAAAAAGAACAAAATATTTCATTGGTCTGAAGATTGCAAGAAAACATTTGAAGTCTTAAAACAGAAACTAGTATCACCACCAATACTAAGTTATCCTAATTTCAATGAATTATTCATTCTAACAACTGATGCATCAAGCTATGCATTAGGAGCAGTACTCTCGCAAGGCGAAATCGGAAGCTAGTCCCTTAATAAACATTAATTAAATAAACCCATAATAGAAAAAGAACTGTTAGCTATTCACTGGGGAATACAGCATTTTAAACCATACTTATTTGGAAGAAAATTCATAGTGTATACGGATCACCGACCGCTTGTGTCAAGCTAGGGCAACAGTCGTGATCAAGTACGAGTAATGAGGAATGCTCATTGGGTCGTGGGTCAAGACACACATTGGGCGCCCGCAGCGATGACGCCTATGTTTAGACCGGCTAGCTCAGTCGACCATTTTTCAGCGTTGTCTGAACCATGGGTGGCGCAGGCCACTCTTCCCTGTTATGGTCGTAGCGTATTGCATATAGCAATATGCTACACGAAAGGCTGAAGCGTATATGCTGGCTGCTGTCAAGCAGAAAAATTGAACGCACCCCGAACGAGAGAAGTGCGTTTCCTCGAGCTCGGAGTGACATTCTGACGGTGGAAAAGAAGAAGAAGACAATCTTCTCGTATGGTGAGATCGTCAAGTATAGCCGTGCAAGGAATAAATCCAAAGTATTTTCGCAGACATCCGCTAGAAAACAAAACTTCTTCTCAGCAAGTCGATTTGGGGCCGAATTCTGTATCTCACCGGGCAGCGGCTCATATGTTAGAGAAAATTAAAATAAATCGCAACGAAAGTGTTTGCATGTCTTCGCCACAACAAAAAGCTGAAAGTAAATCAAGGGAATCAAAATCGTATGTATAACACCTTTAAGGATTAGTGAATTAGGATAAAATATCAACTCAACTACGAGGAACGGTGAAAATATTGAAAATATTCCTCAACACAAAAGTTGCTTTCCCATCTATTGAAAATATTAAAAGACAATGAGGAAATGACAAGAATTGAAGAGCCCTCTCCACGAATCTATCAAATACGCAACTCTAGCTAGAATATCACCAAACAAACATCTCGAGAAGTGCACAAAGAAAATAATTGATGTTGGTGCTGTGATAAATTTCGCTTCACTACTACATTTTAAGGAAATTGAGTTTCCGCAGTATAAATTAAAATAGGTAATGTGCTACAAATGCATCAGTCTGATGTGAGGTTCAGCACTCGTTGGAGGATGCTCCACCGATATCCAAGATGTGCCTCAACATGATTTTGTTATAGAAATGCCATTAGTACCATAGTACCATTCTTTCTCGACTTAAGAGTAAGTGATAAACGTATACTCATCGGAAGCCAACTTGCCGCAGGATAGGGGCAGTAAATCTTTGTTTGAATTAATTAGTTTAAGAATTATGCTAAACGCATTGGATGCCAATAATAATTATTGTATTGACTTAGTCACGTCATCCAACTCAGACGGTAGGCTTTGAGCTCGCTCCGAATTTGAAAATGCAAGACGTTTTTTTTTGTTTTTGTGTGAAATTTAATCTTTAAAAGATAATTTTACAGTATACAGCTAACGCGACTTGAAATAATACTACAGTTAAAATTATCATTTGGATAACAATTCTTTTTAGAACGAAGAGATTAGCATGCGGACCATTTGAGAGGCGCCTCTTCGGTGGATCCTCTACTTTGACCATGTAACTGTTCTCAACTCTATTTTATTGTGTGAGTAACGTTAATAATCTATAAATTTTTGCTGCATACAAAGCCCGTCAATAAGCAGTTTTGTTCTTTTCGTCAATAATCTTTTTGAGAAAATAAATTAAAGAACAGGTTTAAAGAATTATCGGCACCACGTAACTAGAGAAATGTAATGATAACCAAAAAAGAAGAAAACAAGAAGGAAATTTTTTTTTAGAGATCTTTACTATAGAAATTTTACAATATTGAAAGCAATCCCGCAGATTTAACAAAACTACAAACTGTTTCCTACAATCTTCGCATAATTTCTCAAAAAGTTTAAAACGAGTAAAAGACGATTACTAAGATTTCCCTAAAATGTGTTATAATGTGATGAATTTTCTTTTTATTTTTGATAAATAAGTTTCATGTTTTTATTTACCTGAAATTCTTACCTTTTATGAGATATTGTCTTATCTTTGACTCAACGGAATATATGAAATATTAGTTAGCAGTGCCGGGCATGATAAAGTATCTTTTTCCTCGTTCCTTCCTGGCCGAGTAAGTTTTTGTCAGAACGAGTCCGTCATAATAATGCATAATTTTATTCATTCATGATTTAAATTACGCATTTTGAAATTTAATAAAGAGCGCATGCCTATCACGGAAAGTTTCAATCAGATAATGTACTAGTATTCTTAAGTTATTATTATTTTAGTAATTGGTACTCTTTGTATTAGTATACTTATTCATCTCGTTTTCTTAATTTCTATATTGCATACTGCTAGCGTATAAGTGCATCGCAAATGTGATGTTGATTGTCTTCACAAGATGAGGAAGAATTAGGTCTTCCGAGGTTTTTTTCTTTTTTTTAAACTGGAAAGAAAGAGGTCATTAAGTCACCTACTAGGTAAAAAGGTTAAAGCTTTGTAACTTTGCCGAGATATTATTATAATTAAATACAATTTATAACGTAATGTCTCCGTGAGCTTTGAATTCTTTTCCTTAACCATCCTGGAGCCCTCTCATATGAAGGTCGTCTAGGCTCGCCTAGCCTCTCTCTCTTTACAGGTCAACTAGGGACTCTGAAGATAACTGCTCTCAGAGTCGCATGGGTGGTTGGGGCATGATGGCAAAAACATCTGCGCCTTCAGCTATATATAGGTAGGTGACGTATGGGTCCCTTCAGGACCGAATGTGTGCCGGCGTTTTGTTTATAGGCACGAGGAAATTTTTGATTATGGCAGACGGCAGCGGCAGGTTTTTCGTGGAACCTCCCCACTCTCTCCGCCAATAGCTGAGGCGAGCTAGCGTGCCGCCCTGCAGTCAACGCTGTCCATCGAGTGAGCTGTCAGCTCATGCTGGCAGTCTGGACTTCACGTCCAAAGCCCATCACTCTTCATACTACCATAACAAATACCCACGCCGTCGTCAAGCCATGAACACAGTTGAAAAAAGAGACCAGCGGGCCGGTCACATTGAATAAATAACTAATAAGGAAACGGCATATCGGGTGAAAACCTAAGTCACTCGGTGAAATGTATTAGTATGCTGTGTTTGTGTTCGTTTCGTCATGGCAGTAGTGAAACCGTGAAACTTTGAAAGGGGACATTTTTTATAATCCAAATTGCTATGTAAAATAAACAAATTTCTGGCGCCCCCTTATGTTCAGGTAATATTCCTTGGCGTTGCCTACGATAATTTAAGTGTCTTGTTAAGCAGAATTTTCAAATAAGGCTGGTCACTTATTTGAAAATTCTGCTTAACAAGACACTTAAATAATCGTAGGCAACGCCAAGGAATATTACCTGAAGATAAGGGGGCGCCAGAAATTTGTTTATTTTACATAGCAATTTGGATTATAAAAAAATGTCTCCTTTCAAAGTCATATCTCCGGCCGCTCCATGGGTTTGACTGTCATTGAATTGCCTACTCACGTACACTGTATTCGCTCCAAACCCGCTTCCTTATTAGTTATTTATTCAATGGCCGGTCAGCAGGCGACATCCAAAGTATCTTACTGCTGGAGTTTTTCATACAAAAGTTGCTTGTATTTTGTTCAAACGCTATCATTTCCATAATTTTGTTTTACATGCTATTTTTTTTTTTTTTCAAACATTAGAAAGAAAACATATTTGGCTGTAATTTATTTGAACTACATTTTGCTGTGGGAGCGATAGTTTTGGGCTTTAAGACCTGTTTGAGATGAAATTTTAGTTTTTCCTCCATGACGAGTATACAAAAAGCAGTGAGAGTGAGCTCTTACAGCATGCTGTACCCGGCACGTTAAGACCTTTAAATGTGTCGGTGCCTTCGGCGACTTCATGGCTTCTTGTATTATATTCCGGGGGCTACGCGTCGACCCATCTCTAATCCTAATTTTAATGCTGGCGCTCCATTGCTGCCAATATGCAAGATCTAAATCTATTATGAAAAAACATGAAAAAATGAAATGATATTTGAATTTCTGAAAATAAATGATTTTATATCAAAAAAATATGACATGAGGAAAATAAAATATCTTTTTTATTATTATTTAAAATTTTATTGCAAACCGGCAGAGATTACAAGCAAAAAATAACTCAACTGTAAAATGTATGGCGGTGCCGCCCAGTATGAATGTAACTTGCCCGGCGTTTCGTTCGGCGTTTCGTTCGGCGTTTGACGACGACCACGCCGGCTTCGGCGTTGTTAATATAATCCAGCCATTAATGACGAATTTTTAACGGATTTAACGGATTTCCCGTCAGTTCTAGTGGATTAATATGAGTGAGAAAAAAAAGGTATTCTAACGGCTAACGGATTTTTCAGCGGAATCATGAGATTTTTATTCAATTGTAGCATTAATGTCTGAACCGAATCGAATAATTTTTCAAATTGAGCAGTATCGCATGTGTATGAAAATCCGCCACAAGTTTGGTGGTATCTACATACGTCTGTATATCTTCCTTGTGAAAACTAATGATATTTTTCTGTTTTATTTCTATTTTAAATTATTATTATACTGTGCGTGTGTAGCGAATGCCGGAACTTGAGTGTAGAGAGCATGAGTGAAATCGGCTGAAGCTATTGTGCACAAGCAACACTTATTTCTTTGCTATGTAATTGAACTAGAAAAAATCAGATGTTAGCTTTTGACTCCACTTGCGACGAATTATGTTCAAACTTTAATTCATTACTATAGCAAAGTCGTCAGGTTTGCTTGTACACAATTGTTTCGTCAGATTTCATTCATGGCAAACTCAGTCTCAACTCATGCTCCGACTTGCGCTACACACGCTCATGCAAATCAAAGCCATAGCCTACACTCGGAAGCTTTTAGGCAGTTTTTACAGGTGAGAAGTATTCGGGGGTAGGAAAAATTTCGTGTTAAATGTTTCGATCGAGAGTACGGGCAGCATACCAATCCTACTGCAAGCAAAATTTTGAAATTGCGAAATTTCTGATTGGACGGCTGTAAGGATGTTTACCTGCGATTTGTTTTGTTTTTTTGTTTGTATTAATCACCTAATATAATAGTTTAATAATCATTACGTGTTGTGAATTTGTGATATTGTTTATATCAAAACTGTGACTTAATTGAACACGCACACAATTAATTTCGGTAATCATATAAGGAACTAGGCGAGCCAACAAAATGTGCTGGCACGTCTCAGCACAAGGGGAAGAAATTCCTTCCTTCCCTAAAAGTTCTTGTCTGGGTTGGGCCCACTGACTTATAACAATGGACTATTTGCTATTTCATGTGGCACAAAAAATATTGTGTTTCTGTATATCACCGTTAGAGCACCCTTTAAAACGATTACATGAAAAACATGTAAAACTCAACCAATCAGATGTAATTTTGCACCAGTAAATCGAATTGAATGAAAAAAATATATTTTCTTGTGTCCAACTGATATTTTAATCGCTTATAAGGAATTAAACTTATTCCGACTTTAATTTTCAAAAGTTATTCCTAACTGAATCCTGCTTATGGGCAAGAGAGACGGAGCATGGTAAACACTATCTTTACCTTATTCCTTCTGTATCGAAGAGCTTGTCAGCCGGCAGATCTACCTACATTCACTTGTACCTGAATGTAGATACATACTGCATCCGACACCTCTTTGTTACAAAATCATCGCGGGATTAGCGTGGGTGGCTGCACAGCAAATATGCCGCTAGCGATCAGCCGGCTTGGGGTGGTTCTTGCCACCCACATCCCTTGATGCTTGTTAAGCTGTGCAAGATCGTCAACATAACTGATCAGACAGACGGACGGACAGTAAAAAAAAGAAATTGTAGTCGAGACTGCAGACGGACTGACAGAAAAAAAAGATCTAATGCAGGCTTCCTTCTCATGGTGGAACATGAAACCCTAAAAAAAAGAAAATTGATTTTATTTACATGCTGCAAAAAGAAGCAGAATAGAAGACCTCAGCAACGCCGAACAAGTGCTAATTCACCCGGAGAGCTTACAACGCTGGCAAATGGACGATTGAGAGAGAGTGAGAGACCTGAGAGGGGTCTCCGATGTTGTTGAGACCCCGACTTTGGGTAATAATGGGCCCGATCGCCCCCATCCACCCTGGCTAAGCCTCCAAAGCCGTATCAAAATGCTCAGCCCCATTTGAGCGTGTTTTACATCTATTGCCGTGTGTGTGTGGAAACGACCTCCCTCCCGTCCGCGACCATCCCCTTTATGGAACTACTCACTCCATCGCGCTGAATTCGTTACCGAACTGTAAACAACAGAAGAAAGCAACTTGGAGAAGGGCGGCCAAAGGTGACCAAACTAAATCACCCAAAAGAAGAAGGAAGGAAGGAAGGAACTCAAAATTTCATCAAGTCCAATGCGGTTGTCTATGCATATTTATCGCTTATGAGGGAGCAAACCCGATCACACAAAGATTCACACGGTAGATATATAGAAACTAAAGGAAACAAAGTCTCCGGTTAATCTCAATCTAGATAAAAATCCTTACAACTAGCCCTAATAAGCGCTTTCCTATTATGTGACTTATCGAACCCTGTGATCGACGCCTAACCTTAGATGTACACTAAATGACTTTAAAACTGTAAAATTAAGAACAAAAGAACACAAAGCAAATAATAATACTTAGAGAAATTTGAACTAACCTTGTGGTCCTCTATGGACTTACATAACACCTGATTTACTCATATTCGGGATTTCCTCCTTTATCAAAAGGATTGGACACTGGCTTTCCAACTATCTGCTAGCTGCTTCAGGACTACGTTGAAGTCTGAGTTCACCTCCTCGCTTCCCTGCTCCTTCGGATATGAAAGAGCGAAATGTTTTGCCGTAGTTTCTGCCAGAAGGATACTTCCTCGCCGGTATAAATCCAACTTGCCGTCACGCAGGAAAAATTTTCTAAATGATCTTTGTTACGTGCAAGGAAACTTTTTCCTCAAATTTTCTCGCAGGTTCTCCACTACTATGGTATATAAGACTCACCGTCGCACAGGTAAATATTTCAAATAATGCAAATTATATGTGCACAGCATTAATACTAAAATTTTCTTTCAGTTCACCAGTAGAAGGATCTTTAGGAAAATCACTGTCGCACAGGTAAATATTCCATTTAATACAGAGTGCACAGCATTAATAAACCAAAATTTTCTCTGCAGTTCACCAATCGAAAGATCTACATGAAAATTACTGTCGCAGGTAAATATTCTAATTAATACAAATAACGACTGCACAGAATGAATCAATCAAAATTTTCTTTTCAGTTCACTAATAGGAAGATCTACATAAAAAAAATTACTGTCACAGGTAAATATTCTAATTAATACAATTTACGACTGCGCAACATTAATTCTAAAATTTCCTTTCAGTTCACTATTGGAAAGATCTTTAGGAAAAATCACTGGCGCATAGGTAAATATTTCCAATACTAAAACTTATGAATGCGCAGCATTAATAACAATATTTTCTTTCAGTTAACTATTGGAAAGGTCTTTAGGAAAAATCACTGTAGCACAGGTAAATATTCCAATTAATACCATTTATGAATGTGCAACATTAATACCAACATTTTCTTTCAGTTCACTATTAGAAAGATCTATGTGAAAAATCACTGTTGCACAGGTGAATATTTCAAATACTAAAACTTATGAATGCGCAGCACCAATACCAAATTTTTCTTTCAGTTCACTATTAGAAAGATCTATGTGAAAAATCACCGTCGCACAGGTAAATATTTCAAATACTAAAACTTATAAATGCGCAGCATTAATACTAAAATTTTCTTTCAGTTCCCTAGTAGAAAGATCTTTAGGAAAATCACGGTTGCACAGGTAAGTATTCTAATTAAATCGGATCCCATCTGCGGCCCTGATCCCAGTTCGTCTTAGACGAGGGAGGACTGATCTACCCATAGACGTCGTCTACCAACTCGCCTCGCCAAATGAACTGACCAGGAAGAGGTGCAGCGATTGATTTATTGGGTACCGGAATGTTCGGCTCGAGATTACGACTTCGTCTGTGGAATGCCGCTACTTATCGTTCTGAGTTCTGCTGAATCCAGTCGCAACACCCCGGAAATTCCTCCCAATCCCAAGAGAGGAAATCGCTTCGTAACAGATAGAATTCATCTATCAACTCACTCAAGATGACGGAAATCCCGCGGGATGCAGCAAGCGGGTTCAAGCTCTAAGGAAATTGAAGAAAGGACAGGAAAGAAAAATCCTTCAGATGAAGGCTAACCCTAGGGGTTAGTAACAAAGACTGGGACCATCTAAATTTGTTAGTTTAGAGATAATACACAATATATAAACAAAACTACACTCCACTGAGGCTTCAGCCACACCAACCACCGCTCGGAGACCTTTTAATTGGAAGAAAACTGAAGAAAGACAGAAAAATAAAATCCTTCAGGTGAAGGCTAACCAAGAAGGGGTTGGTAACAAAGTGAAAGAGGTTTATCACCCACCACTGAGGAAGTAGTAGGAGGGTTTGCGATAACCTGTAGTTCACAAGTGAAGCTTGCTGGATGACTTCTTGGGGCTACCGAGATCTAATCAACTTTGATCAAGACTTAATATCCTGAGCATGGAAAATTCCGATCGAGAGACCCTTAGCATTCTGCAACCGGTACGAAACACGCCCGATTCGCTCTACATACAACAGTCGCTTTTATGAACTTAGGTGCCAATTTGGCCGCAAAGCGATCAATTGCGCTACTTTGCACAAAATTTCGGACATACACAGTCTTTCCAGGTACAAAAGCTCTTTCTCGAGCTCGCAAGTTGTAACCAGCGGCGTACTTTCGATACGCCTACGTAAGACGGAACTTTACTTCATCGCGCAACAGCTGAAGCTTTTGGTTGACAGGTATGCACTCAATAGCCCCATCGGAATCTGCCTTCAAATCTCGCAGAAGTTGATATGAGCTACCGCTTGTCACCGGATGTCGACCGAAAAGCAAGAAATATGGCGAGCATTTAGACGACTCATGCACGACATTACGGATGGCGAAGCCAATCTCCCTCAGATGCTCGTCCCAATTTCGATGCTCTGTGCCGACGTAGGCGCGAATCGCTGCCAGAACAGACTGATTAACACGCTCAGAGGCGTTTGATTGAGGGGAGTAGGCTGGTGAGAAGATGTGTTTCACCCCGTAACGATCTAACAATTGGACGAATATCTTTGCAATGAACTGACTACCATTGTCTGAATGTACCATTTCCGGAACTCCAAACATTAAGAAGACCCTTTGCTCCAGGAATTTGACAACCCGCGAGGCTGTGGCCTCGGCATTGCTTTCAACAACACAAACTTAGATAAGTGATCCAGTACGATGAAGATATACCTATTACCACCTCGACTACGCGGGTATGGACCTAAAAAATCACAGAAGATGCGTTGCCATGGCAGCTCGGTAGTCCGTCGTGCCCAGGGGAGGTCTTGAAGACACATTGGCCGGCTTGATCAGTTTACACGTTTCGCAGGCGTTTATGAACTGTCATAACTCTGAAGGCATGCTCGGCCAGTAATACTCACCACGTAGTTTCTCTAAGGTTTTTGCGAAACCGAAATGTGCCGCTATAGGAGAACTATGCTTGGATTTTATCAAATCGCCAGTGAGACTATCAGGAACCCATAGCTTCCACTGAACCCGATCCTCTGATACGTTGTTATTTGGAAACAAAAATGAGATATATACCTTACCACCGCTAATTCGTAAGTTCTGAAAACCGCTTGGATTGGAAGTTATCCGCTGGATTCTCTCCACATACGTTTTCTCATGGAATGCGGGAGACTTCAAATCAAGCGAACTGACTTGCGCAGGATAAACTAACTCGTCAGTGTGTTGTTCCGCTGCCTCGTCAGCAAATGACCTGGAAAGAGCATCAGCCACCACATTGTCCTTTCCTTTACGGTATTCAATGTGAAATTTGAAGGCCTGGAGTTTGAGGCTCCAACGAGCCAGCCTGCCGCATAGATCCCGTTGGTCCATGAGCCATTTGAGGCTAGCGTGGTGAGTAATGACCGTGAACTCCAGTCCTTCCACATACGGCCTGAACCTCTTTATACTCAATACGGCGGCCAAACACTCTAACTCGGTTATGCTGTAGTTGCGTTGAGCAGTGTTCAGCTTCTGTAACATGTAAGCGATGGGATGCTCATCCCCATCCACAGAACGCTGAAACAAGACACTTCCAACCCCTGTAGTGCTTGCGTCGCACTGAATGAAAAAGGGCTTGGAGAAGTCCGGATTCGCGAGCACTGGGGCGGTCATCAGATACTGTTTTAACTGTTGGAATGCCAGTTCAGCTTTGTCGTTCCACTCGAACTTGATGTTTTTCTTTAGAAGGTCCGTCATAGGACTAGCGATGGTAGCGAAATGTGGAATGAACCACCTATACCAGCAGCATACTTCGAGGAAGCTACGTATTTTCTTGACAGTTGTTGGCCTTGGCAAGCTCTGAATAGCAGTGACCTTTTCGGGATCGGCCCGCAAGCACCCATCCCAACTACAAAGCCAAGATATCTGACCTCTCTCATACAAAACTTACTTTTCTCCACGTTGATCGTCAGGCCGGCAGCGCGAAGCAACGACGCGACTTCCGCCAGGAGCCTTAGGTGTTCGTCAAACGTGGAGGAAGTAATGAGTAAGTCGTCAAGATACACCGACACTCGGTCATGCAGTTGGTGAGGGATGACCTTGCACATCAGCTTGCACATTGTCTGCTGAGCGTTGCAAAGTCCGAACGGAAGCACCTTGAACTGGTATAGGGGTCTTCCCGGCACTGCAAAAGCCGTTTTGTCTCTTGATCCCACAGCGAGAGGGATCTGCAAGAACGCATCCTTTAAATCTATGGCAGAGATGAGCTTTGTCTCCTGGAGTCTACTGAGGAGTCCATCTATAAGAGGTAACGGAAAGGCATCTGGGACTGTTACTGAGTTTAATTTTCGGGCGTCCAGACAGAGGCGCACTTTACCGTTAGCCTTCTTAACTAAAGTGACTGGTGACGACCATGAACTTTGGCTCTCCCCAATGACTCCTAGCGACAGCATTCGGTCGAGCTCATCGTATAAGGATTTCTGCACTGCCGGAGACACTGAATAGAAACGCTGTTTAATGGGTTTCGCCAGACCAATGTCTATCTCATGCTCTACCAACGTGGTGAGACCCAAGCTTTGCTGACTGAATGATGGAAAGGAGGTGATCACCTCCTGGAAACATTGCGAGTCGTTTTCTGAAAGATCGTGCTGTTGCGAACAAGAAGGTGAGGCTTTTGGCAAGGAGTGAAGCTGAGTGAAGCCGAATGCTTTCCAAAAATCGATTACCAGGTACAGGTGTTGCTGAAGAGAGGGAACTATGTGCAGTCTCATCATACGCGTCTTTCCCCATATTTTACGAGGGCCCGTATGTGCCCCAGGACCTTTTGCTGCCGCCCACAGCTTTCGAAACTGAAGACGGCATCGAGTGGAACAAAATCCCCATCTTGCTCAGGAAACTCTCTGTTCCAGCCCCGAGCACGCTCACATTTGCACCGCTATCCAATAAACCTCGTATCTTTCGTCCCTGAATGTAGACATCGACGTAAGGACGAGGATCCCAAGGATCCTCTTCATCAGATATTACTGTTTCGGCAATGGCAGCCTTTATGACTCTACGCAGGCTGAGGTACCTATGTGTGCGTGGGACAGTCCTGGAGGAAATGGACCCCGAAGCCGATGGGAATTCGCTGACACAAAACGATGCATCCTCTATATCCGAGGTGGAGATTGACGAGCTTTCATCCGAGAAGGTGCAACTACATCTTTCTGAAGGACAGGGTTCCGAGTAGGTGGTAAAATTTGGCGTTCTTTGCGTGCTGGGATTCTCTGTCTGAGTGGAAGAGTTAGACATGTTTACTTTAAGACTGTTAACAGGTTTAGAATTCAATCTGGGTTCGCGAATTTTGTGTTTTGGGAGCACTGCAGCATCGCTGACAGCTCTACGCCGTGGAGTTAACGGTAGCGGTCGGGCTCGGTGTTGGTAGACGATTCTTCTGTCGTGCGCCTGAAGGTTTGGCTTGGAGTCAAACGGCGCTGACCACCTACAAAATTTTGACCCCTGCCTTGGTTTCCCGACAAGCAAGCTCTACATTTCGTTTTAATTACCCCCACTGCACCGCATCCATAGCAGAAGACCCTCTGTGGCCCTAGTGGACAGTTGACGTATACATGACCTTCCGCCGAGCAATTCCAACATGTCACTCGAGATCTAGCGGGTCGGTGAATGTCTCTCGGAGCATTAATTTGAACGCCTCGCGGTGGAACTTCAATGGCGTCTATTCGATTGGACAAAGTATGATTCAAATACGATGTATCTGAATAGATTTCATGCACTGCTCGTCGCGGTGCGACTGCTCGCGGAGAGCCTATATCGGACCATAATTTTTCAAATCGGTTACACAGGTCCCTCAAATCTAGCACGTTATTAGTCTGATAAAGGAGTAACTCCTCCTCTGCTTCTGGGATCGGTATGCTCATTTTGGACACTAACGCGTGAACCGCTAATCGAAAATCGCTGAAGAACTCGTTCACTCCTTGCCTCCTTGACTCAACTAGCTTGCGAATTTCGTAGTCAGTTTCCTGGCTGCGGAATTCGCGTAGGAGTGCTGAACCAGCCAATACCAGTTGGCAGCTTTTCCGGTAACGAGTGTATGAAACCCAGCACACAATTCGGAGGCGGATACTTGTTCTAGTACTGCCAGAGATTCTACCCGAAATATGAACTCTGTCACATCCAAGCTGGATGTGCCATCAAAATTTAACTTCCAGCGGAAGACAGGACTGTGAGATACGCTGTTACGGTCCCTCGCTGCTGGCTGTCGAGTATGAGTTGGAATGTTAAGCGGAGAAACAAGCGAACCCGATAAAGGTGGTACACGAGACCCAGTATTACTTTGTCTCGGCAACGGAGGTACTCCCGTGACTGGACCTCTATTCAAACTTTCCAACCGATCGTTGATCGACGGAATACGTGACCTTGCCGACATTGGGTCAGCAAACGTGTGTGGTATGTCAGTGGGAGCTGCTTGAGCCCTCTGCTCTTCGAATATTGAAAAGTCCAGGTACGACTCGGCAGGCTTAGTGTGGACGTTCCACAAGTTAGGTCCTGGTAAGTCCACCGCAGCGCCTTCCGTGGTCAAAACTGTTTTCGGCTTAGCACCTGTCAACGGGTTAGCCCCTTGACTATCTGTGCTAATCACAGGAACTGTGAGCGTTACGCCTCCAGCGTCCTCAGCCACGGACTCTGTCGTAGGCTGAGAAGCTTCGACACGGCTCAGGATATCCTCCAAAGTCTGGACATAAGCCTGCGCATCAGACTGGACAGAGGGAGACGTATTACGCAGCCGCTGGGCTCTATAGAGTACATGGAACACCTGACTGGTATAACGCGTACGATCTTCGACGGTTCGGATGGGGTCCGAACTCAGGTCACGATTCAGAGCGTCGACTCGACTGATAATATAGTCTAATTCGCGCGCTGGATTTTTATGAGCGTGAGACTTAAAGGGTGCTCTGCCGGATTCCAACTTCTCGGCCTCGTATACTTCTATGAGCTTACGGCGAGCGTTAGCGTCAGTAGATCTAAGGTTGCGTACAGCGAATTCGACCTCAAGCTCATCCGGTGATAAGAAGGAGAAGTCCATCTTGGTCTGAATCTCCCGACACTAGAGAAAAAAAATACCCGCGAGGAAATGCTCTGGTGTTAATATCAACAGACAATTCACCCGGGAATAATACTGAATATTTTAATAAAAGGACGCGTCTATAGTAGTGCCAAGAGTAGTTCAACTAACGATTGCACCCAATACAACAGGGAAACAATGATGTGACTACTCACGATAATTCAACTGAAAATTCCGCCAAGTATGGTAAACAAAAAAAGACCCAAAGTGCGTTTAACGACTTACGATGATACTGCGACCGGGAATTGTGCCAAATATCTATGTATATATAAGAAACCATAAAACCTTTATGATAAGGCCAAAGATGATGCCCAGAAAAATTGTGTCCAATGTATAAATAGAAGGAAAGAAAAAATTAATGTCGCGATAATTCAGACGAAAATTGTGCAAAATAAAACTAATAATAAAAAACGTGTCTATACTAATGAAAGAGAATATTCACCTGAAAGCTGTGCCAAGTAAGGGTAAAAAAAAAGAATGTATAAATGTGTTTATGCTAATGCTGAAGATAATGCAGCCGAAAAAAAAATCGTGCTAGATATATATATATATATAAAAAAAAAAGTTTATAATAATGACGATGAGAATTCCTACGGAACCGTGCCGATACGATTAAAAGAAACACTACTCTGATTTGAGATTATACGTTCTGCGTGTCTTACACGAGCAATCGATTTATACTATGCGTATTACTAACGTTCTTCATTCAAGAAAGGGGGTGTCGGTATGACGGATCAACGCGGAAGGACAGCCTCCCACACACCACAACAACAGAAAAAAAAATCCTATTTTCCAGCCCAGCTGGACAAAAAAAAACAAAACTCTCTCTCACTTCGCCGGCGAACATTGTTCAACTATGCACTTTAGTCAGTCCATACTAGCAATTGTAGAAAACTAAAATTGTGGTACCGGAGCCTGAAGAGCTGCCGTCCCATGTTAGGATGATCAGGACGAACACTACTTTACCAAGGACAAAATCGGGAGGGATGAACATCGTTCATCAACTTGGCAAGAGACTGAAGTCAACAGATCAAGGAAAGGTGAGAGGTCGGTGATCAAGTGGCTGCTTTTACTCGAGTAAGTGATTTATATAAGGAGATAAATCGGAACGGGAAAACCCAACTAAAACTAAAAACGAGAGATAATACGGGCTTCTTCTCGGAACCAGCAGAAGTGAACGGAAATAAGATCCATAACAGTATGAATCGCATACAACGTTCATCAACCACTAATCGACTTAGCCTCCCATCACTAGAAGTTAGGGAAGGTAAATGGGGAATGAAGTTGAGATGAAAGGCGAATGTGAGTTGTCAGTAACTCAGTGGCTGCCAGCACTCAGGAGAGAAGCAGTAGCTGATTGTATATATTAGTATCATCAAAATAATTCACAGGGAGAAGAAAAAAATATTAATGCTTGTATATGCCAAAGGTGACAATGCAAACTTCACAGCAGCTTTTTTTTCTTTAAAAAAAACCCAAAACTAAAATGGGTCACAGCCCGAAACACCATAGAAATTTAATAATATACTGGCTTCTCCCTGGAACCAGCAGATGTAAGCGGAATTAATTTCAAAAGCGTACGCATCGCATACAACGCTAACTGACCACTGCAAACTGAACAACTCACACTTCCATCAAGGAGCCTCCAGAGGGATTACTGAAGTTCATAATAAGGGAAAAAGGGTTTGAACGAAAAAAAAATCTGGTGCGAAGTTGCACACTAAAACCGGTAAGCTGACACCAATGCCCAGACAAGGACAGAATCAAAAGAAGAACATCGTTCAACAACTTGCCAGGTTTGGGTCAGCTGACCAGCTCGTCATGCAAGTAAAACTGACAAGTGGTCGTCATCTCGGCGTCCACGAGCCGAAGCTTGGCTTCAAAAGTGGTACGCCTCGCGCACAAGACTCGCTTGTTGCCGAGGAGATGAGCACTTAAACCAGGAAACTGTTAAATTTAAGGTAGAAATTGACTTAGACTTGACCGAAGGCAGTTTACGATCGCACATACAGCCAGAACCATGGTCGAGTGACCCAGCCGCGATACAAAGGTCGAGCCTAACAAGAGCCAAAAAGGAGCTATAATGGAAGTAACGCACTCCACAGAAGCAAGAAGAGCTCTGCGTAGACCCAGCACCTTGTATCCGCCAGGCAAATCACTTGCGTCAGCTTAAAACATACTGAGGTCTTACAAAACAAAGAAAAGTTCTAATAGTGATAATAACACAAAAAAAATTTAGAAAATAGCATTGAAATAGCAATTGCATTCTAGTCAAGAGAAGCTTGACTAAATGCGAAGAAAAAAAAACAAAGTTTGGGCGCCATTTGTGACGAGAAATGGGCGACCAGAGACCAAGAGAAGCTTGACTGAAGGCCGAAAAAAAACAAATTTTGGCGCCATTTGTAACGACAAATGGGCGACCAGAAAAAATCATTGAAATACTAATTGCACTTTAGTCAAGGGAAGCTTGACTGAAGGCCGAAAAAAAAACAAATTTGGGCGCCATTTGTAACGAAGACTTTGTCAGCCGACAGATCTACCTACATTCACTTGTACCTGAATGTAGATACATACTGCATCCGACACCTCTTTGTTACAAAATCATCGCGCGGATTAGCGTGGGTGGCTGCACAGCAAATATGCCGCTAGCGATCAGCCGGCTTGGGGTGGTTCTTGCCACCCACATCCCTTGATGCTTGTTAAGCTGTGCAAGATCGTCAACATAACTGATCAGACAGGCGGACGGACAGTAAAAAAAAAGAAATTGTAGTCGATACTGCAGACGGACTGACAGAAAAAAAAGATCTAACGCAGGCCTCCTTCTCATGGTGGAACCTGAAAGCCTAAAAAGATGAAAATTGATTTCATTTACATGCTGCAAAAAGAAGGAGAATAGAAGACGTCAGCAACGCCGAACAAGTGCTAATTAGCCCGGAGAGCTTACAACGCTGGCAAATGGACGATTGAGAGAGAGTGAGAGAGCTCAGAGCGGTCTCCGATGTTGTTGAGACCCCGACTTTGGGTAATAATGGGCCCGATCGCCCCCATCCACCCTGGCTAAGCCTCCAAAGCCGTATCAAAATGCTCAGCCCCATTTGAGCGTGTTTTACATCTATTGCCGTGTGTGTGTGAAAACGACCTCCCTCCCGTCCGCGACCATCCCCTTTATGGAACTACTCACTCCATCGCGCTGAATTCGTTACCGAACTGTAAACAAAAGAAGAAAGCAACTTGGAGAAGGGCGGCCAAAGGTGACCAAACTAAATCACCCAAAAGAAGAAGGAAGGAAGGAAGGAACTCAAAATTTCATCAAGTCCAATGCGGTTGTCTATGCATATTTATCGCTTATGAGGGAGCAAACCCGATCACACAAAGATTCACACGGTAGATATATAGAAACTAAAGGAAACAAAGTCTCCGGTTAATCTCAATCTAGATAAAAATCCTTACAACTAGCCCTAATAAGCGCTTTCCTATTATGTGACTTATCGAACCCTGTGATCGACGCCTAACCTTAGATGTACACTAAATGACTTTAAAACTGTAAAATTAAGAACAAAAGAACACAAAGCAAATAATAATACTTAGAGAAATTTGAACTAACCTTGTGGTCCTCTATGGACTTACATAACACCTGATTTACTCATATTCGGGATTTCCTCCTTTATCAAAAGGATTGGACACTGGCTTTCCAACTATCTGCTAGCTGCTTCAGGACTACGTTGAAGTCTGAGTTCACCTCCTCGCTTCCCTGCTCCTTCGGATATGAAAGAGCGAAATGTTTTGCCGTAGTTTCTGCCAGAAGGATACTTCCTCGCCGGTATAAATCCAACTTGCCGTCACGCAGGAAAAATTTTCTAAATGATCTTTGTTACGTGCAAGGAAACTTTTTCCTCAAATTTTCTCGCAGGTTCTCCACTACTATGGTATATAAGACTCACCGTCGCACAGGTAAATATTTCAAATAATGCAAATTATATGTGCACAGCATTAATACTAAAATTTTCTTTCAGTTCACCAGTAGAAGGATCTTTAGGAAAATCACTGTCGCACAGGTAAATATTCCATTTAATACAGAGTGCACAGCATTAATAAACCAAAATTTTCTCTGCAGTTCACCAATCGAAAGATCTACATGAAAATTACTGTCGCAGGTAAATATTCTAATTAATACAAATAACGACTGCACAGAATGAATCAATCAAAATTTTCTTTTCAGTTCACTAATAGGAAGATCTACATAAAAAAAATTACTGTCACAGGTAAATATTCTAATTAATACAATTTACGACTGCGCAACATTAATTCTAAAATTTCCTTTCAGTTCACTATTGGAAAGATCTTTAGGAAAAATCACTGTCGCACAGGTAAATATTCTAATTAATACAATTTATGAATGCGCAGCATTAATGCCAAAATTTTCCTTCAGTTCATTATTAGAAAGATCTATATGAAAAATCACTGGCGCATAGGTAAATATTTCCAATACTAAAACTTATGAATGCGCAGCATTAATAACAATATTTTCTTTCAGTTAACTATTGGAAAGGTCTTTAGGAAAAATCACTGTAGCACAGGTAAATATTCCAATTAATACCATTTATGAATGTGCAACATTAATACCAACATTTTCTTTCAGTTCACTATTAGAAAGATCTATGTGAAAAATCACTGTTGCACAGGTGAATATTTCAAATACTAAAACTTATGAATGCGCAGCACCAATACCAAATTTTTCTTTCAGTTCACTATTAGAAAGATCTATGTGAAAAATCACCGTCGCACAGGTAAATATTTCAAATACTAAAACTTATAAATGCGCAGCATTAATACTAAAATTTTCTTTCAGTTCCCTAGTAGAAAGATCTTTAGGAAAATCACGGTTGCACAGGTAAGTATTCTAATTAAATCGGATCCCATCTGCGGCCCTGATCCCAGTTCGTCTTAGACGAGGGAGGACTGATCTACCCATAGACGTCGTCTACCAACTCGCCTCGCCAAATGAACTGACCAGGAAGAGGTGCAGCGATTGATTTATTGGGTACCGGAATGTTCGGCTCGAGATTACGACTTCGTCGGTGAAATGCCGCTACTTATCGTTCTGAGTTCTGCTGAATCCAGTCGCAACACCCCGGAAATTCCTCCCAATCCCAAGAGAGGAAATCGCTTCGTAACAGATAGAATTCATCTATCAACTCACTCAAGATGACGGAAATCCCGCGGGATGCAGCAAGCGGGTTCAAGCTCTAAGGAAATTGAAGAAAGGACAGGAAAGAAAAATCCTTCAGATGAAGGCTAACCCTAGGGGTTAGTAACAAAGACTGGGACCATCTAAATTTGTTAGTTTAGAGATAATACACAATATATAAACAAAACTACACTCCACTGAGGCTTCAGCCACACCAACCACCGCTCGGAGACCTTTTAATTGGAAGAAAACTGAAGAAAGACAGAAAAATAAAATCCTTCAGGTGAAGGCTAACCAAGAAGGGGTTGGTAACAAAGTGAAAGAGGTTTATCACCCACCACTGAGGAAGTAGTAGGAGGGTTTGCGATAACCTGTAGTTCACAAGTGAAGCTTGCTGGATGACTTCTTGGGGCTACCGAGATCTAATCAACTTTGATCAAGACTTAATATCCTGAGCATGGAAAATTCCGATCGAGAGACCCTTAGCATTCTGCAACCGGTACGAAGCACGCCCGATTCGCTCTACATACAACAGTCGCTTTTATGAACTTAGGTGCCAATTTGGCCGCAAAGCGATCAATTGCGCTACTTTGCACAAAATTTCGGACGTACACAGTCTTTCCAGGTACAAAAGCTCTTTCTCGAGCTCGCAAGTTGTAACCAGCGGCGTACTTTCGATACGCCTACGTAAGACGGAACTTTACTTCATCGCGCAACAGCTGAAGCTTTTGGTTGACAGGTATACACTCAATAGCCCCATCGGAATCTGCCTTCAAATCTCGCAGAAGTTGATATGAGCTACCGCTTGTCACCGGATGTCGACCGAAAAGCAAGAAATATGGCGAGCATTTAGACGACTCATGCACGACATTACGGATGGCGAAACCAATCTCCCTCAGATGCTCGTCCCAATTTCGATGCTCTGTGCCGACGTAGGCGCGAATCGCTGCCAGAACAGACTGATTAACACGCTCAGAGGCGTTTGATTGAGGGGAGTAGGCTGGTGAGAAGATGTGTTTCACCCCGTAACGATCTAATAATTGGACGAATATCTTTGCAATGAACTGACTACCATTGTCTGAATGTACCATTTCCGGAACTCCAAACATTAAGAAGACCCTTTGCTCCAGGAATTTGACAACCCGCGAGGCTGTGGCCTCGGCATTGCTTTCAACAACACAAACTTAGATAAGTGATCCAGTACGATGAAGATATACCTATTACCACCTCGACTACGCGGGTATGGACCTAAAAAATCACAGAAGATGCGTTGCCATGGCAGCTCGGTAGTCCGTCGTGCCCAGGGGAGGTCTTGAAGACACATTGGCCGGCTTGATCAGTTTACACGTTTCGCAGGCGTTTATGAACTGTCATAACTCTGAAGGCATGCTCGGCCAGTAATACTCACCACGTAGTTTCTCTAAGGTTTTTGCGAAACCGAAATGTGCCGCTATAGGAGAACTATGCTTGGATTTTATCAAATCGCCAGTGAGACTATCAGGAACCCATAGCTTCCACTGAACCCGATCCTCTGATACGTTGTTATTTGGAAACAAAAATGAGATATATACCTTACCACCGCTAATTCGTAAGTTCTGAAAACCGCTTGGATTGGAAGTTATCCGCTGGATTCTCTCCACATACGTTTTCTCATGGAATGCGGGAGACTTCAAATCAAGCAAACTGACTTGCGCAGGATAAACTAACTCGTCAGTGTGTTGTTCCGCTGCCTCGTCAGCAAATGACCTGGAAAGAGCATCAGCCACCACATTGTCCTTTCCTTTACGGTATTCAATGTGAAATTTGAAGGCCTGGAGTTTGAGGCTCCAACGAGCCAGCCTGCCGCATAGATCCCGTTGGTCCATGAGCCATTTGAGGCTAGCGTGGTGAGTAATGACCGTGAACTCCAGTCCTTCCACATACGGCCTGAACCTCTTTATACTCAATACGGCGGCCAGACACTCTAACTCGGTTATGCTGTAGTTGCGTTGAGCAGTGTTCAGCTTCTGTAACATGTAAGCGATGGGATGCTCATCCCCATCCTCAGAACGCTGAAACAAGACACTTCCAACCCCTGTAGTGCTTGCGTCGCACTGAATGAAAAAGGGCTTGGAGAAGTCCGGATTCGCGAGCACTGGGGCGGTCATCAGATACTGTTTTAACTGTTGGAATGCCAGTTCAGCTTTGTCGTTCCACTCGAACTTGATGTTTTTCTTTAGAAGGTCCGTCATAGGACTAGCGATGGTAGCGAAATGTGGAATGAACCTCCTATATCAGCAGCATACTTCGAGGAAGCTACGTATTTTCTTGACAGTTGTTGGCCTTGGCAAGCTCTGAATAGCAGTGACCTTTTCGGGATCGGCCCGCAAGCACCCATCCCAACTACAAAGCCAAGATATCTGACCTCTCTCATACAAAACTTACTTTTCTCCACGTTGATCGTCAGGCCGGCAGCGCGAAGCAACGACGCGACTTCCGCCAGGAGCCTTAGGTGTTCGTCAAACGTGGAGGAAGTAATGAGTAAGTCGTCAAGATACACCGACACTCGGTCATGCAGTTGGTGAGGGATGACCTTGCACATCAGCTTGCACATTGTCTGCTGAGCGTTGCAAAGTCCGAACGGAAGCACCTTGAACTGGTATAGGGGTCTTCCCGGCACTGCAAAAGCCGTTTTGTCTCTTGATCCCACAGCGAGAGGGATCTGCAAGAACGCATCCTTTAAATCTATGGCAGAGATGAGCTTTGTCTCCTGGAGTCTACTGAGGAGTCCATCTATAAGAGGTAACGGAAAGGCATCTGGGACTGTTACTGAGTTTAATTTTCGGGCGTCCAGACAGAGGCGCACTTTACCGTTAGCCTTCTTAACTAAAGTGACTGGTGACGACCATGAACTTTGGCTCTCCCCAATGACTCCTAGCGACAGCATTCGGTCGAGTTCATCGTATAAGGATTTCTGCACTGCCGGAGACACTGAATAGAAACGCTGTTTAATGGGTTTCGCCAGACCAATGTCTATCTCATGCTCTACCAACGTGGTGAGACCCAAGCTTTGCTGACTGAATGATGGAAAGGAGGTGATCACCTCCTGGAAACATTGCGAGTCGTTTTCTGAAAGATCGTGCTGTTGCGAACAAGAAGGTGAGGCTTTTGGCAAGGAGTGAAGCTGAGTGAAGCCGAATGCTTTCCAAAAATCGATTACCAGGTACAGGTGTTGCTGAAGAGAGGGAACTATGTGCAGTCTCATCATACGCGTCTTTTCCCCATATTTTACGAGGGCCCGTATGTGCCCCAGGACCTTTTGCTGCCGCCCACAGCTTTCGAAACTGAAGACGGCATCGAGTGGAACAAAATCCCCATCTTGCTCAGGAAACTCTCTGTTCCAGCCCCGAGCACGCTCACATTTGCACCGCTATCCAATAAACCTCGTATCTTTCGTCCCTGAATGTAGACATCGACGTAAGGACGAGGATCCCAAGGATCCTCTTCATCAGATATTACTGTTTCGGCAATGGCAGCCTTTATGACTCTACGCAGGCTGAGGTACCTATGTGTGCGTGGGACAGTCCTGGAGGAAATGGACCCCGAAGCCGATGGGAATTCGCTGACACAAAACGATGCATCCTCTATATCCGAGGTGGAGATTGACGAGCTTTCATCCGAGAAGGTGCAACTACATCTTTCTGAAGGACAGGGTTCCGAGTAGGTGGTAAAATTTGGCGTTCTTTGCGTGCTGGGATTCTCTGTCTGAGTGGAAGAGTTAGACATGTTTACTTTAAGACTGTTAACAGGTTTAGAATTCAATCTGGGTTCGCGAATTTTGTGTTTTGGGAGCACTGCAGCATCGCTGACAGCTCTACGCCGTGGAGTTAACGGTAGCGGTCGGGCTCGGTGTTGGTAGACGATTCTTCTGTCGTGCGCCTGAAGGTTTGGCTTGGAGTCAAACGGCGCTGACCACCTACAAAATTTTGACCCCTGCCTTGGTTTCCCGACAAGCAAGCTCTACATTTCGTTTTAATTACCCCCACTGCACCGCATCCATAGCAGAAGACCCTCTGTGGCCCTAGTGGACAGTTGACGTATACATGACCTTCCGCCGAGCAATTCCAACATGTCACTCGAGATCTAGCGGGTCGGTGAATGTCTCTCGGAGCATTAATTTGAACGCCTCGCGGTGGAACTTCAATGGCGTCTATTCGATTGGACAAAGTGTGATTCAAATACGATGTATCTGAATAGATTTCATGCACTGCTCGTCGCGGTGCGACTGCTCGCGGAGAGCCTATATCGGACCATAATTTTTCAAATCGGTTACATAGGTCCCTCAAATCTAGCACGTTATTAGTCTGATAAAGGAGTAACTCCTCCTCTGCTTCTGGGATCGGTATGCTCATTTTGGACACTAACGCGTGAACCGCTAATCGAAAATCGCTGAAGAACTCGTTCACTCCTTGCCTCCTTGACTCAACTAGCTTGCGAATTTCGTAGTCAGTTTCCTGGCTGCGGAATTCGCGTAGGAGTGCTGAACCAGCCAATACCAGTTGGCAGCTTTTCCGGTAACGAGTGTATGAAACCCAGCACACAATTCGGAGGCGGATACTTGTTCTAGTACTGCCAGAGATTCTACCCGAAATATGAACTCTGTCACATCCAAGCTGGATGTGCCATCAAAATTTAACTTCCAGCGGAAGACAGGACTGTGAGATACGCTGTTACGGTCCCTCGCTGCTGGCTGTCGAGTATGAGTTGGAATGTTAAGCGGAGAAACAAGCGAACCCGATAAAGGTGGTACACGAGACCCAGTATTACTTTGTCTCGGCAACGGAGGTACTCCCGTGACTGGACCTCTATTCAAACTTTCCAACCGATCGTTGATCGACGGAATACGTGACCTTGCCGACATTGGGTCAGCAAACGTGTGTGGTATGTCAGTGGGAGCTGCTTGAGCCCTCTGCTCTTCGAATATTGAAAAGTCCAGGTACGACTCGGCAGGCTTAGTGTGGACGTTCCACAAGTTAGGTCCTGGTAAGTCCACCGCAGCGCCTTCCGTGGTCAAAACTGTTTTCGGCTTAGCACCTGTCAACGGGTTAGCCCCTTGACTATCTGTGCTAATCACAGGAACTGTGAGCGTTACGCCTCCAGCGTCCTCAGCCACGGACTCTGTCGTAGGCTGAGAAGCTTCGACACGGCTCAGGATATCCTCCAAAGTCTGGACATAAGCCTGCGCATCAGACTGGACAGAGGGAGACGTATTACGCAGCCGCTGGGCTCTATAGAGTACATGGAACACCTGACTGGTATAACGCGTACGATCTTCGACGGTTCGGATGGGGTCCGAACTCAGGTCACGATTCAGAGCGTCGACTCGACTGATAATATAGTCTAATTCGCGCGCTGGATTTTTATGAGCGTGAGACTTAAAGGGTGCTCTGCCGGATTCCAACTTCTCGGCCTCGTATACTTCTATGAGCTTACGGCGAGCGTTAGCGTCAGTAGATCTAAGGTTGCGTACAGCGAATTCGACCTCAAGCTCATCCGGTGATAAGAAGGAGAAGTCCATCTTGGTCTGAATCTCCCGACACTAGAGAAAAAAAATACCCGCGAGGTAATGCTCTGGTGTTAATATCAACAGACAATTCACCCGGGAATAATACTGAATATTTTAATAAAAGGACGCGTCTATAGTAGTGCCAAGAGTAGTTCAACTAACGATTGCACCCAATACAACAGGGAAACAATGATGTGACTACTCACGATAATTCAACTGAAAATTCCGCCAAGTATGGTAAACAAAAAAAGACCCAAAGTGCGTTTAACGACTTACGATGATACTGCGACCGGGAATTGTGCCAAATATCTATGTATATATAAGAAACCATAAAACCTTTATGATAAGGCCAAAGATGATGCCCAGAAAAATTGTGTCCAATGTATAAATAGAAGGAAAGAAAAAATTAATGTCGCGATAATTCAGACGAAAATTGTGCAAAATAAAACTAATAATAAAAAACGTGTCTATACTAATGAAAGAGAATATTCACCTGAAAGCTGTGCCAAGTAAGGGTAAAAAAAAAGAATGTATAAATGTGTTTATGCTAATGCTGAAGATAATGCAGCCGAAAAAAAAATCGTGCTAGATATATATATATATATAAAAAAAAAAGTTTATAATAATGACGATGAGAATTCCTACGGAACCGTGCCGATACGATTAAAAGAAACACTACTCTGATTTGAGATTATACGTTCTGCGTGTCTTACACGAGCAATCGATTTATACTATGCGTATTACTAACGTTCTTCATTCAAGAAAGGGGGTGTCGGTATGACGGATCAACGCGGAAGGACAGCCTCCCACACACCACAACAACAGAAAAAAAAATCCTATTTTCCAGCCCAGCTGGACAAAAAAAAACAAAACTCTCTCTCACTTCGCCGGCGAACATTGTTCAACTATGCACTTTAGTCAGTCCATACTAGCAATTGTAGAAAACTAAAATTGTGGTACCGGAGCCTGAAGAGCTGCCGTCCCATGTTAGGATGATCAGGACGAACACTACTTTACCAAGGACAAAATCGGGAGGGATGAACATCGTTCATCAACTTGGCAAGAGACTGAAGTCAACAGATCAAGGAAAGGTGAGAGGTCGGTGATCAAGTGGCTGCTTTTACTCGAGTAAGTGATTTATATAAGGAGATAAATCGGAACGGGAAAACCCAACTAAAACTAAAAACGAGAGATAATACGGGCTTCTTCTCGGAACCAGCAGAAGTGAACGGAAATAAGATCCATAACAGTATGCATCGCATACAACGTTCATCAACCACTAATCGACTTAGCCTCCCATCACTAGAAGTTAGGGAAGGTAAATGGGGAATGAAGTTGAGATGAAAGGCGAATGTGAGTTGTCAGTAACTCAGTGGCTGCCAGCACTCAGGAGAGAAGCAGTAGCTGATTGTATATATTAGTATCATCAAAATAATTCACAGGGAGAAGAAAAAAATATTAATGCTTGTATATGCCAAAGGTGACAATGCAAACTTCACAGCAGCTTTTTTTTCTTTAAAAAAAACCCAAAACTAAAATGGGTCACAGCCCGAAACACCATAGAAATTTAATAATATACTGGCTTCTCCCTGGAACCAGCAGATGTAAGCGGAATTAATTTCAAAAGCGTACGCATCGCATACAACGCTAACTGACCACTGCAAACTGAACAACTCACACTTCCATCAAGGAGCCTCCAGAGGGATTACTGAAGTTCATAATAAGGGAAGAAGGGTTTGAACGAAAAAAAAATCTGGTGCGAAGTTGCACACTAAAACCGGTAAGCTGACACCAATGCCCAGACAAGGACAGAATCAAAAGAAGAACATCGTTCAACAACTTGCCAGGTTTGGGTCAGCTGACCAGCTCGTCATGCAAGTAAAACTGACAAGTGGTCGTCATCTCGGCGTCCACGAGCCGAAGCTTGGCTTCAAAAGTGGTACGCCTCGCGCACAAGACTCGCTTGTTGCCGAGGAGATGAGCACTTAAACCAGGAAACTGTTAAATTTAAGGTAGAAATTGACTTAGACTTGACCGAAGGCAGTTTACGATCGCACATACAGCCAGAACCATGGTCGAGTGACCCAGCCGCGATACAAAGGTCGAGCCTAACAAGAGCCAAAAAGGAGCTATAATGGAAGTAACGCACTCCACAGAAGCAAGAAGAGCTCTGCGTAGACCCAGCACCTTGTATCCGCCAGGCAAATCACTTGCGTCAGCTTAAAACATACTGAGGTCTTACAAAACAAAGAAAAGTTCTAATAGTGATAATAACACAAAAAAAATTTAGAAAATAGCATTGAAATAGCAATTGCATTCTAGTCAAGAGAAGCTTGACTAAATGCGAAGAAAAAAAAACAAAGTTTGGGCGCCATTTGTGACGAGAAATGGGCGACCAGAGACCAAGAGAAGCTTGACTGAAGGCCGAAAAAAAACAAATTTTGGCGCCATTTGTAACGACAAATGGGCGACCAGAAAAAATCATTGAAATACTAATTGCACTTTAGTCAAGGGAAGCTTGACTGAAGGCCGAAAAAAAAACAAATTTGGGCGCCATTTGTAACGAAGACCTTGTCAGCCGACAGATCTACCTACATTCACTTGTACCTGAATGTAGATACATACTGCATCCGACACCTCTTTGTTACAAAATCATCGCGCGGATTAGCGTGGGTGGCTGCACAGCAAATATGCCGCTAGCGATCAGCCGGCTTGGGGTGGTTCTTGCCACCCACATCCCTTGATGCTTGTTAAGCTGTGCAAGATCGTCAACATAACTGATCAGACAGGCGGACGGACAGTAAAAAAAAAGAAATTGTAGTCGATACTGCAGACGGACTGACAGAAAAAAAAGATCTAACGCAGGCCTCCTTCTCATGGTGGAACCTGAAAGCCTAAAAAGATGAAAATTGATTTCATTTACATGCTGCAAAAAGAAGGAGAATAGAAGACGTCAGCAACGCCGAACAAGTGCTAATTAGCCCGGAGAGCTTACAACGCTGGCAAATGGACGATTGAGAGAGAGTGAGAGAGCTCAGAGCGGTCTCCGATGTTGTTGAGACCCCGACTTTGGGTAATAATGGGCCCGATCGCCCCCATCCACCCTGGCTAAGCCTCCAAAGCCGTATCAAAATGCTCAGCCCCATTTGAGCGTGTTTTACATCTATTGCCGTGTGTGTGTGGAAACGACCTCACTCCCGTCCGCGACCATCCCCTTTATGGAACTACTCACTCCATCGCGCTGAATTCGTTACCGAACTGTAAACAAAAGAAGAAAGCAACTTGGAGAAAGGCGGCCAAAGGTGACCAAACTAAATCACCCAAAAGAAGAAGGAAGGAAGGAAGGAACTCAAAATTTCATCAAGTCCAATGCGGTTGTCTATGCATATTTATCGCTTATGAGGGAGCAAACCCGATCACACAAAGATTCACACGGTAGATATATAGAAACTAAAGGAAACAAAGTCTCCGGTTAATCTCAATCTAGATAAAAATCCTTACAACTAGCCCTAATAAGCGCTTTCCTATTATGTGACTTATCGAACCCTGTGATCGACGCCTAACCTTAGATGTACACTAAATGACTTTAAAACTGTAAAATTAAGAACAAAAGAACACAAAGCAAATAATAATACTTAGAGAAATTTGAACTAACCTTGTGGTCCTCTATGGACTTACATAACACCTGATTTACTCATATTCGGGATTTCCTCCTTTATCAAAAGGATTGGACACTGGCTTTCCAACTATCTGCTAGCTGCTTCAGGACTACGTTGAAGTCTGAGTTCACCTCCTCGCTTCCCTGCTCCTTCGGATATGAAAGAGCGAAATGTTTTGCCGTAGTTTCTGCCAGAAGGATACTTCCTCGTCGGTATAAATCCAACTTGCCGTCACGCAGGAAAAATTTTCTAAATGATCTTTGTTACGTGCAAGGAAACTTTTTCCTCAAATTTTCTCGCAGTTTCTCCACTACTATGGTATATAACACTCACCGTCGCACAGGTAAATATTTCAAATAATGCAAATTATATGTGCACAGCATTAATACTAAAATTTTCTTTCAGTTCACCAGTAGAAGGATCTTTAGGAAAATCACTGTCGCACAGGTAAATATTCCATTTAATACAAATTATGAGTGCACTGCATTAATAAACCAAAATTTTCTCTTCAGTTCACCAATCGAAAGATCTACATGAAAATTACTGTCGCAGGAAATATTCTAATTAATACAAATTACGACTGCACAGAATGAATCAATCAAAATTTTCTTTTCAGTTCACTAATAGGAAGATCTACACAAAAAAAATCACTGTCACAGGTAAATATTCTAATTAATACAATTTACGACTGCGCAACATTAATTCTAAAATTTCCTTTCAGTTCACTATTAGAAAGATCTAAATGAAAAAAATCACTGTCGCACAGGTAAATAATTCAAATACTAAAACTTATGAATGCGCAGCATTAATAACAACATTTTCTTTCAGTTCACTATTGGAAAGATCTTTAGGAAAAATCACTGTCGCACAGGTAAATATTCTAATTAATACAATTTATGAATGCGCAGCATTAATGCCAAAATTTTCTTTCAGTTCATTATTAGAAAGATCTATATGAAAAATCACTGTCGCACAGGTAAATATTCCAATTAATACCATTTATGAATGTGCAACATTAATACCAACATTTTCTTTCAGTTCACTATTAGAAAGATCTATGTGAAAAATCACTGTCGCACAGGTGAATATTTCAAATACTAAAACTTATGAATGCGCAGCACAAATACCAAATTTTTCTTCCAGTTCACTATTAGAAAGATCTATATGAGAAATCACTGTCGCCCAGGTAAGTATTCCAATTAATAAAATTTATGAATGCGCAACATTAATACCAACATTTTCTTTCAGTTCACTATTAGAAAGATCTATGTGAAAAATCACCGTCGCACTAAAATATACGCCTAAGCTACGACAAAGAGATCTAGAATCACCCCTCTGATCTCATATATTCTACAGAACTGTCAAAGTTTGTGAGGCCGGCCAGGGGGGTGATTCTG
Organism: Dioctria linearis; assembly: GCA_963930735.1. Lineage (NCBI taxonomy): Eukaryota > Metazoa > Arthropoda > Insecta > Diptera > Asilidae > Dioctria > Dioctria linearis. Next base: position 233,479,149 of record OZ005740.1, on the reverse strand, counting down.
TGCTCTTTGTCGTTCTATTTAGTCGTGAATTTTGAAATATTTTGTCGAGTTTTTTCTTTTAACACAGTTCATTCTGTGTCTTCACTATTATATACCACAAAATGAACTATAATGAATTTTCGATGAACAAACGTCAAAAAACACGACTAAGGACGTTTGCCAAACGGGCTAAATGCTGGCTAAATTCCAGTTTGCATTGGAAATTTAGCCAGCTAATTCCAGAGCTGTGCCAAACCAAAGTGGAATTTAGCCAATTGCTCAGCTGTCACTTTTATTTCAAAAGTAAAGCATTGTGTGGTATTTAAGATGGATTTGCAGGAAATAAACAAGGAAGGTATGGCCGTAATATTATTTTCTTGTATTTGTTAATTTTACCAATAAATACTTCTAAAAATCTTTCAAATAAACCGCACTTGTCAAATAATTAGACTAATGTGAAGAAGAAGAATTAGCAAGCTCGAAAGTTTACTAAACGGAAAAGAAATAGATTTAGCCAGCATTTAGCACGTTTGGCAAACGTCCTAAATAATCGACAAATTAGTCAACTGCTCCCAGAGGTTGTGACAAAATTTTTACACTGGTAAATGGAAATTCTACACCTAATTAGAGCAATTCAAGTGCTTAAATTCGAAATAATATTTTGAATTTGTAATGTGAAGTGTCATTTTCAGTTCATTCCACGTCAAAAACACAAAAAAATCAGTAGAAATCACTGACATATAATAAGAATGGACTGAGCGTTCTTGGTTCAAAAATGGCACAAATATTGAACAGGCTTTGAAAACCCTTTATTTCGTACAATTGCACACCGATTCATAATTTATTATTATTTGTCGATTGGAAACACTAAAGATGTTATAAATTATTTTACGTCCTTTATCTTCTTTCACTCCACACTTTAACTGAGTTAAATGATAACGCGCGAGGTAAAATATTAATAACTTTTTTTCTTATTTTCTTATAATAAAAGAAGAACAAAGAAAAAGAACACCACAGAATAAAAATTTGTAAATAATTAGGAAGCAAACTATTATAACTATATATATATATAATAATATTATAACACACAAAAATGATTTCAATTCCCCGATTTCTATTACTCGCCCGATATGTGAAGACTAAACTGCCTTTTCCGGTACGTGTACCTGCCGTTCATTGATGGTGCCTTCATTTTGCTGATACCGCAATCATTTTTCATGAAATTGATTCGTTGCACCTTTGCCCGTACATTGTACCGGGCAATGAACTGACCTCATTGATGAATTGGGTTGACTTGCAGAATATTTGACTGAACTGTCCTCACGTGTCGTAGACATTTCGGGGGACCTTGAAATCCTATGGTTTCAAAACTGAAAGGATAAAATTATTGTTAGATATGGATGTTTCTTGTGAGGGCATTTCCTCCCTGCACAAGTTAATCATCCGCTGATGAAGGAGTTACTTGAAGGGCGCTCCGACTCGCCCTGCGTAAGGGAATGGGATGTAAGGATAAGTGAAAAACTTTGGTTGGGGTTTCAGTATTAGGTGGAAAGTGAAGTGCCTTCATTTTTTAACGATGGATAGATTCTGGTCTGCTGCTTCAAAGTGTCAAGGTTTATAGAGGTTGCAGTAGAGACTGGTGAGTCGATTGTTGTTATCGATATTGGAGAAGTCTCATTGCCTTGACAAGCTGCAGTTTGGCTGGTTACTACAGATGTCAGCTGAATGTCCGGTTCTGAGTGGGATCGTCGCGCTTGTTTGTGCAATAGATATGTGGTGAGCGGGCTGCAGATTGCAGCCAATAGCCACCAACTCTTTCCATGAATGTTTTGAATAATGCATATATTTATGATGATGCTCGCAAGGTATTTTATCAAGCGAATGACGAACCAGGTGCCCAAAATGGCAGATGTAATATTTCCAAACGCAGTGAAAAACGACCAAGTTCCTTACAGATATCTTTGAATTTGACTTAGATGCCCTGAAGAGAGCAAACGAATGTTTTGCCGGTCAGTGTTATGTCCTATTATCACTTTCGTAAGGACATTTTCGATGGCTTTTCTCTCGGATGGATACATAATTTGTCTTCTCAATTCATCCGTGGCTTCATAGGTGTAGATTCCTGACTTGATCAGATCATGAGTATCTTCGTACTTCCATGGAATATTTTCCGATAGGTTTAGATGTTCGGGAGGTTCTAATCTATGACTTTCGGGTGTGAAGTCGTACCATGCGCCATGCAGTAAATATGCTGTGCTGAGAGTGTTAGAGTATGGTATTTCTGTACCGTATTCTTGTAACAGATGATTAGTTGGGGCCATGAAATAACTCTTGTTATTATATGTAACGGCGAGCTCATTGTAACATCGATCAGTTTTCCTGACTGCGACTTCCACGGCTTGGCATCTTATGAGGTATATTACTTCTCCGCATGATACAGCGGTGTAGCCAGGCTCTTTCATTTTCATGAAGGCGAATTCAGAAGGATGAAGATGCGCAACTGCCAATTGCGTCTCTAAGACTTGACGCTCCAGTTCACATTTCTTGTGTATCAGATGGGCATAAAGATCTTCAATCTGTTTTTTAATATGTCTCTCCACGTAGACGAATTTAGTATTAATATACGTAAAAAGATCTAAACTTTTTGTAGACTTTGTTTTAAATATATAATCGCCAGTGGTTTTCTTGACTATTATTAGCCTTGGATGTTCAGTTTGGAGCCCGGGGTGGCGACAAACAGACGTGGCTTTTATAGTTTCCAAAGCATTTGTTGTTCAGTTACGTCTAAGGTTTGAATTTTTGTAGCATTGCCTTCGTATAGTACATTGTATGTTAATGCTTCACAGGACGTATCTGGAATCATATCCCAGAAATTCATACCATATTCGGGATCTACACATTTGCCTTTGAGATATGGGCAGAGAATATTGCTGCGTAAGATAACTTGATTATCTTCCAGTCGGACAGTAGTGATATAATCTGTTATTGTGAATTCCATAGCATGTATGACAATAACATTTTTCCAACTATTCGGGCCATAGGTATATGATGCTCCAACACAGTTTCCCTGTGCATCTACGAAACCTGCTATAATTTCTGTCTACCGAGATGTAGCGTTCTTTTCAATATTTTCAAGTAACTTGTTATTTAGCAAACGGTAAGTGCCCTGCTGATGAATCTTCATACACTCTTCTTGTGTTAGGTCAGTAATGAAGGTACTTAAGCCTCCCCCGGCCAACGAGAGATGGCTGAACATACCACAGAAATATGCGGATTGCAATACATTAATTTTACATTGATAAACGTGGATTGATGTGACGTCTGTTAATTCTAATAACTGAATATCTTCGTGTTCTTGAAGGACATTTGATGATTTGAAAGTGCATTTTTTCACACTTAGAACGGAAAATCTCGTACGATTAATCTTCTCATGGCCACAATCGTATGCTATCAGAGCCAAGATTCCTTGGAGGAGGACGAAAGGCAGAAATTGGTTCCACATGATGTATTTTATTCGCTGTGAATGAGTTATACATAATTTTATAATTAATAAAGTTGACTAAAACTAAGCTTTTATTTCGATAAATAACTATTTAATAGGTTATGTCTTAAGCAAGTTGTTCCTTCTGAAATGGCAGAACGCATATCTTGGTTATAGGTCTCTACAATTGCGTGCTTGAAGTTTTGAGAGTCACAACTCGAGTTTGGTTATCCTTTCCTTTGTGTGTTTCTACAACTCTGGCCAACCGCCAGGCAGATGGAGAAAGCGTCTTTCAAAATGACGAGATCTCCAATGTGAACAGGGGATTGTTCAGACTTCCACTTCTGTCGATGCTGTAGTCGAGAGAGATATTCTGTCGACCATCGCTTCCAAAAGTCGTTTTTCAGTTTTTGCAAATGTTGCCAGCGGGATAATGATGATATGTTTACATGGTCCCAATCAGACTCAGGTAAAGTTAATGGAGCATTTCCAATAAGGAAATGTCCTGGAGTGAGAGGAGTTTAATCTTCTGGATCTTCTGTTAGAGGGCGTAGCGGCCGGGAGTTTAGTATTGCTTCGATTTGTATTAGAATCGTATTGAGTTCTTCGAATGTCAATAATGTTTGGCCAACTATCCTGCGAAGATAATATTTAATTGACTTCACTCCAGCCTCCCATAAGCCTCCAAAATGGGGAGTGGCTGGAGGAATGAAATGCCAAGTCACATTTTGTGTGGCAAAAGCCTCGCTGGCCTTTTGAATGCTCACTTTTATGGCTTCATTTGTTTCCTTTTCAAGCATTTTAGAGGCTCCAATAAAATTGGTTCCGTTATCACTGTAGATGTCCTTACAGACTCCTCGCCTGGAGAAAAATCTACGTAACGCAGCGAAAAAGGCTTCCGACGTTAGGTCACTCACCACTTCGATATGCATGGCTTTCGTAGCGAAACAAACAAATATAGCAATATATGCTTTCGAAGTTTTTGCATTACGAACTTTGCTTAATTTTATATTGATAGGACCTGCGAAGTCGATACCTACAGCATAGAATGGACGTTCTAAATTTACTCGTGGTGGGGGTAAATTGCCCATGATTTGGTTTGCAGTTTCTTTCCTCCAACGAAAGCATGTTATACATTGGTGTAATAACTTTTTAATTGTACCTTTCACGCCTGGTATCCAATAACCTTTCCTTAAAGTTGCTAGTACTAAATTTGGACCGCCATGTAATGTGATTTTATGAATGTAATTAATTAATAAAGATGTTAATTTCGATGTGCGGGATAGTATTATTGGATGCTTTTCTGCGAATGTTAAACTTGAATTTTCGAGACGATTCATCTAAAAATGGGTTGAGTTGAGAGATTTGATCGGACTTTTTGCAGATATTGGGCATTTTCTCTGAAATTCTTCCAGTTCTCGATAGTATGAATATTGTTGACTTTCCTGAACTAGTTTGAGTCTCGCCTCCTTTAGCTCCTGTACGGTTAGATAAGAGGGCATTGGTTTATTATTATTTCCTTTGCATTTTTCAAGAAATCGACGACAGTATGCAACAACTCTGCAAGCTCTGTTGAAGTTTGAAAATCTATTAGCTATTTGTTCTGTGTCTAATTTGAGTTGATAAGATCTGATTCTCTTCATTTCTTTCACTGTAAGATCATAGTCAGGGTTCGCTGTGAGTTTTGGCCAGTCTTCAGAATTCTTTACCAACCAATCTGGACCTTTCCACCAATAAGTTGCTTTTCACAAGCTCGGATGTATGCACTCCCCGAGATGCTAGATTTGCGGGATTTTGCTCCGAAGGTACATGACGCCAACAACATTCAGTGGTGTTGTTATGAATTTCAGAAACTCGATTGGCGACAAATGACTTCCATCGATTTGGATGACTATTCAGCCAAGCGAGGACCACGGTAGAGTCCGTCCAGAGATGAAATGCTTCAGCTTGCCCTAAATGTTTTCGTAACTCCAATCGCGGTAGAGAAATTGTCTTGACAGGCGCAACTCGTGTTTTGGAAATAATTAGCTGAATAGAAATATGCCCATCAGATGTAATAGTTCGTGCATAAATAACTGCTGCATATGCTCATTCGGAGCTGTCACAAAATCCATGATATTCGATTTTCGCGGTGGTAAGATAACCTAGCCATCTGGGCAATCTTATTTGTTCGATGGCTTTTAAATCATAAGCGAACGTAACCCACTCTTGCAATAAGTCTTCTGGAAGGTGAGTATCCCAGTCTCTTCCTACAAGCCAGAGCTTTTGCATTAAAATCTTTCCGCAAATTATAATAGGACTGAGCCACCCTGAAGGATCAAAGAGTTTGGCTATTTTTGATAAAATACTGCGTTTAGTTGGTGCTCCACTCATATCTATGGTTAGTTTATAACAGAAGGCGTTTTCCTTTGGATTCCAGCTAATCCCTAATGCCTTAATAGTTGACTCTCCGTCAAACAGCGCAATGGGTTCCTTGACTACGTCATCAGAGGCGAGATCATTTAATATATCTGGATGATTTGCCGCAAATTTGCGCAAGAGAAACCCTCCCCGTTTGAGCAGCAAAGTAAGATCTTTCCTTAAATTAACGATTTTTTTTAGACTCTCGTGACCAGTTAAAACGTCATCGACATAGAAATGGTTTAATAAACATTTCGATGCTTCAGGGAAGTCGCTTTTTTCATCTTCGGCTAGTTGCTGAAGGGTCCTGATTGCTAGATAAGGGGCGCATGAAACTCCAAAGGTTACTGTCATAAGACGGTAATCTTTTACATTCTGATTCACAGTCGATCTCCACAAAATACGTTGATATTCAGTATCATCAGGGTGTACCCAAATACGACGATACATTTTCTCTATATCAGCTGAAAAAACAAATTTGTGAAATCGCCAACTTAATAAGAGAATCGTGAGATCCCTTTGAAGGGATGGTCCTGTCATTAGTAGCTCGTTCAATGATTTCCCTGATGATGTTTTACAAGAAGCGTCAAAAACTACCCTCAGCTTAGTGGTGGAACTCGCTTCTTTAATTGCGGCGTGATGAGGGAGATAATTACTTTTAAAAGTTTCATTACCGGCCGGAAACTTCTTCATCTTTTCCTGCGGTACTACTTCTTCCATTTGATTCGAGGTAAGGTAATCCATGAGAACTTCATTATACTCTTTAAATAACCCTCTGTTTTGAATGGCCTTTTCCATAGAAAGGAGACGCTTCATAGCAATGTTGCGAGAGGAGCCTAGCCAGGGTTCTGATGCAGCTTGGAACGGTAGTCTAACAACGTAAGATCCGTCAGGTTTTCGTTTATGTGTTGTTCGATAGATTTCTTCACATAGGATGTCTTCGGGGTTTTCAGGCTTGAATGGATAAGGCTCTTCTATTTTCCAGAATGTTCTTAAGTCAAAATTTAACTCGAGGGTATTAACCAAAGAAATTACTTCGGTTTTAGCTGCTTTCGGTGTATTACTGTTAATTTGCCCAGATAATATCCATCCGAATATTGTATTTTGGCCCATGGGAGTGCCAAGAGGGCCTATTTTCACTCCCTCTCGTATAATTAAAGGGTAGACATCTGCTCCAATTAAGATGTCTATTCGATTGGGTATATGATATGTAGGATCGGCTAAAGGTAAGTTATGGATGTGCTCCCATCTACCTTGAAGGAAGGCTTTGGATGGTAGAAAGTCTGTTAAAGTATCGAGGGCGACAGCATCTGCTTCCACACTTAGATCTTGATATCTTGATCTTAAGAATAATTTTGCCATCTTACGTGAACTGGCAGCTTCGCTATTTGCCAGACCTGTGATCTTAACAAATGTATTACTCATTTTAATTTTCATTCGAAGTATAAGAGAATTAGTCACGAATGTTATTTGAGACCCTGGGTCTATCAATGCTCTTGCTACTTGACGGCCTTCAGGGGTTTCAACATATAAAAGTGCCGTGGCTAACAGTACCTGTCGGTTTTCTGATATGAAAAGCGAAGAAACATTTGAAGCTGATATTTCCATATTTGTTTTGTTGGGGCAGGTCATGACGGATCACTTAGAATTTGTAATGCAATTTGATGCTAGGTTCGTCGTTTGTTTACTAAATGCTGAATGGAGAAAAGTGTGGTGCTTTTCTCCGCATTGAATACACCGTGCAGTACTTAGGCATTTATTAAATGTATGATATTTGCCTAGACAATTGATACAATATCCCTTTGATTTGGCAATTTTCAAGCGTTGCGTAGGTTGAAATTTTAAGAATCTGGGGCATAGGCGAATGGGATGATTTTCATTGCAAATTTTACATGCTGCTTGAGTCATGTGAAAATTTTGAAATTTTAATTTATTATTGCTTTCCTCGAATCTTTTGTGGTCATATGGAGAGTTCGTTTTCTGTTTTGTCCCAGATATCGCTTCCAATGTTCGAAATCTGAGCTCTAAGAGTTTTTTAAATTCATTCCATGTAGGAACATCTGTAGTGTCGCCTATAGACTCTTCCCATGCTTTATGAGTCTCTGCCGGAAGTCTTTGAATGATTAGATGAATGAGAAGGGGGTCCCAGTGCAAGGTGTTAATTTGCAAATTATTTAATGAAGCAATGCACTCACTGGTTACGTCCAAAAGACCCTTAATGGGATGTGCTGATTCAACTGAAAGTTTTTGTTGTGAGGTGAGGGTTTTTAATAGAGATGATACGAGAATGCGTTTATTTTCATATCTCTCGGTTAATGACTTCCAAGCGGATGCGTAATTTGCTTGAGTTATGCTAAATTGTTTTATTACATATGCTGCTTCACCTGTTAGAGTTGTTTTCAGATAATGAAATTTTTGGACATCTTCTAGATTGGGGTTTTGATGAATCACGGCGAAATAAAGATCTCGAAAGCTTACCCAATCATTGTAATTGCCAGAAAATTTCGGTAAAGATATTCTAGGGAGATTTGACTGCCCTAGGGATTTATTATCAACATGTGTTGAGGAATTTGTAGCGGATATACCCGGAATTGTGGGATCACCAGATTGAGCTGCCTTTTCTAACTTTTCTACATTTTCTACCAGCTCACCTTTGAAGTCGTAAAAAAGTGCTTCTTGTGTTTGAAAAAGATCATCTTTGAAATAATCAATTTCGGAGTCTTCAGATGATTTTAGTTGACTTAGCGTAGCTTCATGGCCAAGAAATTTTTGCCAAAGATCATGCCAGCCATTCATGCGAGCAATATAATAACCATGTGTACGTCGAGGAAGAGGGGGTTTTTTTTTTGTGTTTGACACAAATTTGGTCATTTGCTCGATTAAGTTCTTTTGAGCTTGAATCAATTTAGCAACTTGATTTTCAGACATTTTTGTTAGTAGAGATAAACACTTGACACTTAATTTGCACTTCACTTAGCCTAATGAAAGAGAATGGGACTTACAGGTTTTGTAGAGGATACTTAAATACTCCACTAATGATGCTCCTGGATGCTAGATCCGGCTCGAAGGACCAATGATTATTTTACGTCCTTTATCTTCTTTCACTCGACACTTTAACTGAGTTAAATGATAACGCGCGAGGTAAAATATTAATTACTTTATTTCTTACCTTCTTATAATAAAAGAAGAACAAAGAAAAAGAACACCACAGAATAAAAATTTGTAAATAATTAGGAAGCAACTATTATAACTATATATTTATATAATAATATTATAACACACAAAAATGATTTCAATTCCCCGATTTCTATTACTCGCCCGATATGTGAAGACTGAACTGCCTTTTGCGGTACGTGTACCTGCCGTTCATTGATGGTGCCTTCATTTTGCTGATGCCGCAATCATTTTTCATGAAATTGATTCGTTGCACCTTTGCCCGTACATTGCACCGGGCAATGAACTGACCTCATTGATGAATTGGGTTGACTTGCAGAATATTTTACTGAACTGTCCTCACGTGTCGTAGACAATTGAATTAAATTAAAATTATTTAGGAAGTTAAACTTGTTTTAATTAACCCAAAAATTCATTTGTAATGTTACTGAAAAATGTGCTCCTCTGCAGATTTGTTGTCAAATTTCCTTGAGCTTGTAAGAGATAGACGTATAAAAACAATATATTTGTCTGAATTTTTATCTCAATTCCATTGCATTCCAATTAATACAACCGTACTGTTTCCAAAATTGGTTACAGTTCAGTGTACATTTTGAGCTTGAAAGAGACAAATAGATTTTAGCCAAAATTTGTGCCATTTTCGACTATAGGAATTAGATAGGATGGCTCAGTCCATTCTTATTATATGTCAGTGGTAGAAACGTTAATTTCATTTAGTCGATTATTTTGCCATTCAAGTTCGACAAAACCCACAGAATCACCCTACAGGTTGGAAAAGCCAGCACTGTGTTTCACGCTTTATGTTTTCACCGCATTTGTTTAATATTTAACCATGGAGGATTTTGACAGTGGTTGCTGCTCATAGCTTAGAATATAGAGCAAACAGGTATGGTGATAAGCCAGATTTTGCGTAATGAATTTCTGGTTGTGTTGGTAGTCCATTTTTACATGTATTTACCACTGACTTATAACAATGGACTGAGCGATTTGCTTTTTCATGTGACACAAAATATATTGTGTTTCTATATATCACCATTAGAGCACCCTTTATGGAGATTACATAAAAAAAACTTGTAAAACTCAATCAATCAGCTCAAATTTTACACCCGTAAATCGAATTTAATTAAAAAAATATATTTTCTTGCGGCCAAGTGATATTTTAATCGCGTATAAGGAATTAAACTCATTCCGACTTTAATTTTCAAAAGTTATTCTTAACTGAATCCTGCTTATGGGCAAGAGAGACGGAGGATGGTAAACACTATCTTTACCTTATTCCTTCTGAGGTGATTGCGTCTGTAGCCAACATAAAAACATCAAATGGCATGAGCAAACGCTCCAGAATGCAATACTTTGTGTTGGTAGCTCCAACTCTGCCATAAGGCTGAAACAGATTACACTTTAGTGCGCGGCGCGACATCGCGGCAAAATGAACGGTGAAATTGTTCCGCCGCGCTGTGTCAAAGATTGCAATAAGAGCGCAGCAGTGTAGATACGGCGCTCTTATATTGGTACTACAGATTTTCAAGAGAAGTTGCCTACCCCAAACATAATTTTTTTGTTGGTACCACTGAAAGTGAGCAGCAAATTTAGGATTTTAGAAATGACTACGCGGCAAAAATTTTCGCCGCGCTATCGCGCCGCGTTCAATAGGAAACACATGTTCTCTAACATTTTGCGGCGTTGTCGCGCCGCGCACTAAAGTGTAATCTGTTTCAGCCTATAGGGCGAAAGAGAGAACTATAAAACTTGTGCCATGCTTTCCTATAGGAAAATGACAATACGCTCAGTCCATTGTAATAAGTCAGTGGTATTTACACTCCATCCCTAATCTAAACAACTTATCAATTTGCAAAAAGTAAACAAAGGTTTTGTGCGGGGCATCTGTGGTAAAAAATGTTCTTTTTCTACTTTGTTTTGAAACAATTCACATAATTAATTTATATATATAACAAAAAAGATAATTTAGATAGTGCAGTTGCCTCAAACAAGATTTCCCTAGTTTATAATCCAATTTATATTTGCAAGCACTGACCGAGCACTTCATTTTTGTTTTTTTAATTAATATGAAGATTTTAACTGGCACTAGTGGCACTATAAAACTTTGCACTAAATAAAGTTCAAAGATAAATAGTTTTGAAAAGAATTGATTCGGTACTTTTGTTAAATTTCACAAAAGAATTTTAAGTTGACTAAATCTGCTCACAAAACAAAATCACATTTGACAATTCTGCAACCAGCTTGACAAATCTTTCTTGTAGCATCTCACTTACTCCTATGTATAGTCTCCTGCTCTTGACAAATTACGCACATGTACACGAATTTTACACGATTCAACAATTCCTGTTTTCTATATATTCTAAGGCTCATAGTTGTCGCCGGTCGTCGTAATTGTGTTTAGGCCTTGAGGAATGTTTTTAGACTGAGTTTCTCAGCTCCATCAAGTTGGCCGGTCAACTTTTACTTTTTTAATTTTTTATTGCACGTATCGGTTGTTGGTCGTTTGTTGGTGATTGTTGGCTTAATTTAAACGTTTGTTGGATAATAGTTTTTTCGGAAATCAAAAAAGAAAATTCACCATCAAGTTAGCCGGAAAATTCTTATTTTTAATTTTATTTTATTTATAACCAGCTCAATCAATGCGTAATCGTTTGTTGGACTCGTTTTTATTAATAAAATCGTTTGTTGGTCCCTCAATTCTTCGCTAATTCCATAAGCAATTGACGTAAGCTACTACACATGAAGTTGTAGCTGATATTAGCCAAATTATAATTTGCTGCTAAAGCTCCAGTAACACCAACATGATAATGAACTAAAAGCCATATGTTGATATATTTCATGCATTGACAACTATTGTCAAGGATATTGCTGAATTTTTATTAAATTTATTTAAAAATTTTCATTGAAGAAAAGTACCATTTCTGAACTGGGAATTTTAACACTGAAAAGTGAACGAGCTCAAAAAGTTACAGATCTCACAGGAAACACTTTAAATCTGAGCGGCAGGGTATGAATTTAAGGAGGCGAACCTTTATTACAAAATGGATTAGATTTAGCCATGAAATTTTTAAAAATAGTTCCATCACATAGCCGAAAATTTTTAACAATAATGTGGTCCAGTTGATTTCAATCTTACAATATTAGCTGCGTTTTTTTATCTCACTGATCTGATCCGGTTCAATTTTATGTACGTAAAACGACAAGATCACGCATTGTTGTTGTTTTATGTACATAAAATTGAACCGGATCAGATCAGACCACTGACATATATATATAAATGGACTGCTTGATCTCCTGTTTCATGTGGCATCAATTTTGATTTCAGAAAGTATGCTCTCACTGCCAATGCTACCAACTGGCGTTATATTTAAATTATTTACGAATTTACTTATATGCATGTCCGTGGGATTTACCGAATTGACCACAAAAGTATTTGGGACTATTTGTATCGTTAAATTTTAATTATGAGTCGAAGAAAGTGTTTTTAACAAGGATTTTTACAAGCAATTTCTCGTTCCTATTCGTTACAGTTCAGTGGGAAAGTATGCTCTCACGGAAAGAGACAGGAATATGAAAGTGGTGCCATTTGCTTTCATGCATTTTTGGTTCAACAAGCAGTCCATTTATATACATGTCAGTGGATCAGGCAGATAAAAAAAGCCGATTTATGTGTTTCAGGCATAAAAAATGAGTGTTCGCTGTTCAGTTGTTAGCTTATCAGAGGAGATACGTGCTTGTCGTTTTCTGCTGATGCTGATGCTCATTAATTCAAATTCAAATTCAACAAATGTTTAAATTAAACCAACAATCACCAACAAACGATCAACAATCGATATATGCTATAAAAAATTTAAAAAGTAAAAGTTGACGTGGTAAAAATAAAAAAGTATGTTGACCAGCCAACTTGATGGAGCTACAGTTGATTGTCAATGCATGAAATATATGACTTTTACTTCATTATCATGTTGGTGTGTTACTCCAGCTACAATATTTCAATTTGGCTAATATCAGCTACAACTTCATGTGTAGCTAGCTTCAGATGTAGCTAGCTAGGTAAATTATTTTTGCAATTAGCGAAGAATTGAGGGACCAAAAAACGATTTTATTAATAAAAACGGGTCCAACAAATGATTACGAATTGATTGAGCTGGTTATAAATAAAATTAAATTAAAAATAAGAATTTTGCGGCTAACTTGATGGTGAATTTTCTTTTTTGATTTCCGAAAAAACTATTATCCAACAAACGTTTAAATTAAGCCAACAATCACCAACAAACGACCAACAATCATTTATTCAATGCCAACAATCGATATGTGCAATAAAAAAATTAAAAAGTAAAGTTGACCGGCCAACTCGATAGAGCCGAGTTTCTCGTGGACGAAAAGAAGAAGAGACTGTCAAAAGTTGTTAAAATTTATCACAATAATAAATAAATTAGTTATTAGCCGAATGGGCGAAAACTAACGGTTTCTCTAGTAATAGCATGTTATATGAAATTAAATAAAATGGTAGGGATTTGTATTAAAAAACGCAGAATAGATGTAATTGAAAAAATTTATATTATTTAGGCAGTAACACTTCATACGGATTGTGGCGACATCAAGATGGAACTTTTTTGTGAAGATTGCCCAAAGGCTTGTGAAAATTTTTTGGCTCTCTGCGCTGGTGATTATTATAACGGGAACGTTTTCATTAGAAATATTAAAGGATTCATAGTACAAACAGGAGATCCAACTGGTACTGGTAAAGCTGGAGAATCCATTTGGGGTGATAAATTTGAAGATGAGTTCAAAGAGAGTCTCAAGGTAAGCACATGCATAATATACATGTCATTAATTATTTTTTTTAATCACTTCAAATCGAAAAAGACAAATGTACCCCTACTTAAGTTACGTTCAACTTCGTTAAGCACTAGGAATAGAACAGAATAGAAAATAATTTATTAAAGAACCTCAGCTTACGTTACGTTACAACGTTAGGTACAGTACATCGAGTAAGTAATAGCTAATTGGCATAATTGATAAGATACAAAGTTAGGGCACCAATGTAGTAGTTCAGACTAATAATAATAGTGGTTTCTCGTTCAGATGTGTAGATTTTCATGAAATATTAAATGCGATTATAAAAATTATTATTCCATCCATTTCTTATATTTTAGTGTATGTGTTAAACATTTGTCTAACTACTTCGCAGTTTCCATCATTTTGGAAAAAGCTAGTGTTGTGTTGCCAGTTCCTAAGTCTCGCAACTTTTCTGTATCAGGAAGCGATTTTTGTTCGATTAGCTACTCTGCTTCCTCCGCAAAGTTCTTGAAAAATAAATGCAACCCCAAATTACTTGTTTTCTGAATCAAAAATCTTTACTATCTCGCTGGCAATTCACGGCATAGCTGTGAGTCAGCTACTCTGGTTGCGGTCATTGGTGACGCTCTTGACAAGGATCCTTCTGGATTTCAGTAAGTCCTTCGATTCAATTAATCATAATATTATTCCTTAAATTGCGGCAGAATTTCCAGTTTCTCGTCTACAGTTATCTCTCATCAAAATGTTCTGCTATGCCGTAGTCAATCGGTTTAGACTCAAATCAGTATGATCTCCCTTAACTCTTTATTGCGGTATACCTCAAGGCTCTATTTTGGGGCCTATTCTTCTAGTAGTAGTAGTATTTATTAGTTTCAAAGAACTTATAAATATCATTTCATTTACCATACTTCATAGTTCTTTAGACTTAATTTAATTTAATTGGCCGCTAATATAAAAATTTAAACATAATTATTTTTATGAAATTCTGCTAGCTTTATCCTATTTAAGATTTATTCATATATTAAGATGCATTCTGTTCTCTGCTCAGTTCACCTGGTAAATTATTGAAATACTGTAGTTCCCTATACTTAAAAGAATTTTGTGTGCTGCTTTTGTTCCATCGTCTTAGCCTGAAGTTATTATTTTGCCTTAAATTGTACTGCTGCGCTATGTTATGGTAGTATGATGAGTGATTGCTTTGGACGTAAAGTCCAGACTGTCAGCATGAGCTGACAGATCACTCACCGGACAGCGTTAACTGCAGGGCGGCACACTAGCTCGCCTCGGCTCATTGGCGGAGAGTGTGGGGAGGTTCCACGAAAAACCTGCCGCTGCCGTCAACCATAATCAAAAAAAATTTCGTGCCTATCCAACAAAAACCAGCACACATTCGGTCCTGAAGGGACCCTTACGTCACTTACCTGCATACCTTGTGGAAGGCACAGATGTTTTACCTTCTTTGCCGGCCCCATCCTCCCATCTGACTCTGAGGGGCATAGTTATTCAGAGTCCCTATGACGACCTGAAAGAGAGTAGAGGATCGGACCTATTCAACCTTCATAACAAGAGGTTCCGGGAGAGTTAAGGAAAAGAAATTTAAACTATACGATTCCATTACGTTATAGCTATTCTACCGCTCAGAGTACTTTTAATTAGATAATTAATAAACGAGAAAAAGCTATAACTGTTAATGTCAAGAACTCTCGAGTGCTCGACATACTAGAATCCTTTCCGGAATAACCTATTCCAGCCTAAATTTACAAAAGAAACTGTGAACAAAAATCGAGCTCATTACTACTAACGAAATTCATTTCATGGTTAACAAGACTAGGTCACTACATGAAATTGTCAGCAAAAATTATTCCCGAAGCACTAGTTTCACAAAAGAATAAAAGAAATCTAATTCACTAGTGTTATGGTAGCGTCGTACACAGGAAATTCCGACTAGGAGTGTAATGATCTTTTTACCACTTCTGTTGATTCTACTTCTTTTAATACTTCCGTTTCGGAGCTAAGGGAGCTCACTTAATCAATGTATACCAAGTGGAGTCAAAATTAAACTCTGATTTATTCAATAAATTACAGTCTTTTTATAAATTATGAAAATCGCTTACCTAATCAATATCGCAAAAAGTATTTAGAATTTAAAATTAATTTCACACCGATCGATCACCTGAAATCGGTCAATGCACAAACACACAAAGCGTCGAGTAAGCTTTTTCGCTACACTCAAAGTTCACACGGCATTATGCATTGTGTTTATTTGCATGTTTACCTATGAGTTCACTCGCATGGCTAGTATGCTTGAATTGTAATTTCTTCTTTCTCTTCATTTTTTTTTTTTGTTATATTATTCGTTGAGGAACCTGCATTATTGTTTATTAGTATTTCCTCTGTTTGCATTTTTGAAGCCTTCTTGCCCATGATGGTATATATATATTTTTGTTGACTGACCTAGGAATCAATTCACCAAATGGGAACTATGAATTTAAAAGACACAATTGAAAGCGAAATGCGAATTGAAAAGAAAAAGTTTTACAGTAAGTATAATAATTTTTATTGTTGTTTTTGTTTTTTGCTTAAACTCTTAGCCTTTCTATACATATTTCTTTTATTATTGAGTTCTTTGATTTTTTTTAAAAATAGATTACGCTGCTCTCCAGTCGCTATTACAAGCAGTCGATGGTACTCCTTAATTTCCGCTCTTATTTTTACTTCAAAACCGGCTCTCGTTTTCTGCTTTTTTTGTAATTTAATGCTTTGCTATTGAATATTGCCTTTTTTTGTGCACGCTTTGCTGTGTGCATATATGTATGCTGAGGGTCGCTTAACTTGCGCTCTACATCCTCACCGTAAGAAGAAGAAAAAAAAATTTTTGTGCATGAGAGAAATTTTTTTTTTTTTTTTCCATATTGAGTGAAATAAGCGTTCAACATTAAGTCTTAAAAGTATGTTATATGTAATTATCTTACAATGTATTGGCATAATTTGTAGTCCTTATGGTTATTTTTCTTTCATTCATACATTCTTTCATACATTTACAGTAATTTATATCCTTATCCAATTAATTGCTGTTTTTCTATCTAATTGGTACTTTGAAATTATTAATTTTAGATATCATATTATGAAAATTACGTTAAATAAAATTTCTTATAGTTACATGTAATCTATGTCGATGAAGAAAAAAAAGTATATTATTGAATAGTATGTTTATTGTTTTTACTTGTATATTATGTTATTTTATTCAGCTTTATAGTCTATCTTCTTTAACCTATTTTTGTGTACTTTCTTTACTTTATTATCTATTTCTATATATACATTTACTCCTTTTATATCTTTTATTTTATATGGTCCTTTATATGGACATTCATGCTTTCTTCTATCACCTTTATTTAATAATACATAGCTGCCTATTTCTAAATCTATTACATTTAATATTCTATCAGCTTTTTCTTTTCTATTCACTTTTGCTATGTTTAGAGCATTTTTAGCTTTTTCGTGTGCTGTAGTTAAACGAAATTTAAGTTCATTGGAATAGTCCTCATAATTGTATATGGGGCTGTTGTTATTAAGTTCGCGATTATTGAATAAGTTTGATAGCTTTCCAAAGACTAGTTCGAATGGGGAGTATCCCGTGTCAGAATGAGGTGTTGTATTATAACAGAAGCTATAATATGGAATCCATTCATCCCAGTTGTAATCTGTAGTGAATGATAAGAGATATTCGTTTAATACTCTATGATTTCGCTCTATTGCGCCTAACGTCTGATGATGGTATGGCGTTGATGTTACATGTTTTATTTGTAAATATTTACATATGTTAGTGAATATCTCATTGACGAATTCTGTTCCCATGTCAGTCTTTATTGTTTTAAAATTTCCATATTTTAGAATGCAATCTTTGACCAAAGCTTTCGCTACTGTTATTGCTTCTTTATTCTTTATTGGAATGGCTTCGATATATTTAGTTAAATCACACTGTATAGTTAGTATATATCTATATTCGTTCGATATCTTTAATGGTCCTACAGTGTCTAACGATATGATCTCGAAGCTTGTGGATGGTGTCTCTGTTATCACCATTTTTTCTTTTGTATGTCTCAGAATCTTATTTTTAGCACATTTTTCACACTTATTTATATGATTTTTAACCATTCTATTTAGATTTTTCCATACGTATCTTTGTTTAATCTTGTTGATTGTTCTTTTGACACCTGCGTGTCCTCCATGCGGGGAGTTGTGGAATTTTTCAATTATTTCATTCTTAGTTGCTTCATCTTGAATTCTTTTGGGAGGATTATATATCAATATTTTTAATTCTGTTTGCCTATTTTTCTTATTTATCTTGCGCTGCAGCTCATTAAATATTATTTTAAATTTGTCGACCTTTATGTATTGAAATATGATGTCATCTTTCGCTAACGATAGTGACTCTATTTTCATTTTCTTCATTTCAAAGATCAGTGTCTCCAAGATCAAACCTAAGTCATGATATGGATTATTACTGATTTTGATTATCACTCCCTTTTTATTTATTATTATTTTTTGCAAACTTTCATTAATTCTATTTCTTGTTTTCCTAGAGCTATTTTGTTTATCAGCATTGTTGCTGTTATTATTACTATTGCTTTCAAAGCGTAATGCTTTGACCCTTCTTACTTCATTAATTGAGATGCATTCCCATGCATAAAGGTGATCAGTCTTTACGTTGGTAGGGGATTCATGTTGGGTCGTTTTCCTTTTATTGTTATCTTCATTGTCCTTTTTGGACATTGCTCTAGTTGTTATTTTTATATTTGCAGTAGGTCTCATCGCTTTAAGGATATTAGAATCTATTTTTATTCTCGATAAAGCATCAGCATTGGCGTTCATTTTGCCTTGCTTATAGATAATCTCGAAATCATAATCAGATAGGTCAAGCCTTATCCTTGTCATTTTGGAAGATGGGTTTCTATGAGTGAAGAGACTAACCAAAGGTCTGTGATCTGTGACCACTATAAATTTTTTACCATATTCGTATGGTCTGAAGTAATTGATTGCCCAATGTATTGCTAGGAGTTCTTTTTCAATAATTGGTTTATTGAGTTCATGTTTAGTTAATGTTCTACTAGCGTACGAAATTGGTAGATCTGAGCCAATTTCACCTTGAGATAAAACTGCTCCAAGAGCAAATTGTGAAGCATCTGTGGTTATAATAAACTTTTCATTAAAATTTGGATATTTTAAGATTGGTGCATTTACCAATTTACATTTAAGTGCCGAGAATGCTTCTTGGCATTCATTTGTCCAAATGAATGGTGTATTCTTTTTGGATAGCGAATTTATTGGTTTTGCCATATGCGCAAAGTTTGGAATAAATCTTCTGTAGTAATTACAGAAAGCAATAAATCTTTTAGCATCGTCCGCATTTGCAGGGGTTGGGTAATTTAATACTGTATCAAATTTTTTGGGATCTGTCCTGACACCTTTTTCTGTTATTAAATGTCCTAAATAAGTAACTTCTGTTTGCAAAAATTTACATTTTTGCGGATTTAATTTTAGATTATACTTTCTTAGTCTGTTAAAAGTTTTTATCAGATTTTGGTTATGATGTTTTAGACTACACGCGAAAATTATGATATCATCCACATAGAGGAATGCTTCTGAATCTAATCCAGCTAAAGCTATTGAAAGCATTCGCTGAAAACTATTAGTGGAAATTTTTAAGCCAAAAGGTAATCTTTTGAATTGATAATGTCCCTTGTTACTAGAAAATGCTGTTAATGGTCTTGATTTCTTTTCTAATTCTATCTGATGAAAAGAACTTGTGAGGTCTAGCGTGGAAAAGTATTTACTCTTCCGAGTTTATCTAATACGTCTTCAAGTCTTGTCAATGGAAATTTATCATCTAGAATTTTCTTGTTTAATTGTCTGAAATCGACAACAAGACGCCATTTTTTAGTATCATTATCGGATTTCTTTGGGACGATCAGCAGTGGTGAATTATATGGACTAACTGATGGTTCTACTATATCTTCATTAATGAGACTCTCGATCTGATTGTTTATCTCTTCAATTTGGGTTTGGGGAAGCCTATAGTTTTTTTATATAAACTGGAATTTTATCTATAGTGGAGATTTTTTGGTTATAAAAGTTATTTACCGTTAGTTTGTCACCTGGTAAATAGAAGATGTCTGAAAATTTTTTACAAATGTCTAAAATGGAGGTAGTTGCATATTGATCTAGATTTTCAATTTTTAATTCTTTTAGAAGTTTACTGTATCTATTTTTATTTTCTTGCGTGGTTATGGCATTGAAAATGTGATAATTTTGCAGTGGTTCTGTTTTAGGTTTGAAATTATATAAGGCTACTTCCTTGTCTAGATAGAGTATTCAGAATTTTGACATGAGCGATACCTTTTGCGGGTATGATGGAATTTGCTATATAAATTCCCTCTTGAATTTCTTCATTCAAAACTACGCTATCTTCAGTAATGTCAGTTTTTATTACTTGTATTATTTCAGATCTAGCAGGAATTTTTATCTCTTTCAGATTTGGTACTTTCGTATACATTGGTAAAGTGTATTTTGAATCATTAAAAAAAATTGAAATAGTAAAATTGTAGTAGTTTATCTTACAGGAATTTTTTATGAGAAAGTCTCTTCCTAGTATTCCATTGGTCATTATAGGAAATGTTTCATCTACAATGTGGAATTCTTGTGGGATATTCTGATTATCTATCTTTATACTTGCTGTTAAAGTGCCTAAGGAACTGGATTCTGATTGCGTGATACCTTTGATTTTGCATTTATTATGCTCTTGAATTCCATCTCTCGATTTCAACTCATTTAAATTTAAAATTGATATGTCGGCTCCTGTGTCAATAAGAAAGGTTTTATTGCCGAATGATACATTTGTGGATAATGATACGTAGTTGGTTAAAAATTTGTTCATATTGTATATTTTTAATGTGTGTCCCCCGATTCCGCTTCGGGGCTTTGCCCGTTTCCCGATTGGGCTACTTGTATTCTTCTGTAGGTAGTGCTATTGTTTCTACGGTTATCATACCTGAGAAAGCTGTTGTTATTTTGTCGGTTATTATTATGATTTCTGTGCGACGATTGATTGTTATATTTATGAGGTTTGTTGCGATAATTGTGTCTTGAAAAGTTATTGTTATTATTGGAATGTCTGAATGGCTTTCGAGCATTGTACTTATTGTATTGATATACCTTTGCTTCTTGCCTCGGTGTTTCAATTTCTGCTGCTGTTTGTATTGCTTTGTTTAGCGTTTTAGGTCTTGCAGCAAAGACCGTTGCCCTTAAATGTTCTTGTAGGCCATTTTTGAAGGCGTTTAGTGCTAGTTGATCGTTCAATTTTACTATTACTGATCTGCTAGATTCACCTTGTTCTGTTATTTGTAAGGTGTTTAATTGTGTGATTAAGTCTTCAATTTTCGCTGCAAAATCTGTTACATTTTTGTTGGCCTGAGTTACCTTTGTTAGTTCAGTGTGAATGCTGAGTGGTGTTTTGTTTGTTTTATATATATCTCTTAAATTTTTTTGAAATGAATCTAAATTGGTGGGGGTTGGTAAAGTACCTAGTTTGTTTTTTACTATTGATGTGAGACGAGTTTTCAAAACAAAGTCTAGTAGTCTTTTCTTTTGTGCTTCCTCTGATAAATCATCATGTAGAAATTGCACTAGACTTAGAAAATTGTCCAAGTTCTTACGATCTCCAGAAAATTCTGGTATTATTTTTGCCGCAGTAGCTATGTCGAAGTTTGGCATTTTGCTGTTTTTAGTTGAAGTTTCGTTATCCAATACAGATTTGGTTTTATCTTTTAAGATCACAATTACGCTGTCGTATAGCTTGTCAAAACTTTTCTTATGTTCAATTGCTTGTTCTTCACTTATTTTCAGTATTTCTCTATATTTTTCATTGAAGTTTTGCTTTATGTCTTCAACCTCAGCGGATTTGTTTAGAATGTAGGTGGACGTATATTCTCTGTTCGGAGTCTTCTTGAAGTTGTCCAAAATATCTTTTAATTTCGCTGTTAAGTCTTTCGCGTGCATATTTTGTGTTTAAACGTTTGCGACTGCTACTTGTTTCTTTACTTGCTTGACAAGTAACTTCTTGATTCTCCAGATTATTAGTATGATTAAGGCAATGATTGCCAGTACTAAGAGAATCAATTCTAAATCTGATAGATTCCGATTACACCAGGGAATGCTAAACTAGGGCTTCTTAGTGCTAATTTACATTGTCGACGTCAGCGACTAATTCTATTACTTATCACTGTATCAAATAATCTAATGAATATATTTCAAATTAAATATCAAATGTGTCAAAAATACTATTGTTATTTCAAGTAATCAAACGTATATATTTCAAAGTAAATCTGCTATGAGTCAAAACTACTATTCTTATTTCAAATAATTAAATGAATACGTTTCCAATTACATCTCAACTGAGTCGGGACTAGCATCATTATTCACATAAATATATTTCAAATTAAAAATCTCAGACGAGAAAATCCCAGCTGAACGAATTACAAAATACCTTAATAACGACAGCGTTCCTCCATGAAGGCCTCCTGGAGTGTTGTGGCGGTCCTGAAATTTTGAAAAAAAAAAGAAAATCCAAAAAGAATATAACTCGAAGAAAGCCGGCCGGGATTTCCTGTACAGGAATGTACATTAATCCATTTGTTTTCCTTTTACCCGACACCTATGTCAACAGCGGTATTACGGGAGTATAAATGTAGTTATTAATTACATTGGCAAAGGCTGCCTTAAAAAAATTTCAATAATTTGATAAAAGCTAAGACTAACTTACTATTCTATGTTATTCTATTAAAATTCTAGAGAAAATTACTCTACGTTAAATATCACTGTGTGATCCACTTGCTCAATGACGGCCGATGGGACAAGTTCCCTCAGTTTAATAATATCGAATTTAATTTTGAACATCCGCGGCACACTAGTTGAAAGAATAAAACAAAATTGTTAGTTGGAAGTAATTACGATAGGAGAATAAGGATACAGTGAATAAAGTTAAAATTTAAGATTTGAAGTAAAATCGAGTGTTTCACTTTCGTCATCGACATTACAAAACGTATTTAATTGTTGCCGGAGAAGGCAGGACCTTTTTACCTTTAAAGAGGCAACAGTATGGATGATATACTGGTATCTTAAAGACAATATCTGATTTTGACGTACTCTACGGCTCCTGAACCATTTATATCTGTCATACATCTGCAAACGTTGTTTCTAGTATACTTTGGACTTTTCTAGTAATTCATCTTGGCATAACTATGGCGTGTCAGACTATCATTTCTGATCCAGCGTAACAGGCTAATTGTTGCGAAATTGGTGTCAGCTCATATGACTGCGAGGCCACCATCTGAATTATCCTGTGTAACTCCCGACACACAGAACTTTTATGGAACCAACTACACTGTAACTTGTGTGCCGCGGGCTTTTCACTAATTACGCCGAGAACATGTTAATAAAAGCATGATACCTGGGGATTGTTGTTCTTATCTGCTTACTGTAATTAATTCTTCATCGGGGCCTTTCTGCACACACTATTTCCTTTCCAGCCTTACTTTATCCATCCGAGTTTTCTTCTCGTTTTCTTCACTGCTCACTTGTGGATAAACTCATCGACCACTTGATTATTATTTTATTTTACGTAGAACGATTCTTTTTCCTTTGCAATCTAAAACTTTTTCCAACACAATTTTCCACAGCTCAGATGTCTGTTCACCTTCTTGTTTTTCTTCTTCTTCCCTTTTTTCTCTGCTGTCAACATGTCACACCGAGCTCGAGGAAACGCAGTCGGGATGCGTTTTTAATTTTCTGCTCGTCGCGGCCGGCTTACACGCTTGCTTCAGTACTTTGTGTAGCATATTGCTATATGCAATATGCTACTACCGTAACAGCTACAGATACATATACAACATTTCCACTTAAGTAGGCCGGAAGTAAATTATATTTGATTTTAAAGATGAAAACCATTGCATTATATGTTAAGCGCTGCTTTACATTCATCCACTGTTGGGTCTCCAACATATTCTGGATCGGCGTGTACAAATTACATTTTAAAATCATGCGCATAGCTTTGTTTTGCAACAATTGAAGACGTTCCTTTACTTCATTCGAGCTCGCATATAAAAGTGTTGAACAATTTTGAAAATTTGGTAAAACCAATGCATTATAAAACATAATTGCATTCCTTACACTTAACATATTTCGTATTCTTCTTAAAAATCCGATTTTTTTTTGCGAATTTGCCACATATATTGTCTACATGTTCTTTAAATTTTAGTTTATTATCTAATATAATACCGAGATATTTAAGATTATCCACACATTCAACATTAATTCCGTCAATCCGTACCGATGTGTTATGAACACAATTAAACTTCATACAGTTAGACTTTGCAAGATTTAACTTTAATTTATTCATCTTTAACCAGTTGTTAACGCTTTCTAAGTGTGCATTTAAATTAGTGCACATACTGGAAATGTTCTTACCACTTATAAATATTAAAGTGTCATCCGCGAATAACGACAATTTACTATGACTGACTATTCACATCCTTAACATCATTAATATATTTCTAATTGTTTTTCTATGAAGTTTTTTCTTGCTCTTATTATCTATCTTTTATATGAGTTTCTAAGGACCTTGTACCTATGCCAATCCTCCCTGTTGTGACTGTAAATAGCTCTATTGAATGCAATTATCGTCCCTTGCTTCATTCTCGCTAACTCATGCGAATACCAACTAAAGTTAATGTTCTGCTTAAAAATTTTCATTACCGTCATCCGCTTTCAACTTTTCATCAAATGAGTTTGACAAATCATCAATGTCATCAATGAGAAAAACATTCTCAAAATTAACTTCATTTAAGATATCCTCAAATTTAGTTTTACTGTATTTTATAATGTTAGATATCCTACTCCTACTATTATCAGATTTATCTCTCCTAGCTTTAATTTTAATTTTGATAGTCTCATGGTCTGTTATTTTGTGATTCCTATCAACATTTACAAATGCATTCATAATATCTACTCCTGTGAGCACGTAATCTCTCGTTATTCTAGTTGGTTGTGTAACTAATTGTTTTAAACCTTAATCAGCGATAACATTTCTTATTAAATTATGATTACTATCATTTCCTAGAATATTTATATTAAAATCACCGGTCAAAATAACGTTACTTTCATTCTCCATCGATTGGGCAAACCAATTCGAATGAAATGTTTCAAAGTTACTAACGGATTTGCTTGGAGACCTGTACAGAACCACGATTGACCATTTTTGATTATTTACCCATATATTTACCTTTAGAATCCATGCCATATACCTACTTGCTTATCTATACTAGCAACCCTGTATTGAATTTTTCCTTTTATAAACATCATCACTCCTTCCGTATGTCTCGAATCAGAGTTACAGTTAATAAGGTCATAGTTTTTGACCTTTCGTTCGCTGATATCAATTTTGGACGTGATATGCGATTCTGATATTAGTACTAGATCGGAATTACATTCCTTTATTAATAATTCCAATTCCGTTTTGTTAGATAGAAAACCTTGCATATTTAGATAATATAAAATCACTTTATTACTTATTTTTTCGTTACTTAATTGCTACAACCATCTTCTTTTTTTTTCAACACTTAACTTCCTTTTATAGACATGACATTCAGAGTCAAAAGCATGGTGTTTAACATCCAATTTTAAATTTAATTCTGCATTTGGTCTAACACAGTTCACACACTTCAAGAATTGTGCTTTACATTCCACTCTTTCATGCTCCGCGCCACACTAGCCACACACTTTCTTCTCAGCTTTGCAATCTGTACTCGTATGGTTAAAACCTAAGCATTTATAACATCTTTTAACGTATACTGCGTCACTGACTTCACAATTATCCCATCCCAGGCTAACTTTCCCAGCTTTCATCACTTCATTAAAGCATTCAAGGTCTAATTCTACCACTATACTATAAGAATCACGCCCTTTATATTTACTTTTATACTTATTTTTCCACATTGCCTTAAATGCCATGTGGGAATTTTGTAAAATTTAATTTTGCTTCTTGACATTATCAATTCTGATTCTTGGTTTCCTACCATTCCATAAGTTAACACAGTAATTCACGCCTAATTTACCTTCCACATCATTTTTCAACATCTCTACTGATTTGTCATTATTACATTTCACTATTATCGCACCGTTATGCAATTTTTTAATTCCCGACACCTGTATACCTGTTTCCGCGGGATTTAAGTTTGCTTTAACTTCACCTTTCGTTTTATCTACACTTTGGTTTTATCTACACTTTGCTTTCCTTTTGGTCTCACAATAACAGCTGGTGTTTTTTTAAGTACACTTGCGTATGAATTTTTAATCTGTAAACTACCATCGATTGCTTTTTTAATTTCAGCTACCACTTTTTTCCCACTCATACCACTATTTCTTTCATTCTGAAATACCTGATCAACTTTTTGAGCATAATTGTCCAACTTATTTTTAATATCTTTTATATTACCTTCAATATTCTATGTTAACTTAACTTGGCATTTATCACATAGTATAACCACACATTTTTTCTTTGCAATTGTTTTAATATTATAATCGGCCAAATCTAAACATTTAGCATGAAATACACTATTGCAACAACCGTTGCACAAGACACCATCCGCTGCGCATATAGCTTTATCACAAGCACTACAACTCGAGTTCATTGTCACAAACACATTTATATGGGCTCATACAGATAGCCCGAAAAAGAAAACCGTTTCACGATTAAGAAATTTCTTTTATTAAATTCCAGAGAAACTTTAATTTTCAAACACCGCACTTTACTAATTTATGTAGCAAATTTATCCTATTCACTTTGAGTAAAATTTCCGAATTCTGAATACAGAAACCCAACTTAATTTGAAATTTTTAGAGCGGTCAAAGAAACGTTCTTGCAACTTATAAGGTCACGTTGATATATATATTCTGTCTATACATAAATAATCTACCCGCGATTTTGTAAGATACTTCGGCCCACCTTTAGGTTGATGACGTACAAATTTATGTAGATAGGTAAATTGGCTTAATCGAGGATGTCTTATTCGGCTTAACGATGACCTTGATAGGATCTATGACAGGACTAATCTCAATAACCTAATTCTAAATCCAGGCAAGTCTAATTGCTTATTTGTGAATAGGAGAAATTATGACCTAAATGATCTATGATCAAATACTTCGTCACCATATGCTAGGTTGGTTAAAAATCTGTTTACTTGTTGTGATGATATATTTAATACAGTTGGAAAGGTGTATACTTCCCTGCGAATGTTAAGAAATCTGCGACACAATGCATGCGCATGAAGCTTGCTAAGGCTCTCGTGCTACCACAGTTTTTCTTCAGGAGTCTAATATTTCATAAATTGGATTCTTGCTGTCAGCTTCCGCTGACAATTAATTTCCATTAACGGTAGCTTTCAATGACACGATTCGATTTACATTTTGCTTGCCCAGATTTTCCCATATTTCATCCAATGTCGACTCCTTCCTTGGAAGGAGACTGAACAGAAACTGAAATCCTTGTACAACGTGATCCTCGCCAAAGAGCCAGCTTATCTCCGGGACCGTGTTCAAAATCAGAGCTCTCTACTCGAGATCGTAATCTTCTATTGCCTAGATTCCTTACTCAAATTGGTGAATGAACTTACTTTATACATGTCATTCGTAAATGGAATTGCTTAACATATCGCCTTCAACGGACTGGCTCCATTGGGAATTCGGCAGTCTTCTGGCTTCGACTCGAATACTATAATACGCACTGTTTGATGTTGCGAATATTGAATCCTGATGTTTTTTCATTTATTTCACAGTTATGAAATCGTTTGTTTTTTTAGAAAGTATGCTAACTGGAGCGTAGCCGTTAAAGAATTATTACTACTACATTTTTTTTTCAATTAGTTTCATATGCATAATCTAATCGCTGTGCTAACACTCATTTTATACGCTAGTCTAGCTAAAATCAATAGGGTAAACTAAGTTTGTCATTCTGTTGTAACGCACAGAAATAATGCTGGTAGAACAAAATGAATTGGTCAACACGCATAATATTAATACTTACTTTGATTTTTGCATGTCTGCCTGCCCGTCCGTCCGTCCGTCCGTCCGTCCGTCCATCCTCTCGATAGCTACTTAGAAAGCTAAAATTTTTCGCACGGCACTTAAAAAAAAAATAGATTTAAGCTGTATCTCATGAACCGTAATACGTAGACAGTTGAAATTTTCACAGAGTGTGTATTTCTATTGCCGCTATAACATAAAATAATAAAAATAAAATAAAATTAAACATTAATAACACATAGTGTTAAATTTTGTACGATGGTACAGAACCCTTCGTGTGCGAGTCCGACTCGCAGTTGGCCGGTTTTTTACTAACTATATGTTTGCACACTGCCTGAGAACGGATCAACGTAGATATACACGACATTTTCATAAAAATAATAAATAAAATTGCAAAAATGAACTAAATCGAGAAACCTGTTCGGGTTTTACGTGCAGTCTTCGACATTTTTATTGTACTAAAAAGTTCTTTAGAATATGAAATCCTATGTAATTGATTAGAATCATTCTTACTGTCCGACGAACCGTTCTAGAAATAGATGTGAAAAACCGATTTAACAATCAAGCTTGCACAAGGGCTGGCCATACGAAATTATCTAGGGGCATTCATTTAGGGTATCGTATGAATGGTCTTAGACCAATTCTAACTTTTTTCATTGATATTTTAAGGGTTTTCTCTTTTGAATCACTTTCTATTGTTACACTCTATTATGATTATACTTGACATCCCAGTAAATTTGAATTTTGTTGGGTCAACGCTCTTTTGCAAATCCTTTTTTCGTTGCATTTTGTTTAAACTTTGCTTCTATTATCAATGGGAGTTTATATTTTAATGTATCCGCATATGTCGGTTTGTGATCTGTAGGCTTTTTAATTTCACTCACTATAATGACTTCGCTTTTGAATAGGTTTTTTAACACATTTAAAATTTTCTTTTCGCACTCTTGAGCGGTTAGTTTTCTTTTATTTTCCGTGATTTCTAAGTGAAATCGTCTGGTTATGGAGAACTGAATCGTTCCGTTCGTTATTTTGATTCACAGTTCAGTGATGGTTTTAATCACTGTTTATCTATTTCCTGTTCCCACAGGGGAGGAAGGTTTCAGGGAATTTATATGACACGCTCTATATTGGCGATTCTAGTAATCATGTTTTATTCAAATATGATAGATTCTACTACTATAAATGATAGGGTTATTAACGTAGTAAACTTGAAGGATTTTGATAGCTTAAGTACGTTTCCAAAATAAACAGACACAAAATTTACAGGATGAATGCAAGGCTCGGAATAAGGTTTCTATATCAGGGAAACGTTTCGTTAATAGAATGTTGCATTAAATTTGACGTACCATGCATGTATTTATGATGCTATGTCTGCATCCTCGCAATAGAGCTTTTATAATCTCACACTGTTCCCAAGTTGTTCTGTATGGCGCTCACTACGCCGAATTAAGGTCTACATTTTAATAATAAATCTTTTTATCTTTAGCATTCAGATCGTGGTATAGTATCTATGGCAAATAGTGGCCCTAACACAAATGGCAGCCAGTTCTTTTTTACGTATGCGGCTCAACCACATCTTGATTTAAAGTACACAATATTTGGACGGTAAGAGAAATGATATTAGAATCTTGATATATAAAAATATATAAATTTCCAGCGTTATAGACGGTTTCGAAACATTAGATGAACTAGAAAAACTTCCAGTTAATCCGAAGAGTTATCGACCATTGACAGAGAAGAGAATAAATAGTGTGACGATTCATGCTAATCCCCTCGCCGGATAGATATAAATAATTGAGTCTGAAACAGAAATTACTCAATCGTAAGGTCAAGGCAAACATTCAAAATTTGTATAATTTTAAGCCATTGATTTTATGATTTTATTTATTCTTTATTATAAAGCGATTTCTTGTAAATACAATGTCTTTTATATATATTTATATATTTATCAACAAAATAAGCTATTATATTTTAATGCTTGTTCTGCTAATCCATTTTAAATACCGGCAATAATAACTTCAAAATAATATTCCAGAAATATCTCCCATGGTAGCCTATTGTGAGCTAAGTTCTTTCGTAGTAATGTGAGGATCTACGTTTATGTGTTCCCAACACATTCCTTTAAGCTCTAAAAAACATCTGCAACCGATCTTTGCTCGTACGGTTTGCTTTGAAGTTTTTTCCAGTCGTCGTCTTTTTATATTATTTGTACTGTAATGTAACACACACACACACACGTCAAAATGCATAGTTTTGGAAATTCTAAAACGAATTGGAACAAAAGCTTTGGTAATGGCATTGACATCATTTAGATTATGTAATATTAACTCTTAATTGGTAAAAATTTCAAGCTTTAACTGAAAGTGTGTATTGCCCTTAACGTAGTACGGGTGAAATAAAAATGCATTCATGAATTGATGCGCTGAATTCTACACCGTGCAGCAGCCACACAAACAAGGGAAAAGCGCCTTGACCAAGCAGCGATATGATAAAAAACTTCTACTGGGGCTGTTGATTTTCGAAGCTTCGGAAGAATATTCGAATATCGAAGCTTCGAGACTTTAGACGCAAAAACTGAAAAAAAAACAATTGACGACATTATACATTCAACACATCAGTCAAAACTGCATAGTTTTGGAAATTCTAAAACGAATTGGAACAAAAGCTTTGGTAATGGCATTAATATCATTTAGATTATCTACTATTAACTGTTAATTGGTAAAAATTTCAAGCTTTAATTGAAAGTGTGCATCGCTCTTAACGTAGTACGGGTGAAAAAAAATGCATTCATTGCATTGGGGCTGTTGATTTTCGAAGCTTCGGAAGAATATTCGAATATCGAAGCTTGGGGACTTTAAACGCAAAAAACTGAAAAAAACAGTTGGCGACATTACATCCAACGAAGTCGACATTAGGGACCTCGTCACTAAGCAAACCTCCATCATTGATTCAACTGTATATATAATCGAATGGGATGAAGAACAATTCAAAATGGTAGAGCAAGTGATCAATGTACTCTTCAGTGATTACAAGAATACCACTAAGAAACTGGAAGAACAGTACTTCATTCAACTTTTCACAACACTTTCAAAACATTATAATATTAGTCCACTGCTCTTAACTACAGCTCAAAAAAAGGAAGAACTACTACAACTGATGAGAAAGTTATCAGAAAAAACAAAGTTACTCCAAAGATACCTATTCGATTTGGAATTGGTTTGCTACCGGTACCGGTAGCAGTTGTGCTAGATTTAAAGCAAATTGTAGCAGATTCTTTCTAGGTATTTTGGTTCTATTAGTCATTTTGGTGTTTTGGGGTGTTTTGTTAATATTTTGATTTTGAATCATAAATCTTTTCTAGGAGCCGGATTCACTAACACGGAGAGTTGGGTTGGGGAGGTGAGTTCTTTTGACACTTAACTCTCCACTTGGAATTGTGTAACACGGGGAATTTGTATTGGGAATTACCAAACTCTCGGATGTTTTAGTTGTGGAAAAGTAAGAAGAATATTTCTTAACTGACAGTATTGTCTGTTTTTGTTGTGTTGTGTGAAGGTAGCTAGCACCTAGTATTTTTTAAATTAAATTATGGATGCACCTCATATCCTGGCTGTATTTACAAAAACAAATTATGGATTTTGGTGCCTCAAGGTACCCGCTAAAGATTTTAAACACGCGAAAATGGTCAATTTAGTTGTCTTCTAGTACAGAAGAGACGTTACAAAAATTTTAAATATGCACGTTAGAGGTTGTATGTACATATGTAGGATGAAATCATCTGTATTTTGTTCCCTAATGATATCTGTAATTGTTTTTTTGAGTCCAATAAATGGTTTTGGAGATAACTGCAAAGGAAGTGAATGAGTCCTTTTGAAGGTGGAAAAATAGCCGTTTTTATGTACAAAAATATACATATTTTCAACTTATCTTTGCGAAGAACTGGTAAGTCGTGGAAGTACACTTTGCATGAGAAAAATGCTCGCAACAGAGTACTAATGGATGTAAAACAAAGAACGGAAGAAATATATGCAAAATATCGAAACTGGGGTGCATATGACCCAAGTACAAAAATCCGTTTTTCGGCGATAAAGTCAGTTATGACATTAAAACGATCAAAAGAAAATTATACCAATCGGCTACCCCTCTCTCTCTTTAATTTGATATCAAACATGATGTATTTTGGACAACCCTCGATAAAGGTTCGCCTATTTTTTAGTGCTCTAGATCCTAAATTCGTCGGAAAAACGCTGTACTACCCTCCCACACAAATTTAAGCGTGTTTCAATTTTGGGACAAGGACACCGAGGTACCTCAAATCTGCACCGTTAATCGAAATAGAATATAGCCGATAAGAGCCATGCATACCTAATTACCAAAGCGATTTCTCAGTTTTTTATTGATCTTACAGATCCTGAGCTTATCTTTGCTACTTATTGCATTGAATTTTTTTATTTTATTTTAAATTTCAACTAATCCGTCTCCCTTTTATCCCAACACCCTCCCTGCTCCATTTTCTCCCCCTGTCATATTCGCCCCAAGCTTCCATTTTTTTATACTAAATACATTCTTCTCACCATTCGCCTGTTATACCGGGAAAATTCGAAAAAACGTACCCTCCTAATCCCTACCTTATAAAAAAAAAGTTTTATCACGACGTTAGGAGGTAATAGACAATGAGCCTCGATTATAAAAAAAAGTTCAATCCTCTAGAACAAAAATTCATACCTGATGCCAGGGACGAAGGCAATTCGCACTTTTTCACACTTCTCACGTTTTCCCTACCGCTCAAGTATAAATCAATCGGGGGAAAACGATAATTCTCATCTCCCAAACTCTCCGTGTTACATATCCCGGCACCAGTGTTTTTTTTTTGTAATAAAGAGCAAAAAGATATCAGTAAGTTGAGAGACCCCCGGAAATGTTTACGAGATTCGTCAGATCCTTAAAAAGATCGTCCAAACTGCAATAATAATAATATAAAAGTTTTTTTAAATATTTATTTCGTTTTTTAGATTATCTTAAAATGCCCTCTGTAAAATATTAAATTATGACATTAAAAATGAATTCAAGCCTAATAAAAATAAAATAAGTAACCCTTTCGGTACGGAAAGAAACGCTTTGTATGACCGGAGCAAATTTAGAATATGTCGCTGTGGACGGCCAATTTTTCGTTCATTTCTACATACATAACTTTCCGTGGAGTGGGAGTAGAGCAATGTGTTTACTTACATCTGTGATGTTCAGGAGAAAAAGATAGGTGAAAAAAATTTGGTTGGTGGGTTTGGTTTTGAGGGGTAGTGCCACCCCCCACAATGGTTGCCAAATGTGTCGTGTGCCGTGTGCCCATTAGAGGGGGTGGAGAGTATAATCGAGTGGCTGGGTTATTTTTTTGATCATGTAAACTTAATACGGACGTTTATCAATAGGAAACTTCGAGAAGGCATAAATTAATTAACGGAGACCAGTGTCGCCATCAAATTCTTTCTTTTGAAGTGGACGGCCGACAGGGAACTTGGCATCAGTTGTGAGGCTTATTAGAGGTAGCTACCGCGAAGAATTTAGTGATAGTAGACGCGTGGTCGAGAAATTAAAAGGAAACGAAATAGAAGAAAAAAAAGGGAGTTTGAAATAAAAGTAGTACTCTGTGCGATTTGTGAAAAAAAAAACGAATATCTGGTGAGTTAATTGTGATGATTTAGTTTATTATCTAATATAATACCGAGATATTTAAGATTATCCACACATTCAACATTAATTCCGTCAATCCGTACCGATGTGTTATGAACACAATTAAACTTCATACAGTTAGACTTTGCAAGATTTAACTTTAATTTATTCATCTTTAACCAGTTGTTAACGCTTTCTAAGTGTGCATTTAAATTAGTGCACATACTGGAAATGTTCTTACCACTTATAAATATTAAAGTGTCATCCGCGAATAACGACAATTTACTATGACTGACTATTCACATCCTTAACATCATTAATATATTTCTAATTGTTTTTCTATGAAGTTTTTTCTTGCTCTTATTATCTATCTTTTATATGAGTTTCTAAGGACCTTGTACCTATGCCAATCCTCCCTGTTGTGACTGTAAATAGCTCTATTGAATGCAATTATCGTCCCTTGCTTCATTCTCGCTAACTCATGCGAATACCAACTAAAGTTAATGTTCTGCTTAAAAATTTTCATTACCCTCATCCGCTTTCAACTTTTCATCAAATGAGTTTGACAAATCATCAATGTCATCAATGAGAAAAACATTCTCAAAATTAACTTCATTTAAGATATCCTCAAATTTAGTTTTACTGTATTTTATAATGTTAGATATCCTACTCCTACTATTATCAGATTTATCTCTCCTAGCTTTAATTTTAATTTTGATAGTCTCATGGTCTGTTATTTTGTGATTCCTATCAACATTTACAAATGCATTCATAATATCTACTCCTGTGAGCACGTAATCTCTCGTTATTCTAGTTGGTTGTGTAACTAATTGTTTTAAACCTTAATCAGCGATAACATTTCTTATTAAATTATGATTACTATCATTTCCTAGAATATTTATATTAAAATCACCGGTCAAAATAACGTTACTTTCATTCTCCATCGATTGGGCAAACCAATTCGAATGAAATGTTTCAAAGTTACTAACGGATTTGCTTGGAGACCTGTACAGAACCACGATTGACCATTTTTGATTATTTACCCATATATTTACCTTTAGAATCCATGCCATATACCTACTTGCTTATCTATACTAGCAACCCTGTATTGAATTTTTCCTTTTATAAACATCATCACTCCTTCCGTATGTCTCGAATCAGAGTTACAGTTAATAAGGTCATAGTTTTTGACCTTTCGTTCGCTGATATCAATTTTGGACGTGATATGCGATTCTGATATTAGTACTAGATCGGAATTACATTCCTTTATTAATAATTCCAATTCCGTTTTGTTAGATAGAAAACCTTGCATATTTAGATAATATAAAATCACTTTATTACTTATTTTTTCGTTACTTAATTGCTACAACCATCTTCTTTTTTTTTCAACACTTAACTTCCTTTTATAGACATGACATTCAGAGTCAAAAGCATGGTGTTTAACATCCAATTTTAAATTTAATTCTGCATTTGGTCTAACACAGTTCACACACTTCAAGAATTGTGCTTTACATTCCACTCTTTCATGCTCCGCGCCACACTAGCCACACACTTTCTTCTCAGCTTTGCAATCTGTACTCGTATGGTTAAAACCTAAGCATTTATAACATCTTTTAACGTATACTGCGTCACTGACTTCACAATTATCCCATCCCAGGCTAACTTTCCCAGCTTTCATCACTTCATTAAAGCATTCAAGGTCTAATTCTACCACTATACTATAAGAATCACGCCCTTTATATTTACTTTTATACTTATTTTTCCACATTGCCTTAAATGCCATGTGGGAATTTTGTAAAATTTAATTTTGCTTCTTGACATTATCAATTCTGATTCTTGGTTTCCTACCATTCCATAAGTTAACACAGTAATTCACGCCTAATTTACCTTCCACATCATTTTTCAACATCTCTACTGATTTGTCATTATTACATTTCACTATTATCGCACCGTTATGCAATTTTTTAATTCCCGACACCTGTATACCTGTTTCCGCGGGATTTAAGTTTGCTTTAACTTCACCTTTCGTTTTATCTACACTTTGGTTTTATCTACACTTTGCTTTCCTTTTGGTCTCACAATAACAGCTGGTGTTTTTTTAAGTACACTTGCGTATGAATTTTTAATCTGTAAACTACCATCGATTGCTTTTTTAATTTCAGCTACCACTTTTTTCCCACTCATACCACTATTTCTTTCATTCTGAAATACCTGATCAACTTTTTGAGCATAATTGTCCAACTTATTTTTAATATCTTTTATATTACCTTCAATATTCTATGTTAACTTAACTTGGCATTTATCACATAGTATAACCACACATTTTTTCTTTGCAATTGTTTTAATATTATAATCGGCCAAATCTAAACATTTAGCATGAAATACACTATTGCAACAACCGTTGCACAAGACACCATCCGCTGCGCATATAGCTTTATCACAAGCACTACAACTCGAGTTCATTGTCACAAACACATTTATATGGGCTCATACAGATAGCCCGAAAAAGAAAACCGTTTCACGATTAAGAAATTTCTTTTATTAAATTCCAGAGAAACTTTAATTTTCAAACACCGCACTTTACTAATTTATGTAGCAAATTTATCCTATTCACTTTGAGTAAAATTTCCGAATTCTGAATACAGAAACCCAACTTAATTTGAAATTTTTAGAGCGGTCAAAGAAACGTTCTTGCAACTTATAAGGTCACGTTGATATATATATTCTGTCTATACATAAATAATCTACCCGCGATTTTGTAAGATACTTCGGCCCACCTTTAGGTTGATGACGTACAAATTTATGTAGATAGGTAAATTGGCTTAATCGAGGATGTCTTATTCGGCTTAACGATGACCTTGATAGGATCTATGACAGGACTAATCTCAATAACCTAATTCTAAATCCAGGCAAGTCTAATTGCTTATTTGTGAATAGGAGAAATTATGACCTAAATGATCTATGATCAAATACTTCGTCACCATATGCTAGGTTGGTTAAAAATCTGTTTACTTGTTGTGATGATATATTTAATACAGTTGGAAAGGTGTATACTTCCCTGCGAATGTTAAGAAATCTGCGACACAATGCATGCGCATGAAGCTTGCTAAGGCTCTCGTGCTACCACAGTTTTTCTTCAGGAGTCTAATATTTCATAAATTGGATTCTTGCTGTCAGCTTCCGCTGACAATTAATTTCCATTAACGGTAGCTTTCAATGACACGATTCGATTTACATTTTGCTTGCCCAGATTTTCCCATATTTCAGCCAATGTCGACTCCTTCCTTGGAAGGAGACTGAACAGAAACTGAAATCCTTGTACAACGTGATCCTCGCCAAAGAGCCAGCTTATCTCCGGGACCGTGTTCAAAATCAGAGCTCTCTACTCGAGATCGTAATCTTCTATTGCCTAGATTCCTTACTCAAATTGGTGAACGAACTTACTTTATACATGTCATTCGTAAATGGAATTGCTTAACATATCGCCTTCAACGGACTGGCTCCATTGGGAATTCGGCAGTCTTCTGGCTTCGACTCGAATACTATAATATGCACTGTTTGATGTTGCGAATATTGAATCCTGATGTTTTTTCATTTATTTCACAGTTATGAAATCGTTTGTTTTTTTAGAAAGTATGCTAACTGGAGCGTAGCCGTTAAAGAATTATTACTACTACATTTTTTTTTCAATTAGTTTCATATGCATAATCTAATCGCTGTGCTAACACTCATTTTATACGCTAGTCTAGCTAAAATCAATAGGGTAAACTAAGTTTGTCATTCTGTTGTAACGCACAGAAATAATGCTGGTAGAACAAAATGAATTGGTCAACACGCATAATATTAATACTTACTTTGATTTTTGCATGTCTGCCTGCCCGTCCGTCCGTCCGTCCGTCCGTCCGTCCATCCTCTCGATAGCTACTTAGAAAGCTAAAATTTTTCGCACGGCACTTAAAAAAAAAATAGATTTAAGCTGTATCTCATGAACCGTAATACGTAGACAGTTGAAATTTTCACAGAGTGTGTATTTCTATTGCCGCTATAACATAAAATAATAAAAATAAAATAAAATTAAACATTAATAACACATAGTGTTAAATTTTGTACGATGGTACAGAACCCTTCGTGTGCGAGTCCGACTCGCAGTTGGCCGGTTTTTTACTAACTATATGTTTGCACACTGCCTGAGAACGGATCAACGTAGATATACACGACATTTTCATAAAAATAATAAATAAAATTGCAAAAATGAACTAAATCGAGAAACCTGTTCGGGTTTTACGTGCAGTCTTCGACATTTTTATTGTACTAAAAAGTTCTTTAGAATATGAAATCCTATGTAATTGATTAGAATCATTCTTACTGTCCGACGAACCGTTCTAGAAATAGATGTGAAAAACCGATTTAACAATCAAGCTTGCACAAGGGCTGGCCATACGAAATTATCTAGGGGCATTCATTTAGGGTATCGTATGAATGGTCTTAGACCAATTCTAACTTTTTTCATTGATATTTTAAGGGTTTTCTCTTTTGAATCACTTTCTATTGTTACACTCTATTATGATTATACTTGACATCCCAGTAAATTTGAATTTTGTTGGGTCAACGCTCTTTTGCAAATCCTTTTTTCGTTGCATTTTGTTTAAACTTTGCTTCTATTATCAATGGGAGTTTATATTTTAATGTATCCGCATATGTCGGTTTGTGATCTGTAGGCTTTTTAATTTCACTCACTATAATGACTTCGCTTTTGAATAGGTTTTTTAACACATCTAAAATTTTCTTTTCGCACTCTTGAGCGGTTAGTTTTCTTTTATTTTCCGTGATTTCTAAGTGAAATCGTCTGGTTATGGAGAACTGAATCGTTCCGTTCGTTATTTTGATTCACAGTTCAGTGATGGTTTTAATCACTGTTTATCTATTTCCTGTTCCCACAGGGGAGGAAGGTTTCAGGGAATTTATATGACACGCTCTATATTGGCGATTCTAGTAATCATGTTTTATTCAAATATGATAGATTCTACTACTATAAATGATAGGGTTATTAACGTAGTAAACTTGAAAGATTTTGATAGCTTAAGTACGTTTCCAAAATAAACAGACACAAAATTTACAGGATGAATGCAAGGCTCGGAATAAGGTTTCTATATCAGGGAAACGTTTCGTTAATAGAATGTTGCATTAAATTTGACGTACTATGCATGTATTTATGATGCTATGTCTGCATCCTCGCAATAGAGCTTTTATAATCTCACACTGTTCCCAAGTTGTTCTGTATGGCGCTCACTACGCCGAATTAAGGTCTACATTTTAATAATAAATCTTTTTATCTTTAGCATTCAGATCGTGGTATAGTATCTATGGCAAATAGTGGCCCTAACACAAATGGCAGCCAGTTCTTTTTTACGTATGCGGCTCAACCACATCTTGATTTAAAGTACACAATATTTGGACGGTAAGAGAAATGATATTAGAATCTTGATATATAAAAATATATAAATTTCCAGCGTTATAGACGGTTTCGAAACATTAGATGAACTAGAAAAACTTCCAGTTAATCCGAAGAGTTATCGACCATTGACAGAGAAGAGAATAAATAGTGTGACGATTCATGCTAATCCCCTCGCCGGATAGATATAAATAATTGAGTCTGAAACAGAAATTACTCAATCGTAAGGTCAAGGCAAACATTCAAAATTTGTATAATTTTAAGCCATTGATTTTATGATTTTATTTATTCTTTATTATAAAGCGATTTCTTGTAAATACAATGTCTTTTATATATATTTATATATTTATCAACAAAATAAGCTATTATATTTTAATGCTTGTTCTGCTAATCCATTTTAAATACCGGCAATAATAACTTCAAAATAATATTCCAGAAATATCTCCCATGGTAGCCTATTGTGAGCTAAGTTCTTTCGTAGTAATGTGAGGATCTACGTTTATGTGTTCCCAACACATTCCTTTAAGCTCTAAAAAACATCTGCAACCGATCTTTGCTCGTACGGTTTGCTTTGAAGTTTTTTCCAGTCGTCGTCTTTTTATATTATTTGTACTGTAATGTAACACACACACACACACGTCAAAATGCATAGTTTTGGAAATTCTAAAACGAATTGGAACAAAAGCTTTGGTAATGGCATTGACATCATTTAGATTATGTAATATTAACTCTTAATTGGTAAAAATTTCAAGCTTTAACTGAAAGTGTGTATTGCCCTTAACGTAGTACGGGTGAAATAAAAATGCATTCATGAATTGATGCGCTGAATTCTACACCGTGCAGCAGCCACACAAACAAGGGAAAAGCGCCTTGACCAAGCAGCGATATGATAAAAAACTTCTACTGGGGCTGTTGATTTTCGAAGCTTCGGAAGAATATTCGAATATCGAAGCTTCGAGACTTTAGACGCAAAAACTGAAAAAAAAAACAATTGACGACATTATACATTCAACACATCAGTCAAAACTGCATAGTTTTGGAAATTCTAAAACGAATTGGAACAAAAGCTTTGGTAATGGCATTAATATCATTTAGATTATCTACTATTAACTGTTAATTGGTAAAAATTTCAAGCTTTAATTGAAAGTGTGCATCGCTCTTAACGTAGTACGGGTGAAAAAAAATGCATTCATTGCATTGGGGCTGTTGATTTTCGAAGCTTCGGAAGAATATTCGAATATCGAAGCTTGGGGACTTTAAACGCAAAAAACTGAAAAAAACAGTTGGCGACATTACATCCAACGAAGTCGACATTAGGGACCTCGTCACTAAGCAAACCTCCATCATTGATTCAACTGTATATATAATCGAATGGGATGAAGAACAATTCAAAATGGTAGAGCAAGTGATCAATGTACTCTTCAGTGATTACAAGAATACCACTAAGAAACTGGAAGAACAGTACTTCATTCAACTTTTCACAACACTTTCAAAACATTATAATATTAGTCCACTGCTCTTAACTACAGCTCAAAAAAAGGAAGAACTACTACAACTGATGAGAAAGTTATCAGAAAAAACAAAGTTACTCCAAAGATACCTATTCGATTTGGAATTGGTTTGCTACCGGTACCGGTAGCAGTTGTGCTAGATTTAAAGCAAATTGTAGCAGATTCTTTCTAGGTATTTTGGTTCTATTAGTCATTTTGGTGTTTTGGGGTGTTTTGTTAATATTTTGATTTTGAATCATAAATCTTTTCTAGGAGCCGGATTCACTAACACGGAGAGTTGGGTTGGGGAGGTGAGTTCTTTTGACACTTAACTCTCCACTTGGAATTGTGTAACACGGGGAATTTGTATTGGGAATTACCAAACTCTCGGATGTTTTAGTTGTGGAAAAGTAAGAAGAATATTTCTTAACTGACAGTATTGTCTGTTTTTGTTGTGTTGTGTGAAGGTAGCTAGCACCTAGTATTTTTTAAATTAAATTATGGATGCACCTCATATCCTGGCTGTATTTACAAAAACAAATTATGGATTTTGGTGCCTCAAGGTACCCGCTAAAGATTTTAAACACGCGAAAATGGTCAATTTAGTTGTCTTCTAGTACAGAAGAGACGTTACAAAAATTTTAAATATGCACGTTAGAGGTTGTATGTACATATGTAGGATGAAATCATCTGTATTTTGTTCCCTAATGATATCTGTAATTGTTTTTTTGAGTCCAATAAATGGTTTTGGAGATAACTGCAAAGGAAGTGAATGAGTCCTTTTGAAGGTGGAAAAATAGCCGTTTTTATGTACAAAAATATACATATTTTCAACTTATCTTTGCGAAGAACTGGTAAGTCGTGGAAGTACACTTTGCATGAGAAAAATGCTCGCAACAGAGTACTAATGGATGTAAAACAAAGAACGGAAGAAATATATGCAAAATATCGAAACTGGGGTGCATATGACCCAAGTACAAAAATCCGTTTTTCGGCGATAAAGTCAGTTATGACATTAAAACGATCAAAAGAAAATTATACCAATCGGCTACCCCTCTCTCTCTTTAATTTGATATCAAACATGATGTATTTTGGACAACCCTCGATAAAGGTTCGCCTATTTTTTAGTGCTCTAGATCCTAAATTCGTCGGAAAAACGCTGTACTACCCTCCCACACAAATTTAAGCGTGTTTCAATTTTGGGACAAGGACACCGAGGTACCTCAAATCTGCACCGTTAATCGAAATAGAATATAGCCGATAAGAGCCATGCATACCTAATTACCAAAGCGATTTCTCAGTTTTTTATTGATCTTACAGATCCTGAGCTTATCTTTGCTACTTATTGCATTGAATTTTTTTATTTTATTTTAAATTTCAACTAATCCGTCTCCCTTTTATCCCAACACCCTCCCTGCTCCATTTTCTCCCCCTGTCATATTCGCCCCAAGCTTCCATTTTTATACTAAATACATTCTTCTCACCATTCGCCTGTTATACCGGGAAAATTCGAAAAAACGTACCCTCCTAATCCCTACCTTATAAAAAAAAAGTTTTATCACGACGTTAGGAGGTAATAGACAATGAGCCTCGATTATAAAAAAAAGTTCAATCCTCTAGAACAAAAATTCATACCTGATGCCAGGGACGAAGGCAATTCGCACTTTTTCACACTTCTCACGTTTTCCCTACCGCTCAAGTATAAATCAATCGGGGGAAAACGATAATTCTCATCTCCCAAACTCTCCGTGTTACATATCCCGGCACCAGTGTTTTTTTTTTGTAATAAAGAGCAAAAAGATATCAGTAAGTTGAGAGACCCCCGGAAATGTTTACGAGATTCGTCAGATCCTTAAAAAGATCGTCCAAACTGCAATAATAATAATATAAAAGTTTTTTTAAATATTTATTTCGTTTTTTAGATTATCTTAAAATGCCCTCTGTAAAATATTAAATTATGACATTAAAAATGAATTCAAGCCTAATAAAAATAAAATAATTAACCCTTTCGGTACGGAAAGAAACGCTTTGTATGACCGGAGCAAATTTAGAATATGTCGCTGTGGACGGCCAATTTTTCGTTCATTTCTACATACATAACTTTCCGTGGAGTGGGAGTAGAGCAATGTGTTTACTTACATCTGTGATGTTCAGGAGAAAAAGATAGGTGAAAAAAATTTGGTTGGTGGGTTTGGTTTTGAGGGGTAGTGCCACCCCCCACAATGGTTGCCAAATGGGTCGTGTGCCGTGTGCCCATTAGAGGGGGTGGAGAGTATAATTGAGTGGCTGGGTTATTTTTTTGATCATGTAAACTTAATACGGACGTTTATCAATAGGAAACTTCGAGAAGGCATAAATTAATTAACGGAGACCAGTGTCGCCATCAAATTCTTTCTTTTGAAGTGGACGGCCGACAGGGAACTTGGCATCAGTTGTGAGGCTTATTAGAGGTAGCTACCGCGAAGAATTTAGTGATAGTAGACGCGTGGTCGAGAAATTAAAAGGAAACGAAATAGAAGAAAAAAAAAGGGAGTTTGAAATAAAAGTAGTACTCTGTGCGATTTGTGAAAAAAAAAACGAATATCTGGTGAGTTAATTGTGATGATTTTCCCCATAATGGAAAAGGAATAATACAGTGGTATATAGGTCATTAATTATAAGAAGAAAAAAAAAACCGCGCCACCGTGCCGATGGCAGAAACAAAATTTCCGTAGTTCAAAACGAGTCCTAACTAGGAGTAGAACCACAAGGAAAGAGGAGGAAAATTCCTCAAGGCAGGAGCAGTTAGTTTGAAATAGAGGTTTATAAGCAAGTTCAAAGTACAATTCTCTTTATCCGATAGCCTGTAAGTCAGGAGCGCAAGTCTGGAAGCGAAGGCTAGTCTCCGACCCTTTAAGAAACGAGGAAGAAAGGAAAGAATAGGATTCCATGCTGCCAGCCATAATGTGTATGCTTAGACAGAGAAGAAAGAAAAATCTAGAAAATTGAGTCCGGAACAACGAGCACTACCTGGTGCAAATTAGCTGTAGATCAGTAACTCCACAACTTGTTTGAGTGATTATCTTACATATATAACCACTGGAATCTAAACGACTAGCCAGCTACCTTCTAGGTTAAATTTAAGTAGGATTATGGTTCGTTTTCTCTTTGCTCTAGAAAAAAATATTTATTTCCGCCAACTCGGCTGCATCAGCGTCATCACAAATGCGTATTTGAGGATACGCCGGTGAGTACCTTAAAATTTCATTGCAATTAACTATATTTATTTACAAATTTCGTGATTTGCCTGAGTTATTGGTTAGCTTAAGGTCAGGGTAGGACTATTCGATTTATCAACAAAGAGAAAACCAAATTAAAAACATACATATTTCTAAACAAATTGCGTATCTAGGCATAAGCGTGATCCAGGTTTAAGGTTTAGAACTGTAAATTTTTTTTTTTTTAATTGTATATTGAAGTAGAACACTGAGGAGATGGATGGAGTATAAGACTGTACGTAGTCATGCCTAATTGAAACCGTAACCTTAATTAGTTTAGGTGAAATGAATTAATGTAACACGTAGGAGAATATCTAAAACCTAAGCAGCTAATGGAGAGGTTCGCCATGTACATATATATATATATATATTCCACCAATAATAATCAATCTATGTCTATAATTACAGTGGAAATACTTACAATTAGTTATTTACATATTCATAATTAAATTTGCTTTGGTCAGGCACCCCAAAAATGGTTGGCCTGGGATGCGTAGTATATGCTAAGTAGGCGAAGGAAGCAAAAGTGTGGATACGTACATTAGTGCAGTGAGCAGTCTAGATGAATAGGTAGGGCAGTGCGGCTGCATTGGAATCCATACGATAGATAGTTAGACTAGTTATATAGATATGTAAAGTATTCGTAGGCTTATGCTTCTGTACAATACGGGGCTTATTGAATTCCTAGTATATTCAAATTCAACTTAATCAATCTAAGTTGAATTAATTTGAATATATACCTATAGTAGAGAGTTAGCGTGGATATGCGCATGTATTCGGTACAAATCAGAGTAGAGTGTGCTATGAACTATTAAGTCAAACAAATGTAAGGAAATGAATAAAAAGAAAAAAAACGAAAGTATATAATTGTAGTTTGAATTAAGAGGTCTATTCCAGGGAGGCGGCCTTATGCGGTTAATTGTATTCCACAGAGAATACTCTATCTTTGTTCAGTATTTGGAAACTTTTAGATGTTTCTTTCTTCCTCTGTCATCGAGGCCTACATTCGGCAGGTTACTGCAGGATACTGGCATAGGCGTAGAACTGGTGAAGGTTTCTTTTTTCGTAGCATACCAAAGATGTTTGGAATGAAGTGAGCAGGGTTGGACGCGGTCCGTCGT
Source organism: Dioctria linearis (assembly GCA_963930735.1). Classification (NCBI taxonomy): domain Eukaryota; kingdom Metazoa; phylum Arthropoda; class Insecta; order Diptera; family Asilidae; genus Dioctria; species Dioctria linearis. The sequence goes on along the minus strand of OZ005740.1, from coordinate 233,434,192 downwards.
TCGTTCCTGCCTTGGTCGTGGCGTAATAGCCTCCTGATGTGGGTAGGTTAGGATTAGAGTACTACGAGTCAATTGAATTGGGATAGGAGCTGCAGCGTCGTGGATTGAGAGGTAGAACAGCAGTGCGCTGGTGGATGGCCGTGTCGCCAATGAGATAGCTTACAAGGAAGAGTCTGAGTTCATTCCTTTTATCGCATGTACCCAGATTTCCCTCCCCACGCCCGTCCGACGAGCTCAGCTGGCATTCTATTCAAGGAGGTCGCGGGAAAGAAGGAGTACATGTAATGCTCTGAGTAATTAGTCACCTATAGGGAGTTGTTGCCGCTGTAGTGATCCGGCGGCGCGATGCGATTAGGAGGCGACGAAGGCATCTATTGCTACTTGGTGACCGCAGTATGGTGACGACGTTCCTTAACAACTGGAGAGCGGTCTCCACGGGACATGCCGCCCACTATGTCTTAGGATTCCTGTTTTAATCTTTTTTTTTCTTTTCTTTTTTTCAGTTATAGTCTCGACCTCCGACTTATGTACACAGGGCGCTCCCGAGTCAACCCTGCTGATACATATTATGGCGCCCAAACTGGTAATGGCCTCTGTAGGTTCGATTCCCGTCCGCGGGAAAAATAAATAAAAAATTGAATTTACAATTTATTTGTGCGCTTTCATCGTTACTGGTTAATGCCAGCTGAAAGCAAAACGTGGCTTAGTAGGCTAGTTACAAATTTGATAAATGCAAGAAGGAAAATCATCTGTCTCGTTAGCTCAGTGGTAAGAGCAGTCGCCCGACAAGCGGAAGGTCCCGGTTTCAAATCCCGGACGAGGCGGTTGTTTTTTCTTCTTGTATTTATAAATTTGATTTAGAATCATTAAAAATAAAAGTTCTTAAAATTCTTATTTCTCCATCATTGACCGATTCTAACAAGTTTAGGTTCGATTCCCGTCCGCGGGAAAAATAAATAAAAAACTTTCCTGAATGATCTACCGCGGACGGTTAGAAGTGGAATAAGTGGTCTTGTTTTATTCCCTCTGCGAGGAATTACGAAGCGCTTGCATTGTTGCCACAGGCCACGTTGGTTAGATATTCAGTCAATGCTTTTTGACTTCCGCCATCCACCAGGAGTGCGAAGTAGAGGCTTTCCAGGACAGCACTGTCCTTTTACAATTGAGTCTAGGGGGTAAGATAAACCACGGCGCAGGGACGAATGACGGAGTGCACCCCGTAATGTATGAATATTGGACTAAGTAAACAAACAGATTGTACGGCAGCTAATTTTCATCTTCCAAAACCAATAAATAAATAATTCAATGTAGATTTTAAGCTGTAACGGCCATTTTTCAGTCAAGTAATATAAATAACAAAAAAAAAATATATAAATAGCGCAACTGTGCGTTACTGTATAAGTAGAGTTAAGTAGAGTAGAGTAACCTTGGAGATGTGGTACCATCCCTTTTCCATGAACCAGTAAATGATAACGTATATGATAGTGGAAGCAGTTCAGTCCCACCCATTGAGATTTGGAATTAGTATAACAATTACTGCTACAACCACACTATAATAACATAGATTAAGGTAGAATAAAGCTACTAGTATTTGCATAGGAGTTAATTACTTGAATTTTAGTAGTAGAATAAGGCAACTTATCTTAACTATATAAACAAGTGTTAAAAACCTTGAGTTGTTCCTAGGTAATACGATCCATAGGTCACATCAGTAAGGCTGAATTAGTTATAGTTAAGCGGTTGAGACGGGTCCCAGCGGATTAGACAGAATACTAATATTGGTTGACAAAACTGTTATTTTTTTTGTACGCAATTAGAATCGCAGTATATCTAAGATTCTAATGTACGTGAGGAAGTACCATTCTGGAATTACTGCAAGGGGCGTCAATCGCGCGATAGAGAAGGGTGGTAGCTAATATACTTCCAGAATAGCCGAAGCAAGTATTACGGAAGATTTTTCCTCGTTCTAGTTCATGAAGACAGCTTAGTGTAATCCATATGCCCAACCTCAAGGTAACCCAAGTAGGAAATTAGCTCTCAAAGAGTATTACGTTACATATAGCTGGGTGCTACTGGGCCTTAGTGATTCACTCACCCATTGTTACTATTCATCATGAATGCCCATCATTTAGAACCCGACGTGATTGACTACGAGTATAAATTAAAGAAGATACGAGGAGAACAGAATTTGCGATCTATCCAGACATTATAGGATCGGTTAGATAGAGAAGAGCGAAGGCAATAAGGCCCCCCCCCATAGCAGATTTAGAAGAGGAATGGACCACCTGTCAGGGCAAAGCGTCGTCGCTGCACCAGTTAGACAATATACAATATAGCGATAGCGTCTAAAAATAGCATCGAACTGATAGGTGTCGAATCCCGGCTGTTACACTTACGGAACAGAATTAGTCTATTGATCAATGCGGAGCCGACTCAGAGCGATCTCCATGCTGAGTTGTCAAAGCGAGTAGAAGAAACATTAACGTGAGCGAGGACAGAGTTATCCGCAGATCTGGGAGGTATTCTGATGCCCGTGGGGCCCCTCAGTAGGGAGGCAGTTGATACGGTGGAAGCAGGCTGTGAGGGAGGAGATACTCAGTACGTCAGAGCTCTTAGTAGTAAGAAAAGGTAGCTCATCGTCCTTATCCACTAATTACGCAAATATAACAAGGTCCGATGCCGTCTATGTCATGGCGACCGGAGGATGTTACTCTGGTGCCCTCTGGTTATCATAATAATACTCCAGCCCGAGCTGTTCCTACAGGAGCTATCCCCAAGAGTACAGCGCCTAGTATAGGACCGCAATCGTACTCTCAGTCAGTTCTTACTGCAAGGTCAGGTCCGTCCAGACTAGGAACGACAGCTCACACAAAGGGCAGAGAGGCAGTACCAACTACCACTTCCCGGCGTAGGCCAGAGCAGTACCGACTATCAAAACCCATTATTCCCCCGCAAAATCAGATTCAGCCCAAGCAGGTTGACCAAATCCCAACACCGATCCGTATGGTATCAAGGTTGACTTCCCCGAGTCATGACGAACAGGCACCATACTTTAATAGAGAACTTTTAGAACAACTGAGACTTCGTGGTCGCGGTATCTTGCACACGTCAAAACGGCAGATTGAAATAGACAAGAAGTCCTACGGTTCGTGTATTTACCTGTTGAAATAAATGACCGGACTCAGGAGTTAACTTTTTTCGTCATTCCTAGTATAAAACGACAACTCATTCTGGGCGTAGACTTTTGGTCCGCCTTTATTATATTCCCAACTGTTATCTCTGAAGTTTAACTGGAGACAAGTCCAGATGATAATCACCACCAGTTAAGTCTAGATCAAGAACAGCGCCTTGACGAGGTAATAGCTGCATTTCCCTCATTTAGTAAGGAAGGTCTTGGTAGGACGTCCCTCCTTAAGCACACAATAGATGTAGGCAACAGTAAGCCTATCCGGCAAAGGCACTATCCTCTGGCCCTCCCATGCAAAAGCTTCTGGACGAGGAGATTGACAGAATGCTAAAATTGAGAGTTATCGAGGAGAGCGAGAGTGATGTGATGGTGAAGACCCCAAACGGGAAAATTCGAATTTCCTTAGACTCGCAGAAGGTTAATGAAGCGACACGCAAGGATGCATATCCGCTACCTCAAATCAATGGGATTTTAGGTCGAGTAAGAGGCACAAAGTACATATCGAGTCTGGATCTAAAAGATGCCTTCTGGCAAATAGAGCTTGAACCAACCTCCCGAGATAAGACAGCTTTCGTAGTACCTAGAAGGGGGTGTACCAATTCGTAGTCATGCCTTTTGGTTTGACTAACTCGCCGAAAACCATGTGCAAACTAATGGACAAGGTCAGTCCGTATGAGTTATATGAGGATGTCTTTGTATACTTAGATGATCTCTTGATCTTATCAGACGATTTTGATACCCATCTGAAGGTTTTGAGTAAGGTCCAAGACTGTTTGAGGAAGGCTGGATTAACCATCAACGTAGAAAAAAGTAAATTCTGGCAGAAAATTATTATATATTTAGGACACATTATTAGTGAGAAAGGAATTCAGACCGACCCAGAGAAAGTTACGGCCATTCAAGATTTTCCGTGTCCCAAAACTACGCGTTTCTTAGGAATGGCTGGTTGGTACCGAAGGTTTATCGCTAACTATGCTGGCTTAATTAACCCTATTACGGATTTATTAGAAAAAAAGGCCTTCTAATTCCTGGTCTGAAGAAGCCGAAGTCGCGTTTAACGAAGTCAAAGCTCGCCTTACTCAGGCTGCAGTATCCTCTAGTCCCGATTTTGAAAAGCTGTTGGTAATCCAATGCGATACATCTACTGTAGGAGTTGGCTGCGTTCTCTGTCAGGAAGATAATGAAGGAAACGAGCATTCATGCATGAGCCAGAAGCGTAAAAAAAATTCCGACCGTATATTGAAGACCCACGGTTCACTATTATTACAGACCATGCTAGCTTAAAATGGCTCATGACTCAGAAAGATTTATCTGGTCGCTTAGGAAGGTGGAGTTTAAAATGCAAGGGTTCGATTTTGAGATCCTCCACCGACAAGGTTCGGAAAATGTGGTCGCAGATACACTGTCCCGAAGAGATATTGAAGAAATAAGTAAAATAGTCACTCTAGATTTAAAGAATTCAAGGAAAGCGAATATATAAATAGAGTTAAGGTCGTCCAAGACAACCCAGGAAGATTTCCAGATCTGCAAGTGTCAAATGGGGTGATCTACAGGAAGTCCTTAAGCATAAGTGCAGATTCCGTAAATGAAACGTCGTTTTGGAAAATATGGGTCTCTACAGACTTAACCCTTCCATTGATAAAGAACGGTCATGATTCTCCACTCTCAGCGCACAGCGGCATTGCAAAAACCACAGTAAAATTGCAACGTTTATTCTATTGGTCGCGAATGGCACAACAGATCCGGCACTACATTTCAAATTGTCAGACCTGCAAAGAATGCAAGCCTCCAAATGAGTGTCTTCGCCCACCCATGGGTGAACCGACAATTCCACAACGGCCGTGGCAGATTATTAATATAGACCTCCTCGGACCATATCCGCGTTCCAAATCCGGGAACACTACATTGATAATTGTGTTAGACCAGTACACGAAATTTGTTGTCCTTAAAGCCATTCGTAAGGCGACATCTAAAGCGATAATCTGCTTTCTAGAACGACACGTTTTCCACCTCTTCGGGGTTCCCGAAAGCTTGGCGTCCGATAAATGCTCGCAATTCACTGCGGTTGAATTTAAAATGTTTCTTGAAGCTTATGGAGTCAACCACCAGAAAACGGCCTTATACACAGCTCAAACTAACGCTTCAGAGCGAGTGAACCGGAGTATCCTGTTCGCAATGCGAGCTTACATAACTGATGATCACCGAACATGGGATGTGCATATTTCGGCTATAAGCTGTGCCTTGAATAATGTTTTTCATCAATCCACCGGATTTAAACCTAAACTGATTATACATGGATCAAATTATGAGCTTTTACGGAACATAAACGCTCTCGAGTATGGAGATATTTCCATCAATAGTCCTCTTGTATCCTTCGAACTAATTCAGAAAAAGGTAGTCAATAATTTAAGGAAAGCACAGAAACGGCATCAAAAGCATTATAATTTACGCTGCAAGGCGGGAAAATACACAGTAGATCAGGAAATTTATAGGAGGTATTTTGCACAGAGTGAAGCTAATAAAAGTTACAACGCCAAACTCGCCAAGAAATTCCTGAAATTCCCCACGTTGTGCTTCTGTACATATACATTAATTATTCCATCGGTAGCCCCAAAAAGGCAAGCTTCATGTTATGGTCGTAGCATATTGCATATAGCAATATGCTACATGACATACTGAAGTGTGTATGCCGGCTGCTGTCCATAGCAGAAAACGCGAACGCACCCCGACCGAGAGAGATGCGTTCCCTTGAGCTCGGTGTGACATGCGATAAGATAAGGAAGAAGAAGAACACTAAGTTTCCGTGTCACATCGCCATAGGTTGGCTACAAAAAGTTTCCGTGTCCATCTGGTAAAATATACATCCTAATTATTTTTAATCTGCCTCCGTACGGCAGTCGAGTGCTGCAGTGCGGTATCAATTTGTATCCATTGAAAAGGAAAGCCGTAGGAATGTTAAAGAAGCATTCTAAATTGCATATAGCTTCCATAATCTTAAATATCTATCAAGAGGTTTTGGTATACCACAAAATAACCAAGTAAAATTCGAGAGGGAGAAATAAAAAAAAAAGAAAAAATAACACCGCAGGTCGGAAACGGGAACACCAAGGCCATTAGTCCCCCCCAAATAAAGACACCAGTCTAATGCGTAAAAATTTAAATTTTGCTGCCAAGATAGCAAAGTAATTTGCAAAACACGCGTTTAAGCAGGAAGTGCATCTTCGCATATACCTACATCTATAAAACAGTGTTAAATACAAATGCATTCAGCGACATACCTGCATATCCATACGAAAATTTGTATAACACAGTATACCTTGGCGGGAAATGCTCCAAAGGGGCTCGGAAAGAGTTAGAAGATACAGTTTAAAACAACAAAGGCAAAGAGGCTATCGCAATAATGAAATAGTTACGAGTACTAGTATCGTTTTGCTGTACATCGAAACAGAAGCTTTATACATAGCTTGTAGTTGTAGCGCTTTAGTACGCATTTCACCTTCTTCTTTAGTAAAACGCTAACCTGTTCGGAGATTGTCTGTCCATTGTACGAAAACAAAGTTCGTTCATGTGTCACGTAATGGTGTTTGGCAACTAATAGTGCCGCCGGCCAACTTTACGCTAATTCAAAAGAAAATTGTGGTCGAGCCTACCGAGAGAGCAAGCCGAAATCTTTGACTTTAATTTCATTCTTTTAATAGATACCGGATGCTGAAGCGCTTCATCATGCCGTGGAGTTTAACCGTGAGTATTCTTTATCTATATTACACATTTTTTTGACATACGTACGAGCTTTGGGCTTCTTGAGAGACTGGCATATGTAGACAACTTTGATTTAATTATATTTTTCATGTACATATAAATTTTGATTTCATGATAGACCTACCTGTATATAAATAGCTTTAATTTAATGATATACTCGCCTAGATACATATACGTGCCTTTGAATTAATGATATTTTCGATTTACTATGATAGTTAGACGTATATATAGTATGTCTTGGATTTATTGATATTTTTTCATATATTTATATATTTTCAATTTAACACTATACTTGCATATATATATAACTAATTTAATAATATATGTACTTGCATATATATAGTTATAATTTCATGGTATACTTACCTATATACCTATATATAGTATGTACATTGGAATCATGACCTTTTTGATTTAATGCTTTCTATACATCTAGCTATAGATAATGTAATGAGATCTTTGCATATACTTACCTTGAAATGATGAGATTTTTTTTTGGGTCTATTACTCTGCAATTATAACGTAAATATGAAATTTTGAAAGTTTTAATTCTTCCTTCACTATCCGAGGGCCCTGTCACATAGGATGAAGGTCGTCTAGGCTCGCCTAGTCTCTCTCTCTCTCTTTTACAGGTCAATTAGGGACTCTGAAGATAACTGCCCTCCGAGTCGCATGGGTGGTTGGGACATGCAGGAAGGCAAAACATCTGCGCCTTCAATCATATGCAGGTAAGTGACGTAAGGGTCCCTTCAGGACCGAAAGTGTGCCGATTTTGTGTTGATAGGCACGAAATTTTTTTGCTTATGGCTGACGGCAGCGGCAGTTTTTTTTGTGGAACCTCCCACACTCTCCGCCAATAGCTGAGGCGAACTAGTGTGCTGCCCTGCAGTCAACGCTGTCCTTCAAGTGATCTGTCAGCTCATGCTGGCAGTCGGGACTTTACGTCCCAAAGCAAATCACTCAACATAGTTCCATAACATTCACTTGCTAACTGTAGGTTATTGCGAAACACTCCTATTGCCGCGCCAATGGTGGGTGATATACCTGTTGATGTCCAATCCATTTCGACTTACCCTCTGCGTTTGATAATGCGTCAGCCCAACCCCAGACGGCACATACGATTGGAAATTATCGTAGGAAATTCGATTGTGAAACACCCTCACGAAACCTTCAAGATTTACTGAGAAGTACGCAGATCGCGCACTTACGTCGCGCTAATTACGTAGTCTATTGGCGTTAGTTAGTCTTCAACACTCAGTCCTCAAAACTCTTGCGGTTATATCTATAGCATCGAATTTCTATTGTACTCTGGAGTAAGATAAGCTTACACCAACCTGCCTTCACTTAAATACGCCGACAAACTAGCTGGATCCAATGGTCAAATGCCCAAAATAGCCTGATGAAACCTTGAACCTTAGCCTCGGAAATATTCCTAATAGCATTGACTTTATATATATAGATATGCCACCAAATCTGTTACCTCTTCTCGACAGATGGCCTTGTACCAAATTAGAAAACAGATGAAATTTTTACCGAATGACTGAAATCGTGTTTACAGATGGCACCATCTATTAAATTTTTTTTTTTAAATATGAGGATATTAAGTTATCTTCGATAACAAATGTTTTTTCTTCTTCCCTATCTAACAAAGTCTAGGAATGTGGAAAAAATGTAATAAAGGAATTCAAAGGAATTTCAGATTTTTTCTCAATAAATTTGCTTTTTATGAGATAGTACTTCTCTATATTCGTAAGAGATTTTTTTATTGAATTATGTATTCCTTCTGTTCTACAAGAAATTATTATTTAAATTAATGAATATGTAATTTAATACATATTTCATTTGACACATTATTTCAGTAACTTATATACATTATAGGTACTTTAGGTAAATAAATAAATTATTTTCAAATTAGGAATTGTAGCGTGGTTTTATTTTTTAAAAGAATCAAGAAACACACGGGTGGTGTTTAATAAATCAAACTTTATTTATCTTAAGAAAAAAACAAACAATAATTATATTACTCTACACTTTAATCTTTGTTATATTTCACAAGGTAAACCATTGAGCCCAGTTGCGTGCTCTTAGCGCAACCGTTATGAGTATAATTAGATGAATCAATCTATCCGTCGATGGTGTTGGCTTTTTATAGGGATGTGGTGAGCTTACATGCAGTGTGTTATGGTCGCATGTATACCCAGCAGCAGCATACAGCTGCATGTAAACATGGCCTGCCATCCCTATGTGACCATGCTGACACCTACTAGTCAGAACTGTCAGCGGAACACAGTGCACCATCTGACGAAACGGGAAGAAGTGGACCGCGGAGAGGCCGGAAAAGAAGAGGGCCGGTCATTTTTGATTCATTCAGTCTTGATAGATCAGCAAAGGAGGGTGAAAAAAGGAATCTAGCTAAACGTGATATTGAAAAGTTTTTTTTATTAGGAGTAATGAAAATTAAAAAAAAATACCAACAAAAGAAGTCGAAAGAAAAGAGCATATCGCACTGGCAAGAATTGAAGGTACCCACAAAGATTAATTCCTCTGCTCCTGGTACAGCAAAAAAAAAGGGGGAACAGATAAGTAATTATAGTTTTAAGCAAGCAAAGTTAGTCGCGGAACCAAAAGGCCAATTGTACGAACCTCTTATTAGGTCGTCTTACAAAAATTATAAATGAAGGTGCTAGGTAAGTGACAAGTCAGTCAGTTTTTTGAAATTATATCTTTTATTTATTTTGTAACATTGGGTTGACACCAAAAAACTTATACTAGGTTGAAAAACTTATATTTAACAATTTTCCTTTTATCAAATAATTTACCGGTTTTTCTGCTGTATTTTTCTATCTGAAATGGTAGAAAAATGCAGTGATTAGATTTATTTGTGACTAAAAAATGTTATAGTCTACAGCAACTATAAGATGGGTTATATGTTTTGATGTATAACTCTTGAATTTAAAGAGATTTCAATTATTGTATAATTGGTTCTCAATAAATAGTTTACTAGCACCGTAGTCAGTTTAAAGCACTGATGACAGTTCACGATACTGTAGCGAAGGTCTACTGTACTGTGTATAGTTCAACTCACCATATACAGTTTAGAGCACTATATATCGTTTGAATCACCATACACAAGTTTACCGCACTGCAACCAGTTTAAAGCACTGGAAACAATTCAAGATACTGTAGCTAAGGTCTATTGTACTGTGCATAGTGCAACTCACCATATACAGTTTAGAGCACTATATATCGTTTGAATCACCATACACAAGTTTACTGCACTGCAACCAGTTTAAAGCACTGGAACAATTCAAGATACTGTAGCTAAGGTCTATTGTACTGTGTATAGTTCAACTCACCATATACAGTTTAGAGCACTATATATCGTTTGAATCGCCATACACAGTTTTATAGTATTTGAATAATGCTTATCAGCCCTTACACTTAAATGCGGTGTACGACTGGTCAGCTATAAAGAATACTATAAATCTTAAAGCGATCTATAGTTTCTGTTATCCTTGGTAATTCCAATTGTATAGTTTAGAGCACTATACAATTGGTGGCATCAAGTAGTTTAAAGCACTACTTAGCAGATTGATAATTTAAAGCATTACCTGGTCTGCTCAGAAAGGACTGCGCTTGTTAGAGCGCCAATTCCCATTTATATAGGCAGTTCATTCATTGCAAAGACTACTGAGGTAAAAGATTTTCTTACGTAACCTTGGAGACGTTTTTATTGATTTTATTTTCTTATGAAACCATACACCTCAGTTGCCCTGGCAACGATTTATTCGATGTACGACTGTACATTCTCCCGCCTCTCGATTTGAATGCTATTTTTAATACTTACTCCGTGGCTTGATCATGACCTTATATACGTCCCCTTTTTTTGTAAACTTGACTTGTTTATCGGTGTCAATGTTGTGGATGTAATGACGTTTGGCTGCCAATACCTTTGTCCAAGGAATATCATGAGCCTTTATTTGCTGTAGCAGATCGGGAGATGCTTGTAGGTTCCTCATTATGGTATCAGGAATCCGGTTTTGTTTTTTGGTCATCCTTCCTTTTGGAATGTCCGGTAATTTTTTTGGTCTGGAATGGAATGCAAATGCTTCTTGTGGGCAGTGTAACAATCTTTTTGCCAATGCCCTTATGGATGCCGAAGCTGGCTGGCACTCCATTGGTTTGTTTTGTGGTGTTACTGGCCTTGGTGCTCTTGGTGGTGTGTCTGGGAGCGGTGATATTCCCCTTATGGGTTCTTTAGTTAACAATTCCTTTAAAGATTTTGCACAAATCTCCACGTAGTCAGAGTCCATTTTGTGGTATCTAGTTTAGTGGATAAACTATTAATTATTATTATATTATTTTGTTTTTTTTTAAAAAACACCAAATCGTTGTACTTAGTTTAGTGGATAAACTATAAATGATTTTGTGTATTTTATTTAGAAACAATTGAATCGTTGTATCTGTAGGCAACCGTAGGCTGCTGCGATTTTTTTTTTTTTTTAAATAATTTGATTTAACGTTGGTTTGTTTTCTTCAATAAGAGGAATTATTTTTGTGATTGATCTTGTTAAAATATTTTTAGCTGTTTTTATGGTTACAGTACGCACCAGATTATCATGTCCTCTGTGGGTATCCAAAACGCGTCCTAATACCCATTGCCCAGGAGGAAGGTTATTTTCTTTAATAATTACTATGCTGTTTTTGGATAGATTGTTATTTTCTTTGCGCCATTTACTTCTGGTTTGTAGCTCATTTAAGTAATTGGTTGACCAATTCTTCCAAAATGAGTTTGTTAATACTCGTAAGTATTGCCATCGTTTTGTCGAATGGTAAGGAATGTCCGGCAAGGCTGCTTCAATGGGCGTTAACAAATGTTTGCCCGTTAAAAAGTGCCCTGGAGTTAGATAATTGTTGTCATTTGAATCGTTTGGAATTGCATATAGAGGTCTTGAATTTAAACATGCCTCTATTTGAATGAGTATTGTGGACATTTCTTCGTATGTGAGCCTAGCATTATGTATACTTTTGTATAGATGTCTTTTTGTAGCTTTTACTCCGGCTTCCCATAATCCTCCGAAATGTGGTGCGGATGGGGGATTGAAATGCCATGTAACACCGAAGTCTGTAAATTCCCTTGCAATGTCTGTTTCTACAGATTTAATGGCGTTGTTAAAGTCTGTTTGTAAAGCCTTGTTGGCTCCGATAAAATTTGTGCCTTGGTCTGAGTATATATGTGAGCAATGACCTCTTCTGCCTATGAACCGGCGAAAGGCTGCTAAGAAAGCACATGTGGATAGTTCGGTAACCAATTCTATATGGATTGCCTTTGTTGAGAGGCAAATGAATATGCAAATATATGCCTTCGTTATTCTTGCGGATTTTAGTCTGGTTGTTTTTAATTCAATAGGGCCGGCATAGTCAACTCCAGTATGGATAAATGGTAGTGACTGTGTAACACGAGCGGAAGGCAGTGAGCTCATTAGTTGGTTGGAGGTGGTCGCGTTATATCGTTTGCAGATAGTGCAGTTCTTAACTCGGTAGCGAATCGTGTTTCTAGCGTTTGTTATCCAAAATTTTGTTCGTAGCGTGCTCAGAACTAACTGCGTATCGCCGTGAAGAGTAGTCTTATGGATATTGTCAATCAGTATGTTTGAGATATGATGTTTATTAGGTAAAATGATTGGATGTTTTTGACTGTAGTTTATATTTGATTGGGAAAGACGTCCACCTACTCGTAGAATTCCCTTGGTATCTAAAAACGGATGCAGTGATAAAATTGAACTTTTGTTGTGAATAGGTTTGTTCTTTTTTAATAAACCAATTTCCCTTTGGAATTCCACCAGTTGCGTTAATTTAATCACGGTGCATCTTCCAACATCGATTTCGGATACTGATAGATTTTGATCATAACATCGATTGTTTTTTGGTTTTTGACAGTTGTGAATGAACCTTAGACAATAGGCCATCACGTGGATGGTTCTAGTAAATGTGGAAAATTTATTTAATATGAATGACTCGTTGCTTCCACATGTGTTGGCAAAAGTCTGGATTTTCCTTTCTTCTAGATCTGTGTTGAAGGAGTTGTTTTGCTTCGGCCAAGATTCCTTGGTCTGTTGCAACCATGATGGTCCATGCCACCATATTTCTAAACTGCATAATTGACTTGGAAGAACTCCTCGAGATGCTGCATCCGCTGGATTGGTTTTTGATGAGATATGACTCCATTTGGTATCTGGTAGCTTTGTATGAATTTCAGATACCCTATTGGCAATATAAGTCTTCCATTTCGATGGATGTGATTGTATCCAAGATAGAGTGATGGTGGAGTCTGTCCATGCAAATGTTGGTATATTTTGTAGATTAAGGTCGCTTTGTACTTGATGCAATAAATGTGCTAACAATACAGCACCACAGAGCTCCAATCGAGGTAATGAGACACATTTGGTTGGTGCTACTCTAGTTTTAGATGTAACTAATTGTGTATAAATTTGATTTTTATGTATCGTCTTTAGATAGATGACTGCCGCGTAAGCATGTGTAGATGCATCGCAAAAGCCATGTAATTCTGTAGTTTGAACCTCTGGATGGAAATTAGTCCATCTTGGAATTTTTATCTGGCGTAAATCCCCTAATTGTTCTTTAAACGTTTTCCATTCGGTTGATATTTTATTCGGAACGTCTGTATCCCACTCACACCCGGATAGTCATAATTGTTGTATGAGTATTTTGGCCTTGATAATGGCAGGTGCTAACCACCCTAATGGGTCGAATAACATGGATATTTCTGATATTATAATCCGTTTTGTGTATTCGTTTTTTGGGGATGGCAGATTAACGGAGAAACTAAAGTAATCTGTAGCTGGATGCCAATATATTCCAAGTGTCTTGATGCCTTCATTTTCTGATACATTTAAAACATTTTTTATTTCCCTGTCTGATTCAGGAATATGTTCTAATAAACTTGGGTGATTGGTTGCCCATTTGCGAAGATTGAAACCGCCCTTGCGAAATATATTTACTAGTTCTAATTGCAATTGTCTCCCTTCCTTAAGGGTGTGTGTACCAGAAAGTAGATCGTCTACGTAGAAGTCTTTCTTTATACATTTAGAGGCCAGTGGAAACTTATCCCCTTCATCTATTGCAAGTTGATGGATAGTTCTGATGGCAAGATAGGGAGCAGGTGCAGTTCCGAATGTAACTGTAGTTAAAATGAAATCTTGAATTGGTTTATCTGGACTACTACGCCAAATTATTCTTTGAAAGTTTTGATGATTGTGGTCAACCTGTATCATACGATACATTTTCTCTATATCGGCTGATATTGCGTATTTATATTGTCGCCACCTTAGAAGTATTGTCCATAGGGTTGGTTGAATTGTCGGTCCGACTAAGAGCTGTTCGTTTAATGATTTGCCGTTTGCAGTTTTTGATGAAGCATTGAACACCACTCTCATTTTTGTGGTTGAGCTTTCTTTCATTACTGCATGATGTGGTAGATAGTAATAATCTATTTTGGTTTTATTATTTTGTTCTAATTTTATTTGTTGTGTTGGTACTATTTTCATATGACCAAGTGTTATATATTCTTCAATACAAGTTTTGTACATTTTGAAATATTGAGGGTTTTTTTGGAACCGTTGCTCTAATTGATAAAATTGTTTAAGTGCCATGTTTCTGGATTGTCCTAAATCTGGCAAGATTGAATTTATAAATGGTAATTTGACTTCATAACTTCCGTTATTTAGACGCACGTGATTATTCTTGAAGAAGTCTTCACCTTGTTTATATATTGGTGATAAAATGACTTGGTTAGGACATTCTTCTGTTTCCCAGAATCTTTTTATTTGGGTTTGGAGTGCTGAATTGTCGTTCACAGATATTGTCAGATTTGATATTTTATATTTGGATGTTTCAGGAATCTTTCCTATTACGATCCATCCAAGATACGTATTTTGAATGATTGGGGTGTCAGACGGTCCCTTAACAATTCCATCTGTTATTATCTGTGCATATATCTCTGCACCAAGTAACATATCTATGGGTCCAGGTCTGTAAAATTGTGGATCTGCTAACTGTACCTTTTGTATGTGTTTCCATTGTGTGATATCAATTGTAGTATGTGGCATGACACTTGATATTTTATTAATGACTAATGCTTCGATATTTAAAGAGAATTTTTTGTTTAATGCTTTTATTGTGAGAGATATGCATCTATGTGCTGAGGCTGTATGAGTATTTGATAGACCTGATATTTGTAGGTCTACAGGAGTTCCCTTCAGTTTGAGACGCTTACGTGCCGATTCAGTAATAAATGATACTTGAGATCCGGAGTCTATTAATACTCGTAATATGCCCATAATACCTTTGGAATTTTGTACTTCAATTAAAGCTGTAGAGAGTAAAGCCTTTTGAATATTTGTATTAAACAATGCCGTTGGCTGTGATGGTGACGTGTCATGTATTTCTGATGCTGTATCTTTATATTTATTCACTGGAGACTCTGTTTCTGTGTTTGATTGATGATGCAAAAGCGTATTGTGACGTTTCTGACATTCCCAACATCTTCTTTTATTAATACAGTTAATTATAGTGTGGTTTGTTGATAGGCAATTTATGCATGCTTTATTTTCTTTGATATATTTTAGTCGATTATATACATTTAAGGCCCTAAATTTTGGGCAATAGAACATTTGATGTAGTTCGTTGCATAGTTTACATGGTGGTTTTGTAATATTTATAGAATTGTTATATAAACCATATGTGGTTTTGTATGTAGGTTTTTGATGTAATTTGAATAGCTTATGAGTAGTGCCTTGATGGCTGTCTGAGCTCATAGCTTCGAGCGTTCTGAAACGCCTTTCTAAAAATTCGTTGAATTTTATGTATGTGGGAAAATCGCTTGTTGAGCTGATTTCTTGTTCCCATAGATAATAGGTTTCGGATGGTAGTTTTGATACTAATAAATGAATTAGTATAGTATCCCATTGTTGAATGGGTAATTGTAAAGTTTTGAGCTCATGAAGGCTCTCTTCTGTTTGTGTAAGAAGATTTTTTATAGCTAAAGCAGATTCGTGTTTGATCTGTGGTTGATTTAGAAGGAGTTTTAATTGAGTTGATGCTAATACGCGCTTGTTGTCGTATCGCTTTGTAAGTAACTCCCAAGCTTTTTCGTAGTTGGTTGTAGTTATATCGAATTGCCGAAGCATTCGTTCGGCTTCACCAGTGACGCTTGTTTTAAGATAATGTAATCTTTGTATATTTGATATTGATTGATCCTCATGTATGAGTGATTTGAATAGTTCGTAAAATGATCTTCATGATTTATAGGCGCCGTCGAATTTTGGTATATCAATTCGAGGTAATTTTATGTCTGATGCATAAATATGGTTTGCCTTTCTTTTTGCCGTAGGCGGGCATTGGTTGAGACCATCAGTTAGTAGACTACGAAACTGAATGTATGAGTCTTCGGTACCTTTCATTAGGTTTTGTGTGAAATATGAATCCTCTATTTTGTCGGTTTCTTCACATATTGTTAGATGATTATCGGAGAATTCCTTCCAATAATCATCTATGATTTTTAATTTGGTTTGGTAGTAGCCAAAGGTGGGTGTTTTTATATGCTGGTGGCTAGAGACAGCCGCTGCTAATTGTGCCTGAAGGGCATTTTGTCTTTTAATAAGCTTTCTGGTTGTCGTGTCCATTGTTCAATATAAAAAATACTCTTCCAAACCGAATGACTTGCACATATATATCTATGGATATATATCCGGCTCGAAGGACCATGTACGAACCTCTTATTAGGTCGTCTTACAAAAATTATAAATGAAGGTGCTAGGTAAGTGACAAGTCAGTCAGTTTTTTGAAATTATATCTTTTATTTATTTTGTAACATTGGGTTGACACCAAAAAACTTATACTAGGTTGAAAAACTTATATTTAACAATTTTCCTTTTATCAAATAATTTACCGGTTTTTCTGCTGTATTTTTCTATCTGAAATGGTAGAAAAATGCAGTGATTAGATTTATTTGTGACTAAAAAATGTTATAGTCTAGTGAGTCATACACCTTAAAGCGGTATATACAGCAACTATAAGATGGGTTATATGTTTTGATGTATAACTCTTGAATTTAAAGAGATTTCAATTATTGTATAATTGGTTCTCAATAAATAGTTTACTAGCACCGTAGTCAGTTTAAAGCACTGATGACAGTTCACGATACTGTAGCGAAGGTCTACTGTACTGTGTATAGTTCAACTCACCATATACAGTTTAGAGCACTATATATCGTTTGAATCACCATACACAAGTTTACCGCACTGCAACCAGTTTAAAGCACTGGAAACAATTCAAGATACTGTAGCTAAGGTCTATTGTACTGTGCATAGTGCAACTCACCATATACAGTTTAGAGCACTATATATCGTTTGAATCACCATACACAAGTTTACTGCACTGCAACCAGTTTAAAGCACTGGAAACAATTCAAGATACTGTAGCTAAGGTCTATTGTACTGTGTATAGTTCAACTCACCATATACAGTTTAGAGCACTATATATCGTTTGAATCGCCATACACAGTTTTATAGTATTTGAATAATGCTTATCAGCCCGTACACTTAAATGCGGTGTACGACTGGTCAGCTATAAAGAATACTATAAATCTTAAAGCGATCTATAGTTTCTGTTATCCTTGGTAATTCCAATTGTATAGTTTAGAGCACTATACAATTGGTGGCATCAAGTAGTTTAAAGCACTATTTAGCAGATTGATAATTTAAAGCATTACCTGGTCTGCTCAGAAAGGACTGCGCTTGTTAGAGCGCCAATTCCCATTTATATAGGCAGTTCATTCGTTGCAAAGACTACTGAGGTAAAAGATTTTCTTACGTAACCTTGGAGACGTTTTTATTGATTTTATTTTCTTATGAAACCATACACCTCAGTTGCCCTGGCAACGATTTATTCGATGTACGACTGTACACCAATATTTTTGAAAAGTTAGCCTTCAAATGGTCTTAAAATCTTCGATAAACAGATGACAAAGGAAAATATCTGCCTGGAAGTCGCCCTACCTCACACGCACATGTGTGAGCAGAAATTACGGTACATATTCGCCCAGCGGAGCACTTACAGGCTTGCTTTACAGAGTGTTTATTGACCTCGACAATATATTCAGTTTATAGATTTACCAAAGGTATCGTATTAAGAAATACCTGAATGAATTAACAAAAATTTTGTGATTTTTAAATTTTGGTTGCGAACAATTCTATTTATATTATAGACTTATCCTATTAAGGAATACCTAATATTACTAATACATCGGCGCTGTATTAAATTCATCGTCAAGGATGATATAGTTACAGACTTATCAACGGTATCGTATTAGGAAATACCTGAATGAATTAAAATAATTTTGTGATTTCGAATTTTGGGTGAAAGCCATTACATTTAGTTTATAGACGTATCAAAGGTATCCTATTAAGGAGTACCTGAAATATTACTAATAGCTCGGTGCTGTATTAAATTCATCGTCAAGGATGATATATTACGGACTTATCAATGGTATCGTATTAAGAAATACCTGAATGAATTAAAATAATTTTGTGATTTCGAAAAGCAAGTATATTTAGTTCATGGATTTACCAAAGTTATCCCGTTCAGAAATATCTGCAAGATCTAAAATAATTCAGTGCTATATAAGGGAGACTGAAAACAACATTTTTAGTTTACGGACTTACAGACAGTATCCTGTTAAAGGACACCTGAAAGAGAAAATTTCGGGCTCCAACAACTCCTTTGAAAAGAGAGGAATGGCAATAAAGAAGTGCTATTAGAAAAACACTAAGGATTTATACTACAATTGGAGCTAATCGTTTCAGCTGAATGCAGTATTCCAGATTTGAAATTAACGGGTGCTATCACGAATGCAGAAGCGCCTAAAACGATAGGAAGGTGTTGAGATGTTTATTATCGGGGATTAATTTTGATGTTTTCGATTACCAAGCCAGATTAAGTTTCATTGTTACCGTGCAGCCCAACGGAAAGTGCGTTAAAATTCCGCTGTAACAGCAATATTGTCGCGTACTCCAGAAGGCTTTTTGGGGGAACATTCCCGCATCATACAATTCTTGCGATGGATCGAGACATTCTGAAGCAAAATCATAGAACAATGGATCTTCGTATAATTTCCTTTGGGTTCTCACGGAGTTAAGTAAAGTTTAGAAAAAAAACCGAAAGGAAATAAGCCAACTCGTAGAATACGTATAGACTGATCAGGAATCTGCACGCACGGGGGTGATTATAAGCACAAATAAAATATCATGTACTTTTATATTTAACAAATTGCAATATGACTGAATTTGACGCGTTTTGTTTCCCTCTCCTCTCCCGGAGTCTTTCTCTTTCTCTCCCGAATAGGTGAACAAAAGGGACATCTTAACCGAACTGCCAGGATGTCATGGGAGACCGGGGATGGCACAGGATCAGGACATTCGATCCGTAGGATTAACTTCAGGTGAATGATGTATGCGGTCCCTTCAGGATCAGGTGTGCATTTCCGTTTGGTTGTGGTCTCCGTTTCAGGAAGACAGGAACGATTTTATTTGGTTATTGGTAAGGTGACAGCGGCAGGTATTTCGTGGTACCCACACCACACTCTCCGCCCATAGTCGAGGCAAGCTAGCGTGCCGTCCTGTATCAACGCTGCTACCGAGTGATCTGTCAGCTCATGGTGGCAGTCTGGACTTCACGTCCAAACTAATCACTCCAAATGATACTACCATAACAAATGGCGCCCAACGTGGGGCCACCTCAGTTAGACTTCGGTGGTCTAAGTGTAAATTTTACTGGGAACTGAGACGTTGAGTGATACGATCATCTGGTATCTGCTAGTTGATTAACCTCAAGTCTCATATGCAGTGGAAGTTATAGGCGGACCTGAGTCTAACTAGTTTGTTAGTCGAAAAGTTCTGTAGAATAACGTTAGAGTTATTAAAGTTTTGCTATATTTTTTTGTTTTTGAGATATTTGAGTAAAGTAAAGTTTTTTTTTTGAAAGTTTTTGCAAGTCCGACTTTAGGTTTGACTTTGGTCAAGCCTCAAGTCTTGAAAGTAAAGTTTTTAAATTTTTGAGAATTTTTGTATATCTTTCCCTTGGCTTAAGCCAGGCAGTTAACCTTAGGCATGGCCCTGCGCGGCGGGAGAGTGAGAATGGCACCAGAGGCCTTCAGCAATCAGGAGTTGGCATACTGCTAGCTGCCTGGCTGAAGCATCTGTGGTGGCGCTCTCAGTCTCTTGCACCCTTGAGCGACCTCTCCAAAGACTTTCGGTGAGGAACTTGAAGCCATTTTGCAGTTTTATGATACTTCAACATACACAGTACGTAACTTCCCGAAGGAGATCCTGACCTGAGGAAAGGAAGGGAGGAACTGTTGGACAGTGGGAACGACTCCGGAGACCTTCAGTGATCAGGAGTTGGCATACTGCTAGCTGCCTGGCTGAAGAATCTCCGGTGGCGTTCTCAGTCTTTGACATCGACATCCGACTTTTCTTCGGGTCCTCAAATTTCGTATACCAATGAGGAATTCATTGGAGAGGAGAACCCCGGGAGGAGGAGAGAGGGAGGGACGAGCCCATTTATCCTTGTGAAACTTTAGTTTGGCACAGTCTTCTTTATAGGAGAAAATCTTTTTGCAATTGTTGTGAGATTCCTTCTTCTTGGTAGAAGAAATTTTTTTCCAATTTTTGTGATATTCGCAAATTTGCTCTGAGAGAGATTATTCTTTGTAGAAGAAAATAGACAAAGATAGATAGACATTCTTCTTTGTAGAAGAAAATTTTTTTGATTGTTTTGGCACATTATTTTTGTGGAAGAAAATTTTTTTTGCTATTGTTTGATATTCATTCTTCTTTGTAGAAGAAGGCTCGAGTACTTAAGCTGGATAGCTGGGCCAATAATAGTGGATTGAGGGTGAACCCCTCGAAGACGAAACTAATCCTTTTTACTAGAAGGAGGCGGGTGCAAGATTTCAGACTTCCAATGCTGGGAGGAGAGGAGCTTACTCTCTCCAGTGAAGCGAAGTATTTGGGTGTCGTCTTCGATTCCAAATTGAACTGGAAGGCTAATCTACAAGAACGCGTGAAGAAGGCCAGTGTGGCCTTCTACACGTGCAAGAGAATATTTGGCGGAAACTGGGGATTAAAACCCAGGGTGGTACACTGGATGTACACAGCCATAGTTCGGCCCATCGTCTGCTACGGCTCTACGGTCTGGTGGACGGCATTGACGAGGAACTGTAACCTTGATGTGCTGTCAAAAATCCAGAGAGCCGCCTGTATGGGTATAACTGGGTGTCTGTGCACCACGCCCACGGCGGCACTGGAGGTCATGATTGACCTATTGCCGCTGGACCTTTATTGTAAGGGTGTGGCGGCAACTAGTGCTGTCAGGCTGAGAGCGGGGGCTGGTGGAAGGAGAGGGGTTTTGGGCACTCCAATATACTCCAGAAGGTTGACTGTAGGGACTGCAGGGTAGAAACAGACTATCAAGTACCCATCCTGACTTTTGGTGGGAGTATCAACGCAACGATACCCACCAGGAGTGACTGGGAGGGGAAGGAGGTGGTCGTTACATCCGATATTTCTATATTTACGGATGGCTCCAAGACGAGTGCGGGCACAGGGGCCGCAGTGTACTCTAGAGATTTCCAGTGGCACGAGTCTTATAGACTGCCTGACAAATGCAGTGTTTTTCAGGCAGAGCTCACAGCGATTTATCAGGCGGCAACATTGGTATCCATGTGCAGAGAGCACGCATGGCACATCTGCATATATACTGATAGCCAGGCAGCCATCAGGGCGCTGGATGCTGGGCTGGTAAAACCAAAAATTGGTGCAGTTATGCAAAACCAGGCTTGACTGTAAGGCACAAGGTGACCCTAATCTGGGTACCTGATCATAAGAATATCTCAGGCAACGAGATGGCTGATGAGTTGGCCAAAAAGAGCTCCGAATTGGATAGCTCCGCAGCTGTAGCTTACGTGAGGATTCCAATCGGAGTTTTAAAAGAGGAAATCATCAGGGAAGTCTATTTAAAGGCAGGCCTCCGATGGACCAGTAGGGATACTTGTCGTATTGCGAGGCAATTGTGGCCTGCATATGACAGGAAAAGGACAAGGGAACTGCTTAACAGCAGCAGAGCAAATACCAGGAATCTAGTAGGGATCATGACGAGTCACTGGGCCATAGGGGACCATGCTAGAAGACTGGGAATGGCGGCGAACGATTTCTGCAGGAGTTGTAGGGACTCGGAGGAAATTGAATGCGTCACGCATGTGCTTTGCGAATGCCCCGCTCTGATGAATAAAAGAGGTAGGCTACTAGGTAGCTACTTCTTTTCAAGTCTCGGGGAGCTTCAAAGTATAAAGTTCAGAGACATCCTGAGTTTTCTGAGTGAGGCAGGATGGATCTAGGCTAAAGGTCTTGGATATATCCTGCGTTTCCCAAGGAAAGCAGGATAAATCCACGGCTTCAATGGTTATCTCATGAGGTCTAGGGGCACAATGGACCCGTTGGAGGTCTAAGTGAGGCTGGCTGGTTGTCCAGCGGCACCCCTCTTACCTAACCTAACCTAACCTTTGTAGAAGAAAATTTTTGCAATCGTTTGATATTCATTCTTCGTTGTAGAAGAAATTTTTTGAAATTGTCTGATATTCATTCTTCTTGGTAGAAGAAAATTTTTGCAATACGCGTCCTTCTTAATCAAATAGAATTATTAGGGTCAATTTGAATAATCCGTACGGCACTTGTGCGTCTCGAGTAGTCACAATATATTTATATGCTCAATCTGCCAGAATACGGACTGGACGATTAAATCACGAGTAGTGTCCACCTATTGTGGGCATATCTTCCATAAGAAGTGTCCAGAAATGGATTAAAGAGAAGTCCAGCTGTCCAAATTGCAGGCTGTTTCTTAGTCAGACCGACTTCTCTACATATACAGGCCCGACAGGCAACCGCCCAATGACCAGAGCATTCGGTCAAGAATCTCTTCTTTCTACCTCACGGCAGATGACCTCGTCGCCGACGCCGGTGCCCCCACTACCTACAAGCCCGCAGCGAAATCGCTCAAATGAAGAGATCCCTAGACCAAGCCCAGCGCGCGGTGCTGTCAGACGCGAGCCAGCAGTACGTGAAACATATTTAGATCTAGCAGGTCTACAAGCACAAATCGCCGATCTAGTCAGAGGTGATATGTCACGCTGCCTCAATGATTTTCGAGCCGAATTGCAGTCTAAATCCCTACGTCCATCCTGTCCTACAGGACCACCAATAGATGTCACTCGTCCACCCCCTGCTATACCACGCATGTCACAACCACTGCTTCCGGGCCTTGAGCTACCACAGAATTCTAATCAAGCATCCAACAATAGTCAGCCGAATATCACTGGCCAAGACCAGAGGTCAGTACCACAAGATCTTCTCCTCGACTGCCTTCTTCTCAAGAGCCATTTAGAGAGCCAGAACGAGCCTCACGATCATCGTCGCAACATTGGCCTAGGCGTTCGTCAAGCCCTATTAAGGGATGGACGCTAGTGTATAACGGGGACAATTCCATTTTAGCCGTGGAAGATTTCATCTTCCGAGTAGAGGCGTTAAAGAATACCACCTTGTACTAAGACTTTTACCTCTTGGCCAGGCACCTGCACACCCTGTTCAGTGACAGAGCGACTAACAGGTACTGGTCATTATTACGAATAAATCCAACTCCTAACTGGGAGCAAATCCGAGCTGCCCTATTAACTGGGTGGGGCGACCATAAGGACGACATCAGGATTGTAACGACAGCGTGTCAGGCGGCAGATCTACCTACATTCACTTGTACCTGGATGTAGATACATACCGCATCCGACACCCTTTGTTACAAAAATCATGTCCAGGATATGTGTGGGTGGCTGCATAGCGAGTATGCCGCTAGCCATCAGCCGGCTTGGGGCGGTTCTTGCCACCCACATCCCTTCAATGCTTGTAAAGTTGTGCACAATAGTCAACGCAACTGACCAGACAGACGGACGGACAGAAAAAAAAGAAATTGTACTCGTGACTGCAGACGGACAGACGGATAGTAAAAAAAAGATCTATAACGCCTTCGGCCTCCTGGTAGAACCTAAAAGCCTGAAAAGGAGAAAAGTTATTTAATAAAAAAAAAGTTATTCAAGAAAGCGAAAGACCTCAGCAACGCCGAACAAGACTTGGTTCACCCGGAGAGCCTGCAACGCTGGAAAGACGAATGATCTAGCGAGAGAGAGAGAACGGAGAGGAGTCTCGGATGTTGTTGAGACCCCGGCTTTGGGTAATGTTGGGCCCAATCGCCCTCATCCACCCTCGCTAAGCCTCCAAAGCCGTATCAAAATGCTCAGCCCCCATCCGTCGTCCGCTATCAAGTCATGTCATCCTGTCGCTCCGTCATGCCATTCACCATGTTCAATTAGTCCATCTTACCGTAGCCAGGCCAACGAGGAGAAAGCATCGAAGCCCAAAAAAAAAAAGAAATTCACTAGTAAAATAATAAAAAAACAATCAGTGATGTAACAGTATCACCACTCGGAAAGGGAAGAAAAGTAGCACCAATTGGGCAGGGGGGGCCATTGACTAAATAACGAACGCTCAGGTGTTCAATTCATGAAACATGAACATAATACAGGGTTTTCTTAGTGCAGAAGGCACTTTGCAACTTCTACAAAATCCGCAGAATCCACTAGACACATAGAAAAAAACTTTGGGTAATGTTGAGCCCAATCGCCCTCATCCACCCTCGCTAAGCCTCCAAAGCCGTATAAAAATGCTCAGCCCCCATCCGTCGTCCGCTATCAAGTCATGTCATCCTGTCGTTCCGTCATGCCATTCACCATGTTCAATTAGTCCATCTTACCGTAGCCAGGCCAACGAGGAGAAAGCATCGAAGCCCCAAAAAAAAAGAAATTCACTAGTAAAATAATAAAAAAACAATCAGTGATGTAACAGTATCACCACTCGGAAAGGGAAGAAAAGTAGCACCAATTGGGCAGGGGGGCCATTGACTAAATAACGAACGCTCAGGTGTTCAATTCATGAAACATGAACATAATACAGCGTTTTCTTAGTGCAGAAGGCACTTTGCAACTTCTACAAAATCCGCAGAATCCACTAGACACATAGAAAAAAACTTATGGCTCTGTTGCCGTGAGTCACTTACAATGAGACTATTCGTTACACTATTTTCCTTATACTATCCTGCACCCTGCTATCTATACTTACTGCTAATCAAAGTACGACCAAAACAAAAATTACTAAAAAAGGAAAATAAAGAAGAAAAAAAACAAAAAAACAAAGAAAATAAGTATCCAGATCTTACATCTAAACAATGTTATCAGAAATGCAAATATCAATTTTCTTGTACTACTAAACCTGGGACCTCGTTTCGGGCGTTAAAAGAGGCTGACGGAGTCCCTCGATGTCTGCAAGAGTGCACTCTAACGCTGTGTCGTTGAATGATGTTTAAGGTATGTTTGGTGGGTGCATTGACCTCTTTTTTATTATTCTTTTCATCTCTTTTGGGTGCTTTCGAATCTTATTTATTATTTTTTTTTGTTGCATTCGGGTGCATTGACCTCTTTTTTTTCTTACTTACATTTCCTTCTGTTTAACTTACAAATAGCTGTACACTTGTATATAATGGGTTCGTTAAGGCAAGTTAGTTGAACTACCACGGTGAGCGAAGGGAACAGCTCGTGGTTCTTTTGATACCAGTAAAGATTTCCGGCAGGTTTTGTAGGTATGTATATACATAAATAAAAACAATATATACGACTACTTATTTCCCCATGGAAATGACCTTGTCACGGCAAGACGAAACTGTCAGTATTTTCACTCATGAAAACCAAAATATAAACGTGCACTTAAAGTTCATTATTGGCGCCGGTACGTAGTAGAATAAACTAAAACAAACAGACAAAATCACTAATAGCACTACATAATTCCCGTTTATTCCAGGGAAACTGCGTGAAAATCCGATATGTTCCGCCAGCGCAGGTAAATAATTATCGTAGAGACTAATTAAAATTGACTCACATTCTGTTTCAGGAAAGCTACTATTCGACCAATTTAATCATAAATATTCGGCTGTCGCAGGTAAGTATTAATTGGATAGAAATCACTAATAGCACTCAATTTCGTTTATTCCAGGAAACTGCATGAAAATTCGAAACGTACTGCCAGCGCAGGTAAATATCAGTAACGTAAAAGTCACAATAGCACTAAATTTTGTTTATTCCAGGGAAATTGACAAACTAAGCACAAATCTCCATTTCGTTTATTCCAGGAAACTGCATGAAAATTCGAAATGTCCTTCCAGCGCAGGTAAATATCACTAACGTAAAAGTCACAATAGCACTAAATTTTGTTTATTCCAGGAAACTGCATGAAAATTCGAAACGTCCTGCCAGCGCAGGTAAATATCAGTAACGTAAAAGTCATAATAGCACTAAATTTTGTTTATTCCAGGGAAATTGACAAACTAAGCACAAATCTGCCGTCGCAGGTAGGTATTAATCGAACAAAAATCACTATCGCACTAATTTCCGTCTGATCTAGGAAAACTGCGTGAAAATCCGAAATGTACTGCCAGCGCAGGTAAATAATTAACGTAAAAACTAATGAAACTTAATTTCCCTTCTGTTTCAGTAAAAATTATTACTTGACAAATTAAGCACAAATCTTCTGCCGTCACAGGTAAGTATTAATAGAATAAAAATCACTATCGCACTAATTTCCGTTTGTTCTAGGAAAATTGACAAATTAAACACAGATCTTCTGCCGTCGCAGGTAAATAAGTAACGTAAAAACTAATGAAACTTGATTTCCCTTGTTTCAGGAAAAATTATTACTTGACAAATTAAACACAAATCTTCTGCCGTCGCAGGTAAGTATTAATAGAATAAAAATCACTATCACACTAATTTCCGTTAGTATTAATAGAATAAAAATCACTAACACACTACGTTCCGTTTGTTCTAGGAAAACTGACAAATTAAGCACAAATCTTCTGCCATCGCAGGTAAGTATTAATAGAATAAAAATCACTACACTAATTTCCGTTTGTTCTAGGAAAAACTGCGTGAAAATCCGAAATGTACTGCCAGCGCAGGTAAGTATTAACGTAAAAACTAATGAAACTTGATTTCCCTTCTGTTTCAGGAAAGATTATTACTTGACAAATTAAGCACAAATCTTCTGCCGTCGCAGGTAAGTATTAATAGAATAAAAATCACTATCACACTAATTTCCGTTTGTTCTAGGAAAACTGCGTCAAAATCCGAAATGTACTGCCAGCGCAGGTAAATATCAGTAACGTAAAAGTCATAATAGCACTAAATTTTGTTTATTCCAGGGAAATTGACAAACTAAGCACAATTCTGCCGTCGCAGGTAGGTATTAATCGAACAAAAATCACTATCACACTAATTTCCGTTTGATCTAAAAAAACTGCGTGAAAATCCGAAATGTACTGCCAGCGCAGGTAAATAATTAACGTAAAAACTAATGAAACTTAATTTCCCTTCTGTTTCAGGAAAAACTATTACTCGACAAATTAAGCACAAATCTTCTGCCGTCGCAGGTAAGTATTAATAGAATAAAAATCACTATCACACTAATTTCCGTTTGTTCTACGAAAAACTGCGTGAAAATCCGAAATGTACTGCCAGCGCAGGTAAGTATTAACGTACAAACTAATGAAACTTGATTTCCCTTCTGTTTCAGGAAAGATTATTACTTGACAAATTAAACACAAATCTTCTGCCGTCGCAGGTAAGTATTAATAGAATAAAAATCACTATCACACTAATTTCCGTTTGTTCTAGGAAAACTGCGTGAAAATCCGAAATGTACTGCCAGCGCAGGTAAATAATTATCGTAAAAACTAATGAAACTTAATTTCCCTTCTGCTTCAGGAAAAACTATTACTCGACAAATTAAGCACAAATCTTCTGCCATCGCAGGTAAGTATTAATAGAATAAAAATCATTATCACATTAATTTCCGTTTGTTCTAGGAAAACTGACAAATTAAGCACAAATCTTCTGCCGTCGCAGGTAAGTATTAATAGAATAAAAATCACTAACACACTAAGTTCCGTTTGTTCTAGGAAAACTGCGTGAAAGTCCCAAAATGTACTTCCAGCACAGGTAAATATCAGTAACATAAAAATCACGATCGCACTCAATTTTGTTTATTCCAGGGACTGCATGAAAGATCGAAATATTCTCCCCGCACAGGTAAGTAATTATCCGTATAAACTAATCAAACCTAATTTCCCTTCTGTTTCAGGAAAACCAGGAAAAAAAAACTCTTATCACGCCGACGCTTAGTAGCGAGCACCACACTTATGGCCAGTTTCACAGTCGAGTTTAAACCAAGGTTTAGTTTAAACCACCCTCCAAGTTTAAACGTAGTTTAAACCAAATCGGGTTTCACAGTGCATTCTTTTAGTAACGTTGGTAGTACTGATTAAATTGTGAATTGAATTAGTTATCGCCTCCATTGTGAAGCAATTTTGCAATGAATCAATCTGTCAATCGGAAAAGTAAACAGATCAGAAATAAAAAATAAAAAATATGTAGTTATATTTTCTAATTTTAAATATGCCAACATTAAAAATGGATGAAAATTTTAGCATAAGTGAAGTTGAGCTATTGCCTTCACTAATGCATAAAAAAGAGATATATAATAGAGCGCAAGAAGACGGACAAGAATAGATTCGATGACAAAGTGACAAAGTTCTTTACTTAAACTGAACCTAGCATAAAAATCAACGTCGTCCCACTAATTAAAATGATTTGACCGATTTCTAATTACTCTCAGTCGTCGCCAGAGTTGTAAATTTAACTCAAAAAAATCTTCTTCATCGCTAGAAATGTCTACATCTAAATCCATGATGAAATTATTTTCTTGATACAAAAAAAGCAATGCTACTGTCAAAATAAAATTATCTTGAGTTTAAACCGAGGAAGGGCACGGTTTAAACTCTAGTTTAAACCGGGGTTTAAGCCAAACTGTGAAACTCATTCGTCGAGTTTAAACTTAATATTTAACTCACTGCAGTCTGCCTACATCGCCGCCGTTCTCTATCCATTCCGACCGACCGACGAACGTCTTTTTTTGATTCTACCACGAATTCACGCCACAGCTGGTGCACATACGAACCGAAATTTTCTAGGAATTTCGGGCGGGCCTGCTGTAATGTATGGCGTTATGGTATCGCGTGATGCTTTACAGCTAGGCGAATTACCGTTGCGGAATGTCTGTTTCGAACGAAAATTTGCAATTTGTGCTAGTTTTGCGTGAATTGGAATTTTTCGCTCGGGCAAAAGATATAATTTTTCTTTCTTTTCAGGTTTTTATAAGTAAGATTCCAATTTGTGCGAGTTCTGCACGAATCGGGATTTTTTGTTGAAGAGTAATTTTTTTATCTTGTTTTTTGTATTCTGCAGGGTTTCAGGAATTTTATGATATGGAGAAGTAGCATAGGGCTACTTCTCGAAAATGTTTATATTTTATCTTTTCCAGGAATTTATAATGTGGAGAAGTAGCATAGGGCTACTTCTAGGAGATGTTTAAATTTTTCTTTTTTTCAGGAATTGTAATATGGAGAAGTAGCATAGGGCTACTTCACGAAAGTGTGCTTATAGTTTATTTTTTTTTTCAGGAATTTATATATGGGGAAGTAGCATAGGGCTACTTCTCGAAAATGTACTTTTTCACCCCTTTTCAGGTATCCTGGGAGAATTATGGGGGTTTCTCTACAAAAGGTAGAGAAGCCAAACAGAAAAAACGTTAGCGTAAGGGGGGTATACGCTACAGCGTGGGGACGACCCACCGAGAATAGAGTAAGTAAGTAGTAAGAGGGTTTCCGATAACCTGTAGTTCACAAGTGAAGCTTGCCGGATGCCTTCTTAGGGCTACCGAGATCTAATCAACTTTGATCAAGACTTAATATCCTGAGCATGGAAAATTCCGATTGAGAGACCCTTAGCATTCTACAAACGGTACGAAACACGCCCGATTCGTTCTACAACCGTCGCTTTTATGAACTTAGGTGCCAATTGTAGCGTATACCCCTATACGCTACTTTTGTTTGGCTTCTCTACGACCGTAGAGAAACCCCCTGATTTCCCAGAGGTACCTAGAAAGGGGATAAAACAGTCATTTTCGAGAAGTGGCCCTATGCTACTTCTCCATATTACAAATTCCTGAAAAAAAAGAAAGAAAATTTTTAAATATCTACTAGAAGTAGCCCTATGCTACTTCTCCACATTACAAATTCCTGATAAAAGAAAGAAAATTTTTAAATATCTTCTAGAAGTAGCCCTATGCTACTTCTCCCCATTATAAATTCTTGGAAAGTTAAAATTTAGATATTTTTCGAGAAGTAGCTCTATGCTACTTCTCCATATTACAAAATTCCTGAAAAAAGATAAAATTTATATATTTTTCAAGAAGTAGCCCTATGCTACTTCTCCATAGTACAAGAATTCCTGAAAAAAAAACATATCTATACATACCCGCATACAAGTCCAGGTCTAAAAGAAACAACAACAACAGCAGAATATTTTCAGTCGAAAAATTCTAAAATGTGCAAAATGAGCACAAAATAAAATTTTTCGTTTAAAACTTACCGCTAGTCAACCACATCAAAGCGAGGAAAACGGCAATTCGCCTAGCTGTAACAGATCGCGTGATGCCATCATGCAATGTGTTGCAGCAGGCTTGAAAAAAGAACAAAAAAATTCTGAGAACTGGCTGAGTGAAGAACGATGGAATGTAGGGAGACTCACTGACTTATAACAATGGACTGAGCGATTTGGTATTTCATGTGGCACAAAAAATATTGTGTTTCTGTATATCACCGTTAGAGCACCCTTTAAAACGATTACATAAAAAACATGTAAAACTCAATCAATCAGATGAAATTTTACACCCGTAAATCGAATTTAATTAAAAAAATATATTTTCTTGCGGCCAAGTGATATTTTAATCGCGTATAAGGAATTAAACTCATTCCGACTTTAATTTTCAAAAGTTATTCTTAACTGAATCTTGCTTATGGGCAAGAGAGACGGAGGATGGTAAACACTATCTTTACCTTATTCCTTCTGAGGTGATTGCATCTGTAGCCAACATAAAAACATCAAATGGCATGAGCAAACGTTCCAGAATGCAATACTTTGTGTTGGTAGCTCCAACTCTGCCATAGGGCGAAAGAGAGAACTATAAAACTTGTGCCATGCTTTCCTATAGGAAAATAACAATACGCTCAGTCCATTGTTATAAGTCAGTGAGGGAGACTGCTGGTAGTCGGGGAGTTGTTTTTGGCTTTGAACGAGAACGGTCGCAGAAAAATTGAGTCGTGATTCCTCTTTATTTAAAATTAGTCTTTAGAGTTTTTTTTTTGCTTTTGTAAACGGAAAGGAAAAGTTGAGTTGATTCATTCCGGTCGTGAATTTTATTAGTTGGATTATTTACCTGTGCGACAGTGATTTTTTACATAGATCTTTCTAATAGTGAACTGAAAGAAAAATTTTAGTATTAATGTTGCACATTCATAAATTGTGTTAATTAGAATATTTACCTGAGCGACAGTGATTTTCCTAAAGATCTTTCTCATAGTGAACTGAAAGAAAAATTTTAGTATTAATGTTGCACAGTCATAAATTGTGTTAATTAGAATATTTATTTGTGCGACAGTGATTTTCCTAAAGATCTTTCTCATAGTGAACTGAAAGAAAAATTTTAGTATTAATGTTGCACATTCATAAATTGTGTTAATTAGAATATTTACCTGTGCGACAGTGATTTTCCTAAAGATCTTTCTCATAGTGAACTGAAAGAAAAATTGTAGATTAATGTTACACATTCATAAATTGTGTTAATTAGAATATTTACCTGTGCGACAGTGATTTTCCTAAAGATCTTTCTACTGGGGAACTGAAAGAAAATTTTAGTATTAATGCTGCGCATTTATAAGTTTTAGTATTTGAAATATTTACCTGTGCGACGGTGATTTTTCACATAGATCTTTCTAATAGTGAACTGAAAGAAAATGTTGGTATTAATGTTGCGCATTCATAAATTTTATTAATTGGAATACTTACCTGTGCGACAGTGATTTTTCACATAGATCTTTCTAATAGTGAACTGAAAGAAAATGTTGGTATTAATGTTGCGCATTCATAAATCTTATTAATTGGAATACTTACCTGTGCGACAGTGATTTCTCATATAGATCTTTCTAATAGTGAACTGAAAGGAAATTTTAGAATTAATGTTGCGCAGTCGTAAATTGTATTAATTAGAATATTTACCTGTGACAATGATTTTTTTTGTAGATCTCCCTATTAGCGAACTGAAAAGAAAATTTTGATTGATTCATTCTGTGCAGTCGTAATTTGTATTAATTAGAATATTTACCTGCGACAGTAATTTTCACGTAGATCTTTCGATTGGTGAACTGAAAAGAAAATTTTGGTTTATTAATGCTGTGCACTCATAATTTGTAATACATGGAATATTTATCTGTGCGACAGTGATTTTCCTAAAGATCCTTCTACTGGTGAACTGAAAGAAAATTTTAGTATTAATGCTGTGCACATATAATTTGCCTTATTTGAAATATTTACCTGTGCGACGGTGAGTCTTATATACCATAGTAGTGGCGAACATGAAAGAAAATTTGAGGAAAAGTTTCCTTGCACGTAACAAAGATCATTTTGGAAATTTTTCCTGCGTGACGGCAAGTTGGATTTATACCGGCGAGGAAGTATCCCTCTGGCAGAAACTACGGCAAAACATTTCGCTCTTACATATCCGAAGGAGCAGGGAAGCGAGGAGGTGAACTCAGACTTCAACGTAGTCCTGAAGCAGCTAGCAGATAGTTGGAAAACCAGTGTCCAACCCTTTTGATAAAGGAGGAAACCCCGAATATGAGTAAATCAGGTGTTATGTAAGTCCATAGAGGACCACAAGGTTAGTTCAAATTTTCTCTAAGTATTATTATTTGCTTTGTGTTCTTTTGTTCTTAACTTTACAGTGTTAAAGTCATTTAGTGTACATCTAAGGTTAGGCGTCGATCACAGGGTTCTATAAGTCACATAATAGGAAAGCGCTTATTAGGGCTAGTTGTAAGGATTTTGATCTAGATTGAGATTAACCGGAGACTTTGTTTCCTTTAGTTTTTATATATATATACCGTGTGAATCTTTGTATGATCGGGTTTCCTCCCTCATAAGCGATAAATATGCATAGACAACCGCAATAAATAAACTATTTTGATTTGGACTTGATGAAATTTTGAGTTCCTTGTTACGCCTTCCTTCTTCTTTTGGGTGATTTAGTTTGCTCACCTTTGGCCGCCCTTCTCCAAGTTGCTTTCTTCTTTTGTTTACAGGTTGGTAACGGATTCAGCGCGATGGAGTGAGTAGTTCCATAAAGGGGATGGTCGCGGACAGGAGGGAGGTCGTTTCCACACACACACGGCAATATATGTAAAACACGTACAGATGGCGCTGAGCATTTTGATACGGCTTTGGAGGCTTAGCCAGGGTGGATGGGGCGATCGGGCCCAACATTACCCAAAGCCGGGGTCTCAACAAGATCAGAGACCCCTCTCAGCTCTCTCACTCTCTCTCAATCGTACATTTGACATTGAGAGCTTACAATCTCCGGGTTGCTCGGCGTTGCTGAGGTCTTCTATTCTCCTTCTTTTTGCAGCATATAAATAAAATCAATTTTCTTCTTTTTAGGCTTTCAGGTTCCACCATGAGAAGGAAGCCTGCATTAGATCTTTTTTTTTCTGTCCGTCCGTCTGTCTGATCAGTTATGTTGACGATTTTGCACAGCTTAACAAGCATCAAGGGATGTGGGTGGCCAGAACCATCCCAAGCCGGCTGATCGCTAGCGGCATATTTGCTGTGCAGCCACCTACGCTAATCCCGCGATGATTTTGTAACAAAGAGGTGTCGGATGCAGTATGTATCTACATTCAGGTACAAGTGAATGTAGGTAGATCTGTCGCCTGACAAGCTCTTCGTTACACAATTTGGCCGCAAAGTGATCGATTGCGCTACTTTGCACAAAATTTCGGACATACACGGTCTGTCCAGGTACAAACGCTCTTTCCTGCGTTCGCAGGTTGTAACCAGCAGCGTACTTACGATACGCCTCTGTGAGATGGAACTTTACTTCGTGGCGCAGAAGCTGAAGCCTTTGGTTGACAGGCACCGAAGAGCAGGAAATAAGGTGAGCACTTAGATGACTCATGCACGACGTTGCGGATGGCGAAGCCGATCTCGCTCAGATGCTCGTCCCAATTCCGATGCTCCGTCCCGAAATAGGCGTGGATCGCTGCCAGGACCGACTGGTTGACACGCTGTGAGGCGTTTGACTGAGGAGAGTAGGCTGGTGAGAAGATGTATTTCACCCCGTAACGGTCTAACAGTTGTGCGAATATTTTTGCAATGAACTGGCTATCATTGTCTGAATGTACCATTTCCGGAACCCCAAACATTAAGAAGACTTCTTGCTGCAGAAATTTGACGACCCGCGAGGCTGTGGCCTCTGGCATTGCTTTCAACAGCACGAACTTAGATAAGTGGTCCAGTACGATGAAGATATACCTATTACCACCTCGGATGCGCGGATAAGGACCTAGAAAATCGCAGAAGATACGTTGCCAAGGCAGATCGGTAGACCGTATCGTGCCCAGAGGAGGTCTTGAATTCACATTGGTCGGCTTGACCAGCTTACAAGTTTCACAGGCGTTTATGAAATGACGTACCTCAGATGCCATGCTCGGCTAATAGTACTGACGGCGTAGCTTTTCTAGAGTTTTTGCGAAACCGAAGTGTGCTGCCATAGGAGGACTATGCTCTGATTTGATTAAATCGCCCGTGAGATTATCAGGAACCCATAGCTTCCACTGAACCTGCTCCCCTGAGACGTTGTTATTTGGAAGCGAAAATGAGATATATACTTTACCACCGCTAATTCGTAAGTTCCGGAAACCACTGGGATTCGATGTGATGCGCTGGATTCTCTCAACGTACGTTTTTTCTTGGAATGCAGGTGAACTCAGATCGAGCGAGCTGATTTGAGCCGGATAAACTAGTTCGTCAGTGTGGTGTTCTACTGCCTCAACAGCAAATGACCTTGAAAGAGCATCGGCCACCACATTGTCTTTGCCTTTTCTGTATTCTGTATTCTAACTCGGTTATGTTGTAGTTGCGTTGAGCAGCGTTCAGCTTCTGTGACATGTAAGCGATGGGATGCTCGTCCCCATTCACAGAACGCTGAAACAAGACGCTTCCGACTCCTGTAGTGCAAGCATCGCACTGAATGAAGAAAGGCTTGGAGAAGTCTGGACACTGTTTTAGTTGTTGGAATACCAGTTCAGCTTGTTCGTTCCACTCAAACTTAATATTTTTCTTTAGAAGATCAGTCAGAGGACTAGCGATGGTAGCGAAATGTGGGATGAACCTCCTATACCAGCCGCATACTCCGAGAAAGCTTCGAATTTTCTTGACAGTTGTTGGCCTTGGCAAGCTCTGAATAGCAGTGACCTTTTCGGGATCAGCCCGAAAGCACCCATCCCCAACCACAAAGCCAAGATATCTGACCTCTCTCATACAAAACTTACTTTTCTTCACGTTGATTGTCAGGCCGACAGCGCGAAGCAACGATGCGACCTCCGCCAGAAGCCTTAGGTGTTCGTCAAGCGTGGAGGAAGTAATGAGTAGGTCGTCAAGGTACACAGACATTCGGTCATGCAGTTGGTGAGGGATGACCTTGCACATCAGCTTGCACATTGTTTGCGGAGCATTGCAAAGTCCAAACTGAAGCACCTTGAACTGGTATAGGGGTCTTCCCGGCACTGCGAAAGCCGTTTTGTCTCTTGATCCCACAGCGAGATGAATCTGCCAGAACGCATCCTTTAAGTCTATGGCAGAGATGAACTTTGTCTCCTGGAGTCTACTGAGGAGGCCATCTATAAGAGGCAACGGAAAGGCATCTGTTGAATCAG
This sequence comes from Dioctria linearis, assembly GCA_963930735.1. Taxonomy (NCBI): domain Eukaryota; kingdom Metazoa; phylum Arthropoda; class Insecta; order Diptera; family Asilidae; genus Dioctria; species Dioctria linearis. Next base: position 233,398,131 of record OZ005740.1, on the reverse strand, counting down.
CCAGCAGAGTCTCAAAAGCTGAAAGAGAAGAAAAGAAAAGAACCAGGACACAAAAAAGGAAAATGAAATTGTCACTTATCTAATAAGTAAATCTTGAAATACACGAAGAGCTGGTTTCATTTCCACGTCCCAATGGTTCCAATAAGCCCTTCACTAGATCACTAGTCTTCCCCGTACATATTCCCTTTCCCATTTGTCGATTGTCTAAAATCAAAGAACAGAAATTAATTTACATTTTTTATTAATAAATTGAGCAAATAAAACCATCAAATCGACAACATAAACAGAAATACTTTAATAAACACGATAATTCACTAATATAACCTCACAATTATACATATTTAAATGTTGATAAAAGTTTTAAACATTTAACATATATTGATTGTTAAACGCATAAAATAAATAATTTACTTACCATAAATCACTAAAAACACAAATATTCGATTAAAACCGACAGCAAATCATGAGTACGAACTTCAAACTTTAAATGAATTTGACAGCGCGAACTTTAATTATTTTTCGAGGAAAGTACATTGCCCTAAGAATTTTTTGTACGCGGAATTCAAAAATCGATATAATTTAACGCGAAATATAAGAAATAACGCGAAATTTAAGAAAAACTAATAATTTAATTTATACAATAGGTAAAAAAGAGACGAACAGATAAGAAAAAGAGACAATTTAAACAATTTCTCGAAAATACGCGAAGTACAAAAATCATGCGCAGTAAATTAGTACCGCCATAGATGTTTTCTATGTTTTCGACATTAGTTTCTTATTCACCACAGCATTAGAATTATCACTTTTGATAAAATTTGCTGCAAATATGCAATAGTGGCACTTGAATTTATTAAATTATTTTATAAAAACAATAGTCGAAGCAAAGAAAACAACTTAATCAATTTATCTGTCACATTTTTTGAGTTTCATTAATTTTTATTTTTTCTACTGTCCAAACAGACGGGCAAGATTGGCATCACCAAGGAAAATGGCCGAGCAGGGTCTATAAAAGTCCGAAGAAAGCTATACAATCTCTCTTAGTTATTTGGTCAGTGCAGCAGAAACATCACGGCAACTTAAAAGGACTCCAGCAATATTTTTCAAGTGGTTTGTACAACAAAGAAAAACAGAATTGGAATCGGTCAACGGTTTACACGTTGTCCGAATATGATCTGTTCGTCAAAAATTTAGATTCAAGAAGTGAAGTGAAGTGTGAAATTAACTAGTTTTAGAATTAAAATTAATTATAGATGTATACGCGGAAAAATGTGTGCTATTAAAATTGTAAAATTAAATAAAATTAAATATTTTTTGATAATTAATAGACTTTAGGAATTTTTGAATTTAGTTTAAGAAGTAACAAGGAAAATTTAACTCATAGAACCTCAAGGTGTGTATAATATTATTAAAGGTTTTTAATGGTGATTAAATTCAATTTTTTGCAAACGAAAATCCACATCTTTTTAATTATTTTTCCAAAGAAGTATTTCCCTTTTTCAGATCGAATGAAAGCTTTTTTTTTGGTATTTTATCACATTATGATATTTTAACAGCATCTGTGTAATTTTCGGGCGTCCAGACAGAGGCGCACTTTACCGTTAGCCTTCTTAACCAAAGTGACTGGTGACGACCACGAACTTTGGCTCTCCTCAATGATTCCTAGCGACAACATTCGGTCGAGCTCATCATATAAGGATTTCTGCACTGCCGGAGACACCGAATAGAAACGCTGTTTAATGGGTTTCGCCAGACCAGTGTCTACCTCATGCTCTACCAAAGTGGTGAGACCCAAGCCTTGCTGGCTGAATGATGGAAAGGAGGTGATCACCTCCTGCAAACGTTGCGAATCGTACTCTGAAAGATCGTGCTGTTGCGAACAAGAAGGTGAGGCTTTTGGCAAGGAATGAAGCTCACTTACCATGACAGGTCTTAAACCGAATGCTTTCCAAAAATCGATTCCGAGGTACAGGTGTTGCTGAAGAGAGGGAGCTATGTGCAGTCTCATCATCGCATCTTTTAGCCATATCTCACGAGGACCCGTATGTGGCCCAGGACCTTTTGCTGCCGCCCATCAGCGGTCGAAACTGAAGACGGCATCGAGTTGAACGAAATCCCCATCCTGCCCAGAAAACTCTCTGCTGCAGCCCCGAGCACGCTCACGTTTGCACCGCTATCCAATAAACCTCGTATCTTTCGTCCCTGAATGTAGACATCGGCGTAAGGACGAGGAACCCAAGGATCCTCTTTATCAGATACTACTGTTTCGGCAATGGCAGCCTTTATGACTCTACGCAGGCTGAAGTACCTATGTGTGCGCGGAACAGTCCTGGAGGAAATGGACCCCGAAGCCGATGGGAATTCGCTGACACAAAACGATGCATCCTCTATATCCGAGGTAGAGATTGACGAGCTTTCACCCGAGAAGGTGTAACTACAACTTTCTGAAGGACAGGGTTCCGAGTAGGTGGTAAACTTTGACGTGCTTTGCGTGCTGGGATTCTCTGTCTGGGTGGAAGAGTTAGACATGTTTACTTTAAAATTCAATCTGGGTTCGCAAGTTTTGTGTTTTAGGAGCACTGCGGCATCGCTGACAGCTCTACGCCGTGGAGTTAACGGTAGCGGTCGGGCTCGGTGTTAGTAGCCGCTTCCTCGGTCGTGCGCCTGAAGGTTTGGCTTGGGGTCAAACGGCGCTGGCCACCCATAAAATTTTGACCCCTGCCTCGGTTTCCCGACAAGCAAGCTCTGCATTGTGTTTTAATTACCCCCACTGCACCGCATCCATAGCAGAAGACCCTCTGTGGACCTAGTGGACAGTCGATGTAGACGTGACCTTCGGCCGAACAGTTCCAACGTGTCACTCGAGATCTAGCGGGTCGGTGGATATCTCTCGGAGCATTAAATTGAACGCCTCGCGGTGGAACTTCAATGGCGTCTATTTGACTGGACAAAGTGTGATTCAAATACGGCTTATCTGAATAAATTTCATGCACTGCTCGTCGCGGTGCGACCGCTCGCGGAGAGCCTATATCGGACCATAATTTTTCAAATCGGTTACACAAGTCCCTCAAATCTAGCACGTTATCAGTCTGATAAAGGAGTAACGCCTCCTGTAAGGCAGGTTTCATGTTACGTCGCAGTATTTCCACCAGCTCTGCTTCTGGGATCGGTATGCTCATTTTGGACACAAACGCGTGAACCGCTAATCGAAAATCGCTGAAGGACTCGTTCACTCCTTGCCTCCTTGACTCAACTAGCTTGCGAATTTCGTAGTCAGTTTCCTGTCTGCGGAATTCGCGTAGGAGTGCTGAACGCAACTCTTGCCAGGAGTGCGTACGCTGATTTCGCAAGTATAGACAATACGAGTTGGCAGCTTTCCCGGTAACCATCAAAATTTAACTTCCAGCGGAAGACAGGACTGTGAGATACGCTGTTACGGTCCCTCGCTGCTGGCTGTCGAGTATGAGTTGGATTGTTACGCGGAGAAACGAACGAACCTGGTAAAGGTGGTACACGAGACCCAGTATTACTTTGTCTCGGCAGCGGAGGTACTCCAGTGACTGGACCTCTATTCAAACTTTCCAACCGATCGTTGATCGACGGAATACGTGACCTTCCCGAAATTGGGTCAGCAGTGTGTGGTAAGTCAGTGGGAGCTGCTTGAGCCCTCTGTTCTTCGAATATTGAAAAGTCCAGGTACGGCTCGGCAGGATTGGTGTGGACGTTCCCCAAGTTAGAGCCTGGTAAACCCAACGCAGCGCCTTCCGTGGTCAAAACTGTTTTCGGCTTATCACCTGTCAACTGGTTGGACCCTTGACTGTCTGTGCTAGTCACAGGAACTGTGAGCGTTACGCCTCCAGCGCCCTCAGCCACGGACTCTGTCGTAGGCTGGGAAGATTCGACACGGCTCAGGATATCCTCCAAGGTCTGGACATAAAATTGCGCATCAGACTGGACAGAGGGTGACGTATTGTACAACCGCCGGGCTCTATGGAGTACATGGAGCACCTGACTGATATAGCGCGTACGATCTTCGTTGGTTCGGATGGGATCCGAGCTCAAATCACGATTCAGAGCATCGACTCGACTGATAATACAGTCTAATTCGCGCGATGGATTTTTATGAGCGTGAGACTTAAAGGGTGCTCTGCCGGATTCCAACTTCTCGGCCTCGTACACTTCTATGAGCTTACGGCGAGCGTTAGCGTCAGCAGATCTAAGGTTGCGTACAGCGAATTCGACCTTAAGCTCATCCGGTGATAAGAAGGAGAAGTGAATCTCCCGACAAATAAAACCAAGAAGAAGGAAAAAAAACCAACAAACAAAAATTGTGCCAAATAAGCGTAGTAGACAATATCCCGATGTCACTATGAAAGATAATTCAGCCGATAGTTATGCCAGGTATGGTTAAATAATACAAAAAAAAAACGAAATGCGATTATACTAGTCGAAGTTGGTCCAACCGAAAATTGTGCCAAATATGTAAATAACAAGAAAATGCGTTTATGCCAGTGTCACCAATAATTTCAAAGAAAATTGTGCCAAATATCTATATATATAAGAAAATGCTTTTATACTATACGTTTATCATTTGAAAGGAGGGGTGTTGGCATGACGGTTCGGCGAGGACAGTACGACCGTTCAACACACACAAGAACTTCTTCTCCAGCCCAGCTGGATTTAAAAAAAAATCTCTCTCTCTCTCTCTTCGCAGAATATTGCTCTTCGATGCACTTCGGTCAGTCCATATTGTGGGCTAACAATTGTAGAAGAAGCTGAAATTGCGGGGGACCGGAACGCGAAGGGCTACCCTCCCATGTTAGGGTGATCAGGACGAACACTCTTTTACTAAGGATAAAAAAAATCAGAAAGGCATGGACAAAGTCCATCAACTTGGCAAGAGACTGAAGTCAACAGATCAATTAAAGGTGAGAGGTCGGTGATCAAATGGCCGCTGGTACTCGAGTAAGAAGACGTAGCGGTGATTTATTAAAGAAGATAAATCTGAACGGGACAACCCAACTAAAACTAAATATCTGTACGGGACAACCCAACTAAAACTAAAAATCTATACGGGACAACCCAACTAAAACTAGAAAAGAGATAATACGGGCTTCTTCTCGGAACCAGCAGAAATGCACGGAATGTACTTGTTTTGTAGATAATACCATCGGTTGTATTTCTATGCTGAAAACAAATTTAATTATGTTGCTGGCGTTATGAAAAAACACAACAAAGTTTTTGTGACAACTTTCAGTTTATTGGATTTTTTTTTTTATTTTTTACATCTGTTAAATTTGATGAAACACAAATTAATATTGACGTTGGTTGTGAAGGGAATTGGAACAGTATCAATCTTTCCACATTGCTGTGTAAATCAGTACAATTTCCCAATATCTGTGTTCAGATTGTTCGCGACGTAATGTATCATTCGAGATACAATTTTGGGGTTCGCAAAATCTGAAAAAAAAGGTTAGAAGGTATTCAACATATACCCGTTGATGCACTTTTGCTGAATTAATTGCTGGGGGCTTCTAATTTGCTTACTTCGTGTTGCCTCTTAGAGTCCTGTAGAGAAACTGACATCTTTTTGAAATGGCAACGCCTTTTTATAATACTTTTTTTGTGTCGATGCTTGCTGTGATTTTGCCAGATTCCGCATGCCAAGTGAAACTGTTTATTCTTGTCTACTATGTTTTTTATTAATTTCCACATGCAAAGTGATTAGTAAGATGTGGATCTCAACCTTTACTAATTTCCACATACGAGGTGATTAGTAAAACATAAATTGTAAAATTGGTTCGAGTTCTTGCATTAGCTGCTGAAACATACTCCCACCCGTTGAACGACTATGTTCAACCTCAGTTATTTATTGTTGATCGCTGAGTTTTCGCTACTTGCATAAGACTTTATAACTTATCAACGATTATTCAACTTGTAAAGTCTTAATTGATGAAACAGTTAAAAGATTCTAAATGCACAGTATATATATTTATTAGTCAAAAAAAAAAAATTCTTCCACTATTTGTCATGTTTTTTGGTTCGTTCTCTTCTCTGGTGGTGATGGAAACCAATTCTTCCATCCTTATACACATGTAATTTTACTTCATACCTGTCTGGCAAATTGACTTTAAACTCCTTAGTTTTCGAATTTTGTATTTTTTCGAAATTAATTCGTTGTAACACCGTTTTTGTTATGTATATGTCCTCGCCTTCCCTGGTGGTGAACTTCTGAATGGCGTTGTCCATTCGCATCTTTACTTCTTTTACAGTTTCTGAAGGAAGCAAGATGCTCCATTTGGTGACATATTGTCCATTAATGTTGACCGGATACTGGTTGGCTTGGGACGATATTTTCTGGGGTCCTGAATCGGTCAGTTTTAGTGGTAACGGTTGTGTCGGCTTCGTTTGTGCTTCACCGAGGACTTTGTTTCCCGGTTTTTTTTTCATGATGCTATCTTTTGACTTTCGGGTGGCGAAAATGAAATATTTTCGTCCAAAATTAAGATATCGTCTTCTTGCATTTTTTCTTATCTGCAATTAGACAACTAATTAAATAACATGTTTAACCAAGCATAAATAATAACAAAAAAATAACATGTGCTATAAATACACACAAAACTGATATGAGGAGGTATAGGAAATGTATGACCATACTCTTCATGACTTTTTTTTCAAGTCATTGGCAAGGGACATATTTTTATAATAGGTCGCCGAAAACTATTTGTCTTCGTTTGTACTTGAACCACTCTAACCAAGCCATCTTTGCCTGGAAATACTTGCTCAATTCTACCTAAAGGCCAACATGTCGGTGCAGTACTTTCATCTTTGAGTAGTACTACGTCTCCAACCTTTATGTTTGCTTGGATTTCACACCACTTAGGCCTTTGTTGTAACTTATGCAAATAGTCGTTTGACCATTTATTCCAAAATTGCTGTGTCATATATTGAGTGTGCTTCCATCGTTGTGCTGGGGTTACTTGTTTTTCACATAATTTGGGTTCAGGAACAGCATTAAGTGCTTGCCCAATAATAAAATGTCCTGGCGTTAGTACTGAAAGATCTTTAACATTATTTCCAATTGGACATAGTGGACGTGAGTTTACACAAGCTTCAACTTGAGTCAGCAATGTAGAATATTCTTCATATGTATATATTTACTGACCAATTATTCGACGTAAATGGTATTTGATGGACTTAACCCCTGCCTCCCAGAGGCCCCCAAAATGAGGTGATGCTGGTGGGTTAAAATGCCATGTAATGTTCCTGGAACTCAGATATTGTCCTACTTCTGGCGATGCTTCCCTTACAGCTTGAGCAATTTCTTTATGTAAAGTTTTTTCTGCACCTCTGAAATTTGTACCGCAGTCGGGGTAAATATCCGTAGATAGTCCCCGTCTGGCAACAAATCTCTTCAATGACGCAATAAACGCAGACGTTGTCAAATCTGATACTAATTCTAAATGGATGGCTTTTGTAGCCATGCAAACATATATACAAAAATAGCCTTTGTATATTTTTGCAGCTCTATGTGGTGAGGTTTTTAGACTTATTGGTCGCATAATCTACACCTACATGAGAAAATGGTTTTGAAATGTTTACTCGTGCGGCAGGAAGATTTCCCATTAATTGTGTTCTCGTTTTTTGACGTTGTATTACACATGCTTTGCATCGACTTATTATGCGTGCAATGGTTCTTCGCCCATCCAGAATCCAATACAAGTGGCGACTGGTATTTAACGTTAGTCCCACTCCGCCATGTAATGTCTCGATATGTAGCTGCTCGATGATGAGATTTGTTATGTGATGATCTTTTGGGAGAATGATTGGATGCTTCCTAGAGTAGGGAATGTTGGCATGTTCCAAGCGACCTCCGACTCTTATGATTCCATGATCGTCCATAAACGGGTTTAATGATAACAGGTGACTTTTGTTTGATAGTGCAACTCCTGTTTTAAAAGCGGCTTGCTCTTTTGAAAATGCCGTTCTTTGAACTAATTGTAAAATTGTAGTACGTGATGCTTGCAGTTCTTGTGTCAATAACTGTCCATACCTTTTGTGTTTCTGCGACAGTTGTGTATAAATCTTTTGACAATTGGTACAACTCGGGTTAACTTTAAAAAGGATGAGTAATTTGTCAAGAATTCCGAGCTTATGTAACTATGGAAGTTTGCTAAGGATATTTTTTTTTGTCTCTAATTGTAGCTGGTTGGAAGATATACTGATCTTTGGCCATTCCTTCTCTTCTTTTATAAGCCACCATAGCTTGTTTTCTAACAGCTCATTGGTACTTATACCTCGTGATACGATATCGGCTGGATTGTGTTTTGTAGGCACATGTCGCCAGTTTTCTGGATCTACAGTGTCTTGAATCTCAACGACTCTATTGGCCACGTACGTTTTCCTTTTTGATGGATGACTACGAATCCATTGAAGTGTTATCATGGAATCTGACCAAGCGATTACTGGAACATCTTCCAATTGCATATCTTGAACTGTTGTCTTGATTAGTCGAGCCAGTATTAATGCTCCATTTAGTTCTAGTCGAGGCACAGTAATTGGTCAAATTGGAGCTACCTTGGTTTTGGATGTCAATATGTAGGATGTATTTTTTCCATCTATATTCTGCACGCGTATATACACTGCAGCAGCGTATGCTTTGTGCGAAGCGTCGCAGAATCCGTGAAGTTGAATACTTGGGGATGTCTTCATTGTCCCTATCCATCATGGTATCTTCAATTTCTCTACATTCTTCAATTCATCTTGAAATTTCTGCCATTGGATGGCAATGTTATTCTCGACGGCCGTGTCCCACGAACATCCAGCTATCCATAAAGCTTGAATCAATAGTTTCGCTACAATGATCACAGGTGCTATCCAACCCAATGGATCCTATAATGTTGCTACATCAGACAGAATGGATCTCTTTGTCATTCTTTTATCCTTATGTCTGGGTGCAATAGAGAAAGAAAAATAATCAGATGTAGGGTTCCACCGAATTCCCAAGGTTTTGATGACTTCATTTTCATCGAAGTTTAGACTGGTCTTTAGATCCCTATGCTCAATCGGTATCTGCTCTAAAAGCTTGATGTTATTACTGGTCCATTTTCTTAAGTTAAATCCCCCTGTTTTTAACATATTGATACATTGCTTCTGGAGTTCCTTAGCTTCTTCGACAGTATCCTCTCCTGTCAACAAATCATCTACGTAGAAATCAGTGAATGCAATTTTAGACGCTAGAAGCCAATTTTTCTTTTCGTCCGTTGCAAGCTGTTGTAGTGTACGTATTGCTAAATACGGTGCTGATGAGGTACCAAACGTGACTGTAGCCAATTGATAGTCTTGGATACATTTTGTCTGTGGATTGTGCCACACAATTTTGTGAAAGGCGCGATGCTTAGGATGTATTGAAATCATTCTATACATCTTTCAACATCTGCCGTCATTGCTACTTTATATTTTCTCCATTTCAACAGAGTTGAGAATAGTTTGGGTTGTATCGTTGGCCCAACTAGTAACTGTTGGTTTAGTGACTTGCCGTTATGGCTTTTCGCCGAGGCGTCGAACACAACTCTAAGCTTAGTCGTTGTGCTGTCTTTAAAAACTGCGTGATGAGGAATATAATAGTCCTGGCCGTTTGTAATAACTGCTGGATCTATTTCCTCCATGTGTCCAAGTGTTATGTATTCGTCCAAACATTTGGTATACTCGCTTTCTAAATTTTTATCGACAATGAATTTGCCTTTCAAATGTTGAAATCTTTTTAGAGCTAAACCTCGCGAGGCACCGAAATTAGGCGTGCTTCCGTTTGAAAAAGGAAGTTCCACTTGATAATGCCCATCCTTCATTCGACGGTGCGTTTCTTTAAAGATTCTTTCACATTCCTCGTCTTCTGGCTTCATTATAGGTTTGTTGTGGACCTCTTCAGTTTCCCAAAACTGTTTAAGTTGATGGTTTAACGTTTCCATTGACTGATTGATCACCGTAAATGATTCTACTTGCTGTACTGGTGATTGTATGTTTCCTAAAATTATCCATCCAAATAATGTATTGATGGCAATTGGTGATTTCTTCGATCCCTTTCGTAAACCATCTAGTAATATGTTGGCATATACTTGTGCTCCAAATAATATCTCGATTGGTCCTGGCTTCCAATAATTAGGATCTGCCATATTGATTCCTCTTAAGTGTTCCCATTGTTTTATCTGAACTGGAACTGTTGGCAGATGATCAGTAATCTTTTGTATGACTAGCATATCCACATTGACACTTTTGTCTTTGTATTTGTATGATGTCAATTCTAGTGTCACCTCTTGATTGGACCATGCTGTCTTGCTTTTATTTAACCCGGTTATTTGTAAGCGAGTGGGTCTTTCCTTGAGACCCATTTGTTTACACATTTTCTGAGTAATAAAAGAGGTCTGTGAACCTGGATCCACTAAGGCACGCAGCACTACTAACGCTGTGGCTAATAATGCGTTGTGGGTTTTTGTTGTAAAGAAACTTTTTGTTTCCTCCTCTGTTTCAGCATAACGGATGGATTCCGTCTTGTAACCTGTTGTGTCTTTTTTATCTTTAAGAGACCTGTGGTTAAAGCTGGGCCATCTTTCTGATACCTTGTCCGTACCTGATACTTCTTTTTGAATAGGTGTGTGTAACAAGGTATGATGTGACCCATTGCAATTCTTGCATCTTCGGCTGTTTGAACATTGCCTTGCTGAATGCTTGCTCGAAAAGCAGTTGAAGCATCTTCTTGCATCTTCAATGCACTTTCGTCGATTTGATGTGCTCATCTTAATAAAGTCTTTGCAAATTCCCACGTAATGTGCATCATTGCATGCGGGACATTTGGTTGTGTTAGTTACGTGATATGTCTTTGCTATCTGGACTGGGGGCTTGGAACTCACAGACTGCGACATTGATTCTAGGACTCTGAATCGAGTTAGCAGCAATCTTTGAAAATGTTCCAACGTTGGCAGTTTCAGCATGTCACCCAATTGTTATGTTTCTGATCCCTCGTGCTTCCTGGTAAGTCCAGGGAGAAGCGATCGGCGGGAGGAGTGCAGGCGCTGATAGAAGAAAACACTCCGATGAGTAACTGTTCGCTATCTCTCCTTATAAATCGTGTTTTATTTTCATGCCCTAATCCACGTTTTTGCTAAAAAAGGGAAAGGGTCACAGGTTCGAGTGTTAAATACAAATCCAACATTCTCTTTATGCTAAACACAATTTTTATTATTTTCTTTGATACGATATCCACTTTATGATTTTTCACAATTTTCAATATGCTAAACACAATTCCTACTTTTATATATTAACCAATTTTTATTTTTCACTAATTTCGACGGCTTTCCCGAAAAATCGAACTTTACTCCGCGGTTTTAAAATTCCAACTCCCCGAGGTTCGGGCTAGCTGCTCCTCCCCTGGTGCCCATGAAAGCTTTTTTTATTTTTTATTGTTACTTTCCCACGACGTGAGAAATCGTACGTGGGAAAGTACAAAAAGTTTAGACACAGTGCATATGCATGAAATCTGATATGCACCTGTGTCTTGTAAAAATAATATTTTTAGACGATGAGAGTAATGGTGTGTATGTATGTACATACAATTAATTTTCATGAATTTACCGGAAAAGCTGTATGTAGGTAGGTACTGCATGTAGGTATGCAAACATACCGTGAGAACGTAATGTTTGACTGATAACAAAATGCAATTTATGCTAAATTGCATTTTGTTGCAGTACGAAAATGCATTTTTAAATGCAAATGAAATTTAGATGAATTTTTTAATTAAATAAATTTTATTTTTCAGGGTCATTTCTGATCATCAATATATTGTATGGGCCAATATATTGATGTGATGACCTTCTGATTGTGATTCGGGGTATAGGCACCCGGGTCACAACACAATTCTTCTTCAAAAAGCCGTAGAGTTACGAAAGGCAGTTTCTGTACCAATAAATGAATCAGCAATATATCCCATGTTGAAACATCTACTTCCAATGCATTTAATTGCTGTAAACTCTCCTCAGTTGTATCCATGAGAGACTTAATGCTCTTTGCGTTTTCTATCGTTAGCTTTGGTTGATTTGTGAGTACTTTTAATTGTGTGTTTACTAGAACTCTCTTGTTGTCGTAACGCAGTTTGAGTTTTTCCCAAGCTGGCTCATAATCTTCTGCAGTAATGAGAATATGTTTTAACAGTCGCTCTGCTTCTCCTGCGAGACATCCTTTTAAGTGATGGAGCTTTTGTACTGCAGGTAGTTGTGTATTGTTGTGCACTAATGACACGTATAAGTCGTGAAATGACCTCCAAGATGAATATTCGCCATTGAATATTGGTAGGTTAATTCGAGGTAACTGACTGAGGTTGCTACTTGTATGAACAATTGTAGTTGCCACTGAGTTAATTGCTTCTGGTTTTACCCTTGGAGAATTTTTAAGTACTCCTTCAGTTACATCCCCTAAATATTCCATATATTTAACCTCCAATATCGAGTGTGTCTCTTCTTCTACATATTCGTGCGTGCATGTATCTTTTGAAATTATAACAGCTTCTCTAAGCTTTGTGTCATTAATATCAAAATCTGCCCATAATTTTCTTAGACTTGTTAATTGCGTCTCATAAAAACTTAGTGTTCTTTTTTCTAACCTAGTTTTTTTCCATTTGTGATGAATTGTTCTAGTTTATCTGCTAGAACGCATTGTTTAACGCATAATTCTTCGATTGATGCCATTTTTTTTTTTTAAATATTGCGTGATCAATTATTATTATTATTTTTTCTCGAAGACAGTACAAGTTTCTTAAAGAAAAAACTTCTTTGATTGTTTTGTGGGAAACTTCAAGTCACTTTCTAGCTGTTAATAAAATCCAGCGTGACAAACTGGGTCGCACAAATCCGGTTTCGAAGGACCAAAATGTTTTGTAGATAATACCATCGGTTGTATTTCTATGCTGAAAACAAAAGTAATTATGTTGCTGGCGTTTTGAAAAAACACAACAAAGTTTTTGTGACGACTTTCAGTTTATTGGATTTTTTTTTTATTTTTTACATCTTTTAAATTTGATGAAACACAAATTACTATTGACGTTGTTTGTGAAGGGGGGATATTGGAACAGTATCAATCTTTCCACATTGCTGTGTAAATCAGTACAATTTCCCAATATCTGTGTTCAGATTGTTCGCGACGTAATGTATCATTCGAGATACAATTTTGGGGTTCGCAAAATCTGAAAAAAAAGGTTAGAAGATATTCAACATATACCCGTTGATGCATCTTTGCTGAATTAATTGCTGGGGGCTTCTAATTTGCTTACTTCGTGCTGCCTCTTAGAGTCCTGTAGAGAAACTGACATCTTTTTGAAATTGCTACGCCTTTTTATAATACTTTTTTTGTGTCGATGCTTGCTGTGATTTTGCCAGATTTCACATGCCAAGTGAAACTGTTTATTCTTGTCTACTACGTTTTTTATTAATTTCCACATGCAAAGTGATTAGTAAGATGTGGAACTCAACCTTTACTAATTACCACATACGAGGTGATTAGTAAAACATAAATTGTAAAATTGGTTCGAGTTCTCGCATTAGCTTCTGAAACAGTACTCAAACAGTATGCATCGCATACAACGTTCATAACCACTAATCGACTTAGCCTCCCATCACTAACTTCTAGTGGTAGGAAGAAGGGTTTGAACAAAAAAAAAATCTGGTGCGTGGTTGCACACTAGAACCGGTAAGCTGACACCAATACCCAGACAAGGACAGAATCAAAAGAAGAACATCGTTCATCAACTTGCCAGGTTTGGGTCAGCTGACCAGCTCGTCATGGAAGTAAAACTGTCAAGTGGTCGTCATCTCGGCGTCCACGAGCCGAAGCTTGGCTTCAAGGGTGGTACGCCTCGCGCACAAGACTCGATTGTTGCCGAGGAGATGAGCACTTAAACAAAAGGAAACTGTTAAATTTAGGGTAGAAATTGACATAGACTTGACCGAAGGCAATTTACCGTCGCACATGCAGCCAGAACCATGGTCGAGTGACCCAGCCGCGATACAAAGGCCGGGAAATCACTTGCATCAGCCTAAAACATGCGGAGGTCTTACAAAACAAAGAAAAGTTCTAATAGTGATAATAACAATGGGAAATGATACTTGGAATAGTAATTGCTCTTTAGTCAAGAAAGGCCAGAAAAAATCCAATTTGGACGCCATTTGTAACACAAATGGGCGACCAGAAATATAACAAATCAAAATAAGATCTTAAAGCAAAAATAAACCTTTTGGGCGCCATTTGTAATGACAGCGTGTCAGGCGACAGATCTACCTACATTCACTTGTACCTGGATGTAGATACATACCGCATCCGACACCCCCTTGTTACAAAAATCATGTCCGGGATATGTGTGGGTGGCTGCACAGCGAGTACGCCGCTAGCGATCAGCCGGCTTGGGGTGGTTCTTGCCACCCACATCCCTTCAAAGCTTGCAAAAGCTGTGCAAAATCTTCAACACAACTGATCAGACAGACGGACGGACAGAAAAAAAAAGAAATTGTAGTCGTGACTGCAGACGGACAGTAAAAAAAAGATCCATAACGCCTTCGGCCTCCTGTTAGAACCTAAAAGCCTGAAAAGGAGAAAAGTTATTTAATAAAAAAAAGTCATTCAAGAAAGCGAAAGACCTCAGCAACGCCGAACAAGACTTGGTTCACCCGGAGAGCCTGCAACGCTGGAAAGACGAATGATCTAGCGAGAGAGAGAGAGAACGGAGAGGAGTCTCGGATGTTGTTGAGACCCCGGCTTTGGGTAATGTTGGGCCCAATCGCCCTCATCCACCCTCGCTAAGCCTCCAAAGCCGTATCAAAATGTTCAGCCCCCATCCGTCGTCCGCTATCAAGTCATGTCATCCTGTCGCTCCGTCATGCCATTCACCATGTTCAATTAGTCCATCTTACCGTAGCCAGGCCAACGAGGAGAAAGCATCGAAGCCCCAAAAAAAAAGAAATTCACTAGTAAAATAATAAAAAAACAATCAGTGATGTAACAGTATCACCACTCGGAAAGGGAAGAAAAGTAGCACCAATTGGGCAGGGGGGCCATTGACTAAATAACGAACGCTCAGGTGTTCAATTCATGAAACATGAACATAATACAGCGTTTTCTTAGTGCAGAAGGCACTTTGCAACTTCTACAAAATCCGCAGAATCCACTAGACACATAGAAAAAAACTTATGGCTCTGTTGCCGTGAGTCACTTACAATGAGACTATTCGTTACACTATTTTCCTTATACTATCCTGCACCCTGCTATCTATACTTACTGCTAATCAAAGTACGACCAAAACAAAAATTACTAAAAAAGGAAAATAAAGAAGAAAAAAAACAAAAAAACAAAGAAAATAAGTATCCAGATCTTACATCTAAACAATGTTATCAGAAATGCAAATATCAATTTTCTTGTACTACTAAACCTGGGACCTCGTTTCGGGCGTTAAAAGAGGCTGACGGAGTCCCTCGATGTCTGCAAGAGTGCACTCTAACGCTGTGTCGTTGAATGATGTTTAAGGTATGTTTGGTGGGTGCATTGACCTCTTTTTTATTATTCTTTTCATCTCTTTTGGGTGCTTTCGAATCTTATTTATTATTTTTTTTTGTTGCATTCGGGTGCATTGACCTCTTTTTTTTCTTACTTACATTTCCTTCTGTTTAACTTACAAATAGCTGTACACTTGTATATAATGGGTTCGTTAAGGCAAGTTAGTTGAACTACCACGGTGAGCGACGGGAACAGCTCGTGGTTCTTTTGATACCAGTAAAGATTTCCGGCAAGTTTTGTAGATATGTATATACATATATAAAAACAATATATACGACTACTTATTTCCCCATGGAAATGACCTTGTCACGGCAAGACGAAACTGCCAGTATTTTCACTCATGAAAACCAAAATATAAACGTGCACTTAAAGTTCATTATTGGCGCCGGTACGTAGTAGAATAAACTAAAACAAACAGACCAAATAACTAATAGCACTAATTCCCGTTTATTCCATGGAAACTGCGTGAAAATCCGATATGTTCCACCAGCGCAGGTAAATAATTATCGTAGAAACTAAATAAAATTGACTCACATTCTGTTTCAGGAAAGCTACTATTCGACCAATTTAATCATAAATATTCGGCTGTCGCAGGTAAGTATTAATTGGATAGAAATCACTAATAGCACTCAATTTCGTTTATTCCAGGAAACTGCATGAAAATTCGAAACGTCCTGCCAGCGCAGGTAAATATCAGTAACGTAAAAGTCACAGTAGCACTAAATTTTGTTTATTCCAGGGAAATTGACACACTAAGCACAAATCTTCTGCCGTCGCAGGTAGGTATTAATCGAACAAAAATCACTATCACACTAATTTCCGTTTGTTCTAGGAAAACTGCGTGAAAATCCGAAATGTACTGCCAGCGCAGGTAAATAATTAACGTAAAAACTAATGAAACTTAATTTCCCTTCTGTTTCAGGAAAAACTATTACTCGACAAATTAAGCACAAATCTTCTGCTATCGCACTAATTTCCGTTTGTTCTAGGAAAATTGACAAATTAAACACAAATCGTCTGCCGTCGCAGGTAAGTATTAATAGAATAAAAATCACTATCACACTAATTTCCGTTTGTTCTAGGAAAACTGACAAATTAAGCACAAATCTTCTGCCGTCGCAGGTAAGTATTAATAGAATAAAAATCACTACACTAATTTCCGTTTGTTCTAGGAAAAACTGAGTGAAAATCCCAAAATGTACTTCCAGCACAGGTAAATATCAGTAACATAAAAATCACGATCGCACTCAATTTTGTTTATTCCAGGGACTGCATGATAGATCTAAATATTCTCCCCGCACAGGTAAGTAATTATCCGTAAAAACTAATCAAACCTAATTTCCCTTCTGTTTCAGGAAAACCAGAAAAAAAACAATTATCACGCAGACGCTTAGTACCGAGCACCACACTTAATCATTGCCCAAGACCAACTCACAACTAACTCACTGCAGTCTGCCTACATCGCCGCCGTTCTCTATCCATTCCGACCGACCGACGAACGTCTTTTTTGATTCTACCACGAATTCACACCACAGCTGGTGCACATTCGAACCGAAATGTTCTAGGAATTTCGGGCGGGCCTGCTGTAATGTATGGCGTGATGGTATCGCGTGATGCTTTACAGCTAGGCGAATTACCGTTGCGGAATGTCTGTTTCGAACGAAAAATTGCAATTTGTGCTAGTTTTGCGTGAATTGGAATTTTTCGCTCGGGCAAAAGATATAATTTTTCTTTCTTTTCAGGTTTTTATAAGTAAGATTCCAATTTGTGCGAGTTCTGCACGAATCGGGATTTTTTGTTGAAAAGTAATTTTTTTATCTTTTTTTTTTGTATTCTGCAGGGTTTCAGGAATTTTATGATATGGAGAAGTAGCATAGGGCTACTTCTCGAAAATGTTTATATATTATCTTTTTCAGGAATTTATAATGTGGAGAAGTAGCATAGGGCTACTTCTAGATGTTTAAATTTTTCTTTTTTTCAGGAATTGTAATATGGAGAAGTAGCATAGGGCTACTTCTCGAAAGTGTGTTTATAGTTTATTTTTCTTGTTTCAGGAATTTATATATGGGGAAATAGCATAGGGCTGCTTCTCGAAAATGTACTTTTTCACCCCTTTTCAGGTATCCTGGGAGAATTATGGGGGTTTCTCTACAAAAGGTAGAGAAGCCAAGCAGAAAAAAAAAGTTAGCGTAAGGGGGGTATACGCTACAGGATACGGCATCAGATGATGAACCGGAGAGAATTTTAACCTGTATCTCCAAGCAATGGTGGAGCTGCGAAACCAGATGCAGAATCCTATGTCGGAGCGTGAATTTCTCGATCTTATTAAAACGAACCTTCTCCCGGCCATTCAGTGTCAAATCTGCCTATACCCAAGAAACTCAATAACCCAATTGCGGGCGTTGGTGATGCAGATTCAAGCCGCTCATGACCGAATTGTGTCATCACACAGCCCTAGTGGGAATAATAGAGCCCTTGCTCTAACGGCCCCTAATCCCATGCACCCATGGAGAAACACGCGGTACTGAACTAAGCAATGAAACGCCAGAGGACCAAGCGTTTCCCGACTCCCCAGAGTTGGAAGTGGCTGAACTACACACAAGAACTCCCGTTAAAATGGATTTCGTCTGCTGGAACTGTGACCAACGGAGCCATTTTTATACAGACTGTCCACGCACCCCGACGGGATATTTCTGTTATGGCTGCGGTCAGATAAATATAATTAAGCCTAATTGTCGAGTTTGCGCTTCGAAAAACATGAGACACGTCGGGAGCAACAACACTAGCTTCCGGCCAAACGCAACGAGGTACCCCCCGACAACTCGGACCCCTGTTACAGTGTCCCAGCCAATAGTACCAACGACTGCAGTGGCAGAGAGCAGTCCAGCCCCGCAATAAGTTCACCAGCAACTCTGGACTTGTTCTCCTGGGGAGATGATCCAGGAAACGTTCCAGATAATGTCCCTAACAGTTTAACAGTCGAGATCGATGATTTCGAAAAGCACTCGTCCTTATTGGACATAGAAGCCACAAATCCCACCTTGGAGAATAATAGCGGCGATCGCGACCACCTACTAGACCCTCTGTCGGATCCGTCGTTAATCTTTGACGTTCCATTAATGCCAATTGCGACAAAGCCTACAAGCATTGCTGAAGAGGAGGTCCAGAGTCCCACCTATCAGATATTGAGACGGCCATCAACCTCTGTGATGACGAGTGGCCGTGAACCGGCTCAATACCCACTGATGCCATAGCACGAGCAGAGAGGAAGAAGTTGGCCCACATCACAGTGTCGGTACCGGACGACATTCGGCCGTATGCTGAAGTACATCTACTCGGGCAAACCATGTCAGGACTATTAGATAGTGGTATCCTAGGCCGGGGAGCTCTTGAGAGGTTGTCGGAGGCGGAGGTGCAATGGAAGAGGTACAAGACTCAAATAGAGGTAGCTAATGGTGCCATGACGAGTGTTCATGGTCATGTGGACCTGGATGTCACTTTCCGTAGTGAGACCCAGAACGTGCGTTTCTACGTGGTTCCGGGGCTCACTCAAGCTCTGTACTTGGAGACAGGCTTCTGGCGCTTATTTAGGTTAGCTCCAGATGCCCTAGGTGCTGTTGCGGAGGTGAAACCAGGTCTGTTAGCTGCCTCAGACACTGACTGCCATCGTCTCTCGGAGCAAGAATTGAAACGTCTTGAAGCCACCAAACAGCTGTTTCCATCTTTTGCCTCAGGTTTGGGCAAAACTTCTCTAATTACCTATAAGATCGACACTGGCGATGCACTTCCGATAAAACAACGTTTTTATGCCATATCACGAGCAGTACAAAGTCTGATGGCGAATTGGAGCGAATGTTATCACTGGGAGTATTAGAAGAGAGCCAGAGCCCATGGAGCTCTCCAGTGGTCCTAGTAAGGAAGCCAGGAAAGGTCCGACTTTGTTTCGACGCCAGGAAGGTGAATACAGTCACGAAGAAGGACGCCTATCCGCTACAAAAAATAGACCCAGACCCAGAAGTCGACTGCCTCCGGCAAAATACATCACAAGTCTGGATCTGAAGGACGCATTCTGGCAGATCCCCCTAGATCACGAGTCCCAAGAAAAGACCGCCTTTACAGTGCCTGGTCAGCCACTCTATCATTTCACGGTGATGCCATTCGGACTATGCAACGCTCCTCAAACTATGTGTCGCCTTATGGACAAAGTCATCCCATTCGATCTTCGCGACAACGTCCTGGTATACCTGGATGACATGTTAATTCTGCCTCAAGACTTTGATTCACATCTAGCGTTGCTAGCCAGAGTGGCGGATTGCGTGAAGAAGGCTGGTCTCACTATTAATGTAGAGAAGAGCAGATTTTGCATAAAAGAGACCAAATATTTGGGCTTTATAGTCGGAGAAAGTGGCATAAAGACCGACCCGGACAAGGTCGCAGCTATAGTTGAATACCCGACACCTAAAACCACTCGGCAGGTCCGACGCCTGTTGGGTATGGCAGGATGGTATCGACGTTTTATACCAAACTATGCTGATCTGACTGCTCCAATAACTGACACCCTGAAGACGCCCAGTCAGTTCAAGTGGACCACGGAAGCCCAAACGTCTTTTGAGCAATTGAAGAAGAAGCTGACATCTGCTCCATTATTAGTGAGCCCGGACTTCACCAAGTCGTTCGTCATCCAATGTTACGCCAGCCAACAGGGAATTGGGGGAGTACTGATGCAGCTGGATGATCCAGGCCACGAAAGGCCTATCGTGTACGTTTCAAAAAAATTAAACTCGGCACAACGTAATTACACTGTCACTGAGCAAGAATGCTTGGCAACTGTCTTCAAGTGTCCAGAAGTTCCGCCCATTTACAGAACTAATGCCGTTCAAGATCGTGACGGATCATGCTAGCTTGAAATGGCTGATGTCCCAAAAGGACCTCAGCGGTAGACTAGCTCGGTGGAGTCTGAAGCTTCAGGGCTTTGACTTCAACATAGAATATCGGAACGGAAGCCTCAACGTAGTACCTGACGCATTGTCACGACTACACTGTTACAGTTTAACAGCCAGAGAAGAGACTGGTCCCGAGGTCGGCCTTAGCTCTCCACACTTCAATTCATTGGAGTATGAGGAGTTGAGGCAGCGAGTTAAATCGGCCTCAAACAAGCTACCAGATCTATGTTTCAGCGGGGGTTTCGTTTACATCCGAACAGTTCCAAGGACAGGGGATCCAGTCCAGGGTGAAGAAGCCTGGAAGCTTCGGATTCCACGTGGGCTCGTCACCAGCGTCATCTCAAGAGCACATGATCCGCCATTGTCTTCTCATGGAGGCATAGGAACGACTCTGGAACGGTTACGAAGACAACTATATTGGCCAAGAATGACCGTCGACGTTCGAAATTATATAAGCTCATGTGACGCGTGTAAGGAAATAAAGGCTCCAAATACCATTTTAAGACCACCTATGGGAAATCAATCTCAGACCGAACGACTATGGCAGCGAATATATATCGATTTACTAGGTCCCTACCCCAGATCGACAAAAGGAAACATTTGCATGATTATAGCTCTGGAACACTTCTCGAAATATTCCTTGTTCCCTATTAAAAAGACCTCTGCTCAACAAATTTGTCAGTTTGTGCAGACCGAGCTCTTCCACATATTTGGAGTTCCAGAAACAATAATAACAGACAATGGATCCCAATTTCGATCGGCCCAGTTTGCGAAATTATTAGAGAAATACGGCGTACACCATCTCCGAATTGCTGTATACCCCCCAGGCAAATGCATCTGAGTGGGTCAACAGGTCCATATTAGCCGGAATCCGAGCATGTCTCAACAACGAACACAATAAATGGGACGAGAAACTGAGTTACATCACCAGCTCCTTACGGAGGTCAGTACACCAGGCGATTGGTTTCTCTCCGTATAAAGTACTTTTTGGATTTCACATGGTGGAACACGCACACTCTTATAAACTACTGAAAACTCTAGGTATGTTGAGCGAACCCATAGCGATAGATGAGACCGACAAAGGGCAGTTAATTCGGGCCAAGGTCCAAGAAAACTTGAACCATGCATTCGAGCAGGGCACAAAGAATTATAACCTGCGCTCAAAACCAATAGGGTTCAAGATCGGTCAAGAAGTGTATAAGGGGGAATTTTATGCAAAGCAGTTTCCAGAATCAAATTAGCGCCAAGTTAGGTCGCAAGTTTCTCAAGTGTCGGATTAGGGCTAGAAACGGAAACTCGTTATACGAACTTGAGGATCTACAAGGGAAGCCAATAGGAGTATATAACGCGAAAGACATTAGGCCCTGAGAATTGGCCCCCTAAACTAAAGAGCCTGATAGATTCAAACACAAATACGTCCTCTAACTTCCTGGTAGCCCTAAAAAGGCATCCGCCCGCTTAACTGGTAACTACAGGATACCAATGTGCCGCTTACGACCTACCCAGCCTAGCGGTCGGTATACCTCTTGGTAGTAAGCTCAAATTTTCACCCTCCCGTTTGACTTTATGTCACAACCCTTCCCACAGGAATTCCAATTAGCAAACCGTCTCTGAATTTTTAATCCCGGCTGCACTAGCTTCCTTGAGGTTTTCTTTTCTGGTTACGTTCCGATCTACGCGAGGTGACTTGGAGACGCACCCTCGAATGAGAAGCGCGCTGCGGTCGGAGGTAGATGGCTAGCGCGAACACAGTGCACCATGTGACGGAACGAAAAGAAGTGGACCGCGGAGAGACCGAAAAAGAAGAGGGCCGGCCATTTTTAATTCATTCAGTCTTGATAGATCAGCAGAGGAGGGTGAAAGAAGGAATCTAGCTAAAAGTGATATTGAAAAGTTTTTTTTATTAGGAGTAATGAAAATTAAAAAAATCCCAACAAAACAAGTCGGAAGAAAAGAGCTTATCGCACTGGCAAGAATTGAAGGTACCCACCAAGATTAATTCCTCTGCTCCTGGTACAGCTGCCGCACATGTCAAGAACACCTGAAAATTCAGCAAAAAAAAAGGGGGAACAGGTAAGTAATTATAGTTTTAAGCAAGCAAAGTTAGTCGCGGAACCAAAAGGCCAATATTTTGGAAAAGTTAGCCTTCAAATGGTCTTAAAATCTTCGATAAACAGATGACAAAGGAAAATATCTGCCTGGAAGTCGCCCTACCTCACACGCACATGTGTGAGCAGAAATTACGGTACATATTCGCCCAGCGGAGCACTTACAGGCTTGCTTTACAGAGTGTTTATTGACCTCGACAATATATTCAGTTTATAGATTAACCAAAGGTATCGTATTAAGAAATACATGAATGAATTAACAAAAATTTTGTGATTTTTAAATTTTGGTTGCGAACAATTCTATTTATATTATAGACTTATCCTATTAAGGAATAGGGTAAGACGTTCAACAGTGAATCAGTGGTACACAGTGATCCATTGCAATATCTCGAAGTGAGCAACAGATGTGTATGCTTTGCTTGGCTAAGCAAACTTTCTCTTAATCTCAGTCAGCAAGTGTGCGCGCATCAGACGTGTTACGTCGGGTTTTTCATTATTTACAACGAAAAGTTAGAAAAGTCAAGTAAGTTCTATGATTTCTTATGTAGAAAATATATATATTTTCACCACTTCCACTTCTTGATTAACTGTGTCCACGTCTATTGGTTCCATGTGAAATAGGTTAACAATTATATATTTTTCCGTTTCAGGATGGGTCGAACAAAAAAGGAAGTTCGGAAAATTGGTGGCCACACAGAGCAAAATATGAAAGAGGCTATAAAGATGGTATTAGGGGGTCTAGTATAAGAAAAGCTGCCAAGCATCACCATCTCAGCTATGCGACGTTACGAAGATATATTGCCAAAGTGGAAAAATATGGTCCAGATACTAAATTAATTCCCAATTATGAAATTAACAAAGTATTCTCCGACGAGCTAGAAATTGCCTTGAAAGGTTATTACAATAAATGTGCGCTAATGTTCTATGGTTTGAGCGCGAATGAGTGCCGCATAGTTGCTTACGATATGGCTCGACTAAACAATATCAAAATGCCAAATTCTTGGATGCGACAGAAAATTGCAGGAGTGAAGTGGCTACGATCGTTTAGAAAAAGACATCCGGAGTTAACGTTAAGAAAGCCTGAAGCTTGCAGCCTTGCACGTGCTACAGCATTTAATCCGGAAAGCGTTAAGAAGTTCTTCGATAATCTTCACGATATCATAGCCCGCGAACCCAAGTTTTCAGATGGAAATAGAATCTTTAATCTTGACGAAACGGCGACAACTACAGTCCAGAAACCATTGAAAGTCATAACACCGAAAGGTATTAAAAATCTGGCAAAAGTGACCAGTGCAGAGAAGGTCATATTAATAACCACTTGCTGTATTGTTAGTGCAACTGGACATGCACAACCTCCAGAACTAGTATTCCCTCGAAAAAATTTAAGACTTTCATGTTAAATGGCGCTCCAGCTGGCACTTAGGCCTTGCAGTAGCGAACGGATGCATGAATTCAGAGTTATTTGTGGAAGTAATGCGTCACTTTATCAAATTCTCTGCAACTGCGCCAGAAAATCCTTCTTGCATGATAATGGACAACCACAAATCTCATTTGTCTATAGAGGCCATTGATTTGGCCAAAAGCGCTTGTGTAACCATTTTGGCGCTTCCTCCGCACTCATCCGCAAAGCTGCAACCACTGGATGTGGGATTACTATCACCATTCAAGACTTACTATAACACAGCAGTAGACTCCTGGCTCTTGCGCAATCCAGGAAAACCACTGACGATCTACGAAGTTGCTGAATGCGTAGGCTATGCCACCAGTTAACATATGCAGTGTTTTCAGGAAGTGTGGAATTTTTCCATACATTTTTGTGATGACGACTTTTTGCCGAGTACAGTAACGGATAGACTTATATGTGACGAAATTTCGTTGAGGTCAAATCATATGCCAGAATCGCAAACAAAGGAGAAAATTGAACCTTCAAGCTCAATAACAATAGTACCTGCAGAAATTACCTCTCCAACATGGGCAACGCTCACCTCATATCCAACGAATGGACGCTCGTAGTGCACTACAACATGAGCCCAGTTTGGGAAGAATACGAAACTATACGTTGTGGTATGAGCAATTTGAGCAATTTTGGCAACATAATTACTGCCAAGATATCCTGCGAGCCTATCCTAAACCAATTTCAAGGTTTCCTAATCGAAACGCAGAATGGTTATGAGCTCCTACTTCATAGTCATAAAAAGGTGCGATCGAGAACAAAAAGACCTCCCTTAAACATTATAGGCAGTCTGGCCAACTCCTTATTTTGGGTTTTAGATTCAGAATATGCCAACCAGATGTCTGAAGTAATTGAAAACATGAAGAGCAATGATCACTATCTTCTAGAGCTCATTAAGAAACAAAACCTCAGTAGTTGACTCAACTGCCAATGTAATCAAAAGGTCACAAGAAAGGACAGAGAGCCAGTTCATGGAGTTTCACAAATATTTCGATACAAACATCTCTCAACTCAACAACCTAACACATGAAGCCCACCAGCTAAGAATAACACAAATATTTACAACACTTTCGCTCCGGTTAGTAATAGCTATCAATAATTATCAACGGATCCAATCAACTCTGTGGGACGTACTAATTGATGCTCATCAAGGGAAAATAAATCCTTACCTATTGGCGCCAAGACAGTTCAATAAGGAGCTCAGTCATATTCAAGAGCATCTCACATCATCACTGAGATTGCCGGCGAAACCTGAGGACTTAATAAAATTGTACAGCATCATGTCAGTTGAAGGACGAGCCAATCCTAGCCACATGATCTTTCGGTTAACTCTACAATTATTTACATCTGAACAATTTGAAATGATGCATTGGTGTCAATACCATTTTTAAGGAACAACAGTCTCATCATGATTCAACCATCAACAGAATTCTTGTTAATCAATCTCCATAGAGATCAGTATTATCCTCTACAAGAGAACGAACTAAGAACATGCCGAGTAGGCGAATCAGGATTCATCTGCAAGCAACATCATCCGATCTATAACAAGCAGTCCAATCATAGCCTGTGCGAGATCAGTCTGCTGACACAATCAACACCAAGAAACTCCCTTCGATGGATACAATTAGCCACCCCCAATCATTGGATACACTTGATGCCAACACGAACAACCATCAATAATGTTTGTGAAGGGTCAGTTCATCAAGAAGTCCTCCAAGGTTCTGGTATATTAGAATTAAGCCCACAATGCTCTGTCCGAGACGAATCTACCACTATAAGGGGCCACAACATTACCTCCAGCCCAGAAGGTCAATTTATTACCACACCAAGATTCACCGACTTTATCCGTACACTAAACAACACCAACACCGACCTCCCATTGAAGGTCTCCCCAGCACAAGGCATCATGCAAGACATCCAAGAACTTCAAATGAGAATCAACGCACTCAAGGAAAGGGAAAGACTAGCTCCCAAGGACATCAACTTTCATGATACTCATCAATACACCATTGGATACACAAGTTTGCTATTAATATTGGCTCTCATCGTATATGTAACATGGAGATATAAACAACATACGTTTGGACATCAACCAATACACCCTAGACCACCCGTACCATTGCCAAGAACCACTTCCCTGGACCTATTACAATGTTCAAGCCTATCCATATGCATAGTATTGTAGCACATTCCTTAGCTTTACATACCAAAAACTTAAATTTCATTAATTGTAAATCTGCTTACAATTAATTTCTCACCGCTGCCCACCACAATTCTCATGAAATTGTCTGCACTATGCAAGTAAACAAGATCATATTGCATGAGAATTGTGATAACAGAAGGCGCAGTGACAATTATTTTGTAGGTAGGTAAGCAAAATACATATATCTGATTTCATGTGACTATGGTAAGACAATAGTTTAGAATTGTTGCTGATTTTGAAATTATGATTTCAGTAGATAATTATGTATAAAAAAGGGACTTTTAAGAAAATAAATTATTAGTTGTTCGTCAGAAGTCGAGAGTTTTATTTAGCGAATTTTCATCGATATCGTATTAAGGTTGAGTACCTTCAATACTTACAACTGTTTTCTATTGAGGTTGAGTACCTCAATACACTTCGCCACTAGAAACACCGCTTTAAGGTTGAGTACCTTAAGGCACAAATCCTATTAAGGTTGAGTACCTTAATATACCACATTAAGGAAGTCGCGAGCAAGTAAAAGAGCTTGGTCGCAATATAAACAAATAGTATGAACACAGTTCATTTTGATTAATTTTGAATTGATTGAGAAATAATATAAAAAAGGTTCATTTTGAATAATTTTGAATTGATTGAGAAATAGTATAAACACAGTTCATTTTGACTAACTTTTTTATTGATTAAGAAATAGTATAAACACAGTTCAGTGAATAATTTTAATGTAACTAAGCAATCGCACAAATTCGAGATTCGAAACAATCCTATAATTTGATGTCCAACCTGTATAAGAGGAAAGAAATACATGTAGACAATTTACACCATAAATGGTGAAATAAAACCTGTTGATAGACTTCATAATAGTATTAGTCATTAGAGAATAAACGTCTTACAAGATTATAACGTAACTATGACGGAATGACAAGCTTAGCATACCATATGAGACTTTATCTAAGGTATAAAAATCATGAGTTTATAAAATTAAAAAATTTGTTAAAATATTTTTGAACGTAAATCGATGGGGAATATAATTGTATTCAAATTTTCAGCTTTATCAATCAAAAATAGCAAACTAAAAAGTATAATAAATTGATTTCTAGGTCGCTCTCACTCATAGTACAGACAATATGAAGTACGTGGACGTGTTGGAAAAAATAATTGATGAATTTGTAAAAATAAGTTTATATTTTCGAAAATGTTCCCATTTCGAGCTGCTAGAATTATACATCAACTATTTCATTATATTTACGTCTCTAAGATAAAAACTGTAGAAGGAGATAGAAATATACAACAATACTAAATCGCTTTGAAAATTATACAACTGTGAAAAAAAATCACCGTCTAAGAAATTTGCTTGCAACACTATTACGATTCCAATGCTGCGTTCTTTTTTCCTGATCCATATAAAGGAGATACATGGATTTATAAATGAATAAAAAATCATCAAACTGCCAGCTTTTGAAGAGTTAAAACTTCAGAATTAGAACCAAATATTTTAGATCTATTTTAGCATTTCGTGAAAATTTAAATGCAATTTATAATTTGCTCCCATAAAAAAAATCATCCTATAGAATGAAAATAATTTAAATTTCCAATGAACCAGTACAGTATGAAAGAACGCAGCTAATACCTCCATATCATCGCAAAAATTTTCTTCCGCGAGTTACATATTGTTACGTGCAATAGAAAGACACAACTGGTGACATCTACTGGCAATGGAGAGTAAACGACTTCAGGTTCGGAGAATCGATTATTATTACAGGAAAGTTCAAGAATAGAACAAATAGAATAGTAAAGAAGCTTTTGGAATAGAACACTCCAGAATAATCCGGAGAGTTTCTAGGGTATAAATATAACAGTTGTCATCGCCAGAAAAAGAGTCTTGTCTTAGACGTTGCAGTGTTAAGAAGCGAAAGTAATAAACGAGCGAAAGTGTGCAATTAGATTGCGATAATTGAAAGTACAGTGTTAGCGATAATTAGAGTTGAGTTGATTAAATGAATGTTTGTGAACTTTATATGATTAGAGTGAAATAAAGAACTTATATATAAATTATTTAATATTGTGTTTTAAATAACGAACCAATATATTGACCTCGAAAATATCCGAGACCAATATATGAGAGCGGATATACCGAAGACGCCAAAAGTGCAACCTAAATTTAATTAAAAATGTTCCCACCGTTAATGAAATGGTTTGCTTATTTGTTTGGGTTGCATCTACTCCGTTTTCATTAAAAATAAAAATAAGTTCCGGTCTCACGGTAAAAGCAAAGTGCTTAGATAAGAATTTTGAACCTGTAAAAAGCTCTGGGAAGTAAAAATGAAGAAGATGAAATAGACTGGCTCTAGAGCTTTAAAACTGTCATAACGGAATTGTAAAGAAATATAATTGTAATAAAGTTCGTTTTTCTTTTTGGATATATATATATACATATATAGTGTTTTATTTGATTGATTAATTTTCTCCAACGGATTGCTTTTTTCTCTCCATCACTAAGCGAATTATATAAGTGGCGCAGTCGGTAGGATCCTATTCGATCGAAATAGGATCTAGTGATACGAATCAAGATCACGAAAAAAAGTGTGTGTTAAAAGAATCAATTAAAGAATAAATTGAAAATAAGGGTGACAAATTAAAGTGTGAAACACAGTAGCTCAATGTGAAATTTAGTTAGATACGCAGAAACGACCACTCAACCCTATAAAGCACACTGGAGAGAAGAAATCAACGGAATAGAGAGATTGACAGAAATAGAAGAATGGAAGAACAGCAACAATTACAACCAAACAAAGTTGAACAATGTCTGGCCCTCCTCACAGACATAGTAAACAGACAGGCTCAACAACTATCCTTTAGGAGCAGGATTGAAAAGGAGATCAGCTATCTGCCAGCTTTTGAGGCAAAGCCAGGAACCTTGCCAGCATTCATTACGTCGATAGACAGAGTATAATCAGAGGCCTCCTTGGTATATACTATCATCTATAATGAAAAAATTCTGGGTTCAGCCAAGTGTTATCTAGATACGGTACCCCCAGGAACATGGGAAGAATATAAGGCGAAATTGAAGCTACAATATAAACCATCCAAGGATCAGGGACGTATAATGCAGGAAATTTCTACATTAAAAGTAAGTTCGATTTCCGATTTAACTGATAAAATTAGACTGATAGTAAGTGATATTGCGGAATGTGCTACCTTTAGTGAATACCAAGTACAAATTGTGAATAATTTGAGTAGTGTCCTAATATTAAAAATGAAAGAAATTACGGCAGGGGCTTTAGCAGCCGAATTGCATAATAAATTTAGCCTAGAGGAAATTAGATTAGAAATAAATAAATATGTGGGTCAAGATCATTATAATTTAAAATTTTTTAAATCCAATCAAATAATGACAGACAAGTATCCGCAAAGACAATACGTACAAAAACCGAATCAGAACTTTAGACGAAACCCGAATAATCAGACCCAAGCCCAACAAGGTGTTTCCAATTCAGGTCAATTTCGATATAGCAGTTCCTATAATAATAACAGTCAGTTTCGAAATTATAGACCTCCTAACAATTTTTATCAGTCGCGAAACAATAATTTTAATTACAATGTTGGACAGAATCGAGGAAATTCTAATAGTAGTGCACAATCAAGAAATCATCCACAAAATAGTACTAACGGCAACCAAGTCCAACCAATAGACGTTGATGTGAACACAATTAATGCTAGACGGGACGTAAATCAGTTAGGAGAATCCGAGTTTTTTATAAATTAGCCTCGGAAACGAAAAAATCTTTATCATTATAACATTAGATAACCAAAAGTATAGTGCTATGATAGATACTGGGTCCACAATAAGCTTACTAAATTCTAAAAATGTTGCGAATAAAATTTATGAACGAATATCAGGAGAAATAGTTCAAATTAATACCATTGAAGAGACGTTAGGAAAAACACGGAATACGTCAAAACAAAATGTCCTGCAGAATTATATATATAGATAAAACATACGATTTCTTAATAGGTATAGATTGGGTAGAAAAGAATGTAAAAAGAATTGATATAGCAGATCAGGAAATTATATTGAACAATGATGCGAAATTACCGTTCTTAAATAATAAAGCCATTCAAGAAGAGGTAAATATGTTGGAAGAGAGTGAGCTGGGGAATATAAATTTACATTACTTGAATGATGAAGAGAAGGTAGGAATAACAAAACTGCTAGAAAAATACAAGAGGTTGTTTTATAAGGAAGGGGACAAGTTAACTAGTACCAATGGTATTGTACATGAGATTAAGACTACTACGAACGAACAAATTAATTCCAAGTTATATAGATATCCACCTCAACATGAGGCTGAGGTCAGGAAGCAAATGATTGAAATGGAAGCTCAAGGTATCATAAGAAAAAGCAATAGTAAATACAGTTCTCCCATTATAGTTATACCCAAAAAACAGGATAAATCAGAGATTCAAAAATATAGAATAGTAGTAGATTATCGGAAGCTTAACCAAGTAACCGTCGACGATAAATACCCGTTACCAAACATTGATAGTATCCTGGACAAACTGGGAAAAGCCCAATATTTCAGTTCACTAGATCTAGCCAAGGGATATCACCAGATTCTAGTGGCTAAGCAGGATATAGAGAAAACGGCATTTGTAACTCCAGCAGGTCTATATGAATACGTCAGGATGCCCTTCGGTTTGAAGAACGCACCTGCCACATTCCAACGGTTAATTAATGAAATATTAAGGGACTACATAAATAGAATATGTGTAGTATACTTAGATGATATCCGCATTTTCTCCACCACTCTAGAGGAACATCTGAATTCATTAGAAAAAATATTCCAAAAGTTAACCGAGCACAATCTGAGACCGAGTTCTTAGGACATGTCCTAACAAAAGAGGGAATAAAACCAAATCCAAGCAAAGTAGAAGATATCCGGAGAGTGAAACTACCAAAAACAGAAAAACAATTGAAAGGCTTCTTAGGTATGACAGGGTTTTACCGCAAATTATTACCCAAAGTTACTGGAACACATCCAATTAATAATAAATAATTGCGAAAAATTTCAGGAAATAAAATATGATAGAAACCCTATCAAACCAATACTAACTATAACAGAAACACCAAACAATAAAAATGACATTATTCATTTAGATACCTTTCATTTTAATAAACAAACTTTTATAACCATTATAGATAAATTAACAAAATTTGCTGTAACATATCTTATAGATGATAGAAATTGGGTAAAGAAAATTGCTATACTTGAAGGATATATAGCTACATTTAATAAACCAAGAAAAATTGTCATGGATAACGAGTTTAAAGCGGAACAAATTAAGAAATACTTGCAGGGAAAAGGTATAGAAGAGCATTGGACTAAGCCTAATAGTCATACAGGTAATGTAGATGTAGAAAGATTGCATTCGACTTTAATATAAAAACTTCAGGCAATTGATGACG
Organism: Dioctria linearis; assembly: GCA_963930735.1. Classification (NCBI taxonomy): domain Eukaryota; kingdom Metazoa; phylum Arthropoda; class Insecta; order Diptera; family Asilidae; genus Dioctria; species Dioctria linearis. The sequence continues at coordinate 233,366,372 of OZ005740.1, read as the reverse complement.
ACATATCGTTAGAACAAAAGATGCAAAAAGCAGTTGGGAATTATAATGATAGATATCACTCCGCTATATCAATGACACCTAGGGAAGCGAATAATTTAAATGACACAAGACCTGTAGTAGAAAAACTGTGTAATAAAAAAGAACAGCTGGTTCGTAAAATCAATAAAAAACGGGAAAACTATACTGAATCAAGAAAGGTAGGGTATATAAAAAATTATAGAAGAGTAAGACATAAGGACCAACCCTATTTTAGAAAGTATCCACTAGACAATGTGCATTTAACCAATATTAAAAGACCCTATAAATTTGCAGATAATCATAATAATACTCATGGCGATGACAAATACAGTACAAGGGCTACTACAGGTGCATCCGATACGAGAAGAAAACGGGTATCTGAAAATAAAAATTAAACAGGTAGAAATAGCCAATGATACAGATATAGTCCTACACATAATTGATCCGATTGAACTTACGAATATTGTAAATCAGTTAGAACTTAACATGGAGGTTTTACAACCGGAAGACAGACGAGCACTTGACACGGAATTCAAAACAATTAAAAGTAAAATCAGAGCAATTAAAAGTAAAATCAGAGATATTAAAAGACCAAACAGACAAAAGGGGGACTAATAAATGTAGGCGGTACGTTACAAAAATGGATATTTGGAACTATGGACGATACTGACCGACAGGACATAACCCAACATTTACAAATTATAGACGAAAACAATCATAAGGCCATTCAAAATCTAAACCAACAAATAAAAATAAACGATCACTTTAATAAAACGATATGTAATTTAAAATTGTTAATTGAAGACGACAGAGTAAAGATTTTAGAAGCTTTCAATACAACAAATCAGAATGTAAAAGAATTAAATTACAAAATTTTATTTTTAGACCTAGAAACGAAACTAAGGTATTTAGAAAATAAAGTAAACCAGATTCTCGACAATCTCATGGCAATTAAGCATAATCTCATTCACCCAAGTATGTTGACGTTGGAAGAATTTGATTTATATAATATAGATTTACATAAACTAAAGCTATTAAAAGCAGGATTCATGGAATATGACGACCGACGTCTAGTTTTTGCAATTAAGATACCCAAAAATTATATATTAACTGAATTACAAGTGATTAAACCAATGCCGAATTCAGAACATTTAGAGATCAGTGAACCGGAAGATTTAATTTTCGAAGTAAAAGGAAGAATATATCAATATAATGAACAGGCACTAGTAAAGGACTTAAGGCTGTGAGAGTGAGAGTTGTATTATTCAAGAAAATTGTAATTTAGTGTATAACAATGTAACTAGTATAGAAGAGATAGATGATGAATCCATTTTATTGAAAAATATGTACAATGATACTATGTGGCATAATTGCGACAAGAGAAGAATTAGTCTAACTGGAAACTATTTGATTAATTACAGTAATTGTACATTAGGGTTAAAGCAGAAAAAATTCTATAATAAAAAAGTTACCATACTAGACAAGTACTATTACCCAGCAATAGAACGTAAACAAGCATTTGTAAAACCAATTGACTTTGAGAAAATTGTCATAGAAAATATCAATAATTTAGAAGAAATTCAGGAATTAAAATACCACAGGAATATTATGTTTGGCACTGATGTTGGTATAATCATTGTGTTAGTTTTACTTGGTATAGCGTTTAGGTTTTGGAAGAATAAAAAAGATAAGGTTAAAATTATAAATAACTTGAAGCCGGAGACTTCTGACCCAAAGCGGGGAGGAGTTGATTATATTGTTGTCGGGGAATTCGGGATTGTAAATAATAAGAACACTCGTTACTTTAATTGATTATTATTATTATTCCGTTAGTATAGTTACAACGCCCTTAAGCTATTCGAGTAGGCTTATGTATATCTTAACACAAATAATTTAAAGATCTCAATACAATGTTATAAGAAAGCTCAAAATGTCGCGAGCTCCGCGGACCGATCACGATGTTCTTGCGTTTAATAAAAGGTGAAGACTAATTAATCTTTTCTTTAATAAAAAGCTCTAATCATAATTGCAGCTTGGTCAAGCTGCTGACACTAGGGAAATTGGATATTCGCATGGAATGTATTTACTAGAAATTTGCTACAATGTATAAGCGGAATTGAATTGGATACAATTTATGTACGATAACAGGACTCGTGCAGCAAATGGGAATGATATGCACGGTTAAGCAAAAAGGTTGAAAAAGCTTGCTAAGCAAAATGTGCAAGCGCATGTAACTGAAGGTAGGTGGTCGCTTTACAACAATATATTGACCTCGAAAATATCCGAGACCAATATATGAGAGCGGATATACCGAAGATGCCAAAAGTGCAACCTAAGGAAAAACCCATGGCATGGTAAAATTAAATTAACCATGTTCCCACCGTTAATGAAATGCTATGCTTTTTTTTTGGGTTGCATCTACTCCGTTTTCATTAAAAATAAAAATAAGTTCCGCTCTCACGGTAAAAGCAAAGTGCTTAGAGAAGAATTTTGAACCTGTAAAAAGCTCTGGGAAGTAAAAATGAAGAGGATGAAATAGTCAGTCTGTCGAGAGCTTTAAAACCGTCTTAACGGAATTGTAAAGAAATATACATATAGTAATTGTAATAAAGTTCGTTTTTCCTTTTGGATATATATATATAGTGTTTTATTTGTTTGATTAATTTTCTCCAACGGATTGTTTTTTTCTCTCCATCGCTAAGCGAATTATATAAGTCGCGTGAAGCGATCAGGGTTGTCACTTCTTGGACAAGAAAAATTGGTAGATATTTTCCTAAAAAGTGGTAGATTGCTCGCTTGGGTGGCAGATTTAACAAGAAATAACTTTAGACATTGGATATTCTTAATGCTTATTTAATTCTATAAAAATGTAATACAACTCATTTCAGTTGTTCAACACTATTCTCCAAATAAGTTTTGAAAAAAGTAACAGTAACAGTAAATTTTATAAAAAAAAAAATAACTCAAATAAATATATTTCTTTTTCAGTCTCTTAAGTAAAAATTATTAAGGGCCGTATTCACCAAGCCATTTAATTGAAATTTAATTTAATTTCTGTTTTAGTACTCCCGTTAGAGAGGGTTAGGGCTCACTTAAATTTAAATTAAAGTTATATATGCGCTATTATAACATAAAATAAACCAAATTAAATTTTAATTTAATTTTAAGTGTGCCCCAACCCACTCTTACAGGAGTACTAAAACAGAAATTAAATTAAAATTCAATTAAATGGCTTGGTGAATACGGCCCTTAGGTACATATTTATTTCATTTGGCAATGGAGTTTGAGGTCGGGGAAAATTTATTTAATGATAATTATTTTTCTACATAATTTCCATCCACATATATATACATATAGATATGCCACCGCCGCGCACAATATGTTGTTACCTCTTCTCAACTGAGTCGCCACTGTAGTACTTTATCATCTGCTCACAAAATGGTCCGCCATCTTTTAGCAAAACTTGGCGAATATGAGAATAATAAGTTGTCTTCGACAATAAATAGCGCCATATCACAGCAAAGAATCTAATCTAATTTTGTTTTTTCCGTCTTTCTTTATCTAATGATGTGTAGAAATGTGGAAAAAATCAGTAATAAAGAAATTTAATGGCATATTGATCAGTATCAAGATCTTAGAATATATATCAAACAGGAATGGTTGAATCGTGTAAAATTCGTGTACATGAGCGTAATTTGTCAAGAGCAGGAGACTATACATAGGAGTAAGTGAGATGCTGGAATGAGAAGCTGTTGCATAATTGTCAAATGTGCTTTTGTTACGTGAGCATATTTAGTCAACTTAAAGTTCTTTTGTGAAATTTAACAAAAGTACCGAATCAATTTTTTTCAAAACTATTTATCTTTGAACTTTATTTAGTGCAAAATTTTATAGTGCCGCTAGTGCCTGTTAAAATCTTCATATCAATTAAAAACAGAAGTGTTCGGTCAGTGCTTGCAAATATAAATTGGATTATAAACTAGGGAAATCCTGTTTGAGGCAACTGCACTATCTAAATTATCTTTTTTGTTAATAGACGCAGAGATTTATATAAATTGTGAATTGTTTTAAAATAAAGTAGAAAAAGAACATTTTTTACCACAGATGCTCCGCACAAAACCTTTGTTTACTTTTTGCAAATTGACAAGTTGTTTAGAATAGGGATGGAGCAAAACCCTCGAGAATACTTCACAAGCCATGAAACAGACTCCCTCCCTACCACATGCGAGGCCAACGTAGTCCTTACATTCTAAAATATTTGCAGTGTTCATATGTAAAAGTGCAAAAGTTTTATTTAAATAGCTCCTCCGCCCTAAACTACTATTCATACAGAAAAATGGCGTTTTGTTAATCTTTAGCTTGCTTTCTTATCTTCCGAACCGTAATAAAATTGCCATACCTTTCCTAACAAAATTATTTAAAAAAAATTATCTTAACCAAATAACTACGATTCCTCAAACAAAAATTCTCAGCTGAGTAATCATTGTAATGTCGCTGTGCCGTCATGGCATGCCGTGGGCTGATGATACGGCTGCACATACACACATGCAATTATCACTCAGCTGAGAGGTATTGAGCGTAAAATTGTAAGGTTACTTTGTAATCAAAACTATTTTATTATTTTGTTAAGTAAGGTATATAGGAAGTGTAGTCTTTGGGAAGGTAAGGAACCAAGCTTTAAATTACTAGAAGACTATTTTCCTGTATGGATAGTAGTTTAGGCTCTATGGCATATATAAAACCAATGTTTAGCACTTTTCCATAAGTATCAATATAGAACATTTTAGAAAACGGACTATGCACGCACACATATAGATTTCTGTTTCATGGCTTGGGAAGTATTCTCGAGGGTTGGTTGCCGAGAACGATCTAATAAAGTTGAATTGATTCGGGTGCTCGCAGCGCCTGAGCCTAGATAGAACATCCTTTTGATTTACGGAAGGCTCCAAAACAAATGAGGGAGATGGGGCAGGAGCATGTTCAAGACCTCGGGTCGCCATATATGTAATTGAGCTATAAATTAGGAAAAATATCAAGAGAACCCACAGGAACAAAAATATCTATAATATCTATTCTGACTGCAGAGCTGCATTACTGGCTGAAGGCTGAAGAGACTGAAGGTCAAATAGGTATAACTCCAAACTGATTTGGGACAGCCTGTTGGAGTTAATTAAATTAACGAACTCCAATTTATTTGCACAAATATGAGGGCCTGTACACTGCACTATCGCAGACAACGGGATAGGGGTCCAACTACCCAGGAAAGGATTCGAAATGGAATTCTTACAGCCAATACCCTTCAGTTACGCTACCTGATGAGAGGGGTTGCGTTTACCTGTGCCCTTTCCGTTACACAGATGAAAAAAGTAGATTTTAAAACAATTTTAGTTCGATTTTTTTTTTCATCTATTTTCATAAGCATCAAACAATATAAATTTACTATTTCCAGACAGTTTTCTCATTGCTGGCACCGTTCGAGAGGTTTTTTTTTTCGTTAAAAACCAACGTCTTGTCCGCCGTACTCTTACACATTTATTCCCTATCATACTCTAATCGATTTGGCTATTGACAATCAACCGAATTTGTGCGTGACAAATTAATTTCATGTTGATCCTTCGATAACTAAACCAGCTCGTATAAAAATTACAGCTATCATAAAATCATTTTTTATTTATTTATATTTTCGAAAAAAAGCGTCTGGCACATACTAGCAGCAAAAAAACTGTCAGGGAATAATGAAATTATATTATTCAATGTTTATATCTCTATAAAAACTAATAAAAGAGAAAAAAATCAAATTAAAATTATTTTGAAAACTTCTTTGTTTATCTGTGGAATGGAATGGACACAGATAACGCAACCCCTCTCACCAAACAGATGGGCCGCATGCCTATTGAGATTGTGACGCTGCTAGCTCTCGTACTATATGTAAGAATTTTTAATGATCTGCTGCTGCTGTTGACGTGTTGGCTGAAAGGAGGCATTGCAAAATTAACGCGATTTTGAAATTAGAATAAACGATTCCTAATTTGAAAATAATTTATTTATTTACCTAAGGTACCTACCTATAATATATTGTTACGTGCAATAGAAAGAGACAACTGGTGACATCTACTGGCAATGGAGAGTAAACGACTTCAGGTTCGGAGAATTGATTATGGAATCTACAGGAAGGTTCAGGAATAGAATGAATAGAACAGTCAAGAAGCTACTGGAATAGAACACTCCAGAATAATCCGGAGAGTTTCTAGGGTATAAATATAACAGTTGCCACCGCCAAGGAAAGAGGCTTGTCTTACACGTTGCAGTGTTAACAAGTGAAAGTAATAAAGAAGTGAAAGTGTGTAATTAGATTGCGATAATTGAAAGTACAGTGTTAGCGATAATTAGAGTTGAGTTGATTAAATGAATGTTTGTGAACTTTATATGATTAGAGTGAAATAAAGAACTTATATATTAATTATTTAATATTGTGTTTTAATAACGAACCAAAGGCCACGCTCGCAACAACTGGTGTCAGAAGTGAAATAAATTCGCGAAATAAAGTGGTGGCAATTGACTTAAAAATTCAAAGTGTGATTAATTTTGAGAAATTGTGTTAAATTGTGAAAGTTCTGGAAAATAATTTATATTCTTCTGTAAGAAAATTATTAAAGTAATGGGGCGCAAACTGGAGGACCTTCGGATACCGGATTTGAAAGTGGAGTTAGAGAACCGGTCATTACAATAAGCAATTCGAATGGTATTCCGGTCGTTTCCCTTGTCATTTTTGACGAGTTTACCTGGAAATCCGTACTATTTGCGCACGGATTTCCGCTTCTTTGGCCGAAGGGAACTGCGTCGAGATTCCAAGTCTTTGATTGTTTGGTAGATGGAAATGAACGTGGAAATCTATCAGATTTCGATGTTTTTTCTTTGTTATTTTTGCATGGAATTCCCAGACTTTTCCGTGGCATTTCTATATAGAATTCCTGGGATTTCAAAGCTTTTTTTGAATTTTTTAATTAAACAGGGGAGCATAAATAATTTGTAGGATGCAAAGCGTAGAAAAAGTTTCGAAAGTACAGACATATAGAGAAAATAATCAAACTGCCATGACTTGAATCCTTGCAAAATGTTAAAATAGAGCTTGATAAATTCGGAACAAAGTTTGACAGGTTTAGCGTTTTGTAAGAATTAAAGTCATGGCACCTTGAATATTTTCTCTATACTTTCAAAACATTTTCTACTGCTATGCACTCTACAAATAAATTCAATTCGCATTCGCCTGTGTTTTGCAGCGCACTACACGGAACCAATAGAACACAGCTAATATAAGCCATTAACAATTTTTAGTACTCTAGAAAATAATTTCCAACTCAAAACCAGAAACGCCAAAGCCAATACCACCTGGCGACGTGATGCCAAAAGCCAATTGAAATCGATGTTATAGCGATTGGAAGTACTAAATTGAGAATTTCCCGAAAAAGCTGAGACGACTCCAAATTTTGAGAGCGATCCGAAAAACAGTCACGAGAAGCTTTCCCAAGAGGTGGCGCCATCCAGGTACTAAAACTTCAAACACACACACACCACTTTTGAGAGATAAATGCCAGCACTACATGCTCCAAAGAAGCAAATTTCCGGCTAACAAATAACAGATTGACATGGTTTTAGGCTCCTCTAAAATTATATAAAACTTTTTTCAGCAATAAGAGTTTAGAATTACCTTATACTTACGCAGTCACAAACGGACTGTTTACTTATATTGAGACAGAAGACAAAAAACGATAACGCCCCAGGAGGGCGCTAAACCATGGCTCCGGCCGACGGGCCGCAAAACGCTTATGCCACGAAAAATACCAAAAGAAAACAACAAAAGGGGAACACGGCTGCTCGACTTTCCATCCATTCAGGACACATTTGCCGATGCTCCCATCCAAAGCGGAGGCAGAAAAAATGGTAAAAAGTCTGAAAAAATCAACGAACATGACGTTAAGGTAGAGTACCACGGTAGACTAAACTCCTCCAAAGGTACCGCCTTTGCCCCGAACTTAAAACACCTCACTGAAGCAGAGATTCTAGAAGGACCTCAAGAAAAAATCAATAACGGAAAGCCCCCCCCCCCCCCCATCCTCTATTGTATGCTATTTTGAGCACTTGCCGGTTCGGAGGTGGTATCCCGCACCTTTGAGGTGTAGGAAATGCCTCGAATTTCGACATCATGAATCCACTTGCAAAAACACTCTGTGACAGAATCTTCTGCATTGGATGTAACAAGGTAGGAGATCACTCCACCCTCGACCGAAATTTTCCAAGCTTCGAACGTGATAGAGCCATAGTGAAGATTCAAGTAGAACAGCACATCACACGCTACAAAGCCAGGAAAAAGTGCTACTCAATGTACGGTGATCTTGCTCCGGTCCTCAAAAGCCAGAGTAGGATCACACCAGGACTGACTTTCGCAGACGCAGCTAAAAACACCTCAACAAACATCACGAAAATTCACACCCCAACTATATCAAACAGCATCACCCAACAAAAAATATCAGCCTACAAACAAAGAACACTTCTGAAAACAAACCCACAACTCTTACAAATACCAATACACTACAAGAAAATTTACTGCAAAGCACAAAACCCAATACAGCCCAATAATATACTAGAAACCACATAACTATACGCACTACAGCACAAATACATAGCCAAAATAAAACACAAACCACTGTGGCCGATGCAAGCCACTTCATAGAAAAAATAGCCTTCACGATAAAACCTCAAAACTCATTTGGGACCGGCTCCCCAGAATATGCCAACCGTCTACCCTCTCTCTCTGGAAGAGATTAAAGAAATCGTTGCAGACCAAAGTGGTCCGCCAACCGGAAAACGCCTCTCTCATAACTAGAAGAGAAAGTAGTGAATCGACAGCGCTACAGATGTCTGATGCCTGACCATCTCCTCTTAAACAGATGTTCTTTTCCTCAGAAGAAGCACTAACTAGGGCTAAATAACTCCATCCCGGAAATTAAAGAAACTCTGAATTCGTTCCATGGTTCCACTCCAGGTCTACACAATATCTCCTTTGGCATTATTAAGCAAGCGTCTAGAGCCTGGCAAAATAGAGCAGCAGGACTTTTCAACCAAGTCCTGTATCAGGGCAGATTTCCACGAGCTTGGAAACTTGCCGAGATTCGCCCCATACCAAAGGCAGGAAGCCACACCCCACTCCCATCCGAAACTAGACCTATCTCACTCCTATCGACAACATCCAAAATCCTAGAAAAGCTACTGGCAAACATGCTGTCCGGGTTACTAGGGAGCAAGTTGCTGCCTACCGTTACAAGCTACAGACCTGGTAGAGGCATTCAAAGCCTTCTTCAGGAATTGGAGCATAACCTGGCATGCGCTCTCTCTAGACGGCAGCACAGTGTTGCTCTCCATCGACCTCGAGAAGGCATTTGACAGAACGCCCAAACAGGCTGTGCTCACTCAGCTGGCAAAATGGAAAGCAGGCAATAAGGTCGTCAAAGCAGTTAATTCCTTCCTCCCGGATAAGAAGATCAAAGTCAGAGTTGGCGGACATTTCTCCACCACACACCACCTTCAAAATGGTCTTCCGCAAGGATAACCTCTTTACGCGGACAACATCATCTTCTACGCCTCAGGCGAGCCTCCGTTCGTAAATCACGTGCTCAACAAGGCACTCCGAGCAATCTCGGTCTGGGCCGACATGAACGGAGCAAAAATATCCACTAGCAAACTGGAAGCGCTGCAAGCCTGCAGACGAAGAAAATGCACGGCGGAAAATTTCACGAGTGAAGTAGCCTCCATCCCCTCTTCTCAAGGAACTCAGTGTTCTGGGACTTGTCCTCTCACACAATCTCAATTGGAACAACCAAGCGGCAAATGTGACTGAGTCGATTCGTGCGAGGAATAACCTCCTCAAAGCCATCTGCAGGAGGAATGTAGGTCCACCCCTCGGCACAACCACGAAAATTGCTAGACAGCTAGTAATGGGAAAGATTGATTATTGCCTCACGGTATACGGTATTCTAAATAAAAAGGACATCTAAAGAATACAATCTGCACTAAACTCAACTTCCAGAATTGCCCTCGGTGCTCTGTGTACCACTCCAATACAAAGTCTCCACATTGAATCCGGCTTCCAATCTTTCATCCAAAGAAGAGAGAACCTTATAGGGAATCTCTTCTTCAAAACAATACATCACCAAAATGCCCCCTTACGCTCAATTGTGCTGGACATCCTTTCGACGAGCTGCTCGGGGTTTTTACAGACGAGAGGTGCTAATCGCACCCGTTCTGGACTACTCCGATCAGTGCTAACCATTCCAGCATCCCTCAGAATTCTCCCTTTCTTTCCGCATACCCTCAATCCGGTGGAAGAAGTTCCGCCTTGGAAAGTGCCCTTCAATCGTATCATCTGCAATGAACAAAAATTGGAGCATCTGGACAAGCCGAGAAAAATCAGACTACACACTGAAACATACTATAGACTGAATACAGACAGAAGCATTTACACGGACGCTTCCAAAAAGGAAGATGCAGTTGCACTGGCCTTTTGCTCCGCCAGCGACCAAGACTCAATCCAACTGAAACTTAAACTGCCTGCGTGGTCTGACGTTTTCACTACGGAGTTGACGGCTGTCTGGGCAGCAGCCAGGTGGATCACCGGACAGGTGGGAAACCTGTCTTCACAGATAGCCTGTGCTCACTAAAAGCAATTGCGAACAGAAGGAACCGGAACCCACTGGCGGTTAATTTAACAAACACTCTCGCCCAAAAAAAAAAAATTCCTTGTATGGTGTCCCGCTCATGTTGGCATTCCCGGAAACGAGAAAGCTGATATGTTAGCCAAAGAAATGATAAATGAGCAAGGCGAAACGGTCATCGCTCCATCTTACAAGGCAATCAGAAGGCAAGCCAGAAAGCAGGATTATGATGAAAGACTCCTGGAATGGCTCAGGCTCTTTCCTAGCTAGTCACCATAAATCTTAAGATAAACCTAGTATGCCAGATACAACCAGGCAAAAAATGGTGTCCGTGCCAGGATTGAGGCTGGGCCATTTCATAGCAGCGAAAAAACACATACATATTTTTAAAGCAGCCGTGTCCCCCACGCGACTTTTGCACAGGTTGGCCACTAACTGCAGCACATTTACTACAGCATTGCGGTGAACTTAAAAACCTACTCAACGTACAAGGAACTACCAGGACGCCGCGCCGACAGAACTCCTCACTTACACTGAAGAAGATACACACTTACTCCTCGCCGCACTCAGACTTAACCTGACAAATAGCAACATTGACTATAGACTATAACGAACCACTAATTAAGCGTAGATCTGGAATTTATAGTTTTTATCAAAAGAAAAAAGAAAACATGCACATGAATTTATGAATTATAAGCTTGAAACAATTTTTTTTACACAAAAAATTACTTATACCGATTTCCATTTATCACGTTTTCTAGCAGAAGTCTTACACTTTTCTTGTAGTGTTACACCAAAATTGTTCCAATTACCTGCACTGCTAGAAATGGTGTACGTCAAAACGCCTGTGGTGCTACACTCGAAAAATCGGCGGTGTTACACCGGAATACGCACACATCTATCTAAGAAAAGTCACAAAACTGAATGTCATTGAGCATCACATATCAATCTTCAACTACTACTCTACCAACTTCATCCGCAATCACGCCAAAATCTTTTAAATTACAATTTTCATAATTTTTATGTTATTCGTGATGTTATTGTTCCCAGAAAATTTCAATCTGACATTCTCATCGCGTCAAAAGTTGTTCCATTGAACTCGTTTTTCATTGATTGACGTGCACTTTTCTTAAAATATCAATGGAAATCGACATTAGTCTAACTGCAATTGCAAGGGACTTAGTCTACAATAAGTTAAACACAACTCAACAGCTATGAACTCTTAGATTTAGTTTTCTCATATATATGTACATGCTAATTAAGACTATAACGTACATACTTTAAAAGTTTTTTGTTCGCAATAGATGCGCAATTGAATTACTTGGACAGGGCCAGGTTCTATGTAACTATTAAATCATAACACATTGAATTTATAATAATCTTTTATTACAATCAAACACAATATATTGGCGTGGCATGGCAGGCTGTACCGCTTCTCTCGAAAGACTGAATTAAAAACTATATGCTAATGAAAAACTAGAAGCCACTACCACATATAAATTGAGCAAGTTGTATATAAAGGTTAAGCAAAACAGATAGTACATTCTGATAGAATAGTTGTGAGAAGTTATTGAGAATACTGAACATTCCAGCGCCCTTGAAACAACGCGCTTCAACAAGAATCATCAATTGGTAATGGACAACCCTTTATAGTAGGCCTCTTCACGATTCCATGAGCTGTTTTGATTGATATTACTCGTACAATTTTATCCTTTCCAGGATGCACTTCGGTGATGCGTCCCAAGGACCACTGGCAAGCTGGTAGAAAGTCGTCCTTGATTAAGACTAAATCCCCTACTGAAGGGTTGTTGATCGATTTTCGCCATTTATGACGCTGCTGCAGTTGAGTAATATATTCCTTACTTCAGCGCTGCCAAAAGTCCTGCTGAAGGCGTTGCGTATATTGCCAGCGTTTTAGCATGTTGATCTGCTCATCCTTTAATTGAAATCTCTCTGGCACTGAGCATATGGGTCGGCCGATCAGAAAATGACCGGAAGTAAAGGCACTTTCACATCAAAAAGAAAGAACAGAAAAATGTAAACCGAAAAACTCAATTTATTCCACTTTAAAACAAAATTTTTGTTCCAATGATTAATAAAATCCAGAGAAATAGGATAAACTAAGAATTTTACTGAGAAAATAGTTACATTTATTTCAGATTTTGAAGAAAAACACAACTTTTATGTTTTATCGGCCGAAAAACTTTTTCGGCGGAAAAATTCGTCCGATAAATCATAAAAGTTGTGTTTTCTTAAAAATTCTAAGATAAATATACTATTTTATTAGTAAAATTATTAGTTTATCCTATTTCCCATGATTTTATTAATCATTGAAGCAAAAATCTTGTTTTAAAGTGGAATAAATTGAGTTTTTCGGTTTACATTTTTTCGATTCTTGTGTTTGTGCCTTAAGGGCTTCCAAGTCATCTACATCAGCTGATTTTGGTGAAAGTGGCCGGGAGTTCATGCACGCCTCTATTTGACATAAAAGTGTTGAAAACTCTTCCAAAGTAAGCATTGCGTTTCCCATTATTCTTCGTAAATAAAACTTCATGCTCTTAACGCCGGCCTCCGACAAGCCTCCAAAATGCGGAGCATGAGGTGGTGAGAAATGCCTAGAATGCTGTATTCACTCAAAATTTCGTTCACTCGTTTGTTGTGTTTTGTTGATTGAAGTAACTGTTCTTGTAGGTGTCGATCTGCACCATGAAAGTTGGTACCGTTGTCGCTAAATATGTCGGAGCAAAGACCTCTTCGTGAAGTAAAGCGCATTAATGCAGCCAGGAACGCCTCTGTCATTTCACTAGTGAATTCTAAATGGAAAAGCATATAAAAACCGCAACATAGGCCTTATAAGTTTTAGAACCTCTTCCTTTCCAGCTTCTTACCATGATGAGACCTGCATAATCGACTCCAGTGTTATTGAATGGTTTGCCTGGTTGCAGACGATGAGATGGAACATTTCCCATGTGTTGTGGATAGGTACAGCCTCGATGTTTCGCACAGTTTACGCATTTATGCACACAGCGGCGAACAAGTTATCGTGCCCCAATGATCCAGTATTGATTATACAGTAGGCAAGTTGTTGTTGACCACAATGTAAATGGCGTATGTGCAGATCCAATACAATCAACTCGCTTAATTGATGAGATTTATGTAGAATGAATGGGTGTCGCTGATTGTTTGACAATGACGATGCCTGTATACTTCCACCAACTCGTAGATGTCCTTTATCATCTATAAAGGGATTCAATGAAATTAAAGAACTTTTTGTACTAAGCGGATGTCCTGATTCTATTTGCTGAATTCCAGTTGTGAAGCTCTCACGTTGCGATATCTTGATCCATGTTGATGTGGTGTTGTTAAGTTCTTCAACTGAGAGTGACCCTGTATTGCGTTCTGCTTTTGGTGTTTTACAATTCCAAACGAAGCGTCTGCACCACGCTGTAATTCTTATGAGGCGGGTTAAGGATGAGTATCTGTCTATAAATTTATCCATAGTATCAAGAATGACTGCTGGTAAAACAAATGTTCTGCCTTCAGAGTTAATTATCTCTTTTTGAGCATCATCGACGTCAGGTATAAGTGCCACGGTACTATCTAACAGAACGGATGGACCGTTCCACCATAATTGATTATGAATCAATTCCGACGGCATCATACCGCGTGATGCACAATCACTAGGATTATCTAAAGAGTTTGTGTGTTGCCAGCATTTGGCTGGTAGTACCTGTAGGATTTCAGCTGTACGATTTCTTACGAATGTTTTCCAACGTCTTGGCGTATCTGACAACCAAGCCAGAACAATCGTGGAATCCGTCCAACCATGACATTCAATATCTGGAATCTGTAATGCTAACTTAACCTTTGTCAAGAGTTTCGTCATTAGAAGAGCTCCGCATAATTCCAGGCGAGGTAAGGTTTGCTGCTTAAGCGGCGCGACTTTGGTTTTAGCGGCGACAAGATGTACGTGTATATTTCCTTCCGAATCTACTGTCTTCAAATAAATTGCAGCAGCATAGGCTTTCTCTGAAGCATCAGAAAACCTGTGCAACTGTGCGAGTCTCTTGTCATATTCTATCCAGCGAGGTATTTTTAATGTACTGATGTTCTTTAAGTCTTCTCGGAGGTGGTACCATTGATCAGCTAACGGAGCTGGGAGAGTTTCATCCCAGTCGATGTCTTGAGCCCATAGTTTCTGAAGCAGAATTTTAGCTTGCACTATACATGGAGAGATCCATCCTAATGGATCATACATTCTAGCGATATCTGACTAAATTTGACGTTTGGTAGCAATAACATTTTCTGGTCATTCTGTCATTCGACAGTGAATATGAATGAGTCGTTGACAGTATTCCATTTGAGACCCAATGTATTGACAAAAGATGCTTTATCCAGGTTTGCCATGATTTCTGTCTCCTGTTGGTCGAGCGGAATATCTTGTAGAACTTCGGGTGAATTTGACAACCATTTACGTAAGGTAAAGCCAGCTGAATTTAATATCGAATTGAGTTCTTTGATAGCCTTTGAAGCGTCCCTTACTGAATAACTTCCTGACATCAGATCATCGACATAAAAGTCCGAGCATATTATTGATGATCTTAATGGAAACCTGTCAGATTGGTCCAGTGCTGTTCGTCTTAATGTTCTCGTAGCCAGGAACGGCGCCGAAGAAGTTCCGTATGTCACTGTGATTAAATTGTACTCTTGGATTGGTTCACGTGGAGTTTCACGCCAAAAAATTCGCTGATACATTGTGTCATCTTCATGAACCCTTATCTAACGGTACATTTTTGCTATGTCAGCCGCAAACGCAATTTTGTGTTTCAAATCTTTTTTCCAATGCAGTGAGCCTTTTTGTCGCAAAAGCCTTTGATTCTCCCAGAGATGCTGTACTTTCCTTGAAAGGTAAACGAACTTGATAACGTCCATTTTCGAGTCTAGTGTGCGTAGAAAGAAAATGAGCTTCACATTGTCTTTCTTCTTCTGTTAATGTTTCCTTCACAGGAATCTCCTCCATTTGCCAAAATCTTTGTAGTTGTTCATCAAGATCAACACAAGTATGTAGTGATCGAATCGGAGCCTTTAATTCTCTTGAAATATTACCACCAATTACCCAACCGAAGATGGAATTATGAGCCGTTGGGGAACCATCTGGATGACTAAGTATCCCATCCGTAAGTATATCAAAAAACACATCAGATCCAAGTAATACGTCAATTTTGCTTGATTGATCGAACGTAGGATCTGCCAGTTGTAGATTTGAGAAGAAATTTCGATATGAACTTGACACTTCTTGTGAAGGTAGATCCGTAGTTACTTTGTTCAAAATTAACGCTGTAGCTCTAATTAATTCGTTGGTGAATCTGGAACTAACGGTTATTTTGACTTTGCCGCGAGTGTATTCTAATTTATTAGATTCCACACCATTGATTTGCAATTTGGAGTGAGTTCGTTGTAAATTAAGTCGTTGAACGCAGGCTTCGGAGATAAGAGTAGCTTGCGATCCTGAGTCCAAAATGACTCTACAAGGTTGATCTTGTCCCATTGAGTCTTTAATAAAAACGACTGCAGTAGGAAACAGCGTAGCGTGACATTTTGAAACCTTGACGGATGTATGTACTATGATTGCTGAATCTTGTTTAGCTTGCGTTGTATTATCATGTAAGAGTGTGTGATGTCGAGCCTTACAGACTTGACAGGAAGATGACTTACAAGTCTTAAGAAGATGTGAAGAACGTAAACAATTGTAGCATAGTGATTTTGTTTTGACTAACTGTTTTCGAGAAATAATATCCATTGCAATGAATGGCTTACATTTATGAAGCGGATGGTCACCCTTACATGTAGCACATGATGAAAAAGATGCTGTTAAGATCTTCTTTGCTGTCGATGTGTCGGCAATTGTCTTGCGCTGACTACGTAATTGTAAAGTTTCCAGTTCATAAAGTCTGGTTTCAAGAAATTGCGTTAACTGCTTAAACGTTGGACGAGATTCTGCCTTGATTTCACGTACCCGCAGTTGTCTAGTCTCTCCGTCTAATTTAGAAGAAATGATATAAATTAACAAAGCGTCCCATTTGTCTGTTGGTAACTTTAATGCTGTTAATACATTGAATGACTCGATTGTGACGTTTCAAAGTCGAGATAGGTCATTCACCGTAGCCTTAGAAAAGGATGGCTCGTGTAAGCTTGTCGTTAGAGTCAACAAGAGCTTTAAACAAGTCTGAAAATGTAGGCCATTCTTCGTAACTTCCACTAAACGTGGGAAGGTTGATCGTAGGGAGTTTAGTATCTGAAACCAATGCAGTGGGTACCGGTGTAGATGTATGTTGTATCCCAATACGTTCGATTAGAGCGCTGAGATTTGCTTGATGCTGCTAAGGAATGAATGGACGATCCGAGCTCATTTGGTTCATTATGCTGAACGTTTGAGTAGTCTTCATTATGTGCTGACTTCAGAAATGTATAAGCCAACGCTTTGAGAGAATAATACCTTTCCTCCCAATCTTCTCGAGTTCCTTCTTCGGTAGTATCTTCAGCAGCGAGATCAGATTTCCTTTTTTCTTTTGCAATGTTTCAAATTCGCCAAAAAGTTATTCAAGTTTAGCTAGTCGAACCTGAACGTCCTCCACTGATATGTCATCAGCATTTATGTTTTTTAAAAACGTTTCAATTCTTGTTATTGAACCTTTTAGAGTAGCCCTTTGTCTTCGTAGGGCGTCCATTTTATAATAATAAATATCCTTTACTGCAAATATCCCAATAACACTTAACCGCGTATGCAACGTGCACTATCTCCAACACAAGTTTGAAGAACGATTTTGCTAAGGTAAGTGTGAAAGAGACTGCTGGCTTGTTTATATTCCACTGTTTATAGCAATATGCTACGGAGCGAATTCACGGACCACTTTCACGAGTGGCTTACAAACAGAAAGAGACTGCTTAGTTGTGTGTAAATTTTGAATATTTTCCAAAACGAATTATTGAAAAAAATTTCTCACATTATATATTTAATACAAAGCTCGAATCAATTTTTCACAAATTACTTCACAATTCACAGTTTTTAATTTACAAAATTGAGAGCTGTCATCTGTCAAATAGAATTACCGTCAAGATATCGTGTGCTTGCCTTACCAAGCAATGAAAATTCGATCAATTAGGTAATTGGATCAATGATCATTCCAGCGCATCGTGTGCCTAGGGTATAATACAGTGGTATAGTAGGTCATTAATTACAAAAAGAAAAAAAACACCGGCGCCACCGTGCCCAGGGCAGAAACAAAATTTCCGTAGTTCAAAACGAGTCCTAACTAAAGGCCATATTACACTATGATGACCTAAAATGACAGATATCAAAATGTAAAGACGAAAAATAAACTCATGTGAGCGTCATTTTCTGAATTCACATGAGTCTTAGTAAAATAGAAACGGTTCTAATTTGCTGTGAGTTAACCTAAGAATTGTATTGTCAAAAATATTACATTTTTTTCAGAAAGAGAAATAGCTGGCTATGATATTCTGAAACTGTAGGATAGACTTTGGAAGGTTTCCCCGCTTGCTAAATACTTCAACGTTACTAACAACCTGAAGAACATTTTATGTTTGAAATTAGAAGTAAAAAGTTGTTATAAACAACCTTGCTTTAGCTGATAATAATTTTTCAAACGATTTTGGCGTCATTCGAACAAAGTTTATATATATATTCCACCAATAATAATCAATCTATATCTATCATTACAGTGGAAATACTTACAATTAGTTATTTACATATTCATAATTAAATTTGCTTTGGTCAGGCACCCCAAAAATGGTTGGCCTGGGATGCGTAGTATAATAAAATTTTGTTAAGTAGGCGAAAGAAGCGAAAGTGAGGATAAGTACGTTAGTGCCACTGACATGTATATAAATGGACTGGGTTCAAATTGTCATGATGAGTGCATAACTACCAAGCTCATTCAAACTATTCTTCAGCAATTTTGGTCGATATGGCAAAAGGACTATTTGCTCCATTTTCAACAAAGACGAAAATGGCAACAACAACAACCATCAATTAATGTCAATGATCTAGTCCTCGTCAAAGATGATAACTTACCACCGTGCAAATGGATGCTTGCTAGAGTAGTAGAAACCTATCCGGGCTCAGATGGCATTACCAGAGTTGTTTTACTTAAATATCACAACGGACATATTAAGCGCCATTTCAACAAACTGTGTGTCCTTCCTCAGCAAAGATAATATTTCTCTCTTTTATCTCCTAGCTCTTCAAAGCCATAATACTTCATGGCGGGCGGAGGCTACTCTTTCGTACTTTACTTTTCGCTGTACTGCGGGGCAGGCGGAATGTTCAAATTATCATCATGCATAACTACCAACAACAATCTCCTCCAGCTGATGATATAATATTACATACCTACGTACCTGAGGTACAACTACAAAATTACTATTCAGATAATCACTGTGTATAAGTTTATTTAAGTTGGCTGAAATAGTTTTGTCTATCCATTGTTTTTGTTTAATGTCATTTTTGTATTGTATTCTTTTGCTTTGAGTTGTTCGGTACCTTTTTATGTCTTCTAATAAAAGTTTTTATAACGTGGTTCAAACATCTAGTTTTTCTTAAAGCGCTTAAATTGAACAAATCCTTACATCCTTATAGTTATAAACATGGTCCTTCGAAGCCGGATAAAGGATTTAAAATAACAATTAAGTGCTGTGCTTGTACAAAACTCTTTCTTGTGACAAGATTCATAAAAGATTTTTTGTTCTTTGTTAAAGTGTTAAAAAGCAATAACTGTGAACTTATTTGGTGTGTGCTGGTGAGAGTAGTGGTGTAGTGCCTATATTACTTAATGCCTCAGAAGGCTAGAATCGTCACGAGGTATCATAAGTCAACATACGTATATGCATCAACATCCTCATCAGATTATCCTATGATCGGCTAAGGCATCGAGGTCATACAATATTCATTCAGCAGTCATACCACAAAAAACTGGGTGATCATTGAATAATACAACTGAAGTTGTTCTTCATCCAGCATACATAAATAATAGTACGATTATAAATTCGGTGAGTCTCTCTAGTCATTTTATGCAATATATCCTTAATTCAATATGGATAAAATATTAAGACAGCAAAAGCGCCTCCTAGGCTTAATAGACTGATTTATTACAAACACAGATAAGACTGGGATTGAAAATCGAAATGAAGAGTATATTGAAGCTCGCATTCAGCTATTACAGTCATATTGGGATCAGTTTACAAATACTAACGACACATTGCATGATGAAGCTGATGACGCTTTCCTTGCTGACGTCTATTTCGTGAACGACACATATTCTGACGTAGAACAGTCATATATCGAAGCATTGGCAAATCTCCGTGGGCGTATTCGTCAAATGCATCCAGCTTCTCATAATGTTAATTCTACCATGCACAATAAGACAATAAGTTCAAAGCAAGAGATAATACCAAATCTTCCAAAATTATCCATACCTACATTTAATGGAAATTATATTGAATGGCCATCATTTCGTGATCTATACGAATCATTAATTCACTCATCTCTATATATATCAGACGTGGAGAAGTTTCAGTACCTAAAATCTTCATTAACAGGAGAAGCCCTCAATCTAATAAATCATCTTGCAGTCACTAACAATAATTATGCGTCTGCCTGGAAAATGCTAAACTCTCGATATGATAACTTAAAGATTTTGACTTACACATACATATCTTCAATTGTCAATCTACAATGTGTAAGTTGTGAATCGGCTAAGGAGCTCAAACATTTGCTGGACACTACAACTCAGTCTATCGGTGCTTTGTCCTAAGGCGTCCTGTCCTACTGAGCATTGGGATGATTGGTTGACATATATCATCGCAGAAAAATTAGATAAACAAACTAGAAGAGACTGGGAAAATTCTATATCCGAGAGCACTATTGTTCCTAAGTTTGATAATCTAAAACAATTCTTAGAAGGGAGAATCCGTACTTTAGAGTCAATACAATCTAACCAAATCGATAAAACAAAAGTGACGCCACGACGTCAACTTGATGGATTTCGTGCTCATGTTGCAGTGGATGGAAAAGGATGTATTGCATGTAGTGGAAAACATGTGCTGATGTTTTGCCCTTCATTTCGTTCAAAGTCTGTTGAGCAACGCCAAGTCTTCGTAAAAGAAAAGAAGCTCTGTTTCAACTGCCTACGTCTCGGGCATTCTATTTACAATTGTCACATCTCTGCTCGTTGTAAACATTGCGGTCAGACACATCATAGTATGTTACATCAACCTCGTACTGATTCATCAAGACGCATGTCACTTGAAAATGGAAATTCGCACGCGGGTATCTCACCACATCCTAATAGTTCACAAAATCGTTCCACTACTGCTCATACTTCGGTTAATTCTTCTATAACGAATGTATCAGTATTATTAGCGACAGCTAAGATACGAATTCAAACCAAATCTGGATCGTTTAAAACTATTAAAGCACTCTTGGACCAAGGGTCAGAATCCACATTTATTTCTAAAACATTAGCGCAGTCTTTAAATCTTCCACGTCAACACGTCAATGTACCCATCTTGGGCATTGGAGGTTGTAGAGCTGGACTAGCAAATTTTAAAGTATTTATTAACATCTTGCCCACCAATGGTCAAAATCGTTCATTTGGTGCTACTGCACTTGTGCTTCCTAATTTAAGTACACTTTTCCCGACTACTTCATTAACAGCTGGAAAATGGCCACACATCCACAATTTACAACTGGCTGATCCTCAATTTGCTATTCCCTCACCTATTGATGTCATAATTGGCGCTGACCTTTATGCACAGATAATCATAGATGGAATACGTCATGGACCTCCAGGTACTCCAGTAGCACAACGTACACACTTGGGCTGGATACTTTCAGGACCTGTGACGAATAAAGCCAATAAGCCTTCTACATGTGCCAATATATTTCATCTTCAAGTGGGTGATGATATAAATACAACTCTACGCCGATTTTGGGAGATTGAGGAAGTTCCCACTCAGTTGTTCTTGAATCCAGAAGAAGCTGAGTGTGAAGACTTTTTTCAACAAACAGTCAAACGAAACTCAACTGGTAGATACATTGTACGCCTGCCAATGAAATCTGACGCTCCCCTCCTCGGAGCTACACGAGCAGGCGCAGTTTCATCCTTATTGCGAATGGAGAAACGATTTGCTACAAACACATACCTACGAGCTCAATACAACCAGTTTTTAGAAGAATACTTAAATCTAGGTCACATGCAATTAATCACTGAAGACAAAGCTACCCTGGAGAGTCATAAACACTATTATCTGCCACATCATGCAGTAATTAAGCCAAGCAGCACTACTACTAAATTACGAGTCGTGTTTAACGGCTCTTATAGATCAACCACAGGAATATCTTTGAATGATTGTCTTCACATTGGTCCAAAATTACAGCAAGATATTTCCTCATTAATTCTACGCTGGCGTATGTATCCAGTTGTTTACACAGCTGATATGGAGAAGATGTATGGTCAGATACTTGTGGAAGACAAGGATACTGAGTTGCAACGCATTGTTTGGCGGTTCGATACATCTGCGCCTATTAAAGATTACAAGCTCCTAACAGTTACTTACGGAACATCGTCAGCTGCATTTCTTGCTTGCAGGACATTAAAGCAATTAGCTGATGATCATCGATTGGATAATCCAGTTGCATCTCATATATTAACGACTCAATGTTACGTAGATGATGTCTTATTTGGAGCATATGATGTTGCATCTGCAAATGAAGCAAGAGTTAAACTTAATCATCTGTTACAATCAGCTGGGTTTACTCTTCGAAAGTGGTCAGCAAATGAAGAGGATCTTTTACGCGATATCTCTGAGGCGGATCGAGATATTTCAACATCGCTTCGTGTGTTCTCTGATACTCAGATAAAAACCTTAGGAATTCATTGGCAACCCTCAACTGACTCTTTCCGCTTCGTAATGCACTTAAATATAAATTCTTATAAGTACACCAAGCGTACAGTGCTTTCCGATATAAGTAAGCTTTTTGATACATTAGGCTGGCTTGCGCCAGTTATCATCGTCGGAAAAGTCTTCATACAAAAGCTATGGTTGACAGGACTCGACTGGGACGATACCTTGCCTCCAGACATGTTGGCTGAATGGCAAAACTACCGGAAACATCTTCAGGATCTCGAAAATATTTCTATTCATCGCTGGTTCGGAACATCTTCAATAAATTCTGCTCTTGAGCTTCATGGGTTCTCCGATGCGTCAACAGTAGCGTACTCAGCAGTTTATATTTACGAATATTGTACGATCCTGGTTCTGCTCATGTAAGCTTAGTAGCAAGCAAAACAAAAGTAGCCCCATTAAAAGTCGTTTCGGTACCTCGCCTAGAACTTTGTGGTGCTGTATTGCTCACAAAGCTGATGCGATCTATACGAGATGCAATGAATTTAAAGTCCGTTCCAATTTACTTATGGACTGATTCTACAGACATCCATCAAAATGGAAAACATTCATCTCTAATCGCGTATCTGAAATACAAACAACACTTCCAGATTCTCGTTTCTACTATGTTTGTACTCATGATAACCCTGTGGACTGCGCATCACGGGGAATAATACCAACTGAACTACTACATCATCCATTATGGTGGAATGGACCTAGCTGGCTCAAGAATCACTCTTCTGCTTGGCCTACTAAAACACCAGATAAACCTGACATTCTTAATCTAGAAGAAAAGACTATAACATGCCATACCACCCATACATCAAAACCATGGAATCTTCTCGTAAGATATTCCTCGTTGCAAAAATTATTAAGAGTTACTGCCTGGATGCTTCTATTTATTCAAAAATGCAGGAATAAACGTCGAATAGAGGTGGTACATCTAGCTCCTTCTGACATTGAACATGCTCTCATATTCTGGATAATATACGTTCAAAACATGACATATCATGATGAAATTCGCGCACTATCAAAAGGACAATCATTACCTGGCAAAAGTAAGCTTCTATCGCTTAATCCCATCGTGGATGAATCCCAGGTGCTACGTGTTGGTGGACGGCTGAAAAATGCATTCATATCGTATTCTGAAGCTCATCCAATCATTCTTCCTCCAGATTGCTATTTGTCTACCCTTATTATTCAGGAGGCTCATAATAAAACTTTGCATGGAGGAGCGCAGCTTACACTGCAGCATATAAGAACGCGATTTTGGATTATAAATGGTAGAAATCAAGTTCGATCATACATTCATCGCTGTATGAAATGCATTAGATTTCAACGTAATAACAAGAACCAAATGATGGGTAGTCTTCCGCATCCACGAGTTAATCCGAGTAAACCATTCGAGCACACTGGCGTTGATTATGCTGGCCCCTTTAGTATTACAGCTATCAGATATAGAGGTGCAAAGTCCTTTAAAGCGTATATTGCTCTATTTATTTGCTTTTCTACTCCCGCTATTCACATCGAGCTTGTATCTCAGCTAACTTCTGAAGCCTTTATTGCTGCCTTCCGACGTTTTATTTCACGAAGGGGTCGCTGTGCACACATATACAGCGACAATGCAACGAACTTTGTTGGAGCTGATGCAATACTTCGGAAGCAATTTCAGGAAGCTCTGAATCAGTGTGAAGAACCGCTTCGTCAAGCTCTAGTCAAAGATAACATAGAATGGCATTTCATACCTCCGTCTTCCCCACATGTTGGAGGACTTTGGGAGGCTGGAGTTAAGTCGATGAAACACCATCTTCGTCGAATTATCGGATCTACAATCTTATCCATTGAAGAAATGCTTACCCTTCTCGCGCAAGTGGAAGCGTGCCTTAACTCCAGGCCACTATGCGCTCTAATAGATGGTCCTAATGACACTGCGGCTCTTACACCAGGCCACTTTTTAATAGGAAGTGCGCCGCTTACGTCTCCAGAACCGACCTCTCTTGATACATCCATGAGCCAACGCTCACGTTGGAAGCTCATTCAAACTATTCTTCAGCAATTTTGGTCGATATGGCAAAAGGACTATTTGCTCCATTTTCAACAAAGACGAAAATGGCAACAACAACAACCATCAATTAATGTCAATGATCTAGTCCTCGTCAAAGATGATAACTTACCACCGTGCAAATGGATGCTTGCTAGAGTAGTAGAAACCTATCCGGGCTCAGATGGCATTACCAGAGTTGTTTTACTTAAATATCACAACGGACATATTAAGCGCCATTTCAACAAACTGTGTGTCCTTCCTCAGCAAAGATAATATTTCTCTCTTTTATCTCCTAGCTCTTCAAAGCCATAATACTTCATGGCGGGCGGAGGCTACTCTTTCGTACTTTACTTTTCGCTGTACTGCGGGGCAGGCGGAATGTTCAAATTATCATCATGCATAACTACCAACAACAAACATCTCCTCCAGCTGATGATATAATATTACATACCTACGTACCTGAGGTACAACTACAAAATTACTATTCAGATAATCACTGTGTATAAGTTTATTTAAGTAGGCTGAAATAGTTTTGTCTATCCATTGTTTTTGTTTAATGTCATTTTTGTATTGTATTCTTTTGCTTTGAGTTGTTCGTACCTTTTTATCTGTCTTCTAATAAAAGTTTTTATAACGTGGTTCAAACATCTAGTTTTTCTTAAAGCGCTTAAATTAAACAAATCCTTACATCCTTATAGTTATAAACAGACTGCTTGTTGAACCAAAAATGCATGAAAGCAAATGGCACCACTTTCATATTTCCTGTATCTTTCCGTGAGAGCATACTTTCCCACTGAACTGTAACGGTTAGGAACGAGAAATTGCT
This sequence comes from Dioctria linearis, assembly GCA_963930735.1. Lineage (NCBI taxonomy): Eukaryota > Metazoa > Arthropoda > Insecta > Diptera > Asilidae > Dioctria > Dioctria linearis. Next base: position 233,340,811 of record OZ005740.1, on the reverse strand, counting down.
TGTAAAAATCCTTGAAAAAACACTTTCTTCGACTCATAAATAAAATTTAAAGATACAAATAGTCCCAAATACTTTTTTGATAAATCACACGGACATGCATATAAGTAAATTCGCAAATAATTTAAATATGCGCCAATTTACGACAGTTGGTATCGTTGACAGTGAGAGCATACTTTCTGAAATCGAAATTGCTGCCACCTGAAACAGGAGATCAAACAGTCCATTTATATATATGTCAGTGGTTAGTGCAGTGAGCAGTCTAGATGAATAGACAGGTCATGCGTATTATTGGGTGTCTTTTTTTCCACTTTATAGAGCCCCTTGTATACCGTACCACTGGGCTCGTCATTTTTACGAGTATAACCCCGTTGCTAATATTTGGTATGTTTTTTATTGATGCTTTTTTTTTTATTATGTCAATCGCTTCTTTTACTTGTCTTCTTGTAACTCAGGAGCTTGTTGCGTCTTTGTCTTAATAATTATGTTGTAGGAAGTAAAGACGGGTCAGGCTTACTAATTATTAATGGCGCATCAGACTTAACTATTTCCGCAAAAGTGCCTGACTGCACTTCATTACCCTTTTTTAGCTCTTCAAACACCCTATTTTTATTCTCGTTCAGTCTATATACCACTGACAATTGATTTTTTAATATCTATTCTTTGCTCTCTTTTACTTCTCTCAAGACATCCTCCATTTTTTCAGAGACTGTTTTTCTGTGGTCTAAACCACCTGCTAGCCGTCAATATAACCCCACGTACCTGCTATTTCCAGAAATAGCATTCCACATGCCGTGATTTATCGTACAAAATTTATTTGAGCCAATTACTTTCTTCAAATTCTATAAGTGTTTGTCTCTGGGCGCATAGGCCACAATGACCGTATTTTTTTAAGCGCATATATGCGCCCATAATACCGAAAGGATTAAAGTCCTTCCGCTTTGAACTCAATCACAAAAATGGCATCTAAATTATTTCGAATCTATGTAGGTAGGTATATATATACAGGAATTCTACCTCAAGCGCGTCGAATACCTCGGTAGATCTGAGTAATATGTTCCCCTGATGAGAGCACATGTCTGTTGAATAAAATTTCTGGTGAATATTTACATATATTGCAAAAATTTAAGGTCATTTTCATTAGTTGATAATTTTTGTTATATTAGTCACCATTTACTTATATTTCCCGGGAAGGATATTCATTAATGTTGCTAAAATTAACACAATATTTAATGTGAAAAATAACTTTGCTGGGCCTTTATCGGCTAGCAATACATCAAAATTCTGCGAAAAAGGTCACCATCGTTGCTTATGTTTCCTGGAATTGCTGCAGATTAACATCATACAGAAACTATTACCTTTCTAAGCTGTTTATCTACAAAAAAAATAATTTTCCGATAGTTGTCTTTATATGTTGAAAGTGCGTGGAATGATTAGGGCGTTTTGTAAGGAATTAATTCGTTTTTTATATTAAGGAGTGATCAGATTTCTGGTTAAGTTTTGTACAGAGTGAGTACAAATTTATTACAAATTAATTGAAATATACTTATTTATTAAATAATTTGGTGAGTTTTACCTATTTGTGTTGTATTTACTCAGACGGGAAAGAAAGCTGATAATACCAGCGAGAAAAATCATGCGATTTCTGTTTTAGTTAAAGCACGAAACCACAACCATGAAAATTGGCCCAATGGAAGAAGTTAGTCATGCTACAGTCGCCAATTATGCAAAGCATTTTTTTTTCATTTTGGCTTCAAGACGACATGCAACTGGAAGGAAAAGGAAAACTTCAACAGGGGCAGACAGAAGAATCACGGAACACTTGCAGCATATCGGAAGCTACCATTTCGAGAAATTAAGAAAATTTTACAAGATGAAGGAATTGAATTATCACAGCGATCTATTGAACGAAAAAGTGCTGAAATGAACTACGGCTGCAGGGTTCCAACAAAAAAACCACGTCTGACAGATCGTATGAAAAGTCAGGCTACAATTCGCACGGAACTTACAGAACCTCCCTGTTGATAATTGGAAAAGGGTAAATTCTTCGCTTCTAGTTTTTCCACCCAATTGGAAGTTAAATTTAAGAAAGCTAAATCAAAAATTTTTTTAAAAGTCTTATTTAGTGACGAGTCGACTCTGCACGCAATGACAAGATTCGTTCGGCGACGTACTTCCGAAAAATATCATTCACCTGACCTAAATGCCATAGAAAATGTTTGGCACCTCCTAAAACAAGGTTTATGAATGTAGGAATCCAACTAAAGAGATCTGTGTAAAAAATATTAAGAAAGTATGACATGGATCCTCGACAATAGCTGAATGCATAAAATGTTGCATAGAAAGCATGCCTAGGCGCTTAAAGAGTGTGATAAAAAACAAGGGTAACATTACTAGATATTAAAATACTTTTAAAAAATTTTAATATCTTCACGTTAAGAAATAAACAGGGTTTAACGATCGGTTAAACAGTTTTATGAATATTGTTATGGATGTATGCCGAGTGATTGACTTGGACGTGAAGTCCAGACTGCCAGCATGAGCTGATGGATCACTCGGTGGACAGCGTTGACTGCAGGGCGGCACGCTAGCTCGCCTCGGCTATTGGCGGAGAGTGTGGGTGGGTTCCACGAAAACCTGCCGCTGTGCCACCAGCCATATACAAAAAAACTTCGTGCCTAACAAACACCGAAGCAGCACACCCAGTCCAGAAGGGTCCTTTACACTACCTACCAATACTTACGTGAAGGCGCAGATAGTATGCCTTCATCTGCCGTTGCCCCATCCACCCAATCGACACTGAGGGCAACAAATGATTTCAGTGTCCCTGTAGTTGACTTGCAAAAATAGTAGTAACAGACCTAGTCGACCCACATATTAGGAGGGCTCCGGGAGAGGAAAGGGAAAAAACAACTACTTCACTTCTCCATTGACAAACGGTTTAATTAATCTTATGTGACGATCCTCAGACACATACTTACGTAGGTAATTAGATACTATAGTGCGTTAAAGGTTAATGATGACAATACAATACAACTATAATCTAATCTAATTAATCTCTTGGGGAGAGGAGCAAATAACCCATCGAAAAAAGAATTAAATTTTAACAAAAACTGAATATGAATTGAGAAACAAATTTACTCACGGTCATGACCAATCCGAAGTGTTGAAAGCGCTCCAGCATCCGGTAAATCTGTAATGAAAGATTAAATTTCTACACTTTGGAAAGATATGCCTTTTCGCTAAACGACCTTGCAATGATTCCCTATTTTGGGTGTACAAGCTTCCCTTTTAGTTTTCTTTTGTTTTTTTCCAGTTTTGTCCTAAATTTATTATACCGTATTTATTAAAATATAGTGATTAACTTGAATGCTTAAGGGTAATGATCTGTCCACAGAAGGTAAATTATAAGATTATCAATTCAACTCAAACATTGTTGCAACCAACTACCATATCCTCCAACATAATGATCCAAATACGTAGCGTCGACGTCAACCGGACAGCCGTTTTGTGTATGATTGAAAGTTGAGTTGGTTTGCTTGGAAACACACCAAACTATCTCTATTAACTCATGTGTTAATTCCTACAGTGAGGAAATCGAAATCTTTCATGGAATAATAATAATTTTAACGGGTGAGACCGTTGACTCCAACATCACGCACACAATCGTCAATTGGAGAACGACTAAGAGCATAAATGATTATTACTACTATATTCTTACAACTAAAATATATGATACTACGTTAACCAACAGCAAAAGAAAAACTTTAGCACTACTATCTTGTCCGAATATTATGTGCCTAAATGCTTAGCTATCCCGAACTGGATGAGGTCTTAGTCTAGGACCTATATGTACATATAAATGAAAAAAAAACGTGCCATTAATATAACGGATATCTCCACTGATGAATGCATAATCCTTAATTCCATTCTCAGCGCTACGAGTATTCAATGCCAACTGTATTCCTCATTACTTCATTTAGTTATTAAAATTTTTCTTTTTTCCTTTTTCCTTTTCGTTGCTACAGAACGACCGGATGTTGGTTATTTTAAGCACCTAGTCTTGACTTTACAAAATGTTGAATAAAAATAAATTTCAGAGGAAGTTATAATACGTTCTTGCAAATGTTGAACCTGATTACTGAACAAAAAATTTTGTGCGTATCCGCACACTACTATTATTTTCTCGTGCGTAGGATAACCACTGACCTTGTTCCTGAACTACTTTTACTTGCCGGCAAATCCGATTGAGTTTCCATGGGGTGTCTTCTGTTAAGGACGAGCACTTCTTGCCTCCCAGGGCTTCGTTGACACGATTAGGACTAGCTCCTTAAATAATCTCGTGTGGCGGTGATGTCTTGGTATGGCTGCTCGTTCTTGAGCCCAATCAGAACTGCGGTCTTTAAGGCTCCCTTTTTCATTAGAGAATTCCTTTTTTTTTAGAATATGGGGTAACAGATTAGTAGCAACACAATTTTCTATTCTTTATACTTACTTTTAGTGTGCGGATCACGACGGATTTTCCTTTTGTTTTGCTTTCCATCGATTTTGTTTTCCTTTATTAGTCACTTTTTAATATTTTCTCGAAGATTAGTTTAATTAGCATACCATTTATATTGCAATCAGACGCTGGATGTATTGGCTACTCCTCGTGACAGACCGTTTTTGCCGCCTTTCGGATGCTTCTTTTTCTCTCGAGTCCCGGTCTCGGTGCGTATTGCTCTCTGTTCAGTAGGCCGAGTGTCGTAACCCCCACAAAATACAAGCCATGAACAAAGTCGAAAAAAGAAAGCAGCCTTGCCTTACTGAAGGAGTTTTCCATATAAAAGTTGCTTTTATTTTGTTCAAACGCTGAATTGAACCCTGAATTCCTCACTCAATTTCGAGAAATAAATTGTTTGGGAGGAGAGCCAGAAAATACACGGTGTGGGCGGTAGGGGGGTTTAAGATTTTAGTACTACTTCCACTTTACTCCCTGTAAATATCTTCATATACATCCTATCAAGGTGGGATTCATCTCAGATGATAGCAAACCGTCTCAGCTTTCCAATGAATGTCCAATCAGCCTTTCCGTCACCTTCCGTCGGAAGTAGTAGGACGTCAAAGTAAAAAAATTGGAAAAAAATCCCAAGTTTTTCAAATTTTAACGATTTTCCCGCCATGTTTCCCGGAATGTTACCTTTAATTTGACTAAGCACTTGTACCTGCCTAAATGCAACCGTTTTTGAGATATTCACGTTTCTATGATTGATAATTTCATAAATTTTGCTAATTTTGCATGGAATTCCATAGTCAGAAGCAAAATTTATGAAAATATGAATCATAGAAACGTGAATATCTCAAAAACGGTTGCATTTAGGTAGGTACATGTACTTAGTCAAATTAAAGGTAACATTCCGGGGTTTCTAAATCTTGTAATAAAGCTGTATATTTATCATGCATTTTGGTGGGAAAATCGTTAAAATTTGAAAAAAATAGGATTTTTTTCCAATTTTTTTACTTTGACGTACTTCAACTTAAGATTGAAGCTGACAGTAGGGCTGGTTGGGCATTCATTGCAAAGCATAGACGGTTTCCTATCACCTGAGATAAATTTCGCCTTGATAGGGTGTACATCAAGTAATGTACAGTGTGTAAAGTACTAAAAATAGTAAACCCCCCTACCGCCCGCCCACACCGTGCATTTACTGGCTCTCCTCCCATACAATTTATTTCTCGAAATTGAGTGAGGAATTCAGGGAATAAGGAAAATGCGGTACGTCTGGGACACCCTGTATATATACGTATGTATTAAGAAAAGAATTTAATCAATATTCAAACAGCAATTGGCAACAACTTACAGGAGTTTTGTTGGTGAGGATCCCTCGCCGTTGCGCCTCCGAGAGGTTCGACTATGCCACTGGATTCTATTTTAAAAGTTTGTTTAAGGTTAACAATGAAGTAATTGCCTGATCCGTATGCTCACACAGTTGCTAAGATTTAAGTAGCCGTCTAACCTATGCTTAGCATCTGTAAATCTCAATATAATGACTTTGTTTTACCAGGTTGAACTGCTCAAAAAACGTCAGATTGCGAGTGATCCTCTTGCAGTAGAGTTACGTTAGCCAGCTTCAATTCTTGGATCAATCAGAATGGATTTCGGCATACAAGACGCATATCGACATCAGACGTATCAGCTCCAAATCCGGATTTTGTTGAACCCAACAGATATAGACTGTAACGTAGACAGCTTTCTTAAGTGACACATATAATTTCCAACCCACCAGATATAGACCGAAACGTGGATGCCTTCCTAAGTGACACATATAACTTCCGCCACCGGTACTTTTTATTATGTTTCGCTTCCGTTGGTTGTGATGTTATGGAATTTAACCAAATTCCCTGTTTAACATCGGTTTTATCATCTCAGATATTGTAACCTTCCTTTCTCAAGATTTTACTTGGTTGCGTGAACTCAGTAAATTAAACTATTGGCTTATAAACAATTTATTGCCAATCAACTAAAATGATTAAAATAATCCACCAGCTACAATATTTCTTCCAGATTTAATTAAGATATATATATTTTCGACGGATAAAAAGTACTCAGAATTACAAGAAGCTAAAAGTCACCAGTCTTCTTCTTCCTCTCCTTTCACTCCTCTCTCCGGCACTTGTCTCAGTGCCAGACTTCAAACGTGTGGTCGAGTCTCGTCAGCAGCACATTCGCAGTGTGGCCCCGCTGTGTGCCGCTGCTAGCCGTCGGGTAGCATACTGCTGCCTGTAGTACGCTACGACCATAACACTCATACATTTTCATAGAAAGATTTAAATTAAGCGAACAGTACAAATATTTCGCTTCAATCGACACAACAATTTACTCTCTCCAGTATATGGGAGTTCTAGAGCAAGGTAAAACAAAAGAACATAGTTAAAATGTCCGCACATCACCTCCTTGATTACAAATAATTTCGATGTGACGTTTAGTTCTGATCTGTAACCACAAATTTTCATGAAGTAAGAAAGTTCAAAACTAGTTCAGAAACTGAACATAAAGCCGATGTGAAAAAAAATACTTGCAGAACCAGCTCTCGGTGAATAAAACCGAACGAATTATGGTTCAGAGTCCAGGTGAAAATAATTCACCATTAGAGAACTGAAATTTTGCAGACGGGCTTTAAAAAAACATAATTTTAGTTCGAAAATGGGGCAACTCCTTTGGGGGTTATATCTTCATCTTACAAGCTTTGAGACCGGATCTTTTACCTTGAATAGCCATGTTAATGGTCTGTGATCCGTTCTAATCGTGAATTGTCATCCATATACATAGGAACGAAATTGTTTTATGGCTCATATTGTTGCTAAGCATTCTTGCTCTGTACAAAAATTTAATTTTTCACTATATTTGGACGCTGCCTGAGAACGTAGAGAAAGCTGAAATTCTATGCACTACGTTATATATAATATTATTGGTCTTAGACCCATTATAAATTTTTCGTTTGTTTTCCGAGTCTATTCAATTTCTCTATTTGGAACTTTTTGATGAGTGAAACCAAAACTTAACTTGCTGCCGTAAGTCAATAAGTTGTGTGATGAAATAAGAAATAAATTTTTTTTTTCACTTTTCCTATATATAAAAAAATTTGATGTGATAGCTCACCGTCATTAATTTACGTCTCTTTATTACATTCACAAATACAATTATTGTTAACGTAGCTCTCTTTGAATTCATCTCTGTTACCACTTGAACTTTTAAGATAGATATGTATTAATCTATGTTTATCGAATTCCAGGTTTTCATTGTTGACCTTTTCCTAATTTTCACATCCCTTGAACTGGCTTAGCCTGAGTCCCACTCAATTCCTCAGGTCGTACGATCAGTATCAACAGTAATTCCTGAATTATTATTCTAATAAAAAAATCTCCCAAAATTAATATGCAATATGATTCAGAGACGAATCAATTGAAATCAAATTGAAATCATTTAGATAATAATCAATTAAACAATGCATTATTGAGAATAGTTTTAATTCTTTCAAGAACAATCTATAATAATATTTGTTTTTATAATAAAGACTTATGTCCAGAAATGATACTAAAACCATATCGTATTTAAGAAACTTTAACAAAGATAAAATATAAAAAAAAAATTGTAAACAAACGTAATTCTTAATTTTTGAACTCTTATTAAAAGAACTTAGTGGAATACATAATACGCATTTTAAAGAAAAAGAAAAAAGAATTTCTAAAAGGAAAACTTTGAACTACAGTGAATAATTTACCCAACGCATATCATTACAAAATAAGAAGTCCCTGCTGGAAATTTGTTGTAATCATCTGATAATTCTGTCACTACCTGTTGGCATGTACCTGTACGTAATATTGCCATTATAATATGAAAAACTGATGAGCGTGTTATTGAAAGGGTGTTTCAATCGTTGGGAAAAATTTACGCTTAGAAGAGAGAATTCAAGAAAATTAAAAAAATTTGGAAATCCATATTCAAAAAAGTCAAAAAGTAAGTATATCCAAACTAATTGCTAGGTCTTAACCCTACATTTTTTTTTCTCATTTTTAAAAAATATTATTTTTTGTTTTTTTTTTTGTTTTTTTTTTCAAGTTTTTAAATACGATATGGCATTTCTCTAAAGCAATTACAACTTCGTATAATGAACCGTGAATGTCAGCCAATCCTATTTCTATTTATATGGTTACTATAATTATGTGTGTAGAATATTTGTGTTAAGTATTCTATTATTTTAAAATCTCTAATAATAGAAGTTAAAATTTACCATGATTTTAGTGTATGCGAAAATCGATTAGTGCGGCAGAACTTAATGTCTGTCGTACTGCTGTAAGAGATTATAATGCATTGATAATCTTAAAAGTTGAATTTTTGAGCCATAAAAAAAACGAGATTTATTTTTTTATTTTATGAGTCGGTATGATGTTTACTGAATTATCTGATATCTGCTTCGTCTGATTTAATCTTCAATCCTATATATGAGGAAAAGATTACTTTCATCAACCCCATTATGTTGTTGCTGTTGTGGTGGAGCAAGTGCAGACTTCTGTCCTAATGGTTGAAAACCAAGGAACAAGAAGGTCTTAACGAGTTGGGCACGATCTGGGCGATCCTTGCGCATACATAAGACCACTGCATCAACATCTAATTTTTCCTCAGCGAATTCCAAAAGTGATACAAATGACTGCTTTGATGCTTCTGGTAGTAGTACCGGTGGCAAAGCAACGTATAAGATATTGTTGGATGGATTTAAAACCTGAAAAAAATAAATAAAATTATAATTATATTTTCTAAGCGTAATACCCTTAACGCAGTGAAACTTTGTTCAGAATTCATGAAACTTGTTCTGGTAAAATCAATATTAAAAGTGAGAAATTTAAGCGCGAGTGAAGGGAACAGATCTAATGACGGATACAGAAAAAACCGACCACCTATTCCCATCCCCTATAACATTACTCATCACCAGGTATTCTGGTAAAATCAATATTACAAGTGAGAAATTTAAGCGCGAGTGGAGCGAACAGAGATAAGGACAGATACAGAGAAAAAAACCTATTCCCATCCCCCTATCACATTACTCATTACCAGGTAAAAGAAATTAGGGAACGCTAGTAAGATTACATCTATAACAAAGTGTGCACATATAATTGCAAAGTTCTTATGCAGTGAAAATGGAACTCAACCAAAAAGAACTTCGCAAATTAATTCTTTCCAACATATAGAAAATCCGTATGTCTCAAAAGCTTAGATAAAAAGTTGAAAATCCCGAAGACGACAATTCAAATATTCTCAGTAAATTTCGGGAATTTTGTAGTGCCCAGAGAAAATCCGACACAGGAAGGAAATCGGAGTCGGTAGACAAAATTAAACGAAATCCCAATCTGTCGTTGAGAGATATGGGTGATAAAGTTAGTAGAACGTCATTTAGTACGATCCATTCAATTGAAAAAAGAGCATACCTACGAAGTTTTCATGTTCAGAAAGCAGCGAACAGAACACCAGAAAAGAACTAATAGTGAATTCATTTCTGCTACTCGGTGTAAGCACTGCCACCGAATCTGTCATTTTCGTGCTCTTTTCTTCCCACCACACCAGTAGCAAAAGCAAACGCGCAATCTTTTCAAACTCTGTTATTTTTGGTGCTGCCCCTGGTTGCAAATTTCTACACCCACATTTTTTCCGGTGTCGGGTGTGTACTGGGGTTTGAGGTTATGTTTTATTGTTTTGTTTGAGCGGGATTTTTGTGTTATTTGTTGTGGAAAAATTAATTACATCGTTTTTGTTTTAGTTTATTATAATTTATGTTTGGAAACAAAAAACAGTCTTACAGCATTTGTTTTGATTTTTATTATTTTTGTGTGTGGAAAAAACATTAGAGCGTTTGTTTTGAATTTTTTATAATTTGTGTGTGGAAAAACATTATTAAACAATATGCATAATAAAAAAGATTTATTGTTGGCATTAAATATTCTAAATGAAGATTCGACGAATACTTCAGAGGAAGATAATGTGGAAACGTTTTTATCACTAGTGCGTCCGCGTCGTAATATTATTTGGTTTTTTTCTAACCATTGAATAACCCCACCGTCACCACCGAACACACACCGGAATTGCCAATTTCACATTTGACAGCTCCGAACAGGAATGGTGTCTGTAAGCACAGTTCTGGTGCGTGTGTGATTCCAAGTTCAGAGAAGAATTCACTATTATTTGCAAAATCCAGGAGTCGGAATTTGTATGAAACTTTGATAACGAAATTCGACTGCTGATTATGGATGATGAAACTTAGGTGAAAACGGACTTCAACCAGCTTCCAGGCAGGCATTTTAAGTGGAAAAAAAGTGTGGCGATGCAAATTCCAAGTTTAAAAATCATCATTTGACGAACAATAATGTACGTGTGGCCAGAAATCATCACCTACAGTGGCAATAGGCACAATCAACACGGATGTTGTACGTTAAGGAATATGTCTTCAGAAAGAAGTGCATTCTTCCATTCTTTAAAAAGCATGATACATCAGCTTTCTTTTGACCGAATTTAGCAACTTGCCACTACGGCAGACAAGCGAGAGGTTCCTACTAGAGCTGAAAGTATCCGGATAATTTACTATCCGGATTATCAGAGATAATTAGGATCCGATTCCTCAAATCCGGGTATCCGGATAATCCGGATCCTATTATTCGGACCCAACTATCCGGGTTCGGATCCGAACTATCCGGATCCAGAATAAGCAAAAAAAAGGTCAAAATTTCCCTCAGATTGCATTGTTTCATTGGGAAAATATAAATTTCATGATATTCTCATTTTCTCAATGAAACAACACAATTTTGAAGCTTTTTTGCTTAGTTCGGATCCGGATCTCAGGAATCGGATAGTTCGCAGATCCGGGTATCCGGATATTAGCAAATCCGGATCCAATTTTCAGCTCTAGTTCCTACGATGCCCAATACATCACAGTACGCAAGGAAGCGAATCTTTTAAATTGTTCGGAACTAAGGCCCATCGTAAATTATTTGACTAATATTAAAAGAAAATTAAAATTAAAAACAACCACTTTTAAGAGGAAGTATAAAAGAGCGTCCGGTACGCTCGATTCTGTCTCTGTAAAAAATGTAATGAAGAACGTAAAGCAAAAAGTGCACCAATTTTATAGCACGTAGAAATTCTACGAGCATCATGTCGGCTGTGAATAATATAAATGATTAAGTAGTACTTTAATTAAAATTGTTTGAAAAGAAATAAAAGGTTTTCTTCTTGATTTCATCATTCATAGGTGGTCGTTTTTTTTCTGACTCAGACCTTATATGTATTTTTATATATCATCACAGTGTATAAATTTTTGCGAAGAACCGATATTTTATTTCTTAAATGCAGTGCTCGAACTATCAATAAGAAGCCTTAATTCTGTTCTATTTATCCCAAGCTTTTGATACTGCTTTAACCATCGGATTTATTACAAGAAAATTAGTAGATATTTTTTCCTCCAGAGGCCGGATTCTGAACACGGAGAATTGGGAATTCTGTAACTCGGGGAGTTTTTGTTAGAATTGCTGAATTCTTTATTCCACTTCTCAAATTCTCGGGTGTTTTGCAAGTGGAAAAGTAAGAAGAAGAATTCTAACTGAGAAAATTGCCTGTTTTTGTTGTATATTGTTCCCTTTAATTTTCAAATTAATTTCACTAAAGTAAACTAATTTTGAAAGTAAGTATAGACAATTTTGTGTCCGCATATTTATTATGCACAACACTTTTAATAACATTAATATTTAAAAATAATAATTAAGTTCCGAACTGTCACCAGCAAAATATGGAATATTTTGGAATTTACTGAAAACAGAGCTGTAACTGGTGGAAATTGCAATCTCCCTTTTCTAATTTCTCTCACGTTTTCCCTAATTATTTAAACATGTTAGTGAATTGCGAATCGGAGAAAACGAATATCCTCAAGATTCCCCAATTCTATCGTGTTATAGAATCCGGTACCAGATCAGCAAATGTGATTTACAATTTCTTACTTGTGCAATATAGATCACAAGCTGTACTTCCAAACACTTTTTAATTAGCCTTTCTCCCAGCCCTCTGTGGTGTACTATGTAATTTTAGTTCTATATAAATGTTATAAAATGCTTTTAAGATTGTAGATCATAAGATAATAGTTGTTTATAAATTTTTATATTTGATTAGTTATAACTATTACCGAAGACTATTATTTAATTTGGGCTACAATTGAAGTCCCTTAAAAAAACGTTAACTTATTAAGTGTCATATGTAGACTTTTATACTTGTTAATTCAAAGCAAATAGTTTTCACAAAGTCCCTTAACAACATATAACTTTAAATTTTGTAGTCTCATGATGGCTGTAGCAGATTTTTATATTTTTTAGTAAATTTGGACGTTTTATTCGTACTCGCGTTCGCGTTATTTTTAAGACTTATTTTTTAAGTCTTAAAATAAAAATCTTAGGATGAAAGGAAATAGTTTCATTTTCTATGAAAATACCGCATATCTAATTACTGAATTACTTAGAATTCATTTAAATTTTAATTGCTATTCGATAGGATAAGAATAAGTTATTAGAGATTAGATATTCAAATAAACGCTTCCTTATTTAATATATGTACTAACCAAGCTGAAACGCTGAATACTAGGGAAATGAATTCCATAGGCATAAGACTTAAATAAAGAAGAAATGTTCGCTAATTAGACAATTAAATAAGTCTCTCAGAAGCCAATCCGTTTAAGTTAATTTTTTTTTATATTTTCTGATTTTTGTAAATTTTAATCGAATAAATAATATTCTTTTTAGTTTTTAGAGTTTTATTCGTTGTTTCGTTTTTTCTACATCAGAAAGCCTTCTGAATATGTTGTATAACAATTTCAGAAGCCATTGTGAATAATTCCACTTTTTATCAATATGTTTTTAAATAAAAACTGTCTTCTTCTTTCGATGTGCTAGTAATACTGAAAACAAAGGATTGAGAATACCTGCAACTGCTTTTAAATGTTAATGCGTTCTTTGGAATAATACAATAAACAGAAAAATGTTACTTATGCTTTTTAGAATTATTGAAGATACAGATTTGGAATGAACACCAATTTTAATGTATGTGCTTTCTTTTGATTTTTAATATCTAAACATTGGCTAAACCATAAAATTATTAAATTATGCTTATATTTTGACTATCAAAACCATCTTAACGCAAGCTTGTTGCATGCACCTGGGCACGCTTAATAAATAGGTCAACAATGCATGCATTTCATCACTTAGCGGTGTTAGTATCAGTATCTTAAACTAAACATAGACCAAACACCTGATGAAATGACATGCAATGCGACAAGGAAACAGAAAATTAAGTATTATATAGACTTTTTTTAGAACATGCTTAGAAATGTCAACGACAAAATGCTCAGCTTTAATATTATCAGTAATTCACGTTCGATTTATGGGTTCGTACATGACCTTGCGGAGTTAACATGCAACAGAGGTAGCCTTCTCAAATTGTGTCCACTATCGCGGAAAGATATTTTGCTAAGTAGCAGCGGAGACCCAACATTAGCGTTTAACAGTTGATGCACAAAAGTTACATCGGCAGCCATGCGACGTTTTATAAGCGAGTGCATATTCAAAAGCTGCAAGCGATCTTCATAAGGTGGAAGAATCAATGAATTATTCTAAGGTAGGTGCCTAAGAAGGAAGCGCAGTAAGTTCCGCTGAACAGACTCGATGCGGTCGATGTGTGTACTGTAAAATGGAGACCAGACCTGGTTAGCGTATTCAAGAAGAGGTCTCACAAAGCAAGTGTACAAAAATTCTCGGGACAATCGTTTTATAAAGCCCAGCATAGAACTACTCTTTGATACCATGTAGTTTATGTGGGATATAAAATTCAATCTGTGGTCACATTAGACACCCGAGTCACAGACAGAGCCCACACGGCGAATCGAGGAATCCGAGAATACATAATCATATGTGATTAGTTGCTGATTCCTGTGGAAAATCATAAACTCATATTTTTCAATATTGAGAGCCAAATTATTGGTTTTACACTAAACGTAAAATTTGTGAAGGTCACCTTGTACCTGTTCACAATCATTAAAAGATTTAATCCGAGCGAAAAGTTTAATGTCGTCAGCATAAATCAAGACTTTGCAGTGTCTCACAACAGAGACCATAGATAGAATAAAAAAATAACGGGCCTAAGTGACTTCCTTGAGGTACGCCGCACGAAGCTTTCAAGACTCTAGAGATGGAATGTCGGAATAATATTTGATATGTTTGTTATCTAAATAACACTCCGTTCATTTTATAATTGTTGGGGTAAATCCATACTTTTCCATTTTAAACAGTATCACGGAATGAGATAACTTGCCGAAGACTTTACTAAAGTCTGTATAAATACAATCCGTCTGGTAGCCTTTTACAAAGCAGCGAATGGTATCAGAGACAAATTCCAACAAGTTAGTGGTTGTAGATCAGCTCGAAATAAACCCATGCTGGTTTGAAGAGAGCAAATTCTTACATGAAACCGACAGCTGAGAGTAAATGATAGATTCAAATAATTTGGACATTCAGGGCCGTAAACACCAACGAGGATAATCCTATTTCCCGTGTAAAGATTATTCCTATCCGAGAATAATCCCGCTTTTTTTGGACGTAAACACCAACTCGTGTAAAACCATGTATTTTTTGCTTATGTGGCATTACTTTCGGACATTTTCGGTATGTCAAATGACAGGGACGCGACGTGGACAGTTTGAATTTGTATTTTGCTTTCTGCGTTATTGCCACCAGGAGAAGAAATTGGAATAAGAGTCCCATCAACAATCTCAAGAACATTAGGAAGTCCAAACCTATCATAGAAATTATTTTTGACAATAGCAACTTGTTCATTTGTTGCAGGCATTTTTATTAAAGATTTTGCTAACATGCCCAATGCTACTAATACTCTTTTAGCAACTCTTCCACATGTAACCTGATGTACACCAAATAAATCACCAGATACTATTTGGAAAGAGCCAACAGCATATTATCGCAAACAAATAAATACTTGAATCAAAACTGGTATAGGATTATTTCCATTGTCGTGATAAGCAAGGTTTTCCTTCAACAGTTCTGATATTTAACAAACAATATCTTTTGGAAATCTAAACCCTTTTATGAAGTCGTCATTATCGTATTTTTCCATGGGATTTATTCTTTCGAATAATATTCTTTGCCTAGGTCTTCGTGGTAATATTGCCACTGCTCGAAGAAGCTCTATATCCTCTTCATCCGACGAGGAATTAGTCGATGAACTCATCTCAAAATTTTCACATACAAAACTTTGATCCGATTCACTAGCATCCATTTTAATAATTTAATTTAATTTAATTTACAATTTAATTCACAAATGAAAATTTATAAACGGAAATATGAGCTGTCATATTCATTCGGAATAATCCTCGAATAGAAATTTTATCCCCGGAAAATCTCGGATAAAATATTACACCAGTATAATACGAGGGATTAAATCTCGAGTAATCTTGATTGGTGTTTGTATATTACACGTGAATATGGATTATTCTGGTTGGTGTTTACGGCCCTCAAGATAATTTTGAAATAGGCCTATAGTTAGAAATTTTCCTTTTACTATTTTTTTTTTGTAGAAAGATATGATAAGAGTTTTTCTATAGGTGAGGGAAACAACCCCTATTGAGCGATTTTTGAAAAATTATTTTTAGTGGAGCTGCAAGGCAACACGACTTAAGTAAGGCTGGTGGGATCCCATCAGGACCCATTGTAAAGTGATTTGGAAGCCCATTAATATGATCGAGCATATCCTCTTATGTAATTGTAGGAATAGTGAATAAAACGTTATGAGAATCGTTCATATGACTAAAATTGTTATGTCGATGGAAATTTGTCGAAGAAAAAGCATTGTCGAAAAAAGAAGCAAACATATTGCAAATTTCAGACGAATCATCACTAGCACAATCCTTATACCTCATGGTATTGGGATAGTTGCCAGTTTTTTCTTCATATTAATAAACTTGAAAAAGATACGTGGGTCACTAAATTATTTCGCACGCATTCTTTGGATATACTCATCATAAAGTGAAGAGGAAAGTTCTTTGAACTCATTATAGGATGTGAGGAAGTTGTTATGACTTATAATGTCTTTGTCCCTGATATAACTTTTCCACAATTTATTCTTTCTATTTTTACGACGTTTCAGTTCTTTATTAAATTACGGCGGAGATGTTTTAGAGAACCGCTGTCGCTCGCGGGGAACATGAGATGAAAATAAATTGAAAAGAATTATGTAAACTTTAGTAGTCTTCGTCAACATTATTGCTAGACAGTAATGTGTTGAAATCAAGAGAGGTAAGGCTACTGGAGAGTTCCGAAAAGTTAGCCTTTCTAAAATTGAAGAAGTATTGTGTTTCGTCACAATTTGTAATGTTTTCGGTTTCATAGCAATATGTAATTAGTAGAGGGGGGTAATATTTGTCAATATTAGACATTAAAACTGGGCTAGAATGGACTAACAAGTTACCCGTGTCAGTAGAGAAAACCAGGTCCAACTGCCTACCCATGTCATTCTTTACATTACTGATTTGGCTGAGACCAAGAGCTGAGATAGTGTCTACAAATAATAATTCCCTTGTTGACAAGATATTAAGAGGAAGATAGTCGTCAAGAGGTTGCATCTTGCCATGAATAAAATTAGATGTTGAAGTGAAGTGTTGAAGGTCGTAAATATTTTGACCTTTCGCATCAACAATGTTTATGGAGCCTGGAAGAATATAGCAACATAGTATGTAAAGTCGTGACAGCTGAAGAACTATAATTTCGTGGTGGAAAAACTGGGAACGGCAATTTTCTTGCAATTAAAATTGTTTTTACATGCGAGGAGTACGCCACCGCCACGAGCTTCTGTCTGTCTTTTCTAAAACCTTGGTAAGAATTGTCAAGATTGCAGCATCACGAAAGCCATGATACAGCCAAATTTCAGTGAAAGCAACAATATTAACCCAAGTTGCAACATATGATTTGAAGATAGGTGCAGTTTTTGTCCGAATCCCCCTTACATTTTGATGGTAAAGGAAAAGCGACTTCAGTTTTTTGGAATAATATTGCTTATTTTAGCCGTATTTCTAGATTGGCGCCCAGAAGGTACAAATAATTTAGCAAAAGCGCGAAAGGGCCAAAATAAGGAATCTAATAACTTGTCCTGCACATCTGCTGAAACAGTTAAGACAAAGGATGCAACCGGCTTGCAGGATTTACTAATTTTACGCAAGAAATACCCTCTGTTGCAATGATTTTGGATTTAAGAAACTACAATTTGTCATCACACACCGTTTCATGAGAACCGAGTGATGAAAACACGAAGGTTTTGGTATTGTCCTGAAAGAGGTACAAATACCATTCCCTAATGTGGACACAGAAGTAATATTATTTGTTACTGTAGATTCAGAAGCAAGACCTGGAGTGCATTACCGACGCATTAGATCAAAATGCAGCAATCTATAAGAAAATTAAATCACAACACGATTGGAAACAACGTAGTAGCACTAAGAACAAAAATATAAAATTACGCCAGTATAACTTAAATTACATCAAAAACAATATACATGTTATATACAGACATTAATAATCATCATCATCACCCAATGAGATAATGCAGTAAGGGCGTTTTCCTCACACGAGTCAGTTCACTTCGACTCCACACAGAGTTTATTTGTCGGACTCAGCGATCGAACACAACAATACACAAACTAAAATACTAAAGACACAAACAAAGAAAAGTAATTAAAAACGTTTTAAAATCACTTTAACCCGACGCCAATGACGCTGGGTCATATTGACCCGAGGCAATTTAATACGGTTCACGCTGATCGTACAACAAAAAGGATACCAAGGTAAAAAATATCAAAATAGAAATAAGAGAATGATTTCTGCAAAGAAGTTTGATAATAATTTTTACGTCTGTTTACGGCAATATAATCTTTTCTCAGAATTAATTGTGTGTCTATACGACAACAGTTGTAACTACAGCAGTTGCAGTTCTGTCCAGACGTACCGTAATTTTTTGAAACCAGAGTGGTGTGGTACGATTGTGTCGAGAAAAGTGACACATGAGTCATAACTCATGCATATTGAAAGTAAGCTCGTCAAGTTTGTGTATCAGTCAACATGGACAAACGCATTGTTGCCGCCGTGATAGCCGCTTATGTTGTGATCAAAAGAAAACGACGACATCGAACAAAAAGGATTTGGAAAATGGAATCTAGGAAAAATAGAGAACTTTTTGGTTGATTTAGCACTTCAGAATATCCCGGTCTTCTTTTCCTCTTCTTAAATTGAGCTGTTCTCATGGGAATTACGGCTAGACTAAAGAGACTGCAACTTTCTCTAGATACATTAATCTAGGACACTGTATTCACGCTGAAATTTAGTGTATACATTTGATTTAAGTGTCTGTCATCGTGTATTCGCATCTTAATGACCATCATAAGCAAATTTTTAAAAGAGGGTTGATCTAAATTGAAAAAACACCAAAAGATCGAAATCTCATTATTTTGAATATTTTATTAGACTTAACAGCCAAACGTCTTCTTGTTTGTAAAAAATATTTTAAAGAAACATATCAAGCGACGGGCAGCTATATAAATTGTTGTTCAAAAAAAATCTGAACAACCGCCGGGGGAAGAATGTATAGTCCAGATAACAAAATAGATGATTCCAATGTAATAAGAAATATAAGCTAATTTCCTGCCATTACAAGTCTTTATATGACAGCTCATAATCCAAAACCCTGATACTTGGATTCAAACGTTTCTAATGAAGAGCAAATAGTACACAGTAAAGGAAAAGTATTATTACAATATATTTTTGTCAAAATTTAACTTTCATTTTAAGAAACATTCAGCATATGAACACGATTAACACTTGTGCAATGCAGAAATTACCCGTAGTAGTATGGCAGCCTACTAAGGGCTTTAGACGACATTTATGTATTTAGATTTGATTTAGCATAGACATTTCCAAAACTTTCCAAATCAGTGGCTTGTTACACGAGAAACTTGTATGTATATAAGTCTTGGTTGTCTTGGTTCCCCACTGGTAAGCATTTTGTAAAGCGATCAATGCAAAAGTTCTTCCCCGGGGCCAAAAGAATGCAGCTGATGAGAGTAAAACCAATGTCTGGATTTTTCCACAATTCAGCCAGCCCACTATGGTTCTCCGTAGAGGTGACTAGTTTTTATTCCCATTGCCACATGATTTCATAAATCGAAGTAGATATGTATATGGAATGCCAAATTATACATACCAAAATTTCAGGACCGATGGCCAAACTAAAGGAATTGCAAAATACCGATACATTTTTTACCGCAGACACAAATGAATTCGCCTAATTATATAATACTGCTTGGTTCTTGTGAATTATTTCTCATCTGTGACTATTGACTCATAAAATCAGTATATGCCTAATTATAAGCGAGCTAAACCAAAACATTGCTCAAATGACTGTGGGGTGGTTTACAGAATTATATATTAAAAAACATAGAAAAACAAATCGATGAAACGTTGCTGACTTACAATTGTGTTTATGGTAAACGATGTACATATTAATCTTATTACACATTTTAGTTTGTTATATACTATAGGTTACACTACTTCAGTAACGTCAATCACCTAAACTAAAAAAAAAAAAAAAATTAATGGGATTTTGTGCTTTATGCTGAGAGTGGAAGCCATGAAGCAGCGAATTTAACAGCTACAAAACTTTACCCATCAAGTCTGCGAATGCTTTTCTATCGTGTACAGAGGCCATATAGATAGAAAATTGTTTACACTACTGCTCTTAATATTATTTAACCAGACAGCGAATTTCCAATTAGAATAAATTAATCAGTTACAGGCTATAAAAACTGATTTCATGCTCGATTTCACTCAAAAAATTATGCAAAATTTCTTATGCAGGTGTTTAAAAAAATAAACCTATGAGAATATTTCGTACGGTTACACGTGGCTGTTCTGTATAACTTAACAGCTACGTTTTATTATAATAATAAAGACAAACAAGAACATATGTCATTTAACTGAGTAAAAATGTTTTTTATAGTACTTACAGTATCCCATACGCTGCTTCTGTTCTCAGTCACGTGCAATTTAATAAGAATACGCATGGGACGTTTTTGTTGTAATATTTTCTTAACCACTTCTTGACAATCATCGTCGGAGCAGTTTGATATTAAATCGTCTCGGGTTGAATCAGCAAAATCGATATCAGAATATTCAGATGAAGCATGACTGGTGGCTGAATCCACGGACGTTTTTCGATTATAATCTAAAAGTAAGAAATTAAACGTTATCTACTATTTAATGTTATCTGCCGTTTACAATTACCATTTAAGAGTGATGCCCTATCGTGATCTGTTCTGTGGTTGGAAGGGTCATCAGGACCACCACAGAGGCCCTACGCCGAGAGAGATGCAGTAAGACTCATTCGACATAGTAGTAGCGGAGGAAGAGGTAGACATAGTTCGCTTACTACTTAAGCTACTACTACTACTAAACATTGGATCACTGTAAAGAAAAAATGATGTTTTTTTTTACTGATAAGATATATATTCAAAACCATAGTATCGGTATAGTAAACACCAGATCAAATCAATTAGTAAGCACAACAAGAGCCACTTTAATATGGACTTTGCTAAGTCAAGCTTGTATACACATTAATTAGTATACAATCATCACCCTACAAAGACTGATAAACAACAAAAACTATTCTCTACAAACATCGAGAATATGCATACATATATACAGAATATCAATTTAATGGAACAATTAAGGGGCAAGATATTTTCCTTGAATCACTTTGATTAATTCCTAACCTCATTTCTACAATATGAATATAGCCTAACGCTTTATTCAGATGCAAAAACCATCACATGACAACTCTACAAATGTACAAACCAAGATATATCTAAAAATAGATTATTTTAAAGTGTTAGTGAAGCTTAATTGCACCTTGGAAATGATTGAATTTTAAAACTATACAGCTTTCTTTTATTTACTCGTATTTTTAAAAGAATAATTGTAGCTTTGGGACAATGCATACATATATCTTATCACGTGTTTAAATTCGTCTCATTACTACACGCAAAACAACCTTAACTTTATGTTGTTAGCAAATATACTCTTGGAGGAAATGACACTGTAAAATCTACTTGACGAGTTAAGACAAGTAATTGTGCCATAAATATATGTATATATTTCAAATATGTACACCATAAATGAATAAAATTTAAAGCATTTTGCTTTCTTTTATATAAAATATCAGAAATGGAAATATATATGTGTAAAAACTTATTATTTACTAAGCTCAAAGCTGAACTTTGAATGCGACGTTAATACTTATTATACTTTCGGATCCAACGAAATCGGGAAGTGTGTATATACTAAAATTTAAATATAATCCTCATGTCCCCTGGCAGAACAACAAACGACTGAGGACATGGGTACTTAATCATAAGCAATCTGGAATATAAAAGACAATCTTAGGGGATGATTATTCATATCCACCGTGATTCAAAATGTGTAATGTTAACTTGGCCCACGTTCCGTTGAGCTATTGAACTAAAATTTGACACACTTGTGGACTTGGTAGATCTTGCATGACAATATAATTTACCACTTTTAGAAAATATGAAATCAGGATGGCGTTCGAATGTTGTAAGTATGACCCGATTCGACCCAAAATCAATATCTTAGAATTGTCCGTCCTGCAACATTCAATCATTTTTTGAGATGGTGCCGATGGATATCACTTCAACGTTAAGATGATAAATCCAGTCAATGGAGAAGAAACAAATAATAAAGGCAGCGCTATAAACTATTATTCATACCGATTAATGATTCGAGAGAATGAAGGACATCAATTTTGAAAAGGCGTCATTTGTTTCATCAATACATCGTAGATATGTATACAAAAATCAAAACAAAACGTTTGATATGCATCCGTTTGAATCAAACTAAACTTCGCTCTGAAGAATACGTTAATTTGCGAGATGCTGTTGTAAATTACGGTAATGCAACAAAAATTGGAAGACTACCGATTTACCATCTTCATATACAGACAGTCCACAGCATATGCATGAGTATACTCAAGATGCAATTGCGTATGTTGGTCACTACTACATTCACATGAAATCCAGTTTGGGGCGATATACAACAACCCTTACTTCCTGGCCAATCGCTGGTGGATAGCACATGTTTTCAGACAGAAACTGAAATCGCTGCTGGATTTCATGGTAAAACATGTGTGTTTGGGTCTGTGCGCTGATGGATGTACTCAGTGGAAAGGCAAAAGAGAGGATTTCCTGACGCCCATATATTGATCTGGCTCTATAACAAAATCATTTCAAACGAAATCGACGATGTAATATGCGCCGAAATGCCCGATGCAGACGTCCATAAGGATTTGCATGAAGTTGTGACGAAAAATATGATACATGGACCTTGGGGTACATTGAATCAAAACTCACCATGCATGACAGACAGAAAATACTTTAAGCGATATCCTCAAGCATTAGTATCCAACACAGTTACAGGAAACGATGGATATCAGCAGAAGATGGCGGTAAGCAAATGCGAAAAGCTGATATCGAAGTAGAAAACCGGCGGACTGGTTTGATCCATACTGACCATGCTATCAAAAACATAGCAAAGCGCATATAAACATAGAATACTGTAACTCCGTTAAATCGATCAAATACATTTGTAAGTGCATGAATAAAGGCAGCGACATGGCAGTTTTTAGCGTGCAACCAGAAAGAAGTGATAGGAGTGCGGTCATATGTACATATCGATGAAATCGCACAATATCAGTCGGGTAGTTACATAAGCAAAAATGACGCTGTTTGGCGAATTCTTTCATTTCTCATACATGAACAAAGTCCAGCTGCTGTTCAATTGGTAGTATATCTAGCTGCAAATGTGCAACAAATAGCCCTGAATCCACCGGCTATAATGTTAACTGCTTCCTTCACTATGTCAAAATGACACGTTTGAGAAAACACTGCTGTATTCGGAAGTGCCTACGTACATATTACACATGGAAGGAGAGTAGAAAATCATTTGAACGACGCAAATGAGGAGAGCGAGTCGACGAAAAACCTGACATATTTAAAGAAACTACAATAGGCAGACTGCACATCGTGCATCCCCATCAGGATGAATGCTTCTTTTTTCGCATGCTGTTGTCAAATTTGCCCGGTCCAACGTCTTTCCTGCAATTGAATTGAGAATTGTCGGCGGCGTAACACATGCCACTTTCTGCAGGGCATGTCAAGCTCTGAATTTAATTGGAACGACCGACACTGGGATGTATGAATTAATGACGCGTAACATGTCACATCCACATCAAATTCGTGCATTTTTGCAATCATACTGACCGCCTGCTCCTCTTAATCTTCAACAGAGTTATGGGAAAACTCGCACATGGCTGAAGATATATTCTGTCGAATATGCAAGCAAAATTTAGGAACAGGTCAAGATTGCGAAACGGCACCGAATTTCTTTAAACTTTGCACACTAGTTCCTTTTTATTCACAAATCACAAATATGAAAACAACAGTTTCAGAGATAATCGACTTTAAATTTCTGTACTGCAATTCACAACACAATTTGACATTCTCACAATTAATTAACTCTTCTTCTTCTTTTTAGTAACAAGTATACAAATAGTGAAAACATACCTTCCGAACATTCGGGTTACCAGCATTGCGTAAAGGCAGGCTGGCAGGGGTCCTTGCCCCTGCCAGCCTGCCTGGGAATGTCATCACCAAATCGATCTGCTGCTGCTTCGTTCGGTGTAGAACTGAGTCATGAACAAAATTACAACACGGGTGATCTTTTGTCGTATGTCCATAGTCTTAAGTTGAGCAAAAAGGCATTTACGATCAAATAATGCAGTTGATAGTCTGGAAATAAATCTTCTTCTTAGATGTGCCGGGCGGAACTGGGAAAACGTTCCTAATTAGATAGATTGATTCTGGCAACAATTCGACCCCAAAATGACATAGCCTTAGCTCTTGCGTTGTCCGGAATAGATGCGACATTGCTACCAGGCGCCGGATCCACTAACACGGAGAGTTCTTTTGACACTTGACGCACCACTAGGAATTCTGTAACTCGGGGAATTTGTATTGAGAATTATTCCACTCGACAGAACTCTCGGCTGTTTTAGGTGTGGCCCATATCTGGGCCGGGATTGGTCGCATAGCCTTAGCTTCATTGGATTTTGTCCAAAAGAGAGCCTTCAAGCTCATTGGCGATTTGGCAATAACTTGTCATATCGACTCTCTCGAGCACCGCCGCAATGTTGGATGTCTTTCGCTCCTTTATCGCTACATGCTTGGTCAATGTTCCGATGAAATATCTAGTCTGATTACCGGACAGTAAAACTCTGTGATGCTTTTTTATCCCAAACTGTGCAAATGTGGAACAGTTTAAAAAAAAAAAAAAAAAAAAAAAAAAAGGACAAGGGATGCCACTGCAAGTACTATAATTGAAAATTGGCATTTCAATTATTATGTTGAGAAATATTAACCAGCCAAAGCTTTGTATCGGCACGCGGCTTGCAGTAAAAACGTTAATGAGTAACGTCGTTGAAGCAACAATCTTAACAGGATCTTTCAAAGGTCAAAATGTCCTCATTCCTCGCATTTCTATGATTCCAACGGTTATGCCATTTCAAT
Organism: Dioctria linearis; assembly: GCA_963930735.1. NCBI lineage: Eukaryota > Metazoa > Arthropoda > Insecta > Diptera > Asilidae > Dioctria > Dioctria linearis. The sequence continues at coordinate 233,315,558 of OZ005740.1, read as the reverse complement.
TAAAAAGATTGCAACTCTCAATTCGATATGCGTTTGTGATCACCATCAACAAAGCTTAGGCCCAATTTTTAGTTAGAATTGTACGATTTAGATTCTAGACAGGGATTGCTTCTCACATGCTGCGTGTTCCAGAGTCTGCAAACCAGACAATCTACATCTACACAGCCATTGGAACAACAAGAAATATTGTATACAAGCATTGTGAAACTAAATATTTCAGAAACGTTCCCTTTCTATTTTGTTTCTTTTTATCTTTTTTATTTAACCAAACTGAGCTACAGAAACGCGTGGCCGGGTACAGCTTGTATTAAAATCCTTAAAATCTAACGACAAGGACAGACTTTGCTCTTCCTCTAAGAATTGGATGAATTTCTTCCAATCATAATTAAAACTTTTAGAGAAAACCTGCCTGGGGATATTATCAGTAAAACATGTTAGATAGTAAAGGAGACATTCATACCAACGGTAGGAGGCAAACGTGTTGCTTAGTTAGTTATATCGTGCCTTCGGTTTGACCTTTTTCGTTCTAAAAACAATATTACCGTATTAAAAAATCATCGAAGGGCATTCGGAAGGAGAGTGGAAGGGAATAGAATGTAAACGCAAGTTCTTACGTATCTAATTTAGTATACCTTGTGATTTCAGCTAAAGTGTGGAAACGTACCTCAATTAAAAAAGTGGTTTAAAATTAATGTGGAAAATGCTTCCTTAGCAGCATGGCATGTTAAAATCTGATATGAACACCTTCAAAATAGCTCCAATTCACAACTTCTAGGTGACAGGGGAATTATTAAACTATTTCATTGACCAGTCGTGATTTTAGTTTTGCAATATTTAGAGATATTAAGTCAAAGTAATCGAAAGAAAATAACAGCTTAAGGTTTGGCAGTCAATATTAATCAGTTGAATTAAAGATCATCACGACATCAACAACCCTATAATAATGTAATACCCTAGGCAGACGGACAAAATCGATGATCATTCGTTCGTAATTGATTTATTCAAAAATCAAAGTTACCCAAGGTTTTGTTGATTAAAACGATAGTCCTGTCAATTTTTGTATGTAATTGACAGCACATTTGTAATAATTAAAATTAAAATTCAATGGTAAATCGATTTTTGAAAAATTCAATTACGAACGAATGATCATTGATTTTGCCCGTCTGCCTACGGTATAACACAAAAATATTAATTACAAACGGAGAATTCCGAGATAAAGAAAAAAATATATGATTTAGAATTCTTGAAGCACACTGATTTTAATCCAATTTAATTAGTTTCAAAAGCGTTGAAAATTACACTATGAAAACCCAATGTTAAAGATTAACCATAAATTTTTCAAAATTTATATTTCAATACACATTTTGAATCAATAAAATATGTGAGTTTTTTCCCTTAAACTAGAAACTTTTATGTTTTTTTAACCATAGTTAAATAAAATATTAGTAGCAATACCTGCACGAACGCGGTTTTTAAGATAACAAATAATTACCTTTTCTAAAACCAAACACTATTTTCTTCCTTTTTTTAAAGTCACAATTATTCCACGTGCTTTAATTTTAATAATTAATATATCACAGATAAAAATGATTTATCACAGCTTTAAAGAAGAAAGTCGAAGCCTCCCGCGTTCACATGAAGAGAATGTTTAGCTTTGCGCGAAAATACCCACACGCAAATATGTAAGAACTGAATTCAAAATATTTATCAATTATTCATTGAGCACAAGTCCACAACTAATGTAGCTAATCATATAGCAATACTTTATATAGCGTCAAAATATTTCTTGAGTCGTAATATCGCCTAATAACATGAAAATGACCACCATTACGTATCTAATTTAGTATACCTTGTGATTTCAGCTAAAGTGTGGAAAAACGTACCTCAATTAAAAAAGTGGTTTAAAATTAATGTGGAAAATGCTTCCTTAGCAGCATGGCATGTTAAAATCTGATATGAACACCTTCAAAATAGCTCCAATTCACAACTTCTAGGTGACAGGGGAATTATTAAACTATTTCATTGACCAGTCGTGATTTTAGTTTTGCAATATTTAGAGATATTAAGTCAAAGTAATCGAAAGAAAATAACAGCTTAAGGTTTGGCAGTCAATATTAATCAGTTGAATTAAAGATCATCACGACATCAACAACCCTATAATAATGTAATACCCTAGGCAGACGGACAAAATCGATGATCATTCGTTCGTAATTGATTTATTCAAAAATCAAAGTTACCCAAGGTTTTGTTGATTAAAACGATAGTCCTGTCAATTTTTGTATGTAATTGACAGCACATTTGTAATAATTAAAATTAAAATTCAATGGTAAATCGATTTTTGAAAAATTCAATTACGAACGAATGATCATTGATTTTGCCCGTCTGCCTACGGTATAACACAAAAATATTAATTACAAACGGAGAATTCCGAGATAAAGAAAAAAATATATGATTTAGAATTCTTGAAGCACACTGACTTTAATCCAATTTAATTAGTTTCAAAAGCGTTGAAAATTACACTATGAAAACCCAATGTTAAAGATTAACCATATATTTTTCAAAATTTATATTTCAATACACATTTTGAATCAATAAAATATGTGAGTTTTTTCCCTTAAACTAGAAACTTTTATGTTTTTTTAACCATAGTTAAATAAAATATTAGTAGCAATACCTGCACGAACGCGGTTTTTAAGATAACAAATAATTACCTTTTCTAAAACCAAACACTATTTTCTTCCTTTTTTTAAAGTCACAATTATTCCACGTGCTTTAATTTTAATAATTAATATATCACAGATAAAAATGATTTATCACAGCTTTAAAGAAGAAAGTCGAAGCCTCCCGCGTTCACATGAAGAGAATGTTTAGCTTTGCGCGAAAATACCCACACGCAAATATGTAAGAACTGAATTCAAAATATTTATCAATTATTCATTGAGCACAAGTCCACAACTAATCTAGCTAATCATATAGCAATACTTTATATAGCGTCAAAATATTTCTTGAGTCGTAATATCGCCTAATAACATGAAAATGACCACCATTACGTATCTAATTTAGTATACCTTGTGATTTCAGCTAAAGTGTGGAAAAACGTACCTCAATTAAAAAAGTGGTTTAAAATTAATGTGGAAAATGCTTCCTTAGCAGCATGGCATGTTAAAATCTGATATGAACACCTTCAAAATAGCTCCAATTCACAACTTCTAGGTGACAGGGGAATTATTAAACTATTTCATTGACCAGTCGTGATTTTAGTTTTGCAATATTTAGAGATATTAAGTCAAAGTAATCGAAAGAAAATAACAGCTTAAGGTTTGGCAGTCAATATTAATCAGTTGAATTAAAGATCATCACGACATCAACAACCCTATAATAATGTAATACCCTAGGCAGACGGACAAAATCGATGATCATTCGTTCGTAATTGATTTATTCAAAAATCAAAGTTACCCAAGGTTTTGTTGATTAAAACGATAGTCCTGTCAATTTTTGTATGTAATTGACAGCACATTTGTAATAATTAAAATTAAAATTCAATGGTAAATCGATTTTTGAAAAATTCAATTACGAACGAATGATCATTGATTTTGCCCGTCTGTCTACGGTATAATACAAAAATATTAATTACAAACGGAGAATTCCGAGATAAAGAAAAAAATATATGATTTAGAATTCTTGAAGCACACTGATTTTAATCCAATTTAATTAGTTTCAAAAGCGTTGAAAATTACACTATGAAAACCCAATGTTAAAGATTAACCATAAATTTTTCAAAATTTATATTTCAATACACATTTTGAATCAATAAAATATGTGATTTTTTTCCCTTAAACTAGAAACTTTTATGTTTTTTTAACCATAGTTAAATAAAATATTAGTAGCAATACCTGCACGAACGCGGTTTTTAAGATAACAAATAATTACCTTTTCTAAAACCAAACACTATTTTCTTCCTTTTTTTAAAGTCACAATTATTCCACGTGCTTTAATTTTAATAATTAATATATCACAGATAAAAATGATTTATCACAGCTTTAAAGAAGAAAGTCGAAGCCTCCCGCGTTCACATGAAGAGAATGTTTAGCTTTGCGCGAAAATACCCACACGCAAATATGTAAGAACTGAATTCAAAATATTTATCAATTATTCATTGAGCACAAGTCCACAACTAATCTAGCTAATCATATAGCAATACTTTATATAGCGTCAAAATATTTCTTGAGTCGTAATATCGCCTAATAACATGAAAATGACCACCATCAACCACTGCCAAAAAATAACTCGACAAAACAAATTTATTATAACAAAAAGTGCGAGCAAGAAGGCGTTCTTGTTTACAAAAAGAAAATTCAGTGTTTACAATCGTAGTAGTATGAAAAATAACATAAATTTAATACAGCCTAAAGGAAGCTTGCTTAGGGAGGAAAGGGTCGTTTATCCACATACAATATTGCATAAAGAAAATTGTAGCATTATTTGACAATTTTGACAGACTTTTGCAATTCTTGGCAAAAAATACATAAAAAATTTGTTGCGTTTCATCTTTATTTTGAGCAAGCAATATGAAAATTTGGGAGGCGAAATGCCAAGTAACTTTTGCGTTTCGCTTTCATTCCGAGCAAAGAATAATATAAACATATGGGGTGAGAAGCAAGAGATCTAAATACTTACCATATCAACGAGATAATCTGGGGTTGTTCTGTGCCAGACCACTTGTCTGAATTAGATATAGAGGAATGTTTTTTTTTTCAAGATATGTATATCTATTTTTAAGTAAAACTTTCCGTGTAAGCTTGTGTATATAAATATTACACAAATAACACATTGAAAATACTGCTGCTTTTAAAAATTTGTTTGTTTAAAATATTTTGATTTTTAACTTCCGATTTTGTGTGTACCAAATTTATTTTATTTGTTTTACAAAAGCATCAACAGATAAAACGTTGAAAAGGAATGTCAATCTATAAGCGAAAGTAAATATTATTATTTCTTTCCAACTTCCTTAATAGAGAGACGATAATATTTGATATTGATTTCCTGTTCTTGTTTACATTTGCAGACTGGCAGAAGTCCTAATGACAAATTTTTAGCAAGTTGAAAATGAAACGATTTTAATTATAAATAGAAACATGCCAGAATGATTGTATATACATATATGTACATACATAACTATGGAATTAGACTTGATTTACATGCCCCATGTATAGGTCTTTATTGCAGAATATTTTGAAGTAATTTATTTTTATTCTAAAGATCAAAATCGCTCATCTGAATTTCTTATCTAATTACCAGACTTTTTTTTTCACTTTTCTCAAGTTTCAGCAATTCAGTACTTTTTCCTGTTCTAAATGCATCTGCATGCATCGGTAGAGCGATGACAGAACGAAGCGGAACCATTTCAACTTAATAAGAATAAGAATAAGAATATAATTTATAAGAACTGTCGTTCTGCATGCATTTATTTATTTTAACTTCATTAATTAGTATTGCCTTGAGGAACAGAATTAACGGAATTTATAACCTCGTATGCAGTCTTAAGAGAAAACAAGTGTTTCATTTATTCCTGTGAGAATATAATAGAAAAAAGAGAAGATTTGAAGCCAAAGGTAAAATTGCAAGATTGCTGCAATGAAGCCCAGTGAAGGGTAAAAATCGAGCGAAATTTCCAATGGATAACTTCGATGCATTTTATGTACTACATAGAAACCAAACCAGACCAGCATACAATGCGAATTCGATTATACACCCGACAGAAATGGTACCAATGACTTTCCCAGAAAGCATTTAAATGAGAAATAATGGAGACTTTCAACATGTCTGCAAAATGCGTAAATTTTTCTAACCTATATGAAATCATATGAAATATATACTGTCACCAATTTTAATTTCGCCAGGGATTGCCTTTTCTATAGTAAATTATTCAAAAAATTATTTTTTACTGTCGCAAATTTTAAATACGCCAGGGATTGCCTTTTCTATAGTAAATTATTCAAAAAATAATTTTTTACTGTCGCAAATTTTAAATACACCGAGGATTGCCTTTTCTGTAGTAAATTATTAAAATATAAAATTTCTTGATGATTTTTATCCCGAACTGTGCGAATGTGGAATGGTCTACCATCTTGTCTTTTCTCGAGCTTACAATCTGCGAAAGTTCAAGAACGACATAAATCAATCAGCGCCTCCGGCATGCTTGTCATTACCCCTTATCCCTATTTCCTTGCTGCCATGCTATGCTCAGTATCATCGGGTATCCTCTCAGTTTGGCTTAATAATATAAACAAGGGAAAAAGCTAGAATTGGTATAATACCAATTCTTACGAAACTCTAAATGAACGCCCGTATGTAATTTCGTATAGTCAACCCTCTGTGCAACTTTTATTGTTGAAATGGTTTTTTGCGTCTATTTCTAGAACGGTTCGTTGGACAGTAAAAATTATTATAATCAATTTCATAGGATTTTATATTCTGAAGAAATTTTCAGTGCAATAAACCCGTCTAGGACTGATTCTTTTCACAAGATGCGTAAAATTTGTTATGGTAACAAGAGATTTTCCCGATTTAGTCCATTTTTAAAATTTTATTGACATTCTTATGAAAACGCCGTGTACAATATTTCAGTTCTCTACGTCGACGCGCTCTCAGGCAGTACCCAAATAGACTTTTGTATGGCAACCCCACGAAGGAATTGCCTAATTTATTGCATTTTTGAGCTTAAAATAGCATTTCACACAACAATCAAAATAATTTTTAATATTATGCGTGGGTGGGTGGGTGTCCAATCCATTTTGCTCTAGCAGCATTATTTCTATGCGTTATAAACAAAATGACAAACTTAATATACCAAATGATTCGATCACCTAGGGTAGTGGTCGGTCAATTGCAGCTCTTTAGCGACCGAGTGCGGCTCGGCAAGTCCGCTACAAATCGTGTTTGACTAGCAGATGCTGTCAAGCGGATGTCGGTCGGGCTGACCTAGCACGTTATTTCAAAACAACAATTTTAAATATGAGGGAACCTTTTCTACGGAGATTTCAGAAATTCAGAAATAGAATACAGAGGTTAGGTGACGTAACAAAATTGAATTTCTGTCCCTTTACTATTGACTTTTGAAATGCAATTGCTAGAGTTAAAAAACAAAAAATTATGGAGTTCGAGATTTGAACGTCTTAATGTTAATCTGGATAAATTAGAGAAAAACAAATGTGATCTTAGTTCACATCAAAAGTGGTCTCTTTTGAAAAACTTGGAGAAGACATAATTTTCAACACGTGAAAAAGTATTCCTGACCCTTACGATCACTTAAAAATACTAGCATTTCGTCCTTGTTTTTATGAAACCTCCTATGTGTCACATTAAGCTATTGGTATCCACTTACGGCCGTCTTGTTCTTTACCCATGGAAAAGACCCCTTTGTGGAAAAATATTCTTGTTGATATTTATAAAGCAGAAAACGAAAGTCCTATGTGTTATTTAAATACTTATAGTTGACAAGAATGATTAGCCGGTTTCATACAAACAGCAAATTTTTGCTATTTTTTCACTCTATGGTTCTAAGTGAGCAGTCTTTTTCAAGCATGAACTTCATCAAGAATAAATTGAAAAATCGTCTTACTGATGAGAATCTGGAATCCGGCTTGAAATTAAAAACAATGACATACAAATCAGAATTATAAAAACTTTCCAAGGAAATACAAGGTCATAGTTTACATTAAATGCGTATGTTTTGTATTTTTTTGTCAATAAGTAAGATTAGAATTATTATGTCTGTTTGTATTTAATGTTTAGCAGGTAGTTTAAACTGATTCCGAAAGACACGGTTCATGACAGGTTCTTGAAAATAAATTTGGCTCTCAAAAAAATGTTAACCGTCCTGATGCTGATTTTTAGCTCTTTAGTCTAACGAGTTTGCTGACCACTGACCTAGGGTGTAAAAAACAAAACAAAAAATCACTTGAAGGGTTCTAAACTTATGTTAAATAGTTCCCCGAAATTACTACGTTTTAAAGTAAGCTGCAGTTGATTCGTAAGAACATCAGTTCGTACAATTGGTACATTTTATTGATCGATAGTCTCGCAGATATTGTCTGCGTATCGTCTTGCTCCAGCCTTAATGAATTCCTAAAATCTTAAATGATTTTATAAATTCAATCACAGCTACTTTTTTCGCATTTAACGGATTTTAAAGAGCTTCTGGTTTTTACTGGTGCATTTCCAAATGACGCTTGTACATACTCGTTCATACACAGCTTCTCGATGTGCGCATATAGTATGCATATAATCAAGTTCAGGAACAGGTGTCTGAGGATATATGACAAATTCTGATAAGCTAAATTTAATTTTAATTTTATCTATTACACCCTATGTGCTATGTAACTGTAGTCGGTAAACAGTTATTACCTCATAACCTATTCAGGTCATACCGAAATTAGACGATTTAAAAAACAATCGTCTAATTTCGGTATGATCTGAATAGGTTATGAGCTGATAACTGTTTAACGGCTACAGCTAACTGTAGGGTGTAATAGGTAAAATTAAAGAGGATAGTCTACAATATTTTCACTAAGAGAACAAATTAGCTTTCAGAATAGCTTCAAGAATAGGTTAAGAGCTAGTAACTCTCGAGCTCCCAGACGGGCCTCTGCTACAGATAGCACATAGGGTGTAATAGGTCAAGTTAAGACGAGAGTCTACAGTTTACATTTTTTATAAAAAAAAAGTGACCTGTTTGCAAAAAACATTATAAGGTCAAAGCAAAAAAAATGCCAACAACGGTTACTGTTCACCCTGAACTTTTTAAGATACAGGGTATTTTGTGAAAACATAGCATAATTTCTTAAGCACCCTGTAACTCCGAAACGGTTGATATGCCTGTCACCCTTGCTATACAATTTTATGTTTGTATATATGAGTACTATCACCACCCGCTCTATGGACCACCATGAAGGAAACACCCTGTATATGTTCTAAGAGTGGTGGTCCTGTCTTGTGAACTTACTTCTACATAAATTTTCACGAAAAAAATTGCGAAAACAACAGTTGCATGGAAAAATGTAGCTTTAATTACAATTACAATTTATTTGCATATGGAAATGGTGGAAAAAATTTAGTTTTGATTCTAATAGGCACATGTATAGCAGTGTTGGGCAAAATGTAATCTGATTAATGATTAACAATTACAATTAACCATGTAATCTGTAATCAGATTATTTTGTAACAGATTACTAATGTAATCCATTTCCATCATTACATAATGTAATCGATTAACGTGTAATGTGATTAACGTGTAATGTGATTACAAGTTAATCTGATTACACATTAATCGATTACAAGTTAATCCCATTACATGTTAATCTAATTAATGTGATTACATTTAAGACATTTAAGATATTTAAGACATTTAAGATATTTAAGATATTTGTATTCTAATTCTTCATAAAACTCCCCAAAACTAATTTCGTACGAGAACAATACTATTTTCTTTCAATTCACTTCATTATATTATTAATTACTTTTAAGTAATCTACAAAATAATCTGTTACAATGTAATTAGATTACAAAATAATCTAATTATATTGTAACAGATTACACATTTGATAGATTACATATTCTCTCATGAGTAGTCTGATCTTTGTAATTTGACTAAACCGTAATGGAATTATTAATTAAATTACACTGCAATCAGATTACGCCCAACACTGATGTATAGTATCACAACGGCCCACCACAAAATCCTATAAGAGGCTGACAAACCTTGAAACTACTAGTCACCAATATAGAGTGAGATCATTGAACCCAGCGGACGCGTTTGTCAGATTAGAGAAAAAAGTAAATTTTTGTGGATTAAGGTGCAATTAATGTGTTAATTGACGTAGCATATTATAATTGAATAGATTTTATGGTTTGTGCGGAAAAGTGAATATAAATCTGTTAATCAGGTGCGGCTTGTTGTGAAAATAGCGATTAAACACGATAGTGGCGAAAGTTACGCTGATCAACTGAAAAAGAGTGAGGTGAGACATATTTTAATAAAACCAAAGTCTAAGCAGAATAGCAACAAAACAAAAGAAGAAATTAAGGAAGTGATTGATCCGCGAGCTCTATCTTTAAAAATCAACTGTGTAATAAATTACAAGTAAAAAAGCTAGAATTGGTCTAGGACCAAGTCTTATGATACCCTAGATGATGCCCTTATGAAATTTCGTATTGTACCCTTCTGTGCAAGTTTAATTTTTGAAGTGGTTTTTCGCATATATTTTTAGAACAGTTTGTCGGACAGAAAAAATTATTATAACCAATTTTATAGGATTTTGTATTCTGAAGAAGTTGTTAGTGCAATAAAAATGTCTTGGACTGATCGTTTTCAAAGTATACGTAAAAAACCTAAATTTTTATATGGCAACACCAAGGAGTTGCCCGAATTACTCCATTTTTGAAATTTTATTTGCTAGTAGAATGAAAACACCATGTACTAAATTTCAGCTCTCTACGTCAACGCGTTCTCAGGCAGTGTCCAAATATATAGCGGAAAACGAAATTTTTGTATGGCAACCCCACGAAGGAGTTGCCCGATTTGTCTCATTTTCGAACTTAATTTTAATTTTTTTTTTAAAGTGCGTGTACAAAATTTCAGCTCTCTAAGTATACGCGTTCTCGAGTTATCGTGCGCACGGACGGACGGACATGCAAAAATCAAAATAACTTTTAATATTATGCGTGAGTGTCCAATTCATTTTGCTCTACCATCATTATTTCGAGGTGTTACAAACGGAATGACAAACTTAGTATACCCTATAGATTTCATCTAGGGTATAAAAATAACGGTGCAATCGCAATTGAGTGTGATAACAGTGAATCAGTGGGAAAGGTCGAACAGCAGGTTAAAAGTTAATTAGGATTAGGAAGGAGATAAATTGACGGAGAAATTCTCCAAGCTTTGAGCATGCAGTAATTTTCGGGGGTAAAAGTTTTAAAAATATTTGAAACACGCAAGACAACACAACACCAGCACTCAAGGTACAATGTTATAATTGAAGTAAATATGGAAATTTTTTAAGAAATAATGAAAGAGGGTAGGCTTAATATAGGATGGAGGCATGGTTTATGAATGGCTAAATGTGAAGTGTTGTTTTCAATGCTGGGAGTTTTATCATTCAGCCAAAGACTGTAAAAATAAAGTGTGTGCACGATGTTCTAATGATCAGTATGAAAAGGATTGTCAAAATGATGAAGACAAATGCGCGAACTGTTTAGATACTAGACACCATGCAAGAGCTACAGAATGTCCAGTGTACAAGCGAAAACTTAAGGTGGCAAAAGATAGAATTGCATACTAGCAAATAAAGAAAATATGAACATACAGGGCCTTATTAATAATTTTGAGCCATTAGAAGTGTTAGTCGAAAAAGAAGTTTGAAATGATATGTTGGCTGAAACACATTTAATAAATTATATATGGTTATCACGTTCTATGAGGTGAAAGTATTTCAAAACGCACCGGAAGTGTGGCAATTTATTTCAAAAAGGGACGGAATTATGAAGTTTTGAAAAAATTGTAAATAAGCAAAGATATGTGATGGTTGGTTGTAAGATTGGCGATAAACGCATCATAAAAGCATCAAACAGAAAATTGTGAACACCCATGACCCAAAATAAAGTTGGGAAGTAATAAAATCACTAGTATTGAAGCACAGAAATAAAGGAAGTTAGATTCAGGAATGAGATATTTCAAAATAAAAGGAAAATAGTGGAGGACTTCAATGACTTTTTTATAAGCAGTATTGAGGATATACATGATTCTATAGCGCCAATGCAATACGAAAATGCAAGTTGTAACATTCAAAGTCAATTTGTGAGTTATCAGTATGTGTACAACATACTGGAAAAATAAATCAGAAACGATTTTTTAATCGTATTAGTGCTAAAATGATTAAAGATGGAGGAGAAATTACAATAAATGCACGAGTGGATATTATAAATACATCATTTAAAAATAGCGTTTTTCCAGAAGCGTGGAAGGAATCTGTAATCGTACCAATACCAAAGGTGGGGAAAGGCCTGTGAATATGCTACCTATGGAGGAGAAAGTATGTGGAACAATTTTTTGGTCAGCTTACCTCAAGGAATCGCGTGGTATACCAGAAGGTATCTTGATCACAATCACCCTGTATATATAAATGATATTGTGTGCGTGCTAAGGAATTCCGAAATAAGACTTTTTGCAGACGATACATTAATTTTTATATCGGGAAAGAGCTTAAATGAATGTGTTGTAAAATTGAATGAAGACTTAGGAGACTGAATGTGTGGTTAACAATGAATAAATTTAAGCTGAATGTAACAAAAACTAAATGTATGGTTCTAAATTCGGATGGAAGAGTTAATGTATTTATAGATAATGTGTTGATTGAATAAGTGAATGACATGAAATACTTAGGTGTTATTATTAATGAAAAGCTTCAAGGCTCATGTGAACTATGTATGTGCAAAAATAGCTAACTAGGTTGGATTTATGAAAAAAATTATCTATGGAAAGTGCAATTAATATTTATAATAGCATACTTATGCCACATTTCGAGTATTTCCAATCAATTCTCTTTATGTGTACGAAGAAACAGATGGCAAGGTTACAAAAATTACAAAACAGGGCAATGAGGATATTATGCTGCCATAAAAGAACGCCCATTAGTGCAATGTTAAGTAATCTTAAATGGATGTCAGTTAATCAGCGAACGATTTTCAATGTATTAAAAATGGTGTTCAAAATGGAAAATAATCTTCAGCTAGAGTGTTTATTTCGGGAACTCCAGTATGTAGCGCATATGCAACCTTTTCAATTACGCAAATTGGAAGACTTCAGGTTGGAGCGACTGAGAACAAGTAGGGCTCAAAATACAGTAATATATAAAGGACTTCAATTATATATGTAATAGTATACCAAACCAAGTGATTGCAAAAATGAAAACAATTTTAGGTTTTTTTAAAAAGAGCATTGTAGAATTTATACGCAAACGTTATCCGGTTCGATAGTATAATAAGAGTATAAAATATAAGAAAGAAAGGTACATTATTTATATTATTATTATCATAAAGCATGATTTATTGCTAATAAAGATTATTTATTTATTTATTTATTTTACATTCTAGCTTAACTAGCATTTACATTGCATACTTCATCCTTATCTAAAGAATAAATAAGGTTGAAATGCAATCCACTTTTTAATTTTTAACCATTGCATTTGTTGGCTTTGTTCCCTCAATTCAGACCCATAACAACCAACAAACAAAGCTGTCAGTTTTTTTGCTACCCCGACTATTCAACTATTGATAAGACCGCTTCTTAATTGACATGGTACTTGAAATGGAATAAATATTTGCATGATAAGGATTATTTCAGTGCTTAAATAAAAGCGAATGTACTCATATATTTTATAATATATTAAACTGCTAAGTTCAAAATACAAGCCTTATATTGGCAATACTTACATGCCAAAAATGCTGGGCTTCATTTTAGTAACTAAAAATATCAAATTTATATATGCATTATTTCTACTTTTCATGGTCGTGATAAAATGCCCGTCATTTATTGTAGTATTATGTCTCATTCTAAATTACGACACGAGCCAACGTTACGCAATTCTCAATTAATTGAAACTGAATTATGGCATCTATGGAATCAAATAAATCTTAAAATATCTATAAGAACAAATTTATCAACTCATAAGCAAGTTTAAAAATAGCAATTTTTATACTCTTCAGTATTAGTTCATGATAATCGTACGCTCATAGAGAATATCGTCCCTTGCTGCCTGATATGAATATTTGCTCTAAATAATTTCGTTGTTGATAAAAATTTAATATACTTGTATGAGGTAGTGGCTAATATATATGTGCATACATACTAACGGACTTCCTACATTTATACCAATTATTATATTAATGTACATGAACATATTTATGGATAGGAAAAATAGAAATGATATTAACATTTATGTAATCAAAACACATTTTCCATCGCACCTTTTAAATACACTTCACATTTTTAAAACGCGCCCTCATATAAGCGTACAATAAAATTTCACCTTCAAAAATGGGCATCTATTGAGATAAGAATTCATGGAAAATTCCATACGTTTTAAATTTACAGATAGTGTAAAGATAACGGAAGGCCTTATCTGATATTTATTCAGACTATTATTATGTTTATATACTACCTGGTAAAATAATAGCTTTAATATCAAATACGAAAAAGAGATATGAAATCGCTGGCACACTAGTCACATAACCATATTAACTAATTCCAGACAACGTGTTCGATCACACATTGTGATAAAGACAGAATTTTAATATAGTCCTATGCCCCTGTAATTAATTTTGAAGGACATCCAGAGATATACCCTGGTAGAATGGATAGATGAGACAAATACAAAGAGGACTCAATCTTCTACAAGGTGGAAAAAAAAAAGAAAAATGAAAAACTTGCAGCCAGTGTAATGGAATACTTCACTTTCAACAATTCCAAGGAAACAGTGGAGCTGTTTTTGCTGATACACTTTCCAGAATAGCGTGCAGACCATCCACATGCATGATTTTGATGATATGGAGCCTTGAAGACAGAATAAAAGTATCTCAGGGTATATCCTTATTACTAAGAACTTAGCATGGATTTATAAGGCCCCAGGGAGAAATGGCATCTATACGGTTGTTCTAAAAGAAGGATTAGAGGGACTAGTACTAGCTTTTGTTTTGCTCTTTCGGACAAGCTATGACCTGCCATCTATTCCTCAAACATGAAGACCCATAATGATTTTCATTCCAAAATGTAGCAGCGCAGAACTAAAATCATACCGCCCAATCACCCAGAAAAAATTTCTCCCGAAAACTATAGAAAAGATAAAATCGAAGGATTACGGTTTTCGCACGGACCAATCTGTCGCCATTAGTGTTCTAGCAGTCTTATTGTGGTCGATAGTAATAGACAGCTCCTAAAAAGTCTTTCGAAGGCGGGATATGAAGTACTGGATACGCTAATGACGCGCTTTTAACAATAACATGCAAGCATGATGTTACCATCTCGGATTTAATGCAAGAAGTCCTCGAACTTGTTTCGGGTTGGTCAGAAAACAAGGCTCTAATCATCAATGCTTCGTAAGAATGAAATTAAACCTAAGGGCACCCTACTTGAACGGTACAACTCACTAAAGATGTAAAGATTATCCTCGATTAGAATCTCACATAGAACCAGCATCTGCCGAAGGTTATGCAGAAAGCCACTACAGCATTCCAATATACCAAAAACTGTATGACGAAAAATTGATCTTGAATCCGAAAACAGTTTATTAGTCATAGTCTTCGTATGAAGGCCCAAAACAGAGGAAAAAGAGTACAAGCGAAGTAACAAAACCTACAAAGCCTGGCATGCCTCGGAGTAACACAAATTCATGCTGATTTTTAAAATAATATCTCAATACATTTTAATATACATATATGTATATGTATAAATTAAAATTATTTATTATAAATGATCAGTGAAGAAAAATTCATATAATTCATGCGTCTCTTGAGGAACCTTACAGACAGCAAAGCTACTTTTCATAACACAGTAATGGTCATCTAGGTACAAAAAGAAGAAACACAGACTTTCAAGTCCCGATTTCATTGATTTCAACTCCAATAGTTAAAACCAATGACCATATTGGGTCATTTTACAGAAATTTGATTTTGATAAATTTCACTGAAGGTTGGCTATATTGTGAAAAATACGTTTCTGAATTATTTTTTTATGGCCATACATTTATGACGGAAATACGGTATATTTTGAAATTTAAAAAAAAAATGCCAAATTTTGCTTAGGTGTAACTTTAAAAATTTATATCTCAGAATGTACGCATCGCAAGCCATTGACACAAACGTTATTTATATAAGGAAAAATTAATCGAGCTCATTTTTCTAAAAATTTGTTTCCAGGAAAATGGATATTTAGATTATCCTTGAATATCTCAAATACACACTCGATTTCTTTTCTCTTATTTTAATCCTTAATGGGGTTTAAAGAATCTGTAGAAAATTGAACATCTGTAAGGAGTTGATGGAAACTTTAAACAATTTGTTGAGGTGTGCTGAGTTGCCAGATGTGATATAATATATGTATATACCCACCCGGGTAGACAAGTAATGTCATCACAAAATAATGTCGAAAATTTGTCACAAAAAAGTGGAAATAATTGTGAAAACGTAATGGCATTGTTCGACATTTATATTGTGATTTCACACCATTTTTTATTGACAAAAATTTCACAAGACACTGTAACATAGTGTGACAAAATTCCAATGTATGATCTTGATTACTAATATTTTGCTAGAACGATTAATTGTGTGTAAACTTGGTAGAAGGGAAAAGTATTAAAATCGCCGTTGTCCGTCGTGTTATTAACCGACTGTTGGACATCAGCTTTCAGAAGAAAATAAATATAGGTAAATTATACTATTGCTTCTTATTATAATTACATAATTTCATTTTTTTTTCCTTGTTTTCAGATATCATAAAATTATCCGCAATATTGCTGAAGACACTGAACACTAGATTTTATTTTAAAATATTCATAAATAAATAAAAAAAATTCAAAAATTCGTGTATTTTTTTACAACTTCAGTTTAAATACCTAGATACCATTATTACAGTTTGACAAAATGTCGACATTTAAATGACACAAATATAAGTGAATCAAATATCACCCAATTTATTAACATTACTGTGACAATCTTAACTATTGTTTAGGTGACATATCATGTGACAATTGGCGTCAACCCTGTGGCGACATGTTATAACTTCGCATCGAAGCGAAGATTTCGATCCGGCGGTATGTTATAAGATTTTCGTTCGACAGGCGATTTTGCTTGTTTCCGAATTTGTTCCCCTAACACAAATGACATTTATAGATTCTTTTTCTAGTTGTTGATAAATTTTAATAATAATAAAATTGGAATTTATGAATTTTTCAGGCGCACTGGCTTTATTTGTGGAGGATAACAAAAATGTTATTATGTTATGGATATGTACTGCCTTATTAATTTTTGCATTCAAGAAATATTCTTACAAGTTTTATAACTTCAAGTTTGAAGAATCTATATAATTAATATATAAAATAATTAAAGTATATTGAATAAATTTAAAAAAATGTAGCATTTAAATCTAATTACTTTAATTTTACATACATTTTTTAATCTTCGCTTGTACTATCACTCTCAGCAAAACTCAGTGATATTGTATCGAATTTGTCGCCTGTCGAAAGTGTTACAACATACCGACTATCGATAAATTGTCGAACGTCTAATCTTTCGAATTTATAACATCTTGCCCCTGCCCACAGTTTCAAATCATATTTGTCACATACTTTTGTCGACAAATGACAATAATCTGTCGTTGTTTTGTCGCTTATCTGTCATAACTGGTTACCCCGGTAAAGAGTTTTCGGTAAAAAAAATAGGATAGAGTATGACAAGAGATTCCTTTGAGTTACGTGATTACACTTTTGTCAAAGTTAACTTAATAATAAGTTAAGAAACAGGCGAGATTTCCGAGTGTTTTACATTTAAAATGTAGACGGCAAGAAAAGGAAGAAAGAAATAAAAAAATAAAACTCCCTTTAAAACATTTAAGAACAAAGATGAAAAAACGCAAATTGCATGCAACGAAACAGAATGGCAAATGATTCATTTTCGTAAATAAATAAGGGGCGGAATTTTCAGATTTTACTCTCATAAAATGTTCCCGCGCTTTTGTGAAAACCGGTTTTCATGAAATATTGACAGAGTTTGTCACATATTGTTGCTGGAATCCTATGATATTTGAACAGCACGAGATTTTGTTTACATTCGTTTTGCTCTGAAGATATTATGCTGGATTCTCCGATATTTTCGGGAAAAATGAGAATTTTATTTGAGAGAAATTTTATATCCTTTCAGCGTCTTGGTCAGAGCAAAATTTATCTTTTTCTTAAAAAGTGAGGTAGTGCGACCCTTAAAAGTGTGAGGTAGAGTACATTATTTGGTAGGATTTTGAGCTATTCAATAAGATTTTGTCGTTCGGGTAATCCTGCGCTCTCGATTTTTGTTTTTAACTCGTTGTCTCAGTTGCACTACAATAGTGCATAGAAGTTCTTTTCCCCCATTAATGCAAAAGACGAAAGTATATGACATTATTTGTTTCATTCTAAAAAATACGGAACATTTTCAATTTTGTTCGGATGCTTCTTATCTTCTTATTAGGTTATATCTGCTTTTGTGTAGCCCCCTCCTCTAAAATCACTTCTTCCTCCCAAATTTACGATTGAAAATTTTTCTTCGAAGGAAATGTCACTTAAATACTCAAAAGACCGTTCAAGGATTTTCTAACGGTATCCAACATGTTATTATGTATGATCTAATGCAGTTATCGATCGAATTCCTCAGAACAACATCACACAAATTTGCTAGGCATTCTTGATCCCGTACAATTTGTACACTAAGGGCCGTAAACACCAACCAGAATAATCCATATTCACATGTAATGCATAAACACCAACCAAGACTACTCGCGATTTAATCCATCGTATTACACCGGTGTAATATTTATCCAAGATTTTTCGGGGGTAAAATTTCTATTCGAGGATTATTCCGAATAGGTGACAGCTGAGCAAAATTTGAATTTAAGTGACAATAGCTCGTTTCCGTTGCAACGATATTTCGGTTAGATGCATTGTTCTTTTCCGCTAAATTTTTTTTTTAATATTATGTAAAAAAGAAAACTGAAAATTAAATTAATTTTGCTCATTATATTGCTTATTCAACATTTCTTATTATAAAACATAATACTCTTTTATTTCGACATACCGAAAATATCCGAAAGTAATGCCACATAAGCAAAAAACTCATTGATTCACACGAGTTGGTGTTTACCGTGAACGGTTAAGTCCTTTAAAACAAAAAAAAATTACCTAGGGTCATTCATACCAAATAGGGAATATGTGCAACATATATATATATATATTACATACTTCAATGTATTGTGAAAACAAACATACAAATTATAAATTTTCGTTCTTAAAAAATTCATATATATTTTCTATTCATGCTAAGACGGTGAAATTTGGGTCATTTGAAATATAGAGAATTCCAGCTATCTTGAAAATATCGTGAGAAAGGATATCAAGGATAAGGATTTTATCTTTTGTCCTTGAATATCTTACGAGGACGAACTTTTAATTTTATTCGTTTTGATATCCTAGATGAATTCATAAGGTATACTAAGGTTTTCATTTCGTACACAGAAAAAATGCTAGTCCGTCCTCACGATAGCTCAAGAGAACGCGTTCACTTAGAAATTTTGCGCACGGGTTTTAAAAAAAAAAATCAAGTTCGAAAATGAAACAAACCGGGTAACTCCTTCGTAGGGTTGGCAACAAAAATTTAGTTTTTGACTCTATATTTGAACATTGCCTGAGAACGCGTTGACGCAGAGAGCTGAAATTGTGTACACGGTGTTTTCATAGCAATAGTAAATAAGCTTCAAAAATGAACTAAGTCCCCCTTCTTGGATTTGCCATATAAAACTTCAGGTTTTTTACGTATATTGTAAAAATTATCAGTCTTGCGACGTTTTTATTGTATTGAAAATTCTTCACAATATGAAATCTTATGAAATTGGCTATCATCATTTTTACTGTCTGACGAAACATTCTAGAAATTAATGAGAAAAATATCAATAAAGATCATTTATATATATGACATGTCCACATATATATATGTATAATGAATGTTCGAGGGGCTTCAGTGCTCCGCATGAAAGAGTGGACCACTGCCAGAAAAAAACGCAACATTGATTTGGTCCCATCGAAATCGACATGAGTGTAAGCTGCAGATAGAACGATTTTGAAATCACTAATTAATTATTATTAATTTTAAATCTTGGAATTAAGTTTCGGTTTTTTAAGTGGTAAAATACTTTCATATTATTTGGTGCTCACAATTGTCTTCGATGTAAAGCTACTTTGAAGAGAAAAAATATAGGTACTTGAAAATTACATTACACGTATTTGCTTTGAATAAACCCTTTGTCAACAGTTGCTTGCCAGAACAGCACATTTAAAATTAATTAATGTCGATTTCGATGGGTCTTCAGTGCAACATAAGTGTTTCACTTTTTCTAGCAGTGCGGTACTGAATAAACTTTTATGGCACAAGTGCAAGACCGCAGTATACAAACAAACTAACAAGGTATGACTATCCGCCACCACAGATTCGCCATTTTCTGTATTAGTTGATTCACGTTTCTTAATAAGTGAAAATATGAAGTTTAATATTTATGTAAATTTATTCTACTGGATCTATTTAAAAATCTTAAAATAAATTGAAAGAAGATTATTAGAATTGATTCCACATTTTGATTTGGCACTAACCCCACTTTTTACACTTCGTATGATGCATTGCAAATTTGCCCTTTCGTGGCACTTTGTTTTGATCCGAACTGATTTCCCTGAAATGAGGTTTAAACTAGAGCTGAAAGTATCTGGATAATTTACTATCCGGATTATCCGAGATAATTAGGATCCGATGCCCCAAATCCGGATCCAGACTAAGCAAAAAAAGTTCAAAATTTCATCCGGGTTTCATTAGGAAAATATAAATATGATATTTTCATTTTCTTAATGAAACAATGGTATTTTTAACCTTTTTTGCTTAGTCTGGATCCGGATCAGGGTAATATGGATCCGGATCTCGGGAATCGGATAGTTGGCAGATCCGGGTATCCGGATATTAGCAAATCCGCATCGAATTTTCAGCTCAAGTGTAAACTAACAAATTCAATGTATATTTATTGTAACAAACTCATCTTATATTTATTGCAACCTTTTTAACGGATCCAGTGGAATAAATTTACATAAATATTAGCACTTTATTTTTCCCGTTTAAAGAATCGATTTGTGCTGTCACACGCACTTGACAGCCCGGACGGTCATACTTGTTATTCTGTATACGTGGCCAACACTAGGTTTGTACTGACTTCTCCTACTTTGCACTGCATTTTTCTCGGTGTTACAAATACATATTAAAGTTGAATTTTCATCTGCTTTGTCAAAGTGTACTGTCACGATTATTTGTGAAATTTTTGAGTTGAGTGAATTAAAAGATAGTTTTTTGGGTAATTTGAATAAAATTTAAGAGAAATTTGTTTTTACATATCAATAAAAACATTTCTTACGTTTGACAGGTCCGTGTATGTAATACGTGTGTCCACAAATGCAAGGAATATGACAGAACTATGTTCGATGGACTTCAGTGCTCCCAGTTCTTAACTGCCAGAAAAATTACAACACTGAAATGGTCCCATCGATATCGACATAAAACCCAAAATACAATGATGCCGATACAACAATTACGATCGTCGGTCGTAAATGTCGCCAAATTAACCCAATGATAAGCGACATTCTTATGTCTTTATTACTAGAGCCAGCCTAACACAAGCTCGCTGCATGGACACGTTTAATAAATAAACGGTCAACAATACATGCGTTTCATCACTTAGTCGGTGTTTAGTATTAGTATGTTAAACTAAACATAGACCAAACACCGAATGAGATGACATGCAATGTGACATGGAAACAGAAAATTAAGTATTATTTTTAAAACATGCTTGGAAATGTCACCGACAATAAGCTCATCCTTAATATTAACAACAATGCAGATGCGATTGATGGGTTCATACATACTAAAGTTGGATCTTGCGGAGTTAACATGCAACAAAGGTAACCTTCTCAAATTGTGCCCACAATCACGGACAGATTTTGCTAAGTAGCAGGGGAGAATCAATATTCGAGTTTAAGATTTTATGCACAAAAGTTACATCGGCAACCATGCGACGTTTTTCAAGGGAGTGCATATTCAAAAGCTTCAAGCGATCCTCGTAAGGTGGAAGAATCAATGAATTGTTCCAGGGTAGGTGCCTAAGAGCAAAGCGCAGGAAGTTCCGCTGAACAGACTCAATGCGGTCGATGTGTGTACCGTAAAATGGAGACCAGACCTGGCTAGCGTATTCAAGGAGAAGTCTCATAAAGCGAGTGTACAAACGCAATGTTATGGTGGGATTCGAGAACTCTCGAGACCAACGTTTGATAAAGCCCAGCATAGAATTACTCTTAGATACCATGTAGTTAATATGGGAAATAAAATTCAATCTATGGTCACATTTAACACCCAAGTCACAAACAGCACCCTCGCTGCGGCGAATTGTGGAATTGGAGAACACATAATCATAAGTGACTGGTTTCTGATTCCTGTGGAAAGTCATAACCTCACATTTGTCGATATTGAGAGCCAAATTATTGTTTTTGCACCAAACGTAAGATTTGTGAAGGTCACCTTGTACCAGTTCATAATCGTTAATAGATTTAATCTGAGCGAAAAGTTTAATATCGTCAGCATAAATCAATACTTTGTAGTTCCTCACACAGAGACACTGTTGTCAATAGATAGAATGAAAAACAACGGGCCCAAGTGACTCCCTTGAGGTACGCCGGACGAAGTTTCAGGACTCAACGAGATGGAATGATGGAATAATATTTGATATGTTCTGTTATCTAAATAAGACTCCGTCCATTTTATAAATGTTGGGTGACACCCATACTTTTGCATTTTAAAGAGTATCACGGAGTGAGATAACTTGTCGAACGCTTTACTAAAGTCAGTATAAATACAATCTGTCTGATAGCCTTTTGCAAACCCGTCAACGGTATCGAGACAAATTGCAACAAGTTAGTGGTTGCAGACCTGCCCGAGATAAATCCATGCTGGTTTGAAGAAAGCAAATTCTTGCAGGAAATTGATAGCTGATAATAATTTAGGCATACAAGATAATTTTGCAATAGGCCAATAGTTGGAAATTTCACTCTTACTACCTTTTTTGTGGATAGGTATGATAAAAGAATTTTTCCATAGCTGTGGAAAACAACAGCTATTGAGCGATTTTTGGAAAATAATTCTCAGCGGAGCTGCAAGGGCATGGCAGCATGACTTAAAGAAGGCTGGAGGGTTCTTATCAGGACCCGTCGTGAAGTCATTTGGAAGCCCATTAATATGATCGAGTATATCCTCTCTCGCAATTGTAGGGATAGTGAATGAAACGTTATGAGAATCGTTCATATGACTGAAGTTGTCATTTCGAGGAAGGAAATTTGACGAAGAAAATGCATTGTCAAGAAATGAAGCAAACAAATGCAAATTTCGGATGAATCATCACTAGCAGAATCTTTGTACCCCATGGTATTGGTGTAGTTGTCCGTTTTTTTCTTCATATTAATAGATACGTGGGTCACGAAATAATTTCGCACGCATGCTTTGAATATATTCATCATAAAGTGTAGAGGAGTTCTTTGAACTCATTTTAGGATGAGAGGAAATTGTTGTGAGTCACTCGTCACTCATATAACTTTTCCACAATTTATTCTTTCTATTTTTCAGATGTTTTAGTTCTTTATTGAACCATGGCGGAGATGTTTTAGAGGACCGCTATCGCTCGCGGGGAACGTGAGAGGAAAATAAATCGAAAAGAATTATGTAAAATTTAGAGACGTAGTAATGTGTTGAAATCAATAGAGGGAAGTCTACTGGAAAGTTCCGAAAAGTTAGCCTTTCTAAAATTGAAGAAGTGTTGTGTTTCGTCACAATTAGAATGTTTTCGGTTTCAAAGCAATATGAAATTAGTAGGGGGGGGGGGGGGTGATATTTGTCAAGAGTAGACATTATAACTGGGCTAAAAATCAAGCAAAAACTTTCTTTCGGTAGAGGGGATAATATTAGATGAGAATGAAAAAAATTAACGGACAACTTATGAGTAAAGTGTGGGTTTATTTATTTTAATAAAATCGGACTTAATTTTCTAATATTCTATTTTTTTTTTAAATCGCTCTGACAATTGACAGAATTATTTCAAGTGACAAATGAAAGAAAAGAATGAACTTATCTTAGAATATAGAGACAACAGGAAGTGTTGATACCTGTAAAATTCGTGTGCATGAGCGTGGATTTTTTCAGCGTCCCGTGAAGTAGGTCAGCATTATATTGAAGAAAGAGACAAATGTATTTTCAATTGTCAAACGAAGTTTCCTAATTTGCAACAATTTAAAACTAATTTAAAACTTGTGAAAAGTGAAAAATATTTTATTTAAAAGTAGTGATAAATAAAGTAAAGAGTGTAAGTAATTATCTGATGATATTAAGTGATGATCATGTATTTTCAGAATGAAGTGTTCGGTGAAAAATTGCAACAAAAACACCAAGGTACGACGGGGAACATCATTTTGTAGGCAAGTATAGTTATAAGATATTATTTTGTGTACTTTACACGCCTTTTTATATTAAATTAAATTAAAAATAAATAAGAAAAACGATGAAATATCAAAAAATCCCTCATCCACCGAGATTTCTTTACGTTTATGACAGCTGAGAAACTCCCAGGTTATTTTGGCGTAGTGCATCGAATAAGAACATTTTCGGTGGGAGCAAGCGGAATATTTTCAACCATATTCTTGTGCCCCCGCTCTATATATTGATTCTACTACACGGCTTTACTAAGCTTTCACTACAGCGGCAACAGATTCTAACACAACCAGAATTTTACTACGCTAAATTTGGCTTATCACAGTTCCTGTAATCTTTATATTCTAAGTAACTTATACACCTTACCCTGTGCAAAAATAGGTCTGTTCACATACTCAGTTTTGGGACAATGTATTGTAATGAATTGTCACGAACTTACACATTTTCCGTTCGTTTACTTTCTCGTGCAAAAAAAATTACACTAGTTTTGCATAAGTCACAGCTTCCCGTCTCGCATGAATTTACACAAAGTTTTTAGTTAAACCTGAATTACAATTACGACTGATCTGTCGACTGAAACCAGAAATCACGACTTCTGTGATTGAACTGAAGTTGGCCGCAGCCAACGTAAACTTCGCACTTTGAGAAAAGTTTAGATTCAGTCGCAGTCGCAGACGAATTTGCAATTGTATCTTGCCACATGCATTTACCATTTGGCAAAGTAGCAGTCTACTGATCAGTCGTAATTGTAATTCACGCCTTACAATTACGACTGCTCTGTCGACAGCTACGTTTTCTGTCTGAAACAGAAAGCAATTAATTAATTTTAAATACGTTTTAAAAACTCATCTTTAATATTTTTATTAAAGTCACAACTCCTTAGATGATAACTTTTAAATTCACTCGATAATACAACAAGTTTACTACTTTTGACACTTAGCTGATGGCATATCGAAGTTACACATCCTCTTGATCTTGTATAAAAATGTGTAACTTTGTGGTGTAAAACGGGAAACGTATAAATTGACTTGATTTTCACGATCTGTTAACAGACATTTTGTGTAAAAAGGCGTAAAAAAATTTACACAGAGTAAAACCTTTTGAGTTAACAGATGGGTAAAAAAAAAAACTTTCGAGTCTGTGTAAAAACTTTGAAGCCTGGGTAAAAACTTTCGAGTAAACATACACACCTATCATGTAGGTGCTAAGATTATTTGTTGAAGTTTAATTAACATAATAGAAAGATATAAAAAAAAGTTGTAAAAGTGTAATAAACAATTGTAGCGAGCGTAACAGATAAAAGCCCGACCTGTGCTCAAAGGTAAGAACATGAAAAGACCAAACGTCTTTCCGTGGCTGTGAGTGAACGCATTTGCATTTCATGTGATTGCCGACAAAAACAATTCCTAGAAGAAAGAAAGAAGGTATTGAGTGAAATGCATGCTGAGATAACAAAAAGTTTATTGCCGGCAACTAGGAGCTAGAAAGTATGAATGAGGCCTGAAACACAATTGGAGCTTTTCAGCCAGCTTGAGATTTGTTGACAATGTAAATCAATGTAGAAGTAGAAGCACACAATTATTGGAGCTTTAACTTTTTTGCCAGCTTCAAGATGGTTGAGATTTGATCAAATTACAAATTTCAAGCCAAATGACTGCCAACTTAAGGGAATTCTTTGCCAACAGAGCGAATGTCGAATATCAGATGAGAATGGCTTCTGTTGACACATTAAAAAGTAAACAGCTACAAAAAAATATTAAAATGGAAGAAAACTTATAGAGTTAGTAAAAAATAAGCAGTTCCTGTGGGACATAAAATAAAACTCAGTATTATTTTTACATATAATTGGTACATCTCGAAAACTATCCAAAAAAACATGAATTTTTATCGTCATTTTGGATAATCGGATGCATTAACTGTCGTTCCTTAATAAAAATTCTCAACATAAACAAGTTTAAGTTGCAAATGTCAAGAACGCCAGTTGTGTTCAATTCGGTTTTTTCAGTCAGCTTTAGCAGAAAGCTGCCGATAAAGCTGGCTGAAAAGCTCCAATTGTGTTTCAGGCCTGAGTTTTGTTATCCCTTGTTCTTCCCAAAATATCCAGGTAAAAGGTATGAAATGAGATCTTGAGGAAAATCGCTGGCAATGTGGCGTTAATTCGTATCGGGCACGCCACGGGTTGATGGTTTGAAATAATTTGGTTTTGTTAAAATGAAAGCGGTGTATCAATCGACTGATTTAAATTATTCTAGAAGCGATTATACAATATATCACCCATCATTTATTTTCAACTTCTCTCCATTTTTTTTCTTTCAAATATGTATTTCGATATTGGGGATTTCTTTTGTCGTAATAATTATTCGTTTCTCTCACTAAGGCCCTTTGCACATCGAAAAACGAAAACACTAAACCGAAAAACACAAATTTTGTCCTAAACAAACAGAAATTTGCCGCAATACATGTAATAAAATATTGGATATTTATTGTAATTACAGTTTCGATAGAAAATATATCCATATTTAAAGCTGTATATCAATTAAAGCACATTAGGTCTGTTCGCGTACTAGCTTGAAAGTACAAACTTGTAAAACTTTTTGTAATCGTCTACCAAATCCAATCGGCTACCAAAGTGAATAAAAATTCTACCGAAACATTTCCTGTAAATTTCTACAAAAGAAAAAATCTTATTGCATATTTACGCGTCTACGCTCATAAAAATTATTGCCGGCCTCCAAAAATGCGTATAAATTCTAAGAAAAAATTTCCAGTAAATTTCTAAGTAAAACTTGTGGCCTTCCTTTCATTGGGTCGAGGCAACGGTGATTTTGGGTGGTGTGCCTGAACATTAGGGATATTTTCTGTTAATAACAACATTTCTTAGCTACAATTTTCGTCGTAGCTAACTACTTATTTACCAGAAATGTAGATAAGGTTTTCATTTTTCTCACATGCGTTCTGCATCTGTATATTTACTTATTTGACATAATTGTCATTTTATTTATTTTTTTAGTTAAAAACGAAGAACCACAATGGCGTCAAGTAGTAAAGACGTTGGACCAAAAAAGAGAAGAGTCACAGAAGAACTGAGAAGTTTTCAAGATAGATGGACTATAAAGTATTTTTTCGTGGAATTTAAAACAAAGCCAATATGCTTGATATGCAATAATTCTGTTTCTGCCTTGAAAGAGTACAACATTAAACGGCATTACGGGGCTAAGCATGCAAATAAGTTTGATAAGTACGAAGGGCAATTTCGACAAGACCAAGTAAATGAATTAAAAAGAAAACTTTCTGCACAACGTCAGATATTTACTAGAGCGGCTAACACTGACATATAATAAGAATGGACTGCGCGCTCTTGCTTCAGAAATGGCTGTGAAAACCCTTTATTTCGTACAATTGCACAACGATTCATAATTTATTATTATTTGTCGATTGGAAACACTAAAAATGTTATAAAATAGTATTGCATTAAATTAAAATTATTTAGAAAGTTAAACTTGTTTTAATTAACCCAAAAACTCATTTGTAATATTACTGAAAAATGTGCTCCTCTGCAAATTTGTTGTCAAGTTTCCTTGAGCTTGTAAGAGATAGACGTATAAAAACAATATATTTGTCTGAATTTTTATGTCAATTCCAATGGATTCCAATTAATACAGCCGTACTGTTTCCAAAATTGGATACAGTTCAGTGTACATTTTGAGCTTGAAAGGGACAAATAGATTTTAGCAAAAATGTGTGCCATTTTTAACTAGTCAGTCCATTCTTATTATATGTCAGTGGCGGCTAAAGAGTCTACATGATATGTAAAAGCTAGTTATGCAGTAGCCATGATACTAGCAAAAAATTCGAAGCCATATTCAGATGGTGAAATTGTTAAGGAATGTTTGGAGAGTGTCGTTAAAATTCTGTGCCCAGAAAAGAAAACGGATTTCTCAAAAATAAGCCTGTCTCGTCAAACTATTACTAGGCGCGTGGACGACATTGGAAAACATATTGAAGATAATTTGTAAAATCGAGCATCCAAGTCACTGACATATAATAAGAATGGACTAAGCGTTCTTGCTTAAAAAATGGCACAAATATTGAACAGGCTGTGAAAACCCTTTATTTCGTACAATTGCACACCGATTCATAATTTATTATTATTTGTCGATTGGAAACACTAAAGATGTTATAAAATAGTATTGCATTAAATTAAAATTATTTAGAAAGTTAAACTTGTTTTAATTAACCCAAAAACTCAATTTATAATATTACTGAAAAATGTGCTCCTCTGCAGATTTGTTGTCAAATTTCCTTGAGCTTGTAAGAGATAGACTGAATAGTCTGAATTTTTATGTCAATTCCAATGCATTCCAATTAATACACCCGTACAGTTTCCAAAATTGGTTACAGTTCAGTGTACATTTTGAGCTTGAAAGAGACAAATAGATTTTAGCAAAAATTTGTGCCATTTTTAACTATAGGAATGAGATAGGATGGCTCAGTCCATTCTTATTATATGTCAGTGATCCAAGTTCATATTTTATGCTCTAGCATTGGATGAAAGCACAGACCTTACAGATACCGCCCAAGTGGCAATTTTTATCAGGGGCGTTGATGTCCATTTTAACAAACTAGAAGAATTAGCGGCACTGTATCCACTTAAGGACACCACTTGCTCACGAGATTTGTTAGGAGCTATTACATTGACATTGAATCGCTTTTCGTTACAGATGGTGCTCCAGCAATGGTTGGGAAACACGAAGGTTTAGTAAAATTGATTGAAAACGAGGTCTGGAAAGTTGGTAATACTTCGATGCTAAATTTTCATTGCATTATTCATCAGGAGAATTTATGTTCCAAGTCCCTTAAAATGGATCATGTAATGAAGGTGGTCATCAAAACAGTGAACTTTATTAAATCGAAGGGGTTGAATCACCGTCAGTTCCAGGAGTTTCTTAAGTCTTTGGATTCAGAGTATAATGACGTTAAATTTTATGCAGAATTAAGATGGCTGACCCGTGCCAAAATGTTGAAAAGGGTGTTTGATTTGAAGCCAGAAATACCATCATTCTTCGCAGGCAAGTCAAAAAGTATCCCAGAATTTGAAGACAAGGAGTGGGGGTTAGCGACTTTGCATTTCTGGTCGATATAATTAGCCACCTAAATGTTGTTAATGCTCGTCTACAAGGGAAAGACCAACTAATTAATAACATGTATGATCTTATTTCCGCATTCCAAATGAAATTTGGGCTTTGGGAAAAACAGTTAAGGACAAAAATCTTCACTCACTTTCCTACATTGTTATTGCAGCCAGACGTCACACAAATAGCGGCGGATAAATACGCTTCGTTGATATCCGACTTGAACCTGAAATTTGAAAACCGATTTCAAGATTTTAAAAAGCATCGTATCCTTTTTGCTGCATTTGCTACGCCATTCTCCGTAGACGTGAATTTATTGTCAGGAATTTTACAAATGGAACATTGTGAAATGTGTTGTGATGCACAGTTAAAGGAGAAATTCAATCAGGTTGGTTTGGAAGAGTTTTACAAAACGTATTTGGACAAGGAGAAATATCCTGCATTTTACAAACATGCTCTATCGATGATTTCGCTATTGGGAAACACTTACACTTGTGAACAACTTTTTAGTCGAATGAAGCATATTAAATCTCAAATAAGAACGCGAATTACTGATGAGCATTTGGAAAATTGTTTGCGTGTAGCAACAACATCAATCGTTCAACATTGATGCACTTAGTTCTGACAAACAAAATCAGACGTCTCACTAAAATTTATTATATTTTGCTTATTTTTTATTATTATTTTTTGTATTGCCTAACTCTAACCTAATTTGACTCTCATTTTGTTATATCTTTTTAAAAAAACACTATACTTCTTGTTTGCTTTGAATAATAAAAGAAATTTTGTTGTACGGCCCGGTAGGAAATCTCATTTCTAAAATCTGGCCCAGCTGCTGAAAAGGTTGGCCACCCATGCCCTAGATGAAATCTATAGGGGTATACTAAGTTTGTCATTCCGTTTGTAACACCTCGAAATAATGATGGTAGAGCAAAATGAATTGCACACTCCGCATAATATTAAAAGTTATTTTGATTTTTGCATGTCCGTCCGTCCGTGCGCACGATAACTCGAGAACGCGTATACTTAGAGAGCTGAAATTTTGTACACGCACTTTAAAAAAAAATTAAAATTAAGTTCGAAAATGAGACAAATCGGGCAGCTCCTTCGTGCGGTTTCCATACAAAAATTTCGTTTTCCGCTATATATTTGAAAACTGCCTGAGAACGCGTCGACGTAGAGAGCTGAAATTTAGTACATTGTGTTTTCATTGTACTAGCAAATAACATTTTTAAAAATGGACTAAATCGGGTAACTCCTTCTTGGTGTTCCCATATAAAAATTTAGGTTTTTTACGTATACTTTGAAAACGATCAGTCAAAGACATTTTTATTGTACTAAAAACTTCTTGAGAATATGAAATCCTATAAAATTGGTTATTTTTTCTGTCCGACGAACCGTTCTAGAAATATTTGCGAAAAACCACTGCAAAAATCAAAATTGCTCAAATGGGTGCCCATACGAAATTTCATACGGACATTCATCTAGGGTATCATAAGAATTGGTCTTAGACCAATATTAGCTTTTTTACTTGTTAAATGTATATATTGTTCCTAAGGATATTTTAATTATCAGTTGTTTAACCAAGTTTTTTAGTGGTTTTCAGTTTTCATCATAGTTAAAATCAAAATATATTTTGTTTGTTATAAAACTTTGAATTTCATTGCTTTTTTTAGTTTATTATTTAAATAAATAAGTAGGTAGCTATTATATAAGTGTGATATCTACAAACCAAAGAAAAGACTGCAATATTATGAATTTAAAACTAAGTATGTTGAACTAAAATATAGTTTTAAGGCAAAAGTTTGAAGTTGAATGCCATTATGTTATATAATTAATTTTAAAAAAACTTAAAAGATGCTGTTACTGTATTACTGTGAATTTTATCAGAAATTTTTAATTTTTAACGGCTTTTAAATTTGTAATAACGAAAAAATTAATAAAGTCGTATTTTCAAAGAAACATTTACTTAACATCCCCTTCTAAAAGCAGTTTTCATAACTTTTTCTTTACCCTGGGGCCGGATTCACTAACTCGGAGGGTTTGGGAGATGAGAATTTTCGATTTCCCCGGTTAAAACTCCCTAACTCTCCATTCGAGATTCTCTAACATCCTTGAGGAGTTAAAGAAAACGTGAGAAATATTGAAAGACGGATAACTCTGTGGGAGGGTCGTAGAGCATTGCGGTTTTTTCCTACGGATTTAGAGTCTGGAGTACAAAAATATAGGTAAACAATTTCTGGGGATGTGGGGTTGTCCAAAATACGTCATGTTTGGTATCAAATTAAAGAGGGCGAAACGGGTAATCGAGTGGTATAATCTTTTGTTGATCATTTTAAACTTCATAACTGCCTTTTTACAACCGAAAGACGGATTTTTTGCACTTGGGTCATATACACCCCAGTTCCTATATTTTGCATATATTTCTACCGTTCTTTATTTCACATCCATTAGTACTCTTTTGTGAATATTTTTCTCATGGAAAGTGAATTTCCACGACTTACCAGTTCTTCATAATGATGATTTGAAAATATATCCATTTTTGTACCAGAAAACGGCCATTTTTTCATCTTAAGAAGGACCGATTTAATTCTTTTGCAGTTATCTCCAAAACCATTTATTGGATTGAAAAAATAATTACATATCTAATTAGGGAACAAAATGTAGTTGCGATTTCATCCTACATACAAGGTTTAACGTACATATTTAAAAATTTTATAGCATCTCTTCTGTACTGGAAGAGGACCAAATTGACCATATTCGCGTGAATTACAATTTTTATCGGGTACCTTGAGACACAAAAATCCTTATTTCTCTGTAAGTATTGCAAGGATTTCCATAATTTGTTTTTGTAAATATAGCCAGGATATGCAGCACCAAGCAATTTGAAAATCCTAGGTACATTGGTACCTTCACAAAGGACAATAAAAGCAGACAATACTGTCAGTTGAGAATATTTTTCCTACTACTCCACAGCTAACACAGCCGAGAGTTTTGCTGAGTTGAATAGAGAGTTTGGTAAATCTCAATACAAATTCCACGAGTTACAGAATTCCGAGTGGAGAGTTAAGTGGCAAAGAACTCTCATCCCCACAACTCCACAACTCTCCGAGTTAGTGAATCTGGCCCCTGGACGCGAATTGGCCCCATGGTGGCCGCAAACTGGTGATTTCAGCATACATTGATATTTTCAATTATTCTGCTAGTTTTTAATTTAAGTTAAAAGATAAATATTTAGCCTACTATTGTACTACAAAAGTTTTAACATCGACATTAAGTAAATTCTACTAAAAACCCTTCTTGTAAGGGCATTTCCTTAAACGGCCGCGAATTGGTGCGTTTACCCTATACAGGGTGTTTCCCACTAGGAGGTCAGTAGAGCGGGAGGTGATAATACTCACCTATACGAATCAAAAATTTAATGGCGGGGGGGGGGGGGGCATTCAACCGTTTAAGAGTTACAGGGTGATTAAGAAAAAAAGCTAGATTTTCACAAAACACCCTGTATCTTAAAAACTACAGGGTGCATGGTCATAGTTAGGAGCTCATTGTATGCAGAACTTCACGGCCTTTACAACGACTCCTCAATCAGCGCCGCACCACTCTCCCCTCAAGAATTATGGTTGTCTAAACTAAATATTTCGGATTTTCTCACCTTTTTTTTTGCAAAACGGTTGTTAACATAACTTTTTTTTATAAAAACTGTAAACTGTAGACTCTCCTCTTTAAGTTGACCTATTACATCCTATGTGTTAACTGTAGCCGTTAAACAGTTATTAACTCATAACCTATTCAGATCACACCGAAATAAGACGATATTTTTTTAAAATGACGTGCTAAGGGAACAATTAATTATCGTTGAGAATAGGTTTGAGAATAGGTTTAGAGCTAATAACTCTTAAAGGGCTACAGTTAACACATAGGATGTAATAAATCAACTTAAAGAGGAGAGTCTACAGTTTAGTTTTTATAAAAAAAAAGTATGTTAACGAACGTTTTGCAAAAATAATAGAGGTTAAATTTATAAAAAAAAAGGTAAGAAAATCCGAAATATTTAGTTTAGACAACCATAATTTATGAGGGGAGAGTGGTACGGGGCTGGTTGAGCAGTCGTTGGAAAGGTCATGCAGTTCTGCATGCAACGAGCTTTTAACTAAGACCGTGCACCTTATACTTTTGAATATACAGGGTGATTTGTAAAAAACTAGTTTTTTTTCAAAATCACCCTGTAACTCCTAAACGGTTGATTTGACTCCCCCCCCCCCCCCCCTACCATACAATTTTTGGTTCGTCTAGGTGAGTACTATCACATCCCGCTCTACTGATCTCCCAGTGAGAAACACCCTGTATATATGTATGTATATAGTATATATATATATATTTCGACCTTAATTATAACAAGTAGGTAAGATCCACTGACCTATAACAATGGACTGAGCGTACTGCGATTAGAATAGAATAGAAAATTTGCCACGTCCCAGGACGTTGGGTATTACGATGTTACAAAGATTTACATTTAACGATTCTTAATTATACTGACTACAAACAAATGGTATGATTAACCGATAGCATATATAAATAAGATTTCAGTTGTGTCAAAAGATACATTGAATATAGACTCTAAAGGAATGAACAAGAATATCAATGTGGATATAATATGTAAACTATATGATTATCTGGGTCCGTGTCAATATTTTGGTCATCAGGTCATAACACATGATGGCCACGTCGTGCGACTTATATCATTTGGGTGGTTGGTTTGAACTAAAACAAGCGATCTTTCGACTGTGTTTTAACACAACATTGAGCTGAACGGAGGGCTCCTATCCTATTACGGTCTTTGTTGAGAGCATGTTCCTTAATTTTTATGTTAGGTTGTTCTTACTAAAAGCCCTCTCGGTATCGGCATTGGAATGTGCAGGAGTTAAAACGGATAATGTAAATTGAGGGAGAACTGTACATTTGTGGTCTGAGTGATTAATTATCGTCTCGGTGTCTTGTCGACAAAGCTTTCCGAATAAGCAAAAATTCCAGATGGGGAATTCTCTCTCATAATTCCAGTGGAAAAAAGTGACGGTATTTTCAGCTACACAGCTGGCTTTACACGCTTACAGGGCGCCATTTTTAGTTTAGAGATGTCATTCACAAACAAAATAAGGTTATTGAAGTTTACCGTAGGTCCTAGGTACATTTTAGTCAAGGTTTTACGCTATTATTATCAGCATATAAGCATTTTATTGCAGTTTTTCTTATACTCTGGTATACCACTTTCTCCTTAAATTAATAATTTGTACGAGCGTCTAAGTAGAACCTCGTTCTTAAATACTAACTCTGGACCACAATTCAGGTTAGCATTGTCATTGCAGAAAAAGCATTGAAATCCCTAGGAATTCCATATAGAAATGCCATAGAAAAGTCTTAGAATTCTCTGCGAAAATAATAAGGATAAAACCTGGAAATTTGTTAGATTTCCACGTTCAGTTCCAATTACCAAAACAATCAAAGACTTGGAATCTCGACGCAGTTCCCTGCGGCTAAAGATCCAGAAATCCGTGCTAAGTATATTGAGAGATTCCGTTGAACTTACAGAAAGTTTAGCAATTACCCTTAGATTTCTGGCAACTGGCGAATCTTTCATTTTATTACGTAAGAGTTGAATTATAGCTCATTGCAAATTATGTACTTCAACACAATATTTTTCACCGCTAATGGTTCAAAACTGAATGAATCACCTCATGTTCACACATTTTTGTAAACTCCCCCGAATGTAAAAACAATTGGAAAGAAATTGATAAAAACTTCATGTTCATGTGCGACCCCCCCCCCCCCCCCCTACACACACAAAGATTATCCCCTCTGACACCATTTTCTTGCTAAGTGTCCAAAAACTAGACCGTCTACTCTCGGCACTTTCCCCAATGGGGTGATTCTGATCTCTTTGTCGACTATTTAGTGTTGAATTTTGACATATTTTGTCGATTTTTTTCTTTTAACACAGTTCATTTTGTGTCTTCACTATTATATACCACAAATGAACTATAATGAATTTTCAATGAACAAACGTCAAAAAACACGACTAAATAATCGACAAATTAGTCAACTGCTCCCAGAGGTTGTGACAAGAATTTTACACTGGTAAATGGAAATTCTACACCTAATTAGAGCAATTCACTTGCTTAAATTCGAAATAATATTTTGAGTTTGTAATGTGAAGTGTCATTTTCTGTTCATTCTACGTCATGCAAGGCTTGCTGAGCTAAATAAAAACACGAAAAAATCAGTAGAAATGTTTTTCATTTAGTCGATTATTTTGACATTCAAGATCGACAAAACACACAGAATCACCCTACTGAAGTAAATTATGAGATCAAGCCTTGAGCCTAAAGCTATGGTTCCCACAGAAAAATAAAATTGCAGCCTAATTTGTTTTCTTTCTAATGGTGTTAAAAAAAATTAGATGTTGAACAAATTTATGAAAATTATGGTGTTCGAACCAAATCCAAGCTACTTTTACATATAAAAAAAAAACTCCTGCAATAAGGCAAGGCAAAAAGTATTTGATGACGGACGCTATGCTCGTTTCAAGTTCTACTTCATGGCTTGTATATTCCGATTACTGTTCTCCTTATTTTCTTAAATTATATTTTACTGCTCTTTTACAAGTAGTACAGTGTGAAAATTCTGGTTGGAAAATCGCCGAAATTCTCGTACTTTCGCGTACAAGAATACATTTTGCCTCGTACATCGTACCTGAGTTGAAATTCGCGTACATGTACGAGAATTATCGTACGTGTAGCATCGCTGCGTAATGGGAATACCTTGGTGTTTACCATGATCCGTCTCTTGCCTATACGCAGGATTCAGGGTAAAAATAACATTTTGAAAGTTAAAGTCGGAATAAGTTTAATTCCTTATAAGCGATTAAAAAATCACTTGTACACAAGAAAATATTTTTTAATTTAATTCGACTTTCGGGTGTAAAATTTCATCTCATTGGTCGAGTTTTGAATGTTTTTTATGTAGTAAAAGTTTTAAGGTTCTCAAACCGTCATATACAGAAACACGAAATGTGTGCCACATGAAATTGCAAATCACTCAATCATATCAGTGGTAAAATCATACTGACAGTTTCACCTACTCGCGGTATGTACCTGCTGGATTCTTCATAAATGCAAAAAAACTAGAAAACAATAAAAATTTCCATTTCTGACAGGCGATTTTTTTAAAAACAGATATTTAAATAAGGTCGCGCAAAAATGTAATGAAACTTGTATCATGGTAGATTTGTTTATTTCTGAAGCTTGTCACTGTAATAAATACGCACATTACATGTACTACTCGATGTACCGTACCTTAAACGTTTCTATATTCTATTTTATTCCATAACTATAAAAACACTTACTTCGAAATTTGGGGAATCTATATGCTATCTTTTTTAATATATCAATACACTTTTCTGAAGATTTTTAATATTGATTAAAACGTTAAAACAATACATTTGCTGAAAAATTTTGCTGAGATAACTGTAAAAAAAAAAATCAGCTGCAAATTGCCGCCATTCAATTTTTTTTGTAATTCTCAATGTAAATCTTTCACGTGTACCTATTTTTGGTAAATGACATTTTAGAAATTACACTTTCTTGGTATATGGACTTAAAATTATTATCATCAAAACGGAGAAGCCTAATTTATAAAGTTTTTTGTTTTATATTTATTTTCTGGAAGGAAGGAAGGTAATGAATGGTCCGTCTACATTTGAGCTGTGAAGTTTCACCACAATTCACGCACAAAGAAAATCTCAAAATATTCAGAGTGCCTATGCCATTACACAAAAACCTTTTTTCACTTACCGATTACTATTCATTATTGATGGCATTGTAATCCTCAATGATTGCAACTTTCCTTTAAACTTTGAAATAATAAAAATTATTTAGCACAATGGCTAACGCGATTATTTTAACAAAAATAAAACGTAAAGCTGAACTTCACTAACTTGCTCGATTGTCTCCTTCCAAGAAACTAATCCTAGGATTGTCGTAGTCGAACAATATACCCGAACCCGATGATGCGAAATGGAAAAATAAGTAATTTAAATATGTGTTGCCGCATGTAGGGTAAAAGAAGATACCAAATAAAAATACACATGGCCACAGCCCACATGCGGAAGTTTTTCGGCAGTTTTTACTGGTGAGAAGTATTCGGGGGCAAAAGAAATCCGTGCTACACTGACTTATAACATTGGACTGAGCGATTTGCTATTTCATGCACAAATATTGTGTTTCTTTATATCACCGTCCAATCAGATGAAATTTTACAGCCGTAAATTGAAATAAATATAAAAAAAATATTTTCTTGTGTCCAAGTGATATTTTACTCGCTTAAGCCTAGTACTAAGGTCCTCGCTAAGCTAAATTTTGTATGAAAATTTAGCAATCTAAAAGATATTGGCCAAAATTTATCCTGCATTTTAGCGAGAGCAGGGGGTGAGTCTGGAGGGTGATTCTAACCTTTTCTCATACTTGAATGTCAAAATAATCGACTAAATGAAATGAACTTTTCTATTGATTTTTCGTGTTTTTATTCAGTTCAGCAAGCCTTGCATGACGTAGAATGAACTGAAAATGACACTTCACATTACAAATTCAAAATAATGTTTCGAGTTTAAGCACTTGTGATCCGCTAATTAGGTGTAGAATTTCCATTTACCAGTGTACAATTTTTGTCACAACCTCTGGGAGTAGTTGACTAATTTGTCGTATATTTAGTCGTGTTTTTTTACTTTTGTTCATCGAAAATTTATTATAGTTCATTTTTTGGTAGATAATAGCGAAGACACAAAATGAACAAAACAAAAGTAGACAACATATGTCAAAATTCACGTCATTGTAGATAGAACAAAAGATTTTGTAGAGGTTGATCCACGAAGTCTGGGCTGTGGATTCTTTAAAAAACCATCAGGCATGACCATAAAGAGATCAAGATTTTCCTGAGAACGGCAAGCGGAATATAACAAAA
Organism: Dioctria linearis; assembly: GCA_963930735.1. Taxonomy (NCBI): domain Eukaryota; kingdom Metazoa; phylum Arthropoda; class Insecta; order Diptera; family Asilidae; genus Dioctria; species Dioctria linearis. The sequence goes on along the minus strand of OZ005740.1, from coordinate 233,277,054 downwards.
TATCTTGTATAGATCGCAACGGCCGCAGTTTACATTTTTAACAGTAAACATAATAATAATATACCAGCGAATTTGCTAAGCAATAACATTTAAGAAATCTTATTCTAAGTACTTAACAAATCTTCAAAACATGTGTATAAAATCATAACATACAATAAATAATAAACTTTTATTCATAGCTTTAATTTAGTGGTGTTAATTGATGTACATAGATAATTCCTAAAAAATAGAGGAATAAAAAGAGTGTTAGAAAATAATGTTAAGCTTAAAAAATAATAAGTTCATTTTAATGTGTATTAGACCGGACTCGTGCTAAATGCATGTATAACGAGTATAAATGTTAGCCTAGCGGGGATTTTAATATCACAGAATCATCCCGGCTAGGGAATGCCTTTTTCTTTTAAATGTAATTGATGCACGTAAATTGAGTTAGGTAACTTTTTCTTTATCCTTGGTTCAAATGTAGTACAAACGAACCACTGATTTTGTTATTAGTATTTCACCATCGTAGAAACTAGTTTCGATTGTTACATTGCCGCTAAAAGAGAAAAGACTTAAATGAGTATTTTTTTAAAATTAAATTCTTGGAATTTAGATTTATAAACAATATGTTAGGCGAATACATATGCATTGCTAGCTTAAGACATAACTGCCTAAGTAGATCTACTATAGTATTATCGGACGTTCCGAATTTTAAGTTTCTAGAGGTCTAAACCTTTGTAAGGGAAGAAAAATAAAAAGTTATGATCCTAACAATTTTTGTAAAATTGATATGTAGTATTTTGCAGGGTCCTCAGCCATAGCCCCGAATACCAATAATCGAAAATTATCATTAATAAAATAAAAATGCTCAAGCTATATGTATTACCATCTGGAATTAAATTCTATTAAGATCTGATTTTCTTCATATTTGCACCAATTTAATGACTCGCACCCACCCACACACGTAACGATTGAAACTTAATTCCCAGCTCATGTCATGCTTGAGTAATATTTTTAAGCTAAGGTGACCCACTTACGAAAAATGAAAAAAAAAATTCCACCACCTACTCACTTTAAAACTTTTGCAGGCATCATTTGAGATTCTGGAGCAGCTTCAATTGTTGACTGCCATGCCATTATTCGTCCTTTCAAGAGAACTTTTTGATCCAGGCGAAAATTTTCCATTGCTTCAATTGTACTGAAATTAATTTCTCGTGAAACTGCACGAAGATCAAGGATTTTCACCGGCACCCGCGCTTCATGTTCAATATCAGCCGATGCGAAATCTTTATTTTCTTGCCAAATTATATTTCCACTATCAGCCCACTATCAGCGTCACGAAGAATCATCCAATTTCTATTAAAATATGTGTGAAATTATTTCCAAAATATGAGATGATATTGAAAATTTTGTGAAAACCAACATTTGAAATCCTCGTTGAATTTTGTCGCCCTTGCTTAGATCTTCGGTACTCATTTTTTATAGGAACTATAATAGAACACTTATTTGCTTTTTACTGTAGCTTAATTACAAGCAATAACATTTAATAGTTGGAGGTAATTATAAGAATATTACCCCTTCGTGCTTTCATACAATATTTTAGAAATTGTATAAATAATTAATTTATATGACAGCATTCACAGTTGTCAAAATCATTTGAAAATATATGACTATCTCTTTTTCCCGGTGATGGAATATCAATTAAATACCCTGCAAATAATCCGAGGGATATTAGTGGTGACATGCAGGGGTAATTCAAAAATTGAATTCGGAAATTTTTCAGTTGATTGCTCCAAGCTGGATATCTGTATATATCTAATCTGTGCCTGAGGCTTGCTTGGATGTGTTTCTGCCTTAATGACAACTCACTGAAGCTAGCCATTTTTTACAAATTATACTTTAAAACATGAAACAGCTGACATTATTCAATTTGTAAATTGACAGATCTAATCTTACCACACTAGTTATGTTGAAAAACTTTTTCACTACTTCGACTTTTAACGATGAGGTTCAAGAATACGAACGGTGTATACGATTCGTTATCAACCATTCGTTATATAACGAATACATTAAAACCATTCGTTATTCAAGAATAGGCGCACTGGCCGGCCTCACCAACTTTGACAGTTCTATAGAATATATGAGATTAGGTTATCAAGCTCCCAATGGAAAAGTTGGATAGACCGGCCAGGTTGAGGTTGAACTCGAGTAGGTCTACTTTCTACTCTGCTGAAACTTTGTCAGCTTTGACAGCTAATTTTTGTAATCAATTGATGCCACCTATGTTTACAGGAAAAAGTGTACGGGAAATTTGTTGAGAAAAGTTTTAAAAACATATTTATCGTGAAAATTTATTCCTGCTGTAGTAAATTATTACAAAATAATTTCAATTTTCAAGCCAATAGTCCAATTAAATGCTATCATACTGAAGTTGTCAAAGCTCGTATTGTGAGCTGAAGGCTCATCAGGTCGAGGTTCTTAAAGTTATACTGAGACCAAGGTTGGAAAAGCTAGCACTGTGTTTCGGCCTTAACTTCGAAATAATTTTATGGTCACATGTGAATGCACCATAAAATTTGCTAGTTACTCGGCTGACATCTACCGGTAAAAGAAGAAAACAAAACAGAGGTGAATAAAGACGAAAAAGGAGAGTTTGACACTTTCTGTCAAGAGAGTCTCGTTACATAATGAATGGAGGACAGACATTTTGGTACTGCAAAAAGAAGTTTTTGAAGAGATATAAAAGTTGTGTGTTCAGACACAAGCGATTGCTTAATGCATTGTAAAATCTTGGCGACAGCTAAATCCAAGAACGAAAAAATTGGTCCGTGGCGTGCTGCTGTGAGATTGCTAAATTGACACACGCATAACCTAAAAATTTACCACGCGTTTCTAGTGGTACGGGAATCTTAGCTCAGCCTGAGGACATCAGGAAATGAATGAACTTGTGCTTCAAGTTCCACGTTAGTGGCTGAGTTTTCGCACGTTGGTGGAAAGACGAGCGTGAGCCCCGAGAGAAGGAAAAATTTGGCTGTAAATACCCCTGGTATTGAATCGAGATAACCTGACTGCTGCTGAAAACCAGAAAATAACCTAATCATTTGGCTCGTTGTCCGCAGCTAAAATAATAAAAAGTACGATACTTGTAATCTATCCAGAGAGAGTACGTCCTCCCTGGACGCTACAAAGCGGAGCTCCGCATTCTGTTCGTGGATGACACCCCCATTTTTAAACAAAAATCTCTATAACAGGAAGCGCAGCACCTAAAACGCGCACCCAGAGTTTATTTTACGTCGTCTTATATTCATGTGCATCAGTTTTTTTCGGCAAGGGCGCACAGAGCTTATAAATATTGGAGTTGTAGCAGTCCTTTTTTCAAGAAACTCATTATCAATGTTCACACTGAATAAGTAGTTTTGCATCCATTTAGGAATGTACTTCAGTTATTGCGAGGAGCCGTAACCGCCGTACAAGCCATGAACAAAGTCGAAAAAAGAGAGCAGCCGGCCGGTCAGCAGGCGACATCCACAGTCTTCTTGCTTTGTCTTACGGCAGGAGTTTTTCATATAAAAGTTGCTTGTATTTTGTTCAAACGCTATAACTTCCATAAATTTGTTCTACATGCTATGTTTTTTTTTAAACTATTAGAAAGAAAACACATTTGGCTGCAATTTGCTTTAACTTCATTTTGGTGTGGGAGTAACAGTTTTGGGCTTTAGAACCTGTTTAAGATGAAATTTTAGTTTTTCCTCCATGACGAGTATACAAAAAGCAGTGAGAGTGAGCTCTTACTGCATGCTGTACCCGGCACGATAAGGCCATTAATGTGTCGGTGCCTTCATGGCTTGTATTATATTGCGGGGGTTACGGAGGAGCACACCAGGCTTCACGAGAGGCTCGCTACCAAACTATATTGATGATTTCATTGCTGATGAGAGAAGAGTAATACCATGTCGTTAGACAATTGATGAATCGGCCAAAATCGTAGCTGTATTTAGATGTAGTCCTTTGTATATTACAGTGTGACATTTAATTATCAGGGGAATTCCAAATAACGAAGTCTGAATGTAAGTTTTTCTTAAATATTTGTGTTTGATATTTCATTTTACAACTCTTTTGGCATAATTTATTTAAAAACATCTGTTCATTTACTATATCATGTAGATCTAAGGTACTCAATATCCCACTTTGGAATGTTCTAAGCTAATATTGAAATAGAGTACGTATATCTACATATATATACATATTCACATATCCAATAACGTAGAGGCAGTCTAGCTACAATTATTTATTACAATACGTTAATATGGCGTATAACTTATACAATTTTCTCATAATGAATTGTTTTGCTATAATAGACATATGTTGATATACCGCATAGCCTAGAATTACTTGTTTAATTTTCGCATAGTAAATTATTCTGATATATTAATATAGAATATAAATATATGAGTATATCGGACAGCTTAGAGTTACTATGTTTAACCTCCTCATATTGAATTAGTTTGCTGTGATATAGAATGAGTATATTGGTATAGCATATTGCTTGGAAGTACTCTATTTAATTTAATTTTTTCATCTGTCGTTTGGTGCCAGTGAAATCTTTATAGTGATGAGGTGCTGAAACTTTCGCAGCTTCTCTATCACTTTCCTGGAGCCCTCTTTTGAGGTGATGGTTGACTAGGTCCGCTCCTCCTCTAAAATTTCAAGTCAGCATAGGGAAGTAGTATATGGAGACTTTGGATACCAAATAACGTTGCATCTGTACAGAAGACCCTTGTCCCACTATAGAGTAAATCATATGAGAAATGGGCGTATGCACGGGAAAATGAAAGTTGATGAGACTAAAGTTGCTTTTTGTACCACTTGTGTGTAAAGTAAATGACTGAATTGGAATCAACTTCCAGAATATGGAGGTGTGTTTATACCGTGTGACACTATTGATCTGAAAAATGAGAGTAGAGTTGTTATGTTCGGACACATGTGAATACATGTAGTGTACCTGCTCAAGAGCAAGAGGTGGGTTTATATTTTTCGCGGGCGAATTTCAAATGAAACTTGTTTTTTTTCAGTGGCGAGGTTTTGTTTCCGTGTGGGAACCATAGGGGGCTAAGTTTTTGTTTACGTGGGGGACGATCGGGGCAACGTTTTTGTTTACGTGGGGAACGATCGGGGCAAAGTTGTTGTTTACACTCTGTCTTCGAGGGGGCCTGCTGGGGGCAAGGTTTGTTGTTTATATTTTTTTGTGTTGAAAGTGGCTGGTTACAGAGAGAAGCGGTGTATAAATGTTGGGTAAGGTAAGTTTTTGCGTCGTTTCGAATTAATGCGATGATCTGAAAAAAGGTCAGGCGAAGAAATAAAAGACGTGGTTAATAGCAGTCAAGTATTTTTATTACAATCAATGAACATTTTTTCATTTTTGAATGAATGAAAACTGAAGAAACTTGTTCTCCTCGTCTCTACTCGTTAAAACAATAAAATAATTTTGAATAGAGCTGATTTCATCCAGCTGTTTTTGCGTTTTTATTTTTTCGGAGAATCGATTTGGAAGGTATATGTATGAATTACCATCCAGGTAAACCGTTAATTTCTGGCCGTACTGCGTTTTCACGTACTTGAAATAGTTGATTTTATATTCCTTATCAATTTCCAGCTCTGCAAGTCTCAAAAGTTTATATGCTGGCTCGTTTCCGATTGTCGTCAACAATTCCGATGTGGAGTTTGCCTGAATTGGTTAATCATACTATTTTATTGACGTAAAAAGTTTTAAAACTATTATTTTTGACTCACCATGCTTTACAATAATATTATTTTAAAACTATGACCTTACGAATATTTCTTAAGAGCCAACAACTGTTGATATAGAACTGTGAAATATACACGAAAATTTCCGTTTTATATACAACAGCGAAAGTAAAAACAATTGGATTGGATTTTATTACTTTGTAAGCAAGACATACACTTAAACAGGGGAAACTAGGGTATATAAAAGGTAGACGAAAATACCGTCATTTTTATTGAAAGCGAACTTTTATAAGCAAACGTTGTGTTTATCACGAAATCTTGTGCGTATTTTAAAATCAAAAGCTGTAGTTTTATTAATCCTAGGTAGTGCGCAGAGAAAAAGGCAAAAGTAAAAAGTAAGAGTCATAATTTTGGAAGTAAATTAAAGTGCTAGTTTTTAATATATTGTTTTTTTTTGTTTTTTGTTACAGCAACTTCTCAGCAGTATCACCAGCCTTAATAGATTAATAAAATAACGGCGCCATGTCAACAGATAAGTTTTTAAATATTTTAGAACTAGTTGTAGAAAAGGGTGAAGAGTTTTTCCAATGCTTTTTAAGATCAGGGTTAAACCAAATGTTTGATAATAATGTTGCTTTAACATTAAAAGATATTTTAAAAGTACATACAATTATTTTTAAATATGCAATTTCTAATAAGGACTGCTTCCAAAACCTTTCTGTTCAAGTAACTCTTTCTACCTTAGAAAAGGTAAGCGTTTTATCCAGCCAAAACAAACCACACATTTCCGGCATAGTGGATATTTGTGAGTCTACTGTCAGCACCAACGTATTAGGAAATACGGATGATGTGGCTATACCTTCTTCTAGTATCAAACTCAGTGAAATAGTGCAGTCAGGTGGTGGGGACTTTATTAAAATATTATCTAAAGAAAATAAACATGCCAGGAAATTTAAAATGGATGGCGTAAGGATGACTTTTCAACTAAAAGATTCCTCACATCAAGACATTAATAATTTAATTGAATGGATGGAAAGGGCATTTTCTGAAATGATTAAAGAATTAGTTTTAAACAGCAATGAGGGAAGTCAAATAGCCTTGTCAGTTTCATTGCCAAATAATCCGGAAGTTAAACCGATATGGGTTAGTATGAGACCAGTAGATAAGATTAACGGTAAATTGATCGTAAATCTGATCTCTGATGTTAATCAGTCAAACTCCGTATTTTTTTCGGATGAAATATTGCAGGTCGAAGCCAATATAGTGAATTTTCCATATGGAGGAGGAAAATTTAGTAACTTCGAGAATGAAGCCGCTTACTTGAAAAACAAGAAAAGTCTGACAAATGTTAGTCAAAGCGGTTTTTTATGTCTTCAAAAATGTTTGTGTTATTCAGTAGAAATATCAAATCGCATCACCCTACCGAAAAATGTTCACGTAAGTTTGAAAACAAACTTCTTAGCCTTTCAAAAGTGTTGTGTAAGAATGCTTTAGTTCGAGTAACGGAAAATAAAGGTTGTTTATTATCAGATCTATATAAATTAAAAAAAAAATTAAAAGATTTTCAAATTGTGGTCTTTAATTCGTTAAAGGGAAATATGCTTTTTCAGGGGCCAACCCATTTTGAGCGGAATAAGAAAATTTATCTTTATTTTTCTGAAGCTGAAAACCATTTTTATGTTGTTAAATCTCCGACGGGGTTTTTTAATAAGAAATATCTCTGTGTTTTTTGTGATAATTTATATGATCATAAGTTTTACCACAAATGTGAAATGCAGTGTACATATTGTTATGTATCTCCCCCGTGTTTATTTGTGCAAGAAGTAATAAATTGTGAAAAATGTAAAAGATCCTTTAGGGGAACTGTGTGTTACAATAATCACTTAAAAAATATATTGAATAAAGAAACTATTTGCAAAACTTTACAAATTTGTAAAGATTGTGGTAAATTTGTCGATTATTCTAAAAGGCAGGAAATTCACATTTGTGGTGAGTTTTATTGTCAGAATTATTTAAATACGTTCCAGAAGATCACTTGTGTTTTATAAAAGTTTACAAAAAAAAGAAAAATACAATTTTTTTTTTTTCATATTTTTTGATTGTGAAAGCACTCAAAACAAACAATATCAAGAAAAATCTGATTCATTTGTACACAATGTAAACTTAATAATAGCCCAGCAGAATTGCAATGAATGCTATATTTCGGATACTAGAGACGATGGTGATTGTATTAAATGCGGCAAACGCGAACATATTTTTAAATATCAAAACGAATCTGATAATATAGTAGAAAAATTTGTAGATTACTGCTTTTTGTACAGACCTTTTGCAACTCAAATTATTTGTATTGCGCACAATTTGCAATCTTACGACGGACACTTTATTATATCAGAACTGATAAAAAGAAAACTAAAAGTTGTACCAGTCATGAATGGGTCAAAAATTATGAAAATTATTTGTAGGCGTTTAATTTTTATTGATTCATTAAATTTTCTACCGTTTGCATTATCAAAACTACCCAAAGTTTTTAATATTCCAAAGATCAAAAAAGGATATTACCCTCATTTTGTTAATACTTTAGATAACTGGAACTATGTAGGACAAATTCCATCTACAAAAATGTATGCCATTGACGCAATGAAGACAGATGAAAGGGAAATCTTCTGCAAATGGTACGACAACCAAATAAAATCCAAGGTAATTTTTAATAATCAGGGCGAATTAATAAGTTATTGTCGAAATGACGTCAACATTTTACGAGAGAGTTGTTTAACTTTTATGAAGGATTTTTTAAAAATAACACAAATAAATCCGTTTACGGAAGCTCTTACAATTGCATCAACAGTAATGCTAGTATACAGAAAAAAAACTTTCTAAAAGAAAATGTGTTAGGTATTATGCCTAAAAACGGGTATATTAGAAATTCGAATCGGTCTAAAATGGCTTACATTAGAAAACAGCAAAGTTGGGGGGAAAATTAAACACGTAGAAAATTATGGTGAAGTAAAACTACCAAAATGCGGCTTTAAAGTTGACGGGTTTAATCCGGATACCAATACTGTTTATGAATTTTTTGGATGTTTCTTCCATGGCTGTATACTGTGTTTCAAAAACCGGACTTCAAATAAACTTCAATTCCAGAATCTTGATCATCAATATGAAGGCACGTGTAAAAGAATTGAACTAATCAAACGTGCAGGGCTTAAAATAATAACAATGTGGGGGTGTTATTTCAAACAGTTTTTAAAAGAAAATCCGGAAATAAACCAATCTTTAGATAACGATTTAAAAAGTCATGTACTTTCCCTTAACCCGCGGGAAGCTACAACAGTAGGGCGTACTGAGCTATTTGCTGTTTATTATGAAGCAAAGGCTGATGAGAAAATTAAATATTTGGACTTTACAAGTCTCTATCCGTATGTAAATAAATATGCACCTTATCCTGTTGGGCATCCAAAAATATTAAAACACGGGGATGTACCTTCCGCGGAAGATTTGATAAAAATGCATGGGTTTGTTAATGTAGAATTTTGCCCCCACAAAATATTACTATTCCTGTTCTTCCCACTGACTTATAACAATGGACTGAGCGATTTGCTATTTCATGTGGCACAACAAATATTGTGTTTCTGTATATCACCGTTAGAGCACCCTTTAAAACGATTACATAAAAAACATGTAAAACTCAACCAATCAGATGAAATTTTACACCCGTAAATCGAATTTAATTAAAAAAATATATTTTCTTATGCCCAAGTGATATTTTAATCGGTTATAAGGAATTAAACTCATTCCGACTTTAATTTTCAAAAGTTATTCTTAACTGAATCCTGCTTATGGGCAAGAGAGACGGAGCATAGTAAACACTATCTTTACCTTATTCCTTCTGCGGTGATTGCTTCTGTAGCCAACATAAAAACATCAAATGGCATAAGCAAATGTTCCAGAATGCAATATTTTGTGTTGGTAGCTCCAACTCTGCCATAGAGCGAAAGAGAGAACTATAAAACTTGTGCCATGCTTTCCTATAGGAAAATGACAATACGCTCAGTCAATTGTTAGAAGTCAGTGGTTCTTCCTCTTAAAATAAACAACATATTAATATTCTTAATTCTTCTTCTTCTTAATATTCTTCATCAATGCCCACACACTGAAACTGATAGAATGTTATTAGGTACTTGGGTAATTCCTGAAGTTGCCCTAGCAGTTAAGCAAGGGTATGAAATAATAGATATTTTTGAAGTTTGGCAATATAGCTACACTCAATATGCTCGTGAAACAGAACAGGGAGGTCTATTCTCCGAATATGTTAATACGTTTTTAAAGCTAAAACAAAAAGCTAGTGGTTGGCCTAGTACATGTAATACTGAAGATGAAAGAGAACTGTATATTCAGCAGAATGAAAAATACGAAAATATTCTTTTAGATAAAACAAAAATCGAAAAAAATTCCGGGTAAAGACACGAAGCAAAACTATGTCTTAATTCTTTGTGGGGAAAATTTACCCAAAGAGGGGACAAAATGCAAACAACTGTTGTAACTAGTTTTAAAGATCTTTCTGATTTTATTGAAAGTCCGGGAATTGAGTTATCATCCATTTATGTAATAAATAATGATACATTATGGGTTAACTGGCGACATATTCAGCAAGATCTAGATGTAGTTGGTCATGTGAATATTCCTATAGGGGCATACATATACGACATCTTATGCTCGTATGAAATTATATGGGGTACTAGAAAAACAAAATCGTGTTTTATACTGCGACACTGATAGCGTAATTTTCACTGAAAAAATGAATGAAAACACGTTTGAAACATCTGAATTTTTGGGTGGACTAACAAATGAGCTGGAATGTTATGGAAAAAACGCGTACATATCTGAGTTTGTAAGCATTGGAGCTAAATGTTATAGTTTGAAAATTAAAACAACTAGTGGTTTTGAGTACGTCACCAAATGTAAAGAGGTTTCGTTAAACTTTAAAAATTCTCAAATGATAAGTTTTGATAAAATGAAGAAAATTGTTTTTGAAGAAACCGAGCCTGTAAAAATAGAAAATAAATGTAAAATTAAACGAAAATTACCTGGTGTGATTGTATCTGAACCGGAAACAAAAAGAATTAGATTTACATTTGATAAAAGAGTAATTCAGCTGGATGGTTTTTCTTATTCTTACGGTTTTAAGAGCACCAGAATGTAATATTTATAAGATTTGAATAATTTATTGTAATTAGACAAATAGAATATTTTTAGTAATTGCAAAAATTAAAATAATCATAAATATGACAACTGTTATAGGAAAAAAAATGTACATAGTTTATGATAGTAATTGTATTTGTTAAATAGTGTTGAAAATTGTTATATTATTTCCGAGAAACCTACATATATAAGGCCTTAAAACGTATATTTAAATATCTGTTTGGTATTTCCTTTCTGCAGTAAAAGACATGAGTTCGGACAGTGTTGTTTTAGATATACAGTTTGTCACCGGAGTTAAAGGCCAGCTGTTTGCTAAGGAGTTGTCGTTCTTACAACACGGATCGCTTAATCCAACCTTATATTATTTCAAACCTCCATACCCGTATAAAATTGTCAGCAAAAGCTCGTTGGCAGAATGATTACAATTTCAACCGAATAAACGGGTTAAGATGGAACGCTGGTACTATTAATTACAACAATCTACCTGACATACTGACGAAATTATCAAATTCAACAATTTATGTAAAAGGACTTGAAAAGGAAAAATTTATTCAGCAATATATTCCTCAAGCTAAAATAAAACAACTTGAAATACCAAAACTAAACAACCTCATACAATTTGAAGTATATTGTGAAATTCATGGAAATTTATCTGCTGTACGTTGTGCTGTTAAAAATTGTATTAATATTTATATATATTTGTTAGTGAATAAAATAATTAAATAAAACACTTTTTATATTTATTTTATTTCATTTATTTGTAATCGAAATTCATTGCATCAAAAATTAGATTTGCAATACAATACATTGGTATTTCATAAAAAAGTCTCGAATAATTTAAGTGTACATAAGAAGTTCGACTGGGAATAAAAAAATCTTCACATGGTAATTTTAATACATTTTTCTCTTTACATTTGTCAGCATACTTTTTATAATATTCCTTAAGAGCTTCAGAAGCGTTGTTATTGTGAAACATGACAATATTGAAGAATTTCATCATTTCAAATATTTTATAAAGCTCCGCTTGCGATAGTATAATGCTGCCACTATTGACGGGGATCGTGTATTCGTTTTTTAATTCGGTCTGATTTGCTGGAAGCGTCCCTTCCACTTTGGTTTTTAAATCGTTGAGATTCTCGTAAACTGCCAACCATCCGGAATAAGTTGTTGATATCGGAAAGAGGCCATGCCGATGAAACACTATTTACGCTTCGAACGATAAAGGGTCAAACCCCAGTATTACTTTCCGGTTATGGCAATCGTCCAAATGGTACGTGTAGTTTAACAAGAGATTTTCACCGGCTATTTCTGCTGCATATTTAGACAACTTCCTTTTCTCTTTTACGGCTGCTTCACCTTTGGACAACTTCTTTTTACCTTTTGTGGGAGTCCTTTGTTTTTTACGTGATGGTTCCATCTTAATCAAATCACACTGTTACGCTGAATACAAAAACAGCTAGGGTTTAGGTTTTTATAGTTTTGATCTCAGGCTTGCAAGACTGGCTACAAAAATCCCCTCCAGATTGTGGATGCTTTTTTTTTTTTTAGATATATGATACGGTATAAATTAACAATTTTGTTATCATTTAAACTTAGATCGTTCGAATCAAACTGTTTTAAAAAAGTCTTAAATCTCCGTCCTCTGCATCGAGAATATAGAAATATACAACAATAATGTCCACAGGTTGCTGAAAACTGGCTTTGCAGTCGTTTTTTATTGCTACAAAAAGAGCTTGAATTAGCTAATAAAAATTTTCGAAAAAACCTGTTGGTGGGATACTTTCCAAAAGAGTCAAAGTACTCTGCAGGGCCTTGTTTTGGGAAATAAAAGGCGACCCAATGAGTTCCGCCTTTATGTGCAGGATCAGCACATGCAGGTTTTTTTTATTTTTTGTGGCAGATGACTGCATGGAAAAACACCTCTAAAATATTAGTTTGTCGTGCGGTTATTTGTTAACGCCTTTGCAAGCTCAATCGTGTTCATTCCTGTTCAGCAGAAATGACGGCTTCCACGTCAATGACTTTGGTGTGAGATATAACGTAGTTATTTATAAATTCTTTAGTTGTATCTCCGCGAACAAATACGATGTTAAATTTTGATAGAGTTTTTTTAAGATCTTCATCCAAACGCTTGAGCTTGAGATTGCCAAATTTATTTATTTGTTCAGTACATTCTGTACTAGATGTAAGATACTTGAAAATTATTTCTTTCGCAAAAGACTTATTCTGGGCAGCGAATCCAGCAAAAGAAACTCTTTTTAAGAAGGTTAAGTGCCCTCCGGAGAAGTAGTCCACATTTACCAAACAGTAGGTCATTATAGATTACGTATTTAAGCACAATGATCATTTAACCTGCCTTATATAGGTTTTTAAAAGTTGGTGTACACATTTTTATCTTTAGCTATATCAAGGCTGCTATCATATTCTGCATATACTATACATGTCACGGTTGTTTTTAGTGCTTCTTTAAATCTTCCTTCAATTCTAACCGTTCCCTGATTCAATAGATTTCCACACGTTGAATTATATGAGAGATCTGTTGTTAAATCAAAAGCAAGTAGAAAACATCCGTTGTCAAAGAATTTTTTTGTAATTTGGTGTCCTTTATCGAAATAATGTTGGTTCCTTTAAACAATGTAATATACCCTCGAGTGCTGGCAGGATTTTCTTTTGAATAATCAAATTCTAGAGGTTGATTTGGTACCTGTACGCCGTTCACCGATACGTTAAACCTGGTGATGTTGTTGTGCTTGAAGTTGTAAGAATTTTTTGTTCGTTTTCCGTTATATGCATCGTTGTCAACCATGCCAAAGACTAGTAGATTTGGCAATTGTCCTATAACCACATTGTCCAATGATAATGTATATGTATTTGCGGGTATTGTATACGTCTTAACTTCAACTCGTTTATACGGATATATAGCGTTGTAGCGTTGGAGAACAGCTTCATGAGCCAGCAAGATGTTAGGATTGATAGTTACATGATTCATGTACATAGTTGCTTCTACTATCTTAACTCGTGGGGAATTGTCATCATCTTTTGACCAAAGGTAAAATTCGTGTTTTTCGAGTGCTAAAACTGCCCGTAACACCGTTCATTAATAATTTATCTTGATTAAACATATCGCCGTGAATCTTTCCGATCAGCTCAACAACATTACTTTTATCAAACAGCTTTTGTCTTGCCAAATAACCTTCATTTAGCTCTGGGTTTTCAACTACCTCCATATTATTTTGATCGAGATACCAGCCAACCGATTGCAAATGTGTTGAAGCGGCATCTTTTCCTTAATTTAATAAATTCTCAATATAGGCTCTATAGTTGTAATTGTTATCAGTTTGAGCAACTGGTTTTCCATTTAAGTAAATTGTACATTGACGGAAAAGTGAATGGAGTATGTTATTTTCATCACATCGTTGGTTTTATCCGGTTTAGTTTTTTCGATATCTTCGCCTGTGTAAAGTTCTTCTTTTCCATCCTTGATTTTAACCAGTTGTAATATCAATCGAAGGTATATGCTTGATAAGTCTCGATATGTGTCAGCGATACAAATTCCAATAGCGACGAGTTATCTAGAGAAGCTATAGGTTTATAAGATACTTCTTCAGTTTTTAAGATACTGCTTTGTGCAGGTGGTGTAGAGAAAAGGTCTAACTCAGATTTCATGCATTCGTTGTATGAAGGCATGTTGTCTATTTATCAAAAAAATCTAACACGCGTTTACGTATCTTACGTTTGCCTTTAATAGATGCTCTTTTAGCTGTTTTTTGTTTTTGAACCTCTTTTAGCGGACTTTTTTGACTTTGAAGCTGCAAAGGGGCTGCGTCTTTTTATAAGCATGCGACTGCTACTTCCTGCACCACCCATGCTTCCAAACAGCTTATTTATACCTTTCTGTGATAGTTCTTCGGCAGCCTCTTTTCCCTGTTCTTTTAAATTAAAGGTTTACTACCTGCTTCTTCTAAAATAGCTTTTCCTGTTTTAATTACTTGTTGCTTCAAAGCTTTTGCCCCAGATGTAACCAAAGGCTGTAAATATCGTAATAATCCGCTGAAAAAACTACCAATTCCTCTTCCACGCTGGTAAATATGAGGAGATCGATATAATTGTCCAATATCCGCTAAACCACCGCCACTTTGAATTAAATAATATTTAGTATAATATGAATTCATTTCCGAAGTTATACAAAATGCTCTTAACTTCGCACTATGTTAAATTGGTTGTTATATGATTATTTATGTATAGTTTGGCTTGAAATCAATTAACTCCCCTTGCTGATTAGTTATTTTTATAGAAATATTTTCGATAAACGTTTTTTCAATAGGACAGTAATCTACATGTTGAAATCTTATTGTACTTTCACATTCTTTTAAAGGTATTATACGTAAGTATCGTACTAACTGATCACCCATAACTCTTGGCTGAATAATATCAGTGTAGACATAAATTATATAGTTTTCATAACAGTCCTTTGCTGTTTGCTGAGACTCTTGCGGTAACCATACTGCCCAGTCCGTAACTGATCTTTCCAGTCTATTACATAAGTGTGTCTATTATTGACATATGCTCCTGCCGTAATCCTGCCGTGTTAAAAGATTCTTTTATTTCTGACAATATGGCGTCAGGCTCACGCCTATTTTCAGGTGTTTGGAGAAATATATCCGTAAAGAAGTTGGACAGGTTGTCTATATTAGTATCAATAGGTACAGGTGTAGTTAAATATTCGCCGGAGCTTTGCTTTTCGTATGGAACATCCAAAATATTGCTACCTTTAATAATTTTTCGCTCTTCGGACGGTTTAGCATTAATTGAATCTTTATTCAATCTATTCAAGATGTTAAAAATCGTATCCTTAATTTGAATAATTATCTTTTGTTTTTCTTGTTCACTAAGAGTTTGATCATCAAAGTGTACATTTGATATAAAAAGCGTATAAGATCTTTAACATTAAGATGAGATGGTAGTGGTTTTTTTATTTTGATTGTGACTCCCAAATCTTCCAACCGCAGTTCAAATACATCATGTACCCTATTGCCACCAGTATTTTTTTCTGTCTCACGAGCTCTTTTGATGCTAAGCGCTGGATGTGTGTAATTGTCTTGTCGAATCTTGTATGATAGCGTACTTTCTATTCTGTCTAGGAATTTGTCCAAATACATCATCAACAAAGGCTTCAACTGACTCATAGTTTTTATATTTTAAAACAAAATTTTCTGAAGCCCTCTTACCCTGATATATGTGTAATGTAAACTCGTCTGGATCCTGTTTGTAGGTTACTTCAGGTATAACACTATCAAAAAAGTCAGCTTCTAACCGATCCCACATCTTTTTCTTAACATCATCCAAGTACATGGTATACCATGATGGTGAAATAGCCTTATAAAATGTTAGTGGGAATGCAGAAAAATTTACTTGACCTGCTCTGTAACTAGCTTGCTCAAGATTCTCTTTAGTCCACTCAAGTTTAACGGTTTCATTTATTTTGATGCTAAGTGATTTGATTTTTTCTATGCTGCTCTCTTATTTCTTTCAACGGATCAGACGCATCACGCCTTACCCTTTTAACATTACTCTGATTTACTTCTTCAGTTGTATTTCGCTTGACTCCCCCTTTTATGTAAAAGCTGATAGCGTATTTTCGGGATAAAATTCCATGGAATTGTTACTTAAAAGGCATATGTAAAAGTCATTATCTTTTATATCTACAGGCATTTTTAAATTCTTTTCCAATCAACGTTCGGTACACTTGAGAATTGCTGCTTGCTGATTATTATTACACGTTTTCCCAAGTAATTGCTGCTATGCTGGCACTTCTAGTTTTTGCTGCGCTTTTTAGGCGATCACTTTGTCGGACAACTTTCTTAACTGGCAACGAAAGCATATATTGACTGGGATCTAGCAGAGACGGCCTTACTATATGTAGATTGATTTTTGGATGGTTTTTACCTTCGTCACCTGTAGTACTTTCCGTGTCGAGTTCTTCTAATATGTTCGCAGCTTCATCTATACTCATCTCTGCAGGTACAGTGTACGGGGTTATACCATCCCCAGCTGTGATTACTTTATAATCTTTATCGCGATACTTGGTTTCAGAAAACGTCTTATAAGATGTTTACATCGCCACGAAAATAAGAGTTTTCGATGGATGAAGGAGTTTTCGCTGAAAATACCACCGAAAACGTATGTTTCTTCATACAATTCCAAAACAGCTTGAGAAGTAGTTTTCGGCAAAAACAAACTCCAAAATAAGAAAAGCAGAGACCACAACCTAATTTGGCCTGACATATATAACATGGCAAAGACACTTGCCATGTGTTCTATGTTACAATCCATTTACAAAGCTCAAGAAGAAGAAGAAGAAGAAATTGTTTTCATGTACCAAAAGCAAAACAGTTTTCTTGAGGTTAGAGGTCAGCATATGAAAAAGTTTGTATTTAATCAATTCAGAAAATGGAGTAAAATAACCCGAAAAAGAGAAAATACAAAAAAAGAAAGATTTGGTCTGAAAAAGAGGAAGAGTTATTGGTACTACTATGGATGGAAAGAATTGATCAGCTACGCGGACAGCGTAAAAACAGTCATGTGCTTAAAGGAATCAAAACAGAACTTAAAACCAGAAATATAAACGTATCCATTTAGGAGATTCAATATAAAATGCACAATTTGACGAGTCGATATCGGTAAATATGACTTGTGTTTTTATAATTTGTTTTTGTTTATATGCCATATGGTTTGTCAAATGCAGGGCTGAGAAAAAGAAAATCGGTAGCTCCGGTGGCTCTCCTTCGACTTGGTCCCTTTACAAAAAGATTCATGCATTTATTGGAGGTTTTAAAAGAAATAATATAGAATTATTGATGGAAGATAGCATTATGGACGGTAAACAAACCAACGAATTTCAGATAAATAATAAAATTTATTCAAAATGTTATTTTTAACAGGTAATCATTTACCACCATCCACTTCACACCTGGAAAGTTCGCAAAATGTTGACATTTCTTCGCAATCCCTTTCTGAGATCGAATTTGCTTCAGAGACGCTAAACATGTCCATAGGTGTAGCGTATTCCCCTTACGCTACCCCTTTTCTCCCTCCCTTCGTCGTTCTCTTCTTTTTCTTTTTTGGCTTCTCTACCTTCTGTAGAGAAACCCCCATAATTCTCCCAGGATACCTGAAAAGGGGTGAAAAAGTACATTTTTGAGAAGTAGCCGTATGCTACTTCTCCATATTACAATTCTTGAAAAAGAAAAAATATAAACACACTTTCAAGAAGTAACCCTATGCTACTTCTCCATACAAATAACAACCCTGAAAATAAAAGTCATACATTTTTGAGAAGTAGCCCTATGCTACTTCTCCGTATTATAAAATTCCTGAAACCCTGCAGAATACAAAAAAAAGAAGAAAAAAAATTTACTCTTCAACGAAAAATCCCGATTCGTGCAGAACTCGCACAAATTGGAATCTTACTTATAAGAACCTGAAAAGAAAGAAAAATTTTATTTTTTGCCCAAGCGAAAAATTATATTTTTTGCCTAAGCGAAAAATTATATTTTTTGCCCAAGCGAAAAATTCCAACTCACGCAAAACTAGCACAAATTGCAATTTTTCGTTCGAAACAGACTTTTCGAAACGGTAATTCGCCTAGCTGTAAAGCATAACGCGATACCATCACGCCATGTGTTACAGCAAGCCATCGAAAATTCCAACAAAAATGTGTACTCACAGTCAACATTTTTCTGCTACCAAAGTACAGGGAAACGAATACACACACACCCGCACTCTGGCAGCGACACGAAAACTTCGAACGAGAGGCAAGCGATACGAAATCGCACGGATCAAACAGTACGATTGCTAAACAATGATTCTCGGCTTTGGGTCGGTAGTCGGTACGGCTTCGAGCGGTGGATGTTCGTCTGCGGGTGGCGACGATTCGAGATTCGAGAGGCTTGCTGGTTGACGGTGGCTGGAGGAAGTCAGTCGGTGATGAGTTTTTGAACAGTCGAGAAGTAAAGCTAGTTGAGGCGGTTAAGTTGTTTTAGATAATATTTTTTTCTTGCTTTTGTGATTGGGCTCTGGTCTTGACGACGACGGATTAGCTTTGGCACGAAAGACAGTATAGCGCGCGGATTTTTCCTTTTTTTTTGTCTTTTGTCTACTCGGATTTCCTTTGGGTACGGTCAAGATATTTCGTACCTGGAATAAAGTGATTAGTGACATATTGCTGCCAATTATCAGTTTTAGATAAAATTACCTGCTGTTTGAATCAGCGGACGTATCTGTGAAGACAATTTTTTAGTGATTAGTAACGTATTTCTGCAAATTATCAGTTTTAAATGCAATTACCTGCGGTTTGAATCGGCAGATGTACCTGTGAAGAAAATTTTAGTGATTAGGAACATTTTTCTTTTTCTGCGATAATCATTGTTAAATACACTTACCTGCTGTTTGAATCAGCGGATGTATCTGTGAAGAAATTTTTTAGTGATTAGTAACATATTTCTGCAAATTATTAGTTGTAAATGCAATTAACTGCGGTTTGAATCGGCAGATGTACCTGTGAAGAAAATTTTAGTGATTAGGAACATTTTTCTTTTTCTGTGATTATCAGTGTTAAATGCACTTACCTGCTGGTTCAATGAGCACAGTTACCTGTGAAGAAAAAAAGTTTTAGTGATTAGGAATGTTTTTCCTGCAAATTATTACTAGTGTTAAATGCAATTACCTGCTGTTGGAATGAGCAGATGTGCCAGCGAAGAAAATTGTAGTGATTAGAAACATTTTTCCTGCAAATCATTATTAGTGTTAAATGCAATTACCTGCTGTTGGAATGAGCAGATGAGCCTGCGAAGAAAATTGTAGTGATTGGAAACATTTTTCCTGCAAATCATTATTAGTTTTAAATGCAATTACCTGCTGTTTTGAATCAGCAGATGTACCTGAAGAAAAATTTAGTGATTAGAAACATATTTCTGCAATTATCAGTGTTAAATACAATTACCTGCTATTGGAATGAGCAGATGTGCCTGCGAAGAAAATTGTAGTGATTGGAAACATTTTTCCTGCAAATCATTATTAGTTTTAAATGCAATTACCTGCTGTTGGAATGAGCAGATGTGCCTGCGAAGAAAATTGTAGTGATTGGAAACATTTTTCCTGCAAATCATTATTAGTGTTAAATGCAATTACCTGCTGTTGGAATGAGCAGATGTGCCTGCGATGAAAATTGTTGTGATTGGAAACATTTTTCCTGCAAATCATTATTAGTTTTAAATGCAATTACCTGCTGTTGGAATGAGCAGATGTGCCTGCGAAGAAAATTGTAGTGATTGGAAACATTTTTCCTGCAAATCATTATTAGTTTTAAATGCAATTACCTGCTGTTTGAATCAGCAGATGTACCTGAAGAAAAATTTAGTGATTAGAATCATCAATTATCAATGTTAAATACAATTACCTGCTGTTGGAATGAGCAGATGTGCCTGCGAAGAAAATTGTTGTGATTGGAAACATTTTTCCTGCAAATCATTATTAGTTTTAAATTCAATTACCTGCTGTTGGAATGAGCAGATGTACCTGAAGAAAAATTTAGTGATTAGAATCATCAATTATCAATGTTAAATACAATTACCTGCTGTTGGAATGAGCAGATGTGCCTGCGAAGAAAATTGTTGTGATTAGAAACATTTTTCCTGCAAATCATTATTAGTTTTAAATGCAATTACCTGCTGCTTGAATCAGCAGATGTACCTGAAGAAAAATTTAGTGATTAGAATCATCAATTATCAATGTTAAATACAATTACCTGCTGTTGGAATGAGCAGATGTGCCTGCGAAGAAAATTGTTGTGATTGGAAACATTTTTCCTGCAAATCATTATTAGTTTTAAATTCAATTACCTGCTGTTGGAATGAGCAGGTGTGCCTGCGAAGAAAATTGTAGTGATTGGAAACATTTTTCCTGCAAATCATTATTAGTTTTAAATGCAATTACCTGCTGTTTGAATCAGCAGATGTACCTGAAGAAAAATATAGTGATTAGAAACATATTTCTGCAATTATCAGTGTTAAATACAATTACCTGCTGTTGGAATGAGCAGATGTGCCTGCGAAGAAAATTGTAGTGATTAGAAACATTTTTCCTGCAAATCATTATTAGTTTTAAATGCAATTACCTGATGTTTGAATCAGCAGATGTACCTGAAGAAAAATTTAGTGATTAGAATCATCAATTATCAATGTTAAATACAATTACCTGCTGTTGGAATGGGCAGATGTGCCTGCGAAGAAAATTGTTGTGATTAGAAACATTTTTCCTGCAAATCATTATTAGTTTTAAATGCAATTACCTGCTGCTTGAATCAGCAGATGTACCTGAAGAAAAATTTAGTGATTAGAAACATATTTCAGCAATTATCAGTGTTAAATACACTTACCTGCTGGTTGAATGAGCAGAGTTACCTGTGAAGAAAAAAGTTTTAGTGATTAGGAATATTTTTGCTGCAAATTATTACTAGTGTTAAATGCAATTACCTGCTGTTTGAATGAGCAGAGTTACCTGTGAAGAAAAAAGTTTTAGTGATTAGGAATATTTTTCCTGAAAATTATTACTAGTGTTAAATGCAATTACCTGCTGTTGGAATGAGCAGATGTGCCTGCGAAGAAATTTGTAGTGATTAGAAACATTTTTCCTGCAAATAATTATTAGTTTTAAATGCAATTACGTACTGTTTGAATCAGCAGATGTACCTGAAGAAAAATTTAGTGATTAGGAACAGTTTTTTCTTTTCTGCGATTATCAGTGTTAAATACACTTACCTGCTGTTTGAATGAGCAGAGTTACCTGCGAAGAAAAAAGTTTTAGTGATTAGGAATGTTTTTCCTGCAAATTATTACTAGTGTTAAATGCAATTACC
The DNA here is from genome assembly GCA_963930735.1 of Dioctria linearis. Lineage (NCBI taxonomy): Eukaryota > Metazoa > Arthropoda > Insecta > Diptera > Asilidae > Dioctria > Dioctria linearis. Next base: position 233,255,213 of record OZ005740.1, on the reverse strand, counting down.
TGCTGTTGGAATGTGTTCAATGCACCTACCTGCTGTTTGGATGTACAGATTTATTTTATTTTTTTGTTAGCTATTGATGGACATTATAATCTCGTTCAGCTAACCAAACATAATCAACCGGTTTCCTTTTCTTGAATATTTACCTGTGCCGGAAATCTTTTATTTTTGTGCGTAAGCAAGATACTGCTTTCCTTGCTTGGTTACTTTTCCGTGTCACTTTTTGTAAAGAAAAAAAGAGAACTAGTTACCACTTGGGCCCGCATCCGCCATTCATCGTTCTTTTTTTGTCGTTCTTCAAATTGTATTGAGCTCAGTAGTGGAGTGGAAAAATTTTGATAGTGAGCTCATAACATTCAAGAATCCTAGTTAGGAACCACATATCCGAAAGCACCCAACGAGGTGAAAAGGATAATAAAAAAGAGGTCAATGTACCCACACACACAAAACAACAGGAGGTAAAATAAAAGCAGAGGCAGTAAGCAGCTGTTCCGGTTAGACACGTGAACGACGCCGAAGGGTGCACCCTACTAACACGACACCAACTTTGTCCAGCGACGGAAATATCAGGGTAATAGTACGTTACAGATATAAGTCCTTATTATGTTAAAAATTTTGTCACTATATTTGATACTTACTTAATGGTCGATTTTGTTTGTTTTGGTTTTTTTTCTTGGTCATACCGTTCAAAACGGTCTAGTTTTAAGGTCAGGTTAGTAGTACTTTAAATTATCATATACCTATTTATTAAGAAAGAAGGATGAGCGGTGGTTTACGGCAACCATAAAAGTAAAAGGAATTATAGTAATAAAAGTGGAATGAGAATGACTAAAACGAAGTAAGGAATAGAGAAAAGAACAGGACTGTCAATAAACGTAGGCATATTCGCCATCATAATTCAGAATCTTAAAATTTCCTTTTATTATCCTCTTATTGCGTTCAATTTCCAAGAAAGGTGTTACATAATGCTACGCAGGTAACTTCCACCACGTGGGGTGTCGGTATGACGGGACGACAGGGGTGTGGTTCAGCGTAACACACACCTAAATGGGGCCGAGCTTTTTTCTACGGGTTTGGAGGCTTGGCCAGGGTGGATGGGGGCGATTGGGCCAATATAACCCAAAGCAGGGGTCTCACCAACATCGGAGATCCCCCCTCTCAGCTCTCTCTCTCTCTCTCTCAACCAGTCCATCTGCCAGCGTTGAAAATTTTCCGGGTGAATTAGCACTTGTTCGGCGTCGCTGAGGTCTTCTGTTCTCCTTCTTTTTGCAGCATTTAAATCAAATAAATTTTCTTCTTTCTAGGCTTTCAGGTTCCACAAGGAGAAGGAAGCCTGTATTAGATCTTTTTTTTCTGTCTGTCTGTCCGTCTGCAGTCATACACTCAAGTCCTTTTTTTTATTGTCCGTCCGTCTGTCCGGTCAAACATTTTTCCTCTTCACGCACAGCTTAACAAGCATAGAAGGGATGTGGGTGGCAAGGACTCCCCCTAGCCGACTGATCGCTGGCGGCAATTGCTGTGCAGCCACCCACGCATATCCTGGATGTGATTTTTTTGTAGGAAAGAGGTGTCGGATGCGGTATGCATCTACATTCAGGTACAAGTGGATGTAGGTAGATTTGTCGGCTGACAAGCTCTTCGTTACAAATGGCGCCCAAACGGTTTTTATGGTCTCTAGTCAAGCTTCATTGGCTAGAGTACAAGTACCATTTCTTGTTTAATTTTTGATTATTTCTGGTCGCCCATTTGTCGTTACAAATGGCGCCCAAACGGTTTTGTTTTGGTCTCTAGTCAGGCTTCACTTGGCTAGAGTACAAGTACCATTTCTCGTTTAATTTTTGATTATTTCTGGTTGCCCATTTGTCGTTACAAATGGCGGCCAAATTGGACTTTTTTTTCTGGCCTTTAGTCAAGCTTCTCTTGACTGAAAAGCAATTACTATTTTAAGAATCACTTCTTAATTTTTGTTACCATTATTAGATCTTTCTTTTCTTTTCTTTTTTCTTCCTCTTCCCTGTAATGGAAGGCCTCAGTATTTTAAACTGACTCAAGAGATTTCGGTTTACTTCAAACTGGTTTGTCGATGAAACTTATGCTATCTTTCGTTTGCAACAGTGTGTGACCGGTCGTCGGTTGCCTGGCGGGATGCAGGGCGCTGGGTCTACGCAGAGCTCGTCTTGCTTCTGTAAAGTGCGTTACTTTCATGATAGCTCCTTCTTGGCTCTCGTTAGGCCCGACCTTTGTATCGCGGCTGGGTCACTCGACCATGGTCCTGGCCGTATGTGCGATGGTAAATTGCCTTCGGTCAAGTCTAAGTCAATTTCAACCCTAAATTTAACGGTTTCCTGTGTTCAAGTGCTCATCTCCTCGGAAACAAGCGAGTCTTGTGCGCGAGGCGTACCACTTTTGAAGCCAAGCTTCGGCTCGTGGACGCCGAGATGACGACCACTTGACAGTTTTACTTGCATGACGAGCTGGTCAGCTGACCCAAACCTGGCAAGTTGTTGAACGATGTTCTTCTTTGGATTCTGTCCTTGTCGGGACCTTGGAGTCAGCTTACCGGTTCTAGTGTGTAACCTCGCACCAGATTTCTTTTTTTATTTGTTCAAACCCCTCGTCCCTGATTATGATTCTATAATTCCTCTTGATGTTTCCTAGTGCAAAGGTGAGCGGTGGTCAGTCAATGTTGTATGCGACGCATACGTTTTTGAAATTAATTCCGCTTACATCTGCTAGTTCCAGGGAGAATTATTAAAGTTCTACGTTGTTTCGGGCTGTGAGCCATTTTTTTTTTGTTTTGGGTTTCGTAAAGGTGCTTTGAGATTTGTATTGTCACAATGGGCATACCTAAGCATTCACCGTGGTTTTGTTTTCTCCTGGTAAATATTTTGAGATATCACTACATACAATCAGCTACTGCTTCTTGTAACAATGGGACTCCACGGAGCGCCCGGGTTTACTTGATCGGAGGTTCACAAGCAACTTCAACGCATATTATCTTGGATAGATCTTGGTGCTTAATGACTCTGCTGGCCACTACTGTAAGATCGATTCGGGCGCCAGGTTCCATGGGGACTAGTCCCTCAGCTGTGAAGTACCTGGTGTGTCGGATAACCCTCGCTAACACCGCACGGGAACCACATTTGTACTATGAGCAAGCGGCCAGTGCCTTGATCTCCCTGAACCTCCTTAGATTATTAAATTAGTTCGGCTAGGACTCGTCGGCTTGGGGCGTGGGAGAGAGATCAAGTCACTCTATCTGGCTTCTATGCGCGCGAGAAAAGGAAAAAAAACGAGAATACTATCGTGGATCAACCACCATGTCCCCCCCCCCCATCGCTATCTACTAACGGCCTGGGGACCATGCTAGGACATACAGAGCATGCTATTGGCTACAGGGGTCACTACACTCCTTCCATGACGTCCTGCTCCAGCACGGCGGATCGGATGCGCAACAGCTAAATTACTCCTTAGTCCATACTATCCCTACGATAATATGATCCCAACCACCGACAAGGAGGAAAGAGGGAGAGAACACAAGAAAACGAACTTAATAGCCTTACTACTAACAATTTTATTCTATCGTAGAGATATGATTCTCTCAAAAGGATTCCAACAGGACCGCCGCCTATAATTATACAATTCTCTTAAAGACTTACCAAACTAGGGCTATATAGTTCACAAAAAAAAAACTCTAGCTATATAGTTTACTTAGAGACTTTCAGACTGCACTGTATAATTCCCTTAAAGAATTTCGACTATGGCTATATAGCTCCCCTAAAGAATTTCAAACTGTACTCATATGATGCACTTACAAGCATAAACAAAACTTTAGCTATATAGTTCCCTTAGAGAAATAAAACTATGTCTAGATAGTTCAGTTAGACAGTTTGAACTGTAATGATACGATTCCCTTACGGAATTAAAAAAACCTATGGCTATACGGTTCACCTAAAGAATTTCAGACTGTACTCATATGATTCACTTAAAAGCATAAACCAAACTTTAGCTATATAGTTCACTTAAAGGAATAAATCTATGGCTATAAAGCTCACCTAAAGCATTACAACTGTGCTTATATAATTCACTTAAAGAATAAAAGATCTTGGCGAGATAGTTCACTTAGACAGTTCAACTGTAATTATATAATTCCCTTACGGACTAAAAACTATGGCTATACGGTTCACCTAAAGAATTTCAGACTGTACTCATATGATTCACTTAAAAGCATAAACCAAACTTTAGCTATATAGTTCACTTAAAGGAATAAATCTATGGCTATAAAGCTCACCTAAAGCATTACAACTGTGCTTATATAATTCACTTAAAGAATAAAAGATCTTGGCGAGATAGTTCACTTAGACAGTTTCAACTGTAATTATATAATTCCCTTACGGACTAAAACTATGGCTATAACTCAACGCCCTTACTACTAGGTAATGCTATAAAAAAATTTGTCACTATAGATATGTAAAATAATTAATCAATCAATGAATCACAAATGCGCATTTGTGACCGTCGGTATGCTGCTCTGCTGCAACTAGTAGTAGGAACATTTTACAAATTTTATTAATTAATAGGCTACGCTAGGCGAGTGATCTGACTGCTATCCTAGTGCAATGGTTGTGACTAATCTAAGAGGCGATCGCCCCAATAACTAACTCAGAAGTTTAATTTGCCTCCACTGCCTTCCTCTCAATAATGTTGTTTCTTTTCCTTTTAGGATCCCCCTTTTTTTTTCTTAGGGTTGAGTGTGAATTTGGAATGTTACGGTGGTCGGCGATCGGGTTTGAGACGACTAAGTTATACCTTGGCTGGCCGGCCTCTGATACTAATTGGTGTCGGAGGCGCGCTGCTAGGATGAGATTATGCGCCCCCGACAGCTACAATGAAGGTGTATTACAAATTTTACAAATCGAACTTATAGCAATTCGGAAATTTTTACCTGCCTAACCTCAATGTCGCGCCTGGTGCCTTATTGCCCCAGTACTAATGCGGGGTACTACTTGTACTGTATTGTGGTTCCCTTCTTAACCTTCTGGGGTTCCTTGCCGTGACGGCGATTGTAGTTAGCTCCCTTAGGGATGCAGCTACGGTTCTCCCCTTCTGACTGTAGTTCACTTCAAATGATTTTGCGATTTCGCGTGATTTGCGTATTATTCTTTTCTTTTTTTCTTTGGATCTGCGCACTAATTTACTTTTACTCGCGTGATCCACGCACTAATTTAATTTGTAACGCTTGGAACCGAGCGGAAAGTTGGATAGCGTTTCGGCGACGCCGACTTGCCCGTTAGCTTGCAACAATACCACAACGGAATTCGCAATTTACTTTTCTCGAACTTGTGACTTGTCGCTAACTCGTCGTCTGTCAGTGTGAGGCAGAATGGATGTCCCTAGCCGCGAACAGATGGCACTCTGTGAATTCGACCAGACATTTTATTCCAGTACAGGGTGGTTATTTATTCTGGATTGCGGTGAGTCCTGGCTAATTGTGAGAGTTAAGGTAGAGTTAGATTGGAATTTTGAATACGAGCCAGCGTCGCGCACGACGAGTTGGGAAAATGTCCTAACAGATTAACCGCGTTGACATTTGAGATTCGTCAAATTTGTTTTCAACTTTTTGTTATGAATTAGTTCTATTTATCCACTTTCTCAATAAACTTGTCATCTAATTCATTTTCGCCTGCGGAAGGATCATTAAAAATTAAAAAAAATTATTCTGCAACAATACAATTTCTCAATTGTTAGGTAATTGTACGTGTTCGCGACGAAAGGTGGAAATTCACCCAATATTTGCGTCGCGCGTGTCGTGTGCGGTGGTAGTCTAACACTCCCTCTGTCTGAGTCCGGGAGCCGCTCGTTACATTCTCTGCAGTCACTGAATTACTGACAACTCACATCCGCCTTTGATCGTAACTTCACTCCCCTGCCAAGTTGATGGACGTTGTCCATCTTTCCCTGATTTCTATCCTTGGTAAAAGAGTGTTCGTCCTGATCATCCTAACATGGGATGGTAGCCCTTCAGGCTCCGGTCCCACAATTTTAGTTTCCCCTACAATGGTTAGCCCACAGTATGGACTGACCGAAGTGCATCGATGAACAACATTCCGCGAGAAGAGAGAGAGAGAGAGTTTTTTTTTTGTCCAACAGGGTTGGCGAATATGAGTTTTTTTTATTCGTGTGTTGAAACGGGCGTACTGTCCTCGCCGAGCCGTCATGCCAACACCCCCCCCCCCCCTTCTCACAAATGAAAAAAAACGTTATTAGTATATATACATTGCTTGTGTAGAACACGCAGGACGTATAATCTCAAATCAGAGCAGTATTTTTTTTATCGTATTGGCACAAATTTTCTTTGTCATTATTATAAACGCATATTTTTTTTTATTATATATACTTGGTACAATTTCCGGTTGAATAATTGCTGACATTGGTATAGACGAATTTTTTTTATATATATTAGGTTTACTTGGCACAATTTTTTCAGCTGAAGTAGCTTCAGCACTACTCTAAGCGCAATTATTTTTCTTTTATTTATACATTTGGCACAATTTTTATGTGAATCATCTTTAGCCTTATGAGAGAGGCATTGTGTTCCTTTGTTTTATATATACATAGATATTTGGCACAATTTTCGATCGCAGTATCATCGTTAGTCGTAAACATACTTTGGGTTTTTTTTGTTTGCCATACTTGACGGAATTTTCAGTTGAAGTATCGTGAGTAGTCACATCATTGTTTCCCTATTGCATTGGCTACAATCGTTACCTGAACTACTCTTGGCATTACTATAGACGCGTTTTTTTTATATTCAGCATAAATCGCGGGGGAATTTTTCTTTTGATATCAACACCAGAGCATTACCTCGCGGTTTTTTTTCTTGGTTTTATTTGTCAGGAGATTCAGACCAAGATGGACTTCTCCTTCTTATCACCAGATGAGCTTGAGGTCGAATTCGCTGTACGCAACCTTAGATCTGCTGACGCTAACGCTCGCCGTAAGCTTACGGAAGTGTACGAGGCCGAGAAGTTGGAATCCGGCAGAGCACCTTTTAAGTCGCACGCTCATAAAAATCCATCGCGCGACTTAGACTATATTATTAGTCGGTCGATGCTCTAAACCGTGATTTGAGCTCGGATCCCATCCGAACCAACGAAGATCGTACGCGCTACATCAGTCAGGTGCTCCATGTACTCCATAGAGCCGGGCGGTTGTACAATACGTCACCCTCTGTCCAGTCCGAGGCGCAATCTTATGTCCAGACTTTGGAGGACATCCTAAGCCGTTTCGAATCTTCCCAGCCTACGACAGTGTCCATGGCTGAGGGCGCTGGAAGCGTAACTCTCACAGTTCCTGTGACTAGCACAGACAGTCAAGGGTCCAACACGCTGTCAGGTGCTAAGCCGAAAACAGTTTTGACCACGGAAGGCGCGGCGTTGGGCTTACCAGAACTCAACGTGGGGAACGTCCACACCAATCCTGCCGAGTCGTACCTGGACTTCCCAATAATCGAAGAGCAGAGGGTTCAAGCAGCTTCCACTGACATACCATACACGTTTGCTGACCCAATTTCGGGAAGGTCGCGTATTCCGTCAATGAACGATCGGCTGGAAAGTTTGAATAGGGGTCCAGTCACTGGAGTACCTCTGCTGCCGAGACAAGGTAATACTGGGTCTCGAGTACCACCTCTACCAGGTTCGTTCATTTCTCCGCTTAACCTTCCAACTCATACTCGACAGCCAGCAGCGAGGGACCGTAACAGCGTATCTCACAGTCCTGTCTTCCGCTGGAAGTTAAATTTTGATGGCACATCCGGCTTGGATGTGACAGAGTTCATATTTCGGGAAGAATCTCTGGCAATACTAGAACAAGTATCCGCCTCCGAACTGTGTGCTGGGTTTCATACACTCGAAACCGGGAAAGCTGCCAACTGGTATTGGCTATACCTGCGAAATCAGCGTACGCACTCGTGGCAAGAGTTACGTTCAGCACTCCCACGTGAATTCCACAGCCAGGAAACTGACTATGAAATTCGCAAGCTAGTTGAGTCAAGGAGGCAACGAGTCCTTCAGTGATTTTCGATTAGCGGTTCACGCGTTAGTGTCCAAAATGAGCATACCGATTCCAGAAGCAGAGCTGGTGGAAATACTGCGACGTAACATGAAACCTGCCTTACAGGAGGCGTTACTCCTTTATAAGACTGATAACATGCTAGATTTGAGGGACTTGTGTAACCGATTTGAAAAATTATGGCCCGATATAGACTCTCCGCGAGCGGTCGCACCGCGACGAGCAGTGCATGAAATCTATTCAGATACGCCATATTTGAATCACACTTTGTCCAGTCAAATAGACGCCATTGAAGTTCCACCGCGAGGCGTTCAAATTAATGCTACGAGAGACATCCACCGACCCGCTAGATCTCGAGTGACATGTTGGAACTGTTCGGCCGAAGGTCACGTCTATATCAACTGTCCACTAGGTCCACAGAGGGTCTTTTGCTATGGATGCGGTGCAGTGGGGGTAATTAAAACGCAATGCAGAGCTTGCTTGACGGGAATCCGAGGCAGGGGTCAAAATTTTATAGGTGGTCAGCGCCGTTTGACTCCAAGTCAAACCTTCAGTCGCACGACAGAGGAAGGGGCTACCAACACCGAGCCCGACCGCTACCGTTAACTCCACGGCGTAGAGTCGTCAGCGAGGCCGCAGCGCTCACAAACCACAAAACTCGCGAACCTAGATCGAATTTTAAACCGGTTAACAACCTCAAAGTAAACATGTCCAACTCTTCCACGCAGACAGAGAATCCCAGCACGCAAAGCACGTCAAATTTCACCACCTACTCGGAATCCTGTCCTTCAGAAAGTTGTAGTTGCACCTTCTCGGATATAGAGGATGCATCGTTTTGTGTCAGCGAATTCCCGTCGGCTTCGGGGTCCATTTCTTCGAGGACTGTCCCACGCACACATAGGTACCTCAGCCTGCGTAGAGTCAGTCTATTAACAAAAAAGATAATTTGGATTGTGCAGTTTTTCTAGTTTATAATCCAATTTATATTTGCAAGCACTGACCGAGCACTTCATTTCTGTGTTTCTAATTGATATGAAGATTTTAATAGGCACTAGTGGTATTATAAAACTTTGTACTAAATAAACTTCAAAGATAAATAGTTTTGAAAAGAATTGATTACGTACTTTTGTTAAATTTCACAAAAGAATTTTAAATTGACTAAATCTGCTCACAAAACCAAAGCACATTGGACAATCATGCACGCAGCTTTGACAAATTACGCTTTCTATTTGCTACATATTCTAAGGAAATAATGTTTGTGACAGTTTAATATTTCTACCAAGCCGAATGGCATGGGAAGTGGAACAAATTGTTTTCAGCTTTTTTTTTTCTTGTAGAAATAGTTTTGATTGTCATTTTGTCCCTCTTCCTCTAGTACAAGTTTGTGCATGCTGTAAGTTCTGTTTCTTCCACTTTAGATTTACATAGGAACCTTTGCATTAGATATTGACTATTGTGTTAGTTAAAACTGTTGAAAGAGAAAGTATAGTCTCTTTATAGAAGCATCCTACTCGCTTGACAATTTTGACAGAGCTGGGCTACTGTATGATATATACTGTGGTACAGGGTTAGTTTCCTGGCCGACGTTTTTGGCCAAATTCTCGAATTCAATACTTCACAAGACAGAGACGATGGTCTTCTTCTTCTCCAACAGCAGGCAAGAATTCTTCGAGATTGGGTGTGCGGACTGTCGGTATGGCAGCCGGCCGGCATACCTGCTGCGGTAATTCTCAGTGTAGCATACTGCTATATGCAGTACGCTACGACCATAACAAAGTTACATTAACACTGGGCGGCAGCGCCATACGGCCATACATTAATTTCCCTTACAGCCTTTAAGGCTGAAATACAATGAATGTGACACGCATTTGTCGACGCCAAAATAATTTTCGAATACGTTACCCGGGGGTTACACCTGCAAGTACAGCTTGCATGCAATCTGCGCTGCCATACTTCTTGCACGTTTAACCTCTACTGCCATGCTGGCAGTACAGCTTTCAGCGGACTTGCATGATGAAAAACCATGGCAGCTGAGGTGATAGTAATTTGACATTATACAGTTTTCAAGATGGCGGAATAGAAATGCTTGAGAGAAATTGATAAATTTATACTGGTAAAATGAGATTTTCTGGGATCATTTGCATTGCATCATTTACCAACAGCTTCCGCTTCTTTTCTTGGGTTTTTATCAGCCTGCTACTTCCTTTATTGCTATAATTTTCCAATATACGCAAGACTTTACCCCTCAATACCATTTTTTAAATGAACTTGTGTAAGCGACAACACCTGCAAGATATAGCGAAGCAAAAAGATACGAAGATAACTGAACGAAAGGAGTAGTGTGGTAGAAGAGTAGTAGAGAGACCTTGTCAAAGCGTGGACGTAAGAAGACCTTTTTTCCTCAATAAAGTTTTGTTAGTACCTAGTAATACGAGCTTGGTTTTTATTTTATCCTGACAATTTAAATTCCTTATAGCATAATTACTCTTCAAGTAATTTTTATAGTTCAGAAGTGAGATTGAGAACGGTTCCCGCAATTGCGTTATTCATACGGAAAGTCGGATTATTTGATTGCGTTTGCATAATTCAATTCGTTGAACATGAATTCGAGCAACTTAAAATCGTGGTCGGTAGCGAAATTGAGGGAAAGGTCGCGAAGCATTGAACGTGATAGAACGAGAAATCCAAAGCGGCGAGTGTCACGAGAAAAACGATCCATGCGCCAGCAATTCAAGTTCAAACGTGTTAGTGAATCATACGGAAAATAAACGAGGTAATAGTGGAAGTAACAACAACTAAGGTGAATTTAACGAGAACGGACAATGCGATGACAGCGACAATAGCGCCGAAATCGAAAACAACGAAGATAGCCAGGACAACGACAGAAACGTGACAGTAGTGCCAACCAGAACTGAAAGTTCTTTAGCGAAGACAAAAAATGCGCGAGAAAGTCATGTGAAATGTCGACGACAGCGCCAGCGAGCACGTTGTTGAAATATTCACTGCGAGACGTCTTGGAAATCCTTCCTGAATACGATCCGAATGATAAAGGTTGCGTTGATGTGGAACAATGGATACGGCGAGTAGGTCGATTTCAACGCATATACGATTGGCCAGGAGAGCTTTTGGTTTTTGCAGCAAGCGCGAAACTCAAGGGTGTTGCGAAATTATGGTACGATCAGAGTGAGGACGTTTATGATAATTGGGACGATTTGTGCGAAGCCTTGCTTCAAAAATTTAAACCGCAAGTCAATGATGCTGATGTACACCTTGAGATGATGCAGCGTAAGCGACAGATAAGCGAAAGTATAATTGACTATTTGGACGAAATGTGGAAAATGGGTCGAAGGGGAAATCTGTCAGAAAATGCGATTGTCAAATATTTTCTCATGGGTATGCAGGACGATGATTTGTTTACAGTGTTCAAAACACAGCGAGTGGATACAATGGATGAATTAAAAAGTAAAGTGGATTGGTATTTGAATCTGAGAGAGCTCAAAACTTCGTGCAGTAAATAAAAGTTGGTGAAAGAAGAAAAGCCCAATCAGGCCAGCGCGAGAAATAATGTGTCGTGTTTCAAGTGTGGTAAACTTGGACATGTTTCCGCGAAATGCGAAGAGCAGTGTGGACCTAAGTGTTTCAATTGTTTCCAAACTGGACATGTGTCGAAAAACTGCCCATCACCGCAAAGACGTCAAAGATGTTCAAAATGCAATAAAGTGCATAGAAAGGGTGATCCGAACGAGTGTATTCCGTCAACGTCGCGGGTTGGATATCTTGAGAGCGAAATTGTGAACGAATACTACAAAGTTGTTAACTTTGGAAATAAAAGTTTTGTGGCGTTTATTGACAATGGCGCAGATTGTTCAATTATTAGAGAGAACGTCGCTACCGATTTGCCAATTGTAACGCAGAAGTGTTTGAATAAAATCACTGGATTTATGGGTGGAACATGTGTGTCGGACAAATTTGTTCGTGCAACCTTCGATATTGATAATATTACATTAACGGGAGTTTTTTATATAGTACCGGATAGCGTTATGTCGACATCGGTTCTAATAGGGCGCGACATATTGATACTCGTGAATTAAAAATGGTGAAAACGTATCAGAAGCTTACGTTGGAGAAGACAAATGAATCGGAACAAACAGAACAAAAAACAAGGAAGCTAGAAAAACAAATATCAAGTGACAACATTAAAATCGGTGAATTGACAATCGAGGAAAAACAACAGGTAATTAAGGTTGTGAATAAGTGGTGTGACCTGTTTGCAACAAATTTGAGTGAGCTCGGACATACGAAAATCGCGCAAATGAAAATCGAAGTTGACAGTGAAAAACCAGTTCAACTAAAACCATACAAAGTTCCATATCCAAAACGAGAAACGATTTCGAAGACAGTGAAGGAACTTATCGATAATAATATAGTGTGTGAATCGAAATCAGATTATGCGAGTCCTGTGTTGTTAGTTAGAAAGAAGAGCGGCGAAGATAGACTTTGTATCGACTACCGTGCTCTTAATAAGCAAACAAGGAAAGAGATATGTCCTACGCCGAATATCGAAGAGCAGTTGCAGCAAGCCGGTAAGTACAAGCACTTCGCAATTCTTGATTTAAATTGCGGATATTACCAAGTTCCGATTGCGGCCGATAGTAGAAAGTTCACCACTTTTATAACCTCTGACGGACTCAATGAGTTCATGCGAATGCCTTTTGGACTTAAAAATGCTCCGGCAGTATTCCAGCGTTTGATGGCGAAAGTTAAATCAATGATCGAAAAAGATGATATGTTAGTATACATGGACGATATACTAATTGGTAGTTTTACTGTCAAAGAAGGTATAAACAAACTTAAATGAATTTTGGCCACCTTGAGGGAAGTGAACTTAACTTTTAATCTCAGAGAATGTGAATTCATGAAAACAACAATTGAATGTTTGGGGCACGAGATTACACCTCTAGGGATACGACCTGGGATACTAAAGACGAAAGCGATTGAAATATTTATACGACCTAAAAATATTAAGGAAGTACGGCAGTTCCTCGGATTGTGCAGTTATTTCAGGAAGTTTGTATCTGAATTTGCGTTGATAGCTGAACCCTTACATAGATTATTACGAAAAGAAGCCAAATTCGAGTGGACAAGTGAACACGAAACGTCATTTAATAATCTAAAGTTGAAATTGACAGAGCAACCTATACTGAATACCTACGACGTGAACGCAGAAACCGAAGTTCATACCGACGCTAGTTCTTATGGGCTTGCGGGGATACTTTTGCAACGAGACAAAGAAGGCATATTGAAACCTATAGCCTATTTTAGTCCAGCTACAACGAAAAATGAGAGCCGCTACCATAGCTATGAACTCGAAACTTTAGCGATAGTAGCAACACTAGAAAGGTTCAAATATTACCTACTAGGAAAATCATTTAGAGTTATAACAGATTGCTCTGCATTGAAGACGACCATGACGAATAAGGAACTAATACCACGAATTGCTAGGTGGTGGTTGAAAATCCAGGACTTCGACATACAGCTAGAGCATCGAAACGGAAAACGTATGAGATATGTCGACGCGTTGAGTCGACACCCGAACGAAGCTGCTATCGAAATGGAACCAGTCTCTAACGAAATACTGAAGGTTCATTTAAGCGACGCTGATTGGTTACATACAATGCAGATGCGAGACTCTACTCTACGCGAGATCGTGACTAAATTGACGGATCCAAACAACTGAGACAAGCAATTACGAAGAGAATACGTTACGGAAAAGGGGCGACTGTTTAAAAAGTTCGGGGATCAGAAATTATTGGTGGTACCTAACCTGATCAGGTGGCGGATTGTGCGAGACAATCACTATAATGCGGGACATTTAGCGGTTGACAAGACTGTGGACCGAATACAACGATTCTACTGGTTTCCAAGATTGCGTGACTATGTAAAGAAGTATATTAAATCTTGTGTTGAATGCGGTTATCACAAACGGCCAGGCGGTCAACGAGAAATTGAATACCATTATACTGACATGGAACCGATACCTTTTAAGGTTCTACACATGGATCATCGCGGTCCATTGCCACGAACTAGCAAAGGAAACGTTCATGTACTCAATATGATTGACGCTTTCACGAAGTATGTTGTAATAAAGTCAGTACGAAATAATCGGATTTGTGGGAATACCTGCAAAAATTGTGACCGATAGAGGATCTGCTTTTACAGCAAAAGCATTTGAGAAATTTTGCGACGAACATAGTATTCAACACGTGAAAACAGCTGTCCGAACACCACGAGCGAATGGTCAAATTGAACGAATAAATCGAACGCTTATACCAATGATTTCAACGATGGCATCTGAAGACAGGAAATGGGACGAGAAGATCAGAGAAATCCAGTGGACGTTCAACACAGCCAAAAATCAGACAACGAATATGAGTCCTCACGAGTTAGTATTCGACTATAATCCACGTGACATATTGGGAAATCGAAAAGTCTGACCATACAAGACGAACATACAGGAAAAGACGATGAACTGCTCAGCAACGTGAGAAGGGAAGCTGATACTGTCATGAATGACAAACGACGAATTTGCAAACTCCGCTTCGACGAAAACCATCGGAAACCTACAAAATACAACGACGGCGACTTAGTTTTAATTGAAAATGAACCAGTAAGTACTGGACAATCGCGTAAACTCGAACCAAAGTATAAAGGACCATACACTATTACGAAAGTGCTTCCACACGATCGTTATTTGGTAGAATATATACCAAACTGTCAACGAACTCAACGATTATACGTAAACGTACATGCAGCAGACCACATAAAACGATGGTGCGAACTTCCTCCTGGCGACAATACTGATTCCGACAGTGACCTGAATGAGGGAATCGAGAGCGATTCCCTGACAGGATGGACGAGCTGTAAGCGACAACACCTGCAAGAAATAGCGAAGCAAAAAGATACGAAGATAACTGAACGAAAGGAGTAGTGTGGTAGAAGAGTAGTAGAGAGACCTTGTCAAAGCGTGGACGTAAGAAGACCTTTTTCCCTCAATAAAGTTTTGTTAGTACCAAATAATACGAGCTTGGTTTTTATTTTATCCTGACAATTTATATTCCTTATAGCATAATTACTCTTCAAGTAATTTTTATACTTGCATGCAAGTTAAAAATTGCATTGGAAGGGAGGTTAGCATGCAAGCTGTACTATCTCGTGTAATCCCTAGGTTACGGCATTAAGGCATATGCGTCGTCGTCAAAAAGTAGAGCAAATTTCTAAAATTGTCGTTGCGCAGGGCGACATTTGAGTTTTACAGTTCGTGTTCGGTGGGAATGTTTTGCACTAGATAAACCATTGCTATATTGTTGCAGCAATTCGCTAACTCGACTTTTAAATCGTAATCACTTGGATTGCTCCTAAACATTTCAAAAATATATTACCACAAATCGGGAAGCAAATTTCTATAACAAAAGTGTATTTTTTAAACAAAATAAGCGGTAACATGTAAGCCCACTGTCTGGCTTAATTTAATATTATAGCTTCTATATGTTATGCCGTTATGACAGAACTAGGTACATTAAAATAAAATTTGTTTTTGTCATTGAATAAATAACTAATAAGGAAGCGGGATATCTTGTGTTATGGTCGTAGTGTATTGCATATAGCAATATGCTACACGTACTGCAGCGTGTATGTCGGCTGTCCATAGCGGAAAGTGTGAACGCACCCCAACCGAGAGCAATGCTTCCTCGAGCTGAGAGTTGCATGCTGAACGGAAAGGGAAGAAGAAGAGTTTTTTTTCCGGTGACTTTTTGACTCCGGACTGTGAAGTGTGGCTGATCAAGCAACAAAGGTCTAGTTTTCTTTTGAACAAAATCTAAAAAAATCGGTCCGAGTTGAATAAATAAGACACGAAGTTAATTCGCAGTGCAAAACAGCAAAAATTTTAGCTAAGGAGACGTGGATAGGTTAGTAGGAGAATTTTTACCAGAGAAATATTTGTTAAAAACACTTGAGATAATCACAAAAGGTTAGTACCCGAACGTTTTTTTTTGATCTTGGTCTTATTGGAACATTTCAGAAGACGAAGAATACTGTATAGTATCCTCTAATTCTCTGACAAAAAAGGAAAGTAGTGAAGGTCACCTTTGAGAATTATAAGACCCCAACGCCTTCTGATCCTTGAGTACTGTTGTGTGACACCTACCCAACTTGGATGGATTTGTCAAGGAAATTTCTTACAGGAGAGAAATCTTCTGCCCCACGCTCAACAAGATCGACAAAACAGCAGGTTAGAGGGAAGTAAATTTTAGTCAAATAGTCAATGCTGAGAACATTTTTATCCGTGAATTTAATAGTCACTTTAACATTTTGATCCGTGAACTTAATATTTATTTTTAAGATTTTGATTCATGCATTTAATAATTACCTTAAGATTCTGTCGCGAAGTTAATACTTACTTTGAGGTTATTGATTCGTAAATTTAATACCTACATTCAAGTTATTGAAAGGTAAATTCTTTTGAATATTTCCTTATACATACGTATACAAGAAGGTAAAGGTCTCTAAATACATTTTTATAGCTATGACCTGGTACGAAAACTGGGTTCATTTTCAAGTGTTCTTTTGAAACCATACGATCAAGTTATAATGGTTATCATGAATATAGTTGTGAGGACGCCGTAGTGACATAAGGTCGTGAGCTCATGAACCCCTTCGGAGTCTTAAGTAAGTTTTTCCTTGAACTATTGTTAACCATTTTCTAAAAATATTCAAAAACACAAAAAGGAGGTGAGATAGAAGTGAATGTAAAAGCTGCATACTTAAGAAAGAAAACATAAAGCAGCAGTACCGCTTTAGAGATTCCATTTGACTTCTTTATTGTCCTATTCTAGCTTTTCGGGTCTTTATCACTATTATTATCCTCTTTAAAGATACGTTGCAGTATTTAAGAGGAAGTCTTATTTGTATCATGTAGGAATCGAGAAGAAAACATAAGGGCAACTTCACTTGCCTCACGTAATTAAAATCTGTTGTTTTTTTTTCGCGAAGAGAATGTCACCTTAAAGTGAGTTAATTAATTTTGGGATAATCGTGGTATCATTTTGAATTGTTTAAGTGAGATTTTTTTTTTTAAAATGTATGTCGAGAGAAGAACGCAATTTCGATCTCGGTAACTAATGACAATCGAAATAAAATTTATGCTGTTCGTTGACGGAAAAGAAATAAAGTTTCAAATTATAACGTAATGTGGCGGTAAAGTTTTAATTTTTCCTTCTCATCCTGGAGCCCTCTCCTCTAGCATAAGGGTCGTCTAGGTCCGCTTTACTCTCTTCCACAGGTCAACAAAAGGGACTTTGCAAATAGTGCCGCCCAAAGTCGATGGGAGGATGGGGCTTGGCAGGAAGGCATGCCATCTGCGCCTTCAACAGGAATTAGGTAAGTGACGTAAAGGTCCCTTCAGGACCGAGTGTGTGTTGGCTCGTTTTGAAAGAAGGCACGAAAATTTTTTTTGTTTATGGATGATGACAAGCGGCAGGTATTTTGAGAACTCCCCCACACTCTCCGCCACCCTTAGCCGAGGTGCTAGCGTGCCGCCCTGTGATATCGCTGTCATCGAGTGATCTGTCAGCTCATGCTGGCAGTTTGGACTTAACGTCCTAACCAATCACTCTTTCTTCATACATCCATAACAAAATGGCGCCCAACGTGGGGCCACCTCAGTTGGACTTCGGTGGTCTGATTATGACTTTGACTGAGGACTGAGAGTACCTGAGATATGGACATTTGGCTGTTAGCTACATAGTCTGACTCGGTAATCTCATAATCAGTGAAGGTTATAGGCAGACTTGAGTCCAATTGGTTTGTTATTTGAATTTTTTTTGTAAAGTAAATTGTAACGTTCAAGTAAAGTTTTTTTTGAAAGTTTTTGAGATTTCGATTTTTTTGGATTGAATTAAAGTAACGCAACGATTGAAGTAAAGATTTTTTTTTGAAAGTTGAAGTTCAGCTTTAGGTTTGACCTCGGTCAAGCCTCAAGCCTGAACAGTTTGTTGAATTTTGTTGAAAGTTTTTGGAATTGATCTTTCCCGCTGGCCTTCTGCCAAGGAAATGGTAGGTGGCCTCACCAAATTTTTGTGAACTCTTGTGGAGACGTGTCTCTGTCGGCCAACTGGCTGGACAGAGTTATGAATCTGAGAGACAGCTTCTTGGCTTCCAGCTAATTAGTTGACCAGACTCATGACTCTGCTCGACTAGCGAACTGACTGGACACGATCATTCGGTGAGGAGAAGAGAACGAGTTCTCAGAGGATGGGATTGATGCTGGAGATCTTCAGTGATCAGGAGTTGGCATACTGCTAATTGCCTGGCTGAACAATCTCTAGCAACATTCTCAGTCTTTGACACCTCCGACTTTACTCTTCCCAGATTTCTGCAAGAGCTCTGACTTTTCAATGCACACACTCACGTCACTTGCTTATGTCTGTTTCTGAGCTTGGAAGAGAGAGAGCGGCCTGACCTCTTGTGTTGGGAGAGCTCCTGGGAAGTGAGGGAGAAACTGTATGATTTTTTGAAGGAATTTTTTTTCTTGTTGTGTGGACATGTCTTTCACGATGGATGTATCCAAACTTGGGTAGGCGCACATTCCAGTTGCCCTAACTGTCGATGCTGCCTCACGCCACAGGACATCACTAGTTACACGGGAAGACCATTTTTTAGGAGACCATCACCACCTTTTGGTCAACCTTTTGGTCAACCTTTTGGTCAACCTTTTGGTCAACCTTTTGGTCAATCTTTTGGTCCACCTTTTGGCCAACCTATAAATCAGCCCAGACCGAATCTTATACCACCTCAACTACCTCAACCTCCACCAACTATGCGTGCTCCTGCTAATGTAGGATACCGACGATCAAGCAGTCCAATAAGGAGATGGAACCTGACCTATAATGGGAATAACTCGGAACTCTCAGTCGACGAGTTCATCTTCAGAGTCGAAACGCTCACGCACTCCGCTCTTGAAGGGGATTTTGAGTTATTGGTCAGGAATATGTTAACGCTACTGACAGGACGAGCTAAGGACTGGTATTGGTCGGTACTACGTCAAAATCCATTTCCAACTTGGGACGTCATTAAGATGGGATTGTATACCGAATGGGGAACGCCGAAGGATGATCTGAAAACTAGATTTCAACTGATGTCAAGAAAACAAAAGCCTGGTGAACTGTTCGCAATGTCCCACCACCATCTGGGGTTGCTGCGCGATCAGTTACAGAACGCTATGCCGGACCAAGAATTTCTGGAGATAGTCAAATCGAATCTCTTGCCGGAGATTCAAGAAAAAATCTGTCTGCATCCTACTGATACGATAGGACAGCTCAGATTGCTGGTCACGCGTATCCAAGCTACACAGACACGTATTGCGACAGCCGGAAGTTGGAACCTTTACCGGAACCAATGAGTGCATGAAGTTGGTAATTTTCCGACATTAGACCCTGAACTGGCATTAGCGACAGGAAATGACAACAACCTAGGTGATATATATAGTATTTCGACCAAACACTCTATTGTATGCTGGAACTGTGACCAGTCCGGTCACTGTTATCAAGATTGTAGACAAGAACGACAAGTTGTGTTCTGTTATGGATGTGGACGGAAGAACACCTTCAAGCCAGATTGCATTCGATGTCAACAGAAAAACTTCAGACGGGTCGGGAATACCGCCACCTCTTTCCGACCAGCGTCGACATCACGGGCAATCAATGCATCGAACACTCCAGTTCAAGCTGTGAACAAGGAGGAAGGTACGCTCCATTTGTAGACACTAACGATAACTCCCTGATATGTCCTCCGATATCATTCAGGGACTCTGATTATATCAGAAATACACCTGATTGTACGATTACGTCATTGATAGAGGCGGAGAACTTAATAGACTTCTCCGCAGATCTTCAAGCTCCCATTTCCACTTCTGGGGAGCCCATGACATTGCTAGACACTTCCTTAGAAGAGTCTTTAATCTTTGATGTCCCGTTGACACCTATAGCACGTGTAGCTGACAAAGTTACTGAGCAGGAGATTTGGCCTCCTGTCATTTCTGTTTTAAAACGGCCACCAAGCTCTGATATGACGAGTGGGCGTGAGCCAGTTTTACATCCGCTGACGCCGTATCATACGCGTCTGCAGAAATACAAAGCAGCAAGAGACCGAATCTTCTCCTCAGTAGCGGAGTTAGCTGAAATAATGTTTCCGGTTCGGGATATGAGACCGAAAAGAAAACGATCAACTGTTCGTTGGCGGGAATACTGTCGACGAATGAAACAAGAAAGGAAAAAACTGGCACAGATTTCCGTGTCGATGCCAGACGACATTCGACCGTACGCCGAAGTAAAGCTGCTCGGGCGAACTGAGAATGGATTACTTGATAGTAGTGCCACTGTCAGTATTCTAGGCCAGGGAGCTCTCGAGAAGCTTGCGGAAGCAGATGTCGAATGGAAGAAGTATCGGACACAGGTCCAAGTAGCTAATGGTGCCATGACGACTGTTCATGGTCATGTCAACTTGGACGTCACTTTCCGTGGTAAGACCCAAAACGTGCGTTTTTACGTGGTTCCTGGGCTCACACAGGCACTATATCTGGGAATAGACTTCTGGCGTCTATTTGGGTTGGCTCCACATGTCCTGTGTATAGTCGCAGAAGTGAATTCAAGTGGAATAGCTACCTCTGACACCGACTGCCACATCCTTTCTAGTTTCGATCAGCAATGCTTAGAAGCCACAAAACAGCTTTTCCCCTCTTTCGCCTCTCTAGGCTTGGGAAAAACATCATTGGTCACTCACAAGATTGAAACAAATGACGCAGCTCCGATAAAACAGAGGTTTTATCCGATTTCACCGGCAGTACAAAGTTTGATGGATGCCGAACTGGAGCGAATGCTATCACTGGGTGTGATAGAGGAGAGCCAGAGTCCTTGGAGCTCTCCAGTTGTTCTGGTAAGGAAGCCTGGAAAGGTCCGGCTTTGTTTTGACGCCAGGAAGGTCAACTCTGTTACGAAGAAGGATGCCAATCCGCTACCACAGATAGACGCACTTCTTAGTCGACTTCCTCCGGCAAATTACATAACGAGCCTGGACCTGAAAGACGCCTTCTGGCAGATCCCACTGGACGCTGATTCCAGAGAGAAGACCGCTTTCACAGTACCTGGTCATCCTCTCTATCAGTACACAGTGATGCCATTCGGCCTATGCAACGCTCCACAAACTATGTGCCGCCTCATGGATAAAGTCATTCCTTTCGATCTTCGTGAGAACGTTCTCGTCTATTTAGACGATTTATTAATTCTGTTATCAGACTTCGATACTCATCTCACGCTGCTAGCCCGTGTAGCGGATTGTTTGAGGAAAGCTGGCCTTACTATCAACGTCGAGAAGAGTAAGTTTTGTATCAAGGAGACTAAATATTTGGGTTTTATTGTCGGAAAGGGAGGTATGAGAACTGACCCTGACAAAATTTCAGCTATAGTTGACTATCCGTCACCTAAAACTGCTCGGCAGGCCCGACGCCTACTAGGTATGGCGGGATGGTATAGACGGTTCATCCCGAACTATGCTGATTTGACTGCCTCCATTACAGACACTTTGAAAAACCCGAGTCAGTTCAAATGGACACCTGAAGCCTAGACGTCTCTTGATCTTTTAAAGAAGAAACTTACTTCTGCTCCGTTGCTAGTGAGTCCATACTTCACCAAACCGTTCGTTATCCAGTGCGATGTGAGCCAACAAGGTATTAGAGGAGTGCTGTTTCAACTAGATGACGATGGCCACGAGAAGCCAATAGCCTACGTCTCGAAAAAGTTGAACTCAGCACAAAGAAATTACACCGTCCCAGAGCAAGAATGCTTAGCTGCAATCTTGAGCGTACAGAAGTTCCGGGCCTTCATAGAACTTATGCCGTTTAAGATAGTGACTGAACATGCGAGCTTGAAATGGCTGATTTCTCAAAAGGACCTCAGCGGTAGACTTGCACGGTGAAGTCTGAAGCTTCAGGACTTCGACTTCACTATTGAGCACAGAAAAGGAAGCCTGAACGTCGTCCCTGATGCGCTGTCACGCATTCATTGTGACAGCCTGAACACAAACGAAGATCCTGGCCCGGAAGTTGACCTTAGTTCGCCATATTTCAACTCGTTGGAATATGAGGAACTGAGGCATAAGGTTAAAACGACTTCTGGCAAACTACCAGATCTTTGCGTCAGGGATGATTTCGTTTATATCCGGACTGTTCCGAGAACAGGCGATCCTATTCAGGAAGAAGAAGCTTGGAAGCTTTGGATCCCACGAGGGCTTGTCAACGACGTCATTTCAAGGGCTCATGATCCGCCACTAGCTTCACACGGAGGCATAGGGAAAACACTGGAATGTTTGCGAAGACATCTGTACTGGCCACGAATGACAGTTGATGTCAGAAATTACGTAGGCGCCTGTGACGTGTGTAAAGAAACGAAAGCTCCTAATACTATTTTGCGACCACCTATGAGAGTTCAATCTGTGACAGAACGACCGTGGCAAAAGCTGTACATTGATTTCGTAGGTCCATATCCCAGGTCAGTTAAAGGAAACATCTGCATTCTGATAGTTCTTGACCACTTTTCAAAATTCCCCATTCTCAAACCTATGAGAAAAGCGTCCACACTCAATGTATGCCAATTCATTGAGAACGAAGTGTTCCACGTGTTCGGAGTCCCTGAAGTGATCGTCTCTGGCAATGGAGTCCAGTTTTGCTCGACTCAGTTCACCAGATTACTGGATAAGTATGGGGTGAAGCACTTGCGAACGGCAGTTTATTCGCCGCAAGCAAACGCCTCAGAGCGAGTAAATAGGTCTCTATTGTCAGGGATTAGAGCGTATATTCGGAAGGAACACACAAGATGGGATGAGAAACTAAGCCAAGTAGCTAGTTCCCTCAGGAGCTCTTTCCATCAAGCTACTGGTTTCTCTCCCTATCGAACACTCTTCGGTCAACAAATGATAGAACATGGCAGCTCCTATTCTATCTTGAGGAGCCTTGGAACTCTTAATGAGATATTGAGAGTAGATGCTGAGGATAAAATTAGATTGATCCGTGCGAGAGTGCAGGAAAACTTACAACACGCATTCGAACACGGTTCACAAGCCTACAATCTCAGGGCGAAGCCTGTCGATTTCAAAGTGGGTCAAGAGGTATTTAGACGAAATTTTGCCCAGAGCAAGTTCCAACAGCAGACCAGTGCTAAATTGGGACGGAAATTTGTCAAATGTCGGGTTAAAAGCAAGAAAGGAAACTCCCTGTACGGGCTTGAAGATCTGCGGGGAAAACTGTTAGGAGTCTATCACGCCAAAGACATCAGGCAGTAATATCCAGACTCAAAGTGTCATCTATCTATTATCACATCTATTCCTGGTAGCCCTAAGAAGGCATCCAGCCAGCTTCACTGGTAAACTATAGGATATCGCGAAGCCCTCCTATTGCCCCGTCAATGGTGGGTGATATACCTGTTGGAATCCATTGCTGTCTAAGGCTGTCAGCATGTCACTACTTCGACGACGCCTGGGAGACACACCCTTGAACAATCGCCAGTCGGAGATCAAGGTGAGATGTTGCGCCGGGAAAGCTTAGCAATCAGTTCTTTAGGTTGCTGATCGCGAGGCTTCCTTAGCATCTCGGTGAAGAGAGCCACAGCGGCATCGATCGGCTGGATTTTTTGGGTTACCAGCTTGTCGATGTGGCTTTGGCTTCCCACACGGAGAAGGATGTCGAGGTCTGGTCAAAGACTGACGAGACTTCGGGGATGTGTCCTCGATGCGTCATCGATCAAGTAGAGCCCGAGTGATGAGGAATATGCAGTGGGTCGTGGGTCGAGACACACATTGAGCGCCCGCAGTGATGAGGCCTATGTGTAAGACCGCCTAGCTCAGTCGACCATTTTTCAGCGTCGTCTGAACCACAGGTGGTGTAGACCACTCTGTATTGTTATGGTCGTAGCGTATTGCATAATATAATAATTGTTCAGTAAAAAAGCCTTCTTTACTGGTTGATGGTTTATTAAAAAGTAAAATATGTACATTTTATTATCCTATTTATACAAAATTTAGTCTGGGAAATAAAATTAAGAATTACCAAAAAAGTGCTTAGTTCACAATATACCATATATTGTGAGAATGTAAAATTCTCACAAGAAAGGTGAGTAGCACGAGATAGGTACATACATACAGGTGGTGATAGGTACGTAAGTACATGCCAGTGCAAAAACTGCAGCGTCTGGAGTTCGCATGGTAGAATTTTCCGGTGAAATATGAATTCCCTCAGAATGAATACGATGCGACGTGAGAATTATTTTATGTGATTAGCGCTGGACTAATCACGATGCGACGTGGGAATTATTTTATGCGATTAGCACTGGGCTAATCATCCTGCCCCCTTGGGTTGCTGCGCAACACAAAATCTTCATTGTTATCCGGCTGGCTCCGTCTTGCGGGTACTGGAGGTATAGAATAGCAATGTGGTGGCATTTTCCTGGAGCAAACCCCGTGATTCCATTTGGTAAACATCCAATAGGTGCATCCGATCATAAGAGCTGCTAGAAGCATGTAACTGATGGTGTAATGATGTATGTCATGATGCGATAGTCCCTGGGGCAATGCTTTCGAGTACTGCTTGAGATCCTTAACCTTGTTGGTCAACACATCTATTTCATGATCGTTGGATTTTAGATGAAGCTCTGAAGAAATGTATGGGTGCCCTCTTTTTGCTGAATGCGGGTCTTCATCCAAGGATAGAGTTAAATTTATGCGTGGAATAAATGCTGATATAGTCTTGCTTTGATAACGCCCGTGACCAGTAATCGTCATAGAGGTCTGTTTGATTGAACAATCTGGTCGAAGTTTTAGAATTCCATTTTTCTGTAGAGTCTTAGTTGTTACTGCTGTTCCACATACAATGTTGAATGTGGTTTCACTGTCGAGATGGTAGAGCCAACTGTTTGGAGTATGTAGCTGTATCCAAAGATTTGATCGATTTGAGCTGCGAAGGTGGCAGTTGGAAGAGAGTGTTTGTCTGTGGTTAAGCAGCTCCATTTCGCACTGGCTGACGTTGGCCTTTAGATTGAAAATGGGATGATTCTGGTCACATAGATACTGATCTTCTCTTAAGTGTTGACATTTGTTTAACTCTGCTTGAGATAGTGGGTAATATCTCTCCCTGGGAAGACTCACGATGAGATAATCTGATGATGGCTTGATTAATAGGAGTTTGTCTCCTTGTTGAATGGGAACAGGTATCATCTTGAATAACTGAAAGTATTCATCCAGGACGAGTGGAATCCGTATGTCAAATAAAATGTATGATTCTCCTATCCTGGTTCCAACTGTCATTAGGTTGTAAAGGAGTAGCACGCCATCCTTGATATTTCCTGGAATAGTTAGAGTTGATGGAATATGGTCCTTTATTAAAGTCAACTGGTCTCGAAGTTGCATCGGGGTAATTAATAATGGGCTGATCTTGTTGTGGTGAATATCTGTTATGACGTCTAATAAAGCATTTTGAGCTCTGTGGTAGTTTTGAAGAACTAGTGTGGTTAGCAGCGATAAGGCACTGAAAGCTTGGGTAGCTTGCTGCTCTAGCTGAACGTCATCAACAAACTTACTGAATGCAAGTATATGGTCTTGAATTGCCTTGAATTGTTCTTGAATTGATTCCTCTTGACGTTTCATGATATTGGTTGTAGTTTCTAAAACTGATGTTTGGTTTTTTGCTGGCTGCAGTAAGTAACCCTCGTTGCTTCTTGTTTTTTCGATTTCTTCTTCAATGTACTTGGCGTAGGACGAGTCCAGGATGCCAAAAAGTTTGTTCGCAACGTTACCTATTAAGTCAAGAGGTGACCTTTTATGTGGAACTCGGTCTCGGCCGCCTTGTTTGTGGAGAATTTCATTGGCTTCTTCAATTTGCGTGAGTTGATGTTGAAATTGGGAAAATATTTCCAAACAGTGGTCTCTTCTGAGTGTTGTTGTATTGCATAACTTGCTTATTTCTCCAATGCATTTTCGGATTCCCGCTAGTTCGCTCCAGTAATTATCTAGATTGTAGTATGCAAGAATGGTCCACTGGCTGTTTATTAGATGTGCATGTCCTAGTGACTCAAAGAATATTCCTGGATTACTTGAGAATGGCGTTACTTCGGCCGGCTCCCTTAGCGGGCTTCCGAAGGCTGGCATTATAAGTGAGGTTAGCATGAGCAATTTTAAAGCCGCTGATGAGCTAATAGATCTTGCCGTGGGGCTTCTATTCGTCTCTGTAGCGTTAGTGGGATTTTTCTTGAAATTTTCCATAAATGGTGAATTCTTCCAATTAGAATTGATTGGCAAGAACCTATCTCGCAGCGGGTGATAGGGTCGTTTGTGTTTCATCCTCTTTGCTGGTGGCTCTCCTTCTACGTCCTTGTGAGATGGTCCTGGAGCCTGATTAAAGGTTAGAAAGGATGTTTTCGGTAGCGTTCCCTCGACTGATTTGGAGTCGTTCTTGAGGTTGCTGCCACTGGCATTCCCGTTGAGATCTTCTGGTCTATATTGCTCCTCCGGCAAGGGACAGAGGTTATGAATGGTCTGTTTAAAAATTCCAGAGGGGGTTTTGACACTAACAACTCTAGTAAGTTTGTCGGCGCCGTCGAAAGTTCTATGACGCGGCCTAGCGACCATTTCAATGGTGGTAAGTTCGCCTCCCTTATCACGACTAAAGTTCCAGGTTTTAGGTTTGGCTTTATACTCCTCCATTTGTTCCGCGTTTGCAGCTCCTGTAGGTATTCAGCCGACCAGCGCTGCCAAAATGTTTGTTGAATATGTTGAATACGGCGAAATCTTGTTAATTTGTCGATGTTTCTTTCAGCGACATCAGTCTCGGCGCATGCTGTCAAGGGGCTTCCCGTCAAGAAGTGTCCTGGGGTTAGTGCCTCGAGGTCATTGGGATCTGAAGACATGGGTGTTATTGGCCTGGAATTAAGGATGGCCTCTATCTGGACAATTACTGTGTGTAATTCTTCGTATGTCAAAGTGGCATTTCCCGTATGGCGAATCAAGTGATTCTTGGCGGATTTCACTGCCGCTTCCCACAGTCCTCCGAAGTGAGGCGATCGTGGTGGTATGGGCTTCCACTCAATGTGATTTTTAATGCATAATTGAGCGAGTGATGACTGTAAATCCTGCGACAAGAGCATGTCCTTTAGTTCCTTTAAATGTGTTCGTGCTCCTAGGAAGTTCGTTGCGTTGTCGCAAAAGATAGTAGCACACAGACCTCTCCGGGCAATGAATCTTTTTAGAGCGTTAAGGAAAGCTTCGGCACTCAGATCACTGACCAATTCTAAATGGACAGCCTTTGTAGGTGCCTTTCCTCGTAGTTTGTAATGAATCATGATGGGTCCACAAAAGTCGACTCCTGTGGTGTGAAAGGGTCTTGTTGGCATCACACGTTCCACAGGTAGGTCTCCCATCATTTGATCAACGGGCTTCGGCTTACATCTGAAGCAACGGATACATCTATGGACAGTATGGCGCGCCAACCTTCTAGCGTCTATGACCCAGTATTTCTGCCTCGCGATTGCAGTTAGCGCTTGAGGTGCTGCGTGCATATGTTGGTTGTGTAGATAATTGAATAGAAGTTCACTCAGTTTGTGGTCCTTGGGCAGAAGAATCTGGTTCTTGGCCTCTTGGCTGAGTTTTGAATTTTTCAGCCGTCCGCCGACCTTTATGATTCCTGTAGATGCGTCTACAAACGGCGTTAAATGTTGAATAGAATGGTGAGTATCAAGTGCTTCCCCTTTCTTTAATGATGAGCATTCGTGCTGGAATGCTGTGCGTTGAATATTTTTTATAATTCCGTTCAAGGCAATGTCTAGCTCTGCAATAGATACTTCGCCCATCTTCCTCGATCCCTTGGGAGATTTGCAATTTTGAAAGAATCTGAAACAGTATGCAAAGATTCTCTGTAATTTTAAAAATGAGTTACAATGATTCACAGGTGTGACTAGATCAACATGGTTGACTCGTTCTATGGCTGTGAAGACGGATTTTTTTGGTTTGGCTTCTGCAATCTCGTCTGGTATTTTGAAGGCAAATGTGGGCCATTTTTCTTCAGGTTCAGATAGATGCCTTGGACCTTTGAACCACAGAGTTGATTGGCTGAGGGCATCCGGGAACATTCCACGGGAGATTATGTCAGCTGGATTTTGTGTTCCTTCAATGTGTCTCCATTGCTGTGGCTGAGTCAATTGTTGTATTTTTTCAACCCGATGTGCTATGAAGGTACTCCACGTATAAGACGGTGATGAGATCCAGGCGAGTACAATGGTAGAGTCAGTATGATACACAATTCTTGAAGGGTTTATTTGCATGCATTGAGATACTCTTTCCACTAATTCTGTCATGAGTAGCGCGGCACATAGTTCCAATCTTGCAAGCGTAGTAGCCTTTACTGGTGCTAGTCGTGACTTGGCGCATAACAGTCTTACTCTGATTTCTCCCTGCGTATTCATTGATCTGAGGTAGCAGCGAGCCCCATAGGCGGACTCACTGGAGTCTGAAAAGGCGTGTAATTGGATGTTGACTGAGTTTGAAAATAGTACGTGTCTTGGAATTTTTATTGCTCGTAATCCTGGTAGACTCTTCTTAAATTTCATCCATTTATTTTTGTGAACTGCGGGTAGTTCTTCATCCCACGAGCATTTGGCCTTCCAGAGGTCTTGTAGAAATAGCTTTCCTAATACAGTTACTGGTCCTATTAACCCAAGAGGATCGAAAATACGGGCTACTTCGGATAACACTGTGCGTTTGGTAAGTCCTTGTGTTTCACCTTCAGTTGCTTGATACTGAAAACTGTCTTCCTTTGGTTGCCAGATTAATCCGAGAGTTTTCGTTACTTCGCCATTGTCAATGAGTTGCATCTTCTCTTTGTGATCTTCTGGTACATTTCGTAAGGTATCTGGGTGGTTAGCACAAAATTTCCTTAATTCGAAGCCGCCGCCTTTCAGGAGCTCTGTTAGGTCGTTCTTTAATTTGAGCATGCTTTGTTTGGAGTCAGCTCCTGTCAGGATGTCGTCGACATAGGAATTTCCTAAAATCATATTTGCAGCTTCGGGAAATGTATCGTATTCTGCTAAGGCTAATTGATTCAGGCATCTCGTGGCGAGGAATGGAGCGGCGGCTGTTCCGTAAGTTACGGTGTTTAGCTGATATATTTGCAGAGGCTTCTCTCTGTCATCTCTCCATAAAATTAGTTGGTACTTTCTGTCGTTTGGGTGGACATTGATCTGTCGATACATTTTGCAGATGTCTGCTGTCATTGCGTACTTGTACATTCTGAATTTTGTTATGATGGTGAAAAGATCTGGCTGAACGGTGGGACCAACCATCAAGATATCATTGAGGGATCTTCCGGATGATGTTTTCGCTGAGGCATCAAATACTACACGGAACTTGGGCTTGTTGGTATCTGCCTTTGCTACACAGTGATGGGGCATGTAGTAATGATCGGTAGGAATGGCTTCCTTTGCTATCGGTTGCATGTGGCCGAGTTCTTGGTATTCTGTCATGAAATCATGATATTGCCTTTTGAGATCGGCATTTCTCTCCAGTTTTCTTTCTAATGCATAGAAGCGCTTTGAAGCAATTTCCAGGGACGACCCCAAAGTAGTTGGTAGCTCACGAAAGGGTAGTTTGACGATATATTGTCCTGACGCGGATCTTTGGAAGGTATTTTGGAAATGCTCCTCACAGAGGAGTTCTTCTCTTGACTTGTACTTGGATGATGAATCGTGATGCTCCAACTCCCAAAATTGTTGCAACTGTTTGTCCAGTGCTGAAACTGAGGGTTGTGTTGCGATGTGACAGCTTTGAGTGCAGCCAGCTTGAGTTGGCACCTTTCCTGCAAGAATCCATCCAAAGTGGGTATTTTAAAGCAGTGGCAAGTTGCGTAGTCTTATTTGACCTTCTTGCAAGAGTTGAAAGAATAATTCAGCTCCCAATAATATGTCGATGGCCTGAGGTTTATAGAACGCGGGGTCTGCTAGCTGGATGCTAGTTGGAATATCCCAGTTCGATGTTTTGATGTATTGTGACGGTTGGTGTTCGCTGATAGTTTTTAAGATAACAGCATTGATGGCTGCTGAAAAGCTTTTCACTCTTGAATGTATCGTGAGAGTGGTTTCGTACTTAGCAGTTGTTGCGATTCCACCAACACCACTAATCGGCAGTGAAGTTTTGCTGCGTGGTAGTCCCAGAGCCTGTACGAGTCGTTCGCAGATAAAGTGGAGCTGTGAGCCCGAGTCCAGGAGTACCCTACAGTTGACCGGGACTCCTGAGGCATTAATGACCTTGATTATTGCTGTTGCTAATAGAATCTGCGAGCGTGTTGACGCCTGTAAGCTAGATATTTGTGAGTTTGTTGTCTCAGATGGAGTAGAACGACTAATCTCCTGGAACTGAGAAGTGGAGTCAAGTTGACTGGTAGCTCCTGAACTGCCTCTTGTCACTTGTTGATAGTTCATTGGTGCTAAGTCTGTGCTCCGACGAACGATGCCTTGTCGTGATTTCGTTTGAATGAGGTTTCTTGGCTTCTCTGATTGACGAGAGTTGTGTATTAATGTGTTATGGCGTTTGCCACATTTCATACAGCCTCTTGATGAGCAATCGTGTACTGTATGGTCTAGCTTTAGGCAATTGGGGCACAATTTGAACTGCCTGATGAGCTGAATCCGATTATCTAATGTTGCATAGAGGAATTTTGGGCACCTAAAAACTCCATGATCTGCCTTGCATACTGCGCACTTCAATGCCTGGGATGATGCCGTCAACGTAGATACCCTCTTGCGTTCTTCCTTCGTCTGGATTACTTCAAGCATCTGAAACCTTGTTTACATGAATTTGAAGAAATCGTTCATTGTCTGCAATTCGTGCGGTGCTTTAAGTGACTGCTCATATAATCTCCTGGATTCCCTATCGAGCTTCTGAGTGAGTAAATGAAGCAGTATGGGATTCCACTGCTTGATCTCGATGCCACTGTTCTCCAATGCTAGTAGACATTCCTTGCTAGTGTCATGCAATCTTTTGATTCCCGAGCCTGATTCGGTTGTGAGAGCAGCTTGATATAGTAACTGATTGAGAATTGCTGTTACTATAGCCCTCGGATTGTCATACCTCTCTAAGAGTAACTTCCAAGCTACTGAGTAGTTATCGTCAGTAGCTTGTAAATGTTTTATTAGTCCGCTGGGTTCACCTGTCAGATTTGCCTTCAAGTAGTATAATTTTTCGGCCCCACCCAGAGGCCTGTTGTGAATGAGTTGACTGTACAAGTCTTTGAACTGCCCCCATTTGGTGTAGTTTCCGTCAAAGATTGGAAGTGTTAACTTTGGGAGTTTAACGTTTCCATTTATCGTGGTCACTGATTGTTCGTCAAGCTTTCCTTGTAGCCTTGTTGCTGTTTTTTGGAAATGATCTTCAATCTTCGTATATTCGTGAATATCGTAGGAGTCATCATCAAGTTCTGCCATTATTTGCCCATGTAAGGAGGCTATGGTGTCCCAATATTGATTGATGGACCTCAGTTTTTGTGTGTAGTATGCCCTTGGATGTGGATTTGCATGTTCGCGTTCAATTACCTTGATGATTCGCTCTAGCGCAGCAATGGTGGCCTTCACTTGTTTTCTCATTTTCAAGCTTCCAGTCAGTGGCACTAATTCGTCCTGGTGCTCGGGATCGTCTGTATGTGATGATGTGGCTGTCGATACCTCGAGTCGCTCACTCAATCTTTGCAAGAATTCATTGTAGACCTTCTCTACTTGATTAAAGTAGTTTTTCACAAAGTAAGAGTACTCTTTGTTGCAGTCCTCACTTTCAACTATTTCGTCGTGATTCTCGCAAAACTTAGTCCATAAGTCATTGAGCCTTCCTTCGTAGCCTTTCGTGTTTTCTATAGTTCTCCGCCCAATGCTTTCCTTCCTGAAATTCTCAAGCAGTTGAGAAATTTCCTTGCCAATTCCTGACTGTGCTGCGGTTAGTTTTTGCATGTTGATTTGCTTCTGACTTTAACACTGCTGTTCTGTCCAAAATATATTGCCGGGGGTTGCCTATGTACGGCTGTTCTTCTTAGTGTAACTGCTAGCCCGCAATCAAAAGATGCTGCTACCGCGTAGTAAACACTGGAATCCTTTGCCTTTGTATATGTAGGTAAGTGGTACCGCTGCGCTGCTGTTGTCTCTTGTAGTAATCACTAGAGAGCTTATTGTTTTTTATAGATGATAAGACTTGGTAGTGAAGTATTGAAACATTCAATACATCACGTCGGGGTCACCAAAATGTTCAGTAAAAAAGCCTTCTTTACTGGTTGATGGTTTATTAAAAAGTAAAATATGTACATTTTATTATCCTATTTATACAAAATTTAGTCTGGGAAATAAAATTAAGAATTACCAAAAAAGTGCTTAGTTCACAATATACCATATATTGTGAGAATGTAAAATTCTCACAAGAAAGGTGAGTAGCACTAGATAGGTACATAAATACAGGTGGTGATAGGTACGTAAGTACATGCCAGTGCAAAAACTGCAGCGTCTGGAGTTCGCATGGTAGAATTTTCCGGTGAAATATGAATTCCCTCAGAATGAATACGATGCGACGTGAGAATTATTTTATGTGATCAGCGCTGGACTAATCACGATGCGACGTGGGAATTATTTTATGCGATTAGCACTGGGCTAATCAATAATCGTGGTATCATTTTGAATTGTTTAAGTGAGATTTTTTTTTTAAATGTATGTCGAGAGAAGAACGCAATTTCGATCTCGGTAACTAATGACAATCGAAATAAAATTTTTGCTGTTTGTTGACGGAAAAGAAATAAAGTTTCAAATTATAACGTAATGTGGCGGTAAAGTTTTAATTTTTCCTTCTCATCCTGGAGCCCTCTCCTCTAGCATAAGGGTCGTCTAGGTCCGCTTTACTCTCTTCCACAGGTCAACAAAAGGGACTTTGCAAATAGTGCCGCCCAAAGTCGATGGGAGGATAGGGCTTGGCAGGAAGGCATGCCATCTGCGCCTTCAACAGGAATTAGGTAAGTGACGTAAAGGTCCCTTCAGGACCGAGTGTGTGCTGGCTCGTTTTGAAAGAAGGCACGAAATTTTTTTTGTTTATGGATGATGACAAGCGGCAGGTATTTTGAGAACTCCCCCACACTCTCCGCCACCCTTAGCCGAGGTGCTAGCGTGCCGCCCTGTGATATCGCTGTCATCGAGTGATCTGTCAGCTCATGCTGGCAGTTTGGACTTAACGTCCTAACCAATCACTCTTTCTTCATACTTCCATAACACGTGCGAATACAGTGTACGTGTTTCAGCATTTAAATGACAGTGTGACCTATGGTCGGGAGGGAGAAATGACAAGAGGGCGTCGTTGCTATTTTGTGTCAGTTCAAGATTCTGACATTTCATATTATTTTGAAAATAAGTTTCGGATATGAGTTCGCGATATTGTGAAAAATAATTAATTAAACGTGATTTTTATGAATAGTAGTGTAAAATAAGTGCGGAACATTTCTTTTGTGAAGGACATTTTCTGTAATAGAGACTCCGGAGTTCTAACTTATCATATGTTATGGTCGTACCATATTGCATATAGCAATATGCTACATGACAGCTAGCAGCAGCACTCTACCCGCAAGCTACGTCCTATATGGATGGCGTGACTTGACTACTCGAACACACTCGAATCGACCAGAAGAGCGTTTCCACTTACTTTTTAGTTTTGACGAAAAGAAGAAGAAGTTTTTGTTTTTTCCTGCGGTGTGACATGGAAGAGGACAGATAAGTAGGAAAGGTGTAGAAAAATGTGATGGTGGAAGGTTAAGCCAAAAAGAAAAGAAAAAAGTTGTTTTGAGGTGCGGAAAAAAGTATCGTTGTGCAAAAGGAAAAATCCGAAAGTAATCTGTGAATCCTGAATTATGTGTGAAGAGAAAAGTCCAGGGAATGCTGAACCACAGAACTCTGCACAAAAATAGTAATATGAACACGCTTCAGCGCGGTAGATAAAAATATTGACGAGCTGTAAAGAAAGAAACGAGCATCAGCGCATTTAAGAATTTGTAAGGAATTTGTGACTCCTTTTTATCCAAAAGGGCAAGGTACTAGTCTATTGGAGAAGATAATTTGATGTCCCTTTATGGAGATGAATGGTTTGCCATGCAACACAGTGTAGCTGAGATGAATTTTATAAAAATCCGAAATAGTTTGTTCGAATGGATGCACTAGAATTGACCGAAGATCCAGGAAGAATTTTAAATTATTAATGTAGGATCTTGCTTGACTTACAGAAATTGTGGGACAATACTACTAGTGTGGATTGTCAAAAAAATTTATTAATAATTGAAATTTACGATAGGGTAATAAGAGAAAACTTTTCATTGAATATTTTTCTGGAATTATTTCGTTCAGAAAGTCTAAAATGGAAATAGTGTAGCTTTGCATAAAATTTATTAATAATTGAAGTTTACGATAGGGTAATAAGAGAAAACTTTTCAATGAATATTTTTCTGGAATTATTTAGTTCAGAAAGTTTAATCAGATACTGTTATTTTTCACTAGAAATCATGTTAGAATCGAAGTTCCCACCAACCGAAATTTTCCAGAGTTTTTTTTGTGATTCAGATTTGTTAAAATCCGCTGGCCCGAGCAGCTGACGACCAATATGATCAAATAGTGCTTACTAGTGTGTAAATTTCAGAACAGATTAATTAGTTTTATGTACGTACGTACTGCATGGTCAAGAGAAACAGGAAGAGAATAAAAAGACAGATTTAAGTACAATACTATTACCCAATTAAGCAGTTAGATTCAATAGGCGAGTCATTTACTAAGATACCTCACTAAAATCGAAGCTATCATCCTTATAATAAATGTAAGTGATTTTTCTTTTTTTCATGTATTGATGTTTTTTTTTATATTCAGTATTATATGCGAATATCCTTGCAGTACCTATGTATATATTTTTTTATTATCTATATAATTCCGCGAAAAGAAACCTTTAGCTTAAATCCAAGACAGAACGGTTTGATACTAGTGGGATGCAGTAGTAACAGAACCAATTAAGCAATCTGAACAGTACTCATAGAAAGAGTAATAAAAGGGAACTCTGCTTCCCTAGTCGTTGTACCCGCAGCACTGGGGTAACGCAGTTTTCGCGAAAATTTCTGATTAGTGACGTGTCATTCTTATAGTGGACGTTTCTCTGCGAAAAACGTACCTGATAGCATTTAGGTCAGGAAGTAGGATATGATAAGTTGTGCAGATGTCAACCTTGTAAGAAATTAAAAATTTTGTTAAATGAATTTTATAACGTAATGATGCAGTAAGTCTTTTGTTTCTCCTTTCACTATCCTGGAGCCCTCTCATCCGAAGGTCGTATAGGTTCGCTCGTTTGCTCTTTTTCACAGGGACTTCACAAAGGGAACTTTCACAAAGGGACTTTGGACAATTGTGCCACCCAAAGTCAATGGGAGGATGGGGCTTGGCAAAAAAGGCAGACCACCTGCGCCTTCACTGGAATGCAGGTAAGTGACGTAAGGGTCCCTTCAGGACCGAGTGTGTGCTGGCTTGTTGGTTGTAGGCACGAAAATCTTTTTTGATTATGGTTGGTGACAAGCGGCAGGTTATTTCGGGAACTCCCCCACACTCTCCGCCACCCTTAGCCGAGGTGCTAACGTGCCGCCCTGTACTAACGCTGTCATCGAGTGATCTGTCAGCTCATGCTGGCAGTTTGGACTTCACGTCCTGACCAATCACTCATCAACATACATACCATAACACATAATGAAGTGCGCTGTGCTGTGCTGCAGGAACGAACAGAGTTATTGTCTTCAAGTAAGCTTAATAACTTTACTTATTAATTATATTGTTTTAAACAAAATAAAAGTGAAATATCTGTAAAAATAAAGAGCCATGGCAAAAGATTTAACATTTTACCAATGCCGGTTTATTTGTTTACAATTGAATTGTCATTGGTTGCTAAATTATTACAGTCATACAAAGGCAACGCCAAGAAATATTATCTGAAAATAAGGGGGAGCTAAAACTTTGTTTATTTTACATAGGAATTTCATTACTTCCATGACGAAATGAATACAAACAGAGCACACTAATACATTTCGCCGAGATGCTTACGTTTTCACCGGATATGCCGTTTCCTTATTAGTTATTTATTCAATGGTTTATGTTTGTTTTATCCTTAAAACTGAATAAGCATAGCAAGGTTGTTAAATACAACACATAATGAACGCACCCACCCAATTATGTCCCCGTTTATATAAGCGCTTGATGACGCTATACATTAAAAGAAATATGAAACAATTTAGCAATGATTTTCGGTTTCAATTTAAATCTCTCTTAAAGGAAGTTACTATATGTATTTAGAAAAAAATGTGCGTGAGCGAATTCATTCAACTATCGGCTCCAACTTTGAATGAAAAGAGGAATACAATGAATGCGACACAAAATTGTCGACGGCAATTGGCGTCGTCGTTTGTCGCAGACATAATACAATGAATGCGACATTGTCGTCGTCATTTAAAGACAGTTGAGTTGAGTTTTGCTTTTTTGTGCTACGGCAATTTTTTTACATTTTTTAAGAACAAGTATAAATTGCATTAAAGCTTCTATGCAGTTATGCCAGATTTAAAAGAAAAGTACGTGAAATGGTCTGCGGATACGACCCCCGCCAGTAATACTGGCGCCAGGTAGTACGATCGACTGTAAGTGCGAGCTGGATTGACCTAGTTTTTGTTGGCGGTTACAAACTGCACCAGCGGCACAAGCGCCAGCTGGCATCACGCTTACATTCGAGGTAGCATTTTCAAAGTTCAGTTGTTATTCCTATGTATCGCGAGTACTTTTCACTTCAGTAGCTTTCAAATTATAACGACGTACCTACCTATACGCCTAAACACAATTGCGACGACCGGCGACAACTACAAGCAAAAACCACTGTCAAAAAATTCAAACCTTCCCTTTGCTATCCAATTGAACACCATTGCGACTACCGGCGATGACTACATTTTCGCTTATCGCCGTCATTACTTAAATTTCTAATTTCATCGCCAACTGCAGGCCTGCAAATAGGTAATGTTGAACTGTGATAATATTGATGGCTGTTTAAGTTTATAGAGCTGATTACTGGCCATATAATTTACCATGTTTACATGCAGAATTGAAAGATCAAGTCGAGATTGAGTTGAGTTTTCGACTCGAGTTTTTGAGCAATCAGGGTTGAGATATTGAGTTGAGAACGGGTCCAACTATAGTTGAAGTGACAGTTAAACATAACATTATTTATGGTATTTTTTGTGATGAAGTTATAAAAGTTATAAATTTTGTTTAAATAAACAAAATAAATTCACAATAAATACACAACATAGCAAAACTTTCGAGTAAAGAATGAATAAAATAAATTCCAACTGTTAGCTGCCAACTCGACTACTCAATTCGTGTTTATAGGACACTATTTCGACTCGACTACGCCTGCCACGCGTGGTCGAGTCGAGGAGTCTAGTCGACCCAATTTCAACTCGAGCCGCGTATACATGGAGTTGAACCCGAGTTGAACCATCGTTCAACCCTGCATGTAAACATGGTAATTGAGTGGCAATGGATTGGCTTGGTCAAGCAGGAAAAACGCTGCAAAATAAAATTTAAAGTGAACAAACAACAAATGAGTTTTGAAGAGCGGTTGATTGAGTGCGTTCGACCGCACGAATATTTATGTACGTATGTATGTTTTCACCACAAATACAGTACGAGACAACCAAACCCTACGAGTAAGAAACTAAAGGAGAGGCCCATCAACAACAATTTTCGTGCCAATCTAAAAAATGTGTAAGTTTATACAGATACTATAAAAAATTCGCATTGCAGGCGGATGGAAAAAAGTTTATGCAAGGGATTTTGGCGCGGTTTTTGAAAGTATGACGCAAAATTGTACACCAGCAGAAGCATAGTGAGAGCTAATAATACAAAACAACATTTTGAGATTGCTGGTTCCCCATTAAGCCTATTTCCATCTTCGGTTGCCCAATAACTTGCCTTAAAATTTCATTTTTGGTAAATCTACATCAAGAAAATATATTAAAAATTAAGTACTTTTATCAAAATTACAAACATTTACCAATATTCTAATTCCCAGCTTATTATTAAAAAATGAACAAGTACAGTATTACTAAATTTCCACATTAAAGAATGTAAATATTTTTCTATTTAGTACCCTTCCAATTTTAACATTACTGTTAAGAAAAATTTGAAGCACCTTGAAGACGCGTCGTTTCGGGGGGTTACGGACGATGGTAATCGCGCCTACTATTATGCAATTCCACGCAAAATTAGCAAAATTAATGAAATTATTAATCATAGAAACGTGAATATATGAAAAACGGTTGCATTTAGGTAGGTACATATGCATAGTGAAATTAAAGGCAACATTCCGGGGTTTCTAAATCTTGTAATAAAACTGTATAGTTATCATGCATTTTGGCGGGAAAATCGTTAAAATTTGAAAAAAATTAGGAATTTTTTTCCAATTTTTTGACTTTGACGTCCTACTACTTCCGACGGAAGGTGACAGGAAGGCTGATTGGGCATTCAGTGGAAAGTTTAGAGGTTTTGCTATCATCTGAGATGAATCTCACCTTGATAGGGTGTATATCAAGAAAGTTACAGGGTGTAAAGTGGAATAAGTACTAAAAATCTTAAACCCCCTACCGCCGAAACGACGCGTCTTACCCCCCCCCCCCCCCTTCACCTTGTAATTTCTTGCTTGTCTCCACCTCAGCTATCAAACCCTTGAGTTTGGTGCACCAATTATTAAACACCCTGTATACAGTGAACAATTTACGGCAAATCGAAGTGACATTATTTAATTATTTGCGAATAAATATGTCGGGAAAGGAAATCTGTTC
Organism: Dioctria linearis; assembly: GCA_963930735.1. Lineage (NCBI taxonomy): Eukaryota > Metazoa > Arthropoda > Insecta > Diptera > Asilidae > Dioctria > Dioctria linearis. The sequence goes on along the minus strand of OZ005740.1, from coordinate 233,216,137 downwards.
TAGTAAGCGAAAAAACAAGGCCGTTCCTCAAAATCAATTTGGATTCGAAAATTCTCAGAATTTGCAGGCAAAAGCGAATGACACATCGCAGCCAAAAATTGTACACAACGACGACAACACACTCATAGGTAGTTCAATGTGTTGCGGATATAAAGATACTTCACAAACATCAACAGTGCTCAGGCCCAACCATACAGACTACAGTGAACGTGCGACAGGTTCACAACGACGAAACAATAGTATGCACGAAGGGCAGGAAAATGCAATTCTACATAAGAAACGTGGTTGTATGAGCGAAAATGACGCTGGACGACAATCGTATTATGAGTTTGAATGTGTGCAGGCGACACAGCTAGCGAGCTTAAACAAACAAACCGCTGCAAACAAATTTCGACAAATAGAAGAGTGAAGGAGAAGTACATTGATCACTGACATATAATAAGAATGGACTGAACCATCCTATCTAATTCCTATAGTTAAAAACGGCACAAATTTTTGCTAAAATCTATTTGTCTCTTTCAAGCTCAAAATGTACACTGAACTGTAACCAATTTTGGAAACAGTACAGCTGTATTAATTGGAATGCATTGGAATTGACATAAAAATTCTGACAAATATATTGTTTTTATACGTCTATCTCTTACAAGCTCAAGGAAATTTGACAACAAATCTGCAGAGGAGCACATTTTTCAGTAATATTACAATTGAGTTTTTGGGTTAATTAAAACAAGTTTAACTTGCTAAATATTTTTAATTTAATGCAATACTGTTTTATAACATCTTTAATGTTTCCAATCGACAAATAATAATAAAATATGAATCGGTGTGCAATTGTACGAAATAAAGGGTTTTCACAGCCTGTTCAAAATTTGTGCCATTTTTGAAGCAAGAACGCTCAGTCCATTCTTATTATATGTCAGTGATATTGATAGACGAGGAAATAGACAATCTCTCGCAAGCGAGCAAACTGTCACAAAATTCAAGTTTGCACGTACGCCAACAAAATAAAATCTTGAAACTGGAAGACGAAGTCAAGAAATTATCTGACAAGTTGTTGCAATGTACTACAAGACAAAAACCAGTATCTGAATTTGAGTATAATTCTAAATTAAGAGAAGAACTTCAATTTCAGCCAACACAACAATCTGAAGAAAATAATTATAAGGATATGACAGCAGTACTTTTAGCAAGACAAACAAAATTAGATTTGCCTAAATTCAGTGGAAACCCTGAAGATTGTCCACTGTTTCACAGTGAGTATTGCAGTACTACAAAAATTGGTAAATTTAGTTCTAGAGAAAATGTGTGTAGATTGCGAAATGTTTTAAAAGACGAAGCATTCGATGCTGTAAGATCGTTATTAATTTCTCCAGACAGTGCATCAAAGATAATGACAATTTTGGAAAGACGATTCGGTACACCTGAATTTATAATTAAAACGCTCATAGCTAAAACAAAATTAATAGCTCCACCGAAAGAAGATAAGCCAATGACAATTATAAAATTCGTGACGGCAGTGGAAAATCTCACAGTCATGCTGGAACTAATGTATCGTCCTGATTATTTATTAAATCCCCAATTGCTTGACGATCTTGAACGTAAACTACCGCCTACATTGCATATTTTGTGGTCGGATTATATATATGATAAGCGACACTACAATCTCCGTGATTTTTCAAATTGGCTAGACCGTAAATCTCACGCTGCTAGTTTAAGGGTCTACCCAGATAATTTACAAACAACAACAAAAGCAGAGACTAGACGTACAGGAAAAATTAATACATTGATCATCAAAAATGACTACGAAAAGTATAACTTTTATTCTTAGAATTGCAAATCTTTGTCAGCTTGTAAAAAATTTATGGACATGACTGTTGACCAGCGATGGAAACATGTCACTGATACCTCACTTTATTTCTCTTGTTTGCAAGGCAATCATACAAAAAAAGATTGTCAACAGAAGACAACATGCAAAGTTGATCATTGTAAACGACAACACCATTATCTTTTGCATTCAAAGTATATTCAGCCGCAAGGAAAACAAACATCTGTAGAAGTGTGCACCCATAGCATCTCAAATGACATTTCGACGAAATTAAGAATTTTGCCAGTTCTTATAAAAACTAATGACATCGAGATACAAACCTTTGCTATGTTAGATTCCGGAGCAACCTTGACGCTCATGAGGGAGGACATCGCTGAGAAGCTCGGTATAAATGGAACTCCTTCGCCTCTTTCTCTTAAGTGGTTTAATGGTGACTTAGCGGACGAAGACCAATCGAAATGTTTTTCAGTTTCTATTCGCGGAACTTATAATGGTGCAAAATCGTACCAATTGCGTGACGTAAGAACTGTGAAGAGACTTCCACTTATACAACAATCTGTTGACAAAGATCAATTGTCAAATAAATGGCCATACTTAAAACAAATTGATTTCGAGAGTTTTAGTAGCGCTCAACCGACAATTCTTATTGGTGAAAATAATGGGCTCTTGACATCGACTCGACAGTTTATTCATGATATATGGAATTCGCCCATCGCCAGTAAAACATGGTTAGGATGGACAATAAGTGGAAATGATGGTTCTCATAATATTGTCAAAAATTCAACATTCAGTGTAAATTTTGCTACAATAAGCGAAGATGACCTATTGCATGACCTAGTGAAATCATTTTGGACGGTGGAAGACATTCCATCGGGGAAGCTGGACATTGAAAAATCCAGGGACGACGATCGTGCTCTGCAAATTTTGGAGAGCACAACCAAAACGATTTCTCCCGACAGATGGCAAACTGGATTGCTGTGGAGATTCAACAATACTCAAATGCCAAAGGAAAGCAAGCCAATGGCACTCAAACGATTGTCTCTATTGGAAAAAAGATTAGACAAAGACGAAAAACTAAAATCATCACATAATTCTATTATTGAAGACTACATCCAAAAAGGATATCTACGGGAAATTGAAGACATCAAACACTAAATGATAAAATTTGGTATTTACCGCATTTTCTTGTGCTGAATCCACTAAAGCCAGGAAAAGTACGAAGAGGTTTTGATGCCGCAGCGAAGTCCAAGCGAATCGCGTTAAACGACATGCTTCTTCAAGGTCTAGATATGCTGAAGTCATTACCTGGCGTGGTTTTTCGATTTAGGGAAGGTAAATTTGGGTTCACAGCTGACATTAAAGAAATGTTTCATCGCGTACAAATTCGTGACGACGATTGTTACAATCAATTGATTTTGTGGCGCGGAGACAATCGAACAGATGAACCAAAGATTTATATGATGTTTGGGGCAACTTTTCTCCATGTTCTGCTATCTTTGTTAAAGACCGGAACGCTGAGGAATTCGCTGAAGAGTTTCCATGCGCAGTTAAAGCTATTAAAAGAAACCATTACATGGACGATTATTTGGGCACGGCCAGAGATGAAAAAGAGGCAATTGCACTTATTAAGGACGTCGTTAAAATCCACAGTCAAGGTGGGTTTGAACTTAGAAATTGGTGTAGTCCATCATCAAAAATTTTGAAAAGTATTCCTGTACATTTGTTGCCGCCAGATAAAACCCGAAAGGTTAACTTCGACAAAAGTATTCAGTTAAGCAGAGTTCTGGGAATAGTGTGGAATACAAACGACGACACATTTACTTTCAATACAAATTTTCCTAAAATTGATAAAAGCCTTCTTAGTGGTGAAAGAATTCCAACCAAAAGAGAAGCATTAAAAATAATTATGTCAGTATTCGATCCGTTGGGATTCCTTGCACATTTTGTCATTGTAGGCAACGACGAACTTCCGACCGATCTCAGAATTGTTTGGTTAAACTGGTTAGACAATATGAAGAAGATTTCTTGTGTGAGAACACAGCGATGCTACTCCTCGACTTTTCTTGACAGCGACTGGGTGGAGCTCCATATTTTGGTAGACGCCAGCGAGGAAGCTTACGCTGCTATAACATATGTACGAGTTATTAACAAAAATTCAGTTGATATTTCTTTCGTCTCAGCGAAGGCTAAAGTCGCACCAATGAAGCTAAACATGACAATTCCTAGACTTGAGTTACAAGCTCTATTAGGAAGTCGACTAGCGAAGCAGATAAAAGGAGAGCACGACAGGAAATTTAATCGTTGCGTCTTTTGGACGGTTTCGGCTACAGTCTGGCATTGGATCAACTCTGAGGGAAAGAAACATGAAACAGGAGACATGAAAAGCGATATGGTGTACTTTTCACTTGTTTGACAGTACGAGCGATTCACATTGAAATAGCAACAATTCTCTCCACTGACTCTTGCATAATGGCGTTACAGAGATTTATTGCCCGACGGGGGTGTCCCCAAGAGCTTTTCTCTGACAATGGAACAAATCTTCGGGGCGCGGAAAGAGAATTGGCAAAAAATCTTGCGGAATTGGATCAAGACGAACTAAGAAGACGTTTGACAACGCATCGTATAAAGTGGAACTTTATTCCACCAGCTAGTCCACACATGGGTGGTTGCTGGGAACGTTTAGTGCGTTCCGTAAAAACGACTTTAGCGGTAATCACCAAGGAACAATATGCCACTGAAGAGACTTTGCATACGCTAATGGCTGATGTAGAGCAAATAGTAAATTCGCGCCCGCTCTTTGAAGTACCACATCATCCAGATGAACCGGAAGCTTTAACACCAAATCATTTTCTGCTGGGAAGATCTTCCAGTTCAGCTCCAGTAAGTGAGTTCAACAAAAATGATTTGATTCTTAAAAAATGCTGGCGTTCAACGCAATACCTAGCTGATCAATTCTGGCGGCGGTGGAGGCTTGAGTATTTGCCTACACTCAGCCCGTTTAGACCGTGCCATTTAGGACTAGTATTACGTAGTTCGACTTACGTAGTACTAATATTAAGTGGTATAAACATGCCGCATTACGAAATACTAGTCCTACTTTAATTCGGTTTCTGATGCGGTATTGACCTACAAAAATTAGTATTAAATGGAGACATTACGTCAAATAAGAAAATGCGAGGCTGTTTGTAAATAGTGACGCCCTAATACATAATTAATAAATAATTGTTGCAGATTATCTTATAATGTTTTGCCATTAGCCTGAAAATTTGCTTGTTTTATCTTGGGTATTTAGTAATATAAATAGCAGTATTTCCTCATTCTGATTTTAAAATTTCTTCTATGCTCCATTTTCACTCAATATATTATTTTTCATTTTTCTCCTGAAATAGCAGGCAGATCTGACAATTTTGACAACTGTCAAAGCTTTAATATGAGCGGACTAAACAGCAGCAGGATTAGTACTACGTAATTCGACTTACGTAAAACTAGTCCTAAATAGCTGCGGTCTAAACGTACTCACTAAATAAGCGAACTAAGTGGCTACAAAAAGGGGAAGCTGTAAAAGTTTGTGACTTTTTTGACGATGAGCTTTTTAAGCAACACTTAAGGCTTGTTCACGAGCGCGATTTATCGCATGCGACAGAGCTCTGATTGACTGCAGAGATGTAGTTGTCGCTGAACATGCTTACTCTTTCTACGTTTCGTGCGATACAAAAATTAATTGCAGCAATGCTCTTAGTTTGGTGCGATTTTCACCTTAACCTCAACATTTACGTTTGTTTACCTTTGTAACCGGATGCTAAAGCTCCGCAGTGATGTCAAAATTTATTATAATATGTAAATACATAAATATAAAAACATAAATATTTGTAAATTTCACACTAATATCTCCTTGCCACTATAAAACTAAACAAATTAAGTTGTAGCCTCTGTCAACCTTGTGAACGTATCGCGCGATAAAAACCAGTCGCAAATAGAGATAGATCTATAGAAAGAGCAGGACGTCACCAAAATATCGCACGTATCGGATCGCGCTCGTGAACAGGGGTTTAAGTGGGAAACACAATTGCACCGTTTCGATCCGATACGTACAAATGTCAAATTTGCTTATATGAGACGCACGTTTAATTGGGCACATTCGCCGAAATGGATCGAAACGGAGAAGTTGCGCAAATTTCAACTTTTACGGATGACATAACCTAGAAAAATTACTTGTACAATGTTTGTGTATAACTCAAGATGGATGAAGAAGTTTTTATTAAAGAAATTAAAAAATATGAAGAGCTTTATGACAAAGGCAACAAATTTTACATGGATGTAAACAGAAAAGACAAAATCTTGCAAAATTTCAATGAGAAATTTAAAACTGATGGTAAGTTTTAACGGAACAATTGTGCTCATGCACGTAACGGATCGAATAGAATCGAATCGAATTGAATCGGAACGGCGGAATTGTGTTTGGCACTTTACCTACGGCTTTTGTGATAGGCTAAATTTCTTTACCGAACATAAACAAAAGTGACACCTAGGGTACATGTAGACAGAGATACAACCATATGTTAGAACGTGAGAAAGAGCATCACGTTTGGCACGCAAAAACGGCATATATGTATATACACGCAATGGCCTCTCCTTTAGTTTCTTACTCTTAGACCAAACCATATCAAGAGATATCTTCTTCTTTTTGTTGTCGCTGCAATTGTGTTTCACATTTGTCCACGGTCGTCGTAATTGTGTTTAGGCCTTATGGCACTATCTTTGAGTGAAGAGCTCCTGTTATTCGAAAGCACAATTATTACATACAAAATTTTGCGTAAAAGGAAATATTCCGTTCATCCAACCATCAACCAATTTTAATACAAGTCGAAAAACTATATTGACAACTAATACAACAGTATCACAGATTAGAAGGTGCACAAATCGTTCATCTTTTGATACCTTAAAGGCACTTTCACATCAAACACAAGAATCGAAAAAATGTAAACCGAAAAACTCAATTTATTCCACTTTAAAACAAGATTTTTGCTCGAATGATTAATAAAATCATGAGAAATAGGATAAACTAATAATTTTAGTAATAAAATTGTATATTTATTTTAGAATTTTTAAGAAAACACAACTTCTATGATTTATCGGACGAATTTTTCCGCCGAAAAAGTTTTTCGGCCGATAAAACATAAAAGTTGTATTTTTCTTCAAAATCTGAAATAAATATAACTATTTTCTCAGTAAAATTCTTAGTTTATCCTATTTCTCTGGATTTTATTAATCATTGGAACAAAAATCTTGTTTTAAAGTGGAATAAATTGAGTTTTTCGGTTTACATTTTTCTGTTCTTTTTTTTGATGTGAAGGGGCCTTAAATATACGCAATAATTTAGGTCTACAGGAAGTCAGTCCATATTATATATGTCAGTGGTTGGAAGGGAGGTTAGCATGCAAGCTCTACTATCTCGTGTAATCCATGGGTTACGGCATTAAGGCATATGCGACGCTTTAATATCGTCGTCAAAAAGAAGAGCAAATTTCTAAAATTGTCGTTGCGCAGGGCGACATTTGAGTTTTACAGTTCGTGTGTTGGTACATGGCTGTGCCCAGCGGGAAAAATAAGAGCGCTTCCAGAAAAAGCGGAGTTAATGCGCTTCTAACTTGCATCCGACGGAGGTACTGCAGAAGCGCTTCATTTGCAGCGCTTTTGAAGCGTTTCTTATAGGAAAAATGTGCACTTCTCTTAATCGCGGATAAATTTCGGGCTTTCGGCTTTTGTTCGTGATGTACTGTTATGTTGCTTCCACGAACAAGTGCAAAATACAGTCAGAACGCATTAGTCATTCATTAGATGAAAGTGCAGTGTGAAGGATACAGAGATTTTTGGTGATAATAAAAATATTTTAATTGATTGAAGTCTTTTTCACCAACATTAGTGATAAAGGGTGCAGTGAAATTTTCTTACTGTTTGAATTATCTTAAGGTAGGTACAATGCGCTACTGAGAAAAAGGTCATTTATTTGAAAATATGGTTTGTTCAAAAACAAGAAAGAATAGTCTTCAGAGATTTATATTTATTTAAATATTTTCTGTGATAATATTTGTAAAATGTTAGAAAGTTCTAGCAGAATTATCTTTCTTACTTTTATTCAAGCTATATTGATAAAAAATATTTTAAATGTAAATATCTAGCATACGAAATTGAGCGCCTCAATTACAAAAAATCCTCAATTAAGTTATTTGACCAAATATCCGATTATTTCTCGATTGTTAAGGAACTAGAAAATTTAAAAAATTTATTCTTGTTTTTTTTTAATTCAGCGAATAAAGAACTAGCAAGAATTGTACCACACATTTTGCTTGCAATATACATATCGTCACATTTCAGAATTTTAATTATGAGTCGAAAAGTTGCGGGTATAAGTAGGAGACATATGCGACGATTAGTGGCAAAAGAAAGAAAAGAAATTGCAGATTTTCCCTCTAGTACTTTAAATGATCACAATCATACAGAAATTGTTTTCGCATTTGGAAGTCCCAATGAAGTTAGCGAAATTCCAAACGTATTTGAAGATCATCATCCTGAATTCAGAATTGAACATTCGAATAACGAAAATACTGAAATTGAATTATCTGATGTAGCTGGAGCTAGCGATACCATAAATAGAAATAAATGTTTTAATTTAAAGGAGGAATTACACGATTGGTGTATTGGATATAGAATAGGTAGAGATGCATGTGGTCATCTCCTCGAAATTTTGCTTAAAACTGGATTAAATGTACCACGATCAACAAAAACTTTGTTAGAAACTAAAACCAATCAGATGAAATTGGTTTCAATTTCTCCAGGAAGTTATTTCCATTTCGGAATAGAAAAATCGCTACAAATGTTGGGTTTGAAGCTAGAAGATTCAGTAAATTCAACATCAATCGATATTCATGTCGACGGTCTACCTCTTTTCAGGAGTTCTGCCATGGCACTGTGGCCAATACTAGGGGCTATATCGAGTAATTCAACTACTAAGCCATTCTTAATTGGTGCATACGTTGGCTGTGGAAAACCTCATAAAATAAATGAATTTCTTGATGAATTTGTGAAGGAAGCTAGGCATCTTAAAATTAAAAAGCTCACAATAAATGAGAAAACTATTTCCCTACAAATTATGTGATTAAAAATATATTTCCTTAGAAGAAGCTAATAAGTCTCTAAAAACGGAATTAAATGAACAAAATGATAACTTTACTATCATTATAAAATTACTAAAAGCACAAGAGGAGGCCATAGCAAAGCAAACAGTTATAGTAGGGAAAATAGAGAAGAAGGTATTTCCAGGAATTACAAAATTAAACATCTTTCAAATAAAATGCCTACAGGAACTCCATAATATTGATGTTATAATAAAAGATATCCCTGAAGATGAATTGGTAAAACTTATTATCAAAATTTTAGTCATTCATTTAATCTATGCCTTCCCATAGGCTCTATACATAAAATCTATAATTGGAAAGACTTCAATTGAGAAATGCATTCACTTACTGATAGGAGATGACCTCCTTCTTAAAGTTAACTGGGACGGTTGGGAAAAATAGGTTCCTGTGAAAAATATTAAATTATTTAACACTTTTATTTATGGTAATATATATATATTCTTTTATTTCCTTTAAATTTTAATTATTTCGATAATTACAGGGGCTTTAAATAATGAAAACATTGGTTTTATTAACTTCGAAAAATCGATGCGACTTGGATTTCGATGTGCCAAAAACCGTTTTTATAAGGAAACCATGAAATTAAAAAATTGAAATTAATAAAAAGCATTGCCAGCTAAATTTTCCTCTATTTATTTTAATATTTCCTTCAAAGTCGCTGCTTAGAAGATATTTTTCAATCGAAAAAATAAAGAACATTCGTTATAGTGACTATCGAAATGGCTTTCTTATCATATTCATTATAGCGCTCTTAAGAAGCTAGAAAAGAGCGCTCTTGAGAAGCTAGAAAATAGCGCTCTTGAGAAGCTAGAAAAGAGCGCTCTTGAGTAGCTAGAAAATAGCGGTCTTGAGAAGCTAGAAAAGAGCGCTCTTGAGAAGCTAGAAAAGAGCGCTCTTGAGCAGCTAGAAAATAGCGCTCTTGAGAAGCTAGAAAAGAGCGCTCTTGAGAAGCTAGAAAAGAGTGCTTCCTTCCGCGGACATCAAATGTTAAAATGAAACAGAGATGGATAGGCTGAGGAAGCGCTACGTGCTTCCAAAATAGCGCTCTTACATGTCTGTTAAAGCGCTATTTTTCCGGCTGGGTGGTTACGCACCTCGGCAGTAATACTGACGCCTGCTGTCGCCAGAAATTAGAATGTTCCTTTAGTACACCATTAACGAAATAAAAATTTCACAAGTGTCAGCCACGCTTGCTCGCTACTGCTGGCGCCAGTGCTTGTTAGCGTTGGAGTCATTTCTATTTACGAGCTGCCAGTTGTTTAGATGCAATAGAGTTTTCGTACAAAAATGTATGTGAAAAAATTATTAAGTGAAGGGTAAAAACGCCGGTCTTTATGTCTTTATGCGCTGTAATGGCTACAGTAATAGATATATAACAGCAAAACTATGGGAAGAAGTGGTGGATAAAATGAAACAAACAAGTAAGTAAATTCTATTATGTATATTGCTTTTTAGTTACTGTTCATAATTGACAAAGTAAGACCTCAACTTATTGCGTACATTTAAGGCATCAAAAGATAAACGATTTGTGCACCTTCTAATCTGTGATACTGTTGTATTAGTTGTCAATATAGTTTTTCGACTTGCATTAAAATTGGTTGATGGTTGGTTGAACGGAATATCTCCTTTTACGCAAATTTTGCTTTCGAATAACAGGAGCTCTTCACTCAAAGATAGTGCCATAAGGCCTAAACAAAATTACGACGACCGGCGACAATTATGAGCAGCAACAACTGTCAAAGTCCTCCGTGGATAAATGTGAAACACAATTGCAGCGACAACAAAAAGAAGAAGATATCTCTTCATATGAGGTTTGTTCGATGAAAACATCGTGTAAAAGCACCGTGTAAATCTTCCCCTACATTTTTCCCCAAATTTACCCGGGGTTTTGTGCACTCATCGAACAAGGTTTTAAAACACCGGGTAAATCTAATGAAATGACATTTCTCTGACAGTTCTCATGAGCATAATTTAACTTCTAATTTCCAGTGATTTGTAAAAATTTATTTATAAAATAGGTGAAATAATTAAATATTTAAGAATAAATAAATATTAAAATGCACAAAAAAATATTTCCCAGTTTTTTCTTAATAACATATTCTTTTATTAGCTTTTTTACATCGATATGGGCCCAATTCTGTCGGTAAAATATTATCATTTTATGTTATGTTATGCCTTAAAATAAAATATTTCCCTAAAATCCTATTCTGTACCAGAAATTTTATTTTATTTTTTGCATCATAACATAAAATATTTCCTGTTATTGAGTATAACATAAAATATCCTAAGCAGGACATTTTAAAGGTATTTTGACACATTTTATGAAAATGACATGCGCCAATTAAAATTTGTTGTGCGAAAATTGTTTTAATTAAAAATTGAAATGTCCACCGCCATACAATTTTGTCAGAAATTGTAGAAATTTGCACTGGTGCGGTATGATAAAATATAAAAAGTTAATTATATTTGCCTAGGTTTTAATTTTATGCAGAATAGATCATAGGATACGATATCTTCGCGATTCTTACGATTCATGTGAGTTGCCCAGCTTCAAAAGTTCTTCCGGCTGGATAATTAATAAACTTCTTCTATTGTGATTTGTAAACTTATGAATAATTCTAATTTATAGAATAGAATAGAATAGAAAAATCATTTATTAAAGAACCTCAGCTTACGCTACGTTACAACGTTAGGTACATCGAGTAATTAATAGCTAGTTGGCATAATAGCAAAAAATACAAAGTCGTTTAGCAAAATAAAAAAGGAGAAATGTACAGACTCATTGCGGTAGAAATCATTTACAGTATTTACAGTAATACAGTCACACAATAGAGAGCGCAAAGCACTCACCATAGAAACAAAAAGGCAAACACCATTTACAAATAGGAATAAAAAAGTGAAGGTAAAGCAAAGTAACAGCAATAATAAATAATAACTCAACTTAGAGGAAAAATAAAGAATAAAGAATAAGAATAAAGAATAAAGAACAATAACAAAAAGAAATAACAAGTGCAACTCATTTTTTTTTTTTTTTTTAATTATTATTATAATTATTTTCATTTTATACAGACATTAGGTGACATAACGCGAGTTCCTTAAATTCCCTGCAAGTACCAGCTCTTCTGACTGGTTCCGGGAGGGAGTTCCAGAGAATGGCACCCTGACCAAAGAAGTCATTGGACCCAAATCGAGTGCGAGTTCTATGCAGGACAATTCTGAGATAATTAAGGTTGCTCCATGTGAGCAATTGGTTAATGTAGACAGGTAGTGAGCAACATCTAGCTTTGTGTATGAAGCTTAACACTCTAAGTTCCAAGAGCTTAGCCAGGGGTTCAGGCATGAACAGCTGGACCAGAGCGGAGATGTGGGAATGCCGTTTGAGACGAAAGATGTACCTTACGCATGCTTTCAGCGCCCTGTTTAATTTTACAATTTCCGCGGCATGCAGGGGGTACATAGCAACATCAACATAAAAGAAATGCGGCATAATAAGTGACGTAATCAGGGATTGTCTGATGGACTGATCAAGGTGATGTGACACCGCATAAAGAGAACGGAGTCCAAAGTAGATCCGAGAGCAAACTCTACTGATCTGTGGTCACCATGTAAGATGGGGGTCCATAAGAAGACCAAGGTTTTTAACGTGTCTGTCAGAGAGAGGGATGACCAGATTTTGAATAAGCAGGTTAGGAAGCAAGCCATTAGAGCTGGAGGGATTATCACGAACATTGTATCTGATTGCTTGCGTTTTCGCAGGGTTGAGGGTCAGACCACTAGCCTGACACCAATTAGAGATGTTGCCAAGCGTTACATTGAGCGCCTCAATGAGAGACGGAAGCTCATCAACATTGGCAGCACCATAAATTTGCAAATCATCCGCATAGAGATGGAAGCTATGACCACCCAGCACTTCTGCAACATCATTAATATATATGGTGAACAGGAGTGGAGCTAGAACAGCCCCCTGCGGGACACCAGAGACAATACCCCTGGGTGTTGAGAATCGGTCATTACTATTAACGATAAGTGTCCTGCAAGTCAGATAACTGTAAATGAGACTACCAGCAGCTGACCCAAAACCAAAAGTGTTCACAAGTTTGGCAATGAGTAAGCTGTGAGGAACAGAGTCGAACGCTCTACTGAGATCCAACAGCACATGCACTACGTGCTTGCCTTCATCGCATAGCTTGCGGATGTCAGATGTTACTTTAACAAGGGCGGTTCGTTTTAAGCAAACAAATTCAAATATTTATAGAGTAACTATAGCCTCATACCGGAAAGACATCTATTCCGTTCACTTGAGTTAGGAATCTAAAATTGTATGGAATGGATATCTTTCTGCTGCTTTGCATTTCGCTGGTTTTGCTGGTTTGCTGGTTCGTATCAAACTCCAGTCAGGAGTTGTCATATTTTAGCACTTTTGCATCCAAAGTATCTCAAGAGCTATTAAGAAAGCAGCTGCTTTCATAAACGATTATTTAGTGGGTGATTTGATAGAGTATCACGCAAATGTCAATTGACCAGCTGTTCAAAAAGTAATAGAAAACATAGCGGAATGTACTAAATATTTTATTTTACGTGTTCATAAAAGAATTCATAAAATAATTTTATGGAACCACGACAGAATACGAATTTTTAAAATATTTTCTTTTTATTTTATGAAGAAGGGATTTTTTCGCCATAAAATAACATAAAATATTATTTTATGAAAAATTACAGAATAGGGCCCATTATCGCCTTTTCTGTAACTTTACTTTGAAAAAATGACAATTGGTTCATCTGTGACCAGATATAGCTCCATCATTTCTGCAAGAAGCAGTTGTGCTACACTATTTTCACTTTTATCATCAAATGTTTTGTTACTAGATATAAAATTACTGTTTGGATGATCAAAATCAACAGAAATGATTTTCTCTATCCCAGTGGCCTTTCCTGACATCTCATTTAAGAATTTAGAGAATTTCTTATATGTTGTTTGCTTCAAACCTACTTGCTTGGTAGCTGCAGGGATAACGTGAAGTCTATAAAAATTACTTGTTAATAATGGCAAAGAAACATTTTTACGAGCAAATTTCTTACTAGAAAGGCAGATCTTAAGATTTCATCCATGTTCTTCGACCTTAATCGCCTCCTCAAATATTTCCTTATAATTTTCATTCGAATTTCCTATGTGCATATTATCGATGGGTATTTTGTCATCTAATTTCTTATCCAACTTCCTTATATAATCTGAATTTGGTATAAGCTCCACAGCTCTAAACCGCAATCAGCGAACAAATTCCATGTGACAGTTCACAAATGACAATTGTCAAACGTTTACCCCTAGAAATTTTTAGTGCAAGTTCGGGGCACGAAATCAGGCACACCGGGCTTTCATCGAACAAGTTTTCGTAACCCCGTGTAAGCCCAGGGTTTTCAAAAAACAAGATAGTACAGCTCGGTGTAGCCCAGGGCTTACCCGGTGTTTTCATCGAACAAACCTATGGTTTGGTCTAAGAGTAAGAAACTAAAGGAGAGGCCATTGCGTGTATATATATGCCGTATTTGCATGCCGAACGTGATGCTCTTTCTCACTTTCTAACATATGGTTGTATCTCTGTCTACATGTACCCTAGGTGTCACTTTTGTTTATGTTCGGTAAAGAAATTTACCCTAGCACATAAGCCGTAGGTAAGGTTAAAATTGGAAGGGTACTAAATAGAAAAATATTTACATTCTTTAATGTGGAAATTTAGTAATACTGTACTTGTTCATTTTTTTAATAATAAGCTGGGAATTAGAATATTGGTAAATGTTTGTAATTTTGATAAAAGTACTTAATTTTTAATATATTTTGTTAATGTAGATTTACCATGAAATTTTAAGGCAAGTTATTGTGCAACCGAAGATGGAAATAGGCGTAGTGGGGAACCAGGAATCTCAAAAAGTTGTTTTGTATTTATTATTAGCTCTCATTATGCTTCTTCTGGTGTACAATTTTGCTTCATACTTTCAAAAACCGCGCCAAAATCCCTTGCATAAACTTTTTTTCCATCCGCCTGCAATGCGAATTTTTTATTGTATGTGTATAAACTTACACATTTTTTAGATTGGCACGAAAATTGTTGTTGATGGGCCTCTCCTTTAGTTTCTTACTCGTAGGGTTTGGTTGTCTCGTACTGTATTTGTGGTGAAAACATACATACGTACATAAATATTCGTGCGGTCGAACGCACTCAATCAACCGCTCTTCAAAACTCATTTTTTGTTTGTTCACTTTAAATTTTATTTTGCAGCGTTTTTCCTGCTTGACCAAGCCAATCCATTGCCACTCAATTATATGGCCAGAAATCAGCTCTATAAACTTAAAGAGCCATAAATATTATCACAGTTCAACATTACCTATTTGCAGGCCTGCAGTTGCGATGAAATTAGAAATTTAAGTAATGACGACGATAAGCGAAAATGTAGTCATCGCCGGTAGTCGCAATGGTGTTCAATTGGATAGCAAAGGGAGGTTTGAATTTTTTGACAGTGGTTTTTGCTTGTAGTTGTCGCCGGTCGTCGCAATTGTATTTAGGCGTATAGGTAGGTACGTCGTTATAATTTGAAAGCTACTGAAGTGAAAAGTACTCGCGATACATAGGAATAACAACTGAACTTTGAAAATGCTACCTCGAATGTAAGCGTGATGCCAGCTGGCGCTTGTGTCGCTGGTGCAGTTTGTAACCGCCAACAAAAACTAGGTCAATCCAGCTCGCACTTACAGCCGATCGTACTACCTGGCGCCAGTATTACTGGCGGGGGTCGTATCCGCAGACCATTTCACGTACTTTTCTTTTAAATCTGGCATAACTGCATAGAAGCTTTAATGCAATTTATACTTGTCCTTAAAAAATGTAAAAAAATTGCCCTAGCACAAAAAAGCAAAACTCAACTCAACTGCCTTTAAATGACGACGGCAATGTCGCATTCATTGTATTATGTCTGCGACAAACGACGACGCCAATTGCCGTCGACAATTTTGTGTCGCATTCATTGTATTTCAGCCTATAGTGGCCTATAGTCAATAGGGTTCTGGCGCTCCCTACAAATTCCGTTCTTTTCATTCAAAAGTTGGAGCCGATAATTGAATGAATTCGATAACGGAAATTTTTTCCTAAATACATATAGTAACTTCCTTTAAGAGAGATTTAAATTGAAACCGAAAATCATTGCTAAATTGTTTTATATTTATATTTCTTTTAATGTATAACGTCATCAAGCGTTTATATAAACGGGGACATAATTGGGTGGGTGCGTTCATTATGTGTTGTATTTAACAACCTTGCTATGCTTATTCAGTTTTAAGGATAAAACAAACATCATAAACAAATTTTATTTTAATTTACCTAGTGCTGTCATAACGGCATAACATATAGAAGTTATAATATTACATTAAGCCAGACAGTGGGCTTACATGTTACCGCTTATTTTGTTAAAAAAATACACTTTTGTTATAGAAATTTGCTTCCCGATTTGTGGTAATAAATTTTTGAAATGTTTAGGAGCAATCCAAGTGATTACGATTTAAAAGTGGAGTTAGCAAATTGCTGCAACAATATAGCAATGGTTTATCTAGCGCAAAACATTCCCACCGGTGAATATGTGGCGGTAAAAAAATATCGAATGGACAAAGCAAAGGAAGAAAGCAATTTAATTCGTGATGAAATTTTAACAATGAGGCAATTCAGTCATCCCAATATATTGTCGTTTTACACAGCGTTTGTGTACAATTTCGAAGTCTATTTAGTCGCACCACTTATGTGCTATGGAAGTTGCAAAGATACAATAGCGAACTGTTTTGTAACTGGTAAGTTGTTTTGAGAAATTATACGATTAAAAAACCACCGGCAGCTAGTCATTAAACCGAAGTCAAGACAATATTCTACTTTGAATATCTATTCCAGGCTTTCCAGAAATAGTTGTAGCACTTATATTACGAGATGTGTTACTTGGTCTAGATTATCTCCACAAAAAGGGATACATACATAGGTCTATAAGGGCTAGTCATATTCTATTAAGTGAAGGCAAAGCAGTTCTGGCGGGATTCCGAGAATGTACCAGCTTTGTTTCTCACGGTGAACGCGCTAAAACTTTGCACAGTTTAGCACCATGCAGTACTAAAAGTCTGAATTGGTTGGCTCCAGAAGTTTTGGAACAAAATCTTCTAGGATATACGGAAAAGTCAGATATATATAGCATTGGCATAACTACCTGCGAGTTGGCTAACGGAATCGAACCATTCGCAGATATGCAAACTACATTTATGTTAACAGAAAAGATCAGAGGAAATCAACCTACTTTACTGGACAATTCCACCATCCCAGGAGAAGATATGATAGGTTTGTAATCCAATTTTGTGTAGCTTTTCAGTAATTATAGAGAAAAAATTATTTAGCTCAAGAAGCAGATGCAAGTGTTGGCGA
Source organism: Dioctria linearis (assembly GCA_963930735.1). Lineage (NCBI taxonomy): Eukaryota > Metazoa > Arthropoda > Insecta > Diptera > Asilidae > Dioctria > Dioctria linearis. Next base: position 233,198,669 of record OZ005740.1, on the reverse strand, counting down.
TACCTTTGCATCACAAACAAGGCAGATTTATAGTCATAGGAAGTTCTCAGATCACTTTCATAAATTTGCTGAGATTTGCTTGGAGAGGCATCCATCAGATCGACCCAATGCTATGCAACTTCTGGGCCATATATTTTTCAAGCAATGTAAGCACTCCAACCTATATGAACAGTTGACTAATTTTGGAGTACAAGCTGTTGATTACACAAAACTAAGAGGTAATTTGGATGTCTCACTTGTAAATTTAATAACATACATAAGGAACCATATTATTTTAAAGATGAAAGCATAACAATTTCTAATGAGCTTGGAGATATGAACATTAATGGCAACTTTGAATGGGACTTTTAAATGATTATAGTTTATGTTTAAGCGTTATGAGAACAATTTTTTACAATATTTTCTGTTAAAATAAATTTAGGAAAATGAAAATGAAGTTCTTTGTTTTTGCACTCTTTTTTTTAGATTTACTCGTACGATTATTCGAAAGAGTTGTTGACGCAATACAAGTATGCGCCACACCATGCTACTACTTCAAGAAGAGATCACTCCATGTCTTAAATTGTTAAAAATATCAAGAATCGCGCCCATGTGACGCTATAATATGTCTATCGTTTAGATGATGTTTGAACATTTCCACCAGGAGCTATTACACTGATAACTACTTCAGTCAGAACGATTTGAAGATATTGCGCTGGATATCTAGAAAATTTTACTATTACCAAAATGCCTTAGTATTACTGGGATAATATATACGAAGCAAACCCAATAGCGCCAATGGAATAAAATACTTGCTAAACATTACACCTCTGGTAGTTATAGATCTCGTCATACTGTCAATCTAGTCCGGTGATGAAGTTAGCTGCGGACACATTCTTCCACGTAGTTCAAGGTGGTAACAACTGTTCGATAGGTTCAACATTGATTAGTGGGCTTACATCTTTCAACCAAGCCAAGGTGAAAAAGCGTGTGCAGAGATCTGCGTGACTAAGAAGAGCTTAGTCATTCAAATTCGAACTGTGGATACCAGGCAACCTCCAGTTTTAAACTAGTCTTCCTGCAGTAATTCGGAGCTAGTAGTTGTCTCCATTCTCACGCTACTCGGGGGGATAGAGATCAACGAGTACAATGGAGCGTTTGCTTGCCGAACTTGAAAACAAGTCAAGATTGTAAAAAATAAAAGGAAGAGTTAAATAGGGAAGGGTTAACGGTGGAAACGTATGTTCAACGCCACGAAGCATTTGCTTGGTATTCTCTCTATGACTCATTGACATATTAATAATAATAATTTATTTATTAGCAAGATTATCGCAATACAATACCTTTCATTTACAAGTTCACAAACATGTATTTTAAAACTATTTTTAATACAGGGTGTTTCATCCATGGTGGTCCATACAACGGGAGATTAGTACTCATCTAGCAAACAAAAAATTTAATAGCAGGGGGTGGGCACATCAACACTTTTAGAGTTGCAAGGTGATTAAGCAAATATGCTCGGTTTTCACAAACACCCTGTATCTGAAATGTGTACGCTCACCAGCAAGAGCTCATTGCATGCAGAGCTTCATGTCTTTTCCAAAGACTTCTCATTCGCATACTCCTCTCCTCTCAGAAGCTACGATGGTCTTACTTAAAAATTTCGGATTTCAAACTTTTTTGAGTTGATTTTTTTTTTAAAAGGTGCTACGTATTTTTTTTTAATATAAACTAAACTGGGCACTCTTTAATTTGACCTATTACACCCCATGTGCTATCTGTAGCTGTTAAAGAGTTATTAGCTCATAACCTATTCAGGTCATACCGAAATTAGACGATACTTTTTTAAAATGACGTTTTTTTCAGTTGCTAAGGGAATAAATTTTCTTTGACAATAGGTTTAAGAATAGCTTTGAGAGCTAATAACTCTTTAACGGCTACAGATGGTACATAGGTCAAATTAAAGAGGAGAGTGAAGTTTACAGTTTTTATAAAAAAAAATATGTTAACCAGCCTTTTGTAAAAAAAGGTGGCAAACTCGAAAAAAGTTAGAAAATCCGAAATTTTTAGTTTAGACCACGATAACTCCTGAGAACAGAGGATTATGCGCCTGGTTGAGCAATCTTTGGAAAGGCCATGAAGCTCTGCATACAATGCAGATACATGGTGTTTTGTGAAAACCCAGCATATTTTCATAATCAACGTGAGTACTATCATCTCTCGTTCCGTGGACCACCATGGAAGAAACACTGTAAGTTGCACACAAACTTTTTTAAAACACTTGAAATTTTGTTCACTCTTTAGTTCTGGAGAAAGGTCATCAAATTTCTTGAAACTTTTATGTACTCGATTTATTGTATACATAATTGTTGCCCGTCACTTCTTAGGTTATTATGGTTGAGCCTTTTCTACCAACGTGATTATATTTCGAAGATATTCCGGAACCAACCTATTTTTCATTTTGATTATAAAAAGCAATACATTTAGCTCAATTCTTTGTTTAATATCAAGCCATAATAAAGAATTTAACATACTACTAATAAAAATTACACGTATTGCCTTTTTTTTTTAACCTGCTCAAATCACCTTGATTACATATAAACAATATTGAAGAACAATATTCAAAATGTGGTTTTATATTACTAGAGCATTGAAAATTGTGAAATACTGAATTTTTATGGAGGCTAATGTAACGCTTAATGGCTAATAAACGATTATTATTATTATTACAGAAAAGGAGAGAAATAATCTAGACTGGGCTATTAAAGTAATAGGTAACCACGGAACTACTAGTCTTAAAAAGAAAGAGCCGACATAAGGAAACGACTCTGCTAAGGAGGTAACCAAGCGTTTTGCCAGTGAGTGCAGTTAAGGCTGAATGGCAGAAAATAAAGCTCTCGATTCCGAGCTTCCATTTAACTATGTAGTAGTAGCGTGAGCTTTTGTACAAAGCTTTCGAATTAGTGGCACACGCAGAATCAGTACTCGCTGTATATAACATGTTCTATCAGCAATACCACAGATAAGCATACAGATTTCCAAGCTAAAGGGAAAAAAGTGAAGCACAATTTGCCTCATAGCGTAATCCCCGGAATATAATACAAGCCATGAAGTCTCCGAAGGCACCGACACATTAAAAGGCCTTAACGTGCCGGGTACAGCATGCAGTAAGAGCTCACTCTCACGGCATTTTGTATACTCGTCGTGGAGGAAAAAATAAAATTTCATCTTAAACAGGTCCTAAATTCCAAAACTGTCGCTCCCACAGCAAAATGAAGTTAAAACAAATTGCAGCTAAATATGTTTTCTTTCTAATAGTTTTAACAAAAAATAGCATGTAGATATATATTATATATATATTTATATATATTATATATATTATAGCGTTTGAACAAAACACAAGCAACTTTTATATGAAAAACTCCTTCAGTAAGACAAGGCAAGAAGACTGTGGATGTCGCCTGCTGACCGGCCCGCTGCTCTCTTTTTTCGACTTTGTTCATGGCTTGTATCTTGCGGGGGTTACGCTCATAGCCGACAGACCATAGCTGACAAAGAGCTTTCTTCTCAAGTAGCAAAATGACCTCACGTCACAATGGTTGAACAAAGCTTTTTTACAAATTGGATAAATAAGGGACATCATATTTTCTTAGAAATATATTCGCAATTTTTTTCTTTAGAATTTGTATTGGTGGCTGACAAGCAGTTGGATTAGTTTTAATATGAGTACCTTGTCTGAACCGCTACCAATTTTTCATGAGCGTTGAAAAGAAGAAATTTGAAAAGGAAAATTCACGCGCTATTGGCGGCCGGGCCGCCAACAGGCCAAAAATAGCGAAGCATTCATTTTTAGGAATTTATGGTTCTTGAAATGTTCTATATTGATACTTATGGTAAAGTGAGAGTATAGAGACTAAACTGGATATCAGTTTAGTCTGTCAGTAATTTTAAACTTAGATCCTTATCTTTCCAAAGGCTACCACTTACTATATAACTTACTTAACAAAATCATAAAATAGTTTTGACTAAAAAGTAATCTTAATTAGATGGATTGCTTTCAACTTTAAAAACCCTTCCTAGTCCAAACAATTTTAAAACAAATCCATTCGTAATTGTCCAGTCCAATGCAGTGTGCTTCCTAGAAACAAAAGATTTTCCCATGATAATAAAATCGCCAAACCAATCAATACAACTTATAAAGTACTATTCAAAATTATGCAAATAAATCCATACAGAATGTACCCATTTGATCGGAGTATTTGCATGGATTACAAAACAAATTCTCAATCTCAAACAAATACAGGGTGTTTCCCACTAGGAGGTCAATAGAGCCGGAGGTGATAGTACTCACCTAGGCGAACCAAAAATTGCATGGCAGGGGGGGGGGGGGGGGAAATTTCAACCGTTTAGGAGTTACAGGGTGATTAAGAAAAAAGCTAGTTTTTCACAAAACGACCTGTATCTTAAAAACTACAGGCCGTACGGTCACACTTAAGAGCTCATTGTATGCAGAGCTTCATGGCCTTTCCAACGACTGCTCAACCAGCCCCACACACATCTCTCTCAAGAATTATGGTTATCTAAACTAAAAATTTCGAATTTTCTTACCTTTTATTATACTCTAGATGAAATCTACAGGGTATAAGTACTAAGTTTGTTATTCCGTTTGTAACGTACAGAAATAATGCTAAATGGATTGGACACCCACACATAAAATTAAAAGTTATTTTGATTTTTGCATGTCCGTCGGTCGGTCCGTAATAGCAAAAAAAAATTAAAAAATGGAATAAATCGGGCAACCCATTCTTGGTGTTCCCATATAAAAATTTAGGTTTTTTACGTATACTTTGAAAACGATCAGTCAAAGACATTTTTATTTTTATTGTACTAAAAACTTCTTGAGAATATGAAATCCTATAAAATTGGTTATTTTTTCTGTCCGACGAACCGTTCTAGAAATATATTCGAAAAACCACTGCAAAAATCAAAATTGCTCAAATGTGTGCCCATACGAAATTTCATACGGGCATTCATCTAGGCCCTAGGGTATCATAAGAATTGGTCTTAGACCAATATTAGCTTTTTTACTTTTTTTAATTTAACAACTTTTTTTATAAAAACTGTAAACTGTAGACTCTCATCTTTAAGTTGACCTATTACCGGATTACATTAACAACGCCGACGTCGGCGTGGTCGTCCTTTTATGTCAAAAATATTTAGAGACAGTACTGCATGTATGAAATGCATTACATTACCCACGCCGGCGTGGTCGTCGACCCATCTCTAATCCTAAATTTAACGCTGGCGCTCCATTGCTGCCAATATGCCAGATCTAAATCTATTATGAAAAAACATGACAAAATGAAACGATATTTAAATTTCCGAAAATAAATGATTTTATATTAAAAAAATGTGGACTTGAAGGAAAAGAAAATATATTTTTTATTATTATTTAAAATTTTATTGCAAACCGGCAGAGATTACAAGCAAATAACTCAACTGTAAAATGTTAGGGAAATTAAGATATGGCGCTGCCGCTCAGTGTTAATGTAGCCATATTGGCTGGATTACATTACAACGCCGACGACGGCGTGGTCGTCGTCGCCGTCATCAAACGCCGAATAAAACGCCGGGCAAGTTACATTAACACTGGGCGGCAGCGCCCATAAATAATAATAATAAAAAATATATTTTCTTTTCCTTCAAGCCCACATTTTTTTAATATAAAATCATTTATTTTCAGAAATTTAAATATCGTTTCATTTTGTCATGTTTTTTCATAATAGATTTAGATCTGGCATATTGGCAGCAATGGAGCGCCAGCGTTAAATTTAGGATTAGAGATGTGTCGACGACCACGCCGACGACCGCCGGCGTGGGTAATGTAATGCATTTCATACATGCAGTACTGTCTCTAAATATTTTTGACATAAAACGACGACCACGCTGACGTCGGCGTTGTTAATGTAATCCGGCTATATGTGTTAACTGTAGCCGTTAAACAGTTATTAACTCATAACCTATTCAGGTCACACCGAAATTAGACGATATTTTTTTAAATGACGTGCTAAAGGAACAAATTATCGTTATGAATAAGGTGAAAAGATAAAAAAAATCCACATAATTTTCCCTCGGCTCGGCTTATATTCTAAATAAATTCTAAATATCTTTCGTCTCTTTTTAACTAAACCATGAACGAAAATTTTTAACAAATATTTTCCTTTTTCTCTCATTGCTTTCCCACCAACAAAGTTGCACACACAGCTAGCAGCAGACGAGCTGCGCTTGCGCTAGAACGCGCCTTAAATACACATTAGGTCTGTTCGCGTACTCAGTTTTGGGACAATGCATTGCAATGAATTTGCATTGCATTTTCATTGATTTTGTCAATAAAAATTATTCTAAAGTACGTTACCCTTATTTTGTACTAATGAAATATTACAGCAATTAAAAAATAAGAGGTGCGCAGAATCATAATTGCTATTTTTCCCACGCTTACGCAATCGTACTCACCTAAAAACCATGAAAACCAGAGCAAATGTGCAAAACTGCAATCATAATAAATTAAAAACAAAAAATTCTGATGAAAAAATTCTCGCATTATATATATCTTTTCCCTTTGCCAAGCGGTAGGCAGGCAGACTAAGCAAACAGCTTGTTATGGATGTATGTTGAGTGATGAATGGTCAGGACGTGAAGTCCAAACTGCCAGCATGAGCTGACAGATCACTCGATGACAGCGTTAGTACAGGGCGGCACGCTAGCACCTCGGCTAAGGGTGGCGGAGAGTGTGGGGGAGTTCCCGAAATAACCTGCCGCTTGTCACCAACCATAATCAAAAGAAAGATTTTCGTGCCTACATACGAAAGCCTCGCACTCACTCAGTCCTGAAGGGACCTTTACGTCACTTATCTGCATTCCCATGAAGGCGCAGATGGCATGCCTTTTTGGCCAAGCCCCATCCTCCCATTGACTTTGGGTGGCACAATCGTCCAAAGTCCCTTAATTGACCTGCAAAGAGAGCAAACGAGACTAGGCCAGCGTCATCCCACGTGTGAGGACCTCAGGATGGTGAAGGAAGAAATGAGAAAAATTCAACTCGCCATTACGTTATAAATTCATTCTGTCTAGTAAAGTACTTTAATCAGTTCTTTTAATAATAAAATTTCACAAGTTCTCATCCATACATGATGCTAGACCTATTTTAGGTACACTGAGCATTGTTTGAATCTAAACTTAATTATGCAAATACATTGTGACAATAGGATCTAACTAAAATAGACACTTAAGCGACAAGATCATATGATAGCGGACGTCATAGTTGCCTATATGTTTAACTCTTCAGAAGGAAACAGCGAGATGGCCCGTGATGCCAGACGAACGACGATAGACCTTCTAATTCAATTATTTCAAAATTTGTGGTGCTAAAGTTCAAGTTCAATAATCCAAAGCTAAGGTAAGTACGAATAATACTAGCATCTGTTTATGATATTAATCTTATAAGTTAATGAAAATTTTGTGTTCAATAGTCCAAAACTAAAGTAAGTAAATCTTTAACAAAAAAAAAACAAATGGGTGACACAACTTACATACTTTTGTTGCCGATGCTCCCTCGCTGAGGCGCCCATGAGGTTTCATCATGTCACTGGATGAAAATTTTTTTTTTTCTTTACAGCTTTCCGCGCTAAAGGAGATACAAAAAGAAATATTCGTAATGTAAACGGACTGTCCTACCTATGTCACAAGATACAATAATAAAAAGAACAAATCTACTTAACTAAACTGAATCATAGTTGGACGAACATGTTCTCCGTGCGAAACAATTTGATAAACAGAGTTGATTCCTTCCGCGTGAGTTAAATATATATATTTTCCTTTTAAATTCACTTCTATGTATTTTGGGATAACCAAAGGGAAAGGTTTTTTTATATCCAAAGATCTCACTGGAAAATTATTAATTATTTTATTAATCACAATAAGAGACTTTACGGAATACAAAAACTTCGATTTAATTTCACGACGGATCACTAATGACTGACTACATTATCTTTACATTTCATATCATCTTCCCTGGCTTGGTATGACAACGTGACTTTAAATTATTAACAGGTAAGCATTTTTCGTGGGAATGGAAAATGCACTTTCTGATGCGACATGAATTAGTTCAAAGGTTTGCAGAAGCAGAATATATTTTATGTGTGGATGTTTACCAAGCCATTGGTTTGTCTTTTGGCTTAACCTTGTATGAATCCGGTATATCGGATATGGAGGTTTCTGGGAATTTAATGTATGTAACTCGTGCGGCATATCTTTTAGCGTTTGCAAAATTTACTAGCTGGTTCCTTATCCCTAGCTGTTGTATCCCGTCTCCAGGCGGCCGTGGTTCAGCTTACCATCTGACCTCTTATTATTTATGTTCGACTTCTTTTATATCGATTGCGCTTAGAGTACACACTGTATTCAGAAGCAGTCAAACATACAAGGATGTATATAGGCACTAAAAGTTTAGCGCAAAATGTCAAGTTGAGATCACTACTTTATGTGATTTTCAATCAATATTGTAATTATTTTGATGCCAGTGTATCTTACTGGATTTCTAACACTGGTGGAGTTTTTTTTCTTTCTTTGTCTTAAAAAAAACTTGCTCTGAACTACCGACCGACAGCGGCCTATGACGCGACGTTGTCCTTTGGATAGACACAGTTGCCAAACACACTTTGCCAAAGCACAATTCCTCTTTAATGAGGTCGCACTTAAAGGCTCTGAGCACCAAAAGCAATAGATAATCCACTTTGCCAAACCTAGGTGTAAGGGCAGGTCACGGCAGCCGTAACTTTAAATTTCTTTTGTTCCGCGACTGTCCCTCTGGAATTTCGCTGCTCTCGGGAAATTTTTCGCCGGCGCGGGTTATGTTTTTTCTTTTTATGCCGGATCTAAATGAAAAATGTTTTTACCGATTGCTAATATTTCACCGGTAAGGATGAAAAATTATTTGCACTTACTTACAAGTTTTACGTCCTCTCCGATGCTTTTGGAAAATAAGGTTTTGTTCTCATCCGTGCACTCACTACAGAAATTTCGACAAGACAGAGAAGTCTTCTTCTTCCTTTTATTTTTCAAACCCGCATGTCACACGAGCTGAAGGAAGCATTACTCTCCGTCGGGGTGCGTTCATTTTTTTATGTTTAACGCAGCCGGCCTACATGCTTCAGTATCGTCAATGTAGCATATCGCTATATGCAATACGCTACGACCATAACAAGCTTCCAAGAAAAATGTCTCAGAATATATACATGAAATAAATGCAGAACATTATCACACCCTTACGTCTCTATTCCTCTCCAAGTTCCTAAAGTCACAAAACACATCATCACGGCAGTATAAAAAAGTTCGTTTCAAGCTTTCGCGTTTTCAACTTTGATGACCTACAGCTTAAATATTTTTCAACTGGAGATGATATGGCATAGGGTGCGAACAGAATTGGTTGCACGTTTTGTGTTCTTCTTGTCGCTTCTTGTAATTTTATTATTCTAAGGTAATATGCAGTGCGGCTACTGGTAAAGGAACCGAAAGATGGGGGTAGAGGCTCGTCATCCTAGTGCATGATGCCTCGGTGTTTATGGATGAAGCCTCGGTGTTTATCATCATGAAATGGAAGAGTAAACTTCACTGTTCAGTCGATTAATTATTTCTGAGCCTGTTCATGAGGAACCTAAAATAATGCGAAGATCCTAAGCTTTCTAATGATGAAGGTGGTACATAATAGTAAAACTGCTCAGCTAATCTTTTGCTGCTACTAAATAAGAAGGGGATAGATGTGGCTCTAAACCATACATCCATAGGAACAAGTTTTAGGGATTAGGTCTAAAAGAGAATAGACTATATCATAGTCTGAGGCAAAGTAAGGTAAGAACATATATGTATATTTATCATAATTCCTAACGCTGGTGGAATCGTCCATGCAGAGCCGATGGTCTATAAACCTATTAGCCTATCTTCTTTCATGATAAAAGTTTTAGAGGCTACTAGATGGATATAAGACGAGTTGGACAATGTAACTTTAGTTCGACTTGCCAACATGCTCATATCAAAAGTAAATCAGCAGAGTCTGCGCTGCATACAGTAATTTAAAGGTCTCAGGATCACAAGGAATACACACTCTGGGCTTTCAATTATGTTAAGACGGAGGTCATATATCAGAATCTGAGTTAACAAGGAGCTATGTGAGTGAATAAAGGTCATGCTTCTTAGTAGGAAGGCAAGCTTATGTGCAGGTGACGTAGAGGTAAGAGCACAATGCAGAGTTACGCCACAGGGTGCAGTGATATCATCTCTCCTATAGATACTATTTTTACAGAAGGGTCGAAGACAAGTGTAGGTAAAAGGGCGGGATCATACTCCAGCAACTAGTACTGGAGCAAATAATATAGACTGTGGGACATATATAGTGTTTTCCATGCAGAGTTCGTACCTATTCTGCAAGTATCTAAATGTAGAGTCGGATTTAGACATCTGCATATATACAGACAGCCAGTTGGTCATTAAACCGTTGGACGCTTTGGTGTTAAAATTAAAAATGGAGTAGTTATGCAAAGACATCCTAGAAGAGATTTCCATACAACATAAGGTGATCTTATGCTGGATACTTGTCCTGATGCGTACTACAGTTGGGTGAGTGTGTTGAGGACGTGAAGTCCCAGCTGCTCAGCAGCTCACACCGTGGCATATTTCGATAGTCCGTCATGCTTGTAGCTAGCTTGGTTGAGTTTTATGAAGAAAAACTGTGCTGCCACGACGCAGAACAAACAAAATAATGTCGCGTGGATAGCTTGGGATCAGGAATAGAATAAGAACGGGAAAGGAAGATCGAAGGGCGAAGAGAAGAAAGGAGAAATATCAATATCAACTCACCTGATTGCTGTTACCAAAAATTTGTATTTAAAACTTATGATTTACCTATTATACCCTAGATGATGAAATCATAGGGCGTATTGAGTTCGTCATTCCATTTGTAATGCATAGAAATAATGATGGTAGCCAAAATCGTATTAGACATCCATGCATAAAATTAAAAGTTATTTTGATTTTTGGATGTCCGTCTGTCCTTTCGATTACTCGAAAATGGTTTACATAGAAACTGCAAGTTTGCAATAGGGCTTTAAAAAAACAATAGATTAAGTCCCAAAATGAGACATAGGGTAACTTCTTCGTATGGTTGTCTTACAAAAATCTCTTTTTTCACTATATATTTGGGTACTGCCAGAGAACGCGCCGACGTAGGAGCTGAAATTTTGTACCCGAGGTTATATGTATATATGTACATCATACTTTATTCCGTGAACAGATCTTTTGCCATTCGGAAGGATATATGTAAAAGCAGCGGAAAGGATAATAAGAGTACCTAATTGTATGACTTTTTGCCCATTATAGTCTCTGTCATGAAAAATGTGAGACTATAACTCGAAATGGGTAGTTTGGATAAAATATAAGATATGCGTATTCCTCTGCTGCTTTTATTATGAAATCGGTTATAATAATTTTTACTGTCAGACGAAACTTTCTAGAAATGTTTAAAGTCAGTTTAAAGGCAAACTTCTTTGTTGGTAGTTGATTTCATGTGAAGAATGGAGGACAAAAGTCCTGTCTGCCAGCATGAGCTGACAGCTCATTCCGTGACAGTTGTTATCAGGACGGCACGGTAGCATCTCGGCTATGAGCGAAGAGTGCGGGGTGGGTTCACAAAAAAAACCTGACTGTCATGGCACCATAGACAAAACGAAATTCGTGCCGAGTGTCAAAACGAAGATCTACTTAAAAAAAGCACACCACACACCAGCCCTGAAAAGACCGCGTGCACCAATCACCTGAAGTTTTCATAAGGATCGGGAGCTGTGATCCTTGTGCCATCCCTGGCCTCCCTTGATATAGTGGGCGCATGATTAAGATGTCCCTTAATATTCACCTACGTGGAAGGGAAGAGAAACGTCAGGAGAAGGAAAGATAAGAGAAAGCCTTTGTAGAGCATAAGTGCATTGATCAAATGCACACAACATAATATGCAAAGAGAAGCATACTGATCTACACACAAATGCACATAACAAATATCCAACGAAAAATATTCAAACAAAAACAATTGCTTTACTACATGAATGGATCATACACTGCATGAATGAAATTGCAGTTTTGAGTAATCGTAAACAAGCAAAGAAAAATAAAGAAAAACAATTCTTTCATTAAAGCTTGTCCATATGACCAAGCGTCATAGGTAAACAAATAAACCCATCATGAGTAAATGAGCACTATGTATGTGCAATGAACTTTGTGTAGCGGTATAAAGCTTACTCGGCATTCTTGTATGCAATCACCGATTTCAGGTGATCAATCGTTCAAATTTAATTTTTTACATGCATAATGATGAAGTAAGCGATTTTGTTAATGTATAAAAGACCTGTAATTTGGTTAATAAAATCAGAGTATTATCAGAACTCTCAAGGTGTCTTTCACTATTGCGAAGCTCCCTTAGCTCCTAATAATGGATACCTTTCAAGGTAACTAGAGCCAGGCGCGTATCCAGACCTTCAGCCTGGGGGGAGGGGGGTCACAACCAAAATATTTAAGGGCAGAAAAAAGTCGGAAGTAGTCGCTTTTAATTTTTTTTTTATCATATTTAAGTTAGATATCACAAAATCCAATTTTCTGTTTGATTTGGAAAACCTGTCGATAATATTATCCACATCAATGTCGATATCAGAGTGGACAGACATTAAGGACTCATATCCAGATTCTCTTTCTCGTGCAAAGATTGTAGAAATAGATGTGATGCAACCGATTCTGTCACCAGTGAAGTAAATGACTGAGAGTGAGAGCTTGCAATTTGAGTCACATTCAAAGGAATAGGAGTAGAAGTGCATGATATGTCATGACTAAATCTTTTGATAGGAACTTAACTGATTTTGCTTTCTTCTGAAAAAAGTTGTCAATGGTCTTATCAGCCTTCTGCTTTCCATTTTCGCTACTATATCTACCTCCATTGCTAACTAGTGTAGCAAGTTTATCCTTCTCCTACAAATTAAAAGTAAACAATAAGTTAAATTAAACAACACTACTTTAATTAATAAAAAGTACAAGCAAAGCAACGCAAACCACCGCAAAGGAAACTGAATGAATTTTACTTTTATAGTTTTGCCGTAAAAATTCTGAAGAAAAATTGTAGGATTAATTTTAGCGGCACTCCAATCAATCCAACTGATGGTTTTCAGCCACCAATAGTGTATAAAAATTCGAAAGAAAAATGTTCAAGTAAATTACTAAGAACAAAATGTATGTTTGGCAACGCTCATAAATATCTTTAGCGCCCAAGGTCAGCCAAGGCACCTGAATCAACATAACTCTATGGAATCATTGTCCGCCACCAATAGTGCATGAAAAATCAAAAGAAACATTTTCAGATCTTTCTAAGAAAACTGAATGCTTGTGGCCCTGTCAGAAAGAGAGAATCACCAGAATCAATGCACCAATTCGTTTGGACCGTTGTTGAATAGTTAATCATTCAAATTCTTAAGAACAATTTGCAAGTGTATTTCTAAGAAAAATTTAATGCATCCCTACGAACGTAAAAATTTTAAATAACTCTTGAATCAGTGTCGCTATGAAAAATCAACGGGTGGCTAGACGTTGACTGCATGGAACTAGGGTTCTACTGAAAGATGGAAGAACCGTAAAACGAAATTTGTTAAGTCAAGGCTTAAATACAATTGCGACGGGTAACGGCAAACGACAAAAAAATGCTGCTGTCAAACTTCTAAAAGCACAGCGTCTTATGCGAATCCCCAAATTTCGACAGGTGACGGTCAGCGGTGGACGAAGTTGCCGTCGGGATTGACAATTTCTAATTATGCCAACTAAATCAAACGAATGAAATTGTTGTGGCATTTTTGTCAAAACAATGAATTTTGATGAAAAATTGATTGAGCAAGTGCGAAATCATAAAATAATTTATGATATACAAGACAACCAGTATAGACGAATTGACAAAAAGGCATGGTTTGGATGGATATTTCGAGGCGCTAAATACAAATTGTAAAATTCTGATATTTTTGACATTTAGTTTGATTTTAATTTAGTTAATTTCTGTATTTTAAATTTTTCTTTCCGCACTTTGGTCCATTGCAATTTTTTCAAAATAATATAAAATATTCTCGATAAAAATCTGTTTTAAAACGCTCAAATCTAATAACAAATGAAGTCTCAGTATCTTCTTCTTTCACAATCACAGCTTTTCGACTACCTGTTTTGACAGCGAATTTCCCGCTGCCATCTACCGTAGGAAAATCTGATAGGTAAAAACAATTTATGATCGCTTACCAATTTCTTAGAAACAATAACACTTTTTAAGCTCGAAATTGTGTTGTTTATATGAGTAATGGGCGCAACAAATATATAAAAGCATCTTCATACGCGAAAGGCTTTCCATTAAATATAGTGATCAGTGCGCGTCGTATTTATCAATATTTATGGATAGTAACAAATAGGTTCATATGATTCTATATTATTCCCCACACCATAGGCAAGACTTTTTACTCTTTTATCGAAAAAGGGGGGTTCGGGGGTGTAACCCCCCGTTACGCGATAGGCTTTCCATTAAATACAGTGATTAGTGCTACTCGAAGTTAGCAAGTTAACGAGCATCCACATTCTTAAATTACACCATCCACCCTCCACTCCCACCATCCACCCTCCACCACCACCACACCCCCACCACACCCCCGCACACCCCAACACACCCCCACCACACCCCGCCCCTCCCCACCCCCACCACACCACCACCCTCCACCCTCCATTCTCCACCCCCAATCCCACACCTAACATCACAATTTCTAAAATTTTACCCTCCATACTGGAAAAATCACGAAATTTTTTCAAGAATTCTTCCCACACTCTTTCCCCCATAACTTCTCACCATCCCAACCGATTACCTTCATTCTTTCACCATATGGTAGCTAACTCCTCCCACCATCCCCACTCCTCTCCATAGGCAAGCGTCCATCCCCCCACCCTACTACGTGCCATTTTCTAAACAATCAAATACTAAAATAAATATGTATTCCAGAATTACTTTCAATCCTGTGATAGGTATGATATATATGACTGTATAAAAACGCAAGAAAAATTTAAAAAATTTGTACACGTTTAAAAGACGATGAGCTACGAGCGAATGTTTATTATACCCAATCCACTATTACTACTCAGTACTCACATCACCACGATGGTTAAGTGGCACGCTGGGGGGGGGGGGTGTCCCCTGTGACCCCCCCCCCCCCGTATAAGCGCCTGCCTAGAGCTCTCTAACTCTCCTACCATTGCCTGATATTAATAGAGCTCTTTAGCTCTAAGCTAATCAAGGCACCCCATATAGAGCTGTCCCCAGCTCTGGTGATTTTTACATCACTTATATTAAGACCATAATTTGAGCTTTCCAGCTCTCACATGGTCGAGATACAAGTGCCTACATAGAAGCTCCATTTGGCTCTATCGCTGGTATCTCTCATTTTAATAAAAGTTAGTTCTTCTTTTCATAAGATATTCCGCAACCATTCCGCAAAAACCAACAAACTTTACACCTTTGACCTCACTCGATATTCAACATTTTATTTCTAATTAGAACCGATCTACAATAAATTGTTTTATTTCTATTTATAGTCACCCCCGAAGAAATACGGTTAAACATCCGGTGAAATTGGTTTGTTGTATCGTTCTTAATCAAAGGTAGGTTCAAATCTATAGATAAATACAAATCGTTGCTTGTTTTCTTTGTAATAACCCAAAAAGAAAATGAAGGGACATGCCAATCAGTACGTTTACATGAATACTTGAGTACTTGAAACTCAAGTAGGGTTTTTGGTTGAATTAATTCCAATTACTTGACTTGAAATTTACTTAAAGTGACATTTTACCTTTGACAACTCAGCATTAAGTTCAATACAGAATTGCTGATTTTTAGATAAATATCTTGAGAAAAGTGCTAAAACTCACAGTCTGAATTATCAACAATAATCTTCTTCTTGTTCCTATTTGCCTTTTCATGTCCCGCACAAATGAAAAAATTTCAAGTACTGAAGTTGCGTTTACATGAATTTTCTCAAGTAAATCGAAAAAAAATTTGTGATTTACTTGACTCAAGTATACTTGAAGTCAATACGCGTTTACATGATATTTTGATTACTTGATCTCTACTTGAAATATACTTCAAGTATTCATGTAAACGTAAAATAATTTAACAAAAACTGAGAACAATGGTGGTCGGTTAGCTTCCTCTTTTTTTCATTGAAGTGTCATGACTATTAGTCTCCTTGATAGCATCATTTCCTCTTTTCTATTATTTAATACTGAGTCAACCCAATAGGACAAAAAAACCTACTATATTCTAACTTCATCAAGACGATCTCGAGGACGTGGGAATAATCTCCGGAAGGCCTTCGGGAGAATGTGGACTCGCGGCCGAGTATACAGGCAAGACAAGACGCAACGATCTATGCTAGCTATTCCTGTTGGGTTATACATACTTTACATATGGTATGATCATCTGACAAATACGCTACAAGAGGGTATCCCTTATAGGGATCCTGAGCTTAAGAATCTTACTCTCTAATAAGACTATCATTCTAATTTTCCACGTAGGGAGGTATTTGACTTGCTGATATGCCCCTACGATTGTCGTACTAAATCTTTATATTTAATCTAACTTAGGCAAGTACTGGATAAAGACTATAGGTACTTAATTTACGATAGAAACTTTTCGGCCAAATTTTCACAAATTTCCATTCTACCTGCCGTATGTCAATCGATTTATCGTAGTAACTTTTATATTCACTCCCAAAATAGGCATCAACCATACTACTGCTGAATTGTGGCAGCAAAACGATTAAATTTTCGATAGAGTCTTGTGTTATTTATCGTAGTAAATTAAAATATACATAATACCACTGAAATGTGGAAATAAAAAAAATTATTAAATTTTCGATAAAGAGTCTTGCGCCAATTTATCCCGATTTTTATTACAGGGTTTTCTATTCAACCTGCTGATATGTATTATGATTATCGTAATAAGTTATATTCTCTTTCAAATAAGCTGAAATGTCGAAATAATTTTTTTTTTTTTAATTTTCGATAAAGGTTGCCAATGTTATCATTCGCGACCGTGCTTTCGTATTAGTATATTGATTTATTGCCGAGTTTTTTCCTAAATTCGTAATTACTTGATATAATGCTCAATGCAAAATTTTAGATTTGCTACTGATTTCTACTATCAGTACCGAACCGGCGGTGGACCTCCTCGAAACTGACTAAAACCTGCTGAGACCTTTTTACATGCCTGTTCAATTTTGTGACCTATCTGCTTTCTTTCGATGGTAATTTGACTCCTCTTGAACTCTTGTAACTGCGTTTATGCAAGGGGCCTTGAAAAGTGAAATTTTAGACAGGAAATTATCACATGAAATTTATTGAAAATATTTGAGTTCTTGTTATTTGATATTATAAGTGTATGAATTTGTACCTTTTAGTGGTTTCTGCAAGAATTGTAAGTGCCATGAAATTTTTTGATTATTTAGGAAATTCGATACATTTACTTTTAAATTAGAAAATGCAGATAGGCACTTGTTCTTTTGGAATGGCACATGGGAATTTTAAGCAGGTTTGTTGTTAGGGAGGTAATGTTATAGCTGGTGCTCCACGTGCATGTATGTACATTGTCATGGCTTATGTGTGTCACACCATCCCTGCGCCTTTAATTAAGAAAATTTATATCGAAACAGTTTCAATGATTGAGATAACAATTTTCTACAATGAAATGATATGTAAGTATGTTTGGTTGTAAAAAAATCAGCGAGATGCACACCCCGGCCGGTTAATGAACATTTTTTTCTATAAAGATTTTGTTTTACCAATATCTAGTCAACAGTGAATATAAAAAAAATAATGATATAGTACCTATTTATCTAATCACAAGGTAAGTATAAATATGATATAGTATGATATCTAATCATAAAGTATGTATAAAAATTATATACATAGTATTTATCAAGTAAAAAAAAAATAGGCATAAAAATGATATAAAATAATATCTATTCATAAAGGTTAGTATAGAAATGATATATGATATATGTATGTGTATAATATCTAGCCAAAATTATAACCATAAAAATGATATAAGATAATATCTAGTGATAAAAAGGTAAGTGCAAAAATAATATAATATTTATTTATTATTATTATTTAGTATCTAGTCACAAAAATGTAAGTAACTATATAAAAAAAATATTTATATTTATATACACTATAAAAAATATTTCCCTAAATTCGATGGCAACAATTTGTGCCACAAAGTTTAGGCATATTTTGCTAACTTGGGGAAAAAGTACACTTTGAGCTTTGGAGATAAGTAAGTTTCACCTATCTATGGGGAGTTTGAATTTAATAGGTTGTAATGAATTTCCTATCGGGAGAAGGGAAATTGTTTACATATAAGTTGTGTGATATTCAATGAATTAACTAAATGCACCTTTAAATTGTAGACATAATGAATGATAATTTGCAGAATTTGTGTCTAAAAATATCTCTTTAATATAGACACAAATACTTTTCCCTCAAATTAAGTTTTCCTAAAATAATTCATTTTTTTATTAAGGAATAGGTGAAAGAAAAAAATGAGCGCACAAAACAAAAATCTTTTAAAAAACTTTATTTCAATTAAAAAACAAAATATGGACATAGTATGATTTACAAATTAGGTTATACCTACTAAATCAAAATAAACATATTGTTGCGAGCGTGGCCTTTGGTTCGTTATTTAAAAAACAATATTAAATAATTAATATATAAGTTCTTTATTTCACTGTAATCATATAAAATTCACACTTCCTCAATTAATCAACTCAACTCTAATTATCGCAATCTGATTACACACTTTCGCTTCTTTATTACTTTCACTTGTTAACACTGCAACGTCTAAGACAAGACTCTTTTCTTGGCGGTGACAACTATATTTATATTTATACCTTAGAAACTCTCCGGATTATTCTGGAATGTTCTATTCCAGTAGCTTCTTGACTGTTCTATCCATTCTATTCTCAATTCTCCGAACCTGAAGTCGTTTACTCTCCATTGCCAGTAGATGTCACCAGTTGTCTCTTTCTATTGCACGTAACACTGCCCCCTTCTTAAAATTGTTCGTCCCGAATAACAGGTGGTCCACGGTCTTGATGCTTGTAGTATTGACACAAGCGGTCCAAATGAACAATTTTATGCTTCCCTCTTGTGCCACGCTGAATCCTGTATACCACGTCATTAATTCTAGTTACTACTGAATACGGTCCTTCCCAGTGTTGTTGCAATTTTGGAGAACATCCCTTACGTCGTTTCGGGTTGTAGAACCAAACAAGATCACCTTCGTTAAATTCTGCGGAATTGGCACGTAAGTCATAGCGGGTCTTCATCCGATCAGTATTTGTTGCTAATTTCGTCCTCGTGGCCTCGTGTACATCAGCTAATTGTTGTTTGAGCTCCGATACGTAGTCTTCTGGTAACTTTTGTTCACCTCTGGGAGTACCGAATTTGAGGTCGCTAGGTAGGCGCATCTCTCTTCCAAATATGACTTTAGCTGGGGTTTGTCCGGTAGTACTATGAATGACTGATCTATAAGCCATTAGGATGATCGATCAATGTTCTGTTGAAGCGCCCTACTATGCCATCAGATTGTGGGTGTAGAGGAGTTGTTCTAGTTTTTCTTATTCTTAACATTTTACACATCTCCTGAAAAGTCCGCGATTCGAAGTTCCGTCCTTGGTCCGAATGAAGTTCGTGAGGCACACCAAACCTACTGACCCAATTAGTTATTATTTGTTCCGAAACTGTAGTTGCCTCTTGATTAGCGATTGCATAAGCTTCAGGCCATTTACTGAAATAGTCAATGGCAACTAATATATAACGGTTACCGCCATCCGTTTCTGGAAAAGGTCCAGCGATGTCTATAGCTATCCTTTCAAAGGGGGCTCCGACATTATACTTATGCATTTCTCCTCTGCTTCTATGTTGCGGCCCTTTGCAAGCAGCACAGACAGTGCATCTGCGGCACCACTCCTCCACATCTTCTCGCATATGTAGCCAATAAAACTTTTCTCGTATTTTGGAAATGGTTTTGTTCAATCCCAAATGTCCTCCAGAGGTTCCACCGTGCATTTCTTCTAGAACATCTTTGACGTTTGATGCCGGCACGACTATCTGCATTCGGAAAGATTCGCCATTAGGTGCTTCCCACTTGCGTTTTAATATACCACATTCAACATGAAGAGAGTTCCATTGAACCCAGTAACTTTTCAGATTCTCACTCCGTTCCGAAATATCCTTCCAGTCTGGTCTTTCCATGTCTTCTTTCCAAGCAAGAATAGGTTAAATGTCCGGATCTTCTCGTTGTGCTGTTCGCAGGTCCTCGTTGTCCCAACCTGTAGATGGTTCCACGGTGACCCACTGTATAGTTGCTGTTGTTTCTTTTTCTTCTATTCGGGCGCAATGTTTGCTTTCAAGTTTACATGGACGTCGTGAAAGGGCATCTGCATTTCCATGGATACGACCTCTTCGGTGTTGTATTTCAAAATCATAAGCCTGGAGTCGCTCTATCCATCTCTTTCTCTCACTTATCCCTCAGGATTCTTAAACTGCAGAAGCCATTTAAGCGCTGCATGGTCGGTGCGAAGGATGAATTTCTGCCCGTAGAGATATTTATGAAAATGCTTTGTTGAACTTACAATGGCAAGTAACTCCTTTCTTGTAGCACAATAATTTTTCTCTGACTTTGAAAGTGCTTTGCTATAGTAAGCTACTGGAACTTCTTGACCATTCTCCTCCTGAGAAAGCACTGCACCAATACCTTCATAGCTGGCATACGTGTCTAATATAAATGTTTTTCCCAGCTTTGGACAGTAAAGTACTGGAGCTTCACAAAGCTGTTGCTTCAAATTTTCAAAACTTTCGTTGCATTTATCCGACCATATGAACGGCTTCCCCTTTTCGGAAAGTTGATGTAGGCTTCTTGCTATATCTGCAAAACCTTTCACGAATCGCCTGTAGTAGGTAGCTAAACCAAGAAAACTCCGTAATTGATGTTTGTCCTTTGGAACTGGGCAATTTTTGATGGCTTCT
The DNA here is from genome assembly GCA_963930735.1 of Dioctria linearis. NCBI lineage: Eukaryota > Metazoa > Arthropoda > Insecta > Diptera > Asilidae > Dioctria > Dioctria linearis. The sequence continues at coordinate 233,177,495 of OZ005740.1, read as the reverse complement.
ATCTTCTCTGGATCGGTTCTCACTCCTTGTGATGAAACTATGTGCCCTAAATATTTAACTTCAGTTTTGAATAAAGCACATTTACTCGCACTGAGCTTCAATTTTGCATCTTTGAGTCTTTGAAGTACGTCCCGTAAGTTGTTTTTATGTTCCATGAATGTCCTTCCGATTACTATTGTCATCCAAATAGACAAGACATGTTTTCCAGGTTAAACCACGTGGAACACATTGCATTAGTCGTTCGAATGTGGCTGGAGCATTACATAACCCAAATGGCATTACTTTGAATTGCCATAAGCCACTGCCAACTGAGAAAGCAGTTTTCTCTCGGTCCTCGGGATGTATTTCCACTTGCCAGTAACCACTCTTCAAATCCAGCGTGGAAAACCATTGCGCTCCGGAAAGGGTATCCAATGTGTCATCAATCCTTGGTAATGGATAGCTATCTTTTCTCGTGACGTTATTTAGTTGGCGGTAGTCTACACAGAATCAGGTACTGCCATCCTTTTTCCTAACCAGAACAACCGGCGATGTCCAAGGGCTGTTAGATTCCTCTATGATGTCTTGTTTCTTCATGGAGTTCATCATGTCTGCAACTTCTGGTTGTTTGGCTAATGGCAATCTTCGTGGTGTCTGTCGAATGGGCCTGGAATCTCCTGTATCGATTCGATGCTGGACAAGATTTGTTTTACCATAGTTATCATCATTCATTGCAAATAATTCCGAGAATTCATCGATCACCTCTTTGGCATCGTTGTGTTGTTCTTCACTTAAGTCACTGGACGAAAGAACGTGTTGGGTAGTAGCTGGTATAGGTTTTGTTTCCTTGACATTGATACCATTATCCAAATTGACGATTTGGTAAACGGGTTCACAATTTCCAATTATAGCACCTTCTTTTAGTTGTACCTCATTTTCGGATGTTTAATGTTGCACCTTCTGCCTTCACTAAAGTCTTGCCAACGATGATGTTTGATGTAACTTTTGTGGGGTTAGGCTCCAGCAGATAGAATCGGCAGGTCCCGATGTCATCAGAAAGCTTTGTCCATATTAGTGTCTCGGAGCATGGCGAAAGATTAATATTTTCGCAGACCATCGTCCTTACTTTCGCAGGATAATCTGCTCCTTCTCCTAGTCTCATAGGAATTTCTATATTGGCTAATTTGAGAATCCGCTCTCCGACATCCAGATTTATTTTGTATGTGGTCATGAAGTCTATTCCAAGAATGCAGTCATCCATTATGTGGAAACCAGGCCTAGTTGAACATCTAAAGTTATTTCTCCAAACACCTGTGCTGCTGCTCCAGTTGCTGTTCTTAGTAGATATTTGGTGGTGCTGTGAAGCCATTTGTTCTTAACAAGATACGCTCTAATAATTGATCTTGAAACTCCAGTATCGATAGTCATTTTTTCCTACACTTCCATATATAACAAGACTGCTATTATTTCTCTGTAACTGACTTACTTGGATGATGACTTCAGGGCTGTCGATTCCACCAACCAACTTCTGCCCCCACGAAGTTGGTTTTTACTAGTTTTCCGACTGCTCAAGAGGAGAGACGATGCGACTAGTCGCTGCTTGATATCTTGTCTCTCCACGAATAGCTTGTTCCCTGGCTCGACATCTTTGGCATTCTTCTTTCCCCTCTTCTTCTGGCAATTCCACTCGGCGACGTTTTCTGCAGTCTCTTTGAAGGTGACCTGGTCTATTAAAATTCCAGCATCGAAGGACACCACGTGAAGGCGGGCTCTGTGATGATTGCACTCTGTTACAAGTACATTCTTCCACTGAAATTTCTCTCACTCGTACTGCACTCCGTAAAGCTGTCTAGCGGATTCATACGCTAATGCATAGGTTAGTGCTTCTGCTGTTGATTTCTTTCCTGCTAGCCTTAATGATTGTTGTAAATTTTGATCTGTAATAGCGTTCACAAATGCTTCCGTTGCCACTTCATTGAGAAAATCTGCATTCACGCTGGAGTATGAAAGATGCGCTAATTTTTCTACATCTGCCTGCATTATCGTAGTGATTCGCAATGTTTTCGAATCCTGTTGCGCAACTGTAGGCGATATACTTGCTGCACGTGTTCATCTCCGTAACGTAATTCTATCGCCTGTACTAATGAAGAGTAATTACGTTGATTTTCAATCGGTACAGTTTGTAAGAGTTCTGACGCAGGACCTCGAAGTGCTACCACCAGAGCTATAGCTTTGTCTTCATCATTCCATCCATTTACCTCTGAAGCTGCCTCGAATTGTCTCTTGAAGATATGCCACGAATTTTTCCATCAAATATTGGAGCTTTCATTCTACCTGCTCCGCATATTTCAGCTGCTACGTTTAGAGGCTGACGATGCTTTATTCTTTCCAGATCTGCTTTAAAACTGTCAAGCTGATCGGTGACTTTTTGTTGAGCTTCCACCACTTCCTGATCGATTCCTTCAATTTTAAAATTTTGTTCTTCTAAAGAACTTTTTAGAAAATTTTTCTGATCCTCCAAACGAGTTTCTAGACAATTCTCCAGAGAACTCTTTTGTTCGTCCAAGCGGGTTTCCATAGATTTCTTCCGCTCATCTAACCGGGATTCCAGAAAACTCTTTTGTTCCTTAAAAGCATTCTTTTGCTCGTCCAGACGGGTTTCCATAGATTTCTTTTGCTCATCTAAACGGGATTCCAGAGAATTCTTTTGTTCGTCCATAGATTTCTTCTGTTCATCTAACGGGGATTCCAGAGAATTCTTTTGTTTATCAAAAGCATTCTTTTGTTCATCGAGAGAGTTCCTTCTTTCATCAAAACGGGCTTCCATTTTACTCATTAAAGTACTCAAAAGCTGTTCCATTTTCATCGCAGGCTCTTCTTCAGCTTCGATTTCTTCCAAGTTCTCTTCGAAAACAAATGTTTCAGGATTCTTTCCTTCCTCTATCAAAGATTGTCTAAGTCGCTCGACTAGAACTTTCTTTGTACCTGTCGTTCGTAATGACCGGTTCCCTAACTCCACTTTCAAATCCTGCATTCGAAGCTCGCCCACTTTGCGCCCCATTACTTTAATAATTCTCTTACAGATGAATATAAATTATTTTGCAGAACTTTCACAATTTAACACAATTTCTCAAAATTAATCACACTTTGAATTCTTAAGTCAATTGTCACCACTTTATTTCGCGAATTTATTTCACTTCTGACACTAGCTGTTGCGAGCGTGGCCTTTGGTTCGTTATTTAAAACACAATATTAAATAATTAATATATAAGTTCTTTATTTCACTGTAATCATATAAAATTCACACTTCCTCAATTAATCAACTCAACTCTAATTATCGCTAACACTGTTCTTTCAATTATCGCAATCTAATTACACACTTTCGCTTCTTTATTACTTTCACTTGTTAACACTGCAACGTCGAAGACAAGACTCTTTTCTTGGATGTGACAACTGTTATATTTATACCCTAGAAACTCTCCGGTTTATTCTGGAGTGTTCTATTCCAGTAGCTTCTTGACTCTTCTATTTATTCTATTCCTGAACCGTCCTGTAGATTCCATAATCAATTCTCCGAACCTGAAGTCGTTTACTCTCCATTGCCAGTAGATGTCACCAGATGTCTCTTTCTATTGCACGTGACAATATTATTATTTTCGAAACAAAAATTCAATAAAGGTTTTGAAACATACATACGATTATATAACATTTACAAGCCGTTTCATATTTTTGATATCATTAAGCTTTTGTAATTAATTAACGTTTTTTTAAATATTATCTCACATTATTTGACAAACATATTGTTACGTGCAATAGAAAGAGACCACTGGTGACATCTACTGACAATGGAGAGTAAACGAGTCTTGTCTTAAGCAGGCCATACACCGTCAGTTTTGCCGTGGTTTTACAGTAAAACCACGGCAAAACTGATGGTGTATGGCGAATGTAGCGGAAGCTACATAATAATTTTTATATTTTTTGTTAGTAAATAAAAACAGAATAAAATATAATTGTGATTGTCACAGTGAGATTTATAGTATATTTTAAGAAAAACATCCTTTTCTTCAGAGGACCATCCTTTTCCAGGGCCAACTTTGTGAAACAATTGTGCAAGCAAAAATGCTTTTACATCTTTAGTTTTAGTTTCCGGGAACTTTCTGACACATTCATTGTCGATTGTTGCATTTTTGCTTGTGGTCTCAGAATATATAGCAGTATGGTGACAAGCAATTTCGCGTAATTAATTCTAGTCGTATTGTTAGTGTAAATAACAATTCTGCCGTATTTTCTAATTTCTAAAAAAACAAAATGCTTATTGCTTATCTACGCGTCTAGCTCATAAAACTTAACTTCAAAAAAAAAACAAAAAAAAAAGTTCTTAAAATTCTTCTTTCTCCATCATAAAACTTGTTAGCAGCCTAAGCAATATGCATAATAAAAATTCTGAAGAAGAAATGTTCAGTATATTTCTAAGAAAAAATTGAGGGCTTACTTAAATCGGGTCCAGGCATCGTTGATTTTATATTGGAGTAAGGCATTGCTGGCTAACCCTTTCGTTACACCATCAAGTGGAGGCATCGTCGATTTTATATACGATATTCATGCCATGCGGATCACAGAAAACCCGTACACCGGAATGAGGAGATATCTATAAAGGCAGGTACAGCTCAAGCAAATCTTGCGACTTGCGTGACCAAGTCGTATGATTTGCTTGAGCGTGTGTAGCGGTCTTTACACTCCATAATCAATGGCATCCCAACACTAGTCAATATAATCTATTCATTACATTCCATCCATCCATTCCTCCCGTGTAGTCGGCCATCCTTTTTATCCATCCATTAATTTTAACAAGTAAAAACGCTAGAATTGCTCTAACAATAACACCAATGCTTATAATACCCTAGATGAATGCCCGTATTTAATTTGGTATAGACACCCATCTGCGCAACTTTGACTTGTGAAGTGGTTTTTCGCATATATTTCTAGAACGGTTCGTCGGAAAGAAAAAATGATTATAGGCTGAACCACAATAGAAGTGAATAACTTTACGAAATTAAACGAGACTGAGGTTTACTTACAAAAAATTGATACTTTTAGCATAAATATATTGTAACTGTCTAATTTAAACAAATGGACACCCGTCAACCTGTCTTCCGACAAACCGTTGAGTGTCAATTTGTAATTGTCAAAACAAAGCAAATGACAGCTATGGTCGGCTGTCAATATACTCCCATAAGCAGACTGTCAGCCGCCACACCCGTCAATTCTGTTAGATCACACGCTGCCATGCAATCTGACATTATTAAATCACAAATAAATACTGAAATTGATTAGAAAATTTGTCGAACAAAACCAATCCATGCTCACTGTGCCATCTCTGTACCTGAAGAAGTACTGAAGGATAACAAAAGATTTGAACTTCTGAATGTGTCTAAGTTTTCGCCTGTCTAGTGGTTACGGGGGCTAGCTCGTCGCACCGTGGGTAAGTGACACAATCTCCGTTCATGTTTACAGTTACTTGTTTTTTTTTTATTTACAGGCTCAAGGGATACCAACGAAAATATAACAGCTTGCAATTGCAGACGGACGGACAGACAAAATGGTTAAAAAAAAATTCCACACCTCCTACATCATCGGGAGGGAAAGGGGAGTAGAACGAAGGACCCCCAGGTCATCACCACTACACCACACCACACTCGGCTTTACTGATTCATATTTGGTTCCATTGATAATTCAAAGGATATATAGATATTTAATAAAAATTGCAATATATTGGTAAGGAAAAGCAAATTAACAAGCTATTTATTAAATGTTTAAATAATTTACCTTCGTACATATAACTAAATTCCATCAGGGAAATTCTTGATGACATGATATTTAATAATTAGTTACTTTAAAAAAAATATTTTTCTTTCTTTCTCCCATTCAATTTTTCCTTGGTTTTTTTCTTTTTACAAAAAAAATCTAACTTTTATTTGTGTTTAATCAATTATAACTTTATATTAATTTTCATTCATAAATTTTATCAAATATTTTTTTTTCTCTCTTTATGCAATATAACATGCTATTAAATAATTTCCTTTCTAGTTAATTCATATGAATTTAATGATTATATTTTCTTTTCTTTTTTAATTTACCATATTATTTTTCTTTCAACCCAAACTTTAACCTCAATCTTTATTTAACAAATTAAATTTTATTTTTTTTCAGTTCAACATCAACATCAGTTCCAACATTATATTAATTTTATTGAGCAAAATAAATTATATTTCCACATTTAAGTCTCGTGAATGATAGTATTTTTTCTCTTCTCAAATTATCAGTAAAATTAATTACACAATTATATCAAATTGTTTTTATTTAACGAAATAAACTTTTCTATTTGATTTGTATGAATTTATTGTTATTTTTATTTCTCAATTCGCCATTTTATTGTTCTTCCTCAATTTCAACTCAATTTTTATTCAGTTCAGCTCATATCATTTTTTATTAATTTTCTTAGACATATACGCAATAGGATGTTCATTATTATCCTTGTCTTTTTGAAATAAAACACTTCCGACGCCTTGTCTACTAGCATCACACTGAATATAGAATGGGCTCTCAAAATCAGGAGTGACCAGAACTGGGGCTATTGTCATTAAATGTTTCAATTTTTCAAAAGCTTCTTCAGCTTCTGTAGTCCATGCAAACTTTTTGTTCTTCAAGCAATCCGTAATTGGGGCAGCCACAGTGGCATAATTGGGAATGAAACGCTGATACCAACCAGTCATGCCAAGAAAGCGACGAATTTGCTTGACCGATTTCGGAGCAGGAAATTCGTTTATTGCAGCAACTTTACTAGAATCAGTTTTTAATGTTCCGTCACCTATAATGAAACCCAAATACTTTACCTCAGAACACAAAATCTACTTTTATTTAAATTGATAGTCAGTCCCGAGCATCGAAGACATTCACTGACTTGTTCTAATACTCGTAAATGTGTCTCAAAATCAGGTGTTACAATCAATAAGTCGTCCAGATACACAAAAACATTTTCTCTCAAATTTCCCGGAATTACTTTATCCATCAGTCTACACATACGCTGTGGCGCATTGCATAAACCAAAAGGCATTACCTTAAATTGGTAAAGAGGACGACCAGGCACTGTGAAAGCTGTTTTTTCATGAGATTTTGTTTCTAATGGAATTTGCCAGAAGGCATCTTTCAAATCCAAACTAGAAATATATCTAGGATCTTGTAAACGACGAAGAAGACCATCAATGTGAGGGAGCGGATATGCATCCTTCACTGTTACATTATTTACTTTCCGAGAATCAATACATAAACGTACTTTTCCAGGTTTACGTACGAGGACAACTGGAGAATTCCATGGGCTATTGGATTCCTCAATAACTCCCATCTCTAACATTCGGTCAAGCTCATTTTACATTAACTTCTGTATGGCTGGGGACACGAGGTAGTGACGCTGTTTGATTGGGACTGCATCCTCAGTATCAATCACGTGTTCCTCCAGATGAGTTGTTCCCAAACCCAATACATCAAAGGACGGAAGTTTAGCTTTCACTGTATTAAGCTGAGCCGATTGTGTTGAAGTCAGTTGATGAAGATTACTATCCACAATTGGTGTTAAAAATGTTGGACTTATCTCATTGATTATGTGAGGAGCATTTTGAAATTCTCTCCAGAAATCAATACCCAAATAGAGCTCTTGACTTAAACTGGGGATAACGTATAATGTAAATAATTTACGAATTCCATTATAACTGACAGGAACTTTGACATAACCAATAATTTGCTGGGCCGAGCCATCAGCAGTCTGAACCGAGGTGTGCAAAGATTGAAGCCGAATAATGCTATGTTGTTTAAGAAATTGTTGAGCGTTCCTCCTCAGACAACTGATATTAGCACCACTATCCAGTAGGCCTACCATGTTTGTATCTTGTAGTGATACATTCACATAAGGTCTGTTATCAGAAGCATTACTCAATACAGATGATATAACTGTGTTAGCCAATCGCTTCTTTTTCTTTGCTATATATCTAATTTTTGGTATTTTTTTATGTAAAACTATATTTTTATTTGAAAATATTTTACCTCTGAAATTTAAATAATTCTTCCATCTATTAATGAAAGATTTTTTCACAAACTCGTTAGGAAATTCAACATTAAGGTCAGGTATAGGTAATACTGGGTCACATTTGTTTAAGCCATCTGATGAAGTATCCGAAGTAGTACAATTCAATGCGGATGCGTCGCCTCGAAGGACTTCGCATCCCTTAACTGGTTTTCCGAACTACAGTTAGGGCACTTTGGCGTAACCACTCCAGGTTTACCACACTTATAGCAAAACAAATTTCTAAATTCAGCAGGACATTCATAAAATGCATGACCCTGTGACTTACAATTCCAACATGTCAATGGTTTACGTGTCGTTAATTTATTTTGGATTTGAACTTCTTCCACTTGGGCATCATACTGAGCACCGGAAGGAATTGAAAAAGGTAAATCAGGTGAAGATGTAACAAGAAAATTGATTGATCATTTTCATGATTCATATTTATTTCGTGCACTCGCAAGGGTGCCACTGGTCTACGCTCTGGTCGGTTACCGATATACCATTGCTCTGTCTTGATACACATTTTACGCAAATCATGTAAGAAAGCAATATTATGGCCTACAGCAAGTGGACCAAGACGAGAATTCAAATTCTGAACTATTATATTAACGTATTCAGACTCCTTCATAGGTTCCTTCAAATGATTATGTAATGATGTCATTTTATGCAAGAATTCATCAAACGAATCGAAACCCTGTTTGAGTTCCAACATGGACTTGATGATGCTGAAGTCATTACTAAGGCTACAGAACTGCGTCAAAAAGCCAGGACGAAAATCATTCCAAGTTGGTTGACGACAAGCTCTTCTGAACTGAGACCAATACCAATCTAAAGCTCGGCCTTGAAGAAGAGATACAATATTACTACAGACTTCCTCATATGAAATGTCTGAGTCCAAAGCTAACAATTCAATACGATTTATAAATTCTTCGGCCGACAACTGGTCATTGTTTGCAGGGAAACGAATGTTCCAGTGTTGAACCAAAGAAGGACGGCGAGCTGGAGTCGTGAAGCGGTTCGCAGCTCTTACAGGAGTCCTACACAATAATTCATCATTAGAAGCATTATGTGGGTTTGGTGGCGGTGAAGGTGTTGAAGAACGAGAATGGTAGGGTTTGGACAAAATAGAAGGCGTGTCTTGTTTATCACGAAGTTGATCCAATTCTAATTGCATTTTTGCAATTTGTTGGGGTATAGCATTATCTGTTACTGTTACAGCAGGAAGCGAAACTTGATTGTCTTTTAAAAGAATATTTGTGTCAAGAACTGAAGTCGTTGCTATTTTTGTTTTATCCTCCTGAGATTCGGTCTCTTCCAGAATCTCCTCAGGATTATCAATAATTTCAGCCGGGGTATCTCCCTCAGATGACTTACCAGTTCCCTTTTGGGTATTTTTATTTCTAGTCCCAGTCATTATATTTTTATATATATATATATATATATTACTTAATGATTAAATAAAGGTTATTAACGTTGTTAGCTCTTAAGCTAATCACCAAAATTACAAACTATCGAATATTATCGAAATAAACACCGAAATACAAAATGGATACAATGACAGTTCTTCTCAAAAAGACACCGCATATGCACCAAATACAAAAATATTTAACCGGATACAATGACAGTTCTTTGCACGAAGAAACCACATATATACCGAACACAAAAAAACATTTTCTCGCCAGAGAAACCACTTTCAAACAAATACCAATACAAATTATCAGTAAAATTAATTACACAATTATATCAAATTGTTTTTATTTAACGAAATAAACTTTTCTATTTGATTTGTATGAATTTATTGTTATTTTTATTTCTCAATTCGCCATTTTATTGTTCTTCCTCAATTTCAACTCAATTTTTATTCAGTTCAGCTCATATCAAACTTATTATTATTTTTATTATTTTTAATTGTATTGTTTATTTCATTTTTCATTTTTATGATGACTTAACCATTCAAGAATTTCTTCGGACATTTTCTCACTTATAATTTTTGCACAAATTCACATGCGCCATTTTATTGGACGCTTCCATCAATCCTTTTTTAAAAACTATCAACACTCAAGCCACTCAACCTCCTTCCAAATCAACGCTCTAGCCAAGACTCTTTTTTCTTACCACTTCTGCTAGTGATTACCTCCTCTTTTCTATTTTTTTTTAAAAAAAACTGATCACAAACAAGCGCATGAACGAGATAACTAAAAACTTCTTGATTTTCATTCAACCCACCTTTTATCCTCTGACAAACGTCAGGGGTGCCGCGCTTACAGCGTGCCAAGGCTAAAAGTCAATTTCTACAAAAAAATCAGGTTTATGCGCAAGGAGTTTTGTTACAATATATCTCATTCCGTAAGAGTTATTATCTTGATATTTAATGTTTTCAATTTTGAAAAGTGGTAAAAGTGAAAGAATTAACAATTGGAAGTTGATTTAATTGAAGATTTGTGCTTTCTATTAATTCACAGTACCATTTTTTATCCATTTTAAGTTTTACATTGCACTTTTAATCATTTAATAATAATTTAACTGTTTGACACATCGCGTTCTTACGAAATGTGCGATTCTTAAAGCACTATACTTACTGAAAATTGGATATTTCAACTTAACGAAAGTTCCCCTCACACGAGTTAAAGTTAATTTGTGTACGCCTGTTGAATTGAAGGGCGCGTTCGCTTTACGTAAGTAAATGTACTTACGTATATTTCTATTGAGGTTCCGCCTTATGACCAATTTCATAGCATACGTAAAAAAACTAAATTTTTGTATGGCAAGACCAAGAAGGGGTTGTCCTGTTTAGTCCAGTTTTAAAATTTTATTGACTATTTTTATAAAAACGCCATGTACAAAATTTCAACTGTTGTTCAAATGTTGTGGTCCATTCCAGCATGTTCCATCAACCATATAAAATTTATATACTCTGCTCATACAGTATACGCGTATACGTAAAAACCCTTCAGTTAAGTAAATGCGTTCTCAATTTATTGTGCAGACGGACAGACAGGACAGATGAAAATACAAAAATCAAAATAACTTTTAATATTACGTGTGGGTGTCCATTCCGTTTTGCCCTACCATCATTATTTCTATGCCCTACAAACTGAATGACAAACTTAAGCTACAACGTAAAGACGTTACAGATTTCAACGAGACTGAGGTTACGAAAAATTTTCATTTTTATCTCATTCCGTAAGGGTTATTATCTTCACATTGTTTTCAATTTTTCGTAAGTAAACCTTAGTCTCGTTGAAATCCGCAACGTCTTTACGACTATTGTAGTCGAGCCATTAGTATACCCTATGATTCAACATCTAGATTCTAGGATAAAAGAGATTTCAAGATTCTGACGTCAAACCCAAATCCAAAGCTAGTCAATAAAATCCTACAACCAAATCAGAATGATTTATTTAAATTAACATAACAGAAGAAAAATCAAAATCAAATCGTAAAATATGCACACTATAATTATAGCCATTTTGCTCTCAATAATATTATAAAATAATTTAGAAACTTATGATATTTGGAGAATAGAGAAGTGATCATTATGCATTCGCCACCGAGGTATATATGTATATGCAACCACCAAATATGTTACGTCACCAAAGCGTTAAAGAAACTCAACTCAACTAACCTGATTTGTTTTACGTATAAAAGTTTTATAACAAAGCTCAATATTCTCAAACAGGTACTACTATGGCCATCTAGCGAGGAAGTGACTACTTAAAGTTGCGACCACTATATAATATATTGTTGCGAGCGTGGCCTTTGGTTCGTTATTTAAAATACAATATTAAATAATTAATATATAAGTTCTTTATTACACTCAAATCATATAAAGTTCACAAACATTTATTTAATCAACTCAACTCTAATTATCGCTAACACTGTACTTTCAATTATCGCAATCTAATTACACTCTTTCGCTTCTTTATTACTTTCGCTTGTTAACACTGCAACGTCTAAGACAAGACTCCTTTTCTGGCGATGACAACTGTTATATTTATACCCTAGAAACTCTCCGGATTATTCTATTCCAAAAGCTTCTTAACTGTTATATTCATTTTTATCCATAATCGATTCTCCGACCCTGAAGTCGTTTACTCTCCATTGCCAGTAGATGTCACCAGTTGTCTCTTTCTATTGCACGTAACAATATACACAATGCTACTACCGTCGATAGCTGGGTATTTCTTGTCTGTGATATGACCATAATATGCCGTTACTTAATATAATAATAAAGTCACCTTCGAGCAAAAAAAAAAACGCAAGTTTAAATAATGTGTATGTATAGTTGATATATTGACCAATATTTTTGTTAACAAAGGTAACATTAAATAATATTTATTATAAAATAGTAATACATATGCAGAGTTTGAAACTTCTTCACCAAAATATCTTTTATTAATTAACCATTTTCAAGCGACTAATTACAAAGTGGTACAATTTAAAAAAATGTAATACATGGATTTGAATCCTTAAAATGTTAAGTAAAAAAAATATTGGGTTGGTATCGTATACGAGAACGATTTATAATGATAAAATTGTGTCTAGCCGCTCATAATCATCCGGACGAACTCTTCATAATTTACGTTACCCTGTGAATCTTCCTGATTTACTAAAAGTTGTTCGACTTCATCATCTGTTAGTTTTTCGCCCAGTGTTGTCAGTAAATGCCTGAGTTCTGCTGAAGAAATGTAACCACTAGCATCTTTATCGAAGTGTCGGAGACCTTCGATGAAATCATCAGCGGTATCACCAGAACGTGCCTTTGATATTGCTTGATAAATGGGGAGGAATACCTCAAAAGATATTCGCTCGTCAGGCTTTAATTGATGAGTACATTTTTTGACATCAGACTCAGTTGGATTTTGCCCAAGGGCACGTAAGCATTCTCCAACTTGGTTTAATTGAATTTTTCCATCTCCACGGTTATCAAAGAGATTGAATGCTTCCTGGAATTCTAGAAAGAAAAACAAGTTTACATTATTGTGAAGAAGTTATTAATGATGTAAATACTTATATGACTGATAAAACAATAGCGTGAAACGTGAAAGCTCTCTATAACGAAAAACTCTATAAAATAAACACTAGTTGAACTTGATTGGTTTGCCTACGAATCAATTATAGGTCTGTTTAATGAGCTGCTCTAGGTTACTCTAAAGCAGAAAACCGTGTTTCATGAATTCAAAACATTGCTCTAAAATACTCTTAAAGTGAGCTGAACTGTGTTTCAGGAGTCTGGTCTAAAGTGAACTGAAGTGACCTAGACCTAGAGCAAGATATTCTGCTCTACCTTTTTCGAAGGAGTAACTTAGAGCAGGCAATTGACAACTGTAAATTGTGTTGACAGTTCTGATATAATTCAAATAATTGCGTTTTTTGTGGAAAAAATAAATTTCTGGACTATTCTAGTGGAATAAGTGTGTTTTTGTGTGTGAAAATAAGGTTTCATTGCATTAATTTAAACAATTGTTTTTTTTTTCGGTGACAGATCTCAGAAAAGTGTGTTTCATGAGCTGCCTGCTCCTTTTAATTAGATTAATTAGACATTTAAGCTACATTTGCACGGCAACAGTAGCTTTCTGACGTCTCCATACAAATCTTCTACTTACGAAAGTAACTTTCAACTTTCTGGGCCTACGAAAGTAAAGGTCATGAAAGTTGAAAGTGGGAAGAAGAACAATATCGAAGGGCAGGACCTAATTTTATTTGCATCTATTGTGCTGAACACTACTTATGTAACAAATGTGCAAACAAAAATTTCGTGAAATTTACTTGCAAAAGCTACTTTCGCTGTGTAAATGTAGCTTTAACCCAAGGTATATAGAATACAAGATATTCTCGGTACGAACCACGCTCCACTATTTTGTCTGGAGCACTGACTTATAACAATGGACTGAGCGTATTGTCATTTTCCTATAGGAAAGCATGGCACAAGTTTTATAGTTCTCTCTTTCGTCCTATGGCAGAGTTAGCTACCAACACAAAATATTGCATTCTGGAACGTTTGCTTATGCCATTTGATGTTTTTATGTTGGCTACAGTTGCAATCACCTCAGAAGGTATAAGGTAAAGATAGTGTTTACCATGCTCCGTCTCTCTTGCCCATAAGTAGGATTCAGTTAAGAATAACTTTTGAAAATTAAAAGTCGGAATGAGTTTAATTCCTTATAAGCGATTAAAATATCACTTGGGCACAAGAATATATATTTTTTTAATTTAATTCGATTTTCGGATGTAAGATTTCATCTGATTAGTTGAGTTTTACATGTTTTTTATGTAATAGTTTTAAAGGGTGCTCTAACGGTGATATACAGAAACACAATATTTGTTGTGCCACATGAAAAAGCAAATGCTCAGTCCATTGTTATAAGTCAGTGGTCTGGAGAGAAAATTGTGGTGACGTCACTCTGTGCCTAATATGTACTCTATATATACAGAAACATAAGAAAATCTTTGATATCTTAATAAAATTTGGCAATAAATTACTGAAATTGTATATAAAATAAAAGTTTTCAATATTTTAGAAATTTGTTTATAAAGCTTTTACCATAATTAAGTTCAATAAATTAAAAAGATGCAGTAAAAAAAACACAAAAAATATTAATTATGTATTAATTAAATATTGCTGCGAGCGTGGCCATTGGTTCTTTAAAACACAATATTAAATATTCAATATACAAGTTCTTTATTTCACTTTACACTTATAAATATCTTAAACCTTCAATTAATCAACTCAACTTTAATTATCGCTAATACTGTACTTTCAGTTATCGCAATCCAACACTTTCGCCCGTTTATTACTTTCGCTTGTGTTATATTTATACCCTAGAAACTCTCCAGATTATTCTGGAGTGTTCTATTCCAGAATCTTCTTGACTATTCTATTCCTGAACCTTTCCGACGATTCCATCACCGATTCTCCGAACCTGAAGTTGTTTACTCTCCATTGCCAGTAGATGTCACCAGTTGTCTTTTTCTATTGCCTGTAACACTGCCCCCTTCTTAAAATTGTTCGTCCCGAACAACTGGTGGTCCACGGTCTTGATGCTCGTAGTATTGACACAAGCGATCCAGATGAACGATTTTTTGTTTGCTTCCTGTACCAAGTTGAATCCTGTATACTACGTCATTTATTCTAGTTACTACTGAATACGGTCCCTCCCAGTGTTGTTGTGATTTTTGAGAACGTCCCTTACGTCGATTCGGGTTGTATAGCCAAACAAAATCACCTTCATTGAATCCTGCTGAATTCGCACGCAAGTCACTGCGGGTCCTCATCCGATTGAAATTTGCTGCTAATTTTGCCCTCGTGGCTTCTTGTACATAAGCTCTCCTTTCTAATGGAGCTCTGACATTACACTTATACATTTCCATCCTGCTTTTACGTGGCGGCCCTTTGTAAGAAGCACACAGTGCATCTGCGACACCTCTTCTCCACATCCTCTTGCATATGTAGCCAATAAAACTTTTCTCGTATTTTAGAAATTGTTTTATTCACTCCCAAATGTTCTCCAAATGTTCCACGATGCATTTTACCTAGAACATCGTTGACTTTTGATGTCGGCACGACTATTTGCATTCGGAACGATTTATTGTTAGGTGCTTCCCACTTGCGTTTTAATATACCGCTTCAACATGAAGAGAATTCCATTGAACACAGTAGCTTTTCACTCATCCCCGAAATATCCTTTCATTCTGGTTTTTCTATGTCTGCTTTCCAAGCAAGAATAAGCGATATGTCCGGATCTTCTCGTTGCGCTGTTCGCAAGCTCTCGATGTCCCAACCTGATGATGGTTGCACAGTTACCAACTGTATAGTAGCTGTTTTCTCATTTCCTTCCCAGCCGTAATGCTTACATTCAGGTTCGCATGGACGTTGTACCAAGGCTTCTGCAATTCCAGGGATACGTCCTTTCCTGTGTTGGCTCTCAAAGCCATAAGTTTGGATTCTAGTCTCGCTAAGAATAGTTTGCTCTCTACCTCGCCAACTTGGACATTCTTCTCTCCCTTTCTTTTCTGTTGATTCCCTTCGACGGCGTTTCATGCAGTCGCTTTGAAGGTGTCCCAATTTATTACAATCCCAACATCGAAGAACACTACGTTTTCTGCAGTCTCTTTGAAGGTGCGCTGGTCTATTACAATTCCAGCATTGAAGGACAAGAGCTCTGTGATGATTCCACTCTGCTGCAAGTGCATTCTTCCACAGAAATTTCTCTTACTTGTACTGCACTATTCGTGCTGAATTTTACTTTATAGCATGAACACTAATTTAAATGCAGTAAAAAAAACACAAAAAATATTAATTATGTATTAATTAAATATTGTTGCGAGCGTACCCGTTGGTTAGTTATTTAAAACAAAATATTAAATATTTAATATAAAAGTTCTTTATTTCACTACACACTTATAAAATTCATAAACCTTCAATTAATAAACTCAACTTTAATTATCGCTAATACTGTACTTTCAATTATCACAATCCAAACTTTCGCCCGTTTATTACTTTCGCTTGTTAACACTGCAACGTCTAAGACTAGACTCTTACTCTGGCGGTGACAACTGTTATATTTATACCCTAGAAACTCTCCAGATTATTCTGGAGTGTTCTATTCCAGAATCTTCTTGACTATTATATTCCTGAACCTTCCCGAAGATTCCATCACCGATTCTCCGAACCTGAAGTTGTTTACTCTCCATTGCCCGTAGATGTCACCAGTTGTCTCCTTCTATTGCACGTAACAATATTTTACTGCTACAAAATCATTATTACATTAGTACATCTTTTTACCTTATTGAACTTAATTATGGTAAAAGCTTTATAAAAAAAACATCTTAAAATATTCACAACTTTCATTTTATACACAATTTTAGTAATTTATTGCCATTGTAAAGTTTGTTTCAGGGAGTCGTGAAATGCTGTCCATGATTAATCAAATATAGTAAACGAACTTTGATTTGAATTTAAAAATAGGCAGAGGGCTGCCGAACTTACTTTTGATGGCTTGAGAAGCCGCTGTGTTTTTATTAAGGCAGAATATGCCGCTTTAGAGATGGGATGGCAGAGTATGCCGATGTTTATTATGTTCCGAGGCAGAGTTTGCCGCTGTTACAGTAGGATGGCAGAGTATGCCGATTTTACTAAGTACTGGGGCAGAGTATGCCGCTATTTACAGTAGGATGGCAGAGTATGCCGCTATTTATTATGTACTGAGGCAGAGTATGCCGATTTTATTATGAGAAATAATAGACACCTTTCGATAGTCGAATTAATTCTGAGTTTTATTGATAACGCACTGGTTATTTATACAATTTTCTTACATACTAAACAATGTGTCTAATAATTCTAAAGGGCGAGTTATTGCAGAATTGCAATAATTGAAGCAATAATCGAATTCATTGATCATAGTTGCAGTGTCAACAATTCTGATCACTGAACTTCATAATGAATCACATTGGTTTGGTAGAGCGATGACCTCAGATACATTTATGTTTTCATAATTGAACGTTTTTGCTTGCAAAGCGAAATTTGCGTATGTTGCAAATTCCTCTTGAGGTCGAGCAAGTTTTGTTTGTTTTGTTTTTCTTTTCGTTTATCGTTCTGATTTCTGTTTATTTTTCTTGTCTGTGGTCATGGCTCTACAATGCATGGTTAAGGCATGTAACATTATCTGTTTGGAGTGACTACAAGTTAAGTTGAAAGATATTATTCTTTCATAGCTTTACAGCCATATTCACTTGAACTTGAAAGTACATCTTTTTACCTTATTGAACTTAATTATGGTAAAAGCTTTATAAAAAAACATTTTAAAATATTCAAAACTTTCATTTTATACACAATTTCAGTAATTTATTGCCAAATTGATTAAGATATCAAAGATTTTCTTATTTTTCTATATATAGAGTACATTTTAAACACAGAGTGACGTCACGGCTCATCAGCTGTAATGAGTCAAAAATTTAGTGAGAATAGCTTGCATTCTATATACCTTGGCTTTAACCGAAATTGAGCTCCTCTTCCCCCTCACTTTTTTCAAGTTCATTAAACAGACATTATATTAATTCACCCTCTGTAACGAAATGAGTCAACTCTCTATTGCGAACAAATATGCAAAACAATGTTTGTAATAGGTTGCCAGAAGCCCACAAAGGTACGGGCATTTTCGGAAGTAAGAGCCTAACTAAAGTTCCAGGTAAAAGATTTTGTGAACGCGTGCCCTTCTTTGTTTATTGTGATTATTGCTTTTATTGACCACAGTGATAGTGCATAACCGCGAGAGTACTAATGTCACTATCGCGTGAGTTAAAGTCATTGAATAAATAATTAATGAGGAAGCGGGGTGTCGTGCGAATACAGTGTACGAGTTTAAGCAATTCAAAGACAGCCGGACCTCACTGAGACCACTGACATCTATAAAATGGACTGCTGATACTATTGGAATTGGTTACATTATTTAACATTATTATGGGATCACTTTTCTATAGTTGTCTCTCTTTGGTTTAACTACTTTATTCCGCTGAACTTCAAATAATAAATTCTATACAAAATCCACCATAGTCCAGTTTCAGTTTAGTGGTTTTCCAAGTAAGTATATATGTAGAATAGAAATAGATGGCAATACAATATTTGTAATCCTTTCTCTGTCCCCCATACCTACTTTTAGGAACAGGCAAACTAAAATTGCTTAATTATATTTCTTTAATAATCAAGCTTAAGAAATATTTGATGTTATAGGAGATAAGATTTCAAGAATAGAAATAATTTCGAATGCATCTGTAATTGGTTGAACTTTTAATATGAATAGTAAAGCGAAAGTAAAGCTTGAAATTAAGATAATTGTCACATCCCTGCCAAGAAAAGTTGACCCATATGAAATAGAAAATCAGGCAGTCCACGTTATATGTATACATATGTCAGCGACTGAACCAGTGAGATTCTAAAGATTCCGAAATTAATTATTTCAGAGTTCCGGAAGTTCAGTGAAACTTTTATGCTGCGTTCCTTTTCTCGTTCTGAATGAATCTGTATGAATCGACAGAACCATGTCATAATTTAATTCTGTGCTCATAGAAAAGGAACGAAACAGAACCATTTCAAGTGTTTGACATTTCTTCCATTTGAAAAAAGCAAATATAAATCCGTGAAAATGGTTGTTTATGAAAAATAAAGCTATTTTCCAACAAAGCCAACTTAAACTCAGCTAATACCACTTCGTCTAAATTGTAAACAACACATTCACGAATACAAATTAAAATCGTTCTGCTTGAATCCGGGAAAAACTCAGGCGCATTCAGAACGATTCGGAGTCCGAAAAAAGCGATGATAGATTGAAACTAAATCGTTCGGCCCGAGAAAAAGAACGACATGAAATGAAAAAATTCTTTCTGAACGAGAAAAGGAACGCAGCATTAGTGAACTGTTTTCTGCGACTCGGTGTAAGCACTGCCACCGAATCTGTTATTTTGGTGCTCTTTTCTTCCCACCACACCAGCAGCAAGCCCAAAGATGCCATGTTTTCTACCTCGGTTATTTTTGTTGCTGCCCCTGGTTTCAAATCTCTACATCCAAATTTTTTTACAGTTTCGGGTGTTGACAGTCGTTTGAGGTTATATTTTATTGTTGATTGTGCGGGATTTTATGTTATTTGTTCTTTCTATCTTCACCACACCGAACACACACCAGAATTGCTAAATCCACAGTTGACAGCTCCGAACAGAAATGGAGTCAGCACAGTTCTGGTGGATGTGCGATTTCGAGTTCAGAAAAGAATTCACTATTAATGAAATTGAACGATTTTAATAGATATTATATAATTGGAATTGTGTTGTGTCGGAAGCTTGAAGCGTCTAGTATTATTTAGCTCAGTGTTTTGTAAAATTAAAGCATTAAGAAATTAATTTAATGTGATGAGTTGTGTGGTGCAATGTTGCAGTAACAATCGCCGAAATTCCTGCGGAAAATTGTTATCTGGATATCGGAAATTATAAAAATTATGAGACCGCCCTTTTAAGGACTTACGTCTGGCACTTGATAGAGATGAAATTTGCTACTTGTCTCTATTGGATTTTTCGAAAGCTTTCGATAGCCTTCAGCATAAGCTACTTTTTGATAAATTCTCTGAGACTCTAATCAGTAGGGCTGCCATTAAACTAATTTACAGTTTAACGCATTGGAACGCACTCAACAGGTTAAAGTGCTGAGCTCTTTATCTACAACTACCACCGTGAAATCGATTGTTCCTCAGGGCTCAATATTGGGACCACTCTTATTTTGTGTATTTATCAATGACCCGCCAGAAGTAATTCAAAGCTCGTGCATTCAGATGTATGCAGATGACGTCTAATTGTAATGCGGGCGTTCTCGTTGAAAACTGAGCTTCTAGACTAAATGATGACTTATACCGCGTAAACCATTAGGTTATAAGTAACTATCTTGATTTAAATGAGATGAAATCAAATTACATGATTCTAGCGTGAAATCGAGTCGATACATCTGATCTTTCCACTATCGTTCTCAAAAATTACCCTCTGGCTCGAGTATATAAAACTGGAAACTTGGGATTATGCTTAACAATGGCATGCCTTGTTCCGATCACACCAATGCTATCTTACAAAATGTTTATGGTAACTCTTAGAAGGCTTTTGCTAATTGCCCGCGCTCCTTCCGATGTCGACCAGACTCAGATCAATGAAAGCCCATTTTTCGCGATTGATAAACTTATACAGAGTGTTTCCGCCATAGGGCAGGAGGTGATAGTGTTGTGGTCCCGTCTGCAAGCACATGGAAGCAAAGAGACTGGCAGGTGTACCGGTAGTAAAGTAAAACAAAAAGTGAATTACATCAAATTATAGCAAAACAAAAAAATGGCTATTCAATTTTTTCTTTGTCTAGATGAGTACTATAACCTCCTGCCTTATGGACTTCCATGGCGGAAACACACCCTGTACACCCGACCAGGGATTCCTCTTATCCCAAAATTAATGTCGCGTTCAATGCCTTATAACAGAGCCCTAGACCGGGAGATGATGACAGAAAAATCCAAGTCATTTGTTACAAGTATGTCGAATTAGGTGATTTAAGAAACGAAAATCATAATGCAAATTTTTTTATTTATGCAGAACGACGATTTGTTACAGTATTGCACTTGAATCCTGAACTATCTAAAAATCTACGTCTTTGCAGGGTATGGCGGCTATTTGGCACCGTAGTAATGGTATGGCATTGTGATTCTCGTGAATGTTTAATTGAATATTGTCATTTAAAAAAAAAATATTCTTTAACAAATGTTTAAAAAAAATGATTAATGCGTTTTAATTAGTATGGCGGGCCATAAGCCCAGCCAAAAAAGTATGGCATTGCGGTACCGCCATGTTTATTTTCATGCACTACAAAAAATGTAAGAATTTTTGTGTAACAAATCATTTGAATACCGTAATTTTAATTAATTAATTAATTAATTAGCCTGTAATTACGCCGCGCCGACCAGACCTAAAATTATGATATTCGTTTCTTAAACAACCTAATTCGACCGTTTAAGGGTCGCCATACTTGTAACAAATGACTTGGAATTTTCTGTCATCATCTCCCGGTGTAACCGTAACGGTTATGAATGTTTTAGAAAATAATCATATGTAAAAAATTATTTTCTGATTTTCTTTCTAAAAATCAAAATAAAAATGAAAAACTGAATTTTATTTAAAAAATCAAAAATTAAAATCGGGAAATGATTTTTATTTTAAAATAAAAAACGGCAAATGATTTTTATTTAAAGAATCGAAAATAAAAATCATAAAATTATTTCCATTTCACAAAATTGTTTTTCGGGTGAAAAATACTTTCAGTTTTTGATTTTTAAAATAAAAATCAAATTCTAATTATGATTTTTGATTTTTAAAATATAAATCCAAAAAGAGAGTTACTTTTTATAATTTCAAATAAAAATCATAATTTAAAAAGTATAGGAAATTTGTGAAGATTCGGTAATAAGAATCATAATTCATATTCCAATCAATCCTACTATAACTTTTTCTAAATTATCTTTTAGTTAAAAAAAAATGAAAATATATGTTATTTTCAGTCCCTGCTTTGTTTACGGCCTATGACGGTATGATCATATCACGCCATATCGCTGCTTATTACTAGGGTGTCTCCTAGAGCTTTATCTTAGTTATAGATCATTATGCTTCCTTCATGAATTAATTCGGATTATGGAGCCTACCTCTTTAATGCATTTGGTTTGTTCCTTGCGCTCAACCAACAAGACGTCTTACTTACTAATTCCACGATTCTCTGGTCTAATTGGAGAACGTTCCTTTTTTGTTTAAGCGTTCCGTTTATGGAATTCATTGCCCACTGCTTTTCAGCGTTTGAACTGGTTTGGTGTGTTCAAGAGGCGTTTATTTCAGTATCTAACCTCTAATGACTCTTCGTATATATCTGTACACTCACTCGACTTTTATTTCTATCTATGTTTTGCTGACTTTTGTTAGTTCTCATTATTATTGATTTTGTTTTACTGGTAGCTATTTTTGTTTATCTTATTTAATTTTATCGTTATTATTTATTAATTTAATTTTATTAAATAATTTGTAAACTCGAGTAATTTGTCTTTATTATACAAACATCATTTTTTAGATCTTGTTGTACTCTGCCATAAATAAAATATTGTATTGTATTGTATTATTGATTTGAGCACTGAAAGTTTTAATAGAAGTTTTAAATTACATTAGCTAATTTAGACATTTAATCACTTGTTTCTTAGGCTACCCCAATACTTTTAATTCAGTTTCTCCATAAAAATTTATCTGTGCCAAATGGTCTTATGTAATAGAAAGGGAATAATTCTACAAATCTTGATATACATATAAACTGATTGAGTTAGCAATCAATTCTTGTTCGAAAACGATCGTTATCGAACGAATATGCTATTTAAATATACTGCCGAACCAAATTTTCGATGCGTAGTCGACACCACTTTTAATGAAAGTGATACAACATCTTACCCCTGAGTTGATCATATCAACGCATTGCGGATAATTGTTGGATGACAATGGTTTAATCGATGCTAGATCCCAAAAGATTATTGAATTGATAAAGGATCTTCACATTCAAAGTGAAAAGTTCTCCACAATGGGAAAGTATTCAACGCTTTAGCATTTTTTTAATACTACATATAATGGAAATTAAAAAATTCTCTCCACGGTAGCCTAAAATACCGCTGGCAGCGACGTTCTGACCAGGACAAGTTCTACGCCGAAATAAAACGAAGAAAGTGGAACTGGAGATGATATGGCATAGGGTGCGAACAGAATTGGTTGCACGTTTTGTGTTCTTCTTGTCGCTTCTTGTAATTTTATTATTCTAAGGTAATATGCAGTGCGGCTACTGGTAAAGGAACCGAAAGATGGGGGTAGAGGCTCGTCATCCTAGTGCATGATGCCTCGGTGTTTATGGATGAAGCCTCGGTGTTTATCATCATGAAATGGAAGAGTAAACTTCACTGTTCAGTCGATTAATTATTTCTGAGCCTGTTCATGAGGAACCTAAAATAATGCGAAGATCCTAAGCTTTCTAATGATGAAGGTGGTACATAATAGTAAAACTGCTCAGCTAATCTTTTGCTGCTACTAAATAAGAAGGGGATAGATGTGGCTCTAAACCATACATCCATAGGAACAAGTTTTAGGGATTAGGTCTAAAAGAGAATAGACTATATCATAGTCTGAGGCAAAGTAAGGTAAGAACATATATGTATATTTATCATAATTCCTAACGCTGGTGGAATCGTCCATGCAGAGCCGATGGTCTATAAACCTATTAGCCTATCTTCTTTCATGATAAAAGTTTTAGAGGCTACTAGATGGATATAAGACGAGTTGGACAATGTAACTTTAGTTCGACTTGCCAACATGCTCATATCAAAAGTAAATCAGCAGAGTCTGCGCTGCATACAGTAATTTAAAGGTCTCAGGATCACAAGGAATACACACTCTGGGCTTTCAATTATGTTAAGACGGAGGTCATATATCAGAATCTGAGTTAACAAGGAGCTATGTGAGTGAATAAAGGTCATGCTTCTTAGTAGGAAGGCAAGCTTATGTGCAGGTGACGTAGAGGTAAGAGCACAATGCAGAGTTACGCCACAGGGTGCAGTGATATCATCTCTCCTATAGATACTATTTTTACAGAAGGGTCGAAGACAAGTGTAGGTAAAAGGGCGGGATCATACTCCAGCAACTAGTACTGGAGCAAATAATATAGACTGTGGGACATATATAGTGTTTTCCATGCAGAGTTCGTACCTATTCTGCAAGTATCTAAATGTAGAGTCGGATTTAGACATCTGCATATATACAGACAGCCAGTTGGTCATTAAACCGTTGGACGCTTTGGTGTTAAAATTAAAAATGGAGTAGTTATGCAAAGACATCCTAGAAGAGATTTCCATACAACATAAGGTGATCTTATGCTGGATACTTGTCCTGATGCGTACTACAGTTGGGTGAGTGTGTTGAGGACGTGAAGTCCCAGCTGCTCAGCAGCTCACACCGTGGCATATTTCGATAGTCCGTCATGCTTGTAGCTAGCTTGGTTGAGTTTTATGAAGAAAAACTGTGCTGCCACGACGCAGAACAAACAAAATAATGTCGCGTGGATAGCTTGGGATCAGGAATAGAATAAGAACGGGAAAGGAAGATCGAAGGGCGAAGAGAAGAAAGGAGAAATATCAATATCAACTCACCTGATTGCTGTTACCAAAAATTTGTATTTAAAACTTATGATTTACCTATTATACCCTAGATGATGAAATCATAGGGCGTATTGAGTTCGTCATTCCATTTGTAATGCATAGAAATAATGATGGTAGCCAAAATCGTATTAGACATCCATGCATAAAATTAAAAGTTATTTTGATTTT
The DNA here is from genome assembly GCA_963930735.1 of Dioctria linearis. Taxonomy (NCBI): domain Eukaryota; kingdom Metazoa; phylum Arthropoda; class Insecta; order Diptera; family Asilidae; genus Dioctria; species Dioctria linearis. Next base: position 233,152,484 of record OZ005740.1, on the reverse strand, counting down.
TGGATGTCCGTCTGTCCTTTCGATTACTCGAAAATGGTTTACATAGAAACTGCAAGTTTGCAATAGGGCTTTAAAAAAACAATAGATTAAGTCCCAAAATGAGACATAGGGTAACTTCTTCGTATGGTTGTCTTACAAAAATCTCTTTTTTCACTATATATTTGGGTACTGCCAGAGAACGCGCCGACGTAGGAGCTGAAATTTTGTACCCGAGGTTATATGTATATATGTACATCATACTTTATTCCGTGAACAGATCTTTTGCCATTCGGAAGGATATATGTAAAAGCAGCGGAAAGGATAATAAGAGTACCTAATTGTATGACTTTTTGCCCATTATAGTCTCTGTCATGAAAAATGTGAGACTATAACTCGAAATGGGTAGTTTGGATAAAATATAAGATATGCGTATTCCTCTGCTGCTTTTATTATGAAATCGGTTATAATAATTTTTACTGTCAGACGAAACTTTCTAGAAATGTTTAAAGTCAGTTTAAAGGCAAACTTCTTTGTTGGTAGTTGATTTCATGTGAAGAATGGAGGACAAAAGTCCTGTCTGCCAGCATGAGCTGACAGCTCATTCCGTGACAGTTGTTATCAGGACGGCACGGTAGCATCTCGGCTATGAGCGAAGAGTGCGGGGTGGGTTCACAAAAAAAACCTGACTGTCATGGCACCATAGACAAAACGAAATTCGTGCCGAGTGTCAAAACGAAGATCTACTTAAAAAAAGCACACCACACACCAGCCCTGAAAAGACCGCGTGCACCAATCACCTGAAGTTTTCATAAGGATCGGGAGCTGTGATCCTTGTGCCATCCCTGGCCTCCCTTGATATAGTGGGCGCATGATTAAGATGTCCCTTAATATTCACCTACGTGGAAGGGAAGAGAAACGTCAGGAGAAGGAAAGATAAGAGAAAGCCTTTGTAGAGCATAAGTGCATTGATCAAATGCACACAACATAATATGCAAAGAGAAGCATACTGATCTACACACAAATGCACATAACAAATATCCAACGAAAAATATTCAAACAAAAACAATTGCTTTACTACATGAATGGATCATACACTGCATGAATGAAATTGCAGTTTTGAGTAATCGTAAACAAGCAAAGAAAAATAAAGAAAAACAATTCTTTCATTAAAGCTTGTCCATATGACCAAGCGTCATAGGTAAACAAATAAACCCATCATGAGTAAATGAGCACTATGTATGTGCAATGAACTTTGTGTAGCGGTATAAAGCTTACTCGGCATTCTTGTATGCAATCACCGATTTCAGGTGATCAATCGTTCAAATTTAATTTTTTACATGCATAATGATGAAGTAAGCGATTTTGTTAATGTATAAAAGACCTGTAATTTGGTTAATAAAATCAGAGTATTATCAGAACTCTCAAGGTGTCTTTCACTATTGCGAAGCTCCCTTAGCTCCTAATAATGGATACCTTTCAAGGTAACTAGAGCCAGGCGCGTATCCAGACCTTCAGCCTGGGGGGAGGGGGGTCACAACCAAAATATTTAAGGGCAGAAAAAAGTCGGAAGTAGTCGCTTTTAATTTTTTTTTTATCATATTTAAGTTAGATATCACAAAATCCAATTTTCTGTTTGATTTGGAAAACCTGTCGATAATATTATCCACATCAATGTCGATATCAGAGTGGACAGACATTAAGGACTCATATCCAGATTCTCTTTCTCGTGCAAAGATTGTAGAAATAGATGTGATGCAACCGATTCTGTCACCAGTGAAGTAAATGACTGAGAGTGAGAGCTTGCAATTTGAGTCACATTCAAAGGAATAGGAGTAGAAGTGCATGATATGTCATGACTAAATCTTTTGATAGGAACTTAACTGATTTTGCTTTCTTCTGAAAAAAGTTGTCAATGGTCTTATCAGCCTTCTGCTTTCCATTTTCGCTACTATATCTACCTCCATTGCTAACTAGTGTAGCAAGTTTATCCTTCTCCTACAAATTAAAAGTAAACAATAAGTTAAATTAAACAACACTACTTTAATTAATAAAAAGTACAAGCAAAGCAACGCAAACCACCGCAAAGGAAACTGAATGAATTTTACTTTTATAGTTTTGCCGTAAAAATTCTGAAGAAAAATTGTAGGATTAATTTTAGCGGCACTCCAATCAATCCAACTGATGGTTTTCAGCCACCAATAGTGTATAAAAATTCGAAAGAAAAATGTTCAAGTAAATTACTAAGAACAAAATGTATGTTTGGCAACGCTCATAAATATCTTTAGCGCCCAAGGTCAGCCAAGGCACCTGAATCAACATAACTCTATGGAATCATTGTCCGCCACCAATAGTGCATGAAAAATCAAAAGAAACATTTTCAGATCTTTCTAAGAAAACTGAATGCTTGTGGCCCTGTCAGAAAGAGAGAATCACCAGAATCAATGCACCAATTCGTTTGGACCGTTGTTGAATAGTTAATCAATCAAATTCTTAAGAACAATTTGCAAGTGTATTTCTAAGAAAAATTTAATGCATCCCTACGAACGTAAAAATTTTAAATAACTCTTGAATCAGTGTCGCTATGAAAAATCAACGGGTGGCTAGACGTTGACTGCATGGAACTAGGGTTCTACTGAAAGATGGAAGAACCGTAAAACGAAATTTGTTAAGTCAAGGCTTAAATACAATTGCGACGGGTAACGGCAAACGACAAAAAAATGCTGCTGTCAAACTTCTAAAAGCACAGCGTCTTATGCGAATCCCCAAATTTCGACAGGTGACGGTCAGCGGTGGACGAAGTTGCCGTCGGGATTGACAATTTCTAATTATGCCAACTAAATCAAACGAATGAAATTGTTGTGGCATTTTTGTCAAAACAATGAATTTTGATGAAAAATTGATTGAGCAAGTGCGAAATCATAAAATAATTTATGATATACAAGACAACCAGTATAGACGAATTGACAAAAAGGCATGGTTTGGATGGATATTTCGAGGCGCTAAATACAAATTGTAAAATTCTGATATTTTTGACATTTAGTTTGATTTTAATTTAGTTAATTTCTGTATTTTAAATTTTTCTTTCCGCACTTTGGTCCATTGCAATTTTTTCAAAATAATATAAAATATTCTCGATAAAAATCTGTTTTAAAACGCTCAAATCTAATAACAAATGAAGTCTCAGTATCTTCTTCTTTCACAATCACAGCTTTTCGACTACCTGTTTTGACAGCGAATTTCCCGCTGCCATCTACCGTAGGAAAATCTGATAGGTAAAAACAATTTATGATCGCTTACCAATTTCTTAGAAACAATAACACTTTTTAAGCTCGAAATTGTGTTGTTTATATGAGTAATGGGCGCAACAAATATATAAAAGCATCTTCATACGCGAAAGGCTTTCCATTAAATATAGTGATCAGTGCGCGTCGTATTTATCAATATTTATGGATAGTAACAAATAGGTTCATATGATTCTATATTATTCCCCACACCATAGGCAAGACTTTTTACTCTTTTATCGAAAAAGGGGGGTTCGGGGGTGTAACCCCCCGTTACGCGATAGGCTTTCCATTAAATACAGTGATTAGTGCTACTCGAAGTTAGCAAGTTAACGAGCATCCACATTCTTAAATTGCACCATCCACCCTCCACTCCCACCATCCACCCTCCACCACCACCACACCCCCACCACACCCCCGCACACCCCAACACACCCCCACCACACCCCGCCCCTCCCCACCCCCACCACACCACCACCCTCCACCCTCCATTCTCCACCCCCAATCCCACACCTAACATCACAATTTCTAAAATTTTACCCTCCATACTGGAAAAATCACGAAATTTTTTCAAGAATTCTTCCCACACTCTTTCCCCCATAACTTCTCACCATCCCAACCGATTACCTTCATTCTTTCACCATATGGTAGCTAACTCCTCCCACCATCCCCACTCCTCTCCATAGGCAAGCGTCCATCCCCCCACCCTACTACGTGCCATTTTCTAAACAATCAAATACTAAAATAAATATGTATTCCAGAATTACTTTCAATCCTGTGATAGGTATGATATATATGACTGTATAAAAACGCAAGAAAAATTTAAAAAATTTGTACACGTTTAAAAGACGATGAGCTACGAGCGAATGTTTATTATACCCAATCCACTATTACTACTCAGTACTCACATCACCACGATGGTTAAGTGGCACGCTGGGGGGGGGGGGGGGGTGTCCCCTGTGACCCCCCCCCCCCCGTATAAGCGCCTGCCTAGAGCTCTCTAACTCTCCTACCATTGCCTGATATTAATAGAGCTCTTTAGCTCTAAGCTAATCAAGGCACCCCATATAGAGCTGTCCCCAGCTCTGGTGATTTTTACATCACTTATATTAAGACCATAATTTGAGCTTTCCAGCTCTCACATGGTCGAGATACAAGTGCCTACATAGAAGCTCCATTTGGCTCTATCGCTGGTATCTCTCATTTTAATAAAAGTTAGTTCTTCTTTTCATAAGATATTCCGCAACCATTCCGCAAAAACCAACAAACTTTACACCTTTGACCTCACTCGATATTCAACATTTTATTTCTAATTAGAACCGATCTACAATAAATTGTTTTATTTCTATTTATAGTCACCCCCGAAGAAATACGGTTAAACATCCGGTGAAATTGGTTTGTTGTATCGTTCTTAATCAAAGGTAGGTTCAAATCTATAGATAAATACAAATCGTTGCTTGTTTTCTTTGTAATAACCCAAAAAGAAAATGAAGGGACATGCCAATCAGTACGTTTACATGAATACTTGAGTACTTGAAACTCAAGTAGGGTTTTTGGTTGAATTAATTCCAATTACTTGACTTGAAATTTACTTAAAGTGACATTTTACCTTTGACAACTCAGCATTAAGTTCAATACAGAATTGCTGATTTTTAGATAAATATCTTGAGAAAAGTGCTAAAACTCACAGTCTGAATTATCAACAATAATCTTCTTCTTGTTCCTATTTGCCTTTTCATGTCCCGCACAAATGAAAAAATTTCAAGTACTGAAGTTGCGTTTACATGAATTTTCTCAAGTAAATCGAAAAAAAATTTGTGATTTACTTGACTCAAGTATACTTGAAGTCAATACGCGTTTACATGATATTTTGATTACTTGATCTCTACTTGAAATATACTTCAAGTATTCATGTAAACGTAAAATAATTTAACAAAAACTGAGAACAATGGTGGTCGGTTAGCTTCCTCTTTTTTTCATTGAAGTGTCATGACTATTAGTCTCCTTGATAGCATCATTTCCTCTTTTCTATTATTTAATACTGAGTCAACCCAATAGGACAAAAAAACCTACTATATTCTAACTTCATCAAGACGATCTCGAGGACGTGGGAATAATCTCCGGAAGGCCTTCGGGAGAATGTGGACTCGCGGCCGAGTATACAGGCAAGACAAGACGCAACGATCTATGCTAGCTATTCCTGTTGGGTTATACATACTTTACATATGGTATGATCATCTGACAAATACGCTACAAGAGGGTATCCCTTATAGGGATCCTGAGCTTAAGAATCTTACTCTCTAATAAGACTATCATTCTAATTTTCCACGTAGGGAGGTATTTGACTTGCTGATATGCCCCTACGATTGTCGTACTAAATCTTTATATTTAATCTAACTTAGGCAAGTACTGGATAAAGACTATAGGTACTTAATTTACGATAGAAACTTTTCGGCCAAATTTTCACAAATTTCCATTCTACCTGCCGTATGTCAATCGATTTATCGTAGTAACTTTTATATTCACTCCCAAAATAGGCATCAACCATACTACTGCTGAATTGTGGCAGCAAAACGATTAAATTTTCGATAGAGTCTTGTGTTATTTATCGTAGTAAATTAAAATATACATAATACCACTGAAATGTGGAAATAAAAAAAATTATTAAATTTTCGATAAAGAGTCTTGCGCCAATTTATCCCGATTTTTATTACAGGGTTTTCTATTCAACCTGCTGATATGTATTATGATTATCGTAATAAGTTATATTCTCTTTCAAATAAGCTGAAATGTCGAAATAATTTTTTTTTTTTAATTTTCGATAAAGGTTGCCAATGTTATCATTCGCGACCGTGCTTTCGTATTAGTATATTGATTTATTGCCGAGTTTTTTCCTAAATTCGTAATTACTTGATATAATGCTCAATGCAAAATTTTAGATTTGCTACTGATTTCTACTATCAGTACCGAACCGGCGGTGGACCTCCTCGAAACTGACTAAAACCTGCTGAGACCTTTTTACATGCCTGTTCAATTTTGTGACCTATCTGCTTTCTTTCGATGGTAATTTGACTCCTCTTGAACTCTTGTAACTGCGTTTATGCAAGGGGCCTTGAAAAGTGAAATTTTAGACAGGAAATTATCACATGAAATTTATTGAAAATATTTGAGTTCTTGTTATTTGATATTATAAGTGTATGAATTTGTACCTTTTAGTGGTTTCTGCAAGAATTGTAAGTGCCATGAAATTTTTTGATTATTTAGGAAATTCGATACATTTACTTTTAAATTAGAAAATGCAGATAGGCACTTGTTCTTTTGGAATGGCACATGGGAATTTTAAGCAGGTTTGTTGTTAGGGAGGTAATGTTATAGCTGGTGCTCCACGTGCATGTATGTACATTGTCATGGCTTATGTGTGTCACACCATCCCTGCGCCTTTAATTAAGAAAATTTATATCGAAACAGTTTCAATGATTGAGATAACAATTTTCTACAATGAAATGATATGTAAGTATGTTTGGTTGTAAAAAAATCAGCGAGATGCACACCCCGGCCGGTTAATGAACATTTTTTTCTATAAAGATTTTGTTTTACCAATATCTAGTCAACAGTGAATATAAAAAAAATAATGATATAGTACCTATTTATCTAATCACAAGGTAAGTATAAATATGATATAGTATGATATCTAATCATAAAGTATGTATAAAAATTATATACATAGTATTTATCAAGTAAAAAAAAAATAGGCATAAAAATGATATAAAATAATATCTATTCATAAAGGTTAGTATAGAAATGATATATGATATATGTATGTGTATAATATCTAGCCAAAATTATAACCATAAAAATGATATAAGATAATATCTAGTGATAAAAAGGTAAGTGCAAAAATAATATAATATTTATTTATTATTATTATTTAGTATCTAGTCACAAAAATGTAAGTAACTATATAAAAAAAATATTTATATTTATATACACTATAAAAAATATTTCCCTAAATTCGATGGCAACAATTTGTGCCACAAAGTTTAGGCATATTTTGCTAACTTGGGGAAAAAGTACACTTTGAGCTTTGGAGATAAGTAAGTTTCACCTATCTATGGGGAGTTTGAATTTAATAGGTTGTAATGAATTTCCTATCGGGAGAAGGGAAATTGTTTACATATAAGTTGTGTGATATTCAATGAATTAACTAAATGCACCTTTAAATTGTAGACATAATGAATGATAATTTGCAGAATTTGTGTCTAAAAATATCTCTTTAATATAGACACAAATACTTTTCCCTCAAATTAAGTTTTCCTAAAATAATTCATTTTTTTATTAAGGAATAGGTGAAAGAAAAAAATGAGCGCACAAAACAAAAATCTTTTAAAAAACTTTATTTCAATTAAAAAACAAAATATGGACATAGTATGATTTACAAATTAGGTTATACCTACTAAATCAAAATAAACATATTGTTGCGAGCGTGGCCTTTGGTTCGTTATTTAAAAAACAATATTAAATAATTAATATATAAGTTCTTTATTTCACTGTAATCATATAAAATTCACACTTCCTCAATTAATCAACTCAACTCTAATTATCGCAATCTGATTACACACTTTCGCTTCTTTATTACTTTCACTTGTTAACACTGCAACGTCTAAGACAAGACTCTTTTCTTGGCGGTGACAACTATATTTATATTTATACCTTAGAAACTCTCCGGATTATTCTGGAATGTTCTATTCCAGTAGCTTCTTGACTGTTCTATCCATTCTATTCTCAATTCTCCGAACCTGAAGTCGTTTACTCTCCATTGCCAGTAGATGTCACCAGTTGTCTCTTTCTATTGCACGTAACACTGCCCCCTTCTTAAAATTGTTCGTCCCGAATAACAGGTGGTCCACGGTCTTGATGCTTGTAGTATTGACACAAGCGGTCCAAATGAACAATTTTATGCTTCCCTCTTGTGCCACGCTGAATCCTGTATACCACGTCATTAATTCTAGTTACTACTGAATACGGTCCTTCCCAGTGTTGTTGCAATTTTGGAGAACATCCCTTACGTCGTTTCGGGTTGTAGAACCAAACAAGATCACCTTCGTTAAATTCTGCGGAATTGGCACGTAAGTCATAGCGGGTCTTCATCCGATCAGTATTTGTTGCTAATTTCGTCCTCGTGGCCTCGTGTACATCAGCTAATTGTTGTTTGAGCTCCGATACGTAGTCTTCTGGTAACTTTTGTTCACCTCTGGGAGTACCGAATTTGAGGTCGCTAGGTAGGCGCATCTCTCTTCCAAATATGACTTTAGCTGGGGTTTGTCCGGTAGTACTATGAATGACTGATCTATAAGCCATTAGGATGATCGATCAATGTTCTGTTGAAGCGCCCTACTATGCCATCAGATTGTGGGTGTAGAGGAGTTGTTCTAGTTTTTCTTATTCTTAACATTTTACACATCTCCTGAAAAGTCCGCGATTCGAAGTTCCGTCCTTGGTCCGAATGAAGTTCGTGAGGCACACCAAACCTACTGACCCAATTAGTTATTATTTGTTCCGAAACTGTAGTTGCCTCTTGATTAGCGATTGCATAAGCTTCAGGCCATTTACTGAAATAGTCAATGGCAACTAATATATAACGGTTACCGCCATCCGTTTCTGGAAAAGGTCCAGCGATGTCTATAGCTATCCTTTCAAAGGGGGCTCCGACATTATACTTATGCATTTCTCCTCTGCTTCTATGTTGCGGCCCTTTGCAAGCAGCACAGACAGTGCATCTGCGGCACCACTCCTCCACATCTTCTCGCATATGTAGCCAATAAAACTTTTCTCGTATTTTGGAAATGGTTTTGTTCAATCCCAAATGTCCTCCAGAGGTTCCACCGTGCATTTCTTCTAGAACATCTTTGACGTTTGATGCCGGCACGACTATCTGCATTCGGAAAGATTCGCCATTAGGTGCTTCCCACTTGCGTTTTAATATACCACATTCAACATGAAGAGAGTTCCATTGAACCCAGTAACTTTTCAGATTCTCACTCCGTTCCGAAATATCCTTCCAGTCTGGTCTTTCCATGTCTTCTTTCCAAGCAAGAATAGGTTAAATGTCCGGATCTTCTCGTTGTGCTGTTCGCAGGTCCTCGTTGTCCCAACCTGTAGATGGTTCCACGGTGACCCACTGTATAGTTGCTGTTGTTTCTTTTTCTTCTATTCGGGCGCAATGTTTGCTTTCAAGTTTACATGGACGTCGTGAAAGGGCATCTGCATTTCCATGGATACGACCTCTTCGGTGTTGTATTTCAAAATCATAAGCCTGGAGTCGCTCTATCCATCTCTTTCTCTCACTTATCCCTCAGGATTCTTAAACTGCAGAAGCCATTTAAGCGCTGCATGGTCGGTGCGAAGGATGAATTTCTGCCCGTAGAGATATTTATGAAAATGCTTTGTTGAACTTACAATGGCAAGTAACTCCTTTCTTGTAGCACAATAATTTTTCTCTGACTTTGAAAGTGCTTTGCTATAGTAAGCTACTGGAACTTCTTGACCATTCTCCTCCTGAGAAAGCACTGCACCAATACCTTCATAGCTGGCATACGTGTCTAATATAAATGTTTTTCCCAGCTTTGGACAGTAAAGTACTGGAGCTTCACAAAGCTGTTGCTTCAAATTTTCAAAACTTTCGTTGCATTTATCCGACCATATGAACGGCTTCCCCTTTTCGGAAAGTTGATGTAGGCTTCTTGCTATATCTGCAAAACCTTTCACGAATCGCCTGTAGTAGGTAGCTAAACCAAGAAAACTCCGTAATTGATGTTTGTCCTTTGGAACTGGGCAATTTTTGATGGCTTCTATCTTCTCTGGATCGGTTCTCACTCCTTGTGATGAAACTATGTGCCCTAAATATTTAACTTCAGTTTTGAATAAAGCACATTTACTCGCACTGAGCTTCAATTTTGCATCTTTGAGTCTTTGAAGTACGTCCCGTAAGTTGTTTTTATGTTCCATGAATGTCCTTCCGATTACTATTGTCATCCAAATAGACAAGACATGTTTTCCAGGTTAAACCACGTGGAACACATTGCATTAGTCGTTCGAATGTGGCTGGAGCATTACATAACCCAAATGGCATTACTTTGAATTGCCATAAGCCACTGCCAACTGAGAAAGCAGTTTTCTCTCGGTCCTCGGGATGTATTTCCACTTGCCAGTAACCACTCTTCAAATCCAGCGTGGAAAACCATTGCGCTCCGGAAAGGGTATCCAATGTGTCATCAATCCTTGGTAATGGATAGCTATCTTTTCTCGTGACGTTATTTAGTTGGCGGTAGTCTACACAGAATCAGGTACTGCCATCCTTTTTCCTAACCAGAACAACCGGCGATGTCCAAGGGCTGTTAGATTCCTCTATGATGTCTTGTTTCTTCATGGAGTTCATCATGTCTGCAACTTCTGGTTGTTTGGCTAATGGCAATCTTCGTGGTGTCTGTCGAATGGGCCTGGAATCTCCTGTATCGATTCGATGCTGGACAAGATTTGTTTTACCATAGTTATCATCATTCATTGCAAATAATTCCGAGAATTCATCGATCACCTCTTTGGCATCGTTGTGTTGTTCTTCACTTAAGTCACTGGACGAAAGAACGTGTTGGGTAGTAGCTGGTATAGGTTTTGTTTCCTTGACATTGATACCATTATCCAAATTGACGATTTGGTAAACGGGTTCACAATTTCCAATTATAGCACCTTCTTTTAGTTGTACCTCATTTTCGGATGTTTAATGTTGCACCTTCTGCCTTCACTAAAGTCTTGCCAACGATGATGTTTGATGTAACTTTTGTGGGGTTAGGCTCCAGCAGATAGAATCGGCAGGTCCCGATGTCATCAGAAAGCTTTGTCCATATTAGTGTCTCGGAGCATGGCGAAAGATTAATATTTTCGCAGACCATCGTCCTTACTTTCGCAGGATAATCTGCTCCTTCTCCTAGTCTCATAGGAATTTCTATATTGGCTAATTTGAGAATCCGCTCTCCGACATCCAGATTTATTTTGTATGTGGTCATGAAGTCTATTCCAAGAATGCAGTCATCCATTATGTGGAAACCAGGCCTAGTTGAACATCTAAAGTTATTTCTCCAAACACCTGTGCTGCTGCTCCAGTTGCTGTTCTTAGTAGATATTTGGTGGTGCTGTGAAGCCATTTGTTCTTAACAAGATACGCTCTAATAATTGATCTTGAAACTCCAGTATCGATAGTCATTTTTTCCTACACTTCCATATATAACAAGACTGCTATTATTTCTCTGTAACTGACTTACTTGGATGATGACTTCAGGGCTGTCGATTCCACCAACCAACTTCTGCCCCCACGAAGTTGGTTTTTACTAGTTTTCCGACTGCTCAAGAGGAGAGACGATGCGACTAGTCGCTGCTTGATATCTTGTCTCTCCACGAATAGCTTGTTCCCTGGCTCGACATCTTTGGCATTCTTCTTTCCCCTCTTCTTCTGGCAATTCCACTCGGCGACGTTTTCTGCAGTCTCTTTGAAGGTGACCTGGTCTATTAAAATTCCAGCATCGAAGGACACCACGTGAAGGCGGGCTCTGTGATGATTGCACTCTGTTACAAGTACATTCTTCCACTGAAATTTCTCTCACTCGTACTGCACTCCGTAAAGCTGTCTAGCGGATTCATACGCTAATGCATAGGTTAGTGCTTCTGCTGTTGATTTCTTTCCTGCTAGCCTTAATGATTGTTGTAAATTTTGATCTGTAATAGCGTTCACAAATGCTTCCGTTGCCACTTCATTGAGAAAATCTGCATTCACGCTGGAGTATGAAAGATGCGCTAATTTTTCTACATCTGCCTGCATTATCGTAGTGATTCGCAATGTTTTCGAATCCTGTTGCGCAACTGTAGGCGATATACTTGCTGCACGTGTTCATCTCCGTAACGTAATTCTATCGCCTGTACTAATGAAGAGTAATTACGTTGATTTTCAATCGGTACAGTTTGTAAGAGTTCTGACGCAGGACCTCGAAGTGCTACCACCAGAGCTATAGCTTTGTCTTCATCATTCCATCCATTTACCTCTGAAGCTGCCTCGAATTGTCTCTTGAAGATATGCCACGAATTTTTCCATCAAATATTGGAGCTTTCATTCTACCTGCTCCGCATATTTCAGCTGCTACGTTTAGAGGCTGACGATGCTTTATTCTTTCCAGATCTGCTTTAAAACTGTCAAGCTGATCGGTGACTTTTTGTTGAGCTTCCACCACTTCCTGATCGATTCCTTCAATTTTAAAATTTTGTTCTTCTAAAGAACTTTTTAGAAAATTTTTCTGATCCTCCAAACGAGTTTCTAGACAATTCTCCAGAGAACTCTTTTGTTCGTCCAAGCGGGTTTCCATAGATTTCTTCCGCTCATCTAACCGGGATTCCAGAAAACTCTTTTGTTCCTTAAAAGCATTCTTTTGCTCGTCCAGACGGGTTTCCATAGATTTCTTTTGCTCATCTAAACGGGATTCCAGAGAATTCTTTTGTTCGTCCATAGATTTCTTCTGTTCATCTAACGGGGATTCCAGAGAATTCTTTTGTTTATCAAAAGCATTCTTTTGTTCATCGAGAGAGTTCCTTCTTTCATCAAAACGGGCTTCCATTTTACTCATTAAAGTACTCAAAAGCTGTTCCATTTTCATCGCAGGCTCTTCTTCAGCTTCGATTTCTTCCAAGTTCTCTTCGAAAACAAATGTTTCAGGATTCTTTCCTTCCTCTATCAAAGATTGTCTAAGTCGCTCGACTAGAACTTTCTTTGTACCTGTCGTTCGTAATGACCGGTTCCCTAACTCCACTTTCAAATCCTGCATTCGAAGCTCGCCCACTTTGCGCCCCATTACTTTAATAATTCTCTTACAGATGAATATAAATTATTTTGCAGAACTTTCACAATTTAACACAATTTCTCAAAATTAATCACACTTTGAATTCTTAAGTCAATTGTCACCACTTTATTTCGCGAATTTATTTCACTTCTGACACTAGCTGTTGCGAGCGTGGCCTTTGGTTCGTTATTTAAAACACAATATTAAATAATTAATATATAAGTTCTTTATTTCACTGTAATCATATAAAATTCACACTTCCTCAATTAATCAACTCAACTCTAATTATCGCTAACACTGTTCTTTCAATTATCGCAATCTAATTACACACTTTCGCTTCTTTATTACTTTCACTTGTTAACACTGCAACGTCGAAGACAAGACTCTTTTCTTGGATGTGACAACTGTTATATTTATACCCTAGAAACTCTCCGGTTTATTCTGGAGTGTTCTATTCCAGTAGCTTCTTGACTGTTCTATTTATTCTATTCCTGAACCGTCCTGTAGATTCCATAATCAATTCTCCGAACCTGAAGTCGTTTACTCTCCATTGCCAGTAGATGTCACCAGATGTCTCTTTCTATTGCACGTGACAATATTATTATTTTCGAAACAAAAATTCAATAAAGGTTTTGAAACATACATACGATTATATAACATTTACAAGCCGTTTCATATTTTTGATATCATTAAGCTTTTGTAATTAATTAACGTTTTTTTAAATATTATCTCACATTATTTGACAAACATATTGTTACGTGCAATAGAAAGAGACCACTGGTGACATCTACTGACAATGGAGAGTAAACGAGTCTTGTCTTAAGCAGGCCATACACCGTCAGTTTTGCCGTGGTTTTACAGTAAAACCACGGCAAAACTGATGGTGTATGGCGAATGTAGCGGAAGCTACATAATAATTTTTATATTTTTTGTTAGTAAATAAAAACAGAATAAAATATAATTGTGATTGTCACAGTGAGATTTATAGTATATTTTAAGAAAAACATCCTTTTCTTCAGAGGACCATCCTTTTCCAGGGCCAACTTTGTGAAACAATTGTGTAAGCAAAAATGCTTTTACATCTTTAGTTTTAGTTTCCGGGAACTTTCTGACACATTCATTGTCGATTGTTGCATTTTTGCTTGTGGTCTCAGAATATATAGCAGTATGGTGACAAGCAATTTCGCGTAATTAATTCTAGTCGTATTGTTAGTGTAAATAAAAATTCTGCCGTATTTTCTAATTTCTAAAAAAACAAAATGCTTATTGCTTATCTACGCGTCTAGCTCATAAAACTTAACTTCAAAAAAAAAACAAAAAAAAAAGTTCTTAAAATTCTTCTTTCTCCATCATAAAACTTGTTAGCAGCCTAAGCAATATGCATAATAAAAATTCTGAAGAAGAAATGTTCAGTATATTTCTAAGAAAAAATTGAGGGCTTACTTAAATCGGGTCCAGGCATCGTTGATTTTATATTGGAGTAAGGCATTGCTGGCTAACCCTTTCGTTACACCATCAAGTGGAGGCATCGTCGATTTTATATACGATATTCATGCCATGCGGATCACAGAAAACCCGTACACCGGAATGAGGAGATATCTATAAAGGCAGGTACAGCTCAAGCAAATCTTGCGACTTGCGTGACCAAGTCGTATGATTTGCTTGAGCGTGTGTAGCGGTCTTTACACTCCATAATCAATGGCATCCCAACACTAGTCAATATAATCTATTCATTACATTCCATCCATCCATTCCTCCCGTGTAGTCGGCCATCCTTTTTATCCATCCATTAATTTTAACAAGTAAAAACGCTAGAATTGCTCTAACAATAACACCAATGCTTATAATACCCTAGATGAATGCCCGTATTTAATTTGGTATAGACACCCATCTGCGCAACTTTGACTTGTGAAGTGGTTTTTCGCATATATTTCTAGAACGGTTCGTCGGAAAGAAAAAATGATTATAGGCTGAACCACAATAGAAGTGAATAACTTTACGAAATTAAACGAGACTGAGGTTTACTTACAAAAAATTGATACTTTTAGCATAAATATATTGTAACTGTCTAATTTAAACAAATGGACACCCGTCAACCTGTCTTCCGACAAACCGTTGAGTGTCAATTTGTAATTGTCAAAACAAAGCAAATGACAGCTATGGTCGGCTGTCAATATACTCCCATAAGCAGACTGTCAGCCGCCACACCCGTCAATTCTGTTAGATCACACGCTGCCATGCAATCTGACATTATTAAATCACAAATAAATACTGAAATTGATTAGAAAATTTGTCGAACAAAACCAATCCATGCTCACTGTGCCATCTCTGTACCTGAAGAAGTACTGAAGGATAACAAAAGATTTGAACTTCTGAATGTGTCTAAGTTTTCGCCTGTCTAGTGGTTACGGGGGCTAGCTCGTCGCACCGTGGGTAAGTGACACAATCTCCGTTCATGTTTACAGTTACTTGTTTTTTTTTTATTTACAGGCTCAAGGGATACCAACGAAAATATAACAGCTTGCAATTGCAGACGGACGGACAGACAAAATGGTTAAAAAAAAATTCCACACCTCCTACATCATCGGGAGGGAAAGGGGAGTAGAACGAAGGACCCCCAGGTCATCACCACTACACCACACCACACTCGGCTTTACTGATTCATATTTGGTTCCATTGATAATTCAAAGGATATATAGATATTTAATAAAAATTGCAATATATTGGTAAGGAAAAGCAAATTAACAAGCTATTTATTAAATGTTTAAATAATTTACCTTCGTACATATAACTAAATTCCATCAGGGAAATTCTTGATGACATGATATTTAATAATTAGTTACTTTAAAAAAAATATTTTTCTTTCTTTCTCCCATTCAATTTTTCCTTGGTTTTTTTCTTTTTACAAAAAAAATCTAACTTTTATTTGTGTTTAATCAATTATAACTTTATATTAATTTTCATTCATAAATTTTATCAAATATTTTTTTTTCTCTCTTTATGCAATATAACATGCTATTAAATAATTTCCTTTCTAGTTAATTCATATGAATTTAATGATTATATTTTCTTTTCTTTTTTAATTTACCATATTATTTTTCTTTCAACCCAAACTTTAACCTCAATCTTTATTTAACAAATTAAATTTTATTTTTTTTCAGTTCAACATCAACATCAGTTCCAACATTATATTAATTTTATTGAGCAAAATAAATTATATTTCCACATTTAAGTCTCGTGAATGATAGTATTTTTTCTCTTCTCAAATTATCAGTAAAATTAATTACACAATTATATCAAATTGTTTTTATTTAACGAAATAAACTTTTCTATTTGATTTGTATGAATTTATTGTTATTTTTATTTCTCAATTCGCCATTTTATTGTTCTTCCTCAATTTCAACTCAATTTTTATTCAGTTCAGCTCATATCATTTTTTATTAATTTTCTTAGACATATACGCAATAGGATGTTCATTATTATCCTTGTCTTTTTGAAATAAAACACTTCCGACGCCTTGTCTACTAGCATCACACTGAATATAGAATGGGCTCTCAAAATCAGGAGTGACCAGAACTGGGGCTATTGTCATTAAATGTTTCAATTTTTCAAAAGCTTCTTCAGCTTCTGTAGTCCATGCAAACTTTTTGTTCTTCAAGCAATCCGTAATTGGGGCAGCCACAGTGGCATAATTGGGAATGAAACGCTGATACCAACCAGTCATGCCAAGAAAGCGACGAATTTGCTTGACCGATTTCGGAGCAGGAAATTCGTTTATTGCAGCAACTTTACTAGAATCAGTTTTTAATGTTCCGTCACCTATAATGAAACCCAAATACTTTACCTCAGAACACAAAATCTACTTTTATTTAAATTGATAGTCAGTCCCGAGCATCGAAGACATTCACTGACTTGTTCTAATACTCGTAAATGTGTCTCAAAATCAGGTGTTACAATCAATAAGTCGTCCAGATACACAAAAACATTTTCTCTCAAATTTCCCGGAATTACTTTATCCATCAGTCTACACATACGCTGTGGCGCATTGCATAAACCAAAAGGCATTACCTTAAATTGGTAAAGAGGACGACCAGGCACTGTGAAAGCTGTTTTTTCATGAGATTTTGTTTCTAATGGAATTTGCCAGAAGGCATCTTTCAAATCCAAACTAGAAATATATCTAGGATCTTGTAAACGACGAAGAAGACCATCAATGTGAGGGAGCGGATATGCATCCTTCACTGTTACATTATTTACTTTCCGAGAATCAATACATAAACGTACTTTTCCAGGTTTACGTACGAGGACAACTGGAGAATTCCATGGGCTATTGGATTCCTCAATAACTCCCATCTCTAACATTCGGTCAAGCTCATTTTACATTAACTTCTGTATGGCTGGGGACACGAGGTAGTGACGCTGTTTGATTGGGACTGCATCCTCAGTATCAATCACGTGTTCCTCCAGATGAGTTGTTCCCAAACCCAATACATCAAAGGACGGAAGTTTAGCTTTCACTGTATTAAGCTGAGCCGATTGTGTTGAAGTCAGTTGATGAAGATTACTATCCACAATTGGTGTTAAAAATGTTGGACTTATCTCATTGATTATGTGAGGAGCATTTTGAAATTCTCTCCAGAAATCAATACCCAAATAGAGCTCTTGACTTAAACTGGGGATAACGTATAATGTAAATAATTTACGAATTCCATTATAACTGACAGGAACTTTGACATAACCAATAATTTGCTGGGCCGAGCCATCAGCAGTCTGAACCGAGGTGTGCAAAGATTGAAGCCGAATAATGCTATGTTGTTTAAGAAATTGTTGAGCGTTCCTCCTCAGACAACTGATATTAGCACCACTATCCAGTAGGCCTACCATGTTTGTATCTTGTAGTGATACATTCACATAAGGTCTGTTATCAGAAGCATTACTCAATACAGATGATATAACTGTGTTAGCCAATCGCTTCTTTTTCTTTGCTATATATCTAATTTTTGGTATTTTTTTATGTAAAACTATATTTTTATTTGAAAATATTTTACCTCTGAAATTTAAATAATTCTTCCATCTATTAATGAAAGATTTTTTCACAAACTCGTTAGGAAATTCAACATTAAGGTCAGGTATAGGTAATACTGGGTCACATTTGTTTAAGCCATCTGATGAAGTATCCGAAGTAGTACAATTCAATGCGGATGCGTCGCCTCGAAGGACTTCGCATCCCTTAACTGGTTTTCCGAACTACAGTTAGGGCACTTTGGCGTAACCACTCCAGGTTTACCACACTTATAGCAAAACAAATTTCTAAATTCAGCAGGACATTCATAAAATGCATGACCCTGTGACTTACAATTCCAACATGTCAATGGTTTACGTGTCGTTAATTTATTTTGGATTTGAACTTCTTCCACTTGGGCATCATACTGAGCACCGGAAGGAATTGAAAAAGGTAAATCAGGTGAAGATGTAACAAGAAAATTGATTGATCATTTTCATGATTCATATTTATTTCGTGCACTCGCAAGGGTGCCACTGGTCTACGCTCTGGTCGGTTACCGATATACCATTGCTCTGTCTTGATACACATTTTACGCAAATCATGTAAGAAAGCAATATTATGGCCTACAGCAAGTGGACCAAGACGAGAATTCAAATTCTGAACTATTATATTAACGTATTCAGACTCCTTCATAGGTTCCTTCAAATGATTATGTAATGATGTCATTTTATGCAAGAATTCATCAAACGAATCGAAACCCTGTTTGAGTTCCAACATGGACTTGATGATGCTGAAGTCATTACTAAGGCTACAGAACTGCGTCAAAAAGCCAGGACGAAAATCATTCCAAGTTGGTCGACGACAAGCTCTTCTGAACTGAGACCAATACCAATCTAAAGCTCGGCCTTGAAGAAGAGATACAATATTACTACAGACTTCCTCATATGAAATGTCTGAGTCCAAAGCTAACAATTCAATACGATTTATAAATTCTTCGGCCGACAACTGGTCATTGTTTGCAGGGAAACGAATGTTCCAGTGTTGAACCAAAGAAGGACGGCGAGCTGGAGTCGTGAAGCGGTTCGCAGCTCTTACAGGAGTCCTACACAATAATTCATCATTAGAAGCATTATGTGGGTTTGGTGGCGGTGAAGGTGTTGAAGAACGAGAATGGTAGGGTTTGGACAAAATAGAAGGCGTGTCTTGTTTATCACGAAGTTGATCCAATTCTAATTGCATTTTTGCAATTTGTTGGGGTATAGCATTATCTGTTACTGTTACAGCAGGAAGCGAAACTTGATTGTCTTTTAAAAGAATATTTGTGTCAAGAACTGAAGTCGTTGCTATTTTTGTTTTATCCTCCTGAGATTCGGTCTCTTCCAGAATCTCCTCAGGATTATCAATAATTTCAGCCGGGGTATCTCCCTCAGATGACTTACCAGTTCCCTTTTGGGTATTTTTATTTCTAGTCCCAGTCATTATATTTTTATATATATATATATATATATATTACTTAATGATTAAATAAAGGTTATTAACGTTGTTAGCTCTTAAGCTAATCACCAAAATTACAAACTATCGAATATTATCGAAATAAACACCGAAATACAAAATGGATACAATGACAGTTCTTCTCAAAAAGACACCGCATATGCACCAAATACAAAAATATTTAACCGGATACAATGACAGTTCTTTGCACGAAGAAACCACATATATACCGAACACAAAAAAACATTTTCTCGCCAGAGAAACCACTTTCAAACAAATACCAATACAAATTATCAGTAAAATTAATTACACAATTATATCAAATTGTTTTTATTTAACGAAATAAACTTTTCTATTTGATTTGTATGAATTTATTGTTATTTTTATTTCTCAATTCGCCATTTTATTGTTCTTCCTCAATTTCAACTCAATTTTTATTCAGTTCAGCTCATATCAAACTTATTATTATTTTTATTATTTTTAATTGTATTGTTTATTTCATTTTTCATTTTTATGATGACTTAACCATTCAAGAATTTCTTCGGACATTTTCTCACTTATAATTTTTGCACAAATTCACATGCGCCATTTTATTGGACGCTTCCATCAATCCTTTTTTAAAAACTATCAACACTCAAGCCACTCAACCTCCTTCCAAATCAACGCTCTAGCCAAGACTCTTTTTTCTTACCACTTCTGCTAGTGATTACCTCCTCTTTTCTATTTTTTTTTAAAAAAAACTGATCACAAACAAGCGCATGAACGAGATAACTAAAAACTTCTTGATTTTCATTCAACCCACCTTTTATCCTCTGACAAACGTCAGGGGTGCCGCGCTTACAGCGTGCCAAGGCTAAAAGTCAATTTCTACAAAAAAATCAGGTTTATGCGCAAGGAGTTTTGTTACAATATATCTCATTCCGTAAGAGTTATTATCTTGATATTTAATGTTTTCAATTTTGAAAAGTGGTAAAAGTGAAAGAATTAACAATTGGAAGTTGATTTAATTGAAGATTTGTGCTTTCTATTAATTCACAGTACCATTTTTTATCCATTTTAAGTTTTACATTGCACTTTTAATCATTTAATAATAATTTAACTGTTTGACACATCGCGTTCTTACGAAATGTGCGATTCTTAAAGCACTATACTTACTGAAAATTGGATATTTCAACTTAACGAAAGTTCCCCTCACACGAGTTAAAGTTAATTTGTGTACGCCTGTTGAATTGAAGGGCGCGTTCGCTTTACGTAAGTAAATGTACTTACGTATATTTCTATTGAGGTTCCGCCTTATGACCAATTTCATAGCATACGTAAAAAAACTAAATTTTTGTATGGCAAGACCAAGAAGGGGTTGTCCTGTTTAGTCCAGTTTTAAAATTTTATTGACTATTTTTATAAAAACGCCATGTACAAAATTTCAACTGTTGTTCAAATGTTGTGGTCCATTCCAGCATGTTCCATCAACCATATAAAATTTATATACTCTGCTCATACAGTATACGCGTATACGTAAAAACCCTTCAGTTAAGTAAATGCGTTCTCAATTTATTGTGCAGACGGACAGACAGGACAGATGAAAATACAAAAATCAAAATAACTTTTAATATTACGTGTGGGTGTCCATTCCGTTTTGCCCTACCATCATTATTTCTATGCCCTACAAACTGAATGACAAACTTAAGCTACAACGTAAAGACGTTACGGATTTCAACGAGACTGAGGTTACGAAAAATTTTCATTTTTATCTCATTCCGTAAGGGTTATTATCTTCACATTGTTTTCAATTTTTCGTAAGTAAACCTTAGTCTCGTTGAAATCCGCAACGTCTTTACGACTATTGTAGTCGAGCCATTAGTATACCCTATGATTCAACATCTAGATTCTAGGATAAAAGAGATTTCAAGATTCTGACGTCAAACCCAAATCCAAAGCTAGTCAATAAAATCCTACAACCAAATCAGAATGATTTATTTAAATTAACATAACAGAAGAAAAATCAAAATCAAATCGTAAAATATGCACACTATAATTATAGCCATTTTGCTCTCAATAATATTATAAAATAATTTAGAAACTTATGATATTTGGAGAATAGAGAAGTGATCATTATGCATTCGCCACCGAGGTATATATGTATATGCAACCACCAAATATGTTACGTCACCAAAGCGTTAAAGAAACTCAACTCAACTAACCTGATTTGTTTTACGTATAAAAGTTTTATAACAAAGCTCAATATTCTCAAACAGGTACTACTATGGCCATCTAGCGAGGAAGTGACTACTTAAAGTTGCGACCACTATATAATATATTGTTGCGAGCGTGGCCTTTGGTTCGTTATTTAAAATACAATATTAAATAATTAATATATAAGTTCTTTATTACACTCAAATCATATAAAGTTCACAAACATTTATTTAATCAACTCAACTCTAATTATCGCTAACACTGTACTTTCAATTATCGCAATCTAATTACACTCTTTCGCTTCTTTATTACTTTCGCTTGTTAACACTGCAACGTCTAAGACAAGACTCCTTTTCTGGCGATGACAACTGTTATATTTATACCCTAGAAACTCTCCGGATTATTCTATTCCAAAAGCTTCTTAACTGTTATATTCATTTTTATCCATAATCGATTCTCCGACCCTGAAGTCGTTTACTCTCCATTGCCAGTAGATGTCACCAGTTGTCTCTTTCTATTGCACGTAACAATATACACAATGCTACTACCGTCGATAGCTGGGTATTTCTTGTCTGTGATATGACCATAATATGCCGTTACTTAATATAATAATAAAGTCACCTTCGAGCAAAAAAAAAAACGCAAGTTTAAATAATGTGTATGTATAGTTGATATATTGACCAATATTTTTGTTAACAAAGGTAACATTAAATAATATTTATTATAAAATAGTAATACATATGCAGAGTTTGAAACTTCTTCACCAAAATATCTTTTATTAATTAACCATTTTCAAGCGACTAATTACAAAGTGGTACAATTTAAAAAAATGTAATACATGGATTTGAATCCTTAAAATGTTAAGTAAAAAAAATATTGGGTTGGTATCGTATACGAGAACGATTTATAATGATAAAATTGTGTCTAGCCGCTCATAATCATCCGGACGAACTCTTCATAATTTACGTTACCCTGTGAATCTTCCTGATTTACTAAAAGTTGTTCGACTTCATCATCTGTTAGTTTTTCGCCCAGTGTTGTCAGTAAATGCCTGAGTTCTGCTGAAGAAATGTAACCACTAGCATCTTTATCGAAGTGTCGGAGACCTTCGATGAAATCATCAGCGGTATCACCAGAACGTGCCTTTGATATTGCTTGATAAATGGGGAGGAATACCTCAAAAGATATTCGCTCGTCAGGCTTTAATTGATGAGTACATTTTTTGACATCAGACTCAGTTGGATTTTGCCCAAGGGCACGTAAGCATTCTCCAACTTGGTTTAATTGAATTTTTCCATCTCCACGGTTATCAAAGAGATTGAATGCTTCCTGGAATTCTAGAAAGAAAAACAAGTTTACATTATTGTGAAGAAGTTATTAATGATGTAAATACTTATATGACTGATAAAACAATAGCGTGAAACGTGAAAGCTCTCTATAACGAAAAACTCTATAAAATAAACACTAGTTGAACTTGATTGGTTTGCCTACGAATCAATTATAGGTCTGTTTAATGAGCTGCTCTAGGTTACTCTAAAGCAGAAAACCGTGTTTCATGAATTCAAAACATTGCTCTAAAATACTCTTAAAGTGAGCTGAACTGTGTTTCAGGAGTCTGGTCTAAAGTGAACTGAAGTGACCTAGACCTAGAGCAAGATATTCTGCTCTACCTTTTTCGAAGGAGTAACTTAGAGCAGGCAATTGACAACTGTAAATTGTGTTGACAGTTCTGATATAATTCAAATAATTGCGTTTTTTGTGGAAAAAATAAATTTCTGGACTATTCTAGTGGAATAAGTGTGTTTTTGTGTGTGAAAATAAGGTGTCATTGCATTAATTTAAACAATTGTTTTTTTTTTCGGTGACAGATCTCAGAAAAGTGTGTTTCATGAGCTGCCTGCTCCTTTTAATTAGATTAATTAGACATTTAAGCTACATTTGCACGGCAACAGTAGCTTTCTGACGTCTCCATACAAATCTTCTACTTACGAAAGTAACTTTCAACTTTCTGGGCCTACGAAAGTAAAGGTCATGAAAGTTGAAAGTGGGAAGAAGAACAATATCGAAGGGCAGGACCTAATTTTATTTGCATCTATTGTGCTGAACACTACTTATGTAACAAATGTGCAAACAAAAATTTCGTGAAATTTACTTGCAAAAGCTACTTTCGCTGTGTAAATGTAGCTTTAACCCAAGGTATATAGAATACAAGATATTCTCGGTACGAACCACGCTCCACTATTTTGTCTGGAGCACTGACTTATAACAATGGACTGAGCGTATTGTCATTTTCCTATAGGAAAGCATGGCACAAGTTTTATAGTTCTCTCTTTCGTCCTATGGCAGAGTTAGCTACCAACACAAAATATTGCATTCTGGAACGTTTGCTTATGCCATTTGATGTTTTTATGTTGGCTACAGTTGCAATCACCTCAGAAGGTATAAGGTAAAGATAGTGTTTACCATGCTCCGTCTCTCTTGCCCATAAGTAGGATTCAGTTAAGAATAACTTTTGAAAATTAAAAGTCGGAATGAGTTTAATTCCTTATAAGCGATTAAAATATCACTTGGGCACAAGAATATATATTTTTTTAATTTAATTCGATTTTCGGATGTAAGATTTCATCTGATTAGTTGAGTTTTACATGTTTTTTATGTAATAGTTTTAAAGGGTGCTCTAACGGTGATATACAGAAACACAATATTTGTTGTGCCACATGAAAAAGCAAATGCTCAGTCCATTGTTATAAGTCAGTGGTCTGGAGAGAAAATTGTGGTGACGTCACTCTGTGCCTAATATGTACTCTATATATACAGAAACATAAGAAAATCTTTGATATCTTAATAAAATTTGGCAATAAATTACTGAAATTGTATATAAAATAAAAGTTTTCAATATTTTAGAAATTTGTTTATAAAGCTTTTACCATAATTAAGTTCAATAAATTAAAAAGATGCAGTAAAAAAAACACAAAAAATATTAATTATGTATTAATTAAATATTGCTGCGAGCGTGGCCATTGGTTCTTTAAAACACAATATTAAATATTCAATATACAAGTTCTTTATTTCACTTTACACTTATAAATATCTTAAACCTTCAATTAATCAACTCAACTTTAATTATCGCTAATACTGTACTTTCAGTTATCGCAATCCAACACTTTCGCCCGTTTATTACTTTCGCTTGTGTTATATTTATACCCTAGAAACTCTCCAGATTATTCTGGAGTGTTCTATTCCAGAATCTTCTTGACTATTCTATTCCTGAACCTTTCCGACGATTCCATCACCGATTCTCCGAACCTGAAGTTGTTTACTCTCCATTGCCAGTAGATGTCACCAGTTGTCTTTTTCTATTGCCTGTAACACTGCCCCCTTCTTAAAATTGTTCGTCCCGAACAACTGGTGGTCCACGGTCTTGATGCTCGTAGTATTGACACAAGCGATCCAGATGAACGATTTTTTGTTTGCTTCCTGTACCAAGTTGAATCCTGTATACTACGTCATTTATTCTAGTTACTACTGAATACGGTCCCTCCCAGTGTTGTTGTGATTGTTGAGAACGTCCCTTACGTCGATTCGGGTTGTATAGCCAAACAAAATCACCTTCATTGAATCCTGCTGAATTCGCACGCAAGTCACTGCGGGTCCTCATCCGATTGAAATTTGCTGCTAATTTTGCCCTCGTGGCTTCTTGTTCATAAGCTCTCCTTTCTAATGGAGCTCTGACATTACACTTATACATTTCCATCCTGCTTTTACGTGGCGGCCCTTTGTAAGAAGCACACAGTGCATCTGCGACACCTCTTCTCCACATCCTCTTGCATATGTAGCCAATAAAACTTTTCTCGTATTTTAGAAATTGTTTTATTCACTCCCAAATGTTCTCCAAATGTTCCACGATGCATTTTACCTAGAACATCGTTGACTTTTGATGTCGGCACGACTATTTGCATTCGGAACGATTTATTGTTAGGTGCTTCCCACTTGCGTTTTAATATACCGCTTCAACATGAAGAGAATTCCATTGAACACAGTAGCTTTTCACTCATCCCCGAAATATCCTTTCATTCTGGTTTTTCTATGTCTGCTTTCCAAGCAAGAATAAGCGATATGTCCGGATCTTCTCGTTGCGCTGTTCGCAAGCTCTCGATGTCCCAACCTGATGATGGTTGCACAGTTACCAACTGTATAGTAGCTGTTTTCTCATTTCCTTCCCAGCCGTAATGCTTACATTCAGGTTCGCATGGACGTTGTACCAAGGCTTCTGCAATTCCAGGGATACGTCCTTTCCTGTGTTGGCTCTCAAAGCCATAAGTTTGGATTCTAGTCTCGCTAAGAATAGTTTGCTCTCTACCTCGCCAACTTGGACATTCTTCTCTCCCTTTCTTTTCTGTTGATTCCCTTCGACGGCGTTTCATGCAGTCGCTTTGAAGGTGTCCCAATTTATTACAATCCCAACATCGAAGAACACTACGTTTTCTGCAGTCTCTTTGAAGGTGCGCTGGTCTATTACAATTCCAGCATTGAAGGACAAGAGCTCTGTGATGATTCCACTCTGCTGCAAGTGCATTCTTCCACAGAAATTTCTCTTACTTGTACTGCACTATTCGTGCTGAATTTTACTTTATAGCATGAACACTAATTTAAATGCAGTAAAAAAAACACAAAAAATATTAATTATGTATTAATTAAATATTGTTGCGAGCGTACCCGTTGGTTAGTTATTTAAAACAAAATATTAAATATTTAATATAAAAGTTCTTTATTTCACTACACACTTATAAAATTCATAAACCTTCAATTAATAAACTCAACTTTAATTATCGCTAATACTGTACTTTCAATTATCACAATCCAAACTTTCGCCCGTTTATTACTTTCGCTTGTTAACACTGCAACGTCTAAGACTAGACTCTTACTCTGGCGGTGACAACTGTTATATTTATACCCTAGAAACTCTCCAGATTATTCTGGAGTGTTCTATTCCAGAATCTTCTTGACTATTCTATTCCTGAACCTTCCCGAAGATTCCATCACCGATTCTCCGAACCTGAAGTTGTTTACTCTCCATTGCCCGTAGATGTCACCAGTTGTCTCCTTCTATTGCACGTAACAATATTTTACTGCTACAAAATCATTATTACATTAGTACATCTTTTTACCTTATTGAACTTAATTATGGTAAAAGCTTTATAAAAAAAACATCTTAAAATATTCACAACTTTCATTTTATACACAATTTTAGTAATTTATTGCCATTGTAAAGTTTGTTTCAGGGAGTCGTGAAATGCTGTCCATGATTAATCAAATATAGTAAACGAACTTTGATTTGAATTTAAAAATAGGCAGAGGGCTGCCGAACTTACTTTTGATGGCTTGAGAAGCCGCTGTGTTTTTATTAAGGCAGAATATGCCGCTTTAGAGATGGGATGGTATGCCGATGTTTATTATGTTCCGAGGCAGAGTTTGCCGCTGTTACAGTAGGATGGCAGAGTATGCCGATTTTACTAAGTACTGGGGCAGAGTATGCCGCTATTTACAGTAGGATGGCAGAGTATGCCGCTATTTATTATGTACTGAGGCAGAGTATGCCGATTTTATTATGAGAAATAATAGACACCTTTCGATAGTCGAATTAATTCTGAGTTTTATTGATCACGCACTGGTTATTTATATAATTTTCTTACATACTAAACAATGTGTCTAATAATTCTAAAGGGCGAGTTATTGCAGAATTGCAATAATTGAAGCAATAATCGAATTCATTGATCATAGTTGCAGTGTCAACAATTCTGATCACTGAACTTCATAATGAATCACATTGGTTTGGTAGAGCGATGACCTCAGATACATTTATGTTTTCATAATTGAACGTTTTTGCTTGCAAAGCGAAATTTGCGTATGTTGCAAATTCCTCTTGAGGTCGAGCAAGTTTTGTTTGTTTTGTTTTTCTTT
Organism: Dioctria linearis; assembly: GCA_963930735.1. Classification (NCBI taxonomy): domain Eukaryota; kingdom Metazoa; phylum Arthropoda; class Insecta; order Diptera; family Asilidae; genus Dioctria; species Dioctria linearis. The sequence goes on along the minus strand of OZ005740.1, from coordinate 233,124,696 downwards.
TCGTTTATCGTTCTGATTTCTGTTTATTTTTCTTGTCTGTGGTCATGGCTCTACAATGCATGGTTAAGGCATGTAACATTATCTGTTTGGAGTGACTACAAGTTAAGTTGAAAGATATTATTCTTTCATAGCTTTACAGCCATATTCACTTGAACTTGAAAGTACATCTTTTTACCTTATTGAACTTAATTATGGTAAAAGCTTTATAAAAAAACATTTTAAAATATTCAAAACTTTCATTTTATACACAATTTCAGTAATTTATTGCCAAATTGATTAAGATATCAAAGATTTTCTTATTTTTCTATATATAGAGTACATTTTAAACACAGAGTGACGTCACGGCTCATCAGCTGTAATGAGTCAAAAATTTAGTGAGAATAGCTTGCATTCTATATACCTTGGCTTTAACCGAAATTGAGCTCCTCTTCCCCCTCACTTTTTTCAAGTTCATTAAACAGACATTATATTAATTCACCCTCTGTAACGAAATGAGTCAACTCTCTATTGCGAACAAATATGCAAAACAATGTTTGTAATAGGTTGCCAGAAGCCCACAAAGGTACGGGCATTTTCGGAAGTAAGAGCCTAACTAAAGTTCCAGGTAAAAGATTTTGTGAACGCGTGCCCTTCTTTGTTTATTGTGATTATTGCTTTTATTGACCACAGTGATAGTGCATAACCGCGAGAGTACTAATGTCACTATCGCGTGAGTTAAAGTCATTGAATAAATAATTAATGAGGAAGCGGGGTGTCGTGCGAATACAGTGTACGAGTTTAAGCAATTCAAAGACAGCCGGACCTCACTGAGACCACTGACATCTATAAAATGGACTGCTGATACTATTGGAATTGGTTACATTATTTAACATTATTATGGGATCACTTTTCTATAGTTGTCTCTCTTTGGTTTAACTACTTTATTCCGCTGAACTTCAAATAATAAATTCTATACAAAATCCACCATAGTCCAGTTTCAGTTTAGTGGTTTTCCAAGTAAGTATATATGTAGAATAGAAATAGATGGCAATACAATATTTGTAATCCTTTCTCTGTCCCCCATACCTACTTTTAGGAACAGGCAAACTAAAATTGCTTAATTATATTTCTTTAATAATCAAGCTTAAGAAATATTTGATGTTATAGGAGATAAGATTTCAAGAATAGAAATAATTTCGAATGCATCTGTAATTGGTTGAACTTTTAATATGAATAGTAAAGCGAAAGTAAAGCTTGAAATTAAGATAATTGTCACATCCCTGCCAAGAAAAGTTGACCCATATGAAATAGAAAATCAGGCAGTCCACGTTATATGTATACATATGTCAGCGACTGAACCAGTGAGATTCTAAAGATTCCGAAATTAATTATTTCAGAGTTCCGGAAGTTCAGTGAAACTTTTATGCTGCGTTCCTTTTCTCGTTCTGAATGAATCTGTATGAATCGACAGAACCATGTCATAATTTAATTCTGTGCTCATAGAAAAGGAACGAAACAGAACCATTTCAAGTGTTTGACATTTCTTCCATTTGAAAAAAGCAAATATAAATCCGTGAAAATGGTTGTTTATGAAAAATAAAGCTATTTTCCAACAAAGCCAACTTAAACTCAGCTAATACCACTTCGTCTAAATTGTAAACAACACATTCACGAATACAAATTAAAATCGTTCTGCTTGAATCCGGGAAAAACTCAGGCGCATTCAGAACGATTCGGAGTCCGAAAAAAGCGATGATAGATTGAAACTAAATCGTTCGGCCCGAGAAAAAGAACGACATGAAATGAAAAAATTCTTTCTGAACGAGAAAAGGAACGCAGCATTAGTGAACTGTTTTCTGCGACTCGGTGTAAGCACTGCCACCGAATCTGTTATTTTGGTGCTCTTTTCTTCCCACCACACCAGCAGCAAGCCCAAAGATGCCATGTTTTCTACCTCGGTTATTTTTGTTGCTGCCCCTGGTTTCAAATCTCTACATCCAAATTTTTTTACAGTTTCGGGTGTTGACAGTCGTTTGAGGTTATATTTTATTGTTGATTGTGCGGGATTTTATGTTATTTGTTCTTTCTATCTTCACCACACCGAACACACACCAGAATTGCTAAATCCACAGTTGACAGCTCCGAACAGAAATGGAGTCAGCACAGTTCTGGTGGATGTGCGATTTCGAGTTCAGAAAAGAATTCACTATTAATGAAATTGAACGATTTTAATAGATATTATATAATTGGAATTGTGTTGTGTCGGAAGCTTGAAGCGTCTAGTATTATTTAGCTCAGTGTTTTGTAAAATTAAAGCATTAAGAAATTAATTTAATGTGATGAGTTGTGTGGTGCAATGTTGCAGTAACAATCGCCGAAATTCCTGCGGAAAATTGTTATCTGGATATCGGAAATTATAAAAATTATGAGACCGCCCTTTTAAGGACTTACGTCTGGCACTTGATAGAGATGAAATTTGCTACTTGTCTCTATTGGATTTTTCGAAAGCTTTCGATAGCCTTCAGCATAAGCTACTTTTTGATAAATTCTCTGAGACTCTAATCAGTAGGGCTGCCATTAAACTAATTTACAGTTTAACGCATTGGAACGCACTCAACAGGTTAAAGTGCTGAGCTCTTTATCTACAACTACCACCGTGAAATCGATTGTTCCTCAGGGCTCAATATTGGGACCACTCTTATTTTGTGTATTTATCAATGACCCGCCAGAAGTAATTCAAAGCTCGTGCATTCAGATGTATGCAGATGACGTCTAATTGTAATGCGGGCGTTCTCGTTGAAAACTGAGCTTCTAGACTAAATGATGACTTATACCGCGTAAACCATTAGGTTATAAGTAACTATCTTGATTTAAATGAGATGAAATCAAATTACATGATTCTAGCGTGAAATCGAGTCGATACATCTGATCTTTCCACTATCGTTCTCAAAAATTACCCTCTGGCTCGAGTATATAAAACTGGAAACTTGGGATTATGCTTAACAATGGCATGCCTTGTTCCGATCACACCAATGCTATCTTACAAAATGTTTATGGTAACTCTTAGAAGGCTTTTGCTAATTGCCCGCGCTCCTTCCGATGTCGACCAGACTCAGATCAATGAAAGCCCATTTTTCGCGATTGATAAACTTATACAGAGTGTTTCCGCCATAGGGCAGGAGGTGATAGTGTTGTGGTCCCGTCTGCAAGCACATGGAAGCAAAGAGACTGGCAGGTGTACCGGTAGTAAAGTAAAACAAAAAGTGAATTACATCAAATTATAGCAAAACAAAAAAATGGCTATTCAATTTTTTCTTTGTCTAGATGAGTACTATAACCTCCTGCCTTATGGACTTCCATGGCGGAAACACACCCTGTACACCCGACCAGGGATTCCTCTTATCCCAAAATTAATGTCGCGTTCAATGCCTTATAACAGAGCCCTAGACCGGGAGATGATGACAGAAAAATCCAAGTCATTTGTTACAAGTATGTCGAATTAGGTGATTTAAGAAACGAAAATCATAATGCAAATTTTTTTATTTATGCAGAACGACGATTTGTTACAGTATTGCACTTGAATCCTGAACTATCTAAAAATCTACGTCTTTGCAGGGTATGGCGGCTATTTGGCACCGTAGTAATGGTATGGCATTGTGATTCTCGTGAATGTTTAATTGAATATTGTCATTTAAAAAAAAAATATTCTTTAACAAATGTTTAAAAAAAATGATTAATGCGTTTTAATTAGTATGGCGGGCCATAAGCCCAGCCAAAAAAGTATGGCATTGCGGTACCGCCATGTTTATTTTCATGCACTACAAAAAATGTAAGAATTTTTGTGTAACAAATCATTTGAATACCGTAATTTTAATTAATTAATTAATTAATTAGCCTGTAATTACGCCGCGCCGACCAGACCTAAAATTATGATATTCGTTTCTTAAACAACCTAATTCGACCGTTTAAGGGTCGCCATACTTGTAACAAATGACTTGGAATTTTCTGTCATCATCTCCCGGTGTAACCGTAACGGTTATGAATGTTTTAGAAAATAATCATATGTAAAAAATTATTTTCTGATTTTCTTTCTAAAAATCAAAATAAAAATGAAAAACTGAATTTTATTTAAAAAATCAAAAATTAAAATCGGGAAATGATTTTTATTTTAAAATAAAAAACGGCAAATGATTTTTATTTAAAGAATCGAAAATAAAAATCATAAAATTATTTCCATTTCACAAAATTGTTTTTCGGGTGAAAAATACTTTCAGTTTTTGATTTTTAAAATAAAAATCAAATTCTAATTATGATTTTTGATTTTTAAAATATAAATCCAAAAAGAGAGTTACTTTTTATAATTTCAAATAAAAATCATAATTTAAAAAGTATAGGAAATTTGTGAAGATTCGGTAATAAGAATCATAATTCATATTCCAATCAATCCTACTATAACTTTTTCTAAATTATCTTTTAGTTAAAAAAAATGAAAATATATGTTATTTTCAGTCCCTGCTTTGTTTACGGCCTATGACGGTATGATCATATCACGCCATATCGCTGCTTATTACTAGGGTGTCTCCTAGAGCTTTATCTTAGTTATAGATCATTATGCTTCCTTCATGAATTAATTCGGATTATGGAGCCTACCTCTTTAATGCATTTGGTTTGTTCCTTGCGCTCAACCAACAAGACGTCTTACTTACTAATTCCACGATTCTCTGGTCTAATTGGAGAACGTTCCTTTTTTGTTTAAGCGTTCCGTTTATGGAATTCATTGCCCACTGCTTTTCAGCGTTTGAACTGGTTTGGTGTGTTCAAGAGGCGTTTATTTCAGTATCTAACCTCTAATGACTCTTCGTATATATCTGTACACTCACTCGACTTTTATTTCTATCTATGTTTTGCTGACTTTTGTTAGTTCTCATTATTATTGATTTTGTTTTACTGGTAGCTATTTTTGTTTATCTTATTTAATTTTATCGTTATTATTTATTAATTTAATTTTATTAAATAATTTGTAAACTCGAGTAATTTGTCTTTATTATACAAACATCATTTTTTAGATCTTGTTGTACTCTGCCATAAATAAAATATTGTATTGTATTGTATTATTGATTTGAGCACTGAAAGTTTTAATAGAAGTTTTAAATTACATTAGCTAATTTAGACATTTAATCACTTGTTTCTTAGGCTACCCCAATACTTTTAATTCAGTTTCTCCATAAAAATTTATCTGTGCCAAATGGTCTTATGTAATAGAAAGGGAATAATTCTACAAATCTTGATATACATATAAACTGATTGAGTTAGCAATCAATTCTTGTTCGAAAACGATCGTTATCGAACGAATATGCTATTTAAATATACTGCCGAACCAAATTTTCGATGCGTAGTCGACACCACTTTTAATGAAAGTGATACAACATCTTACCCCTGAGTTGATCATATCAACGCATTGCGGATAATTGTTGGATGACAATGGTTTAATCGATGCTAGATCCCAAAAGATTATTGAATTGATAAAGGATCTTCACATTCAAAGTGAAAAGTTCTCCACAATGGGAAAGTATTCAACGCTTTAGCATTTTTTTAATACTACATATAATGGAAATTAAAAAATTCTCTCCACGGTAGCCTAAAATACCGCTGGCAGCGACGTTCTGACCAGGACAAGTTCTACGCCGAAATAAAACGAAGAAAGTGGAACTGAATTAGCCACGAGCTACTTCGCGGCGATAACAAGATTACAAGAAGCCCGTCAAGCAGGGAGACCGAGAAATACATGCGTGGATAAAAATTTTGATGGAATCCTCCATTAAATGGGGGACTCTAAGGTTATCTACTGCTGCCGTCCAATATTCCTAGATATTAGAGAAAAATCTTGATGGGTTACGGGGCCGACTAACAACAATAGTGTTATTTCTAATTAATGTTAATTGAGTGTTATCTGTTCAATGTTAAAACAAATGATTATGCCACAGCTGCTCTAACTCAGAGTCAGGTTAAAATCTTGGACGCATTCCTGGCTGTTGCCAAATTAGCATGGTATTGAAACAATTTAGCAAGTTCTTCTGTATACATATGTTTGCTTTAGCAAGATTTACTCCACCACAAACAAGACTAGTAATATTAAATCACTTATTTATTCATTCATTTGTTCATTTATTTTGCTTCGAATAAAAAATGTTCTAATTTCTCCACTGAATTTTTCGACAGTTCAAAAAATTTTCACTAGTTTTTTCTAACATAAGTCTTTATAAGAATTACAGTAGGAATAAATCACACACATCATAGATAACTACAAACCTAAAATCATTATTTCTAACACAACATTTAATTATTCAAGACAATTTCATTTACCTTCCACAGAATCAAAATTACTTTTATTTGGAGGATCGTACATGTACATTGTGCTATTTTCACTATAAACTATAAAAAATTTATTGTGAAAAAATTCTAAAGCCTCAATAACATCAATAAAAAAAATAAAATAATTAAAACCGCAAAACAGTATATTTCAACAAACAATCGACATGGATAAATGACTGATGACTGGCTGGCTGTAAATAAAGCGTTCAACTGAAATTTAAAACAACGTCTTTCGTACGCTTAACCAAGGGAAAACAACTTAACAGCTGGGCTGTCTGTAAAGATATTTGCAGAAGGCAATATGCTAGTTGAAAGCAATGATATTTTCCCTCAGTTGTTGATTTTACTGAAAATGGAAAAACCGAGTGTTCAGCAGTTTTTCAACTTTTCTTCATTTGTAACATGAATAAAAAGAACATGAGAATCAGGCAAAAAAAAATTGTGACATAACTAATGACAAGAATTCTGCTATCAGAGGTATGTATGTACATATGTATTACGCGTTAGCCTCGATTGGATTGCTTTTTACAATAAGTGCAAATGGGTATGTTATGTTACACTTTATATTTTCCGTTGATGTACTGCATACACACCTATACACATAAATAATATACTTTTTATTTTATTAACTGAATATTTAATTCAGTTAGATCTTTTACTATAAAAAGGTACACTATGAAAGATTTGTATGAATGCAAGTTGATGAAAAGATAAAACGTATGACTCTCTAGCCCATTTTTGTACATGTGACTGCTATTTTCGTATATTGTATGGCGAATTACTTACACGTCATCGACCTACTTTCAAATCATCAGTTTAAAAGAATAGCCATGAGAAGTGTGTTTCTAGTATTGAGGCTATAAGCCGTCAAAACACTATCCTTATCCATGAACCCATCACAAAAGCCTTTATGTTCTCTCGATAAAGATATACAAAAGAAAACTTCAGTGGTCTCAACTATTCCTTTCAGAAAGACTTATATTCCGAAATCTGAGCTATTAACATTCATTTAAAAAATATGAGTGCAAGTAAACTATGACTGATTATTATGAGATCGACTGTGATCAGTTAATTTATCTACTTCATGTACCATCATTAAGTTATTATGTACCAAACTCTGGAAATTCTATAAATTGTATAGTTTTCTACAGCTAATTAAATACGTACAAAACTCCGATATCTCTTTTTTTTATACGTCATTACATCAGTTTAGGCTTTTTCTATGTGCAGTTTTGATCACGATAATACGCACAGATTTGACGCGAAGCCCCCTTAAGAGAAAGTGCAAGAAAGGTAGAAAGGGCTACATTTTGGGTACAGAGTAGGTCATTTTAAAGCGAAGCTCTTGGGTTTTTTAAATCAAGTATGAAAAGTTGGTTTGATGACATAATTTTTGATAAAAAAAGAAGTTAAATAAAAACAAGTAAAAAAGCTAGACTGGTCTAAGACCAATTTTTATAATACCCTAGATGAATATTCGTATGGTCACCCATCTGTGCAAGTTTGAATTTTGAAGTTTTTTTTCGCATATATTTCTATAACGGTTCGTCGGACAGAAAAAACCGGACAAGTGCGAGTCGGACTCTTCCGTACCATCGTACAAAATTTAACAATAGAGTCTGTTTAGTAACCGATCAGAAAATACCAAAACCGTACTGTACCGAGTACGATAATAATATAGTCATCATCACCATCATGGAAAGGCAGCTGCAAGCAATCGATAAGCGAGCGAATCGGTCATGTAATATTCAAGTAGACTCGGGTTCTTTTTGTCACGGTCAAGATTATTTTAATTAAGCAAATTTTGAATTCACATTTACGAAATCGAATTAAAGATCTACCAATTGAATTAAATATCTACCAATAGTATAATATCGTTAATAAATTATAATTTTTATCAAAGAAAATCAAACTGAGTTTTCCTTTTATTAAAAGAGAAAAAAAGAAACCCCACAAAACTGCTTTTAATCAAATTATAAAATCTCGTATTTGATTTCTATGATAGTGCAATAATGATTGGTAAAAAATATTGTGGAATAATTGATAATTCGGCGGCTTGCAGTGTCTGAGTATTCTTCTCTGTACAGTGCAAAGGTAACGGTCAATTGCTGTGATCCTGTAACTTCGTCTGCGTGAAAGACAAATTTTGAACAATGGATAAGCCAGCTGGTCGGCAGCGTAATGGGATAGTGTGATTTGATTTAAAAAAACGTGTAGTGAAGAAACAAAGTGTGATTTGTAACAAAATCTAATCGTGCTAAATACAAAATTCAATTAAAAGTAAATAAGCAATGGACACGAAATAATAAGGAAAAGAAGTGTTAAGATAAAAGAAGTAAAGTGGAAGTGAAAATTTATGGATTCTAATAAAATGAAGCTATCACAAGAAATGTAAAGTGAAAAGTTAAGAACTAAAATTAAAGTGAAGAAAACAAAAAAAATAGTCTTTTGTGCTTAGAAAGCTCATGCAAAGAAAGAAAAGAAATGTGACGGCTAAGAAAAGTTGTGTAAAAGCTAAAAAAAGTATGAAAGTAAGGGAGTGCTAAGAAATATAAGAAAAAGAAAACAAAATGAGTGTTTTGTGAACTAGAGAAGTCTGAAAAGTATAATAGTTAAGACCGCGATCGGGAAAAAAATTAATCGTAAATCCTGATCTTCATGAAGAAGAAGAAGAATTGACTGTAAAACAATTAAGACAATTGTTACACGAGAAAGGCCTTCGTACGACCGTGAAAGAAAACGTGATTAATCTGGATATTGAAAACTAACGACAGAGAGCACACAGTGGAATTAAGTGAAAACGACAGTGACTTCCAAAGCAAAAATGATAAATCTAAAGAGAGCTTAGCGGATAAACAGTATTTGACAGAGGACAGTGACACGGAAGAAGAAAATACCCCTAGTGATCCTTCAGACACTGACGAGGAAGACACACAGGTGCAAGAAGCAACAGGTAACGATTCAACAATATAACGGGAAGCGAGAGAAGTTGGTCAGCAACGGAATAAGTTCTAGAAATCAGATAGCAAAGCAAGTATCAAAAGATACTAACAACATGACGGAAAACGGAGGTAAGTCCCAAGTTTTTTTCTTTTAAAGACGTAGAAGAAGCGTTGAAGACATTTGAAGGACAAACAATGCAAGACGTTGGTAAGTGGATAGTAGAATTTGAAGATGTGGCAGAATTATGTGGCTGGAACGACGTACATAAGTATTTATATGCCAGACGATTGATAAAGAGAGTAGCAAGGTTGTTTGTCGAATCAAACTCCAAGATAAAAACGGAATTGGTCAGCAACGGAATAAGTTCTAGAAATCAGATAGCAAAGCAAGTATCAATAGATACTAGCAACATGACGGAAAACGGAGGTAAGTCCCAAGTTTTTTCTTTTAAAGACGTAGAAGAAGCGTTGAAGACATTTGAAGGACAAACAATGGAAGACGTTGGTAACTGGATAGTAGAATTTGAAGATGTGGCAGATTTATGTGGCTGGAACGACGTACATAAGTATTTATATGCCAGACGATTGATAAAGGGAGTAGCAAGGTTGTTTCTCGAATCAAACTCCAAGATAAAAATGTATGAAACGCTGAATACAGAGCTACAAGCTGAATATTCACAAAAATTATCAAGCGGGGACGTACATCGAATAATGAGTCAATGCAGAAAATTTGAAAGTGAATCTTCTTTGGAGTACTATTATAAAATGTGAGAATTAGGTCAACCAGGAAAATTTCTTACATTATAGATAGTATACAGATGATCCGTCATACAAATCTATTTTGTATGAAGCGAAATCAAGTCTCGAATTAAAAGAGAAGCTAAAAACGTACGAACGTATGAAACAAAGCTTCGTAATAAGCCATCTTCTAGTGGGTGTAGCAAGCGAATGGAAGACAGAAAAAACAAAGATTTGTGTAAGACACGTTGTGGTAATTGTGGGGCATTCTCCTACTCCTACTACGCACTTGAATCCTGAACTATCTAAAAATCTACGTCTTTGCAGGGTATGGCGGCTATTTGGCACCGTAGTAATGGTATGGCATTGTGATTCTCGTGAATGTTTAATTGAATATTGTCATTTAAAAAAAAAATATTCTTTAACAAATGTTTAAAAAAAATGATTAATGCGTTTTAATTAGTATGGCGGGCCATAAGCCCAGCCAAAAAAGTATGGCATTGCGGTACCGCCATGTTTATTTTCATGCACTACAAAAAATGTAAGAATTTTTGTGTAACAAATCATTTGAATACCGTAATTTTAATTAATTAATTAATTAATTAGCCTGTAATTACGCCGCGCCGACCAGACCTAAAATTATGATATTCGTTTCTTAAACAACCTAATTCGACCGTTTAAGGGTCGCCATACTTGTAACAAATGACTTGGAATTTTCTGTCATCATCTCCCGGTGTAACCGTAACGGTTATGAATGTTTTAGAAAATAATCATATGTAAAAAATTATTTTCTGATTTTCTTTCTAAAAATCAAAATAAAAATGAAAAACTGAATTTTATTTAAAAAATCAAAAATTAAAATCGGGAAATGATTTTTATTTTAAAATAAAAAACGGCAAATGATTTTTATTTAAAGAATCGAAAATAAAAATCATAAAATTATTTCCATTTCACAAAATTGTTTTTCGGGTGAAAAATACTTTCAGTTTTTGATTTTTAAAATAAAAATCAAATTCTAATTATGATTTTTGATTTTTAAAATATAAATCCAAAAAGAGAGTTACTTTTTATAATTTCAAATAAAAATCATAATTTAAAAAGTATAGGAAATTTGTGAAGATTCGGTAATAAGAATCATAATTCATATTCCAATCAATCCTACTATAACTTTTTCTAAATTATCTTTTAGTTAAAAAAAATGAAAATATATGTTATTTTCAGTCCCTGCTTTGTTTACGGCCTATGACGGTATGATCATATCACGCCATATCGCTGCTTATTACTAGGGTGTCTCCTAGAGCTTTATCTTAGTTATAGATCATTATGCTTCCTTCATGAATTAATTCGGATTATGGAGCCTACCTCTTTAATGCATTTGGTTTGTTCCTTGCGCTCAACCAACAAGACGTCTTACTTACTAATTCCACGATTCTCTGGTCTAATTGGAGAACGTTCCTTTTTTGTTTAAGCGTTCCGTTTATGGAATTCATTGCCCACTGCTTTTCAGCGTTTGAACTGGTTTGGTGTGTTCAAGAGGCGTTTATTTCAGTATCTAACCTCTAATGACTCTTCGTATATATCTGTACACTCACTCGACTTTTATTTCTATCTATGTTTTGCTGACTTTTGTTAGTTCTCATTATTATTGATTTTGTTTTACTGGTAGCTATTTTTGTTTATCTTATTTAATTTTATCGTTATTATTTATTAATTTAATTTTATTAAATAATTTGTAAACTCGAGTAATTTGTCTTTATTATACAAACATCATTTTTTAGATCTTGTTGTACTCTGCCATAAATAAAATATTGTATTGTATTGTATTATTGATTTGAGCACTGAAAGTTTTAATAGAAGTTTTAAATTACATTAGCTAATTTAGACATTTAATCACTTGTTTCTTAGGCTACCCCAATACTTTTAATTCAGTTTCTCCATAAAAATTTATCTGTGCCAAATGGTCTTATGTAATAGAAAGGGAATAATTCTACAAATCTTGATATACATATAAACTGATTGAGTTAGCAATCAATTCTTGTTCGAAAACGATCGTTATCGAACGAATATGCTATTTAAATATACTGCCGAACCAAATTTTCGATGCGTAGTCGACACCACTTTTAATGAAAGTGATACAACATCTTACCCCTGAGTTGATCATATCAACGCATTGCGGATAATTGTTGGATGACAATGGTTTAATCGATGCTAGATCCCAAAAGATTATTGAATTGATAAAGGATCTTCACATTCAAAGTGAAAAGTTCTCCACAATGGGAAAGTATTCAACGCTTTAGCATTTTTTTAATACTACATATAATGGAAATTAAAAAATTCTCTCCACGGTAGCCTAAAATACCGCTGGCAGCGACGTTCTGACCAGGACAAGTTCTACGCCGAAATAAAACGAAGAAAGTGGAACTGAATTAGCCACGAGCTACTTCGCGGCGATAACAAGATTACAAGAAGCCCGTCAAGCAGGGAGACCGAGAAATACATGCGTGGATAAAAATTTTGATGGAATCCTCCATTAAATGGGGGACTCTAAGGTTATCTACTGCTGCCGTCCAATATTCCTAGATATTAGAGAAAAATCTTGATGGGTTACGGGGCCGACTAACAACAATAGTGTTATTTCTAATTAATGTTAATTGAGTGTTATCTGTTCAATGTTAAAACAAATGATTATGCCACAGCTGCTCTAACTCAGAGTCAGGTTAAAATCTTGGACGCATTCCTGGCTGTTGCCAAATTAGCATGGTATTGAAACAATTTAGCAAGTTCTTCTGTATACATATGTTTGCTTTAGCAAGATTTACTCCACCACAAACAAGACTAGTAATATTAAATCACTTATTTATTCATTCATTTGTTCATTTATTTTGCTTCGAATAAAAAATGTTCTAATTTCTCCACTGAATTTTTCGACAGTTCAAAAAATTTTCACTAGTTTTTTCTAACATAAGTCTTTATAAGAATTACAGTAGGAATAAATCACACACATCATAGATAACTACAAACCTAAAATCATTATTTCTAACACAACATTTAATTATTCAAGACAATTTCATTTACCTTCCACAGAATCAAAATTACTTTTATTTGGAGGATCGTACATGTACATTGTGCTATTTTCACTATAAACTATAAAAAATTTATTGTGAAAAAATTCTAAAGCCTCAATAACATCAATAAAAAAAATAAAATTAATTAAAACCGCAAAACAGTATATTTCAACAAACAATCGACATGGATAAATGACTGATGACTGGCTGGCTGTAAATAAAGCGTTCAACTGAAATTTAAAACAACGTCTTTCGTACGCTTAACCAAGGGAAAACAACTTAACAGCTGGGCTGTCTGTAAAGATATTTGCAGAAGGCAATATGCTAGTTGAAAGCAATGATATTTTCCCTCAGTTGTTGATTTTACTGAAAATGGAAAAACCGAGTGTTCAGCAGTTTTTCAACTTTTCTTCATTTGTAACATGAATAAAAAGAACATGAGAATCAGGCAAAAAAAAATTGTGACATAACTAATGACAAGAATTCTGCTATCAGAGGTATGTATGTACATATGTATTACGCGTTAGCCTCGATTGGATTGCTTTTTACAATAAGTGCAAATGGGTATCTTATGTTACACTTTATATTTTCCGTTGATGTACTGCATACACACCTATACACATAAATAATATACTTTTTATTTTATTAACTGAATATTTAATTCAGTTAGATCTTTTACTATAAAAAGGTACACTATGAAAGATTTGTATGAATGCAAGTTGATGAAAAGATAAAACGTATGACTCTCTAGCCCATTTTTGTACATGTGACTGCTATTTTCGTATATTGTATGGCGAATTACTTACACGTCATCGACCTACTTTCAAATCATCAGTTTAAAAGAATAGCCATGAGAAGTGTGTTTCTAGTATTGAGGCTATAAGCCGTCAAAACACTATCCTTATCCATGAACCCATCACAAAAGCCTTTATGTTCTCTCGATAAAGATATACAAAAGAAAACTTCAGTGGTCTCAACTATTCCTTTCAGAAAGACTTATATTCCGAAATCTGAGCTATTAACATTCATTTAAAAAATATGAGTGCAAGTAAACTATGACTGATTATTATGAGATCGACTGTGATCAGTTAATTTATCTACTTCATGTACCATCATTAAGTTATTATGTACCAAACTCTGGAAATTCTATAAATTGTATAGTTTTCTACAGCTAATTAAATACGTACAAAACTCCGATATCTCTTTTTTTTATACGTCATTACATCAGTTTAGGCTTTTTCTATGTGCAGTTTTGATCACGATAATACGCACAGATTTGACGCGAAGCCCCCTTAAGAGAAAGTGCAAGAAAGGTAGAAAGGGCTACATTTTGGGTACAGAGTAGGTCATTTTAAAGCGAAGCTCTTGGGTTTTTTAAATCAAGTATGAAAAGTTGGTTTGATGACATAATTTTTGATAAAAAAAGAAGTTAAATAAAAACAAGTAAAAAAGCTAGACTGGTCTAAGACCAATTTTTATAATACCCTAGATGAATATTCGTATGGTCACCCATCTGTGCAAGTTTGAATTTTGAAGTTTTTTTTCGCATATATTTCTATAACGGTTCGTCGGACAGAAAAAACCGGACAAGTGCGAGTCGGACTCTTCCGTACCATCGTACAAAATTTAACAATAGAGTCTGTTTAGTAACCGATCAGAAAATACCAAAACCGTACTGTACCGAGTACGATAATAATATAGTCATCATCACCATCATGGAAAGGCAGCTGCAAGCAATCGATAAGCGAGCGAATCGGTCATGTAATATTCAAGTAGACTCGGGTTCTTTTTGTCACGGTCAAGATTATTTTAATTAAGCAAATTTTGAATTCACATTTACGAAATCGAATTAAAGATCTACCAATTGAATTAAATATCTACCAATAGTATAATATCGTTAATAAATTATAATTTTTATCAAAGAAAATCAAACTGAGTTTTCCTTTTATTAAAAGAGAAAAAAAGAAACCCCACAAAACTGCTTTTAATCAAATTATAAAATCTCGTATTTGATTTCTATGATAGTGCAATAATGATTGGTAAAAAATATTGTGGAATAATTGATAATTCGGCGGCTTGCAGTGCTGAGTATTCTTCTCTGTACAGTGCAAAGGTAACGGTCAATTGCTGTGATCCTGTAACTTCGTCTGCGTGAAAGACAAATTTTGAACAATGGATAAGCCAGCTGGTCGGCAGCGTAATGGGATAGTGTGATTTGATTTAAAAAAACGTGTAGTGAAGAAACAAAGTGTGATTTGTAACAAAATCTAATCGTGCTAAATACAAAATTCAATTAAAAGTAAATAAGCAATGGACACGAAATAATAAGGAAAAGAAGTGTTAAGATAAAAGAAGTAAAGTGGAAGTGAAAATTTATGGATTCTAATAAAATGAAGCTATCACAAGAAATGTAAAGTGAAAAGTTAAGAACTAAAATTAAAGTGAAGAAAACAAAAAAAATAGTCTTTTGTGCTTAGAAAGCTCATGCAAAGAAAGAAAAGAAATGTGACGGCTAAGAAAAGTTGTGTAAAAGCTAAAAAAAGTATGAAAGTAAGGGAGTGCTAAGAAATATAAGAAAAAGAAAACAAAATGAGTGTTTTGTGAACTAGAGAAGTCTGAAAAGTATAATAGTTAAGACCGCGATCGGGAAAAAAATTAATCGTAAATCCTGATCTTCATGAAGAAGAAGAAGAATTGACTGTAAAACAATTAAGACAATTGTTACACGAGAAAGGCCTTCGTACGACCGTGAAAGAAAACGTGATTAATCTGGATATTGAAAACTAACGACAGAGAGCACACAGTGGAATTAAGTGAAAACGACAGTGACTTCCAAAGCAAAAATGATAAATCTAAAGAGAGCTTAGCGGATAAACAGTATTTGACAGAGGACAGTGACACGGAAGAAGAAAATACCCCTAGTGATCCTTCAGACACTGACGAGGAAGACACACAGGTGCAAGAAGCAACAGGTAACGATTCAACAATATAACGGGAAGCGAGAGAAGTTGGTCAGCAACGGAATAAGTTCTAGAAATCAGATAGCAAAGCAAGTATCAAAAGATACTAACAACATGACGGAAAACGGAGGTAAGTCCCAAGTTTTTTTCTTTTAAAGACGTAGAAGAAGCGTTGAAGACATTTGAAGGACAAACAATGCAAGACGTTGGTAAGTGGATAGTAGAATTTGAAGATGTGGCAGAATTATGTGGCTGGAACGACGTACATAAGTATTTATATGCCAGACGATTGATAAAGAGAGTAGCAAGGTTGTTTGTCGAATCAAACTCCAAGATAAAAACGGAATTGGTCAGCAACGGAATAAGTTCTAGAAATCAGATAGCAAAGCAAGTATCAATAGATACTAGCAACATGACGGAAAACGGAGGTAAGTCCCAAGTTTTTTCTTTTAAAGACGTAGAAGAAGCGTTGAAGACATTTGAAGGACAAACAATGGAAGACGTTGGTAACTGGATAGTAGAATTTGAAGATGTGGCAGATTTATGTGGCTGGAACGACGTACATAAGTATTTATATGCCAGACGATTGATAAAGGGAGTAGCAAGGTTGTTTCTCGAATCAAACTCCAAGATAAAAATGTATGAAACGCTGAATACAGAGCTACAAGCTGAATATTCACAAAAATTATCAAGCGGGGACGTACATCGAATAATGAGTCAATGCAGAAAATTTGAAAGTGAATCTTCTTTGGAGTACTATTATAAAATGTGAGAATTAGGTCAACCAGGAAAATTTCTTACATTATAGATAGTATACAGATGATCCGTCATACAAATCTATTTTGTATGAAGCGAAATCAAGTCTCGAATTAAAAGAGAAGCTAAAAACGTACGAACGTATGAAACAAAGCTTCGTAATAAGCCATCTTCTAGTGGGTGTAGCAAGCGAATGGAAGACAGAAAAAACAAAGATTTGTGTAAGACACGTTGTGGTAATTGTGGGGCATTCTCCTACTCATCAGGAAACTGTTCTTATAAGGAAAAGGGTGTAATTGTTTTAAGTAAAAGGTAAAAGACTGTAATCATATTAAGCAAAAGTAAATGAAAGCATAAGCCGAGACAAAAATAAATGCAGGTGAAAGTAAGCTTAAACGGAATCGAGGTTTGTGCTTTAGTTGACTCAGGAAGCGATCTGTCCATTATAACCGAAAATCTACAGCAGAAATTGAACATTCAACTTTTGTCACCCGCAATAACTGTCACAGCCTTCGGGAGTAAACAAAAGCAGACATTATGGTGTTTTGTAGCTAACGTAACTGTCCAAGGGGAGACTTTTGCGTTAACGTGTCATGTAGTACCAGATTATTGGATGTCGGTCGATATGATATTAGGAAAAGATGTCTTATCTAACGCTGAACTATCGATTGTGAAAGGAAAGGTGAAAATTAGAAAGGTTAGTTCGGAAATTTGCTTAGACTGACCCGTTTCAAGATTTTGACATTTCAACCTTGCATGCAGATGAAATCCAACAAGTATTTTCTCTAATTGATGTGAAAACTCCGGACATTGCAGCAGAGCTCCAGCAACTTATTGAAGGATATGAAGCCAAAAAACCAGCAAAACCCTTTATAAAAATGCGAATAAATTTGATCGATGATGTTCCTGTTCATCAGCCGCCTCGACGGCTAAAGAAAAAGAAATTGTTGAAAAGCAGATAACAGAATGGCTCGAGGAAGGTATAATACAGCATAGTAATTCGGATTATGTTAGTCCAGTGGTACTCGTTAAAAAGAAGGATGGAGGACACAGACTTTGTGTCGATTTCAGGAGGCTGAACGCGAAGATCATACGAGATAGACACCCATTGCCACTGATAGAAGATGTTATTGATTCATTGTACAAAGCAAAAGTATTTACTACTCTGGACCTCAAAAATGGTTTTTTTCACGTGGATATAACAGAAGAATGTCAAAAGTTCACCTCATTGGTAACACCGATGGGCCAGTACGAGTTTAGGAAGGCACCTTTTGGCCTAAGCAACTCTCCGTCGGTATTCCAAAGGTATGTCAATGTTGTTTTCGAGGAGTAGTGCATATGTACGTAGATGATATGATCCTGCCAACGGTTACTGAAGAATAGAATTTGGAACTATTGAAAGGAATCCTGGATACAGCAAAGAAGCATGGTATTATATTTAAATGGAGTAAGTGCCAATTTTTGCAAAAACGCATCCTTTTTTGGGACACATCATAGAACACGGAATGGTGAGCCCATCGCCAGAGAAGATAAAGGCAGTTCAAGACTTTCCTTTACAAAAACTGCAAAGCAACTACAAAGTTTTTTGGGGCTAACCAGTTATTTTAGGAAATGCGTTGAAGGATATTCCTTAATTGCGAAGCCGCTTAGATATCTATTAAAACAAAACACTAAATTTTGTTTCGGAACGAAACAGGTAGAAGCTCTTCATAATAATAAAGGCATCGTGTGTAAAGAACCAGTACTAAAGTTATTTAATCCTACTCTGGAAACTGAATTACACACCGACGCTAGCAAGATAGGAGGTGGGACAGTTATGCTGCAAAAATGTCCTGAAGATCAAAAACTACATCCAGTTTTTAATTTTAGTTTTCAAACCAATCAGGCGGAAAAGAATTGCACGAGTTACGAACTTGAAATCTTTGCTATGGTACGTGCTCTGAAACAACTTCGTCACTATTTAGTCGGCTTAGCATTCACTGTTCTTACGGATTGTGAACCATTCGAGCATGCCATGAGAAAAATGATATTTCAGCACGAGTAGCAAAATGGGCATTAGTGATAGGCGAATTCGATTGTCCAGTTAAGCACCGTTCTTCAACTTTAATGCGGCATGTGGATGCACTGAGGAGAGCTCCTGTGGTAATGGTGCTAGAAGATGGCCTCCTAGACAGAATAAAAAGCGCGCAAGATACCGATGATAAGTGCCAATTGATTCAAGTGGCCCTTAATCAGGGGGAGTACAAGTATTAAGAAATAGCATACTATTCAAATATAAAGAAGGCGATTACTATTTAGTTGTTCCGAAAACCATGCAAAGAGCAATAATTTGGAATACTCATTCCCGTGACACATTAGCGCTAAGCTAAGAGGATGGAAGCGAGCATATGTAAAAAGTATTACATCTCAAAATTACAAAAGAAGATAGAAAACGTGCTCAATAATTGCGTGCAATGAATACTTTCTTCCAGAAAGGCGCCATTGCATACCTATCATTTAGACCATTTACAGTACCCTGCCAAAACATTATAACCACTACCAAAAACATTGCACTGTGAAGTACCTGGAGGTATCTTTTTGTTCCACCTGCGAAAAAGATCACCATTGTTGTTGCTTATGTTACCTGGAATTGCTGCGGATTAATATCATACAGAAAATAATTACCTTTCTAAGCTGTTTATCTAGAGAAAAACAATTTTCTGAAAGTTGTATTTATTTGTTGCATGTGCGTGGAATGAATAGGGCGTTTTGTACAGAATTAAGTCGTGCTTTATGTTAAAGAGTAGTAATATTTCTGGTTAAGTTTTGTTCCTGGAAGTGTTTTGTTCAGAGTGAGTACAAATTTATTGCAATTTAATTCAAATATGCTTATTTGTTAAATAATTTGGTGAATTTTACGAATTTGTGTTTCATTTTCTCAGATGGGAAAGAAAGCTGATATTACCAGCGAGAAAAAAGCAGCGATTTCTGCTTTAGTTAAAGCAGGAAACCACTCGTATAGAGAAATTGGCCGAATGGAAGGAGTAAGTCATGCTACAGTCGCAAATTTGGCAAAGCAACTAAGAGACCATTCCTGCATTTTGGCTTCAAGGCGACATGAAACGGGAAGGAAAAGTAAAACTACAGCAAGGACAGACAGGAGGATCACGGCAACACTTGCAGCATATCGGAAGTTACCATTTCGAGAGATTAAAAAAATTCTACAGGATGAAGGAATTGAACTATCACAGCGTACTATAGAACGAAGAAGTGCTGAAATGAACTTCGGCTGCAGGGTCCCAACAAAAAAACCGCGTCTCACAGATCGGATGAAGAAAGCCAGGCTACAATTCGCACGGAACTTACAGAACCTTTCTGTCGATGATTGGAAAAGGGTAAAGTTTTTGCTTCTAGTTTTTCCACACTATTGGAAATTAAGTTTAACAAAGCTGAATAAAATTATTTTTTACAGGTCTTATTTAGTGACGAGTCGACTCTGCACGCAATGACAGAAGCATCAAGGTTCGTTCGGAGACGTCCTTCCGAAAAATATCATCCATCCTGCATTCAACCGACCATAAAACATCCACCCTCCGTAATGGTTTGGGGTGTTATAAGCGAAAAAGGACCTGGAACCCTTTATTTTGTTGAAGGTATGATGAATCAACATCAGTACATTAATGTACTAAAAGATGTTTTGTTGCCTTATATTGGTGATATTAGATTAAACGCAGGCAGTTTTACCTTTATGCAAGATGGAGCTCTATGCCATACTGCAAAATCGGTAAAAAAATTTCTGGAAATGAACCGGATCTCCGTTCTTCCGTGGCCTGGTAGTTCACCTGACCTGAATGCCATAGAAAATGTTTGGCACCTCCTAAAAAAAGAGGTTTATGAACGTAGGAATCCAACTAGAGAGATCCTTATAAAAAATATTAAGGAAGTATGGCATGGATCTCCGACAATAGCTGAATGCATAAAATGTTGCGTAGAAAGCATGCCTAGGCGCATAAAGAGTGTGATAAAAAACAAGGATGGCATTACTAAATATTAAGATAACTTTTAAAAATTTGTATGTCTTTACGTTAAGAAATAAACAAGGTTTAACGATCAGTGAAATTTTTTTATGAATATCACCCTAATTCCTTTATTTTGAAGAAAAAAGTTAAAATGTTGGCATCCTCATAAGTGGTTATAATGTTTTGGCAGGGTACTGTAGGACCATTGCCATCAACCTCTAAAGATATCGTTATCTGTTTCTTGTAGTGGACGCATTTACGAAATTTAATTGGATCTATCCAGTCAGAACTACCAGCACGGAAGAAGCCTTAACGAAATTAGAAGCCCAGTCAGATTTTCGGAAACCCCTACAGAGTAATTAGTGATAGAGGAACCACATTCCCCTCAAATCAATTTCAAGAATACTATCACAAGGAGAGTATCCAACACGTTAAGATTACCACCGGCGTTCCAAGGGACAACGAGCAAATCAAACAATTATAGCAATCCTAACCAAGTTATCCATAGATAACCCAGAGGACTGGTACAAACATGTTCCCAGACTGCACAGAGCTTTAAACTACACTGTTTGTAGGAGCACTAAAAGAACACCTTTCGAGCTCTTAGTGGGGGTACCGATGTTTACATCAGAACATCAAGAACTAGTAAAGGCCATAGAAGAAGATATGTTAAGTTATTTCGAAGACTCCAAGGAAGAATTGCGGGCGGAAGCAAAACAGCAAATACAAGTGGTTCTGGAACGAAATCGAAGAAACTATAATAGAAAAAGAAAATTAGCAAGTATCAGGTGGGTGATATGGCAGCGATACGACGTACGCAGCTTGGAGCTGGTCTTAAACTCTTTCCAAAATACCTAGGACCATATAAAGTCGCTCAAATAAAAGGGAAAGACCGATGCGATCTGATGAAAATTGGGAATCATGAAGGACCCCGTTTGACGTCGTCTGCAGCCGATTATATGAAACCATGGGTACGCGAGGATAGTGAAGCATCATCGGAGTCCGATGAAGAATTCAGGATGGCCGAATATGTAGTCTGTTTAGTAACCGATCACAAAATACCAAAACCGTAACTGCACCGAGTACGATAATAATATAGTCATCATCACCACCATTGAAAGGCAGCTGCAAGCAGTCGATAAGTGATAAGCGAGCGGTCATGTAATATTCAAGTAGACTCTGGTTATTTTTGTCACGGTCAAGATTATTTTAATTAAGCAAATTTTTTTAAAGATCTACCAATTGAATTAGATATCTACCAATAGTATAATATCGTTAATAAATTATAATTTTAATCAAATAAAATCAAACTGAGTTTTCCTTTTATTGAAAATGTCAACTGTCTACCTATTACGGTTAATGAGATACAGCCCGTGACAGACAGATAATAATTAGAATGAGAATAAAATGAGGAAAACAACGCCGAAAAAATTTGTAATTTTTAATTGAATTTAATTTTTTTAAATGCAAAATTTCAGCGTTCTGTACACGCATTCTTAAGTTATCGTGAGGACGGACAGACATGGGTGTCCAATCCATTTTGCTATACGATCATTATTTTGAGGTGTTACAAACGGAATGACAAACTTAATATACCCTTTAGATTTCATCTAGGGTATAATAAATAGACATCTTTCCTAAGACTCTATTTGAGATTATATTTGTTACGGTTACTAATGAAGTACAGTCTTCAATAATACTTCATTTGACTTGAAATTATACGTTAAGGACATAACGTAACCGGCAATGACACTTTACTTAATCAAAACCCGGAGTATCGTGCCAGAAGATCAATTAGTATCGTTTTTTATTATTAAAGAAATTTTTATAAGGTAATGGCACAGTAAAGTTTCCCTCTTACTCCTTCACCCTCCTGGAGCCCTTCTCAATGACAATGGTTGAATAGGTCCGCTACTTACTATTTTCCAGGTCATCGTAGGGACATTGCAAAATATTGCTCGCTATGTCATTGGGGAGCACGGCAATGAAGACGATATATCTATATCCTCCACAGCAGGTAAAGATAAATGGTATAAGGGTCCCTTTAGGACCGGACGGATGTTTGTGAGAGAAATTCTTTGGTACAAAATCTGCTCACCAGTTTTGCCAATCTTATTCAATTGCCAGGTTTTACCCTAAGAACAAGTTGTTTGTTACATGTGGCTTATCACCGAACCTCTTCTGGTCAGCATGAACCAATTTCCTTATTGCTATCATCGCTTTAATGAAAGTTATGACAATGACGTCGATTTAGCTCTTGAACGCACCAAGTTTAAAGATATTGTAGTTTCTAAGTGTTTGTAGGTGTTGTTTGTAGTTTTGCTTATTGAATATATTTTAACAATACTTCCGTATTCTGGTGATAATAAAATTTACTTCTTCTCTAGTTGCACTTTATATTATATTAGCAAACTTCTAATTTTATATTGTATAGCGGAAGGAAATAACTCGTCAAGGACTTATTAAATCCGTATAAATAGAATTCGTGTGGTAGCATTTTATGCACTCGCAAATAGTATTCAAAACAAATTCCAACAAGTTAGCCTAAAAGAAACTAATGTTGATCTCTGCAAACTTCTTAGAGGAAATTGGTATCTAATTTTGCTTATAACTAGAAATTTACGCCATCTAAATTTTAACATTCATAACAATGTATTTATATTCTTATTACTTGAAACTTTTAATCGTATTTTGTAAATCTCTGTATCATTCTAATCGACATACCTTACATTGTAATTAACGTGGCCTCTTAATGTTTTTTTATTCGATTTTGTGTCTAGACGATATTTTTAAATAACCAATGCAATGTTTATATAGCTATTTGATACTTTCAAATAACCTATGCCTTTACTTCTTTATTTTAATTCTAACAGAAATAAAATAACCATGATAATGCTTTCAGATTTTTTTGCTTCTTCATACCATGGAACCACATCCATATAAAGCAAGATACTTGTATAGAAGATATAAATTCATTTTTGTTAAGGAACTACAAATTTTCAGCACGTTTATTGACATCACTGATCTAAGTGAGATTGTACCATACTTACGCTCCTACATATTTGAAATGTAAACTTTACCGTATATGGAATGTTGATCATATGTGACCGTGTTTGACCATATTCGGCCCAAAATCTAACTACAGGTATGTCTATGGGGGACATCAATCTAAAACCTATCAAGTATAAATAAGCACGTAGAATTAGAAATGTAAAATTATTGCTCTGTAATTCCTCACTCTACATATAGTAATCAAGTCTAACTCATTAGTTGAATAAATGTTGAAAATTTTAGTAACCATACAAAACAAATGATATGGAAGCACTCGAATGAGTCATGTTCAACCAAATTTATCTCGATATTCGTCCGTCATGTCCTATTCATCAAATTTCAATCAATGAAAAAGATCATTTGTAATAGGTACCTATGTACATGACGAATTTCGATTAAATAAAACTTCACTTACTTACCGGCCAATTGATCCTCCGTGTAATTCCCCTGGAAAGAAAAAGAATATTTAATAAAGCCATTAACATGCTTGGGATTAACAATTTACCATTTTTTTTCAGTTATACTATGATAAATTTAATAAAAATGTAACAAAAATATTCCAAGAATGTCAAAGTTGCACTAAAATCAACCGTTTATGTGAAATATGGCGGAGTAATGAAATGAATCGAATGAACTTTCAAGACTCTGATGATGACTCACAAATAAATATGGTTGAGTTCATAAAGCTTAGACGTACACTCTGCAATTGGCCAACCCACATGAGAATATTTTAGTGGAAGGACAGATTTTCCTCTCCTTTTGCGAAGACGTACCAGCACAATAATGCAGTTACGAGAAGTTCCTTATATGATTAAAGCGTAGTACGCTGTTCAAGCGAAAATTTCGTTTCCTATAAAATGTGGGCGAAAAGTGCCACGAAAAATTCGGTTTGAGAATTCGTAAAGTAGTATGCTGTTCGAAAGATAAAATCAATGTTTAGATCATGGAATGCAGATGGCGCTAATATGAAGTGGAGACATTTTTCCGCAGCGATTTATATATCCAGACATTTATTTCGCACGGAAAAGTTGATGTTTGGCGCTTTGGCACATATCTTTAATATGTGATTTTCAGTTTAATGTTATTTAATTTGTGATTTTACATTTTCTCCACAATTATATGTCCAGAATGCAAGCGAAATTTTCGCTTGAACAGCGTACTACGCTTATGTTCAATAAATGTGTGCGAAATGTGACACGAAAATTTCGGTTTGAGATTTCGTAAGGTAGTAAGTAGTAAGGTGTTCGAAAGAAAAAAATCGATGTTTAAATCATGGAATGCAGATGGCGCAGCGATTTATATATGTAGACATTTATTTCACACGGAAAAGTTGATACCGTTTGATGTTTGGAGCTTTGGCACATAATTTAATTTGTAATTTTACGTATACTACTTCAGTCAGGTTAAGTTTATTTAGGGCCGTATTCACCAAGCCATTTAATACAAATTTAATTTTAATTTAATTTTTATTGAGGGACCGCAATTAAATTTTTGTAGCTATTCACCAACCTTAATAAAATAAATAATTTCGGACATTTCGGACTATCAGCTGCAAGATTTCCGAATTTGGCAAGTGACAGTTCTCGTGAGAATTCACGTAATTTAAATATTATTTAAAAAATTAAAAGAAGTTTTTATGTATTATATAAATAGAGAAGTTTTTATGTATTATTAAAAATATTTTATAATATATGTACAATTCGTTTTAATTAAAAGTAGCCTATATTAAGCAATTGCTTCTTCAAACTTTTAACTGCGCTATTAAAAATATGACATTTGACTGCATGACAATTCAATCAGCTGATATCGAAATTAAATTTATTTAAGAGAGGGTAAGGCCTCACTTAAAATTAAATTAAAATTAAATTTTTATTAAATCGACTCGGTAAGTGTGGTTGGTGAATAGCTTTAATTGAAATTTTTTTTAATTTTGCTTGGTGAATACGGCCCTTAATGTGTGATTTTACATTTTCTCCAAAAATTTTTCCGTGTAGAATTATATGCCCAGAATGCAAGCGAAATTTCCGCTTGAACAGCGTAATAGGCTTAAGCTGGGAATTAGAATATTGGTAAATGTTTGTAATTTGGATAAAAGTAAAATAATTTTAATATATTGTTGCGAGCGTGGCCTTTGGTTCGTTATTTAAAACACAATATTAAATATTCAATATAAATACAAGTTCTTTATTTCACTCTAAAGCCTAGTACGCTGTTCAAGCGAAAATTTCGCTTGCATTCTGGGCATATAATTCTAAACGGAAAAAAGTTGTGTAGAAAATGTAAAATCACAAATTAAATAACATTAAATTACATATATGTGTCAAAGCGCCAAACATCAAAGGGAATATTTGTCAAATTTTCCGTCCGAAATATGTCTGGATATATAAATCGCTGCGGAAAAATGTCTCCACTTCGGATTAGCGCCATCTGCATTCCACGACCTAAACATTGATTTTTTCTTTCGAACAGCGTACTACTTTACGAAATATCAAACCGAAATTTTCGTGGCACTTTTCGCCCACATTTTTTTTACATAGATTTTGTATAGGAAACGAAATTTTCGCTTGAACAGCGTACTAGGCTTTTAAGCCTAGTAGTAAGGTCCGCGCTAAACTAAATTTTAGCAGGCCTCCAAAATCGGGCCGTTCTTTAGCAGCTAAAATATGACAGCGGAGACTCAGAGAAAAGATATATTAAAAACAAGAAAAAGAATTTTGCAATTTTGTACGGAAATACAACCCCCTGTCATAATATTTCTAAAAACAGATATAGTTAAAATTATTTAGAAATATTAGAAATATAAAAATAATATGCATAATGTATTGTTACGTACAATAGAAAGAGACAACTGGTGACATCTACTGGCAATAAACAGCTTCAGGTTAGGAGAGTAAACGACTTCAGGTTCGGAGAATCGATTATGAAATCTACAGGAAAGTTCAGGAATAGAACAAATAGAATAGTCAAGAAGCGTTTGGAATAGAACACTCCAGAATAATCCGGAGAGTTTCTAGGGTATAAATATAACAGTTGTCATCGCCAGAAAAAGAGTCTTGTCTTAAGGGGGCCATACACCATCAGTTTTGCCGTGGTTTTAAAAACCACGTTTTAGTCGAGATAAGAACCTAAAACGTGGGCAAAAAAAAGCTCCACACACCATTCGTCTTGACCACGTTTTGCCACTACTTCTTAGCTTATTATTAAGTAACTTTGATTATGAACGAGCAATTCAGTAAAACCACGGCAAAACTGATGGTGTATGGCCTTGCCCACGTTTTGAGAAAGATATTTCTGGCATGACCTGAATTCTGGTTTTAGTAGATATCCGAACCTCAAAACGTGGGGTTCGCCATACACCATCAGTTTTGCCGTGGTTTTACTGTAAAACCTCGGCCAAACTGATGGTGTATGGCCTGCTTTAAGAAGCGAAAGTAATAAAGAAGCGGAAGTGTATGTAATTAGATTGCGATAATTGAAAGTACAGTATTAGCGATAATTAGAGTTGAGTTGATTAGATGAATGTTTGTGAACTTTTATATGATTAGAGTGAAATAAAGAACTTATATATTAATTATTTAATATTGTGTTGTGTGTGAGTGAATTACTACAGTAATGGGGCGCAAAGTGGAGGAGCTTCGAATACAGGATTTGAAAGTGGAGCTAGGGAACCGCTCATTACAAACGACAGGTGCAAAGAAAGTTCTAGTCGAGCGACTTAGACAAGCTTTGATAGCGGAAGGAAAGAATCCTGAGACATTTGTTTTCGAAGAGAACTTGGAAGGAACCGAATTTAAAGAAGAGCCTGAGATGAAAATGGAACAGCTTTTGAGTACTTTAATGAGCAAAATGGAAGCTATGAAATGGAAGAATTCTCTCGAGGAACAAAAGAATTCTCTGGAATCACGTTTAGATGAACAGAAGAAATCTATGGACGAACAAAAAAATTCTCTTGAGGAACAAAAGAATTCTCTGGAATCACGTTTAGATGAACAGAAGAAATCTCTGGAAACCCGTTTGGACGAACAAAAGATCTCTATGGCGAATTGTCTAGAAACTCGTTTGGAGGAACAGAAGACTTTCCTGAAAAACTAATTAGACGAACAAAATTGGAAAATTGAAGGAATCGAGCAGGAAGTGGCGGAAGCTCAACAAAAAGTCACCGAGCAGCTTGACAGTTTTAAATCAGATCTGGAAAGAATAAAGCATCGTCAGCCTCTAAGCGTAGCAACTGAATTATCCGGAGCAGGTAGAATGAAACCTCCCATATTTGATGGACAAAATTCGTGGCATATCTTCAAGAGACAATTCGAGGCAGCTTCAGAGGTAAATGGATGGAATGATGAAGACAAAGCTATAGCTCTGGTGTTAGCACTTCGAGGTCCTGCGTCAGAACTCTTACAAACTGTACCGATTGAAAATCAACGTAATTACTCTTCATTAGTACAGGCGATAGAATTACGTTACGGAGATGAGCACATGCAGCAAGTATATCGCCTACAGTTGCGCAACAGGATTCGGAATCACTACAACAACTGCAGGCAGATGTAGAAAGATTAGTGCATCTGTCATACTCCAGCGTGAATGCGGATTTTCTCAATGAAGTGGCGACGGAGGCATTTGTGAACGCTATTACAGATCAAAATTTACAACAATCATTAAGGCTAGCAGGAAAGAAATCAACAGCAGAAGCACTAGCCTATGCATTAGCATACGAATCCGCCAGATAAGCTTCACGGAGTGCAGTACGAGTGAGAGAAATTTCAGTGGAAGAATGTACTTGTAATAGAGTGCAATCATCACAGAGTCCGCCTTCACGTGGTGTCCCTCGATACTGGAATTGTAATAGACCAGGACACCTTCAAAGAGACTGCAGAAAACGTCGACGAGTGGAATCACCAGAAGAAGAGGGGAAAGAAGAATGCCAAAGATGTCGAGCCAGGGAACAAACAATTCGTGGAGAGACTAGATATCAAACAACGACTAGTCACATCGTATCTCCTCTTGAGCTGTCGGAAAAATAGTAAAAACCAACTTCGTGGGGCAGAAGTTGGTTGGTGGAATCGACAGCCCCGAAGTCATCATCCAAGTAAGTCAGTTACAGAGAAATAATAGCAGTCTTGTTATACATGGAAGTGTAGGAAAAAATGACTGCGCAGTTACTATCGATACGGGAGCTTCAAGATCAATTATTAGAGCAGATCTTGTTAAGAACAAATGTCTTCACAACACCACCAAATATCTACTAAGAACAGCAACTGGAGCGGCAGCACAGGTGTTTGGAGAAATAATTTTAGATGTTCAACTAGGCGAACTACTATTTCCTCACACTTTCCTGGTTTCAGACATAATGGATGACTGCATTCTTGGAATAGACTTCATGACCACATACAAAATAAATCTGGATGTCGGAGAGCGGATTCTCAAATATGGCAACATAGAAATTCCTATGAAACTAGGAGAAGAAGCAGATCATCCTGCGAAAGTAAGGACGATGGTTTGCGAAAATATTACTCTTTCGCCATGCTCCGAGACACTAATATGGACAAAGCTTACTGATGACATCGGAACCTGCCGATTCTATCTGGTGGAGCCTAACCCCACAAAAGTTACATCGAACATCATAGTTAGCGAGACTTTAGTGAAGGCAGAAGGTGCAACATTAATTCCAGTCAGAGTGCTTAACACATCCGAAAACGAGGTACAACTAAAAGAAGGTGCTATAATTGGAAATTGTGAACCTGTTTACCAAATCGTCAATTTAGATAATGGTAGTAATGTCAAGGAGACAAAAACTATACCAGCTACTACCCAACAGGTTCAGAAACTTCTTTCGTCCAGTGCCTTAAGTGAACAACAACACAACGATGCCAAAGAGGTGATCGATGAATTTTCGGAATTATTTGCTGATTTGATGACTATGGTAAAACAAATCTTGTCCAGCATCGAATCGATACAGGAGATTCCAGACCCATTCGACAGACACCACGAAGATTGCCATTAGTCAAACAACCAGAAGTTGCAGACATGATGAACTCCATGAAGAAACAAGGCATCATAGAGGAATCTAACAGCCCTTGGACATCGCCGGTTGTTCTGGTTAGGAAGAAGGATGGCAGCACCCGATTCTGTGTAGACTACCGCCAACTAAATAACGTGACGAGAAAAGATAGCTATCCATTACCAAGGATTGATGACACATTGGATACCCTTTCCGGAGCGCAATGGTTTTCCACGCTGGATTTGAAGAGTGGTTACTGGCAAGTGGAAATACATCCCGAGGACCGAGAGAAAACTGCTTTCTCAGTTGGCAGTGGCTTATGGCAATTCAAAGTAATGTCATTTGGGTTATGTAATGCTCCAGCCACATTCGAACGACTAATGGAATGTGTTCTACGAGGTTTAACCTGGAAAACATGTCTTGTCTATTTGGATGACATAATAGTAATCGGAAGGACATTCATGGAACATAAAAACAACTTACGGGATGTACTTCAAAGACTCAAAGATGCAAAATTAAAGCTCAGTGCGAGTAAATGTGCTCTATTTAAAAAAGAAGTTAAATATTTAGGGCACATAGTTTCATCACAAGGAGTAAGAACCGATCCAGAGGAAATAGAAGCCGTCAATAATTGGCCAGCACCAAAGGACAAACATCAATTACGGAGTTTTCTTGGTTTAGCTACCTACTACAGGCGATTCGTGAAAGGTTTTGCAGATATAGCAAGAAGCCTACATCAACTTACCGAACAGGGAAAGCCGTTCATATGGTCGGATAAATGCAACGAAAGTTTTGAAAATTTGAAGCAACAGCTCTGTGAAGCGCCAGTACTTCACTATCCAAAGCTGGGAAAAACATTTATATTAGACACGGATGCCAGCAATGAAGGTATTGGTGCAGTGCTTTCTCAGGAGGAGAATGGTCAAGAAGTTCCAGTAGCTTACTATAGCAAAGCACTTTCAAAGTCAGAGAAAAATTATTGTGCTACAAGAAAGGAGCTACTTGCCATTGTAAGTTCAACAAAACATTTTCATAAATATCTCTACGGGCAGAAATTCATCCTTCGCACCGACCATGCAGCGCTTAAATGGCTTCTGCAGTTTAAGAATCCTGAGGGACAAGTGGCGAGATGGATAGAGCGACTCCAGGCTTATGATTTTGAAATACAACACCGAAGAGGTCGTATCCATGGAAATGCAGACGCCCTTTCACGACGTCCATGTAAACTTGAGTGCAAACATTGCACCCGAATAGAAGAAAAAGAAACAACAGCAACTATACAGTTGTTAACCGTGGAGCCATCTACGAGGACCTACGAACAGCACAACGAGAAGATCCGGACATTTCACCTATTCTTGCTTGGAAAGAAGACATGGAAAGACCAGACTGGAAAGATATTTCGGAACGAAGTGAGAAGCTGAAAAGTTACTGGGCTCAATGGAACTCTCTTCATGTTGAATGTGGTATATTAAAACGCAAGTGGGAAGCACCTAATGGCGAATCTTTCCGAATGCAGATAGTCGTGCCGGCATCAAACGTCAAAGATGTTCTAGAAGAAATGCACGGTGGAACCTCTGGAGGACATTTGGGAGTGAACAAAACCATTTCCAAAATACGAGAAAAGTTTTATTGGTTACATATGCGAGAAGATGTGGAGGAGTGGTGCCGCAGATGCACTGTCTGTGCTGATTGCAAAGGGCCGCAACACAGAAGCAGAGGAGAAATGCAAAAGTATAATGTCGGAGCCCCCTTTGAAAGGATAGCTATAGACATCGCTGGACCTTTTCCAGAAACGGATGGCGGTAACCGTTATATATTAGTTGCTGTTGCAGAACGAACAATAAAAAATAGGAGATAAAAGCGAAAGACCCCGTGTGCGACTTAGTGATTCTTTATTTTGATCTGTGTCAATCGACTGCGTACAGAACACTAAAAATTACTTCACTCTCGGCATAGTGCCGTACATAAGCGATACAATATACAACTACTTACTTACTACTCACGATAATGTAGTGGTAGGCTTCAACATTCCGCCCACCTTGAACTAATTAGACAATGAGTTCAAATTTACATGACTTAAACAAAAAATTCAAATTATCGATATCAAAGAAATTAGTTGGCAAATGAATTCAAGTTTACAAGATTTAAAAATTTCAGATTATTGATAGCAAGAGACTAAGATGTAACTGCAACTTCGGAAGAGCTTTCATTTAAGTGCAGGAGTGGAGAAACCTTGTTGATTGGGCGTGTCAGAGTTCTATCACATGTCCTCAACGTAATAACTCGAACCCTCCCGTCTGCTCCTGGATGCGTGTTAGTAATTCTGGCCAGTTTCCACTTGGTAGGAGGAAGTCTTTCTTCCCACACAAGAACAAGATCGCCTATTTTGAGGCTGGACGTCGTACTATTCCACTTAGTACGTTGTTGAAGCTGGACCAAATATTCAAAGCTCCATCTTCTCCAGAAGTGCTGTCTTAATTGAGATAATAGCTGCCATCTAGTTAGGAGATTCGTATTAACTTTATCTGTGTCGGGCTCTGGCAATACTTTGAGCGGCTGCCCTATTAGGAAGTGACCCGGCGTTAGAGCAGAAAGATCGTTGACGTCTGATGACAGCGGACAAAGAGGTCTCGAATTGACGCAGGCTTCAATCTTTGTCAAGAGCGTAGAGAACTCTTCGAAGGTCAGAAGATTGTCCCCTAGAGTGCGGCGCAAATGAAATTTTACCCTTTTCACGGCGGCCTCCCAAAAGCCACCCATATGAGGCGAAGCAGGCGGGTTGAAATACCAAGCAGTTCCATCGTTCGCGAGATATTTGCGTAGCTGTTCATCTTTAATCGCCTGGGTTAATAACTGCTTGAGCTCCTTCTCAGCACCAACAAAATTTGTGCCATTGTCGCTGTACAAGTCCTGGCAATGCCCACGGCGTGACACGAACCGTTTGAATACAGCAATGAATGTTGACGAGGACAGATCGCTGGCAAGCTCTAAGTGCATTGCCCCTGTTGCCATACATATAAAGATCGAGATGTACCCTTTCACTGCCTTGGAACCTCGTCCCTTGGAAAATCGAAGCCAAATTGGCCCTGCGAAATCGACACCGCTGCGTAAGAAGGGCCGACACGCTTCTACTCGTAGTTTGGGTAGGTCACCCATCAATTGTTGATGAAGCGTATGGCTATGTCTGCGACACTTGACGCACGATCTGGAGATTTTGCGGAGGATCTTACGTGCATTGATGAGCCAGAAACGACTTTGTAGCATAACCTGCATGATCTGGGGACCTGCGTGCAACGTCATGTGGTGTATATCTTCACAGATGAGTAGTGAGAGTCTCGCCGATGATGGCAGGAGAAGAGGGTGCTTCCTGTCTAATTGAAGTGAAGAGTTACTCAGTCTTCCGCCCACCCTGAGCAACCCTTTTGTATCCAGGAACGGATGAAGCCTTAAGATTTTGCTTTGACGACTCAGTGGTTTATTAGACTTGAGGCGCTGTATGTCGTCTGCGAAGTAGTGCCTTTGCGTTAGGTTTATCCAGAGGATTAAAGCTTCGTCCAGTTCTTGAAGATGTAATTGTCTGCCGGTACGGTATTTCACTTGTTCGCCGACTTCACGAGCGGAGACTGCTAGCCTTGCGTTATACAAGAACCTGAGGACATATGCTGTGACATGCTTGAGTTTACTTAGAGATGCATATCGTTCGATGAGTTCCCATACTGATGCCATTTGAGGGATATTAGTTATGTTGACTGAATCGGGCCGTTGATCGAGGGTAGTAGTGAATTGCTGTTGCGATGGCCATGATGATTCCAGCTGACTAAGCCACGGTGGTCCATTCCACCAGAGAGGATGTTCGATTAAATACTGTGGGAGTAGACCTCGCGATGCACAGTCCGCAGGCTTCTGTTCAGATTGGATGTGAAACCAATTCTCTGGCGGAATTACTCCCTGAAGTTGTGACACCCGATTAGCTACGAATGTGCACCACTTACTAGGGTGTTGGCGGATCCAAGCTAGTGTTACAGTTGAATCTGTCCATCCATATGTGTTGTAAACGAGCGGCTCTAGTGAGGCTTTAATGTATGTTATTAGTTGAGCCAATAAAACGGTAGGACAAAGCTCTAAGCGAGGTAAAGTTGTTGTTTTTAGAGGAGCTACCCTCGTTTTCGCGGTTAATACATGAACGGAGATATGACCATCTGGAGACTTAGTACGCGCATAGACAACAGCAGCGTACGCAGTCTGCGAGGCATCTGCGAACCCATGTAAGTCTGTGATAGCATTTGAATCACCAGTACCTATCCATCTGGGCAATTTGATTGCTGCGAGGCTGGTGAGATTTTGGCGGTAATGAAGCCACTGCTGTTTGACAGCTGGCGGAATACGGTCATCCCAATCAAGTTTCGGTCTCCAGAGACGTTGGAAGAGTATCTTGGGAATGATAGTGCATGGAGACAGCAGCCCTAGCGGGTCGAAAACTCTTGCGGCATCTGAAAGTAACAAGCGTTTAGTTAAATTTGTGATATCTATTTCATGAACCTGGATTCGAAATATGAGTTTGTCTGAAGACGGATGCCATTCCAAGCCTAATGCCTTGACGCTATCGCCGTTCGAAAGCTCTAGAGATCGTTTGATTTCGCGTTGTTCCATTGGAATGGGGTCCAGGACTAGCGTAGAATTGGTTGACCATTTTCGCAGCTGGAAACCTCCTTTGCTTAGTAATGCAGACACTTGCAACTGTAGATGGTGCAAATCTGTTTCTTGGTAAGAGCCAGTAAGCAAATCATCCATATAAAAATCTCGAAGTGCGACCTGAACAGCTGTAGGGTGATCGCATTTTTCGTCGATTGCGGTTTGCTGTAGAGCTTTCACGGCCAGGTGAGAGGCTGAAGCAACTCCGTATGTGACCGTAAGCAGGCGATAGTCCTTGATGGGGTCTGAAGGTGACTTACGCCAGACAATCCTCTGATAGTCGATGTGTTCGTCGTTGATTCGTACCTGCCTATACATTTTGGCCACATCAGCCACTCATAGCGAATCGGTGCGTGCGAAATCGTAACAGAGTTGAATACAGATCAGGTTGCAATTGCGGCCCAATCATCTGCGTATCGTTGAGGGAAAAGCCTGAGCTGGTGCGACATGATGCATTGAAAACTGCTCTAAGCTTTTTTGTTGTACTTGACTCTTTGACTCTTCCTCCATGTGACCCAGATCGAGAAACTCTTGCATGAAATCCTTGTACTGCGCATTCAGGTCTTCATTTTTAGCGAAAACAATTTCCATGCGAAGTAATGCACGCACTGCTGCATCACGTGAGTTTCCGAGGCGAAAGTGTGGTTTGAACGGAAGCTTGACAACGTAGCGTCCATCGTCTTGACGGTAATGCGTGTCCGCAAAGATTTTCTAGCAAATTTGCTCTTCGTCGGTCAGGTGCTTAACTTCCGGCAGTTCTTCGGTTTCCCAGAATTTGGCGACAGTCTTTATAAGAGCGACATCGCAATGCATGCTTACTGCAGTAGGAATAGCGGATGTACTTTCTGGACCGACGATTTTTCCGAATAATACCCACCCTACCGTGGATAGCTGTGCGACCGGAGTTCCACGAGGTCCTTTGATTAGACCATTCAATAAAAATTGTCCCAATTCATCCGAACCTAATAAAATATCAACAGCTGCTGGTATGTGATAATTAGGGTCGGCTAATTTCAAGTTGTAAATGTGAGGCCAGTCGATTTTGTGTACTCGAACTGGTGGCAAATTATAGGTGATTTTAGGCAAGATCTGCGCGTGAATTGTTGTCGAAAAGCTTTGGTCGTATGATGATAGTGACAGCTGCACCTCACCTTTTGATGTTCCAGCTGCAGTAGCGCCGATGCCTACAATTGCTGTTGACACCGAAGATCTTTTAAGTTTGAGTCGTTGGACACAGTTTTCGCTAATAAACGTCAGATGCGATGCGTTATCGAATAATAGCCTTGCGGTTTGATATCGTCCAGCGTTATCGACGACCTTAACAATAGCTGTACCCAAGAGAACTTGATGTCCTGCGTTAGTTAGATGCGAAGGACTGGTTGTATTAGAGACTGCGATCGGTGAACTTTCCACATCTTGATGTAAGAGAGTATGATGGCGTACTTGACATACACAGAGGCCCTTTTCGCTGACGAAGGACGCCCTATTTACAGCTGCTAGAGCTCGAAATTTATCACAGTTGTAAATCTTATGTTTGGCAGTGCAGTACGGACATGTATCGAATTGGAGTCTTGATCCCTTGTATTGAGTGTGCAAATTATTAGGTATGTTACGCTTGTCCCTTTGTTCTGGACGCTTTGCGGCAGCGGCGGTGTGTAATGAGCCTGAAATGAACTTAGATTTCATTTTATTTTGAGAATGCATTTGTATTTTAGAATTAGAACTTGCGGCTCGATAATGTGTGCTGACAGCATCCAAGGATCGACATCTCGTTTCTAAGAATCTGACTAAAGTGTTGAAATCAGCAGCCTTATCGTCTGTCTGCGACAACTCCCATTGCCTGTGAGTCTCGGCATCCAGTTTGCTCACTGTCAAGTGAACTAACTAGTCATCCCAATTTGCTACCGGTCGACCAAGTGCTTTCAATGCCTGAAAGTGCTCCTGCGTGGTATCTAACAAAGACTTAATAGCTGTTGATGATTCTGTATCGAGTTTTGATATGGAAAATAGAGCTCGAAAATGAGAATCCACTATGACTCGCTCCACGTCGTATCGATTCTTCAGCAGCTTCCAGGCTTCACTGTAATTATTATCAGTAATTGGGAAAGCTTTAATTACCTGTAGAGCTTCGCCTTGCAAGCTGCAGCGTAGATAATGGAGTCTTTGCGCACCAGTCAATAGCGGCTCGTTATGGATGATTGATGTAAATGTGTCGTGAAATTGTCTCCATTCCTTTGGATCGCCTGAAAATCGCGGAAGGTCCATACGTGGTAGCTTTATATCTGCGCGAGCTGATTGTGGAGGGAGCGTTTGTTTTTGTTTGTCACTTAACACCTTTGCCGCGCGTGTGAAATTAGCTAAAGCTTCTCTATACCATTCCTCACCTTGCACTCTTTCCCCTTCTTGATCTTCCAGCGTAGTTTCACCACAAGAAAGTTCTACTGCTTCTTTCGCTATACAAAATTTGCACCATTGATCATTTAAAAGTGTCAAAAATGATTGCAATTCAGCCTCATCCGCCTTTTTACTCGAGGTTAAACAGCGCTTTATTGCCCTTCGAATTGTGTCACGTTTGACAAGGGTATTTTTATTGGTGCTCATATTTGTAACTCTAGAAAATTATAATAGCGCTCAATCGTTCTTAATAGGTGTATGCTTTAAACTTTGGTTATATACTGTCACAAAATGGCTTCGTAATGTCACTGCTTATTGTTTAGAAATATGCGAAGAGACTGCGAGCGCATAAATTTTGACAACACTGGTTACTGCGATATGGGTATACACAATAATTTCAATTGCTTGTGTGTAGGTTTGTCTTTATGCTATGATATTGATGATAGTATATATTACGGCTGATACTGCCGAAGAATATTCACAATTGTTAGTTGCACAGCGGAGAATAGCTGCAATTACTTCTGCACTTGCGACAGCGAGCGACGTACACTTGCGAATGTAAAGGTGTGTACTTTATTTAGTTTTGGTCTGTAAATAGGAATCGTATCGGTTACACTATGTACTTTTGCAAAAGTAGCTGAATTACACAGTCTTAAGTTATGTAGATAGAGGATCGTAGCGATTGATTGTGTTATGTACATACACTTGCGAGAGTCCCACACAGAGTTGTCGTTTGTATAGAGTCGTAGCGATTGTGTTGTTTTATGTACACAGTTTCGTTCATATAGATGACAATAGCATTTGTAGTATGTACACTTGCGAAAATCACACACACAGAGTTTTCATTTGTGTTTTATGTTTTAAAAACGTAGCGGTGAATATTCCCGTTAGGAATGTTTAGCACTTTTTGATGCTTAATGCCGAACTATTTATGATTTTCACACACGCGGAAAATTATGCGAGTGTTTTTGCATGCAAATCGCGACGTTCGCGGCGTAACTTGCGTTTGTTTATCGTTTAGCGATATGACAAATTAGTCTAAGAATGCTTTAGTTCTTTTCGCGATTTGGTCAATAAGCGTTCGAAATCCGGCTCGAAGCACCATAAATGTTGCAGAACGAACAATAAAAAATAGGAGATAAAAGCGAAAGACCCCGTGTGCGACTTAGTGATTCTTTATTTTGATCTGTGTCAATCGACTGCGTACAGAACACTAAAAATTACTTCACTCTCGGCATAGTGCCGTACATAAGCGATACAATATACAACTACTTACTTACTACTCACGATAATGTAGTGGTAGGCTTCAACAGTTGCC
The DNA here is from genome assembly GCA_963930735.1 of Dioctria linearis. Classification (NCBI taxonomy): domain Eukaryota; kingdom Metazoa; phylum Arthropoda; class Insecta; order Diptera; family Asilidae; genus Dioctria; species Dioctria linearis. The sequence goes on along the minus strand of OZ005740.1, from coordinate 233,086,433 downwards.
ATTGACTATTTCAGTAAATGGCTTGAAGCTTATGCAATCCCTAATCAAGAGGCAACCACAGTTGCGGAACAAATAATAACGAATTGGGTCAGTAGGTTTGGTGTGCCTCACGAACTTCATTCGGACCAAGGACGGAACTTCGAATCGCGGACTTTCCAGGAGATGTGTAAAATGTTGGGAATAAGAAAAACTAGAACAACTCCTCTACACCCACAATCTGATGGCATGGTAGAGCGCTTCAACAGAACATTGATCGAGCATCTAAAGAAAGTAGTTGACTATCATCAACGCGATTGGGATCGACATATTCCTGTATTCCTAATGGCTTATAGATCAGCCGTTCATAGTACTACCGGACAAACCCCAGCTAAAGTCATATTCGGAAGAGAGATGCGTTTACCTAGCGACCTCAAATTCGGTACCCCCAGAGGTGAACAAAAGTTACCAGGAGACTACGTATCGGAGCTCAAACAACAATTAGCCGATGTACACGAGGCCACGAGGACGAAATTAGCAACAAATACTGATCGGATGAAGACCCGCTATGACTTAAGCGCTAATTCCGCAGGATTTAACGAAGGTGATCTTGTTTGGCTGTACAACCCGAAACGACGTAAGGGACGTTCTCCAAAATTGCAACAACACTGGGAAGGACCATATTCAGTAGTAACTAGAATTAATGACGTGGTATACAGGATTCAGCGTGGCACAAGAGGCAAGCACAAAATTGTTCATTTGGACCGCTTGTGTCAATACTACGAGCATCAAGACCGTGGACCACCTGTTGTTCGGGACGAACAAGTTTAAGAAGGGGCAGTGTTACGTGCAATAGAAAGACACAACTGGTGACATCTACTGGCAATAAACAACTTCAGGTTCGGAGAGTAAACGAATTCAGGTTCGGAGAATCGATTATGAAATCTACAGGAAAGTTCAGGAATAGAACAAATAGAATAGTCAAGAAGCTTTTGGAATAGAACACTCCAGAATAATCCGGAGAGTTTCTAGGGTATAAATATAACAGTTGTCATCGCCAGAAAAAGAGTCTTGTCTTAGACGTTGCAGTGTTAAGAAGCGAAAGTAATAAAGAAGCGGAAGTGTATGTAATTAAATTGCGATAATTGAAAGTACAGTATTAGCGATAATTAGAGTTGAGTTGATTAGATGAATGTTTGTGAACTTTTATATGATTAGAGTGAAATAAAGAACTTATATATTAATTATTTAATATTGTGTTTTTAAATAACAAACCAAAGGCCACGCTCGCAACAGTATTGTTGCGAGCGTGGCCTTTTGGTTCGTTATTTAAAACACAATATCAAGTATTTAATATAAAAGTTCTATATTCCACTTTCTAATCTTATAAAATTCTCAATCCTTCCATTAAGCAACTCAACTTTAATGCTAATACTGTACTTTCAATTATCGCAATCCAATTACAACACTTTCGCCCGTTTATTACTTTCGTTTGTTCACACTGCGACATCTAAGACAAGACTCTTTTTCTGGCGGTGACAACTGTTATATTTATACCCTAGAAAATCTCCAGATTATTCTGGAGTGTTCTATTCCAGAAGCTTCTTGACTATTCTATTCATTCTATTCCCGAACCTTCCCGAAGATTCCATCATCGATTCTCCGAACCTGAAGTTGTTTACTCTCCATTGCCAGTACATATCACCAGTTGTCTCTTTCTATTGCACGTAACACTGCCCCCTTCTTCAATTTATTCGTCCCGAACAACAGGTGGTCCACGTTCTTGATGCTTAGTATTGACACAAGCTGTCCAAATAAACAAGTTTACGCTTGCCTCTTGTGCCACGCTGAATCCTGTATACAACGTCATTAATTCTAGTTACTGCTGGATAGGGTCCTTCCCAGTGTTGTTGCAATTTTGGAGAACATCCCTTACGTCGTTTCGGGTTGTACAGCCAAACAAGATCACCTTCGTTAAATCCTGTGGAATTAGCACCTTTCTATGTATTCTTTCCAAGCAAGAATAGGTGAAATGTCCGGATCTTCTCGTTGTGCTGTTCGCAGGTCCTCGTTGTCGCAACATGTAGATGGTTCCACGGTTACCAACTGTATAGTTGCTGTTGTTTCTTTTTCTTCCACCCGGGTTCAATGTTTGCATTCACGTTTGCATGGACGTTGTGAAAGGTCGTCTGCATTTCCAAGGATTCGACCTCTTCGGTGTTGGATTTCAAAATCATAAGCTTGGAGTCGCTCAATTCATCTCGCCACTTGTCCCTCAGGGTTCTTAAACTGTAGAAGCCATTTAAGTGCTGCATGGTCGGTGCGAAGGATGAATTTCTGCCCGTGGTGATATTTATGAAAATGCTTTGTTGAACTTACAATGGCAAGTTGCTCCTTTCTTGTAGCACAATAATTTTTCTCTGACTTTGAAAGTGCTTTGCTATAGTAAGCTACTGGAACTTCTTGACCATCTTCCTCCTGCGAAAGCACTGCACCAATACCTACATTGCTGGCATCCGTGTCCAATATAAATGTTTTCCCCAGTTTTGGATAGTGAAGTACTGTAGCTTCACAGAGCGGTTGCTTCAAAATTTCAAAACTTTCGTTGCATTTATACGACCATATGAACGGCTGTCCCTTTTCTGTAAGTTGATGTAGGCGCCTTGCTATATCTGCAAAACCTTTCACGAATCGCCTGTAGTAGGTAGCTACCAAGAAAACTCCGTAATTGATGTTTGTCCTTTGGAACTGGCCAATTTTTGGCAGCTTCTACCTTCTATGGATAGGTTCTTACTCCTTGTGATGAAACTATGTCCCCTAAATATTTAATTTCATTTTTGAATAGAGCACATTTAATCGCACTGAGCTTCAATTTAGCATCTTGAGTCTTTGAAGTACGTCCTGTAAGTTGTTTTTATGTTCCTTGAATGTCTTTCCGATTACTATTTTGTCATCCAAGTAGACAAGACATGTTTTCCAGGTTAAACCACATAGAACACATTCCATTAGGGCCGCTTTCACAGTTCGAGTTTAAACTCTAGATTAGTTAAACTCCGTTCGTAGTTTAAACTGAGTTTAAACCAAAATGAGTTTCACAGTGTTCGACCTTTTTTAATATGGCATCACTATGGAATTGTGAACTAACAAGCTATTTTCTGTACAATTGTGAACTAGCAAACTATTGTGAGTCATTTACTGTCAAAATATTGCCGGTCAAATCGTTGTGACAAAACAATTAATTAATTAAACCTACGAAGGTGAAAAAAATAAAATAAATTAATTAAACCTACGAAAATGAGTAGACTCTTTGAAACGCACGAAATGTCACTTCATTCACATTTAAAGATAAACTGAGTTTAAACGCTCAATTTTGGTAGTTTAAACTAAGTTTAAACGAGGTTTAACTTACCACTGTGAAACTGTGTTGAAGAGATAAACTGAGTTTAAACCACATCTTAAGTTTAAACTTGAACTGTGAAACCGGTCCTAAGTCGTTCGAATGTAGCTGGAGCATTACATAACCCAAATGGCATTACTTTGAATTGCCATAAGCCACTGCCCACTGAGAAAGCTTTTCTCTCGGTCTCGGGATGTATTTTTTCTTGCCAGTAACCACTCTTTAAATCCAGCGTGGAAAACCATTGTGCTCCGGAAAGGGTATCCAACGTGTCATCAATCCTTGGTAATGGACAGCTATTTTTTCTCGTCACGTTATTTAGTTGACGGTAGTCTACACAGAATCGGGTGCTGCCATCCTTTTTCCTGACCAGAACAACCGACGATGTCCAAGGGCTGTTAGATTCCTCTATTATGCCTTGCTTCTTCATGAAGTTCATCATATCTGCAACTTCTGGTTATTTGGCTAATAGCATCTTCGTGGTGTCTGTCGAATGGGCCTGGAATCTCCTGTATCGATCCGATGCTGGACATGATTTGTTTTACCATAGTCATCATCATCATTCATTGCAAATAATTCAGAAAATTCATCGATCACCTCTTAGGCATCGTTGTATTGTTAATCACTTAAGCCACTGTACGAAAGAAGTTTCTGAACCTTTTGGGTAGTAACTGGTATATGTAGGTTTTGTCTCCTTGACATTACTATCATTATCCAAATTGACGATTTGGTAAACGGGCTCACAATTTCCAATTATAGCAATTTTCTTTAGTTGTACCTCATTTTCTGGTGTGTTAAGCACTCTGAATGGAATTAATGTTGCACCTTCTGCCTTCACTAAAGTCTTGCCAACAATGATGTTCGTAGTAACTTTTGTGGGGTTAGGCTCCACCAGATAGAATCGGCAGGTCCTGATGTCATCAGGAAGATTTGTCCATATTAGTGTCTCGGAGCATGGCGAAAGAGTAATATTTTCGGAAACCATCGTCCTTACTTTCGTAGGATAATCTGCTCCTTCTCCTCGTCTCATAGGAATTTCTATGTTCCCATATTTGAGAATCCGCTCTCCGACATCCAGATTTATTTTGTATGTGGTCATGAAGTCTATTCCAAGAATGCATTCATCCATTATGTCTGAAACCAGGAAAGTGTGAGGAAATAGTAGTTCGCCTAGTTAACATCTACATATAGTTATTTCTCTTCCTTATATAACAAGACTGCTATTATTTCTCTGCAACTGGCCTACTTGAATGATGACTTCGGGGCTGTCGATTCCCCCAACCAACTTCTGCCCCACAAAGTTGGTTTTTATATGTTTTTCGACTGCTACACAAGAGAGGTGATGCGACTAGTCGCTGCTTGATATCTAGTCTCTCCACGAATAGCTTGTTCCTTGGCTGGACATCTTTGGCATTATTCTTTCCCCTTTTCTTCTGGCAATTCCACTCGGCGACGTTTTCAACAGTCCCTTTGAAGGTGCCCTGGTCTACTACAAGTCCAGCATCGAAGTACACTACGTGAAGCCGGGCTCTGTGATGATTGTACTCTGATACAAGTACCATCTTCCACTGAAATTTCTCTTACTCGTACTGCACTCCGTGAAGCTTGTCTGGCGGATTCATACGCTAATGCATAGGCTAGTGCTTCTGCTGTTGATTCTTTCCAGCTAGCCTTAACGCTTGTTGTAAATTTTGATCTGCAATAGCATTCACAAATGTCTCCGTTGCCACTTCATTGAGAAAATCTGCATTCACGCTGGATTATGAAAGATGCGCTAATCTTTCCACATTTGCCTGCAGTTGTAGTGATTCGCCATGCTTTTGAATCCTGTTTCGCAACTGTAGGCGATATACTTGCTGCATGTGTTCATTTCCGTAACGTAATTCTATCGCCTGTACTAATGAAGAGTAATCACGTTGATTTTCAATCGGTACAGTTTGTAAGAGCTCTGACGCAGGACCTCGAAGTGCAAAAACCATAGCATAGCTTTACCTTCATCATTCCATCCATTTACCTCCGAAGCTGCCTCGAATTGTCTCTTGAAGATATGCCACGAATTTTGTCCATCAAATATAGGAGGTTTCATTTTACCATCGTCGGATATTTCAGCTGCTACGTTAAGAGGCTGACGATGCTTTATTCTTTCCAGATCTGCTTTAAAGTCATCAAGCTGTTCCGTGACATTTAGTTGTACTCCCGACACTTGTTGTCGAACTTCCAACACTTCCTGCTGGATTTTTTCAATTTTCACATTTTGTTCGTCTGATGAACCTTTCAGAAAATTCTTCTGTTCCTCCAAACAAGTTTCTAGACAATTCTGCAGAGAATTCTTTTGTTCATCCCAACGGGATTCCAGGGAATTCTTTTGTTCCTCAAAAGCATTCTCTTGCTCCTCAAAAGCATTCTCTTGCTCCTCAAAAGCATCCTTTTGCTCGTCCAGACGGGTTTCCACAGATTTCTTCTGTTCCTCGAGAGAATTCTTTTGTTCCTCGAGAGAATTATTTTGTTCATCAAAACGGGCTTCCATTTTGCTCATTAAAGTACTCAAAAGCTGTTCCATTTTCATCGCAGGCTCTTCTTCATCTTCGGTTTCTTCCAAGTTCTCTTCGAAAACAAATGTCTCAGGATTCTTTCCTTCCTCTATCAAAGCTTGTCTAAGTCGCTCGACTAGAACCTGCACCTGTCGTTTGTAAGGACCGTAATTTGTCAAGAGCGGGAGACTATACATAGGAGTAAGTGAGATGCTGGATAGAGAAATTGTCAAAGCTGTAGATTAATTGTCAAATGTGCTTTTGTTTTGTGAGCAGATTTGGTCAACTTAAAATTCTTTTGTGAAATTTAACAAAAGTACCGAGTCAATTCTTTTCAAAACTATTTATCTTTGAACTTTATTCAGTGGAAAGTTTTATAGTGCCACTAGTGCCCGTTAAAATCTTCATATCAACTAAAAAAACAGAAATGAAGTGTCGATCAGTGCTTGCAAATGTAAATTGGATTATAAACTAGGGAAATCCTGTTTGAGGCAACTGCACTATCTAAATTATCTCTTTTGTTAATAGAAGCAGAGATTTATATAAATTAATTAAGTGAATTGTTTCAAAATAAAGTAGAAAAAGAACATTTTTTACCACAGATGCTCTGCACAAAAGCTTTGTTTACTTTTTGCAAATTGAATAGGGATGGCGTGTAAATACATGTAAAAATGGACTACCAACAAAACCAGGAATTCATTACGCAAAATCTGGCTTATCACCATTCCTGTTTGCTCTATATTCTAAGAATTAATCAAATCAACTTTAATTAACGCTAATACCATTGTGTTTAGAGTATATAGTGAACGCAAGAATGGAAATCGGATGTTGGGTACACTGCTCGCTAGAGGCGCCACGTCGCTGTACTATCCGAGACTCAAGCCTATTCACTGTAGTGTCCCCCAGCCAGCTGGCATGCTCCGCTCACACTTCGGCACATATTTCATGGCGTTCTCGTACCGTCGTCTGTCAGCGGTGTTTGCGTGGCTTCATTTTCTACTTTGCATGGAATAGCGACGAGACGAGCAATGGCAAACAATAATGATGTCAGATGATGTGATGAATTTTGTCGTTGAATTGCTCTAATTTTGTTTGCAATGCAACGCTGATTCGTTAGAAGAGAATCGATGACTTCCTTCTTGGAATAATTTATATATATGTATGAATATACCAATTTTTTCTTCTGTTCTGGCTCGTACTCACATTCTGCTTCCCCATTTTTATTGTTTTTTGTTAATATATGCTTGGATATTCTTTTTGGTAAAATATAGGTAAACTAGAAATATTTCGTGGAATTGAAAACTGAGTCGAGCATACGGGTAGGCTGGTGTAGTTGATAGTGTAGTTGCATACACACAATGCTCACACAATAAATCAAGCGGAATTTCATCTTACAGGATTACAGATATTTGAATTTTGAGATTCCAGAAAATTTTCTAATATCAAATTTTTCAAAAGCGACTTCCGCCGGCATACATAAAACTTTGTCTCAATGCCATTTTTCTAAATGATTTTCAATACAAGCTGATAAAATACCAATCGAACTGCCTTCTTCTGGTCAATTTTAAAAACGCGATGGAAGGGAGGCTTGCATACAAGCTGTACTTCCTCGTGTAATCCCCAGGTCTATCTACGTAAATGTATATTTTCTTATCATGCTTCCTTCAATAGAAAAGAAAACCTTAATGTGGTCTTCATTCATATGCAGCCTCAGAAATTTCATCTGGTCTCAAAAAACACATGGAAATTAAAATCCACATAACAAACCTCATGCAAAAAGATGTTAAAGATTCCCTTCTAGGAAAACATCCATTTACTCCTCTGTTTTTCTTAGTACATAGTTATGAAAAAGTCACTGATCCCAAAAATCAGCCACATCAATGCATAGCTAAATTATTCATTGTCGCCTGCCCGTTTCGCCTTTCAATCTTATTCTGTGTAAAGTAAGTGATGGGTGAAGCCACCACACAAACACGAAACAGCGCCTATGATACAGGAAGGCAACAACGAACAAGAAGAATATGCAATAAACAGTGACGCGATCTACGAGTAAGAAACTAAAGGAGAGGCCATTGCGTGTATATATATGCCATTTTTGCGTGCCGAACGTGATGCTGTTTCTCACTTTCTAACATATGGTTGTATCTCTGTCTACATGTACCCTAGGTGTCACGTTTGTTTATGTTCGGTAAAGAAATTTACCCTAGCACAAAAGCCGTAGGTAAGGTTAAAATTGGAAGGGTACTAAATAGAAAAATATTTACATTCTTTTATGTGGAAATTTAGTAATACTCTACTTGTTCATTTTTTTAATAATAACCTGGGAATTAGAATATTGATAAATGTTTGTAATTTTGATAAAAGTAAAAGAATTTTAGTATATTTTCTTATGACGGATTTAACAAAAATGAAATTTTAATGCAAGTTATTGGGCAACCGAAGATGGAAATAGGCTTACTGGGGAACCAGCAATCTCAAAAAATTGTTTTGTATTAGTAGCTCTCACTATGCTGCTGCTGGTATAGAATTTTGCGTCATACTTTCAAAAACCGCGCCAAAATCCTTTGCATAAAGTCTTTTTTCCATTCGCCTGCAATGCGAATTTTTTATAGTATGTGTATAAACTTACACATTTTTGAGATTAGCACGAAAATTGTTGTTGATGGGCCTCTCCTTTACTTTCTTACTCGTAGGACGCGATGCGCAAATCTAGCTGCACTGCAGCATGAAGAAGAACCAAAGAGTAAATTTATATCATCACATTTAATGTGAACAGAGAATTGCTTTGATTCGGTACATCTAGAGCCATCTATTGAGTTGTGAACTCATTGCCTCTGCGTTCACTATATACTCTAAACACAATGCTAATACTGTACTTTCAATTATCGCAATCCAATTACAACACTTTCGCCCGTTTATTACTTTCGCTTGTTCACACTGCGAGGTGTAAGATAAGACTTTTTTTCTGGCGGTGACAACTGTTATATTTATACCCTAGAAACTCTCTAGATTATTCTGGAGTGTTCTATTCCAGAAGCTTCTTGACTATTCTATTAATTCTATTCCTGAAACTTCCCGAAGATTCCATCATCGATTCTCTGAACCTGAAGTTGTTTACTCTCCATTGCCAGTAGATGTCACCAGTTGTCTCTTTCTATTGTACGCAACAGTATATACAATAAGAAAAAAAAATTAACAATGATATTGAAAATACGCCACAAGAAATCCAATTCATCCGTACTTACAGCAAAAACGTACAAAACTACGTTAACTACAAATATCCGATCAATAAATTAATCAAATCTCAGAACTCTGACAATAAAAATTTTTAGCGCGCTAAAGAATGGCCCGGGCGGATAAATTCAAGCTACATTTTTTGGAGACTTACTGGTGGTGCCATCTCTAATCAAAACCCAAAGGCAAATTTAGCGCGTTTACCTTAGTACCGCTCGCGCTAAAATTCAGGATAAAATTTCGCTAATAGTGTTATGGTATGTCTGTTGAGTGATTGGTCATCGGAAGTTAAGTCCAGACTGCCAGCATGAGCTGACAGATCACTCGGTAACAGCATTGTATACAGGGCGGCATGCTAGCACCTCGGCTAAGGGTGGCGGAGAGTGTGGGGGGTTCCCAACGAAATACCTGCCGCTGTCACCAACCATGATACAAAAAATTCCTCATGCCTACAACCAACAAGCCAGCACACACTCGGTCCTGAAGGGACCTTTACGTCACTTACCTACATTCCAATGAAGGCGCAGATGGTCTGCCTTCTTTGCCAAGCCCCATCCTCCCATTGACTTTGGGTGGCACAATTGTCTAAAGTCCCTTTGTTGACCTGTAAAGAGGTTATAGCGGACCTATACAACCATCATGCTAGAGGGCTCCAGGAAGAGGAAGGAGAAAATAAAACCTCTAAGAGTTCATTTCTACGTTATAATTGTCGATGAGAACTATTCTCAAGTCAAAGTACGTGCATACATAGATCTTTGGGTAAGTATACCATTAATAGGAGTAATCGTATAGCATTAAGTAAGTGTCGTGTCCCCAGCAAAACACTCGCGTAATCCACATAAAAAAAACTTTATTCAATAAAACTACTTCGAATAATATCTAATATAACTCGAGCTTCTGATTCACACTTATAGCTCTTAACTCCTAATCGCCAAAAACACAACTGAGTAACCTGATCCACTCGCAAGTCGGGTCACCTGTTAAAATCATTACAGGCGGAAGCGACTCTGACCCAGTGACCAGTGCAATACCTTGCAATTAATCGCAAAGCATTACATCAGTCACTGCCGTCAGCTGGAGACCCCAATACTGTTAGTAAACAAACAGTAAGCCCAGCTGAGCATTTCACTATGCGAAGTGAATTACTTAACCCTGGCTTAATGCTTAATTACAACAGCAGTGGATGCGACAGTTTTTTAATAAACAATTCGCAATCGCCAAGCATTTAACCGTGCGAAGTAAAATGCTTAGATACTGCAAACTGCTTAATTAGTCGTACACCTGCTGCTAGTTAAGTCATGATGTCACAACCACACCGAATTGAATATTGGGCCACGACATTCCTCCCCCCTGTGAAAGACTAATTCCCATGGGGAATTAGTTCAGGGTGCTCGGTTTAATTTCAACTACATTGTACATTTTATCGTATATATACAATAATTGTTTTTTTTTTAACATCTTCTACGTTTTATCTTAGCAATATCTACTTCTCTTGATTCAGTTCCAATTTAACAACATGTATTTTTATTTTTCTTTTCTCGTGATCTCATTTACTTCTTCAAACAATCTTTTTGTTCAATTACAATTTAATTATATTCTTAACCCTAATTTTGATATTTCTAAAAATAGTATTACCATAATAACAAATAAAAACTGTACAATTATTTCTAGGATTAGGTTTACTTATACAAAAATTGATTCTAGATTTCATTAACTACATATATTTGTTTTATCTAATCCTATTACATAACTACACTATTTACTTTCGTTTAAACATTTTTATACCTAATTCCAATTTTTTTTTTTTCAAATGAACAAATGTTTTTTTTTTTCTAGCAATTCTTACACTTAACTTGAATACAATATTTATATTGGTTTAATTACTCAGAGTGATTCCGTCTATCTAAAGGTTGCCACTGTCCTACCCAATATAACACTTAGTGTAACAAAAATATCTAACCCTACAACAGTTGTTACTACGCTAGCTGTACCAGCTGTTTTCCGACTATCGTAGGCAGGTTTGCTGTGGGCAATGTTGCTGTAGTAGGCACGATTACTTGGAGGCCATCGTTCGTTTCCTTGTCTTCGGTAGGCTGTCCTGTTGTTACAGTGGGTTTTATTGAACTCCGGGTGATGGGCAATATCGACAATCTGCTTGATCTAGCCGGTACTGGTTTTTGCTTCCGACATCTCCTGCGGATCAGAACTCCTGCTACTAACATAAAACTGGCAATACTTAACAGCCCAATTATTGAGGTGGCGGCTAGATAGATGGTGTGGGGCTGACTTTGTTGTCGATGTATTTCCTCTCGTGTGATGTCCTCATTTATTTTTTGTATCTCGGCTGCATGATCTCTCCAGGCTTGGTTGGCATTGTCGGCAGCTAACAGCCGTACCTTACGATTTTGATCGCCATCAGCCATAGGCTCTGTAGATCTATTTCTGGTGCTCACGCTATCCCATGATGGTAATTCCGAAAATGAGGGTTGCCAAAGACTAATATTTCGCTGAGCGTGGTCCTCTGATGTGATCAAAAGGTCGCCGATCTGAAGGTGGCAGTGCTCCTCGATTGATAATACTCCGGTAGAACATAGTTCTCCAATCGCTGTAGGTGTATCGCGGCAGTTTACCTCTAGTTTCGTCTTGTCGGCCATCACGAACAACCAGTGATTTCGGGTAATCATGCGGACTAGACTATTCCATTTTGGGAGAATTTTTTCCTTGCATGCCAGCGGGTTGACGTTGAAACTTCGAAAAAGGTTGAGTACACAGCTATCACCAATGGCTGTGACGATTGGTCCCAACTGTGGGCACAGGAAACGCAAATGATTTTCGAGGGTTGTCAGTTGTTGGCATTTCTCATATTGCTGATAGTCTAGCAGGACATACTGGCGATCGTGATTATTTGCTGCTAGAAATTCGGCTCCCAACTCATATACATGGTAGCCGTCCTCATCAACTACTGCGGGAATGGTGTATACTTTGTGCAGTTCAAAAGCCAATCTCTCCGGTTGAGGAATGTCTATTCTGACCATAATGTGCTGCGGACCCTGCATTGCGCTCACCTTAGCAATTTGAGTCAACAATTGGAAGTCCAGAAATTCCTCTGCTAAATCCAATTGTTTTGTAGCGTTTGTCATAATTTCTGTTAGCTGCCGGGCGTGAATAATCATGGGGTGAAGTTTTCCCATGCTCAGTGCGACTAACATGTTCGCATAACCTTCTTGGACATCGCTGAGTTCTCGCAGTTGGAGGGTCATTAGTGTCAGTATTTCATTTATCTCCACTCTCCGTGTTAACGTTGTTATCTCCAGGTCTTGACTTTGCTGCGCGGCGGTGATGGCATTGATTTTATTCCAAAGTTCCTCTCGCTCTGCTGCTGCCTGAACGCGCGACGCATTGAATAGATTAAACGTCGATGTCATCACTGTTGTTTGCTCTTGAAGCAAGGTGAAGGTGCGGTTTTCTTTTCCATCTAGATCCCTCAAAGCCGAGTAGATATTTTCCGAATCTGCGTGATCCATGGTCCCGAAAAGTGTTTTTGACAGGGACCCTATACCATCAAAGAAAGATCGTTTCCTTCGAAGAGTCGGTTCCGCATGGGTGTGGTGCTTCAACTCATCATCCTGTCTCCTAATCTTCGCCATCCAACTTCCTATTTCCTTAGTGGCTAGCTCACATCTGTTCCCGAGTTCTCTCTCTCTGTGGTTGATTTTTGTGCAGAGCTGTATAACCAGCTTGCTGCAATTGTTTGCGAACTCCAGCTCGACCGCCAAGTCCGGCATTTCTACTTTGGATAGAATAGTCCAATGCCTAGTGTAAAAGTTTGCTTTTCCTACTTGCTCGAACAATACTCCGGACTGCATTATGGGCTTTATATTGTAGCCAGCCTGCCCAGCGTATGACAAACTGATGAACATCAACAAGATTATGGCGACTGCTTCCATATTCAGCTTCTTAACTTCTCCCAACTAACTATATGACAACCTTCTTAATTTTATCCTACCTAGTATACAAAAATAAAAGAAACCACTCTGTATATAATTTATTTAGTACGATTTTTATTATTATTTAGTAAAATAAAATAAATCACGGTACAGATTTAGTTTATTCTACTATCTATCCACTTCCTCCTTCTCTCTCTCTCTAACACCTTTCATCCTTTTTTTTTTCAATTACCTTTTTTTTTTATAAGTGTTCTTTTCTTTTTTACACTTCTCTTTCCAATTGCTTTTTTTTTTCTTTTTCTTAACTTTTCTTTTTATTTACCAATTTTTCAATGAGTATGTTTTCTTTTTTCTTCTTTCTCTCGCTACTTTAATTCTTATTCTTTACTTTAATATTATTATTTTTTTCTTACTCTCTTTACTTTAGTTTCTTTTTAATTCTCTCTTTTTTTTCTTACCCTTTTTGTTTTTACTTCTCTCTGTTTTTTTTTATTTTTTTTTTTTTTTTTTTACTTATTATTTTTTTTAAATTCTCTCTTTTTTTTTATTAATGATCTTTTCCTTCCAATATTAAATTTCCTCTACAAATGTATATGTTTATGCCTTGCCGGCTCTTCTGTGCTTCTTTTAGCGTCCGTCTCCTGAACGGACTCCGAATCGGGCCACTAGGTCTCTTCTTTCGTCCGTTCTTGTACGATTCTGCTGCTTTACCTGTAAGGTAAAATAAAAACAAAATTACTAAATAACAGTATCATTCAAATTTTTTTAACCGATTCACGTGAACCCGTTTGAGCTTTCTCCCGATAAGGATTGTTACATTCTCTGGGCTATGAACGTAAATTACTTCATAAGGACCCTTGAAGATTGACGGCAGTTTTCCCGCCCGAGCCGGGTCCCTAACCAGAACCTTTTCACCGACATGCACCTCTATCGCCCTCGCGGATCTATCATAGTACTTCTTGGCGGACAATTTACTTTTGATCAAGTTTTGCTTTGCTAGTTCGAATGCCTTTTGCAATTTAAACCGTAACACATTATGATATTTATCGGCATTGTATAGCGGTTCAGGCTTCCGCTGCAAGCTACTGGGAACTCCGAGACGAATCCGAATAAAGTTTCCATTGGTGTCAATTTTGTGCCCGAATGCACCGAGTTGTTGTAGGCATGAGCTGCCGTCCGCAGGAATTCGTCCCAATTCCGCGGGTCTTGATCTACAAAACTTCTCAAATAGCTTGCTAACGTGGAATGCTGTCTCTCTACGGCATTTGACTGCGGATGATAGGCAGTAGTCTGTAATTTTTTTATTTTCAACATCTTACAGAGGGCCTTCAGCACGTCTCCTGTAAAATTCGCTCCTTGATCAGTAACTAATTGTTTTGGTAGAGTATATCGGCTGAGAATTTGCTCGAACAGTGCTCGTGCCACAGTATTCGCTTCCTGATCCGGGATCGCTACGAAGTCGACGAACCTAGTGAGATCATCCACCAAGGATAAGATGTATTTGTTGCCATTGTGACTCAATGGCAATGGTCCCACCAAATCGACGTACACCTTCCCAAAAGGTTTGCTTGAGATTGAAGTGATCACCAACGGCATCTTAGTAGCTCGACTGTGTTTATTTTTCTGACACTGCGGGCAGCGCCTAATATACTTCGCGATATCCCTTTTCATCCCTTTCCAATGATAGAAGCGCTTTACTCGTTTTAAGGTCTTATCTCTTCCGAGATGTCCTCCAAACCGAGAGTCATGGAAGTCCTTCAAGATCGGCTCAACTTCATCTGGATCTGTGATATGCTGTGGGTTCGGATCACCCATCACCTTTCCTGCTATTACTTCTGCCTCATCGAGGTCACCCCATTCCTCTTCGGATTCCATAGGTGATGTATCATTTACTCCGGAATCTTCTCTTCGAGCTTGTGCCCGAGTGATAGCTAGGCATGGATGCATTTCGCTCTCCTCGAATTTGGCTTCTGTTATTCTTTGGGGTATTCTGCTTAGAGCATCCGCATTGCCATTTTCCCTTCCCTTTTTATATAAAATCTCGAAATCATACTCTGACAATTTCTGATGAAATCGTACCATGCGTGACGTCGTATCTCTAACCTTGAAAACACCCCGAAGAGGTTGGTGGTCAGTAATTACTTTGAAATGCCTGCCCAACAGATAACATTTATAGTTACTTACGGCCCAGACTATGGCTAGTAGCTCACGTTCAGTTGTCGAGTAGTTCCTCTCGGCCGGATTGAGTGTGCGACTGGCGTAACTGATGGGCCTTCCTTCCTGCTCTAGAACTGCCCCTAGGGATTCACCACTAGCATCCGTCAGTAACGTGAATTCCTTCGTGAAATCCGGATAAGCTAATAATGGAGGCGTAGTGAGAGCCTCTTTTATCAGGGTGAATGATTTATCACATTTGGGTCCCCAATCAAACCTTACCTTTTTCCGTAATAAATTATTAATTGGAGCCATGATTAGTGAGAAGTTAGGGACGAATTTCCGATAGTAATTAGCTAGCCCCAGGAAAGACTGTACCTGTCGCACTGTCTTTGGCCTTGGAAATGTCTTTACGACTTCCACTAAACGTTGATCTGGCTTTACTCCCTGTTCCGAGCATACATGACCCAGATACACCACTTCTTTTTTTAGAAACTGACATTTAGCAGGTTGTAGTTTCAAGTTATGATCCCGAAAACGTTGGAATACTTGCCTTAACTTATCGTTGTGTTCGTCTAAGTTTTTTGCAAATATCACAACATCATCGAGATACACGAAACACTTTACTCCCTGTAACCCTGTTAATATGCTGTTTAAGAGCGATTGAAAAAATGGAGGCGCTGTCTTTAGCCCAAATGGCAATCTTTTATAATGAAAATGATTGAAATTGGTACTAAAAGCCGTTTTCTCTCTATCTGCTGGATCGATTAGTACTTGATGATATCCGTTAGCTAAATCTAACGTTGAAAAGTACCTAGAATGACCTAGTCGATCCAAAATATCCTCAATTCGCGGAAGTGGATATGAACAAGGGATACAGACCTTGTTGAGTTCACGGAAGTCTACGCACAACCTATACTTGCGATTCCCAGCTTCATCAGTACCCTTTTTGGGTATCAGGAGTACTGGAAAATTAAATGGACTATCACTATGCTCTATTATGTCATCCTCTAACAATTTTTCGAGTTGCTTTTTACACTCTTCTCTGTGAGCTTCCGGCATTCGGTACTGCTTTCTATGTATGGGTCCTGTGTTGGCCATTAGAGGTAATTGAAAGGTTTTTGTTGGAGTATAGGTCAGTTTGTCTCCTGGCAAATGAAAAATGTCACTGTATTCGTAACAGAGCTGAGTCACGGATTCCCTCTCCTCTGGATTGAGATCTTCTCCCAACAACAGTGATTGTTTCATTAATTTTAGTCGCTGTTGCCTTTTATTACACTTCCCTTCACTATCCGCTAGTGGTACTACTGAATACCGGTTCAGTCCTTCTAACTTTGGTTTGAAATCTTTTACCTCCACGGCCTCAGTCCTAGCATTTATGATTCCCACAAAGGCTTGTCCATTCTTAGGCCTGATTATTGTATTTCCGCAATACACTCCAGGACATATTTCTTCGGCCATACATAGCATTTCAGCCTCACTCTCAACTGGGATTCTCACCAGTTGCTCTGTTCTGGGTTTCAAGCGTATTATTGGTCCATTCGTGCTCTCGCGTTCAAGAACAAGTGCAGAAGCTTTCATCCGGGGATTATTGAGCTGGACTTCCGTGCGAGGATGCCCTAGCTCGTTTTCCCGTTCAACAGCTACTCTCACCTGCTCTTCACCCCACATGCCTGTAGGCCATGTTATGAACTCATCCCTTACCAGGCGATCATCTAGTTGACCAGCCTCCGTATGAAGGGTTGCGGTCAAAGTATTTCCCCGCCTGTGTTCATGTTTCAGCGCCTTTGCATCCCGGGTGACCTTCATCTCGTTTTTCTGCTGGGATTGTTTTTGGGCAAGGCCTTCCGTCATCTTTTTCACTCTCTCGTTTCTCTTGTTTATCTGTGTTAGATACCGGTCTATGCTGTCTGAGGCTGCCATCGCTTTACCAATAATGTCCTTTAGCTCTGTAATTCTCTCTTTAATGCTCTGTTTCACTGTTTCTGTTGAGATTTCTCGAGGATTTTTGTTACTAGATTGACTAACGCTTCTTTGACAAGCTTTGGCCAATGTCACTACGTTAATACTTTCTTTTCCTGTTACATTCGCAAAAAGAGGCTTCTCCTCCTTGTTCCTTTTTACATTCCGTATTGATAGTTTTTGGTTGATGCAGTCGATGATAGCTCTATCCTTAAGAAATTCAATACCCAGTATTCCGTCAGCTGGTATTGAGTCTGTGTCATAAATTACATTGAACTCGCAAGCATGCTCTTCAGTATCTATACATAACTTGGATTGACAAACCCCTACGGACTTTCCTTGAGCCCCAAATAAACCCCCAATAGTAATAGTTCGTTGAGGCTGAATAAACGTGTTTTTTTTTATCTTATTAAATTTTATTAAATTACATGTGGACCCGGTATCAACCAAAAGATTTAACTTACCTGTTAACCCTATGTCTGCTTCAACTGTGATGCTACAATTATTCAATAAACTTAAGTCTACTGAAATATCATCCCCCCTCGGCGATGTGTCTCTGGAGTTTGTTAATGGAAGGCAGCTGTGGACGAATTCCCCAGCTGCCGCTCCCCGTTTCCCTCCAGTTGGTCAGCGCGTTCTGCTAGGTACTTTCTGAGGCAGTTTTCTGTATAGTGATCACATGTCCTACAGAATTGACAATAGAGAACTCCCGATACGGGCTGAATACATTCACCTGGACTACCTACCGCAGTATTTGCGAAACGTACCTGCTGTTTCCTACAGCCCGCTACCTCATGACCATAGCTGTTGCACTTGGTGCAGTAAGGGGGCTGTGTCCTACATTCTTTCGCAATGTGACCCCGTGTTGTCCACATTTAAAGCAATGAATGGTTCTCGGTGGGGTTACCCTGGCTGCCGGCCCTTGGTATCTTATGGGTGATACTGGCCTAGCAGTGGAATAAATTGGTCTTTGCGGTCGCTGAACTCGATTGGGGCCGGCCTCGCCTGCTCCCCAACTGTTTTGCGTACCTAATGAGTTAGACCTCCAACCTGCCTGTACCACTTCTGGGTCTCTTACTTGGAGCCTTTGTGCATCTTTTTCATAGTATGTAGCTTCCTCTTGTACTCCTTCTAGCGAATCGAATTTCCGTCCAGTGAGGTATACTTGAGTAGGTTTACTCCTAACGCCAGCTTTAAATGTCGCTACTGCATCTGCCTCTAATTCTGCTATCAATCCTGTATCACCTCCTGGGTATTTCGCTGAGACCGCCGCTTTTATTTGGTCGAGTAATTCCTTCATCCGGTCTGCGAACTCCCTGATATCCTCACCAGGCCTCTGCCTGCATGCCAGCATTTCCGTTCGCAATTCGCTAAACGATTTTTTTGGTATGTAGGCCGAATTGATTACTTGCTGTAAAGCATCAAAATCTTTTGGTTCCTGTGAGCTTACCAAGTAGTACCCATCGTCCGTTAGGCGATACTTTATGCACCTGATAAAAATCTTCTGCTCCTCCTCTGTCAGTCTATCGTGTAGATCCTTACTGCAGCTCAGAAAGCGATACACTTCCTTCGCCAGTTTGGACGATCTTTCGCCAGATAGTATAGGTACATACTTGGATACTAGATCCATCACTTTTTCATGCACGTCTGCCATGTTGTCTTGCCCTGTGAAGTTTCTTTCCTCTGGCCTTATCTGGTTCTGCTCTGTTCTTACTTTTCCACTCGGCGCTACTTCCTGCTTCTTTCTTCTGATTAGCTCTCTTTCTAAATTTTCTTCTGGTTCTTTATGCTGTTCCCAAAATAACAATTTCCTTGGCCTGAACCCTTTACTCGTACTCACCTTATTACCCTCTTGAAGCGGTTTTCTCTGTGAAGATCGCTCGAGCCCCAACTCTTCCTCTAACCCCGCTGTAGTTTCCTCAGCCTCTCTTAACTGTGCCTTTAGTGAATCTATTTTCTTTATCAGCCCTTTCTTCTCTTTCTGGATTTCTTCCAATTCTTGCTCTGCTTCTACTTCACGGCTCTGGATAATTTCGAATGCTGCTGTTACCAATAGGTCTAAAGCTTCGCCCTTTGTACTTCTTTTAGCACTCTCATTCAGTTTCTTTAACAATTCCTTCTCTTCCTCTCTTGTCCACCGTTTCTGTAACTCTGCCGTTATATGTTCCCCAATATATTCCCAGTCCTGCTCGTAATTCCGCAATATTGCTTGGCCTTCCTTCAGTTCCTGTGCTTTTATCTCTAACTCCCTTTCCTGGGCCTGAAAGCGTGACAATTCCTCCCTAGTTAAGATATTGCTTCTTCCTGTTGACATTTAGGACTGTGAGACTGTTATACCTCACGCACATATTTCCATTATAACCACTACACTTGTCACTTATCACTTAGCACTCTTAACACCGACATTAACAGGTACGCGAAATATACTTCTTACCGCCTCTCATTGATCATACCTATCAGCGCTTTTGTATCTTACTGAATTACCTAAAACGTACGTACATATGCTCCAACATAAATCTGACAAAGACTTTTAATCCAGAAAGATTCTTCGCGAGTACTCGAATACTTATTAAATGTATTCCCAATTTAAGTAAAAGCGCATAAAATTTTAAAACAGAGTGTAACTAACTGCATTTTGAACCACTTGCCTTAATGTTGTAGAAAATTAATAATGATATATACTCTGTCTCAGGGATTGTAGCAACATGTGTAAGTGTAAATTTTTTTTTTTTAGCTGAAATATGGTAAGACTAGCAGCATTCTCTTGCAACACTACTTAGCACACCAAGAAAGAGGAACCAAACCTATCAAAATGAAGTGGAAACGAGAAAAGCCCTTAATCTAAATTTATTACCATAAAAATAAAAAAAAATAATCAGAGATTCCATTTGACAACAATTGCAAAGACTATATATTTGCACTTAACCAATATCGGCAAAAGGCCAGTGAATTTTTAAAATTTCAAGAATATGTTCATATAACTCATCACGACTACATGCATACCTAAAATTTTCACACCGTGGGATCCCTGTCAACACTACTTAACTTTCACTTTCAGCAAAAATTTTAAATTTATCGGAAAATCACCATAACTCACTTTCTTGGCCAAATAAATACATAAACACATATATTCCCCTACCTTTTGTTATCTAATCTATATGTAGGTAGGTATGTATATTCTGAGTTTTTTTTTTTTTTTTAGATATATATATTTATTTTTTCCTTTATTGAATTGTGTTTTTTGATAACAGGAAGGAGAGTGCACTTTGTTTACCTACATCCATGGATTTAGCGAATTAAGTTTGGTTTATTTTTTATAAGAAACATTCAATACTTAGTTTATTATAATGTAAAATCGCACATGATATTTCACAATTATACGCCACTCACTGACTCACACACTTTTTGCTTTATCTTCACATCAAATAATTTAACACTTCTCTTTGTTGTAACATGTATTAAAAAATATATTTGTTAATAAAAACGAGAGAGAATTAGACCACTAAGAGCTTAGCAAAAAAAAAACAATCTCTTCCAACAAAACAAGCTACAAAAAAGTTATGATTTTCTTACTTTTATCCATTTTCTCCATATAAAAAAAAACAGAGAATAGATTTACTTGGGTGTGGCTCTAAATATTTTCAATAATGACTTACTTTAAAATTCTATTTTAACACAACAAAAGTTATCATTTCTTATCAACTACTTTTACATTATTTACTTTATACGAAAATTCCACTTTATACGAAAATTCCACTGATTCATTCGCAACACAAAAACAATGAAGAGAATATAAAATCATCACAAAACAAACATGAAGATCAATGATTAGAATAATAATGTATACGATCACGAAAAATATGCGCAAAACCGTCGCTAACAAAACAAAGCCCAAATTTTTAAAAAGAAAAACCCCGATGAAATAACTACTTATATTTTAAATTGCTCACCTAGCACACGAGAAAACTTTCAAACGCCCATAACTATTAACGCTTAACACCAAAACTCACACTCAGCATTACAATAGTATCTTTAGGCTGAAAGATCCAACTTAATAAACTTAATTTAACACTTCTTAATTTTAACCTGAAAAGTAAATTAAATTAAACAGATTTTTTTTTTCAAAAACAAAAATAAAAATACCAAAAGTTTTAAATTTTTTACTCGTAAATAAAACAATACAAAAAAAAAACACCACAGTAAGAAATCATCACATTTCTTACCTTAGTTTCACCGGCTGCGCCAAATTGTCGTGTCCCCAGCAAAACACTCGCGTAATCCACATAAAAAAAACTTTATTCAATAAAACTACTTCGAATAATATCTAATATAACTCGAGCTTCTGATTCACACTTATAGCTCTTAACTCCTAATCGCCAAAAACACAACTGAGTAACCTGATCCACTCGCAAGTCGGGTCACCTGTTAAAATCATTACAGGCGGAAGCGACTCTGACCCAGTGACCAGTGCAATACCTTGCAATTAATCGCAAAGCATTACATCAGTCACTGCCGTCAGCTGGAGACCCCAATACTGTTAGTAAACAAACAGTAAGCCCAGCTGAGCATTTCACTATGCGAAGTGAATTACTTAACCCTGGCTTAATGCTTAATTACAACAGCAGTGGATGCGACAGTTTTTTAATAAACAATTCGCAATCGCCAAGCATTTAACCGTGCGAAGTAAAATGCTTAGATACTGCAAACTGCTTAATTAGTCGTACACCTGCTGCTAGTTAAGTCATGATGTCACAACCACACCGAATTGAATATTGGGCCACGACATAAGTACCGAAAGGGTATATACGTAAGTTATCATTGAATTCGAAAACTGCCTCAACGTATAGCATTAGGTATGTATATAGAAACATAGAGTCGGCTAAAAGAATCTTTTTCAGAATTATACCTGGACAAAGATTCTACTAGGCTAATTGTATAGTTATGTAAATATTATTATTGGAAAAATTCATTATATATATAGTTACACTAGGCTAATTGTGTAGTTATGTAAATAGTATTATTGGAAAAATTCATTATATATATAGTTACACTAGGCTATAGTTTTTTTCTTACTCATTCTTAATGAAATTCATATACCTAAAACGGATGTCCTTGAATAACCTTTAAATTCGTTCTAAAGTTGATTGAAGGAATGGAGAATATTTCGGCAACCAAATATTTTTATCTTTCTATCTAATACTTAACTAAAGACAATTTCAAATTAGTTCTCTTTTCCCTTTTTTTTCTCTAATTTCACGATAATAACGAGTTTAATATTATACAAGACTTATTTATTACGGCACTCGAGTGAAAATCGCTTTCATTGATTGGGAAAGTTCATAAGTTGTAAAGATTACTGATGATGGTAGCTTAGCGAAACGCGTATAATGATAATATAATTTTGTGTAACATTAATTGTGGAGTGATGTAAATATTATTATTGAAAAAGATATATATATATATATAGTTACAAAGAAAAAATGTCAATAGAAAAAGTCCTACTGAGCAAGGTTTAACGAAGCCGAAGCATGCTTATGTCAAAAGAAAACATAATATTTTAGTAATACTCACGGTGTAAATTCCACGGCATGATGAGGCCTCATTATCCGCCACCTGGTTAAAGAATCAAATTAGTAATTATCTTCGACCCGCTTCAGTAGGTCTTATTACGACAATGCATCTAGCTGAGTTGAACAAAAATTGCCCGACGGCAATTGCAACTATACTCGAACGAGATCAAAAACTGTTACATCAAAGAAAGTTCAAAGTAGTGCTTGATACAAAAAAAAACTTCTGAATATAATTATCGGAAGTCACAAATTACTTTTAAATATGAGCGGATAGAAAAAAATGTCCTCTTCCCAATTTATCGCTTAATCCTAAGTGCGTCTTCTAAGAAGACTAGCATATTTTCCACTGATAGTTCAGCACACCACGACGTTACACTGTCTTCCGTAATGTGGCCAAAAATAAAGAAATACAATGATACCGGACAACCAAAATTTCAGCGTTATATACAACGTTCGTAGGCAAGGTATATCCCATGACCTATCTTCAATTCGTGCAGATTCGCATTACAAATAACAACCATTTCCTCTAATGCCAATTTGATTTGTAGTTGGATCTCCTTAAATGATCCTTTTACATCACAGATGTCATTAAATGAGTGTCCTGGTACACGTTCTTTTAATGGAAGTCCATATTCAGAAATTGATACCTCATAATCATCCTTTGGTCTTATTGGAATGTGATCAATTCTTGTTCCCAATGGATTTTCTTTAGCAACAGATGCAGATTGAGCAGTATCAAAGGCCTGAATAATGCGAGGTGCCTTACAATTCTCATTTTCCTATCATACTAGGCATTATTGTGAGCAATATAACCATTAATCAACTGATTATTGCCGAAGAATTTACACAATCCACTTATTTGTAGCAAGTCTAATTTTCATTTTCGGTGTCAAAGTTGGATCCTTTTTACTTCTTTGTTCCACCATCCAGCACTTGCAATATCCAAAATCTTTTTCTGCCTACAAACCAATCACCCTTTGAGAATTCCTAAAAGATTTTATTTATACACGTTGACCTAGCGATTTTTATATGAAAGTATTACCTTGTTGGGCACGATGTCGTTGAAAATTCTCGATATTCGGTTTTTTACTTGACTTCTTTCACGCGCTTGTTCGAGAAAATGATACAGGTCAATGGTCTCCTTCTTCTTTGTCTTTTTTTTCACTCACATGTCACACGAGCTTGGGGAAGCATTACTCTCGGTCTGGTGCGATCGGTATGCGGTTTACTTTAAGGCCAGCTTACATGCATTAGCATTTTACCTGTAGCATATTGCTATATGCAATAGCTACGACCATAACAATACAGAGTGGTCTACACCACCCGTGGTTCAGACGACGCTGAAAAATGGTCGACTGAGCTAGCCGGTCTTAAACATAGGCCTCATCACTGCGGGCGCTCAATGTGTGCCAAAGCCACATCGACAAGCTGGTAACCCAAAAAATCCAGCCGGTCGATGCCGCTATGCCTTTCCTCACCGAGATGCTGAGGAAGCCTCGCGATCAGCAACCTAAAGAACTGATTGCTAAGCTTTCCCGGCGCAACATCTCACCTTGATCTCCGACTGGCGATTGTTCAAGGGTGTGTCTCCCAGGCGTCGTCGAAGTAGTGACATGCTGGCAGCCTTATACAGGAATGGATTCCAACAGGTATATCATCCGCCATTGACGGGGCAATAGGAGGGCTTCGCGATGTCCTATTATTTACCAGTGAAGCTGACTGGATGCCTTCTTAGGGCTACCAGGAATAGATGTGACAATAGCTAGATGACACTTTGAGACTGGATATCACTGCCTGATGTCTTTGGCGTCATAGACTCTTAACAGTTTTCCCTGCAGATCCTCAAGCTCGTACAGGGAGTTTCATTTCTTGCTTTTAACCCGACATTTGACAAATTTCCGTCCCAATTTAGCACTGGTCTGCTGTTGGAAATTGCTCTGGGCAAAATTTCGTCTAAATATGTACCTCTTGACCCACTTTGAAATCGACCGGCTTCGCCCTGAGATTGTAGGATCGTGAACCCTGTTCGAATGCGTGTTGTAAGTTTTCCTGCGCTCTCGCACGGATCAATCTCATTTTATCCTCAGCATCTACTCTCAATGGCTCATTAAGAGTTCCAAGGCTCCTCAAGATAGAATAGGAGCTGCCATGTTCTATGATTTGTTGACCGAAGAGTGTTCGATAGGGAGAGAAACCAGTAGTTTGATGGAAAGAGCTCCTGAGGGAACTAGCTATTTGGCTCAGTTTCTCATCCCATTTCGTATGTTCCTTCCGAATATACGCTCTAATCCCTGACAATAGAGACCTATTTACTCGCTCTGAGGCGTTTGCTTGCGACGAGTAAACTGCCGTTCGCAAGTGTTCACCCCATACTTGTCCAGCAATCTGGTAAACTGAGTCGAGCAAAACTGGACTCCATTGTCAGAGACGATCGTTTCCGGGACCCCGAACACGTGGAACACTTCCGTCTCAATGAATTGGCACACATTGAGTGAAGACGCTTTTCTCATAGGTTTGAGAATCGGAAATTTTGAAAAGTGGTCAAGAACTATTAAGATGCATACATTTCCTTTTACTAACCGATGATATGGACCTAGAAAATCAATGTACAGCTTTTGCCATGGTCTTTCTGTCACAGACTGGACTCTCATAGGTGGTCGTAAAATAGTATTGGGAGCTTTCGTTTCCTTACACACGTCACAGGCGCCTACGTAGTTTCTGACATCAACTGTCATTCGTGGCCAGTACAGATGTCTTCGCAGACGTTCCAGTGTTTTCCCTATACCTCCGTGTGAAGCCAGCGGCGGATCATGAGCCCTTGAAATGACGTCGGTGACGAGCCCTCGTGGAATCCAAAGCTTTCAAGCTTCTTCTTCCTGAATCGGATCGCCTGTTCTCGGAACAGTCCGAATGTAAACGAAGCCATCTCTGACGCAAAGATCTGGTAGTTTTCCAGAAGTCGTTTTAACTTTATGCCTCAGTTCTTCATACTCCAACGAGTTGAAATATGGCGAACTAAGGTCAACTTCCGGGCCAGGATCTTCATTTGTGGTCAGGCTGTCACAATGAATGCGTGACAGTGCATCAGGGACGACGTTCAGGCTTCCTTTTCTGTGCTCAATAGTGAAGTCGAAGCCCTGAAGCTTCAAACTCCACCGCGCAAGTCTACCGCTGAGACATCAGCTATTTCAAGCTCGCATGATAAGTCACTATCTTAAACGGCATGAGTTCTATGAAGGGCCGGAATTTCTGTACGCTCAAGATTGCAGCAAGCATTCTTGATCTGTGACGGTGTAATTTCTTTGTGCTGAGTTCAACTTTTTCGAGACGTAGGCTATTGGCTTCTCGTGGCCATCGTCATCTAGTTGAATCAGCACTCCTCCAATACCTTGTTGGCTCGCATCGCACTGTATAACGAATGGTTTGGTGAAGTCTGGACTCACCAGCAACGGAGCAGAAGTAAGTTTTTGTTTGAGAATATCAAGAGACGTCTGGGCTTCAGGTGTCCATTTGAACTGACTAGGGTTTTTCAAGGTGTCTGTAATGGAGTCAGTCAAGTCAGCATAGTTCGGGATGAACCGTTTATACCATCCTGACATACCTAGTAGGCGTCGGGCCTGCCGAACAGTTTTAGGTAACGGATAGTCAACTATAGCTGAAATTTTGTCAGGGTCAGTTCTCATACCTCCCTTTCCGACAATAAAACCCAAATATTTAGTCTCCTTGATACAAAACTTACTCTTCTCGACGTTGATAGTAAGGCCAGCTTTCCTCAAACAATCCGCTACACGGGCTAGCAGCGTGAGATGAGTATCGAAGTCTGAAGACGGAATTAATAAATCGTCTAAATAGACGAGAACGTTCTCACGAAGATCGAAATGAATGACTTTATCCATGAGGCGGCACATAGTTTGTGGAGCGTTGCATAGGCCGAATGGCATCACCGTGTACTGATAGAGAGGATGACCAGGCACTGTAAAAGCGGTCTTCTCTCTGGAATCAGTGTCTAGTGGGATCTGCCAGAATACGTCTTTCAGGTCCAGGCTCGTTTTGTAGTTTGCCGGAAGAAGTCGACTCAGAAGTGCGTCTATCTGCGGTAGCGGATAGGCATCCTTCTTCGTAACAGAGTTGACCTTTCTGGCGTCAAAACAAAGCCGGACCTTTCCAGGCTTCCTTACCAGAACAACTGGAGAGCTCCAAGGATTCTGGCTCTCCTCTATCAGTATTTATCTGTTCAAATTATAGTGATAAATTTCTAAGTGATGTTCATGTAATTTCAGAATGAAGTGTTCGGTAAAAAATTGCCACAACAACACCAAAGAACGACGAGGGAAATCATTTTTTAGGCAAGTATAGTAGAGTGCGTGGAGTCAGCTGGAGCAGACGTTCCATCGTGCGTGTTACTGGTGTCAAAGTGATAAATAGCGTCATCAATCTGTAGTGCAGTGCAGTGAAATTTTTTTAAATATAATATAATATCTAAAATCCGCCGCGCCGTATTTTATTACATCATAAAATAAAACAATACCAACCAAGTCCAGGGCTTTTCTATGCCCTGCCGGCATTCCACAAGCCAGCAGCACAGTACGGTGGTGTTTATCAAATCTCCCATGTACATCAGTGATCAGTGCAAGGTCATTAGCCCTTGTCACTGATCAGCAATACGGGTGTCCCCAGCCGTGGTCATTGAACTGCACGGTCTGAGGTACCGAAAGCAGCAAATAGGCATAACACTGTTTTTTTTACCTCGCTGTGTCGTTGACTGCAGCTGGGTGCCCCTAAATAAATATTTGTGTTGTTGTGTGTCACTCTTTCTTCTGCTTTTTTTTTTGTTTTGCTTTGGAATATGCAGAATTTTATTTTAGAATTTTGCAACATTCGCGGATTGGGGGCAAATCGTTTTTCGGTGTACTGCCACCTTCAATCAAAAAATCCGGCAATTCTTGCGCTAAGTGAAACCAAGGTCGTTTCTGATGCTGATTCTAATCAATATCACGTCCCTGGTTATAGCTTAGTGCCTCTTTTTTCTCCACATAGGGGGATCGCAATTTATATTCGGAATGATGTGGCCTTTACCATTCTAAAAGATTTTCCACCTTCTGCCAATCCTGAGTTTAATTACATCTGGATTAGGTTCAAACTTCACAGGCACATCATCTACTTTTGCTTCCTTTATCGCAGCCCAAATATGTCTGATGACGACACGGTATCCGCATTTGACAATATCTCCAACAATATTGATCATTTGCTTTCTGTTTCCCCCTCTTCCGAAATCGTCTTGGCAGGCGATTTTAATGTCAAAACATACCGTGGCTCAGACATTCTTCTACCACAAGTCCTGCGGGCCGATTCGTTGAACTATTTTGTGAATCTTTCAATTTGCATCAGCTAGTGGATGCACCGACGAGAATCCCAGATGCAGCTGGAGATAGGGCCAATTTACTAGATTTGTTTCTGTCATCTCACCCTGACAAATATTCCATCTCAGTCGGCTCCCCTCTTGGTAATTCAGACCACTGTCTAATCACGGCTCAATTTATCACCTCAACTCTGCGCCGCCCTACTTCTCCACCTACAAGTAGGCTTCTCTGGCAGTATCTTAGAGATATAGATTGGTCGGTCTGTTTTGCTTCGAGGGATGCTGATGAATGCACATTAGAACTTAGTAAAATACTAAGTCTAGGCATGCGTGAATATATTCCGTATTCTTACAGCAGATCTCAACAACAGCAAAATCGCTCTTGGTTTAACGATAAGTGCAACCAAGCCATAAAAGCGAAAGAGTCTGCTTTTCGCGCCTATCAAGTGCATCCTTGTCCAGAACTGAAAGAAATCTACAAGACTGCACGGAACACCTGCAAGTCCATTATCTAGAGAGAAAAATTTCTTTTTGACCAGAATGTTAGACAAAGAATCTTGGCAAGCCGCAAAGGTAGTAAAGGTTTCTGGTCCCTGGTCAAAACCATCAGGAACAACTTCAGCAGTTCCTCTATACCTTCACTACTTAATAATGGTGAAGTGGTTGTTGACTCCCTGGATAAAGCTAATATTTTGGCTGCTAGATTAGCATCAAATTCTTTTCTTCCACCTACTTCACAGGCACCTGTCGTGCATCCCCCGTGCGAATGTGTACAAGAGCCAATACACATCCGTACGAGAGATGTGTTCAAGGTCCTTAATGGTATCAACGTCTCTAAAGCCGCAGGCCCTGATGGTTTCTCGCCCCTATTAATTAAAAGCTGTGCCTCATCCTTGGCTAAACCTCTGCGCAAACTATTCTACCTGTCCTATTCGACAGGAAAATTTCCAACTGCTTGGAAACTAGCTCACGTTTAGCCTATTCCAAAGAAAGGAGAGGGTAGTGATCCCTCAAATTATCGACCAATTGCAATCACTTCGATTCTTTCAAAGGTTTTTGAATCTATCATTAACTCCAAATTAATGAAGTATCTGGAAACCAATCAGCTCATCAACGATCGCCAATACGGCTTCCGGCACAGTCGCTCATCTGGAGACTTGCTGACTTTTCTTACGGAACGTTGGAATCGTAGTCTTCACAATTTTGGTGAGTCCAAAATCGTTGCTCTAGATATTTCAAAGGCCTTTGATAGAGTCTGGCATCCAGCCCTTTTAGCCAAACTCAAAGCACTTGGTCTTTCCCCTCCTCTTCTATTATGGATTGAAAGTTTTTTATCTAGTCGCCAAATACGTGTTGTATTAGATGGCGTTATATCTGAACCTCATCCTATTAATGCCGGTGTCCCCCAGGGCTCTGTTATTTCTCCGACTCTATTTCTAATCTTCATTAATGATCTGCTTTCCCTTACTTTCAATCCTATCCATAGCTTTGCTGATGACAGTACCCTTGATTTCGCATACTCCTTTGACACCCTTGCGGATTCCAGAGGGAACGCCACATGTGTTAAACGAGACTGCATCATTAGATCATTGAATAACGATCTTGACAATATTCTCGCTTGGGGCAAATTGAATCGCGTCGAATTCAATGCATCTAAGACCCAAAGCTGTCTCATCTCATTAAAACAAGACCATCACTTAACCACTCCCGTTTCGTTTGATGGTGCATTAATTTCTGATTCACCGTCACTAAGCATTCTTGTTGGCATTAATATTTCCAGTAAGTTAAGCTGGACAGATCACATCTTCTCGGTTGCCAAAGAAGCATCAAAATGTCTTGGTTTTTTGAAAAGGTGTAAGAAATATTTCAGCCCATCAAATATAGCGCTCCTCTACAAGTCCTACATCAGACCTAGAATGGAATACAATTCCCATATCTGGGCCGGGGCTGGTCGCACAGCCTTAGCTTCATTGGATATTGTCCAAAAGAGAGCCTGCAAGCAATTACTCGTCATATCGACTCGCTCGAGCACCGTCGCAATGTTGGATGCCTTTCGCTCCTTTATCGCTATATGCATGGTCAATGTTCTGATGAAATATCTAGTCTGATCCCTTGTAGAATAGTTCCTGCACGCAATACTCACGCTGCATCTCGCGCTCATCCTTTTACCCTTCAAATTACCTTCGGCCGTACACTAAAATTCCGTGATGCTTTCTTATCCCGAACTGTGCGAATGTGGAACAGTCTACCATCTTCTGTCTTTCCTCCGGCATACAACCTGCGAAAATTTAAGGGCGACATACATCGGCACCTCCGCCGCTCTCCTCATATCCCTTAATCCTTTCCCTATCTCCTTCCTGCCACGCTGTGCTTTGCATCATAGGGTATCCCCTGAGCTTGGCTTAATAATATAAAAAAAAATTATTTTGTGTACTTTACACACCTGTGTATATTAAATTAAATAAAATTTATAACAAAAGCGATGAAATATCGAAAAAATCCTTCCTCCACCGAGATTTGCTTACGTTTGTGACAGCTGCGAAATTCCCTGAGTATGATGGCGTAGTGACAGTGAATAAGAACATTTTCCATGGGAGCAAACGTAATATTTTCAACCATATATCTTGTTGCCCCGCTCTCTATATTGATTCTACTACACGGCTATACTGAGCGTTCACTACAGGGGCAACAGATACTAACACAACCAGAATTTGACTACACAAAATTTGACTTCTAACACTGCCTGTACTCTCTATATTCTAAGCTATTTCACACTTATTGGAAAGAGGTACCAAATTGAAAATTTTATAATTTTGTCTAATTACTTATTAAAATAAGTAGCACAAACATAACCTCAAACTTAAATTTTAGATAATGATTTCTGTAAGCGGTTTATTGAGAAACAATTAAAGAAGACCGTATGTACTTATACCAGAGTAATTTTAGAGTGCAATGGAAAAGAACTAGGTGACACAAGTTTGCAGGACGGATGCGACTTTGATGAAGTCTCACATAGTCCAGGAATTGATATTAAATGGAATGATGATGGTACTCGATATTTTCTCACAGAAAGGCTTGAAATGGAGCCCTGCTTCAAAATCGGCAGGCAAAAAAGATAACCCTTTATTCGAAGCTTGCTCGGCGGATGAAGGAGAGTGGTTATAATAATATTACGGCTCTAGATTGCCTCAATAAATTTAAGTTATTATTGGCAACATACCGCAGGAATTTAGCGCGCAAAATATCGACAGGAGAGTCAGAGATAACGTGGGAACACTTTGTAGAAATGGTTAATGTATTTGGATGTCGCGAAGATATAAATATTCCACCTGATAACCTAGCAGACACAGCTACTTCACTCAATTTAACACGTTGACGTAAATGACGTCTATAGTCGTCCAACGCTAGTGCTTACAGATGCAAATGACTGCTATAGCCGTCCTATATTCTTAGCATTCTAAATAAATGATTAAACTGTATATCAGTGTTAAATCCATTTGTTTCATATTTCTTCAATCTTGTTCTATGAATGAATCATGAAATATTTCTTAATAATTAATATAGTCGTCTCTTTCAGTTATTCTCAGAATTACAAGGAGATTGCAAAAAGGGTATATAAGATAATCAAACAAACATTTGGCAGCAACTTACATGAATTTTGTTGATGAGGATCCCTCCCCGAGGCGCCTCTGAGAGGTTCCACTGTGGCACTGGATTCTAGCTAGCCGGTCTTAAAATATAGGCCTCATCGCTGCAGGCGCCCAATGTGTGACTCAACCTACGACCCATGAAAGCATTTCCTATCAATAATGCCAGGCGAATGAGACGGATTGTCCAGGCCGATTTAATATACTTGAAGTGTGCCGAATCGGAGAAACATCCCTGAAGTCCCATCAATCTTTGATCAGACCTCGACATGATTTTCCGTGCCGGAAGTCAGAGGTGTACCGAGAAGCTGGTAAGCTAAAAAATCAAGTCGGAAGGTACCCCTCAGCCTTCTTTCACCGAGATTAACCGAGGGAACCCCGCGGTCAGTAACCTAACCAACTGATCGCAAAGCTTTCCCAGCGCTAACATCTCACTCTGATCTCCGACCGACGCTTGTTCAAGGGTGTGTCCCCAAGGCGTCGTTTGCAAAGGCTTTATGGAAGAGGAATTCCTAGGACAAACTATCTGCCGTAGGGTACCATGTAGGAGGGGTTCTGGCGCATTGTCAGGCGAGGGATTAGGGTAAAACGTGTCTATTTTCCAAAAGGTACTGGTACTTTGAAACTAACAGGCTTCGCTCTAAGACTATAAGCTTTTGAGCCCTGTTCAAACGCATAATTCATATTTTTCTGCACTCTCGCACGGATCAATCTTAGTTTGTCTTCAGCATCTACTCTTAGAGGTTCATTAGGAGTTCCAAGGTTCCTAAGGATGTGATAAGTACTCGCATGATCAATCATCTGCTGACCGAAAAGTATCCGGTAGGATGAGAAGCCGGTTGCTTGTGGATTGAGCTCCTGAGGGAGCTAGCTATGTATCTGAGCTTCTCATCCCACTTAGTGTCACCCTTCTGGATGTATGCCCTAATCCGTATTCCTGTTCACTCGCTCTGAGGCGTTTGCTTGCGGCGAGTAGACTGCCGTTCGCAAGTGTTTGACACCATACCTATCCAGTAATTTGGCGAACTGAGCCGAGCAAAACTGGACTCCATTGTCAGAGACTATCGTCTCCGGAACTCCGAGCACATGAAATATTTCTGTCTCGATGAATTGACATACATTAAGAATAGATGCCTTTCTCATTGGTTTGAGAATCGGGAATTTAGAAAAGTGGTCAAGAATTAGTAGTATGCAGACATTTCCTTTCGCTGACCTGGGATATGGACTTAGAAAGTCGACGTACAGCTTTTGCCATGGTCTTCTGTCATAGACTGAACTCCCATAGGTGGCCTAAAAGAGGGCTTCTTCTTCCTGAATCGGATCGCCTGTTCTCGGAACAGTCCGAATATAGACAAAGCCATCCCTGACACAGGAGTTGATTTAACTTTCTGACTCAACTCCTCAAATTCCAACGAGTTGAAATATGGGGAGCTAAGTTCAACTTCCGGACCAGGATCTTCAGATGGTGAGAAGGTGTCACAGTGGATTCGTGACAGAGCATCCGGGCCGACGCTCAAGCTTCCTCTATATTAAACGGCATAAGTTCTATGAAGGGCCGAAACTTCTGTACACTTAAGATCGCTGCTTAGCATTCCTGCTCTGTGACTGTGTAATTTCGCTGTGCTGAATTCAACTTTTTGGAGAAGAGCAGAGGTAAGTTTCTGTTTTAACAATTCCAGAGACGCCTGGGCTTCAGTGTCTATTGGAACTGACTGGGATTTTTCAGAGTGTCTCTAATGGAGGCAGTTAGATCAGCATAGTTCGGAATGAATCGTTGATACCATCCCCCCATACCTAGTAGGCGTCGGGCCTGCCCAACAGTTTTAGGCGACGGATAGTTTTGTGTTTATAAAAATATATTTATTTCATTTTTACTAAATTATTCTCAACAAATATCATTATGGTCTTTACAGCTACCAAGACGTCTATAGACGTCTTTTGTGTATCAGTGAAATCGAAGCAATTAAAAACAAATGACGGCTATAGACGTCCAACATTTTTTAGGAATATTTGGTGGAAAAAACATTAATTTTATTCTATAAGTATGATATCTTGATCGAACTCCCCAAGAACCAACTAATTAACAAAAAAAACAAAAAGTCGTTTTTGTCGTCCATCACCGATTTCAAAGTGAGCGTCAACGTGTTAAGTTGTGTAAGTGAAAGCGGCAGCAGCTCCAACTATAAAAGAAAGCAAAATGTGCTATATGCAGAACGAAATGAAACTTTTAAAAGAAATTTTGAAACATAAAAGGAAAATAGAATTTCAAGATTCCACCAAATAAGTTGTGTCCTTTGATTAATTAGTGTTAAGGCACTTTCATTGGAACAAAAATCTTGTTTTAAAGTGGAATAAATTGAGTTTTTCGGTTTACATTTTTCTGTTCTTGTTTTTGATGTGAAAGTGCCTTTAGTATCGTTACGTGCAATAGAAAGAGACAACTGGTGACATCTACTGGCAATAAACAGCTTCAGGTTCGGAGAGTAAATGACTTCAGGTTCGGAGAATCGATTATGAAATCTACAGAAAAGTTCAGGAATAGAACAAATAGAATAGTCTAGAAGCTTTTGGAATAGAACACTCCAGAATAATCCGGAGAGTTTCTAGGGTATAAATATAACAGTTGTCATCGCCAAAGAAAGAGTCTCGTTTTAGACGTTGCAGTGTTAGCAAGCGAAAGTAATAAAGAAGAGAAAGAGTGTAATTAGATTGCGATAATTGAAAGTACAGTGTTAGCGATAATTAGAGTTGAGTTGATTAAATGAATGTTTGTGAACTTTATATGATTTAAGTGTAATAAAGAACTTATATATTAATTATTTAATATTGTTTTAAATAACGAACCAAAGGCCACGCTCGCAACAGTATGTTAAAAACAAGTTGAAAATAGTTTGCTTTATTTTTTAAAGAAGTTCTTGAATTAAATTATTTATTTTGAAATAACTCTTCACAAAGGCGTTTCCTTTTACGTTCCGTCCTTTGGTTTAAGGGCCATATTCACCAAGCAAAATTAAAAAAATTGAATTAAAGCTATTCACCAACCACACTTACCGAGTCGATTTAATGAAAATTTAATTTTAATTTAATTTTAAGTGAGGTCTTACCCTCTTAAATAAATTTTATTTCGATATCAGCTGATTGAAGTGTCAGGCAGTCAAATGTCATATTTTTAATAGCGCAGTTATAAGTTTGAAGAAGCAATTGCTTAATTGAACATGCAACATTATTGTTGTGGCACGTCTAAGCCAAGGGAAGGAATTTCCTTCCTTCCCTAAAAAGTTCTCGTCTAGGTTGGGTTTAACGCTCGCTATAAACGTAGCCAAGAAAATCTACAGCTGGAATCTGAACGTGTACAAATAAACGCTGTGTGGGGGTGGGTGCTGTCATCAATTCGGCACCACGGCTGACCTGACGGTACTTTGCATTTGGCAAGGTAGACTGTCTTGTCTTGTTTAGTTATTTTGATAAAGGAAAGGTCTACACAAAGTTCATAACAAAATTTTATGGAACAAAAATTATATATAACTTGCATATAATAAATACTCCGGCTAGTATAAAAGAGATCATTTTTTGAAATCAATTATTTTTTACGATAACCGGGAAGTAAAAACGGGCTTATAACTTTATGTGCGCGTTAGTTCCAGCTGGAGTTGATAGAGAGAAAAAAGTTACAAATCTTTTTCGAGCATATCCATTTAAGGTGTTCCGACCACGGAGAAGAAAATATTGGAAAATGACGAATTCAGGACGAAATCGAATCGAAGTAAGTTTGATTATTAATTTCTGCTATAATAAAATCAAAATTTTCTCTTTAAATTAAAGTGAAGATATGTATGTTTGAGTCATTTTAACCACGGGTCTACACAGGTTTTGTCTGCTGGCAAGAGGGCGATTACAAATGTCACCCTGATATTGGATTAAAACTAAACTAAAACTAGAAAATTTAATTAATGGTAACCCCAAGCATAGAGCTTAAACGTACATACGGCGGGCACCTACGAAAGTAATTTTTAGATATATATTTTATAGCATTTATACATTAGCAAACCAACAAAGAAATTATAGAGATATGTAGATACATGTCATTTATAGCGAAAGGAAGGATTAAATCTTAGATTATATAGCGAAAAGGGTAGGCAAAACCTTGGAGAATACTTCCCAAACCATGAAACAATAAATCTATGTCTGTGTTGTGATTCCGTTCTTTAAAATGTTCTATATTGGTACTTATGGAAAAGTGCCAAACATTGACTTTATATATGCTATAGAGCCTAAACTACATCCATACAGGAAAATAGTCTTCTAGTAATTTACAGCTTGGTTCCTTACTTTCACAAAAGCTACACTTACTATATACTTTACTTAACAAAATAATAAAATAGTTTTGATTGCAAAGAAACCTTACCATTTTATGTTCAATAACTTGCTGAGTATTAATTGCCTGTGAGTATGTGCAGCCGAAGTTCGAATCTGTAGGCAGCTAGATCACTGACATGTATAACATAGCCTGCCTGATTTTCTATTACGTATGGGTCAACTTTTGATTGCAGGGATGTGACAATTATCTTAATTTCAAGTTTTACTTTCGCTTTAATATTCATATTAAAAGTTCAACAAATCTCTATTCTTGGAAGTTTATCTCCTACAACATCAAATATTTTTAAAGAAATAAATTTAAGCAAATTTTGTCTGCCTGCCCCTAAAGGCCTAAGCACAATTGCGACGGTACAGCGGAAAACGGCAGACAGCAGTGGAAAATTTGGTTGTCAAAACAGGCCATCGAAAGTTTGGGAACACAATTGCAACGATAGGCGGTGAGCAACGATTGTGAAAGAAGAAGAGACTGAAATTTCATTTATTAAATGTGTCGATCGTATTAAAAGGAGATTTTTGATAAGAATATTTTATATTATATTGAAATAAATGCAATGGACCAAAGTGTGGAAAGTAAAAACTCAAAATGCAGAAATTAACTAAATTCAACGTTTGTAATATTTAATTTTATTTATTTATTTCGAAAAGTTAAGAAGATATTACACAGACAGAATCCAATAACGCAATACCTTAGAATAGTTAATACAGTAAATCATAATAATAAAAAATAAAAATAAAAAGAAGAAAAATAGTAAATTAATCTAAGACTACAAAATCAAGAACCAAAGCCAAAAAAAAAATATATAATAAACAAAAATTAAAATTAAAGTGAAATAAAATAAACTAGAATTGTAAAACTAAAAAGGGAAAATACAAAATATTACAAAAATTCATATGAAAATAAACTATATACAAAAAGAGAAATAAATGTAGAAAAAAAAGCAATGATAAACTAAAATTTTAAAACTACTAAAAATCCATATAATACAAATTATAGAAGGAAATGAAAATAGAAATTTAAAGCAAAGCAAAGAAAGCCAAAGGAAAACGACAAATATTAATTTGAAGAACCAGTAATATGCTAAGAAACTGGAAACTGTTTTATCTCCGTTATGACTGATCTTTTAAATGTCAGAAGGTCAGAACAAAAAACATCAGTATTGCTAAAATTAGAATTAAAAATTTTCTGCATTCTTACCAAAGGTGACTTAATTCGGAGGTTGGTTCTACAGAAGAGGATTCTAAACGGAACATGGAGTCTTGAGTATCTCGTTGGGATATTTATACAGACCTTGAAAAGTAAATCGGGACAAAGCACGTAGCCATTTAGAAGTTTATACAAAAATAAGCAGTCTAGATACATGCGACGGTGTTCTAAAGATAGGAGATCAAAAAGAGATAATCTCTGAGTATACTCCATCTCGTTGATGTTTAATTTAAACAACAGGATCCTGGTAAACTTTCTCTGGACAGATATAGAAGGGGCTCCAAATTTGACATTCAAGAGTGCTTCTCACCAATGAAGTAAAAAGACATTATAAGATAGCAGCACTGCCTTTGAAGGATCTACACACGCGAAAAATGAAGCCCAGCATGCGATAAGTTTTATTAGTAATAAGGTTTACATGGGAAGCGAAAAGTAGTTTGTGATCAAATGTAACCCCTAAACCCTTTATTTCATTTACACGTGAAATCGAGATATTATTAATTTTGTAATTGAAGTAGATTGTATCACGCTTTCCAGAAAACGTTATAGTTTTGCATTTATCGATATTGAGGTCAAGATAATTTTCTCTACACCAATCTTCAAGCTTAAAAATATCATCTTGAAGACATCTACAATCGTTTGCATCATAAATTACCCTACAAAATTTTGCGTCGTCAGCATAAAGCAAAGAAGGCGATGTAATATCTATTGGTAAGTCATTTATATAAATTAGGAATATGAAAGGTCCGAGTATTGTACCCTGAGGGACGCCCGATGTTTGTTCGAAGGGGTCTGATTGGGAGCCATTGAAAACCACTACACTGTTTCTCTCTCCTAGATAGGACAGAAACCATAGAACAGTGCCGATGTTGAAACCAATTTTCAGCATCTTTAAAAGACATTGCTGGTGACCAATCCTATCAAACGCCTTCGAAAAATCAGTGTGTATGGAGTCCACTTGCTTGCTTTCATCAAGAGCAGAGGCGATGATGTCGGTAAACAGGGTTAAGTTAGTAATTGTAGAACGTCCAGGAAGGAAACCATGTTGCTGATCACATATATAAGGGAAAGTTTGATGAAATAGTTGATTGTAGACAAGTCTTTCAAAGATTAAAGCCAATGCATTTGAAATAGATATAGGACGATAATTTGTAACTAATCTCGGATCACCTGATTTAAAAATTGGAGTAACAAATCCGCGTTTTAGCTCTAACGGAAATATTTTATGTGTGATGGATAGATTAAATAGAGTACTTAGAGGATTTGCTAAGCTATTAGAGCATCTCTTGTATACAATGTTTGGAATTCCATCAGGGCCTGGATTTTTATCACAATTTAGTTTATCTAGTACATCATGCACTTCTTCAGATGAGATAAAGTTTACACTAATATTAGGTGAGTTATTGTAATTTTGAATGGATACCAAATCGAAGTTAGATTCCTTCTCAGAAAAAACCGACATGAAGTATTCGGTAAATAATTTACTAATATGTTTAGGAGAAGATGAGGTGACATCGTTATATACCATCTCTTTTGAGACCGTATGCGAGCTCTTGAAATTTTTGTTAAAGGCCCAGAAGGCTTTAGGGGTTTCTTGTAACGAAAATTCAGTCGAGTCCACATACCTATTGATGAGATTAATGTTTTAGATAATTTTCTAAGATAAGAAAAAGTTTTCTAGATTTCCGGATGGGTATTAACTCTATATAACCGACGATATTTTTCTTTCATATTTAAAACTTTAATAAGTTGATGACTATACCAGGATGGGAAACGTTTGTTTTTCTTTTTTGTTACTGGTACATGATCACTAATACCTAAATTTAGTATTTCGTAAAATCTCTCGAAAGAAAGCGAAACATCAGATGTAAAGACTGAGGAGAAATCAATACCATTGAGGTAATTATTTAGACTAGTATAATCACCTAAAAAGAAATTTCTCTGCTTAGTAAATTCATTTCGAGCAGACTTAGATAATGAAACACTTATGATTATATCTAAAGGTGTATGATGGGGGTCAATTTTAGAAAGTGGACATTCAGATGTTACAACGCTAATATTACTCTGAGGAAGATCTGACCATACCAAATCAAGAATCCTATCGTTGAAATTTGTGACGTTATTGTATTGGTTAAGATTACACAAGGTCATGTTGTTAATCACAGATTGATCAGATTGACTAAAAACACCGGAAGGCGTCATACAACTATTGACTTGGTCGAAGCGCCATAAAAGGTATGGTAGATTGAAGTCACCCACAAACAATATGTGAGGCTTCCCAGGAAATCGCAAAAAACTTTCGCTAATTCTTGAAAAAAGAGAATCGTAAATTTCATAAGTGCTACTTGGAGGTATATATACACACCACACATACAAAGTAAAGTTTGTTTCTTTAATGGAAACCCACAGAATTTTGTCCGAATTGTCATGAGAAACTAAACATGATGAGGTAAAGGACTTTTTGACTGCAATAAGACAACCACCACCGTCTTTCATACCAGAGAGCTCCAAGTTTCGGTCCCTTCTATATACCGCATATTTGATTATCAAAAATTTCATTGCTGAAGATATTTGGTTGTAAAAAAGTTTCTGTGAGACATACAATATCGTAATTATTAGATAACAATGATAATTAAACATCTGAAGTCTTTGTTCTTAGCCCCCTGACATTTTGATAGTAAATATTAAGACTCATAGCCAAATGATGACTTAAGTTTTTTTAATAAGGAGATCTAGACAATTTCCAGTTTTTATGGTAATAGGACTGCTATCCATCCAAACCACGTCTTTTTTGTCCACTTGTCTTGCCTGTCTTGCAAATCATAAATTATTCTATGATTTCGTACATCCTCAATAAATTTTTCTTCAAAGCTCATCATTTGAAATTTACCGCGGCGTGCTACAGGGCAACTTCGTCGCCCGCTTACCGTCGTTCGTCGTAATTTGGTGCATTCGGATAAGACGCTGTGCTTTTAGAAGGTTGACAGCGGAATTTCGTCGTCGTTTTCCGTCTGCCGTCGCAATTGTGCTTAGGCCTTAAAAGTAGCTATGGGGAACGGAGAAAGAATTACAAATACTGTATTACCATATACATATTTCTATTCTTTATATTCATTTGAAAAACCACTGAACT
Organism: Dioctria linearis; assembly: GCA_963930735.1. Taxonomy (NCBI): domain Eukaryota; kingdom Metazoa; phylum Arthropoda; class Insecta; order Diptera; family Asilidae; genus Dioctria; species Dioctria linearis. The sequence continues at coordinate 233,045,942 of OZ005740.1, read as the reverse complement.
GAAACTGGAATGTGGTGGATTTTGTATAGAACATTATTATTTGCAGTTCAGCGGAAAAAAAGTAGTTAAACCAAAAAGAGGCAACTATAGAAAAGTGATCCCATAATAATGTCAAATAATGTAAGCAATTTTAGTAGTGTCAGCAGTCCATTATATATATATGTCAGTGAGCTACATTCGATGTTATCGGCCCACGGCATGCCATGATGGAACAGTGGCATATGCAATAATTACTCAGCTGAGAATTTTTGTTTGAGGAATCGTAGTCATTTTGTTCAGATAATTTTTTTTAAATAATTCTGTTAGGAAAGGTAAACAAATTTTATTTCGGTTCGGAAGATAAGAAAGCGAGCTTAAGATTATCAGAGCACCTTTTTTCTGTATGAATAGTAGTTTAGGACGGAGGAGCCATTCAAATCAAACCTTTGTCAGTTTGTTCTCTAAAATGTTCTATATTGATACTTATGGAAAAATACCAAACATTGACTTTATATATGCTATAAAGCCTAAACTACTATCCATACAGGAAAATAGTCTTCTAGTAATTTACTGCTTGGTTCCTACCTTCCCAAAGGCTAGACTTACTATTTAGATTTCTTAACAAAATAATAAAATTGCTTTGATTACAAAGTAACCTTACCATTTTACGCCCACTAAATCTCAGCTGAGTAATAATTGCATGTGTGCGTGCAGCCGGAGTTATTCGATATCATCAGCCCACCATGCCATGACGGCACAGCGACATACAATGATTACTCAGCTGAGAGTTTATGTTTGAAGAATCGTAGTCATTTGGTTAAGATGAATTTTTTAAATAATTTTGTTAGGAAAGGTATAACATTTTTATTTAGGAAGATAAGAAAGCAAGCTTAAGATTATCGAAACACAATTTTTCTGTATGAATAGTAGTTTAGGGCGAAGGAGCTACTCAAATCAAACTTTTGACAGTTTTACATAAGAACACTGCAATTATTTTAGAATGTTAGGACTCCGTTGGGGCTCTCATGTGATAGTGAGGGAGTGTGCTTCATAGCTTGTGAAGTATTCTCGAGGGTTTTGGCTATGAGGTAGAAAATCTTGAGCATTTTTATTCATGTAGTAGAATCGCATCGATGTGTTTGTTTAGTCATGGAAGTCGTAGTCGTAAGCTACGATAATTTCTGAGCGGGCACATAATTTAGTGGTTGAAACTTTATCAAGTACTGAACAACTTTTATAATTTTCTGTCACCATGATTCGAATCATTTTTCATTTTATATTTTTTTTTATAACTTTACATTTTTAAGAATTTTCCTACTGCCCCATTTATTTTGCGATAATATTTCTTGGCGTTGCCTTTGTATGGCTCATATCATATATGTAAACACCCGATGATTATTCAATTGTAAGCAAACAAACCGGCATTGGAAAATGTTACATTTTTTTACCACAGCTGTTTTCTTTTAAAGCTATTTCGCTTATATTTTATTTAAAAAACTATAATTTATTATTGAAACTATATTAAACTCATATGAAAAACGACTTCCTAGGGCAATAGCTCCGGTTGTTTCTCTTGCACGAAACAATATTTCACTATTACAAAAGTAGGTTTATTTAATTTACTTGGGGTTTTGTGTACTCATCGAACAAGTTTTTAAAACACCAGATAAACCTAGTGTAATAACATTTCTCTGACAGTTCTCCTGAGTATAATTAATTGTAAAAAGTTATTTATAAAATGGATGAAAACAAATAAAATGTGCTCCAGCTATTTTTCTTCTTCTAATTTTTGCTAATTTTTTTCATCGAACAAACCTAGTATAAATTACTTTTAGTCACGTTTTCACTTACAAAATGACTAAAACAATACCGGAGAAATGTCGAACTGACAAAAACTAAACACCCAGCACTCTTGTCATTTCCTTCCTGTGTCCACAAAGAAAAATGCTTATCGCACGTACACTAATGTTAAACAGCATAGCCTATCCTTTTTGTTATACATATAATCTAAGGATTAAATTTACGAGTTGGCAAATTCTGTCAAGGTAGTTCATTTGTCGTTACACGTCGCCAACATGTTACGGTTCTCACTTTGAGATAAAGACGTTTGTAGCACTTTGTGTTCAAGTTCCAAAGAATTCTTGTTCCCGATAACAATTTATTAATTTAATAATGTTGCACTTTTTTAGTTTAGAATCTGCCATTTTCTTTTAACATGTAATTTTCTGCCGACAAAAAATTTGCTCTACTGTTAACATATCTGGGGCCTTATTCTTGAATAACGAAGGAAGATTGCATATATGGGGTTCGACCATTCGTTATATAACGAACTCGTAAAAACTATTCCTAATCCAAGAATAGACCCCCGGCTTGCCAGAACTGCCTTGACGAAGAAACCGGCAGCGACAAAGTGGTCCACACTGGACGTTGGCAAATAGTGTTACTGTTAAGACATAAAAAAATCCTGTGTAGACCCGGTGTAATGGTCGAAAATATCAAAATACACTAGCTTGAACTACACATGCTCATAAATTTCAATGGCATAACAAATCGTTGGTAAATTCAGGAACCGAAAATAGTACATAGCAAATACAATTGTATATATCACTGTTATTGAAATATAGTTAACTGTTTGCACTAACCAAGTAAATAGCGAAATCATTTAGCAGAACATTTTTCTTTTTTTCTTCTGGTCCCCAAATTTTCTATTTTTTTCTTTTTAGTAGTTTCTTTCAGTGTAGGATTGAAGTAGGGAATAATTTTTTTTTTATTTTGGGAAAGAATCAAATGTGCAGAAGAATGTCAGTCTTTAAGTGGTTATCAAGTGCGGTTGCTACTACGCGAATTAATTCTAAGAGCCACACCGGACGTGACGCGCTAAAATAAGTGGTGCGCGGCGATTTTGGAGATTACTCGAAAATACAATTTTGACGCTGCCGGCAAGAATTCTTATTCATTCTCAATAAGTCCATGAAACTCGTTAAATTCGGAGCTATTTGCATTAAGTATTCGTAGAATCGATCCTCACCACTTTTCTTTGCTTTTCACCAGAGCTATACTAATAACAACTACTTTATCGAAACTAGACTGCATTTGGAAAAAATCCGGCGCTCCCGGTGTGAACATTCTATTTTGTATTTTGCCGCAGATCGCCCCGCGGCTCCCGGTGTGACTACGACTTTATACGTAGGGTTCAACCATAGTTCAACCCGGATTCAACGTTGATACACGGTTCGAGTTGAAAAGGGGTTGATTTGTACTATGTTTCCATGAGCCCGAATTTACTTACCGTTAAGCTTTGCTGGCTGAGTTAACTCGATGCTGTTTTCATGGACGGCCTCTGAGTTGAGTTGGAAAATTATAAAAGTAGTACAATTTGTTGCCAAAGCGGAGTACTTTCGGAAAATATGGAGCACACGAGTAACGAAATTAAATGAATTCAAATGGGGTGTCCAGAAATCATTTGGAAGTGAATAAAATCCATTTTCATTAGATTTTTAAATAAATCTTTTTATGTCTACTACCAACTGCTTGGGTATCAGCACAGTTCCCTTGCTGTCCTGATGAGATCGCCCTGTGCTCCTGATCGAAATACATAATATACTTTCAAAGTTTCTTAATAAAATTGTGATTTTCCTCTTTAAGCCAGTAAACTAACAAAGACAGTATCTCGGTACATCATGTTATAAATCAATTATAGTTTTGCAGCGCTTTTTCCCACTTTCGAGATTGCAACATCGTTGCTATGATAAGTTATTTTAAATTATTCAAATATTCTAAAAATAATGTCAAAGGTCCCGAAAGGCAAACATCCCCAAGGCAAATTAAAATGTAGCACAATAAGAGGACCTGATATCTTAAAGCTTTCACAAAGCTTCTATGAATCGCGTAATAAAGTCGCACAAGACTCCTTTTTATTAACTTCATAAAAAAAAACCTAGTCGAACCGCTACCGAACGGCGTAAATTAACAAATGTGTCGAAAGTGCCAAAAAGAAATTGTGGAGCCTGAACTTAAAGTAATAATAATGCAATAACTCTAAAACATATTTTACAAAATCTTCTGTTGTTTCTTTTTTCTACCCTTTTATAAGTCTCCGTCTATACAGAGAAAACTTTCTTACCACGTTAGTTTATTCCACAGAATCTCCACGTGTGGTTTCTTGACGTGTCCTGTCCTTGATCTTCGGACACATTTGTCATATTCATATTGCTGGTATTATAACCACCACATTTAGAAAGTTTAATAAGGTACCTGCAATATTGTCAGGAATTGACTTTAGTATTTTACCAATTGTACATACATACATTTTAGATGCTTTGACACTTACCTTTCTATTAACGAAAGAGATTTTGATCATATTAGATTTTCACTCTGCACTTCACAGCTTCGTATGAATTTCTGTTTTCACGGCAAATTTGGAATAGTTAGTACACTATATGCCACAAAGAAGTTGAGGTTAATATAAATAATGGTCGTCATTCCATAGGAAATTGATCAAAATTCGCACTTTCCCAACCCGACCATCACCAATCTTGTTATACGTTTGCTAAGAGTTAAGTAATTATGATGAGATTCGAATACAACTATTTTTTGTGCTGCACTGCATGCTGCTTGAATTAAAGAACATTGAAATCCTTGAAACTGCCTGCTTTTAGGTCTGCTATATATCACAACGATAATACCTTTAGGTTATTTTAAAGAGAAAAGTACAATCCTTGAATGAAAATTTTTAAATGAAATTCCCTTTTAGAAAAGGAAAAAATTAAGGATAATAAATATGTATATCTTATATGCTTGAATATATCAAAATGCATTCCCTTAATTTTTCCTTGTTTTATTTTTTAAAAAAATGTTGTTAGTAAATAATTAAATTTTCAACGTGTTGGGGGACGAGAATTTTATTTTCAAATGAGATCTGGGTTTTCGTCTTATCCTTGATCATCCCATAAAACTTTTTCACCAAGGACATAATTTTTTTTTTCTTAAATGTGACTCAAAAGAAACAAAAAAATCTCGTTCCCAAACCCATTTAGATCCAAATTTGAAAATCTTACTATTTACTAACAACAGTATGAGCATTAATTTAAAAGAGATGGTGTAAGCTGTAAATTCCTTGAGTTTCGTATTTTGCAAATTGGTAACTATTGCCAAGTTTTTTCTTTTGTGTCATGATTCACAAATTCCAACGTTATTACAACACCTGAATTCAAGAAGTAAACAACAAATGATATAGTTAAATAAAATCAGTAAATGCGCTCGCCGAATCATTAATAAAAACGCAACCTTCCATGAAAACTTTACTGTTAATTTGATTTAAGTGCGAACGACATACGACACTGACTTTCTAAACTAAAGGCAAACAAAACTTTTTTGAGGAGGAAAATGAGGAAAAGAATAAAATAAATAAAGCCAACGGGAAGGAAAAGGAAAGGATTTTTTGCTAAAAACAAATATAGGAGTTTTTAGTATAAAGAAATGAAAAAACGGAGTACTTTTATAAAAGGAGTAGTACCGGAGTACGCTATTAGCTTTCGGAGTACAAATACTCCGATCGGAGTACAAACGACAGCACTGCACCTGATATATTTCGTACAAAGTAGCCCGATTTGTGTCGGTGAAGCATGTCTGTTCACGTACTCTCAGATTTAAGTGAATGCATTATATCACTTTCACCTAAAAGCACCCAAACGTACTTAAAAAATAGGAGAAAATAGGTCTGTCTGGTAACTTTAGAGTAAAAATCAAGTAAAAACTTTTCTGCGGAGGGGATAACTCAACAAAAGTTAGCACACACTTCTCGAGTAAATTTTGTTGAGCTTGCCGTGTGTCAAACATTTTTACTGCTACGTTTCTGTCTGATACAGAAAACAATTAATTAATTTGAAATACGTTTTAAAAACTCACCATCTTTAATATATTTTTTTAAATCTCAACTCTTCTTCTTCGTCTATTGGTTATGATCCGGAACTGTGGGCTCGACGCGCGGGCTGGAGTTCCTTCCTTAGAATACAGGGTCAATAGAGCGGGAGGTGATAGTACTCACCTAGACGAACCAAAAATTGTATGGCAGGGGGGCCATATCAACCATTTAGGAGTTACAGGGTGATTAAGAATAAAAGCTAGTTTTTCACAAAACACCGTGTATCTTAAAAACTACAGGGCGTACGGCCGCAGATAAGAGCTCATTGTATGCAGAACTTAATGGCCTTTCCAACGACTGATCAACCAGCACCACACCCATCTCCCATCATGAATTATGGTTGTCTAAACTAAAAATTTCGGATTTTATTACCTTTTTTTTTAATTTAACCTCTATTTTTGAAAAAAAAAAACGGTCGTTAACATAACTTTTTTTTATAAAAACTGTAAACTGTAGACTTTCCTCTTTAATTTGACCTATTACAAAAAGGAGGAATCTACCAAAAGTATAAGTAAAAGAATAATACTATAGCCTAATAGATTACCTATAGTTGAGACGAAATTCAACAAAATACAAAATTTAGCTCACTATGTTCAATATAATATTGCTATAGACTAGTATGCTACATATAGTCGAGAAAAATTATGAAGAAAACGTTAACATAACAGGACGACACGGATGATTTCTTGTTGATCACAACCTAATTCAACATATAAATTAGTATGTCAAAATGAAAAATTTAATTCGTGTTCACTTCCTTCCTCCAGGTTGTCATAGAGATAATGATTGGAAAATACTAATTATGCTATTTATTGCAAACATCTGGATGAATAAAGGTTTCATTTCGTTTGTTGTTTTGTGTGTCCACAACCTTGGAGAACTAACTGAATATTACCTTAAGCCTATTATAGTATGTATATCTTAAGCCTAACTAAATATATATTGAAAAGAATACAAATAAATGTTCGTGCATTTAAAAAAAAATTTCAATTCAGAAATAGTTACTGTACTCACGTTTGCTATCCGCCGTGGTGAAGCGCTTCATCAGACGTATGCTGTAAGGGAAGTAATTAAAAAAGGTCCTGGGCTAAATGTTCACACAATTAAAATTCAGAATATTCTGACGTAACATGACCTATGACGAGATAAATTAGAAGAAACAAATTTCAAGTTCTCTTAAACAATAACATTTTCTCCCCTTTTGTGTCAGCAATGATGAAATTCACGAACTGGATGGTGATGGTTCGGTTTAAGACTCGCTGGACAACTCGTTTTGGCCGCTATTTTACTAAAGGAACCTTTTATTTTTCCCATGGATAAATGGACGGGTCTTCACTGTGTATAGGTGGATCCGTATCTTGTTGTCGTAGTTTTCTGTACTGAAGGAATGTTTTTTTTTTTTTGTCTTTGCCATGAAGAGGACATCTTCACCCCGATTTGAGATGGGATCGTAAGTTGGCACCCCTGGTATTCTTTTGCGAATTTTGTTAGTCCTTTTGAGGGACAAATCTATACAGCCCACATCGAACACAACGTTATTTCCTATGGAAAATTCTTATGGGTTGCTTTTATTATCGTCTTGGAAAGCTTTCTTTACTTTCAACGTAGGATTAAACCTCCTGAAGGCTTTGGTGGACGGACGAAGTTGTCGTTTAAATCTTTTTCGATTTTTCTCTCTTTCGCTTATCCACGTACTTTTACTACTAGCCGGAATTTTAGGTTCGCGCAAACAATATTTTGGAATCGGAAGTACTGATCAATGCAAGTACACACAAATATCGACTACTTAATTGTCGCTACTTTATGAACTTCGGTACATTTGGAATCCCCGAAAATGCAGTGCATTTGGGTGCTTACACACATTGATAGTTGTCAGCTGCCCTTAAAAGTTGAGTCCAAATTAGATTTCGAATCCAGTGAGGGACTATAATTCCGCTGCCGATGTTACAAAAAAATTCCGATTTTTCTTCACGGTAGGACTTACTCGCGTGATTCACTTGAACAACAAGACAGATGTCTACATTCTTCTTCTTATTTTCTTTTCGGGTGCGTTCAGCGCGTATGGCTCTCCATCCATATAGGACACAGTCCGCACACACCTCATGCTGCTACGGGTCGCGTAGACGTGTACCTAGCTCAGTGTGCAATACGCTACGACCATAACATAATTTATTATTAGTTTATTTAACATATCGACATGAGTCACTTTTAAATATCTTATCATAGCTACAAATTAATATGCTAGCTTAAATTTCATTCAAGAGGAATTATTTCGGCAGCAAACAAAGTGTCTAAACTCCCCAGTAAAAAATATCACGTGGAATGCGTGGCACGTAACTCAAGTTGAAAATGGGTGGAATTACGTATATCGATATCCTAGGGGTGTCGTAAGTTGACGTGATTATTTACGTAAAATTCACGAAGAATTGGATTTCATGTGGAATTTAAGGTAACATGCATTTTAGGTGTTGATTTCAAAATAAAAATCTCTTATATTACAGCCAAATTGCACCTAATAAATCTAAACTGACTTATGTCGATTTCAATTTGAGTTCAGTGCAACACCTGTGTCGCACTTTTCTAACAGTGCAGCACTGAAACTGTTCAATAGAACAACTTTTATAGCAGAAGTACAACGCTAGATTTGCACAGAGCTTCCCCTACTTTACGCTGGACTTTTTCTCTGTATTACAAATGCATATTAAAGTTGAATTGTCATCTGCTGTTTCAAAGGGTACTGTCACGATTCTTTGTGAAATTTTGGAATAAAATGAAAGAAACTATTTTATTTGGGTTATTTTTATAAAGTAAGAAGGAATTTTTTTCTATATGTATTTATTACGTTTGACAGCTCCGTGTATATACGTGCGTACACAAAACACGAAATATGACAGAAATATGTTCGATGAGCTTCACTGCTCCACTGTCAGAAAAAGTGCAACACTGATTTGGTCCCATCGAAATCGACATTAATTTCAAGTTTCCTTTTCGCTTTAATATTCATATTAAAAGTTCAACAAATTCAAAATATACATTCGAAATTATTAGTTTTATTGGAAGTTTATCACCCATAACATCAAATATTTCATGTTCGTTTTTTTTTGGTTGACAAAAGTACAAAGAAAGGAAAGCATATATGCCTTTTTCCGCAAAGACGTAACAGTTGTGGAACATTATTCAACTCAAGTGCAACAATATTCACATCAACGGAAACAATTCTAAATTCACTAAGAACAATTTCAAACTCAACTGCAACAATCTTCAAATCAAGTGATGCATTTTTAAATTCAAGACGAACGAAACCCATTTATAACGGAACAGTTTTAAAATCAAAAGTACATAATTTTCCGTACAAAATTTCACGCAATTTATTTCAATTTTACTCATTTTTATCAATTCCTCATAAGAACAGTTTTAAATTTTACAGTACAACTAGGGGGACCCGTTGGCGTTGCCCGGCGAAAATATATATACCTAGTTGGGTGGGGGTAAGGTGGGGTGGTTAGAGATAAATAATATCTAAGCTAATATCTGACTCGATCACGCGATCCGTACTCTAGGGTTTCACTCTGTGTCTGAATGTGTGTGTGTGGGCGTTTATAAGTGTCCGTGCATACATTCATATGTGTGGGAGAGTATAGTTCTCTGTGTCGACGCGTTCTCATGTAGTGGCCAAATATATAGTAAAACACGAAATTTTGGTATGGTAACCATACGAAGGAGTTGCCCGATTGGTCCCATTTTCGAACTGCATTTGCAATTTTTATGAAAACGCCGTGTATAAAATATGAGCTCTCCACCTCGAAGTCTTCTCAGGCAGCTACCAAGTATATAATAAAAAAAAAATTGTATGTCATCACTAAGCCATAGCCCGCCCACACAGGGGAGGATATGGGCATTTTTTACGGGTGAGAAGTATTCGGGAGTAGGAAAAAGTCTGTTCTACCAAGTTTCGATCGGGAGTACGGGCAGCACACCAATACTACAGCAAGCCGGCCATTTTGAAATTGCGAAATTTCATTTTTTTCGGACGGCCGTACAGATGTTTTTTTCGATTTGAGGATAATTTAATACGTGTAGTGAATTTGTGATACAGTTGTTGTTTATGTCAAAAACTGTGACTTAATTGAATACGCATACAATTAATTTCGGCAATCTTATAAGGAACTACGCGAAGCAACATTATTGTTATGGCACGTCTAAGCCAAGGGAAGGAAATTCCTTCCTTCCCTAAAAAGTTCTCGTCTGGGTTGGACCTAAGAAGGTGTAAAACCCGATATGCTAGAGCTAAGGAATTCGGGCCAGGAATTTTTCCACTTATTTCTTAAAGTAAAATTGACATTAGGTCAAGGAATTTTTGACAATTTGGATTTGTCAATTGTGTGATATTTCTGACAATAAAGAAATAATAAAGAAAGTGAAGAAATGGATAATTCCCAATGAAAAATAAAGATACACGTAAAACAATTTTTATTCGTCCATTTGTCATTTTAAAATTGATTCACCTCTTGCAAAATCGCCGTTCCTTCGTTCAATTTTTCAATTATTCCACCAACGTCGAAATTCCTTACAGAAATAAGTATATCGGTACTTATTTCTTCAAGGAATATTGACATAAATAGATTTTTCGACAAGAACGACATCTTTTTGTCAATCGAGAAGTAGAGTTTTTCTGTTCGAATTACTTTTCTCTAGCATACTGCTCCAAGGAATCGGCAAAGAAAAAAATTCCTTGAGCATTCCATGACACTTTTTTTGCATAGTTTTTGTATAGGAACAAAAATTCCTTGGCTCTAGCATACCGGGCTTAACCCAATTTAGTCCATTTTTGAGATTTTATTTACCATTGCTATGAAAACACCACGTAGCTAATTTTTTGTATGGCAATCCTATGAAGGAGTTTCCTGATTGATCCCATTTTTATATCCTACATGAAATCTATAGGGTATGCTAAGTTTATCATTCCGTTTGTAACACCTCGAAATAATAATGTTAGAGCAAAATGGATTGGACACGCACAATATTTTGATTTTTGCATGTCCGTCCATCTGTGCGCACGATAACTCGACAACGCGTTCTCTTATGGTCAGTTTCACAGTCGAGTTTAAACCAAGGTTTAGTTTAAACCATCCTCCAAGTTTAAACGTAGTTTAAACCAAATCGGGTTTCACAGTGCATTCTTTTAGTAACGTTGGTAGTACTGAATAAATTGTGAATTAAATTAGTTATCGCCACCATTGTGAAGATCAGAAATAAAAAATAAAAAATATGTAGTTATATTTGCTAATTTTAAATATGCCAACATTTAAAAAGGATGGTAATTTTAGCATAAGTGAAGTTGACCTTTCCTAGTGCATAAAAAAAAAATATAATAGAGCACAAGAAAACGGACAAGAATAGATTCGAAGACAAAGCGACAAGGTTCTTTACTTAAACTGAACCTAGCATAAAAATCAACGTCGTCCCACTCATTAAAATGATTTCTAATTACTCTCAGTCGACAGAGTTGTAAATTTAACTCAGAAAAATCTTCTTCGTCGCTAGAAATGTATAAATCTAAATTCGTGATGAAATTATTTTCTTCATACAAACAAACAATGCTTCTGTCAAAATAAAATTATCTTGAGTTTAAACCGAGGGATGGCACGGTTTAAACTCTAGTTTAAACCGGGGTTTAAGCCAAACTGTGAAACTCATTCGTCGAGTTTAAACTAAATATTTGGTTTAAACTCAGACTGTGAAACTGGCCATTAGAAAGATTGACATATAATAAGAATGGACTGAGCGTTCTTGCTTCAAATATGGCACAAATATTGAACAGGCTGTGAAAACCCTTTATTTCGTACAATTGCACACCGATTCATAATTTATTATTATTTGTCGATTGGAAACACTACAAATGTTATAAAATAGTATTGCATTAAATTAAAATTATTTAGAAAGTTAAACTTGTTTTAATTAACTCAAAAACTCATTTGTAAAATTACTGAAAAATGTGCTCCTCTGCAGATTTGTTGTCGAATTTCCTTGAGCTTGTAAGAGATAGACGTATAAAAACAATATATTTGTCTGAATTTTTATGTCAATTCCAATGCATTCCAATTAATACAGCCGTACTGTTTCCAAAATTGGTTACAGTTCAGTGTACATTTTGAGCTTGAAAGAGACAAATAGATTTTAGCACAAATTTGTGCAATTTTTGACTATAGGAATTAGATAGGATGGCTCAGTCCATTCTTATTATATGTCAGTGCTTAGAAAGCTGAAATTTTGTACACGGACTTTAAAAAAAAGTAAAATTAAGTTCGAAAATGAGACAAATCGGATAACTCCTTCGTGGGGTTGCCATACAAAAATTTCGTTTTCCACTGCCTGTGAACGCGTCGAGTGCTGAAATTTGGTGCATAGCGTTTTCATAGTACTGGCAATAAAATTTCAAAAATGGACTAAATCGGGCAACTCCTTTTTGGTGTTGCCATATAAAAATTTAAGTTTTTTACGCATACTGTGAAAACTATGATTCCTAGACATTTTTATTGTACTAAAAACTTCTTTAGAATACGATATCATATAAAATTGGTTATAATCATTTCTTCTGTCCGACAAACCGTTATAGAAATGTATGCGAAAAACCACTTCAAAAATCAAACTTGCACAGAAGGGTGACAATACGAAATTTGATAAGGGCATTCATCTTTCTAGGGTATCATAAGAATTGGTATTGGTATTGGACCAATTCTAGCTTTTTTACTTGTTGAACTTAATTTAAATTTTTTTAAGAAAGTTCCGTGTACAAAATTTCAATCTCTCTGCATCGACGCGTGAGGCAGTGCCCAAATATATAGCGAAAACCCAAGGTTTGAATGGCAACACCAACTAGTGGTCCTCCGATTTGGTCTACTTTTATGTCGATTTCTATGGGACCATTTCAGTGTTCCACTTTTTCTGGCAGCGAAAAACTGGGAGCACTGAAGTCCATCGTACATATTTCTGTCATATTCCTTGTATTTGTGGGCGCACGTATTATATACACGGAGATTCGAGATTTGATTTTCGGGAGTATATTTCCGAGAGTTTAGTTTGCGAGAGTATGACTAAAAAGTAGAAAATAAAATATATTAAAAAATCTTTTAAAATAAATAACTTTTGTAAATAAAATGCATAAAATGCACTAAAAAGTAAAAAAAAAATTTTCTTTCTCAGTGATAAACAAGAAAAGTTTAATGCAAAATAATAAATGTTAAAACTCAGATTTCATCTTAAAGGTTGGACATGATCTGCAGTTAGACAATTGTGATAATAGTTTTGAATGCCCAAACTTTTAAGAGCGGTTTTGGAGATTAACGTATACAAAAACAGTGACACGGGATTTTTATATAACTATTAAGATTTTCAGTACAATAAAAACGTCTAGACTGATCGTTTTCACAGTATACGTATAAAAAACATTTTTATATGGCAACACTAAGGAGGGATTGCCAGATTTAGCCTATTTCTGAACTTGTATTTACTATTTCAAGCACCATGTACAAAATTTCAGCTCTTTACGTTGTCGCGTACTCAGGCCGTGTCCAAATATGTATACAGGGTGTTTCCCACTAGGAGATCAACAGACCAGCAGGTGATAGTACTCACCTAGACGAACCAAAAATTGTATGGCGGGGCGGGGAAGCCATATAAACAGTTTAGGATTTACAGGGTGATTAAGAAAAAAAAGCTAGTTTTTCATAAAACTCATTGTATCTTAAAAGCTACAGGGCATACGGTAACAGTTAAAAGCTCATTGTATGCAGAACTTCATGGCCTTTCCAACGACTGCTCAACCAACACATACCCCTCCCCCATCAATGGTTGTCTAAACTAAAACTTTCGGATTTTCTTATCTTTTTTTTTTAATTTAACCTCCATTATTTTTGCAAGAAGGTCGTTAACATAATTTTTTGGTATAAAACCTGTAAACTGTAGACTCTCCTCTTTAAGTTGACCTATTACACCCAATGTGCTATCTGAAGCCCTTTAAGCTCTAAACCTATTCTCAATGATAATTTGTTCCCTTAGCACGTCATTTTAAAAAATATCCTCCAATTTCGGTGTGACCTAAATATGTTATGAGTTAATAACTGTTTAACGGCTACAGTTAACACATAGGGTGTAATAGGGCAACTTACAGATGAGAGTCTACAGTTTATAGTTTTTCTAAAAAAAGGGTTATATCAACTACCTTTTTGCAAAAGTAATAGAAGTTAAATGTAAGGAAATCCTAAAGTTTTAGTTTAGACAACCATAAGTTTTGATGGGAGAGGGGTAAGTGGCGTTTTTTTTTCTTAATCACCTTGTAACTCCTAAACGGTTGATTGCCCCCTCCCCCCGCCATACAATTTTTGGTTCGTCTAGGTGGATGCTATCACCTCCTGGTCTATTGACCTCCTAGTGGGAAACACCCTGTATAGTGAAAAGCGAAATTTTTGTATGTCAGCCCAACGAATCGATTTGTCCCATTTTCGAACTTAAATTTAATTATTTTTTTAAAGCTCTTGCACAGTTTTTCCTATTTAGCCACTTTGTGGCTAGATTTAGCAGCATTTTTTACTTTTAGCTATTGGCCACTTTTTCTTCCCAAAGCTGTTTTTTCATTACAGACATTTTTAAGAATTTTTCCAACTCTCTACCCAGGGCTTACAGTTTAAAAAAAAAATCAAGCAATATATACGGATAACACATTCAAATATTTGTAGGCCGAAGAAAGTAGCGAAAACGTAAACTTCAAACTAGAACGAATCCGAAATCACGCTTTGTTTGATTTTTGTATTGAGGAAAAAATTTCATGCTTACTATATGTAGCAAAAAATGTGTGAAATCGGTATCGTAAAGGCCGTTAAGGCCGCTACACACGCTCAAGCAAATCATACGACTGGGCCATGCATGGTCCAATTGTGTGATTTGCATGAGCGTATGTAGCGCAAGTCGGAGCTTGAGTTGAGACTGAAGTCTGCCATGAATCAAATCTGACGAAACTGTCACGAGTTTTCTATAGAAATGAATTAAAGTTTGAATAAAATTCGTTACGAGGGGAGGTAAAACTTAATATCCGGTTTTGTCTAGTTCAATTCTATAGCAATCTCATAAGTTTTGCTTGTACGCAATACTTTCGGTCGATTTCACTCATGCTCTCTCAACTCAAATTCCGAAACTATCAAATCTTTGCACTTTTTTCACAATTTACTTTTAATATTTTTCAATAGTTTTTATAATGTTTCTTACACCAACCACAATACACTATGAGATACTCAAACGCAATGTCACTTCTGTCTATTTTTACGGCTTTTTCCACAATTTCTTCCGCTATTTTCTTTATTATTCGCTATGCTCTTAAATGACGCGTACAGTCACTTCAATAATAATCGCGCTGTAAACTGTATACATCATCCTTTTACACTTCAAATAACTTCCGCTCGTACAGTAAAATTCCGTGATAATGTGGAATAGTCTACCATCTTCTGTCTTTCCTCCAGCATACAATCTGTAAAGGTTTAAAATTAAGAGTGACATACATCGGCACCTCCGCCACTCTCCTCATGTTCTCTAATTCGTTTCCCTGTTTCCTTCCTGACATGCTGTGCTTCGCATCATAGGGTATTCCCTGAGCTTGGCTTAATATTATTAAAAAACAAAAAGACATTTTTGGAATTAGAGATGAAATACAATTGTACATTTTATAAGATTTTGCTTTTACCTCATTTGAATTTTCATCTAACGGTGATTCGACATGTTCATTCTCTAGCATGGAGAAGCTCTGGGTTCATACTCCAAATACAATTGAACGCATTGACATTTGAAATGTGCAAATTTCAACGCCAACTTGTTGTTATACTATAAATTTATTCGGATTTTTCCTTTTCATCAATTAACATTTCATCAAATTCCATTGGTGCTTTCGATCGAAATACTTGTTTTGAGATGCGGGAGGAGATATAAAATGGTATATACTAATATTTTGTATTTTCTGTACCGTGTGCTGATAGAGCAAAATGGGTTGAACACCCACGCATATTATTAAAAGTTATTTTGATTTTTGCATGTCCGTTCGTACGCCCGTCCGTCCGCCTGTCTGTCCTAACGTAACTCGGAAACGCAAGTACTTAGAGAACTGAAATTTTGTACACGCTTAGCTTTGTGGATGAAATCTACTTAAAAAATGGCTAGAAGTAGCTAAATTTCAAGAATTTGTGGCTAAAAAGTGGCTAAAAAACATTTGTACCACTGACATATATAATATAAACTGCTTAATTTTCTATCTCACGTGGCCACAATTTCTTGTGTCAAAAAGAGTTCTTACGTCGGTGCCAACATTAAAAAAATCATTTTCGGAAAGTTGAAAAAGTGAGCGCGCAGCTCGAAAAATGATTTTAATAAAACCTTTGGAATTTCTTGTGCGTATCTAATAAATATATTATCTCTGGTAAAACAGTTTTTATTAGTAATAAACCCTAAATAAATTTAAAAACGTTTATTTCTACGAACCCACTGATTTATTTGTTGTTTACAGTTCACTCTCAGTAGGTAGGGTAAACGCACCAATTCGCGGCCATTTAAAGAAATTGTTATGGTCGTAGCGGAATGCATATAGCAGAATGCTACACTGAGACGTACTGCAGCATGTATGCCGGCCTGCGGTCAAACCGACAGAAAAAAAAGCATCGAAATTCCGGCAGCAGCAAAGTTGCCGCTTCTACGCTGCGAATAACTATATTGGCGATGATATAAAGACTGTGCAAGATTTTAAGGTACAAATTATTTTGAAGCCAGTTCCTCGAGGTTATTTAAGTGGAAGTGAAACACAGCAAAACAACCATTTCCTTTTGCATATTAAATGCAAAATCTTAAAAATTACCACCACCACCACCACGATCTGCATAATAATCAGCTACCGAATCATCTACCTAAAAATTCAATAAATCCACAAACAACAATATTAAATAAAGGAACAATTTTCGAAGCAGGAACGGGTGGCGGTGGTGCATTAGTTGCACCAAAAATGTTATCCGGAAATAATAAGAAAAGTCAAAATCATCAATATCAGGAACTCCAGCTAATGTCCTGCAGGCTGTAAGATTTTAAATTTATTTCTACCTATATACATATGATAATTTTATCACCAACTCAAGCCTAATAAATTTTAATTATGTAATAATCTTCAAATAGGACATAGAAACTAGGCAATTCTTAGAGCATTTTCTCCGAAAAAGGGAAAATCAAAATTTTTTTTGTAATCCATTTGGTTCCTTTCTTGCCAGTAAAGTATCGCGTAATCATATACACAGTAGAATCGCTTAAGATTTTAATTTAACATTTTAAGTATAAAAAGGGAGAAATATTACAGCAACTAGTAAAGAAATCATAAAATAATTAATTAAATACCGATCTTAGCAAGTACTACTATTGAAATCAGTGGACTATATTCATATTCGGAAAGTGTTTAGTGCAATGGATCAATCATGTTAAAGGTTGTGTTCATGTTAATTTTTAATAGTGGAGAGCATAAATTTTGTCGAAAGTGTTTAATTAAGAGATAATTTTGTTTTAAAATGTTTGGAATTTTATAATTTATTTTAAAATGTTTGGAATTTTAATCAAGTTTATAGCTTTGAAGAGACAACATTTAAATTCTAGGAGAAATTATGCTGAGCATTCCTTTATTAATTTAAGTGGATAGTGGTAGATTCATCGCTTAATAAAAAGTTACCCTACGAGAAAGCCAAAAAGAAAAATACCTAAACAATTCTTGTTGATACATTAAAGTTATGACTGGGCGATATATCGATATATCAGTAGTACTATATAATAGATAGACGGCTTAGTACGTTTCACTCGTATTTTATCGAGCTTTTTATTAAAACAGCACTTATTTTAATTTACATCATTCTGTTATGTCAAACGTAGGGTGTTTAAAGAAATAACTCAACGATTATAGGTAGGGTGTATGCAAATCACTTTCTCTTATCAAATGATTTAGTTAGTATATCTCCGCCTTAGGGATTTTTTCTTTTTGGTTCACCATTCTTTCTTTTGTGAATTTCCTTATTTCAAATATACTTTTAAGATTTTCTTTCATTATTAGAATATACATTCAATTCATAATAATTTCATTGGAATTAACTTTAATTTAACATTTATTTGTTTAGAATAAATCCATGATTGTATATGTATATTTTTTCAAAAATGTCTTGAGCAAGAATTGTGTGCTGAACGCTTTTATTTCTCCTTTCACTTTCCTGGAGCTCTCTCACGTGAAGGTCGTCTAGGTCCACTACGCTCTCTCTTTTCAGGTCTAACAGGGATACTGTTTAATATCGCCCGCAGTATCGTAGGGTGGTTGGGGCAACGGCGATGGAAGGCAGAACATCTGCACCTTCCCACGGGATGTAGGTAAGTGATGTAAGGGTCCCTTCAGGACCGAATGTGTGCCGGCGTTTTTTTTTTATGTAGGCACGAATTTTCTTTGTATGTGGCGGGCGGCAGCGGCAGGTTTACGTGGAACCTCATCACACTCTCTGCCAAAGCCGAGGCGAGGTAGCGTGCCGCCCTGCAGTCAACGCTGTCCGCCGAGTGATATGTCAGCTCATGCTGGCAGTCGGGACTTCACGTCCAAGCCAAATAACTCATCATAGTTCCATAACAAAATGCCATCCTTACAAGAAGGGTTTTTAGTAGAATTTACTTAATGTCGATGCTAACACTTTTGTAGTACAATAGTAAGCTAAATATTTATCTTTTAATTTAAATTAAAAACTCAAAACATTTATCTAGTCTGCAGAATAATTGAAAATATCAATGTATGCTGAAATCACCAGTTTGCGGCCAGTCTAAGCCAGTTTGCGTCCAGGGTAAAAAAAGTTATGAAAACTGCTTTTAGAAGGGGATGTTAAGTAAATGTTGCTTTGAAAAATACGACTTTATTAATTTTTTCGTTATTACAAATTTAAAATCCATTAAAAAATAAAAAGTTCTGATAAAATTCACAGTAATACAGTAACAGCATCTTTTAAGTTTTTTTAAATTAATTATATAACATAATGGAATTCAACTTCAAACTTTTGTCTTAAAACTATATTTTAGTTCAACACACTTAAACACACTTCATAATATTACAGTCTTTGCTTTGTTTTGTACATATCAAACTTATAATATATATGTAAATAGCTACATACTTATTTATTTAAATGAATAAACTATAAAAAAGCAATTGGTTAAACAACTGATAATTAAAATATCCTCAGGAACAATATATACATTTAACAAGAAAAAAAGCTAGAATTGGTCTAAGACCAATTCTTATGATACCCTAGATGAATGTGCGTATTAAATTTCGTATGGTCACCGATCTATTCAAGTTTGATTTTTGAAGTTGTTTTTCGCATATATTTCTAGAAAAAAACCAATTTTATAGGATTTCGTATTCTGAAGAAGTTTTTAGTGCAATAAAAATGTCTTGGACTGATCGTTTTCAAAGTATACGCAAAAAACCTAAATTTTTATATGGCAACACAAAGAAGGAGTTGCCCGATATAGTCCATTTTCAGTAATTTTATTTGCTAGTACAATGAAAACACCATGTACCAAATTTCAGCTGTCTAGGTCGACGCGTTCTCAGGCAGTGTCGAAATATATAGTGGAACACGAAATTTTTGTATGGCAACCCCACGAAGGAATTGCCCGATTTGTCTCATTTTCGAACTTAATTTTTTTTTTTTTAAAGTTTGTGTACAAAATTTCAGCTCTTTAAGTATACGCGTTCTCGAGTTATCTTGCGCACAGACTGACAGACATACAAAAATCAAAATAACTTTTAATATTATGCGTGCATTTTGCTCTACGCTCATTATTTCGAGGTGTTACAAACGGAATGAAAAACTTAGTATACCCTATAGATTTCATCTAGGGTATAAAAATTGAGCCTATTGCTTCATTGTATGAGCTAAAATGGGTACATTTGAGATGAAACCATCGGAGACATTCATCACAGCCAACGTTTTTTAAATTACCGTCCTCGACATCACTGACAAGTTCTTCTGCACAGCATCAAAGTTAAACTAATGACAAGTTAAGAAGCTGTAGAGCAAATTGGAAAATTTCTGGTGTTTTTTAGAATGAAACAGTAATTTCATATACTTTTGTCTTTTGCATTAATGGGGGAAAAGAACTTGGCTATGCACTATTTTAGTGCAACTGAAACAACGAGTTAAAAACAAAAATCGAGGGAACGTATGATTACCCGAACGAAAAAATCTTATTAAATCCATCAAAATCCTTTCAACCTATTCATAATAATGTATATCAGGTCACACTACCTCTCATTTTTAAGAAAAAGATAAATTTCGCTTTGGCCCAGATGCTGAAAGGAGATGTAAAATTACTCTCAAATTCTCATTTTTCCCGAAAATATCAGAAAATCCAGCATGAGTTCTCCCACTTATTCTCTTCATAGCAAAACGAATGTCAACAGAAGCACGTGCTGTTCAAATATCATAGGATTGCAGCAGCAACATGTGTCCAAACCAAAGAATAACTAAATAAAAGAAAGGACACAGAAGAGTGTTCCGATTGTTTTCCATTTAAATGTACACGGCGAGAAAAGGAAGGAAGGAAAAAAAATCAAACCCTCTTTGAACATTTTACGAATAAGACAAAAAATGTGAAAGCGAAGATTACATGGAATGGCAAATGATTTATTTTCGTAAATAAGAGAGAATATGTGGAGTTTTCCCAAATTTTTTCGTAAACAAGAGAGAATGGCCGGAGTTGTCCCAATGTTTTTCGCAGGAATTTTAATGTTTGTTGGTTTAATCCCATGATATTTGAACAGCACGTTTTTCTGTTTACATTCGTTTTGCTATGAAGAGAATAAGTGGGAGAACTCATGCTGGATTCTCTGATATTTTCGGGAAAAATGAGAATTTTATTTGAGAGGAACTTTACATCTCCTTTCAGCATGTGGACCAAAGCGAAATTTATCTTTTTCTTTAAAATGGAAGGTAGTGTGACCTGATGTACATTATTATGAATAGTTTGATAGGATTTTGAGGGATTCAATAAGATTTTGTCGTTCGGGTAATCCTACGTTCTCTCGATTTTTGTTTTTAGCTCGTTGTCTCGGTTGCACTACAATAGTGTATAGCCAAGTTCTTTTCCCCCATTCATGCAAAGGACGAAAGTATATGAAATTACTTGTTTCATTCTAAAAAACGCGAAAAATTTCCTATTCTCTCCGAAATTTTTAGTTTAGACAACCATAATTCATGATTGGAGAGAGGTGTGGAGGTGGTTGAGCAGTCGTTGGAAAGGCCATGAAGTTCTGCATACAATGAGCTCTTAAGTGTGACCGTGCACCCTGGAGTTTATAAGATACAGGGTGTTTTGTGAAAAACTGGCTTTTTTTCTTAATCACCCTGTAACTCCTAAACGCTTGATATGCCTCCCCCCCCTGCCATACAATTTTTGGTTCGTCTAAGTGAGTACTATCACCTCCCGCTCTACTGACCTCCTAGTGGGAAACACCCTGTATAGATATCAGAGTTTAAGCACCCTTTAAAACGTTTACCACATAAAAACATGTAAAACTCAACCAATCTGATGAAATTTTACATCCGAAAATCGAATTAAATAAAAAAATATATTTTCTTGTGTCCAAGAGATTTTAACCGCTTATAAGCTTATAAGAAATTAAACTCATTAAGACATAAATTTTTAAATGTTATTTTTACCTGAATCCTGCGTATGGGCAAGAGAGACTAAGCATGCTAAGCACCAAGGTATATAGGTATTCTATATACATTGGGTAAACACTATCTTTACCCTATTTCTTCCTGCGATGATTGCATCTGCAGCCAACATAAAAACATCAAATGGCATAAGAAGCGATATTTTGTGTTGGTAGCTCCAACCCTGCCATAGCACGAAAGAGAAAACTATAAAACTTGTGCCATTCCTTCCTATAGGAAAATGACAACACGCTCAGTCCATTATTGTTATGTACATATAGGGCAACTGTTTCCACTTGCATAACTCGTCATATATACATTTGTATAACATTTTATCTGGTTCAGCTTATCCTTTACTTCACTTAGTTATCCCAAATTTTGAAGCATTTTTTAATATCCAGTGTGTATTTTCGAAACTTGATCAAACGAAATGTGCGGATACTAGACACCTAGGCAAACAAAAAATTGCATGGCAGGGAGGGGGTCCACATCAACCGTTTGGGAGTTACAGCTAGATTTTCACATAATACCCTGTATCTTAAAAGGTACAGGTCGTACGGTCACAGTTAAAAGCTCAGAGCTTCATGGCCTTTCCAACGACTGCTCAACCAGCTCTATACCACACTCGTCTCAAGAGATATATGGGGTTTAAAATAAAAATTTCGGATTTTCTTACGTTTTTTTTTATATGACCTCTATTATTGTTGCAAAAAGGTCATTAACATACATTTTTTTATAAAAAGTGTAAACTGTAGACTTTCCTCTTTAATTTAACCTATTACGCCCTTTGTGCTAACTGTAGCCCTTTAAGAGTTATTAGCTCAAAACCTATTCTGAAAGCTATTCTCAAACCTAAATTTGTTCTCTTACTGACTGAAACACGTCATTTTAAAAAATATCGTCTAATTTTGGTGTGACCTGAATAGATTGTGAGCTAATAACTCCTTAACGGCTGCAAGTAGCACAAGCACATAGGATGTAATAGGTCAAATTAAAGAGGAAAGTCTACAGTTTACACTTTTTATAAAAAAAAGTAATGTTAATTAATGTAATGTTAAATTAAAAAAATAGGTAATAAAATCCAAAATTTTTAGTTTAGACAACCATAATTCTTGAGGTGAAAGGGGTGCGGGGTTGGTTGAGTAGTCGTTGGAAAGGCCATGAAGTTCAAGTTACAATAAGCTCTTAACTGTGACCGTACGACCTGCAATTCTTAAGATACAGGGTGTTTTGTGAAAAACTAGCTTTTTTTCTTAATCACCCTGTAACTCCCAAACGGTTGATCCCCTGCCATAAAATTTTTTGTTTGCCTAGGTTTTATAGTATCTGCACATTTCGTTTATTCAAGTTTCGAAAATGCACATTGTATATATTTTTTGTTTAAATTTCAAATAAAGACAATTTAAATGAAAAACACTTTTATTTTTATACAACCCTGGCGTTCAATTCCAATTTCTTGTGCTGCCATCTTTGTAAATTTGGCTGTCAAACGATGTTCAAGTAATATTTTGACAAAAGCCAGAAAAGTGCCAGCTGATTGCTGCTGGCTGATTGCTCTTTTTGTAAAAGTAAATAAAAACACAATTCATCCGCGACTATAGATATGTTTTTAATTAATTTTCAAACTTTTAACTGTGGACGAAGTGCATAATATTACGTATATTGAGTTACCGAGTGAACAAAGAGAACGTTCTGGTTCTTACCATAGTAGAGAAGTAGGTGCCTGTCTGTCTATAAAATAACTTTCTTTGAGAAATGGTAAGAGATATTTAATTCGGACGGTTGTACCTTGGCGTACTTTAAGTAATTGCTGTGATAATTAATTAAGTGCAAGGGAATATACTTAGTATGTTTTAAAGTAAAACATTTTCCATTTGCCACTGGAAAAGAAGAGCTTTCATCTCAGGTGGTGATAGATTGCGACGTTTTTTTGCTTGTTTTTTTATGTAACAAAGGAAAAGGACCTTAAGTAGACTGTGTTCCTTGAAAAGACAAAAAGTGCACTAATTAATCATAGTGCAAGAACAATGGAATCTGAATTCGTTTTACCTGATTATTAGTGTGTATATTGATAAATGTGACTAAATTGTGGCGTTTGTTATCTTGTTTATTTTCATATTCGCAGCAAACATTCCTAACCCCCGAACCGGACGATGAACCCATTAAGCAATTGCCCAAGGAAATTCTACTTCGCATTTTTTCGTACTTGGATGTTGTATCATTGTGCAGATGTGCCCAAGTAAGTAAATTTGATTTTATTCTTATTATATTTATTAATTTTGTATAAAAAAAATGCAAGATAATAACTGCAGTAGTGTTTTAAGGGAAATATTACAACTATCTTATATCATGTTTTAACTTGTGGAAAATTGATTATTTTAATCATCAAAATACAGTTCATAACTCTTTTAGTCTTTACTCGCATTAAATACCTTTTATGGGGTGAAATGTGTTAATTTTGTTGTATTCTTCTTGCCTTAAATGATTTTGGGGAGACATTGGCGTTATGTATACTCGTAGAAATTGTAAAGAAAACTTAATCACCCCGTGGGGAGATAATCTTAAATCTCATTTTTTTTTAAGCAAATTAGTCTACTTTTTTCTTTCAAATTCAAAGAGCATTTATTTATGAGCCCCTACTTAAAGCAACGAACAACGCTGGGCATTCCGATTTACAATAGCTTAGAAATAGATTATTTTCTTTTTTTCTTTATTCAACAGTAATCAGAAGAATTCAAAGTCAATGCGCCAAATTTCAGAATCCAGTTTACTTGGAGGTGCTCAAATGATATTTTACGCGCAATATTTGCAATAAATTTTGATACTGAAGGTGATTATTTTGTTTTTAGAAATTGTTTGTACTACTGTAGAAAACTTTTTTTTTTATAAATTTTATCCATTCCACATGAAAAATCAGTAATTATTTTGACCCCAACTATCTCCTATTTGGATGAAACTTTCAGAGTTTGGTATGTAATACGAATTTAGCTCACGACAATATTTTGTTTCCCCCACTGACATGTAGGTCTAACATCGATCGCTGAAACTACTGAAATTGCTTTTGTGCAAAATCCACCATAGTTCAGTGGATTTTCCAAATGAATATATGTATAGAGTAGATATAGATACTAATAATAGCGTTTATTTAGCTATACAGTTATTACATAACAATTCTTGAGAAAAATAAATTCCCATTCTTTCGTATGTTTTCTTTAACAAACACAATTTGTTGAAATAAGTGCTCTATTGATCTTATTTATCGTGGTATATCGTTAAATAGCTTAAGTCTCCTATAAATAAGTGAATTCTGTGCTCTAGCATCTCTAAAATTGGGTAGTCTAAATTTACCTCCATTTCTTATATTATATTGTTGACAAACCCTTACATAATTCATATATTTATTCAAATAGTGAGGAATTAAGTTATTCTTAAGTTTAAAAACGAAAACTAGTAGGTACATTCATTGTTATTCTTTGTTTAATGTTTAACCCAATATTAATTCACTTAACATAAAATATCTATCACTCTGATTGCATTATTTAGATTTTTTTTGCAATTAATCCTTCTCTTCCTGACTAGTTAAGTATTAGATTATATTGCAATATATTATTGTACATATTGATGGCTTTTTGGCGTGTGAACCTATTTCTGATCCTTTTCATGAAATCATTTTTTTTTACTTAATTTTTTTTTTTTATTCTAAATTACATAACTTAAATTTAAGTTTTGAAACAATTATTATTCCTAAGTACTTTATTTGTTCAGCCTGCTCAATTCTACTTCCGTCTACAACTAGATTAATAGTTAGTTCAACATCCAAACACATACATTTAATTTTTGATACAATAGCTGTGTTCTTTTGTGCCAGCAGTACAGGGCAGAACAAAAGATGCAGAAAAGAACACCTCATATATTTCCATAGAAGAGTTTTAAATGAAGCGAACCGTACAAATAGTTCACGTCAATGGACAGAACAATTTTTCTCTCCAGTATATGGGAGTTGTAGAACAAGGCACACAAAGAACACAGCTATTTAATTTCAATTCATTGTTGGTTTTCATCCACATGTCTCCTCTATCAAGTCATCCTGCAGAGCTCGTTCCCATTTTTTAATATAATATCATCCATATTCACAAATAATATAGCTTCATCCGCAGACAGCGCCAGAATGCAATTTTGTTACTACTTATAATACGTAAATATATAAAATAAATAATTATGTAATCAATACAGAACCTTGAGAGACTTCTAGACCCACCCGCAATGCCCATTAATCTTAGTTCTTTGTTTCCGATTAGTTAAGTGCATATGTAGTTCCTAAGACAAGTAAATTCTTCATCCCTAATTCCATATTTCCCCAAATTTTGCAGTCTTATACTCCTGTCCACCGTGCCCTTTTAAGATCTAAAAAGGCACATGTTATTTTCTTCTTATGATATAGGTGTTCCTTTCATATTAAGCACCATATGAATAGTCAATTCACATTAATGATTTTTGCGGAAGCCCGGGTAGCCCCATAGGTTCTTAACGAAATATCAACATTTTCCAAATAGGCCTCTAACTGCTGATGTACAACTTTTTCCAGACATTTTTTCGCAAAGCAGCAATGCATTGATCTTCACAGTTATTTGAATCTTTTAATTTTATTATGGGCGTCACCATTACTGGTCTCAATGGCATCATTAAATATTTGGAGAAATTTGGCTTAGCTTTGGAAACACATCCACTATTATCTTTTTATTAACTAGCTTGAATTTTTTTTTATTCTACTATTTAAGATATCAATCAACACCCTATCTCCTCAATTAAATTTTCGTACTGTACTAGTTGAATGTTATCATTTATTTTTTTACGCTATCAATAAAATGTTCTTTCAACTTTTCTGCATGCTGTTGATCCTCTTTTACTATCATCCTCTTAAAGCATATAAGAACTGTCCCAGAAAAAATATGGTCGTTTTATTTTCTCCGCAACTATGATATTTTCTCTTATGGGTTAAGATTAAACTAATCTTTGACATTTATTACATTTGGTGTTAGTTATTGAGTGAGTTTAGATTATGGAGTGCAAACAGATGCAAGTTCGAAAATTGATTTTTACCAAGTATAAGGAAAATTCTAGGTTTTCTCAATCCCAAATTCCCAACTTGCAAAGTCATTAGGAATTGCTAAGTTTAGGGTCCAAAATGTCTTGGGAAATTATCAAAAAAACTTCAACAATATAAAGAAAGTCAGAATCAGGATTTTTAAGACAAAGCCAAAGATTTCCGTTCGTGATGCGGCAGATAAAGCTGGGATCTCGAAATCTACGGCTCTAAGGAAAGAAAGGGCCTTAAAACATTTAAAGTCCAGAAAACTCTGGATAGAGACGAAACTAAGGATTAGATTGGTGCGGCAGATAAAGCTGGGATCTCGAAATCTACGGTTCAAATCATTAAGGAAAGAAAGGGACTTAAAATATTTAAAGTCCAGAAAGCTCCTGATAGAGAGGAAACTAAGGATAAGATTGCTAAAACCACGACAAGAAAACTTAACGATAACTTTTTGACAAAATTTGATTGCTGTGTAATGAACGATGAAACATGTGAAAGCAGATTTTTCACAGTTACCTGGACAGGAATATTATGTTGCCAAGCAAGGTTCCGTTCCAAAAAAGTAAAGTCAGGAGAAGATCGAAAATTCCCCAGAAGTATTTAGTGTGGCAGGCATTTGTACTTGTGGCGAAAAAAGTGATTTTTTCGTTAGCACAGGGACGATAATCCGTGAAATTTATTTTAAAGAGTGTTTAAAAAAGCGCTTGCTGCCTTTTATTGAAAGACATAACAGTTCTGTTCTTTTTTGGCCCGATCTAGCGTCATGTTATTACGGTAAAAAGGCTCAGGAGTTCTATGACGCTAACAACATTAACATCGTGCCGAGGGAAGCGAATCCTTCTAATTGAGAAATGCTGGAATCTTGTCAAATGTAATTTAAAGAAGACCAAATGTAAAGCTGCGAATATCAAACTATTTAAAAATAAATGGAAAAAATCAGCCGAACAAGTGACAGAAGAAAGTGTACAAGTCTTGATGTTGGGCATAAATAAAAAAGCTCGTGATTTCTCAAGAAAAAAAATAGTTTTATTAATTTATATTAGCTGTGTTCTTTTGTGACCGCAGAACAAAAGAAACACAAAAGAACGCCTCAAGAGAACAAGAGTTTTATTTCCAGCAGTTGGCACTACATTTAAGTTTATTTATCAACAAGTTGAAGTGTCAACGTTTGTTATATGTTCTGAGGTGTCAAAACCGAAAACTTAAATTTTTTGAAAAACTCACCTGCAACTATCTGCAGCATTGTACTTTACCACGACATAACAGCATTAAAATAAGATTTAGCTCTTCTAATCTTTCCAGTGACAGTTCAAAAATAACAATGGGCGCGTTCATTGCCACCGAAATAGTGACTTTTTGTCGACTACCAGTCATTACCGAGCGTTCACTCCGCCAATTTTGACAGTAAACGACTGCGCTTGACTACGACTATCGTTCCCTCCGCACTTTGAATGTACCAAATAGTCGACTACATTCGACTACGCTCAGGAGGATAGTCGATCGTAGTCGGTTTGACAGAACTACACTACGACAACGACTGCGCTACCGAAGTGGCAGTGAACGCGCCCAATGTTAAGCGTTTATCTCGCAATTTTTTAGGATAGTTTCAGTTGTCTGTTGAGTTTTACCATAGATGGCACAAGAACTAGATGTCGCATGCAGTACCAAAAAAGTGTAAAAAATTAATATGGCTGGGTGGTACATTCCGAAAAGGACCACAACATTTAAGATGATGTATACGTCATATTTTTCGTATCTGAAGTGTTGAGGAAGTCGATCAAATGTATACAAAACTGCTATTATAAAAACATTTGCTTTCGGCACGCTTTAAAACATGTTATGGTCCATCCCAGAATGCACTACCCATTTCACAATCTGTATACTCTACTCTAATTTCGCGAAAACTCGGTAAATGCTATAATCTTTTCCTTATTCTTTCCCGTTGAGATGTTCTACGTTAATTTCATTTTCAAAGATTTCTTTATGATATTTGTGCCCTTCTATCTTATCATTAATTTTTTCCATTTGCGAAACATTGATTTTTCTGGAAATCACAATCGTCCCATGCTCCGTTATATTTAATATACGAGTTCCTCGAACCTCAAACGCAATGCCATTGTTAAAACTAAGTCTATTATTGTTTTAGGATTCACGGTTGTCGTAGTTGGCTCTGTCACTATTTGTTTACAAAAGTTCATTATCATTTTGTGCCCTGTGTGATTTATATATAATTACTATATTATTATTTACAATATATTTATCCAAGATAACTTAAACAGTCAATCCCCAGATACCTCCTTTTTACTATTTCGTATTGCCATTTTTTGTTTAAATATAATAAAACAGCTTCTGTATGCCTTGAGGCCTTGATTCATTGTCACACCTGATATCTGAAATAAACATCTAGTTTAATCTCTGTGTCATCCATATCTGTTCTGAGAAGTGTTTATGATATTGCTATTATATCAAAGTTTTCAACCACAATCAAAGTTATAACTCATTCCAATTTCTTACCAAACTTTTTATATTCAGATATACGCACAATGATTTTAATTGCTAATGACATCTTTTATTTTTTATGCTTTTTAATATATACAATATTTGTAATCCTTTTTCTGTCGTAATTTTAGGGATGGACAAACAAAACTTGTTTAATTTTATTTTCTTAAAATTCGAGTTTAAGAAATATTTGGTGTTATGGGAAATAAGCTACAAATAAAGCAAAAATGAAACTTAAAATTAAGATAATTATCACACCTCTGTCAACAAATTGGTCTCACATGAATTCGGTGAGTACGTTCACTGCTACCGAAATATTGACTTTTCGTCGACTACGAGTTACTATCCCTGACAAATAAGTAATATGGACTGCTTGATATGCTATTTCATGCGAGCACAAATTTGTGTGTCAAAAAGAGTGCTTGCGTTTGTGCTAACATTGAAAAAAAAAACAAATTGTGCGCGCTGCCTAGGGTGAGGTGATAATAGTTGAGTTTAAGTTACCTTTGTTGGAAAATGGTTTTGTTTTTCATAAACAAGAATTTACACGAAATTATACTTGCTTTTATCAAATGGAAGAAATGTCAAACACTTGAAATGGTTCTGTTTCGTTCCTTTTCTATGAGCACAGAACTAAATTATAACATCGTTCTGTCGATTCATACAGATTCATTCAGAACGAGAAAAGGAACGCAGCATACATTAATCGATTTGACAAAACTACTCTACGTCAACGAAACGACTACGCTACGCAAAGTGCAGTGAACGCGCTAAACATTTCGGTGGTTTCCGCCTATCACTCCCAACCTCCGTCAGGGTTACTACAAATTTCCTGATTTTACAAAAAATCATCGAGAGAACGGAGCAACCAACTTTTCTAATTCAAATGCCAAATGTAGCTTAACGTTTTAAATTTTTCGAGGTGGAGGACCACCGTAGATCTTTGAAATAAAAATATAAGAAACAAGGAAAAAAGCTAAAATTGGTCTAAGACCAATTCTTACGATACCCTAGCTGAATTTAATTTCGTATTGTCACCCATCCCTCTGTCCAAGTTTGATTGTAAAGTGGTTTTTCGCATTTATTTTTAGAACTGTTCGTCGGACAGTAATAATGATTATTACCAATTTTAAGGGATTTTATATTTAGAAGAATTTTGTGGTACAATAAAAACGTATATGTAAAAACATAAATTTTTGTATGGCACCACTGAGAAAGGGCTGCCCGATTTAGTCCATTTTTAAATTATACATATGTATGTACTATTTTTATAAAAACGCAATATACAAAATTTGAGCTGTCTATGTCAATGCTTTCTTAGGCAGTGTCCAAATATATAGTGAGAGACGAAGTTTTTGTATGGCAACCCTATGAAGAAGTTAAGCCTGAATTACAATTACGACTGATCTGTTGACTGCGACTTGAGTTTAAGTCGAAGTCGACGCTGAGGTGAAATTTGTAATTAAATTAAAGCTTCAACTGCTTGAACAAACCAGAAGTCCTGACTTCTGTGATTGAACTGAAGTTGGCCGCAGCCAACACCAACTTTGTACTTTGAGCAAAGTTTAGTTTCCGTCGCAGTCGAAGACGAAGTTGCAATTGTAACTTGCCACATGCATTTACCATTTGGGCAAAGTCGTAGTCGACTGATCAGTCGTAATTGTAATTCGCGTCTTAATTTAATTACAAATTTCACCTTAGCTTCGACTTAATATCAAGTCGCAGTCGACAGATCAGTCGTAATTGTAATTCACGCTTTACCCGATTTGTCCCAGTTTTGAACTTAAATCTACGATTTTGTTTAAAAATGCCGTGTGCAAAATTTGAGCTCTAAGGGTACAGTTACACATTGCAACTTTTACCGAAGCGAGGGTTGCAATGTGTAAACAACTCTGAAACCCACAAAGTTGCGTCTGCAACTCAATTGTTTGCAACTTTTTCGTGCTGCAGTATAAAAACATAAGTTTGGTTGATAGTTTTGCGCGTTAAAGGTATGAAAAGTGGTTTGTCTACAACAATGTCAGTCGAAAAAGATCATGGGCGAAGCACGGGGAGGCTGCTCAGACGGTCGCCAATACTGGATTACACCCAACGAAGATCATGCTCAGCATCTGGTGAGAATGGAAAGGAGTAGTCTATTATGAGCCCCTCCCATCCAACCAAACAATTGATTCGACCAAGTACTGCTAAGCAATCGATCAGAAGCAGCCCGAATTGGTGTACAGAAAAACGTTGTGTTCCACCAGGGGCTGGGATCTGATAAAATTAAAATGACAATGACAAAATGACTTCGAAAGAAGGACAATGTCACTATGCCATAATTTAGAATTCTGCTTGTTAGGTGACATGACATGTATCTTAAATTATAGCAGTGACAATTTGACAATTGCACAGTGATTGAATATATTTCGAACAACAAAGTAATGGAGCACATTTTATTGTGAAGGTATCCAAAGAAGGAGGCAGTATGTAAAATAATTGCTGAAATGTTATATCGAAAGTAACTTGTCCTTTTGCGGCTTGCTGCTGAAATTGAGTTTTTTTTAAATAATACAATAATATATATTAATATAGTAAGTACAAATATTTATTATTTTTATACTTACTTGACATATTTGATATCACTTTCACTTGTAGCTATGACAATATATGTATCACTTGAATATGACAAAAGTCACAGCGGCAAGGGCTAAGTGACTTCGGATGCAAAAATTGTCATGAAAAAAGTCATTTGTCATGTCACCCAGTTTTTTAGGAATCGGCGTTTCCAAAATAAGTCACATTTTAACGCTAAATGTCGCTTTTTATGGATGAAGTCATGTTCTAAGTATCGCAATTTCGGAAAAAAAGTCATGATGTCATTGTCATTTTTTCTGATCAAAGTCCAGCCCCAATACAACGCGAGACCACACGTTTTTTTGATGATCCGACAAAGTTTACTGCAGCTTGGGCGGGATGTTTTGGTGCACCCATCATATAGTCCAGACCTTACACCTTCAGACTATCACTTGTTCCGTGGGCTCAAGAACAGTTTAAATAATAAATCCTTCAGTTCCCTGGACGTTCTCAAAAACCACTTGGAAGACTTCTTTGCACAAAAATCTCAGGACTTCTAGGTATAATGAAGCATGTGGATAGATGGAAGAAAGTCATTGAACGAAATGGGACATATAAAATTGAATAAAACTGCCTTATTAGTTACATTTTGCGTTTGAAATTTATTCAATTTTCGCTTCGGACTTATTCATAGAGACCCCATACTATGATGTTATAAATAGTAACAAAATTTTTACCACGAGATTGACTATAAAAAATATGGAAGTTTAACTATTGACAACAAAAGCTGCGCGCAGCAAAACCTACTGCATGAGTAAACACCTTTGCAACTTTTTTTCGAAAGGTTGAAGCTTCTGAGCTGCGCGCAGCAAAAACAGCAGGCTGCGCGTATCATTCCAAAAGTTGCAATGTATAACCGTACCTTAAGTAAACGCGTTCTCGATGCATAGTTGTTCAATCCATGTAGAGCGTTACAAATGGAATGACTAATTTAATATACCCTATAGATTTCATCTAGAGTATACCGAAGAAAGCGCTAGTGATCCCCAGTAGTAAAAAATACTACATTCCTCGAAGTGCGTTGGGTATATGGTGATTTTAAAATTTGTTTCAAGACCAAGCCGAGCTCCTGTGCAATTTTTGCTACACATGCATATAAAATTTAGATCTGTAAAATAAATATGTAAGAAAAAAGGTGCTAGTGGTCGCCAGTAGAAAAAATACTACATTCCCTTCCCTTAAGTGAAGTGCTCCCATATTGCGTATATGCTGAAAACGCCTTTTCGGGATTATTTCGGCGATTATTTAAACAGCACCGCCCAGTACAATTCATTGTTAAATTATTCATATGTTTATGAACTTCAGTCCAAGGCTTAATCACAAGTATCACATAGTACCGCTCACGCTAAAATTCAGAATACATTTTCGCCAATATCTTTTAGCTACCTTAGCGCGGACCTTAGTACTAGGCAAGCGTTTTTTATTGCTTCTTCCAGTTTTATTATTTTTCATCTGTCTCGTCTGGGATTATGTTTCAAAATAAACGAAGTTAATTTTCGCCGCGTTCTTTTTTCCTGATTCGGATCAGAGAGGACTGGTTATTAAAAACGGTTACAAAAATATACACGGCTTTATAAACTGATAAAAAATCATCATCATTGCCATTCTTTTGTAGTCATTCTACTATATGTATATATAATACCATAAACACACAGCATGATCTAATGAATCATTAGTACTAACTATTCATTAAAATGCCGTGTGTCACATAGTATACGTCATTATAGCTCGAAAATCAGATGATAATGAAGTGCTTAACTCCATTATAGCGCATCTGCCGATTTGAAAAATAAGAAGAAGAAGTGCAAAGAAATGCGAATCAAAAACTATATTGTTAATATTCTTTTTAATATAGTGTTTTCCTCATGTGTAAATTGTTAAAATCAAAATTTAAATAAATAATAACAAAGTTTATCACGTTACTTCGATCCATATCGCTTCTTTAATGTCATAAGTATATCAAAACCAGTTTGACAGTACAACTTAATTTAAGAAATAGCTATTTGTCTGCAGTTTATAATGAATCATTATAGACTAATGAGACGATGCGTCGTTAGTTATTTCTTCATTAAGAGCGCTGTGTTTCTAGGACATAATGCCCTAGACACACAGCCTAATGAATCATTAGTACTAACTATTCATTAAAATGCCGTGTGTCACATAGTATCCGTCATTATGAAGTGTTTTCTTCCTTCATTATTTCTATAATGAGGAAAAATGTGCTAGATTTGGCATATAATATAAATGTGGAGCTTTGCTGTGCATCTGCCGATTTAAAAAATAAGAAGAAGAAATGCAAAGAAATGCAAATCATAAACTTATTCTTTTTATACCCTAGATGAAATCAATAGGGGTATACTAAGTTTGTCATTCCGTTTGTAACAACTCGAAATAATGATGGTAGAGCAAAATGGATTGGACACCCACGCATAATATTAAAAGTTATTTTGATTTTTGCATGTCCGTCCGTCTGTCTGTGCGCACGATAACTCGACAACGCGTACACTTAGGGAGCTGAAATTTTGTACACGGACTTTAAAAAAAAAGTAAAATTAAGTTCGAAAATGAGACAAATCGGACAACTCCTTCGTGGGGCTGCCATACAAAAATTTCGTTTTCCGCTATATATTTGAAAACTGCCTGAGACCGCATTGACGTAGAGAGCTGAAATTTAGTACATGGTGTTTTCATTATACTAGCAAATAGCATTTTAAAAATGGACTAAATGGGGCAACTCCTTCTTGGTGTTGCCATATAAAAATTTAGGTTTTTTACGTATACTGTGAAAACGATCAGTCCAAACCATTTTTATTGTACTAAAAACTTCTTCAGAATATGAAATCCTATAAAATTGGTTATAATCATTTTTTCTGTCCGACGAACCGTTCTAGAAATATATGCGAAAAACCACTGCAAAAATAAAAATTGCTCAAATGGCTGCCCATACGAAATTTCATACGGACATTCATCTAGGGTATCATAAGAATTGGTCTTAGACCAATACTAGCTTTTTTACTTGTTAATATATAGTTTTTCTCAGTTGTAAATTGTTAAATTGAAAAATAAAATAATTAAAAACAAAGTTTATCGCGTTAATTCGATTCATATTGCTTCTTTAATGTGATAAGTTTATCAAAACAAGTTTGACAGTACAACTTAATTAAAGAAATGGCTGTGTGTCTGCAGTTTATAATGAATCATTACTAATGAGTAGTTAGTTATTTCTTCATTAAGAGCGCTGTGTGTATAGGGCATAAGACTGAAAGATTCAAGTAGCTAGAAAACATTTGACAATGTTCGAAGTAGCTATGGGATGTGTAGTTTTCCCAGAAAGTCCCAACATTTAGGAAACCCATCGTCAGTCTGATTACTGCAGTATGTTACAAACTGAAGTTTATTGTGGATAATGTTTTTTTTTATTAGAAAGTCGGAAACAAAGAACAGAACGGATTAGTAACACATAAGAGTTCCACGATAAAAAAAATCTTGGAATTATACTCTATATATGTGAAAGAAATACTTATGTACGTATTATTTCGAAATCTATTGTCTTTTGATTTTTTTTTTTTTGAGGGTTCTAGTAAGCAATTAGTCGTAGTTGGCAGTATTTATCCTTGCTTCAATTCGTATTTTTTTGTAATTTGCTGCGAAATAAATAAAAAAAATTCAATATTTAAAGATCTGATCCATCATCGTTTCATATTTTTTCATATTTTATATTTCATATGTATATACGTCGTAGACACTTGATGTAACTCAGTACTTCACGAAAAGTTTCTGGGCACTTCATGAATTGTAGGCAGATAGTGTAACAGTTTATGCTTAATCACTTTTTACATGATGTGCCGGTGTGTGTGCCTGTATGGTCGAGTCGCGCGCGATCGTGTGTGTGTTTCTTATATATATACTATCTGCTGACATTTGAAGCGCCTAGACTTATCGTGAAGTGCTTAGTTACATCAATTGTCTACGACTATGTATATGTCCAAAACAATTTAAATATGTACATATTTTATAGTACCTCTAGATCGCATTATACACACATAGATACATATATGTACAAAAACAATGCATTGGATTGAAACTGAAAAATATATATCTATAGAAAATTCGGTAAAATGTCCTTGTAGAATCGAACTAATAATAGAACCAAAACTACGCTTTTGTTAGCTTATCAGCTCAAGAGACCGTATTCAACTTGAATAACGAAGGCAGATTCCGCATTCGTTATGCTGTCAAAACCATTTGGAATCGAAACATGTGGTATTATTGAAACCCGATATTTGCGAGTCACACGTATGTATGTTCGGGCTTTTACTTTCTGATGTCTATGTTCTAATAACAGCCACTGCCGCTACCAAGAGCCATCGTTTTTCTCTTTTCCTTATGGGTTATTATATAAATGTAGCACATTCTATTTTTAATTTAGGTAGACTATTTTAAAAACAATAACAAATAATTCTTTTCTGTTTCGTGCACTGTTGAGACCACACATTGGACAGTGCAAGCTGCACTCTAAAGTGTATAGTGCACTGACATAGAGGCAATATATTCATTAGATATTCAGCAGAAATTCGATAGGCTTTATTAAAATCACTTCTCGAGTTACGCGCTCACTTTTCAACTTCCCACCAATGATTTTTTTTTAATATTGGCACCATATTAATCAGTTCTATTTTATATATTTCAGTGGTGTAACTCCGTCATTTCTTATTCGATGCCGATTTTTTTTGTGGTAATGAAAGAAGAGAGATGGGCTAGTTGTCAAAGTTGTAATGAGTAAAAAATGGTAAATTTCTAAATGTTTTCGACTGTGACTTCATGACTTTTCATCGCAAAGAAATACGGAATATATGGTTAGAAAGGCCTATCTCTCTTCTTTCATATACAAAAACAATTCGATATCGAATAAAAAATTACGGAGTTATAAATTATTATACAGGGTGTCCCAGAAATCAACGTCAAGCCGGAATCGGGTGATAGAACAAATCATAACAGTTACCAGAAAAATATAAAAAAAATCTAAGTCATGTATTTTTCAAATTATAGACATTTCTTTTGTTTTCGAGAAAATGTACACCTTGTGATGGTATTTTGCTCTTGTTGGTACATATCTTTACTTTTTTCAATTTTATTTTTCTTATGTAATCCCGAATAGTGCTTATGTAACCTGCTGCTTTAAATTCAAAGCCTACTGTTCCAGCTTGGAAGAAAATGTCACATTTTGCCGAACCAAGAATAGAAAATTAATATTTCACCCAACTTTAGTTGACTGTAATGAAAAAAAATATACTACGACAGTTTGGTAAGTAACTTTAAAAGTTGACGCATTTAATAAGGATTCTAAAATGGTATAACACTTGCTACAATATTTCTGAGATTACGGAAAAAAAAGTTTTTTCTTCAAGAAACCCAGTTTCGAAAAATTTCTCTTCACCTACCAAAAATAATTATAGTGTACCCAAAGCTTGCCGTAAGACCGTAACTTTAAGATTCTAGTTTGAGTGAGACGAAGAGTCATTACATGAGTTGTGAGTGAGGCAGATAGTGACGCTAGCGAGACAAATCATCGAGTTTTTACAAATATGCATCGTCTACTCTCAAGAGAGGGCCGACTTCCAAACCAAGTACATGGTGAAGGAACAGTTCCTTACCTTACGACGACGTTGTACTTCAAGCAGTTGAAGAAGACCCAAGTATTTCGGTACGTGCAATCCAGGAAAGCACAGGAGTGCCTAAAAGTATAGCTCACCGAATTTTATAAAAACATGAGCCCCAGAATTACGCAAGCAGTTGAATTTGTCAACAACGGAAGATTTGCCCGTCCTTTTCAAGAAGATGTCGAACTTGTATTGCAGCTGAAAGAAGGCAGTTTGAACATCTTTTGCAAGTAATAGATCTTAGCATCTAAATAATTGGTGTTTAATTTTAAACTTAAGGAAAATTTGTCCTAAATTCAACGAAAAGCTAGGATCTCTAATTTTAAAGCGTCACTATCTGTCTCACTCACACTTCATGCAATGACTCTCCGTCTCACTCAAACCAGAATCTTAAATTTACGGTCTTACGGCAAGCTTTGGGTACACTAGAATCATTTTTAGTAGGTGAAAAGACATTTTTCGAAACTGGGTTTCTTGAAGAAAACATTTTTTTTCCGTAATCTAAGAAATATTGTAGCAAGTGTTATACCATTTTAGAATCCGTATTAAATGCGTCAACTGTTAAAGTTACTTACCACACTGCCGTAGTACATTTTTTTTTTCATTACAGTCGGTTAAAGTTCAACGAATTATTAATTTTATATTGTTGGTGCGGCAAATTGTGACATTTTCTTCCAAGCTGGAGCAGTTGCATTAGAATTTAAAGCAACAGGTTACATAAGCACTATTCGGTATTACATAGGAAAAATAAAATTGAAAAAAAGTAAAGATTTGTAGCAACAGGAGCTAAAAAACCATCACAGGGTGTACATTTTCTCGAAAACAAAAGAAATGTCTATAATTTGAAAAATACATGACTTAGATTTTTTTTAAATATTTTTCTGGTAACTGTTATAATTTGGTCTATCACCCGATTCCGGCTTGACGTTGATTTCTGGGACACCCTGTATACATGAACCTACCGTATAACGGTTTTTTTTGGACTAAATTGAGATTTTGAGGGTGTATGGGAAATTTTTAGTATGCCACTACTTTTAGTTCCACTAGACCTACAACCTACACTATGTCTCGTCAAAAGTAAATTTTCGCTGTAACACAGTATTATTATAATTGCCCAAATAAATTTTTTTACATAAATGTGTGGAAGCTACCAAGTTTTAGAAATAAAGTTCGTTGGTTCTGTGGGGTGATATTTTGTAGCAGCAGTGCAGTAAACTGGATAATGAGCACAAAAGAACACACCTAATATACAAATTATATTTTAAAGCAATTTATTAATCACAAGGAGAATTTTTATTAATTAACTGG
Organism: Dioctria linearis; assembly: GCA_963930735.1. Classification (NCBI taxonomy): domain Eukaryota; kingdom Metazoa; phylum Arthropoda; class Insecta; order Diptera; family Asilidae; genus Dioctria; species Dioctria linearis. The sequence continues at coordinate 233,007,107 of OZ005740.1, read as the reverse complement.
CACAGTTGACAGTATTTGTTTTGTAAGTTGCAAAATTTAGTCCACATAACGAATTGAAAATTTTTTTCACCACTTCGACTTTATAACAATGAGCTTCAAGAATACGTCTGAAGTATTCGATTTGTTATTAACCGAATTCGTAAAAGTCCTCCGTTATTCAAGAATGTGGCCCAAGGCATTGTCGACTTTATATTTTAGCGATGCGTTGATGGTTTTTGTTTTACTTAAAATGTCTGGTAAGTTATTATTTCATTTCATTTTATTTTCGGAAAGTACACAAAATTATTAATCTTTTAAATTGGAAAAGAAAAAGAGAAAAGCATGAGTTCAAAGTGAAAAAGCAGAGTTCAATTGATATAAGAATAAAAATGATGAGGACGTAGAAAAAGCTGTTGTTGTTTGAAGGATGCATTAGCACGTACATATGTGTATAACGTTTATAAAATGGATTACTATATTTTTTTTAAGTTTAATGTGGCACTTACGCTATTTTGAACAGACTTGGCCTCAAGTTATTGTGCTACATTGACCTTATGTCATTATATACAAGGAAATTAAGTTGACACAGGCCAAAATGGAGTCAGCTATAATTAGCAATCTATCCGTTGAAATAGCCCATATATTGGATTCTGATAAAAAATATTTAAGACGAACAAATTTCACTAAATTATGGATAGCAACTACCGATAACGTTAGTAAGAGTATCATGGAAAAATAAATGACGTTGATTAAGAAAAAGCGAGCATTAAGTCGCTTTTGACATTAGTATAACGAATTAATTAAAGAACTGTACATTGGGACCGCGAAAATTGAAACTTCGAGGTCAAAAGATACATTAATTATTTATTCTCAAGTAATATTTTTGATTTAAAAATTAATTAAAAAGCTAAATGCATTTTGACAGTCTCAAGGAAGGTTATCGTAACTTGACTTAGATTTGTTTTGAAACTTAAGTACATATTATAATAAATGTACACTGTGACAAAACCTTATCTTTGTACGTAAATTTCCCATTTTAATACTTTATTTCTGAAACCTGTTTTTATATGACCTGAGGTGTCAGTTTTCGCTGTGCTAACTATAGTTTTTAGGGCAGGAAGTTTTAACCGCACAGGGTGTTTCCGACATGGTAGGGCAGGAGGTAATAGTACTCACCTAGAAAAACAAAAAATTGTATGACTTGGGGGGCATACCAACCGTTTTGGAGTTACAGGGTGGTTAAGAAAATATGCAATTTTTAACAAATCACCCTTAAAAAGTACAGGGTGTACGGTCGCTGTCAAATGCTTATTGCAGAACTTCTTGAGCTTTCCCACGACTACTCAACCAGCCCCGTACTCCTCTCATATCATTTCATTTTATTTTCGGAAAGTACACAAGATTATTAATCTTTTAAAGTACATTATAAATTGGAAAAGAAAAAAGAGAAAAGCGTTAGTTCAAAGTAAAAAAACGGAGTTCAATTGATATAACAATAAAAATTAAAAAAAAAAAAAAATAAATAAATAGTACCTACTAATCATCAGAAGCAATTCCACCACCGCTAAGCTATATGGGAGTAAAGCAGCGTTCTGAACCCTCCAACTGTATCCGCACTCCTAATTCTATTTGGAAAATAATTCTAACTACGAGCAATATAACCAAAGTAAGAGCCTTCCAATACTCACCTATTAAATCGCATGATCAAGGCGTTACGGTGCCGCGACAATTGAATCAAAGAAATGTAGACAACCAAATAATCCGAGACTCCCGTGCGCAAAGACAAGTGAATTGCGCCTCCGCTCAGGACTTATGGTGGTCTAAGCTAAAAATTTCGTATTATCTTACCCTTTTTTTAACTTTAACTTCTTTGGTGGTTAACATAACTTTTTTTATTAAAAACTGTAGACTCTTTAATTTGACCTATCACACCTATGTGCTAACTGTAGCCGTTAAATAGTTATTAGCTCTTAACCTATTCAGTCATACCGAAATTAGAAGATATTTTTTTTTAATGACAGTCAGTAAGAGAACAAATTACATCTTTAAGAGTAGGTTTGAGAATAGGTTAAGAGCTAACTTTTTAACGGTTACAGATAGTACATAGGTGTGATAAGTCAAATTAAAGAGGAGTTTACAGTTTTAAAAAAAAAACTTGTATTAACCACATTTTTGTAATAAAAAAAAAGTCAACGTAAAAAAAGGATAAGAAAATCCGAAATTTTTAGTTTACACCACCATAAATCCTGAGAGGAGAGGAGTACGAGGCTGGTTGAGCAGTCGTTGGAAAGGTCATAAAGCTCTGCAATGAGCCTTTGACAATGACCATACACCCTGTACTTTTTAATATACAGGGTATTTTGTGAAAAACTAGCATATTTTCTTAACTGTAACTCCGAGACGGTTGATATGCCGGTCCCCCTCGGCATACCATTTTTTGTTTGTCTAGGTGAATACTATCGATTCCTGCTCTATGGACCACCTTGGGGGAAACACCCTGTATTACAGTAAATATGGATTTTACAGATAGTGCGTATTTTGTGGTTTCATGAGTAATCCGGATATAATAAATCCATAACAATCTAAGTTAAACATTAGATTTAAAAAAGTATCTCTTCAAGGTAAGGCAACTAATTTTTGTAAACATATATAGCTATTTTGTTGTTTTTGACCGGGGGGAATAATACATGAAAATGAGATAACTTTATTGGGGATCTCCGATCATCACTGAAAACACAATTTTTTTGAGCTTAGGTTTTCATTTTATTTCAGGTATGGCTCATTTTCATGTAAACATATATAATAGAGTTGTCGACTGTCTTATACTCCGTAGTGATACCACATGAATCTTATCGTTTTATACATATACATATCTGTATTAAAAATAGTTTATGTAAGAACAAAATAGTATTATTAATTACTTCAGTTCCCTTTATTATTCTTAATGTAAATTTTCGTAAAATAATAAATCCATAGCAAAACATAAATAAACTATGATAACAACTGCATATTTCTCTTGGTCAAAACAAAGGTAACTTAAGAATAACTTCATTTTATTGCAAAAAAACTTAATATTTAGTTGAGTATACATTATTTTTAATAACCTCATTTGACTGAGAGTTTTTTTTTTTGTAAATCACCTTATTCACTTTTGACTGGTTCGTATAGTTGATCTGCATTTCTGAATTTTCCATAGCTTTTATACTTCTGCTGACGAGCACGTTTAGACTTCGCCAGGAGACATGGTGAATGGTTCCTGCACCATTGAAACGCTGTTCTACTCTCTGACGAATAAAATTTAATCTATAACATTCAGATGGGATGATACACGTTTGCAGATGGCCGGGTGAGGCCGGGTGAACGGCTGAATCCAAAATATTGTATGGTTTGGGGATGTGTTTCTGGTCGAGGAGTGCGACGTCTACATTGAATTAATGGCATCATGTACAAATTTCAGTATAAAAATATACCGAAAAATGTTATATTTTCACACACCGACATATTATCATCATATTATCGCCATTGAAATGGAGGTTCCAACCAGACAACGATTCCAACACACTTCCAAATTTTTAAAAACATGGCTGAATGAAAAGAAGATTCATGTAATACACTGTTCAGCCCAATATCCAGACTTAAACCCGATATAGAATATCTGTGATGAAAAATGGAAAATTCAGAAATGCTGATCAACTATACGAAGCAATCAAAAGTGTAGAGAAGAGATGTAAAGAGGCTGTTAAAAGTAATGGATACTCAACTAAATCTTAAGTTTACAATAAAATGAAGTTATTTTTAAGTTCTCTAATCAGTTCCCTTTGTTTTGACCCAGAGACACATGCTTTTGTAGTTGTTATCATATTTTATTTTTGTTTTACTATGGATTTGTTATTTTACAAAAATTTAATTTAAGAATAAAGTAATCACATAATAATATTTATTTTTTCTATTAACCATTTGTAATACAGATTATATCAAAAGAATTGGGTTTTATTGCTTTCAGTTCCCTTTATTTTGACTGGCACTGTATATTAGCGAAACAAGATATAATGTAAAAGATTTCCTTAAGATTTACATAAGTGCTATTCTAGTCACGTTAATTTTAGAATACTCAAAGTTTTGTTAAATCAGTTTTCTTCATCCTCTTTTAGGTATGCAAATTTTGGAATATATTAGCTTTAGATGGTTCCAGCTGGCAAAAAATTAATTTATTTGATTTTCAACGAGATATTGAGGTTTGAGTAATAATAATCATGTATAATATGTTTATTAATTTTTTTTTTTTTTTAATTATAGGGTCCGGTAATTGAGAATATATCCCAACGATGTGGTGGATTTTTAAAACTTTTATCATTACGTGGTTGCCAGTCAGTAGGAGATATTTCAATAAGGCAAGTTGCATAAACATTTCTGTATATAAATATTTCATTTCTATTGTTCATTTTACAGAACCTTAGCAAACCACTGCCACAATATCGAGCACTTAGACTTACAAGAATGTAAAAAAATAACAGATTCATCAACCCAGTCAATAGCGCGATACTGTTCAAAGTTGACATCAATAAATTTAGATTCGTGTGCAAATATATCGGATAATAGTTTAAAGGCAATTTCTGATGGATGTCCGGTAAATATTGGTTTCTTTCTGCTGTACGGATATCCTTAATTTAAGGAAGGTCACGTTTCTTATTTGAACAGAATCTGACTGAAATAAATATTTCCTGGTGTCATTTAGTAACCGAAAATGGAGTCGAAGCGCTCGCACGTGGTTGTAATAAATTAAGAAAATTTAGCAGTAAAGGTTGTAAACTGGTTAACGATAATGCAGTTTCATGTCTGGCTAAATTTTGTCCTGAACTAATGGTGCTCAATTTGCATAGTTGTAATGTACGTCACTTTATATATAAAATCCCTGCATTGGACAGTATTGTTTTCATGTATGATTTTTTTTTATTATTAATTTGCAGAGTATAACGGATGTATCTATTCAACGGATTGCAGAAAATTGTGTACATTTACGAAAATTTTGTGTCTCGAAATGTGTAGAACTATCAGATCAATCATTAATTGCACTAGCTCAACATAATCCTTATTTAAATACTCTAGAAGTAGCTGGTTGTAATCAATTTACAGATTTAGGTTTTCAGGCTCTGGGTAAAAATTGTAAATATCTAGAGCGTATGGATTTGGAAGAATGTAATCAAATTACGGACTTAACATTGGCACACTTAGCGACTGGATGCCCAAGTTTAGAAAAATTGGTAAGTTCAATTGTTTTTGTAATATAGGTATGCACATATCATAATTGCTTTAGTTTTTTGCGGGTAAGATGGAATTTACCCAGTTTTCTGTCATTTAATTTTATACCTATAATTTTTTTTTATAATGAAGTATTTCTCTAATTTTCCAATAAAAGTTTTCCATCAAATAAAATTTTCAAAAAAGGATACGGTTAGGGTAGTGATCCTTCTCAATTCTCGACCAATTGCAATGCAATAACACAGGTAATTACCTATCTATAAACTTATTACCTTATAAAAGATCACCTTTGTGGCATCTGGTCTGAGCGCTGATCACATAGACTTTCTGACTTACAGAAAAATGCAACCATAGATTTCGTAACCAACAAGCTGTGACTAAATACCAGCTTCGTGAAAAAAGAATTGGCAAAACTGCAGTGTTTTTGCTTTATTTCACAGTCCTCTTCAGAGTAGAAAGAGAGAGTAGAGTAGTGTACGTATGTATATATATAAGCAAGCATTTTCAGAGCTGCTCTTAAGGAGAGTTGATCATGAAAATCTTGGCGACAGAAAGAAATCTTTGTATGACAATGAAGGTGTTGTTCGATTTTGCTAATTCTTGAACTTAGATCTACAGTTTTTATAAAATAGCTGTAAACTAAGTTCAGCTTGCTAAGTTGACATCTTAGAATCTACAGAATCAAAAGGATGAGAAAGTTCAAATTTGGTACAACATTTTAAAAAAAATTTACTATGTGTTTAAATAAAATAATGAAGAAAAATAATAAAAGTTTCGCAATTTTAAAGAGTAAGTACTAACTCCAGATAAAAGGGAGGGAGGAGCAATGGTTTACTCAATTTTTATAATGGCGAACAATTTTGCATTACATTATGGATAAATATCAATCAATCAATCAATCATTCATTTATTTCTAATTTTTACACAAGATTGAAAATCTTATAATAGTACACTTTAAAGTACGGCTAGGTTAACCGGATAAACTACAAAATAAATTGAAATACTTACAATACATTAGAAAAATAAAAAGTAAAAAAAAAAAAAAAAAAAAAAAACAGAAAAGAAAAGAGAAAAAATAATTTTTTAAATAAACACAGTAGGAAAATAATAATAAAAAGAAAAAGAAAAGAGAAAAGAGTCCGACACAAGCATAGTAATTTGTAAATTATAAAATAAAATTATATTATAAGTTTCTTAAATTCACCGACAGAAGTAGCACTCTGTCCATGAGGAGTTAGGGAGTTCCAAAGTCGTGCAACCATAGCCATAGCTTTAGCATTATTGGCAATGAAGGCTATTTTATTAAAAAGTTTCTGGAAAGTGCAACCCCCATAGCTCCTAATTGCGGGCGTTGTAGGAGAATAAGTTGAACGAATTTTTGTTAAGCTTTCCTTAGATAAAACTTATTATGTCGTATAACACATAGATCTTAGTCGAGCATTATATAATATATATGTATGTAATAGTTAAAGCCGTTCCGAAATAAAGTTCACCTCGTTATATTACATAGCTAGAACACTTACACCGTTATAATTTGGATTACTGGTATTTTCTAAGATTTCTGTATATTCAAAATATCATAAACGTTGTACGGAATTATATGAAGAAATTCTTTTATAAGTGGGTGTAGAATTGGTAGGATTTCTGAGTGCTGATTTTTCACAATCTAATTTTAGGGCTCTATAAACTGAAAGAGATTTTGAGCGAAATACTGTAATCTAAATGGAAAACTTAATGAAAGAAAAATTCTTATTTAATATGTATATTGTATACAATATTAAAGTTTAAGTTTTAATCTTTTGGTTCGATATTATGCCATCTTTGAACATGCGCTTATCAGATCCGATTTGTTTTAACATTTTTGGCTGGCGTGTACTAAAATCATAAAATTCTAAGCGTCATTTTGCTGTTGTACCTGACGTACAAAATCTTTTTTATCTTTAAATACTCAATCGTGCCTTGTCGTGGACCATATCTGATTAATGAGAGAAAATACTCTTTCAACGGTGGCTGATGTCTGGCAAACAGAATGCACGCGGCGATTTTCAGCAATTGATTGTACGGAATATCGTTCATGGCGAAACGTTGAAATCATTCCACCCAACAGTGATCGGTGGCAATGTTTTTTTTCACCATTAGATTTTGTGATCAGAAATATAGATTTTTTTAAATACATAAATTGATCGAATAATTTAGTGTTGCACGATTTCGCTTCAATGAATTTTCATGCTAGCGGTTGATCGAGTGCATACCAAGCGAAGAACATTACGTAATAGAATTGGACAATTCATTTCCATTGCGGCATTCAACAATGGTACAATTATGTCGGGATTTTTGCTGCTCTCGGATGGCAGTTCTATGATTTTCACCTCAATATCTTGTTTTTCAGAGAAATAGCGAACCAGAACAGGAAACATTTTTATGTTTCTATGATCCGAAGTGTCCGTGAGTATGTAACGAAATGGCAATCGGCCAGACCTTTATGCAATTCCCGGAACACATCTAAATTTGTAAATCAAATCTTATTGGCTAGTAAAAATCAGCGCTCAGTGCATTTTTGTGGCGTTTTGACTTTAAATGCGATTCAATGCTCGATTTTCTACATAATACTAAATTCAGCGTTGCATGTATCATAACGAACATCAATATACTTCACTTTTTAAATGAATTTATGCGTTTTGCACAAGTCGTCATACAGCAGTCTCGTTTTCTCGACATTTAGTTCATTTGAAATAACTTGTTTTTTAACCATGAAAATATTGAAAAGAAGTAGAAATAGAAAGTAGAACCACACAAGAGCACGGCACTGACACGACTATAGCAGCGCTACTTTGACTAGGTATAGCCGGCCTTATATATCCTGGATAAACCTCTGTAAGTAGAGTGCAAGGTGCAAGCTCTGAACTAGCCTCGGCTAAGGTCGGCGCAATATGGGAAATGGTCTCTTTTCTTACGAGGGAGAGTACGCTAGCGCAGCAAGCCTCCGTTTTCTACATTTTGCTAACACGCTCAAGATCAAAATTTCGGTATAAATTTGATTAAATTTAGATGTACCCTGTAACAGAGTGTACTATCTGACAGAGCTACCTATAGCTATCTATATATCCATAATGCTACCTATATCAATAATAATATATATACCGTGTTTTCGGTTTTGCTACCGAATTATTTCACCAGGGACAGACAACTGGGGTTACCGTAACCCTGCACCGAAGTGTCATTTGTTTCAAGTGCTAAGCTCCGTCTTCGAGATTATTGGTGTTATAATATATCATTCAAAATGTCAACAACAATAACGAGAAATAAAAAAATGGTAATTTTTGTAAATTTTAATTTATTAGAACATTACCGTGAGGAAATAGAGTATTTTGAGGAAAATAATAACCTTTTTGAAGGTTGCGGAAATGTGATTATTGGATTTTTGCGCGCTTGAATTTCAGAACTCTGCAATGAAGTTTCCGTATTATCACTCAATTCACATGTTTCACCTTGCAAAAAGCAAATGTCTCCATTGAGATCAATTGCTGACACTTCTATATAGCATTGGTTGCAAATTGCTGTTATCGTCTGCAAAAAAATCTATAAATTTAATTAAAAAATTAAAAACATATTTCAGATCTGTATAGATTTTGTCAATACAAATGCGACACACAATTTCAAAATGACAATTCAATTACAATTCAGAGATTCATATATTGACAATATTACATTGTATTAGTAGGGCTACAGCTACCCTCATCTGAGCTGGGGCCGTCACAGCTGGCACCAAGAGAAAAATTTGACATGACTCTAAGACTGGCACCGCAAACTCGAACTCATGTTCGCTTCTTGAAAGGGCAGGAGTTAACTCCGAAGAAAAAACGAAAACTTCAATAGGCAACAGCTGCCTGCAGTAGGCATCTCATGCTGCAAAAAAATATCTTCAGGGCTAATGAGGTTGACAACACAGTATTTTGCCGTTAGCGATCAGCCGGTACCGGGAGGTTCTTGTCACACTCATCTTGTTCGACTGCATCGTTTCTAAAAAAAGAAAGATTCAAGACTTTGAGAAAAACATCTCAACACAACGCCGAACATATGATATTATGATGAGAAAGAGCAATAAGATCAACTAGTGCAATGCCGAGATAGAATGATATGAGAAGAGAGAAAGGGACTCCTGACATTTTTGGAGTCTCCTTTTACAGTTTGCGACCTCTGGCTCGTTAACTATAATGTGTACACGGTACGGAATTTAGAGCCGAATTAACCAGATATCCGTATCCGGATTTCAGGAATCGGATAGTCCAAAGATTCGGGTATCCAGACTACGACGGATCCTCCCATCACTTCTTAATCCCTAATACTCTCAATACATCTCCATTAAATTCAATACCCGAAGAAACAATTAAAAAATTAATGAACGCAATTCGGGTGTACGGCACAGAACATTTTTTTTATTGTAGCCGAACTTAATAATATGATTATGTTTTTTTTTAATTTGATTAAATAAGTGAAACACATAGTAGAACAGAGCATTTCAGAAGTTGATGCATTCGCAGAAGTGCCTGTTTTTTCGACGATTTTGCTCTCGCGTTTTTAGCTACCCGCACAGTTTACGTTTCACTGTTCATCCTATTTAACTTTTTGCATACTTCTCAAGGCTCCTGAGGGTTACTGTTCAAGAATCGCTACGAATTCTCTTTGTGATTTTTTTATTAGTCAGATAACTATTCACCGATCAAATACATGAATACATACATACATACGATACGCAAGTTCCAATTACACGTTTAAGTTTTCAGCTACTAAAAAATTTGCATGACCCCTTAACTTGCTCATTTACTAATGTTTTTTTTTAGTGTGCGCCTAAATAAAATCTAACAAATTTATTTGCTTACTCATAATATAATCGAAAGATTCCAAACATGAATGGATGTTTCTTACGTTTATTTATTTATCTATTATTATCAGACTCTATCACACTGTGAGCTTATTACTGACGATGGTATACGGCAACTTGCTGCTGGCAGCTGTGCAGCCGAAAGCCTATCTGTCCTAGAATTGGATAATTGTCCATTAATAACAGATCGAACGTTAGAGCATTTAGTATCGTGTCACAATTTACAGCGAATTGAGCTATTTGACTGCCAAATGATAACACGAGCGGCAATTAGGCGACTAAAGGTAATGTATTACATAAAATTTCACGTGCGTTTCAATTCCGGGAATGAAATACTTTTTCCAGAATCATCTACCAAATATTAAAGTACATGCATATTTTGCACCTGTTACACCACCACCCGTGACAACTGGCCATCGGCCGCGCTACTGCAGATGCTGTGAAATTCTTTGAGATCAGGCCATTGGTTTGGCCAGGAAAATTCTATGTAAAAGCCGAGATGACTGATATAACTTTCTTTCTTTCTTTTAATTATTATTTTTTTGTAATTTTTTATCATAGTTATCGCTTTACGAGTCCTTATTTACTTAAAAAATATTTTATTTTTCTGCAACCTCTAGTTTTTAAGAATAAAATTATATTATTTTCACATAAAGTAAGCAACTCATTTTTAAATGCAACATGTAAGAATTTCTATAAAACAAAGAACAAACTTTTAAAAAATATCATTTTTTTTGTTTCAAATAAGTTTCATGATTAGTGAGATGTACCTACCTTTTCAGTGAATACTCTTACTAGTGGAACTTGTGATCAATGGGTGTATTTCTTTATTCTTTTTGAACTTTCGGCAAAGTTGGCAGCCATTCGACTTGAATTTTGCAATTTGATCATATCTCAACTCCAATTGTGTTCTTCTACACTGATTTACATTGTCAACAAATCTCAATCTCGCTGAAAAGCTCCAATTGTCATCCCTTGTGTCTATATACCGTGATTTTTTCAAAATGTATTACAATCAAAACTAAAAAAATTATCATCGTCTAAACAGGTTTCTTTTTCAAAATTCGTAAATATGAAATCTATGTCTACTCAAGGGTCATAAGGATATAAACGTTAAATAACTGAATGACAAATAATTGTTTGAAATTCAAATAATGATCATCACAAATAATTCATCAAATAACGCACGATCGGATAAAAAATAATTATTTGAAACTCAAATAATTTGCACCAAATAACAAATAATTATTTGCGAATAATTCACCAAATAACGAATAATTATTTGGTTTTCAAATAACACACGATCGAATAAAAAATAATTATTTGAAACTCAAATAATTTGCACCAAATAACAAATAATTATTTGCGAATTTATCTTTTATTTTTATTCGAATAAAAAATGACGCATCTCTTTTTTTAGGAATTTGTTTCGGTGTTTAATAGTGCACACAAATCATATTTGTAATTTACATTGGGTACAGTATTGAGGTTACATAATGTCTGTGTGCTTTCTAAAATATTTAGAGATTTTTTTTCTGATAGGTACCTCAAGAAGTTCTGGAACTACTTCAGTGTCATATTTAAAAATAGGCGCAAGACTTTCTTCTCAAAATAACTCGGCCCCACTTTCATGTCTATAAATATTATGCTATGTGAATATACATATTAAAAATATTTTAAAATTGTTGATGATATTGAGGTTCATCTAGCTTTTGAAAAACCTTTAAAATAACAAAAATCTTCGTACTGGCTGAATCGTTGAAATTCTGCAACCGCCTTAATCTCTCGACACCATCATCATCATCATTTGAATTCTCATTCTCTGTCCTGAACCTTCAAAAATAAAATTTCTTCCCAGACATTTTGTGTAATCTACGAAATTTGAGTCGAAAGAGTATAGTCCGCATGCCCGGAAACCGTTTATAATTGTGTCCTTTTTAATACAAGTAGTCTGACACCCCTAAGAAGTAAAGCAAAATATTTCTTTGTTTATCTTATCATCTATATAATTTTTCCCCGATGGCTGCACAGCTTTTTTCCAACCAGCTTTCAGCTCTTTAAAAATGGATGCGTCTGCTGGCTGCAGAATTCGAGTGACATTTGGGTACAGACGAACCGAAAATTTTCAATTCATTGTACACTTTTGAAAACTTTATTTGTCGTGTGTCCTGTGGCCATCAACAAACATGATGACCGAAAATTTTAAACCATTTTTAATAAGGTAGGACTGGAATAAATTTTTTTATATAATCATAAAAAAACTACAGACTCCATCCATTATCAGATTTTTGCATTTAATACCATCTGGAATTGAGGATATTATGTATTCTGGAACAGTTTTGTAAGAATAAATTATCATAGACGGTACATCAACCACGGTAGTAGAAATTGAAAACATAACAGTTAGGATCTCTTTCACCTGTCCTCTGTCAGGTTCATAGTATTGTTAGAGCCTGGGAAACTAACAAGAATGTAAAAAACAGAATACAATATATTCTAAACAAATTCCTACCCTACTCGGATCTGTCAAAATGTCTCATTTTCCTCAAAACGTTCCAATTTTATAAATTTTTTTCTAATGTCTGACTCAAAGACTTTTGAACTGGCATCAGTATGCTTGTGTAGGAAGAACTTGAACCACTTTTCTCCTGGTAAGTTCTCCGAAAATTTTCTCGTGATGATGCATCGTTAAAATGTTTTTAACGACTGTTGCATGTCAAGTTTTCGGCGGGTGAAACCTTTTGCATGGTTGTCTACCAGCCATTGAGCAATATTTTGTTCTTCTTGCTTAGTTAGAACGGCAGATGGACCATAACCTGGTTTTAATGTCCTTTTATGAAGCTAGCTCTGTATCGTTCGTCAAAGAATTTATACGTCAAGGCTTTTTGCAAATCCTCTTCTGAGTATTGCCTTTTTGTTACCATTATTTTCGTATCTTTTTCTTCTACTATTGGTTTTGTTCCAGAACTATGGGCACGACTAGCGAGCTGGAGTTCCTTCACATGGCCTGACCTTATGGGGTATATAGCCAAAAAAGTGTGCCGTATCCGGCTATATGTTGATTGCCATGTACGGCTAAATGTTGAATGTATTGTATTTATGATTGTATTATTTTTTATGTAATGTTATATAGTTGTATGGTTTTATTTGTAATTGTATTTGTATAATTTTGTTGTTTTGTATAGATCGACGGAACACAAGTAGTTTCATGAAAATGATACTACCGTTACCGACGCCACGCTTAATTCACTGTTACAGTTGATCAGATCAACTGATGAGTAAAACTTAGAACTTTTAATGACGAACACTACACACTAAACACCAAAAATATATCCGAGAGTGCATGTCTGATGATGCATTGAAGGCATCACCAGGGAGAAAAAATCTTTCGGAAAACCCCTACTCTGGTCCAAGCGTTGAAGCGGGCGAACTTGGAAACACGTCCGACCGCGTTAATGTACAGCTTGGAACTGTATTTTCGTATCTAAATGTTGTTAAGTTTGAAGAAGATATATTGAAAAAAAATGTTAAATTTCCGAGAGTAGTAGTTTTGACAGCACTTAGGTTGCCCCTAAGGCCAACCTGTAGGGTGATTCTGATCTTTTATCGTTCTATTTAGTCTCGAATTTTGACATATTTTGTCTACTTTTTTTTCAACACAGTTCATTTTGTGGCTTCACTATTATCTACCACAAAATGAAGTATAATGAATTTTCGTTGAACAAACGTCAAAAAACACGACTAAATATACGGCAAATTAGTCAACTGCTCCCAGAGGTTGTGGCAAAAATTTTACACTGGTAAATGGAAATTCTACACCTAATTAGAGCATTACAAGTGCTTAATGTGAAGTGTCATTTTTAGTTCATTCTACGTCATGCAAGGCTTGCTGAACTGAATAAAAACACGAAAAAATCAGTAGAAAAGTTCATTTCATTTAGTCGATTATTTTGACATTCAAGTACGACAAAAGATCAGAATCACCCTCCTGATGTTCAAACGAAAACGACATAAGTAAAACTTACTAGTTTTGCTGACATGCTCCAAATATGACAGACCAGAGAAGTTAAAAATTAAATAAAAAAGAATCTTCCGCGAATTCTAAAATTAATATTTAATATTTTACATTAATTACAATTATATTTTCTTTTCTTTTTTTTTTCTTTGCTATTTATGCGCTTAGACGCCGAAATGACAGCTGCATCATCGCCTGCCATGATGCGTTAGTTTCTTGATTTTAACGTATCAGATGCGTTCATGATGCAAAAGTGAACAATTTTAACTCTGTGGCTGATGATATTATGATGCATTTTTGAACTCATTATGCAGATGCGGCATCATCAGCGCATGGCTGCATTTTTTAATCAACCCGTTATTACCATAGTTACTTTGTTGCTTAGAGTCAAGAATATAAGCAACAAAAAGCTGCTTTGATAATGCTATCTTAAAATCTTTGACAGAATGAATGACAAAAAGCGCAGCTTCGGCGTTACTTTGTCCACGCAAAAGTATACAAAAGCAGCTATAGCTGAAATATTGGACACATCCCTATCTAAGCTACCGAATGAATATTTTAATGGAAAGTCAAACACAAAGATATAATTGTAAATCAAACGGGGTGTTTATTTTGTGACCAATACTGTTAAAAAAATCGTTAAATAATTGTATTATTTTGAACTGAAACATGTTTTTTATACCCTAGTTAATGAAATCAAAGGGTATACATACTACGTTTGTCATTCAATTTGTAACGCATTGAAATATCAAATGACGATAGTTATTATGATTTTCGCATGTTCGTCTATCCCCACGATAACTCGAGAACACGTGAATTTAGCTGAAATTTTGCACTGGGCATTTAAAAAAAAGTAAATTTAAGTTCGAAAATGCGACATCGGGTAGCTCCTTCGTGGGGTTGTCATACAAAACTTTCGCTTTTCAATATATATTTTGACACTATCTGGGAACGCGTCAACGTAGAGAGCTGAAATTGTGTACACGACGTTTTCATTAAGATAGTAAATGTAACTTCAAATACGGGCTAAATCGGGCAACCCCTTCTTGGTGTTGCCATATAACATTTTTGGATTTTTACGTATGCTGTTTTTATTGTACTGAAAAGTTCTTAGAATATGAAATTGGTTGTAATCATTTTTATTGTTCGACAAACCGTACTATGTGAAATACCACTTCAAAAATCAAATTTACTCTTCTAGCTTTTTTACTTATTTTTGCTTTTGTGTTATTTTAAGGCAAGCACACACCGACGCGGTGGCAGTAGCGGTGGTGGCTGTGAGATGCACAATATTGAAATGATTACGAACGTTCACACCAAACGCGGTGTCGGTGATTTGCTACATATTGCATTCTCACCTCCACCGTGATAGCAAAATTCATTTCAGTTGAAACAGTGCTGTCATCGCAATGAGTGTAGAGCATTTCAATAGTAAAATTAAACAAAATTCTGCATGACTTGTCACATCCAGAATACCCCGGGGTATTAGAAAAAAAACTAATGTTTTGTACCGCCACCGCGTCGGTGTGTGCTTGCCTTTATTCTCCTCTTTGGAATATTATTATCCCACGTAATTGAAATTTCAATTTCTTCAATAGAATGAATAAAGACAAACACCCATTGTTTTTCGTTAGAGCTTACAAGGAAATAAATAGGCTAGACTTAGTTAAGATGGTTATGCATATTTTAATTGTCACAATCAGTGCTGGGCACCGTTAATAAAAAAATTAACTTTGTCAATCGTTAATCCGTTACTAAAAAAGTTCGTTAAATCGTTACTATACGGAAGATTTAACGGAAGTTAACATTAATCGTTAACTCCTAATAGTAATTGTAATCTTTATGACACACGAAACATATAATGATCATTGCATAGCTCGTGTGTTATTGCATCATTGGCGCAATGATCATTCGTTTCGTCATTGCACCAACTACGCCTCCACAAGCTCATTCGTTTGCAAATCTAATACAAGGCTCGATTTAATTTTTCACAAATTACTTCACAATTCACCGTTTTTAATTTACAAAATTGAGAACTGTCATCTGTCAAGATATCGTGTACTTGCCAAACCACAATGATCATTCGATCAATTAACGTAATTGGATCAATGATCATTCTAGTGCATAATGTACCTAGGGTATAATCCCCTTGCTTATAAAAAAAATGTTTTGGTTGGGAAAGTTTAGGTAGGACATGGACGATAAATAAAAAAAACAGTATAAAATGTTATTTTGTTATAATAAATATTTCGGAATCAAATTAAAATTACGGGAGAATCAAAATACTGCACATCACTGGTGAAGAGCCGCAGCAAGTTGGCATTGTTCATCGTCCAGAAGATGTCTAAACCTTTTATCTATGCCCTTTAATAAGGCATTGGCTGAAGCTGTGCAATTCACAAGATCTCTAGACTTGATATTTTTTAATTTAAATGAAGTTGCTGCAATTGTCGGTAGGAGTGATACGAGATATGCTTGAGCTTCTCCTTGAAGCGTGATGTCTTCTATGAGTTATGGCTTCTATTAACGGTTAACGGACTTATGGAAAGTTAACGGAAGGTAAAGAGTCCGTTAATATTCTTAAAAGGTAATCCGTTACTCGAAAAGTTAACTTCGTTAATTAACGATTAACGGTCTTGTGCCCAGCTCTGGTCACAATCAATAGGTAAATCCTTTCAAACATTCATTCATTTTCTTGAATATTATTCCCGATGTGCATGCATTCGATTCAAGTTGAAAAATATAAGCCGGAAGAGGTAACAAAAATTGTTGACGTTAACACATGCTTCAAATAAGAATCTGAAATTTGTGGTACAGGTAGAAATCGTTAGGTTGACACAAAAAATTGACCTAAAATACTTTTTATAAAATTGTAGACTTCAAGGTCAAAAAGACTAATTTGTATCTATGAATGTCCATACATATTGTACATGCCAAATGGGGCTGTTGCTTGAATTTTAATTTTAATTGGGAGTTGAAATATAAACATTCGTCCTTTAAATATAATTTTTTTACATATCAAATTAAATTTACCGAACCAGTTTCATGAATAGAACTCTAGTGGAAGATCTAAAAAACATGGATTTTCCGGCTGGTATAAAATAACAACTGTTTCTCAAATTTATGTAACCATCTTCAAATGATGAAGAGTATTAAATACGCTCTTCGGAAAAGCCTGTGGATAAATAAGCGAATTCGTTTCAGAATGCTTGGAATATATCGTTGCCCTAAGCTTTCTTTAGTCCTGGTTAAAATGGGAATTCATTATGATGTTAGGATAAGTTTACGAATATATGATTGCATAGAGTGGGATTAATGTTTTGCTGCCTTCCTTTCCAAAAACAAACGAGTCATAGCGTTTTAATATGGAAAGTGATGATTTAGCTCTCTTGCCAAAAGCAATAGATTTTCTGCTCTGCCAACTTATGCTTCTGTGGGAAAATACACGTTCATCATTCGAAAACTAAGATGAAGCAATCTTATTCTTGCCAGCATCTTCATTCATCTTCATCTCGTCCATCAACTGAGTCTGGATTTTGGGATGTTGATACATATAAATTTTTATTAAATTTGTTCTTTGTGCCAACCCCATTTTCATTTAATTCGGAAAACTGTGAAGTACGCAGGTAGAAGACGTAAGCAGTGAAACTATCTATCAACTACTGATAGTAAATAAGAAATATAAAAAAAAAATTAAAATAGACTTTTATTCGCATTAAAAAATAGAAAATAATGTAATATAAATTCAAAAATTAATTAAATGCAAATGAAGGGGAAACTAGAGAAATTTTGTGATTTACTTATTAAGTGAAGGGAAAAATTATTTATATTTCTTAGTGCAGATTTTTAACTAGTCCTTTTAAAACTGTTTTTAATACTTTTTTCTTTTTTAAGCTTAAATTATTCTCAAAAGTTCAAAATCATCATATCATTAAGGAATTTACAGTACAAGATTTTTTTTAGTTCGACATTAAATTGAGTTTACGCTCACAGACTCATATGTAGGATACCTACACAAAGTGAATGTAATTTAAATCAAACCCTTTAAAACGAACTGATGAAATTAGTCCCAATTAGACTTTTCAGTACAGGCCGCCCTAAAATTTACCCCCTTAGGTACTATACCTTGTCAAACTGTTTTAACGCTTATTGACGTGGAAAAATGCACCTTTGTTTTGGAGATTGCTATTG
This sequence comes from Dioctria linearis, assembly GCA_963930735.1. NCBI lineage: Eukaryota > Metazoa > Arthropoda > Insecta > Diptera > Asilidae > Dioctria > Dioctria linearis. Next base: position 232,988,781 of record OZ005740.1, on the reverse strand, counting down.
GTCGCATAACAAACGGAAAAAAACCTCATCGTCTAGGGCTTCTTAAACTTTTTCATTCGCGACACCATTTATAATTGTGATTTTCATTCGTGACCCCATTTGTAATTGTGATTTTCATTCACGACCCCATTTATGATTGTGAAATTTTTCGCAACCTAAAAAATATAAAATAAATATATATAAATATTTTGTTGATCATTTATTGATTAGGTAACAATAGATATATGTATTCATATATGAAAAAATATAGTTTTAAAATTTGTACAAAAATATAAAATTAAAAATTGCACAAAAAGTTGTAAAATTTTATTTATTAAATCCCCTAAGATTTCGCTAAGCGTTCCAATTTGGGGTCGCGACCCATAGTTTAAGAAGCCCTGGACTCTAAAGTATCATTTTTCAAATCACTGTTAAGCCTGAATAAATTTGCAAGCATTTAACTTGTCATTTTTATTTTCCACAATTTTTATGATATTTATTTGAAACCTTTGGCAAAATATTAGAAATTCTACAGTTCAAATGCTACTTTATCTTGCATTTGCAAGAAATCGTTTTGAGCAACGATTCCAGCGCGGGCTCTGCAGTGGTTATGGGCTATAACCTGGGTGATATTTTTTCTCATCCCCATTTTGTGGCATCCATATCGTACTGCAGCCACATTTGCACCTGTAAATACCTCCGGTTAACATACTGCTCCGCCGCTGGTTGCAAAACCCGCACCAGAATCATTGCTTAAAACGATTTCTTGCAAATGCAAGACAAATTACGGCAGAATGTGCGGGTGTCGTAAAGCAGGACTAAAATGTTCAGTTATATGTCAAAATTTCATACGACAATGTTTTCAAAACCAGGAGCTACTAGATGACGACGAAGATGATGGTATCATCGAGAATCCTGCTCAATCAACATCAAACATCACCATTGAATGTTAGGTAGGAGATCTGAGAAGAGGAAATTGACGATGTTGATTTTTCAGGACCATCGTCGAAAAAAAAGAATCAAGTAGTTCCGACAACGACATCTTGAAAGAAAAGGTCTGGCCTTTGAATCGTATAAGGACGGCTAATACAAGAAACTCAAAGTCGAAAAGTTTCTTGATATTACGTGTATATTTTAAAGCAGGAAAGAGGAGGATTTTAAATAAATAAAATAGTTTTACGTTTGTGAAATGGATATAAATATGCAGCTTGAATGCAATAAATTTATACATAATTAGCAAATTCAGAAATTTAACGCATTGAACTATTGTAGAGCAAGGCTTCAGTAACAAAAAACAGTGTGTTCGGCTTCTACATTTGCAGATCAATCTCGCCCTCAAAATTTATCTAATTTAAATATTTTAAGGTGAAAAAATGTTTAAGAGTGACGCACAAATAGAAAATATTTCAAATGCTTGATATCAGCAGATATGCGCCAGTACAATAATAAATAATTTTTTTGTTTTGATAAGTCTTACTTTGGCAATAGCTTGTGAGTTGACAGCTCCACAGCTAAGGACTGTTCTAATAATCTTTGCAGTATTTTTTATTTAGGCAATACTTACATTAAAGAAAGATGTCGGGGTTTTACGTGAGCACCTAGCTTTAAGCCTTAATCTCACGGTAGTCTAAATGCTAAACAAGCAACAATCCGCGCCCTCAACAGGCAGAATATATTATATTCTGTCTCAAGAGTACCAGTTTATGTCAGTGCATGCTTAACATTGGAGGTACTGGTCGAAGCGAGACCTATCTAAAATCTCTACCGATCTCTGGGTCATGGCTCCCGGTTGAATTAGCGCAGTTGCACGCCAATCCTCTAAGTATACATTAATAAGCGACCATCCTTCAAATCCTCGGACGCAGTATGCAGTTATACAAAAGGACATACTCTTCTGTTCAAAGAAGAATGTCTGCCTAAGACAGACTCAGACAATCTCTCTCTGCCCGCATATGGACTACCACAACCACCACGCTGCTCCCACAAGGGGGCCTTCTCCATGTTGAGACGAATAACATTACTATAACAGCACTATCCGGGGCTCCTTAATCGGCTACTCAATTGGTATGTCTTGTAACACATGACCATAAGGTCATGAGTACTCCCGTGGTGTCTTTGCATGTAGATATCCTTGTAGTGGGACTGGTTACTAAGATCTTATTTGCAAAGTCTAAAAAGGTTACATACATATATCCCATACAGGCAGAACACAACCTTAATAGACGCTGTCAGCAGGGACCATACGAAGGTTAAAATATGCCCGTATTCAAGACTGGGAGGCTGAGAGATTAACACCAGTAATCTTATAGCATACCATGCATACTAACAGTAACGCACCCAGGATTTGGCTTTGGGGGTACCATAGGTGTCCCAAGTCCTAACGAGTCGGAAAAATAAGGCTCTAAAGTCGCGTCCTGCACCCATCTGAGCACATAAGGAATGCTATTGTAGATTAAAAGATTTTATTTTATCGCACTTTGTAATATATATACACCACATTTTATACGTAATTTGTAAATTATGTTCAGAAAACTGACATTCTGGAGTGGGACCGGTCCCGTTCGTCCCCCCTCTCGGTGCGCCCCTGAAGCCTTCATAACTTCGTTTCTTCGTTTTTCACCCCGTGCCATTAGGACGTTGACTGAGATTTTATTTTTCTGACTATTATGAGCACTTAACTTCTTTGTATAATGTCCTCTTTGCCATTCATACTCTACTACAGTACCCACAAAGTCAATAATGTCAATTTTTATTTCACTAAGGTATAGTTATCTCGGCGTGAGAGGTACCAATTCGTGTATATGATATCTTTCAATCATACTACCTTACCTTACCTTACCTTCGTCACTGTACACATCAGTAGAACAACTTAGAACAAACTACTGAAAAGTCAATTTTAGAATTTTAGTTAAAAAAAAACTTCTAAATGTCTCCCATAAGACGGAACTATTAAGTATGATACGGGCGAACGCTAGTTGCACAATCTACGGCAAGAAGTAATAGTTTTATGTAAGTACACATCTCGACAATTTACTTATAACTGTATTGTTCCATAAACTAAAACAGCTCTTTGACCGTAAAGTGGTGCTCGTTCATAGAAATGCCATGGACAGTGTAATAGACAAAATGCCCGCAATAAAGATTGTGAATTGCATGGGAAGTGGAATACATTGTTATTAGCTTTTTTTTCTTGCAGAAATAGTTTTGCTTCTCATTTTACCCTTTTCTTCTAGTACAAGTTTTTTCATGCTGTAAGTTCTCTTTCTGCCACTTTAGATTTACATAGGAATCTTTGCATTAAAAGTTGACTAGTGTATTAGTTAAAAATGTTGAAAGAGAAAGAATAGTCGCATTATATACCTCGTTCACATGAAGCGGACTGGACTGGACTGGAATAGTCCTAATTCGCATAGTACCAAGTGGTCACATGCGATGGACTGGATTAAATCGACAAGAGAGTCATCTTTCTATTGACAGTTCTTAATCTAAAGTCACCTCTCATTTGAAGTTATTTTTGTAGATATTGGAAGACGGATCATGGAAAGAAGTATAATTTTACAATTTCTAAAATATTGTATGAAAGCACGAAGGTGTTCGAAGCGAAAAATGAGAGTATACCGAGAAATATCCAAACGTACCTACATAAATCCACTTCGATCCACTCAAGTGTTCACATGTGATTAATTCCACTCCACTACCGAATTAACGCCGGTGTAGGTAATTCCAGTCCGGATGGTGTTCCCATGGCGAATTATCTCACTCCGAAGTACGCTAATCCACTCCAGTCCGCTTCATGTGAACGGGGTAATAGAAGCATTCTATTCATGTGACGGGTTTGACAGCTGTTCTACTGTATGAATATACTGTTCCTTCGTGGGAGATGTCAAAGCGATCATCATGTAATTCTAAAACTCCAATACTCCGAATCAACAAATTTCCTCCATCAAGTATGCATGCTTTCCTCTTATATGTATACCTTTCACCTTGGCAGCCCTGTGCTTCACAGTCTTCTTTTCCGCCACCCGGGGGGAAAAAGTACTGTACAGTACATGGCGATCGTATTAAGACATCCGAAATAAAATAAAAATCAATTCGGTATTAATTTTTGCAATTTTTGATTTTTACTGGAGGCTTGTATTTTAAATTATCTGCGTAAGTTGCTCCTTGCCGATATACTGATTCTGTTAGCTGGAGCATTGTTTTTATTATGTGTCGCTCTGCGATGTGTTTTAAAATAATTTTTTAATCTACTCTTCAGAGCTGTATGCGTGATCCTCATGATCACTATCCGAATCATCTGATACTAGTCTTCGCAAGTACTCCATTTGCTCCTCGTAGGACATTCTAAGGTAAAATCAAACACAAAGTAGTATTACAAATGATCAATTTGGAGGACCCTAAACTAAATTACTAGATAACGCAAATAACTTTTCAACGAATTTCATGTAAAAAAATATTACCTATTGAACAATATTAGAACAATATTCATCATCCATATAAAAAAAAATTCTAAACACTTATTAAAAAGATATCACAATATAAATTTAAATAAATCCACCTTTTTCTTCAGCATAGAGTTTTAAACTGTACCGAATTACAAATAGGCATAACGCTTAAATACTATTGTCTTGATATACATGTGCATTGGTTTTACTTATATATCTATTTAAGGATTTTCAAATCCTGGGGAAAATTTTTGGGGTTTTGTAGATAAAGTCAATGCTTTCAGATTCAAGTAAATCTAAATGCATCATGCATTGGTACCTACTTATCTAAGTTGATTTTATTTTAAGATCTCTTATTTCTCAGTTTGTGGTATATAAGAAACTGTGACTCAACCATCAGGTACTGTCATAATACGACCGTACTAAAACGTACCATGACGCACTCACTTTATCACCCCCGCGAATCCTAACCGCAGTCAGGTTACTAAACTTTCTTATGTATGGTTAAGTACTTAACTCCTGCTTATACATACCCACACACACACATGTATATGCCAACATACACACATTAAAGTTAACGAAGCCACATATATCTGAACAGTTCTTAGGTTAAATAAATCAATATTTACCTGTTATTCCATAAAAATAATAAAATTTCCATACAAAATATATGAAGTTAACGGTGAAAAAATCTGTATGAACACAAGGGTTAAAATAATAGGCCCCGGGAAATAATGCCCAACGAAATAACACCTGAAAGTGATAAGTGTAATAAGACCCGAAAGTTCCATATAAATTTTAACGTGTCAATTGTGACATAATGTCAAAAATTTCGGGTTTTACTTCACTTATCGGTTTCGGGCGTTATTTCATAATGATATAAAATCCAAAATTCGTAAATGAAATAAAGCCCAAGAAACAAAATTGATCCTGTTGAAATAATGCACAAAAATCATTCCAGAAAATGAAGGAAATATTTCCCATTGTTGTTAAAGTAAGAACGCATTGCGCGGGTAGGGGAGATGACGCGTCCTTCTTTAAATCAAATATCAATGCAAAAATGCGCTGCCTCAACGCGAGAAAGCGCCGCTCCAACACTTCTTCTCTACCTACGTGACGCGTTCTTACTTTACACACATCAGCTGTATTCTTTTGTGTACCTTGTTCTAGAACTCCCATATACTGAAGAGAACAAATTGTTCTGTCGATTGAAGGGAACTATTTGTACTGTTCGCTTCATTTATATATCTTCTATGAAAATGTTTGAGGCGTTCTTTTGTGTATTTTTTGTTCTGCCTGTTCTGCGGACACAAAAGAACACAACTATCGTTATCAATATTTTGAGCTTTATTTCATTTGCTTGTTCTCTTGATCTGAATTTTGGGGTTTGGTTCACTTTTTTTTTGTCCTTTTTTCATCTACTTTGGATTTTATTTCATATCTGTTTTCGGGCGTTTTTACCCGGAGACAAAACAAAACTTCCGCTATTCTGCGCAATGTGATGTCTGTTCTAACATATAACTGCGAAACGTGCAGATCACTCATTCCATAACATCATGTTTACAAATATTTGTAAATAATGAATACGTCGAGTCCTAATAAATAAAAAGTTGAAAGTGGATAATTTCGAGGAGAACGACATTTCAACAAGCCGAAATAACTGGAAGATCATGGAGATCTTGATCTTATTTCATTACTCTAGGTTAGTTGGACATTATTTGTGCATTATATTCTGGGTATAAGGCATATAATTGTTTTGATGTTTGCGCGTCGTTGCGTAGTCGTATTGTACACGTTATTTTATACAATTGATATACGATTGAAAGGTGCACATATATTGCAGTGAACGTCTATACACGAAGTGGCAACGTAAAGCAATTGGATGTCGTGACCGTATGTTAATAGAGCAATCTCTTGAGCAGTTGTTCAATACACCCATATTCGCTAGTATCAATCGAGAATACTTCACAAGCCATAAAACAGACTCCCTCACTACCCCATGCATGACAGCCCCATCGGAATTCTCACATTCTAAAATATTTGCCGTGCTCTTATGTAAAACTGACAGCTCCTCCGCTCTAAACTACTATTCATACAGAAAAATGGTGTTCTGATAATCCTAAGCTTGCTTTCTTATCTTCCGAAACGAAATAAAATTTGTATACCTTTCCTAACAAAATTATTTAGAAAAAAGTATTTAAACCACATAACTACGATTCCTAAAACAAAAGCTCTCAGCTGAGTAATCATTGTATGCCGCTGTGCCGTCATAGCATGCATTATTTTGTTAAGTAAGGTATACAGTATGTTGTAACCCTTGGAAAGAAACCAAGCTTTAAACTATAAGAAGACTATATTCCTGTATGGATAGTAGTTTAGGCTCTATAGCATATATAAAGTCAATGTTTGGCACTTTTCCATAAGTATCAATATAAAACATTTTAGAAAATGGACTCACAACGCACACATATAGGTTTCTGTTTCATGGCTTGGGAAGTATTCTCGAGGTTTTTGTAAGGAACCAAGCTGTAAATTACTAGAAGACTATTCTCCTGTATGGACAAAAGTTTAAGCTCTATGCCATATATAAAGTCAAAGATTGGCACTTTTCCATAAGTATCAATATAGAACATTTTAGAGAACGGACTCCCAACCCACACATATGTAGATTTCTTTTTCATGGCTTGGGAAGTATTCTCAAGGGTTTTGCCAGTGGGTAAAAACCAACAGTAAACCACCACAACCTTATTCACCAGTGTATCAAAAACAATTTCCTTGGTTATTGAAAAATGTAAATATTTCTCCATCAGAAAAAAAACAAGTATATCTATCTCTCTTTGTCACACACATGCTCAATTTCCTGAAATGCTACATGCAATTCTGTTTTTCAAAGTTTGGATTAATTTTTTTTTTATTTTTTCAAATGACGCCTACTCTTTGGGTAATCTCTTTCTATTGAACAGCTGTTCAAGTGAATTCTCTATATATACTTTCTCTATGGTCATGACGAGAGTACTGAATTCGAAATGCAGCGTATTGCCGAGTACGATAGATGGGACTTCGGTTCATATACAGACTCTCATTATACCCTATCTAAAGGGTATACGTACTAAGTTTGTCATTCCATTTGTAACACCTAGAAATAATGATAGTAGAGCAAAATGGATTGGTATGTCCGTCCGTCCGGGCGATAACTCGCGAACGCGTTCACTTAGATGGCTGAAATTTTGCAAACTTGCTTTTACAAAAAAGTAAATTTAAGTTCGAAAATGGGCCGAATCGGGTAACTCCTTCGTAGGCTTGTCATTCAAAAATTTCTTTTTTCACTATATATTTGGACACTGCCTGAGAACGCGTCGACGTAGAGAGCTGAAAATTGGTACGTGGTGTTTTCATAGCGATAGTAAAATAGAAAAGTTCATCAAAATATGAAATCCTATGATATTTGTTATAATCATTTTTGCTGTCCGACGAGCCGTTCTTGAGATATACGCGAAAAGACACTTTAAAAATCAAACTTGCGCAGATGGGTGACCATACGAAATTACAAACGAACATTCATCTAGGACAGAGGTGGCCAAACGTCGACCGTGGTCGACTGGACGATCGCGTAACTATCTAAGTGTTTTTTTTAATTCCAATTCCTCGTTCTAAATCTAGAAAAGTTAGGCGATGAATGATTTTATCCCTTTAAAAATCTAACGGATGAGAAAACCTTTAAAAAATTATAACTTGTAAGAGACTCGATTTTTCTTAATTTTCCTTAAACTTACTAAATTCTTTTTTCGAATGTTTCTAAATTTTTTGTCGAATTTTTCTTACTAAAATAAAATAAAAATATCCATGTTTATGGAGATGTTGGAGATGTGAATGCAAGTAAAACATAACATCGCTCCCGTTTGATAGATGACCATTTGCAAGCGTGTTTACGAATAACTATAAGCACATATGAGCCACAATATGAAAAGCTTGCCGAAAATATGCAATGTCCGGTTTCCAGTACATCCTCTGATATGACATAAAAAGTAATAGATAATATGTATTTACAATAATATTGTTCGTATGAATAATAAGAAAATAAAACAACATATTGCTTGTGAGAAGAAATCATTATTTTTTCTTAAGTTGATACTGAATATATAGGTATTAGTATTATCCATGGTTGTTTTAAATTAAACTGATGTTTGTCTTTAAATTATTATTTTTCCACCGCCTATAACTTAAGAAAACAGATCGCCCGTAGTGATCAAAAGTTTGGCCGCCCCTGATCTAGGGTATCATAAGAATTGGTCTTAGACCAATTCTATCCTTTTTACTTGTTGCAAACTATGTTCGCGACTTGCAATCGTAGCATGTAATGCGTACGATTTTATTAGTTTTTTACGTTCGTTTACAGAAATTAAAGCGACGCATCGTCATATCGCTATGCCGAGTCGAATATGATAAAATCACGGGATGAGTTCCGACTATAATTTATAATTTAGTGCTCGAGTTTCGTTTGGGCATATCGTTCCAGAGGATTATATCACGCGAATTAGATAAATCGTTCGGGTTCCAAAAATAAAAAAAAAACAATCTTTATATTGATATACATTTATTTATTACTTTCGTAACCGAGGTCAGCTTTAGCCAAACTTTTCCGTCAAAACTTAAGTTAGACTGACTTAATTATTCTTTCATAATTATTTTCTACAAATCATCTTTACATATTTGTCACGTGCAAAAGTGAAATGTGATCGCTCGGCAAGGCAAGATATATTCATAAGAAATATGTTGGGCAAAGCTGTAATTAGATGGTAGTTATAATGTGGAAAAATAAATATTTTAAGTTTGAAATTATTTAAGTGTGGGAAAGTGGAATACTTTAAATTTGTTCGGTTTTTGCTGATTCTACCTATTTCTTTAGAATTTCTTGGAAATTGGTCTCTTCTATTTTGTTAGAATAAGACCGTGATCTAACTCGCGCAGTATTTTTATAATTTTATAGTTTTTTTTATTACATCAAAGACTGGTGCTTTGGAACAAAAAAAAACTGAATCTAGAAAATTTTCGGTGCCATCATTTGAGTCTAGAAACTAAATGCAGGCCCTGTATCCCTACATTTGACACACCCGTTTAGGAGTGGGTTGCGCCCGATTACTGTTACATACATATACCAATTCATGAATTCACATATTTGAAAGTATTAAAATAGTAAGTAGAAGATGCTTGCACAGAAACCAAAGTTCATTAACTAACTGGAAATTTACTTAGGTTAAGGTAAAGGTACCAACAATTCGACGCTGTCACAGATTTTGTAAAGCTTACAAAAACAAAATGTACGTATCTCAATATATAGCTGTATGCTTTGGAGAACGGGGAAACATTGAAAATGGAGATTTTAATATTATTTTAATTTGTTTTTTTTATGTATACAATGATCAAGTAATAGAGGAAAGTCTACAGTTTACACTTTTTATAAAAAAAAAGTTATGTTAATACACTTTTTATAAAAAAAAGTTATGTTAATACACTTTTTATAAAAAAACATAACTTTTTTAAACCTTTTTATAAAAATAATAGAGGTTAAATTAAAAAAAAGTAAGAAAATCCTAAATTTTTATTTTAGATTCACGTCCAAAAATGATTTGCAATTTTTTACTATAATTTGGCTTTTGACTTGCCTTAATTGAGGTCATGGTTACTGCTCGTGAATTAAATATGGTTACTGCTCGTGAATTAAATAAGAGCATTTTCAAAATATTTGGCTGAACTCTTTAAATTTTTAAGCTTATTTTTGTATTGCATATTAAGCAACAACAGTTATCATTCATTATTATAAAAAGGTACTCAAGTTTCCATTCTTCATAAAAATGATAAGTCTTCGAATTTTGTTGTTCAATACTCATTTAAAGGGGTATTAAAAACATATTTATTTAATACAAATAAATATATCTTCGCTACATGCATGGTGAATTTTCTGATTAAATATCTGGTCGGATCCATTGTAGAATAATTCCTGCACGCAGAACTCGCGTTGCAATCCACGCTCATCCTTTTACCCTTCAGCCGTACAGTAAAATTCCGTGATGCTTTTTTATCCCGAACGGTGCGAATGTGGAACAGTCTACCGTCTTCTGTCTTTCCTCCGGCATACAAACTGCGGAAGCTTAAGGGCGACATACATTGACACTTCCACCATTCTCCTGGTATCCCCAGTCCTTTCCCTATCTCCTTTCTGCCATGCTGTGCATCATAAGGTATCCCCTGAACTTGGCTTAATAATATATTAAAAAAAAAGGGTACTAACATTCATTCACAGCGGTAGTGATAAAAAAAGGGACGACTTCCTTTTTATGAAAGCTAATAAATGTTACAATGTTTAACAAAACTAAATGACGAGCGGGTGAATGTCAACTTATGCTTTTGTACACTTAGAATTAAAAGAATTTAGTAGCGACTAAGTGGTTTTTTGCATAGCGAGGGAGAGAATGACGGTTAAAAGTAAATTAACAAATTAAACTGTAATTTTTCATGTCTACTATGAAAGACCAAAATCTGTCACCCGGTTACTATTATCGACCAAAAATTGTTTCTTGTTCAATTAAAAATAACTTCGCGATTGACCAAAAGTCCCATCGAGATCGACCGGTAGATCGCGATCGATGTGTTGCTCACCCCTGATCTAGGGTTTGGAAAGAATTGTTATTTTATACCAATTGTCTTTTTTTCGTGTTAGTAGTTAAGTTAGTTGCTAATAATACCTAACGATGGACATACATATTGTCAGAAACCGCTGTGTTAATATTTATGTAAGGAATTTTTTGGTAACTTTTCATTATTTTTCCTAAATCCAATGCCTATAAGCCTATAAATATACTTAGCTGCCTATTTTTTCAAAACGTATACGCTAGTTTGTTGAAGTTTCTTTTTAAACTGTCGAACCGTAAAATGTCATAACCAATTTTATAGGTTTTTAGACTTAGAGGTTGGCCACCGCCAATTTAGTTCATTTTTGAACTTCTGTCTACAGTCTTCATAAAATTGCAGTGTATACAATTTGAATTCTCAACATGTTCTCTACCATTATCCAAAAATATGTATTATGAATGCCTTAATTTCTTCATGCAATTCTACGAAGAAATTGCCAAATTGGCTCATTTTTCGACTTATATCTTATGTTCTTGAGCGAGCGGATGATCATGCAAAAATCAAAATGGTTTTTAATATTAAACTTAAGTGTGAAGTCCATTAGACTTAAAGAAAATGTGTAAGTGCAATAAACAGGTTGTATTCTCTAGGGAGGAAATTGAATTAGGGTACGTGCACAACGATGCGAGGCTATATTAAGAGTTGAAGAAATAAAATGACTGTACGCTGTACTATGAGAGTGTTTATAACAACGCTGTGTCAACGCGCGATTTGGAGAGACACCGAGATATCTCGCTGGAGAATGAAATTTTTCATTTTCTTGCGAGGTGCAGTGCACTAATTTTGATAGCTGGCATATTCTTATATGTTCATTCTCATATACTGGAAGAATCTATGAGAATCAGTATGTAAATCTTCATACATATATGTGAATGACGGAATTGCCCAAATTCTAATCGTTTGTTATTGTTATCCCATATACAAGCAAAACTGCAGAAAGGGCTGGACAAACAGAAAATGATTAATTTTATATCCTTAGAATGGAATTATTTGCAGTTTTTTTTAGTTTATATTGAAATGTTTCCTTAATATAATCGAACGTTTCTATACTCATTCCCATATATTGGAAGAATCTATCCGGATCAGTCCGTGAATCTTCATATAGATGATGAATTCAAGACGTTTCGTATTTTTCGGGTAACAAGTAAAAGAGCAGATAGTACACTTATGTAAAAAATATAATATAGTTGCATTACTTGACAAACACAAAATTTCTTCTTCAGAATCTGATGACACAATTTATGCTCTCACTTCGCACTTTACCAAGAAACTGAATGCCTCGTTGTGAACACTACACCTCGGCATGTATTTCACCTCGACTCGCTCAACTGCCTGCCTAGCTTCGCTTTGCCTCGCCTCGTTGTGCACGTACCATAGAAATAAAATTTTATCAAATTGTGAGCAATGACCAAACCAAAAACTACACAATAAGAAATTCTTTTCTATAAAGTAGATATTTACAAAATTTAATTCAGAGACTTACGCACGAAATTATACCTAATAATATAAAAATTGAATGAATTTGATATAATATAATATCTTAATATATAAAAATCCCGTGTCACTGTGTTCGTACACGCGAATCTCCGAAACAGCCCAACCGACTTCAATGCAATTTTGTGAATGTGTTTGGTTGGCTCTAGCTTGAAAGATAGGATAGTTTTGGACACGACAGATAGCGCGAGATCTAGAAAACTGCCTGAGAACGCTTCGACCTGAAAAGCTGAAATTTTGTACACGGCGTTTTAAAAAAAATGTAAATTTAATTTCAAAAATGGTTTAAATCGGGCAACTCCTTCGTAGGATTGCCATACAAAAACTTCGAAAAAACTTAAACACAAAGTTTTTGTATGGCAACCCTACGAAGGAGTTGCCCGATTTAAACCATTTTTGAAATTAAATTTACATTTTTTTTAAAACGCCGTGTACAAAATTTCAACTTTCCAGGTGGAAGCGTTCTCAGGCAGTTTTCTAGATCTCGAACGCGTCGACGTGGAGAACTAAAATTTGGTACTTGGTGTTTTCATAGCAATGGTAAATAAAACTACGAAAATGATCTGAATCGGGCTACCTCTTCTTGATGTTGCCATACAAAACTTTGGTTTTTCACTATTTATTTGGAAACTGTCCGAGAATGCTTCTACGTGGAGAGCTCAAAATTTGTACACGGCGTTTTCATAAAAATTTCAACCACTTTTTGGTGTTGCCATACAAAACTTTAGATTCTAATCTCACTGTATATTTGGTCATTGCCTCATGCGCCGACGTAAAGAGCTGAAATTTTGTACACGGGACTTTCTTAAAAAAAAAAATTTGAATTAAGTTCGAAAATTGGCCCAATCTCGCAACTCCTTCTTAGGGTTGCCATACAAAAACTTTGCTACGTGGTGTTTTCATAGCAATGGTAAATAAAATTTCAAAAATGGACTAAATTGGGTTATCCCTTCTTAGTGATGTCATACAAAACTTTTGTCTTTCACTATATACTTGGTAGCAGCCTGAGAGGCTTCGATGTGGAGAGCTTATATTTTATGCACGGCGTTTCCAAAAAATTGCAAATACAGTTCGAAAATGGGACCAATGGGGCAACTCCTTCGTAGGGCTGCCATACCAAAATTTCGTGTCTTACTATAAATTGGGGCACTGCATGAGAATGTGTTGACGTAGAGAGCTACACTCTATCATGCATATGAATGAATGCACGCACACTCATATACGCACACGCACACAAACACCCATGCAGACACAGAGTGAAACCCAAGAGCACGGAATCGCACGATCGAGTCAGATAATAGCTGAGATATTATTTATCTCTAAACACCCCACCCCACCCCCACACATCTAAGTATCTATATTATCGCCGGGCAACGCCGACGGGCGCCCCATAGTATAATTATAATTTTTTATATGGAATAAAAATACTATCGATTACTTACCCTTGCGTACACTGTTTTATACTCTCATACCATGAAATCTGTCAAAATCTTTGATGGGGTCCACTTAATTAATTTTTTATTGCAAAGCAGCTCCAGTATAAAATTGTAATAAATGAGAAGTTGGCGCTGCCGGCAAATGAATCAATCGAATTTGTATTTTTAGACAAATTGTAATTTTAAGATGACAGCTTTTGAACACACAGTATTATTTAAAAACTGCCTCCGTCCTAAATTACACCTTTTTGGATGCCTATAACCTTTTAATTTTTATTTTGTCTAATTTACACAATTTAATATATTCTTGTAATTTCTATTTACTACTTCGCTATCTCCATATCAAGAGAAAATCAGATTATAGTGATATTGACTATATTTTTTTAATGATAAGGTTATTTCGTTATATTCTTGAGTCATATAATATAATTCGAATGTCAGTTATTTGTAAGTTTGAAATGTGTGAAAAAATTCTAAAAATTGAAGTTTGAGCTTACTCTGTCTGCTTCATCAGTTTTAACTCTGGCTAAACACTTATACCTGACATGAATGCACAAGATGTGAAATTAACAATTTTATTTACCTGAAAATAAAGCAATACTGTCTAATTCTAGAGTCTTTTTTCTAAACTTGATTTCCAGATCAAAGCGTACTATATTAACAAACTTTTAAATCTCCTTGTATATCATTGAAAAGGTAAACCGTACTCATTTTTCATGTAAATTATAATTAACAGTAATTTAAATATAATACCAAATAAGTAGGTATTGCGATACATACGTTTTTATAATTTAAAAAAAAAATTTACGAAAAATTCAGTTATCCAAAGTACCTATTGTAGCTATATAAGTAAATAGAAAAATTTTATTTTATTTATGTAAAAGTAAACTAACAGAAATCTGCTTAAAAAAACTAATGACAAAGGATGGAAGAGTATGTTACGTTCAATAATATTTATTTACAGCGAGCAGACACAATTTTTCGCTGTTGATTAATTCAATATTATTTAATTCTTATAGGCATAAGACACGAAAAATTTGTAATTTTTGAGATATGTACATATGTAGCCTTTGAAGATTTATGCCTTCTAGAAAATAATTTTAAAAATTAAATTAAAAAAAAAATACAAAATGTTTGATAATAATGTTAGCAAAAAATGCTTACATTCAAAATACCACAAATAGAGAGCTAAATCCCTCGAATATAATGCAAGACAGTCGTGTCGTCGTTAAGCTGTGGGACAGGTATACAGAATAACAATGGTACGATTGTCCCACATCCATGTATCACCATTTGAAATGTCGTCATCTGAATTCATACATAAAAACGAAATATACAGTTTTGGTTTAATAATTTTATTCTACTAAATTAGAATATTGTAATAAGTGTGATTTTACTCAGCATAAAAATAAATTAAATTTTCTAGTTAAAATTTCCTTTGGAGAAAATCAGTTCGGCCTTTCGGCTCGGAGGGTTTAGGCAGGCCGCAATCTGGACACCAAATGTAGAGAGTGACTAAAAAGTCAGTTGACCTTACTCGTTATACGCAACAGCGTCCGGCTCTGCAATCTGCTCTGTTTTAAGGCCAAAACACAGTGAAAGAAACACAACACAATCGCCGTATATTGGTTGCTGTCAAAGATTCGAATATATGGGAGTCCCATATACTTAACACAATGAGGGCGACTCGACAAGTTGCCAACAAAAAGTTTTGGGAAAATCTCTAAATTAGTCGCCAACATAATTGACATTTCTGTGTGAACAGTGAATAATTGACATTCATGCTATGTGGGCTTTGTTTCTTTTATAAAGCATAGGAAATTAAAAGATAATAGTAAATAAACTAGTTATTAAAAACTTGTATAAAATTAATTTCTTTTATTAGTTTGAGAAATTAGCGATTTTGTGGAGGAACTAATAGAGAAAATGAGGGAAAAAGTTACGCTGTGTGATAAGCCCATGTATAGCAATCTCATCTTCTTCTTTTTTCTTTTTAGTTCTTTCTTTACGCTTTACAATTTTAAGTAGGCCACATAAGCTATATTAAAGATTTTTCTTAATTTTTCCTTCTTGCCATTTCTTTTACAATAAATAAAGCAGTGCCCGCTGTCAAACACACTTGTCTCGTAGCGTTAACTGTGTTTTAAATTCAAATTCGTCGCCAAGTAAGTTACCAACATTGTTGTGTCGCTCTCGCTGTGTTCTAGCCTTAACGCGAGTCAACAACTAAAAAATGAGAAGCGAGTTGACGACTGACAACTGACTGAATTGAACCGACTTTTGTGTTCAGTCTGCATCAGCAACTTCAATAACAATCAGTTGATTGTTACTGATCACGTGAATATGTTTTGTTAAAAGAAAATGTACCGAAGTTTGATTAAAAGACGTCTTCAGGAAAAGCTTTCCTGAAGTTTGTGTCCTTTTAGGGTTCTATACCTCAAAAGGAAAATAACGGAACCCTTATAAAAGATCACTCTTCCGTTCGTCTGTCTGTCTGTCACAGATGTTTTCTCGAAAACAACGTTACGTAAGAACTTGAAATTTGGCAGAATGTTAGGTCTTCGTGACGCGCAGATATTTCAAAGATTACGAGTTTTTTTTTTAATTTTTGTAGGGGTGAGTTGGGCCCCTTCAATAATTTTCTTTGTATCGTTTGAAAGGGCTACTTTCAAGAATTCTAAAACTTTTTTTTTTTTTTATACATTTTTTGTGACTTGATAATGCATTTGACAATCATTTATCAAACAGTTGTCAAATTTTTGATGAGTGTGGCCGCAAATTTACAGTTTTGGATTCTTAAAAAAGTTTTAATTTAATCCAAATGAAATGAAAAATAATTAGATGTTTGTTAAAGTTCGTACAGTACTTTCAGTCAGTTTTCAACAGCTGTGGAAAACAGTAGTGAGAGTTCTTTTTGATATTTTGGAATTTTTTAATAATAAAGTAATTATGAGTGAGAAAGAGGAGTAGATAAATATTGTTGCGAGCGTGGCCTTTGGTTCGTTATTTAAAACACAATATTAAATAATTAATATACAAGTTCTTTATTACACTTAAATCATATAAAGTTCACAAACATTCATTTAATCAACTCAACTCTAATTATCGCTAACACTGTACTTTCAATTATCGTAATCTAATTACACTCTTTCGCTTCCTTATTACTTTCGCTTCTTAACACTGCAACGTCTAAAACAAGACTCATTTTCTGGCGATGACAACTGTTATATTTATACCCTAGAAACTCTCCGGATTATTCTGGAGTGTTCTATTCCAAAAGCTTCTTGACTATTCTATTTGTTCTATTCCTGAACTTTCCTGTAGATTTTATAATCGATTCTCCGAACCTGAAGTCATTTACTCTCCGAACCTGAAGTTGTTTATTGCCAGTAGATGTCACCAGTTGTTTCTTTCTATTGCACGTAACACTGCCCCCTTCTTAAACTTGTTCGTCCCGAACAACAGGTGGTCCACGGTCTTGATGCTCGTAGTATTGACACAAGCGGTCCAAATGAACAATTTTGTGCTTGCCTCTTGTGCCACGCTGAATCCTGTATACCACGTCATTAATTCTAGTTACTACTGAATATGGTCCTTCCCAGTGTTGTTGCAATTTTGGAGAACGTCCCTTACGTCGTTTCGGGTTGTACAGCCAAACAAGATCACCTTCGTTAAATCCTGCGGAATTAGGGCGTAAGTCATAGCGGGTCTTCATCCGATCAGTATTTGTTGCTAATTTTGTCCTCGTGGCCTCGTGTACATCGGCTAATTGTTGTTTGAGCTCCGATGCGTAGTCTTCTGGTAACTTTTGTTCACCTCTGGGGGTACCGAATTTGAGGTCGCTAGGTAAACGCATCTCTCTTCCGAATATGACTTTAGCTGGGGTTTGTCCGGTAGTACTATGAACGGCTGATCTATAAGCCATTAGGAATACAGGAATATGTCGATCCCAATCGCGTTGATGATAGTCAACTACTTTCTTTAGATGCTCGATCAATGTTCTGTTTGTGGGTGTAGAGGAGTTGTTCTAGTTTTTCTTATTCCCAACATTTTACACATCTCCTGGAAAGTCCGCGATTCGAAGTTCCGTCCTTGGTCCGAATGAAGGTCGTGAGGCACACCAAACCTACTGACCCAATTCGTTATTATTTGTTCCGCAACTGTGGTTGCCTCTTGATTAGGGATTGCATAAGCTTCAGGCCATTTACTGAAATAGTCAATGGCAACTAATATATAACGGTTACCGCCATCCGTTTCTAGAAAAGGTCCAGCGATGTCTATAGCTATCCTTTCAAAGGGGGCTCCGACATTATACTTATGCATCTGCTTCTGTGTTTGCAAGCAGCACAGACAGTGCATCTGCGGCACCACTCCTCCACATCTTCTCGCATATGTAACCAATAAAACTTTTCTCGTATTTTGGAAATGGTTTTGTTCACTCCCAAATGTCCTCCAGAAGTTCCACCGTGCATTTCTTCTAGAACATCTTTGACGTTTGATGCCGGCACGACTATCTGCATTCGGAAAGATTCGCCATTAGGTGCTTCCCACTTACGTTTTAATATACCACATTCAACATGAAGAGAGTTCCATTGAGCCCAGTAACTTTTCAGCTTCTCACTCCGTTCCGAAATATCCTTCCAGTCTGGTCTTTCCATGTCTTCTTTCCAAGCAAGAATAGGTGAAATGTCCGGATCTTCTCGTTGTGCTGTTCGTAGGTCCTCGTTGTCCCAACCTGTAGATGGCTCCACGGTTACCAACTGTATAGTTGCTGTTGTTTCTTTTTCTTCTATTCGGGTGCAATGTTTGCACTCAAGTTTACATGGACGTCGTGAAAGGGCGTCTGCATTTCCATGGATACGACCTCTTCGGTGTTGTATTTCAAAATCATAAACCTGGAGTCGCTCTATCCATCTCGCCACTTGTCCCTCAGGATTCTTAAACTGCAGAAGCCATTTAAGCGCTGCATGGTCGGTGCGAAGGATGAATTTCTGCCCGTAGAGATATTTATGAAAATGCTTTGTTGAACTTACAATGGCAAGTAGCTCCTTTCTTGTAGCACAATAATTTTTCTCTGACTTTGAAAGTGCTTTGCTATAGTAAGCTACTGGAACTTCTTGACCATTCTCCTCCTGAGAAAGCACTGCACCAATACCTTCATTGCTGGCATCCGTGTCTAATATAAATGTTTTCCCCAGCTTTGGATAGTGAAGTACTGGCGCTTCACAGAGCTGTTGCTTCAAATTTTCAAAACTTTCGTTGCATTTATCCGACCATATGAACGGCTTTCCCTTTTCGGTAAGTTGATGTAGGCTTCTTGCTATATCTGCAAAACCTTTCACGAATCGCCTGTAGTAGGTAGCTAAACCAAGAAAACTCCGTAATTGATGTTTGTCCTTTGGTGCTGGCCAATTTTTGACGGCTTCTATCTTCTCTGGATCGGTTCTTACTCCTTGTGATGAAACTATGTGCCCTAAATATTTAACTTCTTTTTTAAATAGAGCACATTTACTCGCACTGAGTTTTAATTTTGCATCTTTGAGTCTTTGAAGTACATCCCGTAAGTTGTTTTTATGTTCCATGAATGTCCTTCCGATTAATATTATGTCATCCAAATAGACAAGACATGTTTTCCAGGTTAAACCTCGTAGAACACATTCCATTAGTCGTTCGAATGTGGCTGGAGCATTACATAACCCAATTGGCATTACTTTGAATTGCCATAAGCCACTGCCAACTGAGAAAGCAGTTTTCTCTCGGTCCTCGGGATGTATTTCCACTTGCCACTCTTCAAATCCAGCGTGGAAAACTATTGCGCTCCGGAAAGGGTATCCAATGTGTCATCAATCCTTGGTAATGGATAGCTATCTTTTCTCGTCACGTTATTTAGTTGGCGGTAGTCTACACAGAATCGGGTGCTGCCATCCTTCTTCCTAACCAGAACAACCGGCGATGTCCAAGGGCTGTTAGATTCCTCTATGATGCCTTGTTTCTTCATGGAGTTCATCATGTCTGCAACTTCTGGTTGTTTGGCTAATGGCAATCTTCGTGGTGTCTGTCGAATGGGTCTGGAATCTCCTGTATCGATTCGATGCTGGACAAGATTTGTTTTACCATAGTCATCATCATTCATTGCAAATAATTCCGAAAATTCATGGATCACCTCTTTGGCATCGTTGTGTTGTTGTTCACTTAAGGCACTGAACGAAAGAAGTTTCTGAACCTGTTGGGTAGTAGCTGGTATAGTTTTTGTCTCCTTGACATTACTACCATTATCTAAATTAACGATTTGGTAAACGGGTTCACAATTTCCAATTATAACACCTTCTTTTAGTTGTACCTCGTTTTCGGATGTGTTAAGCACTCTGACTGGAATTAATGTTGCACCTTCTGCCTTCACTAAAGTCTTGCCAACGATGATGTTCGATGTAACTTTTGTGGGGTTAGGCTCCACCAGATAGAATCGGCAGGTCCCGATGTCATCAGTAAGTTTTGTCCATATTAGTGTCTCGGAGCATGGCGAAAGAGTAATATTTTCGCAAACCATCGTCCTTACTTTCGCAGGATGATCAGCTTCTTCTCCTAGTTTCATAGGAATTTCTATGTTGCCATATTTGAGAATCCGCTCTCCGACATCCAGATTTATTTTGTATGTGGTCATGAAGTCTATTCCAAGAATGCAGTCATCCATTATGTCTGAAACCAGGAAAGTGTGAGGAAATAGTAGTTCGCCTAGTTGAACATCTAAAGTTATTTCTCCAAACACCTGTGCTGCCGCTCCAGTTGCTGTTCTTAGTAGATATTTGGTGGTGTTGTGAAACCATTTGTTCTTAACAAGATCTGCTCTAATAATTGATCTTGAAGCTCCAGTATCGATAGTAACTGCGCAGTCATTTTTCGTACACTTCCATATATAACAAGACTGCTATTATTTCTCTGTAACTGACTTACTTGGATGATGACTTCGGGGCTGTCGATTCCACCAACCAACTTCTGCCCCATGAAGTTGGTTTTTACTAGTTTTCCGACTGCTCAAGAGGAGAGACGATGCGACTAGTCGCTGTTTGATATCTAGTCTCTCCACGAATTGCTTGTTCCCTGGCTCGACATCTTTGGCATTCTTCTTTCCCCTCTTCTTCTGGTGATTCCACTCGTCGACGTTTTCTGCAGTCTCTTTGAAGGTGCCCTGGTCTATTACAATTCCAGCATCGAGGGACACCACGTGAAGGCGGGCTCTGTGATGATTGCACTCTATTACAAGTACATTTGATGGGCTTTAGTGAAATACCCATCACTACTTGCACGGATGGGCAAGGATAAAAATGAACACAGTTCTTTTTAACTAGTTGTTTATTATTCACGCAACTATCTCAAAATACTTATTAATCTAATTTTGATTTTTTTAATTTGAAGAACTAACATGAACTACTTGAACGAACTTGAAGTGCTACTGTCTCGACGGACGGCGGAATCAACACTGTCACAACTTCGAATTCGAAGAGAAAAGCTATTTGACTTTTTGACCAGTGTAGCCATCTCTACATACTCCCCCAACAGCGTAGCGTACAAGTAAAAAAAATATTTTGTGTTAAAAAAAAAATCCAAATGTACTTCAATTATGAATGTTAAATTTAACGCGTTTGATTAAGCTTCCGTCACTTGATTCTGATGCGATAACACAGGCAGGTTTTAGCCTATCGATTGAAATTGATTTGTTTTTACCTTTTACATTGACAATGAATTGTTTTCGCAGTTTTTTTGTGACCTTATAAGGTCCTTCATAGGGTGGTGTAAGTCCAGTTCGAACTCTGTCGACCCTAACAAAAACGAAATTGGAGTGTTTTGGGTACGTTGATATTAGTTTGTGAGTTTTGTCTCGTATCTATAGATACTGCAGCTTGCATGGACGTTTTGAGCTTATCTACTACTTCTGAGGTGGTATGTGAGTTAGTACTATTGGTGTCATTGTGCACGAAAAACTCTCCTGGTACCTTTAGGGTCTGCCCGTAAACTATTTCCGCAGATGAGCAGCCTAAATCCTCCTTTATAGCTGTTCGAATCCCCAATAGAACGAGTGGAAGCTCGTCGCTCCAGTGTCTTGTGTTTTGGCGAGCCATAATGGATGATTTGACGGTGCGATGGAATCTCTCCACCATGCCATTGGCTTGAGGATGGTAAGCTGATGTACGGATTCTATTCGAACCGAGCAGTTTGGTTACTTCTGAAAATAGTTTGGACTCAAACTGAGTACCTTGATCGGTTGTTATTTCATTTGGAACTCCAAAGCGACAGACATACTGTTGTACAAATGTTTTTGCAACTGTTTCTGCCGAGATATCCGCGATCGGGTATGCTTCTGGCCATCTTGTAAATCGATCCACAATGGTTAAAATATAAGAAAGACCATTCGACGGTGGTAGTGGACCTACCAAATCCATGTGTATGTGTTCAAAACGTCCTGAAGGTATATTGAACTGTTCAAATTTAGTTTTCGTGTGTCTGTATATTTTAGAACGTTGACAGGCAAGACAAGATCTTGACCACTCATTACAGTCTCGGTTAATTGACGGCCAAAAATATTTAGATATCATCTTTTTTCGCGTGGCTCGAATTCCATCATGCGAGAGATTGTGTAAGGAGTCAAAGATGTTCCTGCGGAGCTTCTGAGGAATAAATGGTCGGTTAGTGCCAGTACTAGTCTCACACCAAACTTGTTCTTCAGTGACAGGAACTTTAATTAGTTGTAAGGTTCTTTTAGAAATTTGGCTTGCACTATCGTTCATTAAAAATTGCAACTCTGCATCAGCTTCTTGAGATTTACTTATTATTTCAAGGTCAATATTGATGGTATTTATTTCAGTGTTTTCAGTGTTGGCAAGGGAATTGTTACGAGAAAGCAAGTCAGCTACAACATTGTCTTTACCTTTTATGTGCTGAACATCACAGGTAAATTGAGCTATGAAATCAAGATGTCTCGCTTGACGCGGGCTGCGTTCCGCTTTCGATGTCAAAGCTGTGGTTAAAGGCTTATGATCTGTATAGATCGAAAAATCTCTACCTTCTACAAAGTAACGAAAATGTTTAATTGCCAAATATATTCCAAGAAGCTCGCGATCAAAAGCGGAATATTTTTGCTCTGTTGGCGATAATTTCTTTGAGAAGAAGGCGAGAGGTGCCCAGTGATTATTGTTGCGTTGCTGAAGCACAGCTCCGACAGCCAAATTTGAAGCATCAGTTGTGATATTGAAAAATGTGTTTTCGATTGGGTGTGCCAACAGAGTTATATTGGAAAGAGCCTTTGTTTTAATGAAAGCCTCGTTACAAGATTCAGGCCAGCTAAAGTGGTTCTTGTTGTTTTTAATTTTGACAAGGTTGGCAAGATGCGTATGAGTCGGTGTAAGCAACTCGGCTAACTTAGGAATAAAGCGGTTATAAAAATTAACCATTCCCACGAATTGCTGTCGAATCTGTCGAATGGAGGATGGAGGCTCCAAGTTCAGGATGGCTTTAATTCTTTCTTGAGATGGTGTAATTCCATCTTTAGAGATTGAATGTCCAAGAAAATCTATTGTGGTAACACCGAAAGCACATTTTGATGGTTTGATACTCAAACCATGATCGGACAGTCTTTGAAAAAGGATTCGCAAGTGCATTTTATGTTCATTTGCATCTTTGCTAGCGATGAGTAAGTCATCGATGTAAGCGAACACGTAATCAAGACCACTTATGACCGAATTGATAAACCTTTGAAAGGTTTGACTTGCATTTCTCAACCCGAACGGCATTCTTGAGAACTCAAACAGACCAAACGGTGTAATGATTGAAGTTTTGTGCACATCCTCCGGCGCTACAGGAATCTGATGATACGCCCTGACCAGATCCATTCTTGAAAATACTGTGCAACCGTGATGCTGCATCGAAAAATTATGGATGTGGGGTATCGGATATCTGTCGGGGATGGTTACTGCGTTAAGACGCCGATAATCCCCACAGGGCCTCCAGTCTTCACTGTCTTTTTTTTCAACCATATGTAGTGGAGAAGACACATGCGAAGAGGAGGGTTTACAAATCCCTAATTCAATCATGTGTTGAAATTCAGTGACCGCAACTTTGTGCTGTTTGGGTCCTAAACGGCGTGGTTTCGCAAATGGTAGCTGACCTTTTGTCAAAATGTGGTGCTGTACACTATGTTTAACTTGGCTCTTGAAGTTAGGTGGTGCTGCTAAGGAAGCAAATTCCTTTAAAAGAGTGCCAAAATCATTGTGTGTAACAAAGTCTGGTTGAATAGGTGTTGGAGTGTCAACTGCTGCGTCCAGTGCACTGATCTTGAGGCTTGTTGTAGTGTCAATTAAACAATTATTTCGGAGATCAACTAAAAGTTCAAATTTATTTAAAAAATCAGCTCCTATAATTGGTCTGTCAACAGCTGCAAGAATGAATTGTCTTCGCAGTCCCAAATTTACTTTGAGAAGCTTTGTGCCATATGTAGCTATGGTAGTTCCATTTGCTGCACACAGCGAAAATCCGTGGTTCAATTGTTTATTTGGATACATTTTGTTAGGAATTACGGAAAGATCAGCTCCTGTGTCGACTAGAAAAATAAGATTATTTTCCGAATCTTTTATGAAAAGGCGGCTTGGAAAAATTTTCGGCCAGCCGTTTGCCGCATTAATGGCTGGAGCAATTAGTTTTTTTGAATTTTTATTGCCTGATTGCAACGGTTCTTTTTCTTTATCAAAAGGACAAGGGGGCAAACATTTTTGCGCCTTATTACCAAATTTTCTATGATACCAACATGCATTGAGCGTACCTCTTCCATTGCTGTTCGAGCGATTTCTACTGGAGTCTCGACGATGGTTTCGATTCCGCTTAATTTCGATTAAGTCGGTACTCAAACTTTTAACCATTTTTCTCAGCTCTTCTATTTCATTTCGAAACGAAAGGCCTGGTGAAGAGTTCATTTCTGAAATGAATTGAGAGGAAGTGGAAGCTTCCCAAATTTTGTCAGCAATGGAGGTTAAGTGGCTTTCGTCTTTGTCATCCTGAGATAATAGCGCAATATTTATGACTTGAGGAAGTCTACGTAACCAAAGTTTCCGAATTAAGTTTTCTGTTATGAAACCGGATGCTCCTGCGAGCTGTTTTAAATAACGAAGGAACTCTGACGGCTTCCTATCACCTATCTGCTCGCTTGAGAGGAGCTTTTCTATTCTACGTTCCTCGCTAAGGGAATGCCTTTCAATTAACGTTTTTTTAAAACACTGATATAAATCATCTTTAGGTGGATCCTGAATGAAATCTAACACAGACTCTATGACGTCTTGAGGTAATGCGGCTAATATATAATTATACTTTGAAAAATCTTTAGTAATTCTACCTACCGCGAATTGTGCTTCTGCTTGCACGAACCAAGTGACGGGAGATTTAGCCCAAAATGGCTGCAATCTAATGTTCATTGCGTTTACCTCTTGCTCCACACTGTTGGAGTTAGCGGAGGTAGATTCACCAGATAAATTCATCAGATTTTTGGCGGTGTCTGTTTTGACGTTTCCGTTAGTCATTTTGAGTGATATCGAGAATTCCAAAGAAATATTTTTTATTATTTTTTATGTTGATTCCACTTCCGCAATCTAAAATAATTTAAGAAAGTACAATTTTTCTTTTTAAATAAAATAGCAAATATTTCCGATTAATGACAAAAAAATTACGAAATAAACAATTTTCGGAGAATAGGTTGAGAAACGTCAAAAGAAACTGGAACGTGCTGTCAGAAGGAGACTGATGATGAAATTAGTATTTCACACGCGATGTTTTTATTTCAATGTGTCTCGGCTATAAAATTTATGCTGATTCATAAATGCCAAAGCTTCTTTTTGTTGTGTGTCTTTGCCGTAAGATGGCTGCAATTCTGCAATCTGCAATGACGGTATCCATTGCGTTGTCTGCTTTTTGTGGCAATGTGTTAGTGGGCCGTGCTTTTCTTAAGCACTCAATTAATGATGCAATTCTTGATGAAAAAAAAGACGCGTGGATACACAAAAGCTTTTTTTTTCACACTTTCTATAGAATCACCGCACGGTGATGAAATTGTTTTCCCTTTTATAGGTACTTATGCAGTTTATGCACTTTTGGACGCGAATTTATTAATTTTGCGATAAGTTAGCTCGCTTTGTAGCACTCCACGTTATCACGTCGGGGTCACCAATTGATGGGCTTTGGTGAAATACCCATCACTACTTGCACGGATGGGCAAGGATAAAAATGAACACAGTTCTTTTTAACTAGTTGTTTATTATTCACGCAACTATCTCAAAATACTTATTAATCTAATTTTGATTTTTTTAATTTGAAGAACTAACATGAACTACTTGAACGAACTTGAAGTGCTACTGTCTCGACGGACGGCGGAATCAACACTGTCACAACTTCGAATTCGAAGAGAAAAGCTATTTGACTTTTTGACCAGTGTAGCCATCTCTACACATTCTTCCACTGAAATTTCTCTCACTCGTACTGCACTCCGTGAAGCTTGTCTGGCGGATTCGTATGCTAATGCATAGGCTAGTGCTTCTGCTGTTGATTTCTTTCCTGCTAGCCTTAATAATTGTTGTAAATTTTGATCTGTAATAGCGTTCACAAATGCCTCCGTCGCCACTTCATTGAGAAAATCCGCATTCACGCTGGAGTATGACAGATGCGCTAATCTTTCTACATCTGCCTGCAGTTGTTGTAGTGATTCGCCATGTTTTGGAATCCTGTTGCGCAACTGTAGGCGATATACTTGCTGCATGTGCTCATCTCCGTAACGTAATTCTATCGCCTGTACTAATGAAGAGTAATTACGTTGATTTTTAATCGGTACAGTTTGTAAGAGTTCTGACGCAGGACCTCGAAGTGCTAACACCAGAGCTATAGCTTTGTCTTCATCATTCCATCCATTTACCTCTGAAGCTGCCTCGAATTGTCTCTTGAAGATATGCCACGAATTTTGTCCATCAAATATGGGAGGTTTCATTCTACCTGCACCGGATATTTCAGTTGCTACGCTTAGAGGCTGACGATGCTTTATTCTTTCCAGATCTGCTTTAACGTTTTCAAGTTGCTCGGCGACTTTTTGTTGAACTTCCGAAACCTTTTGTTGAAATTCCTGCTCAATTCCTTCAATTTTCAAATTTTGTTCTTCTAAAGAACTTTTTAGAAAATTTTTCTGATCCTCCAAACGAGTTTCTAGACAATTCTCCAGAGAACTCTTTTGTTCGTCCAAGCGCGTTTCCATAGATTTCTTCTGTTCATCTAAACGTGATTCTAGAGAATTCTTTTGTTCGTCCATAGATTTCTTCTGTTCATCTAAACGTGATTCTAGCGAATTCTTTTGTTCCTCGAGAGAATTCTTTTGTTCGTCCATAGATTTCTTCTGTTCCTCGAGAGAATTCTTTTGCTCATCAAAACGGGCTTCCAATTTACTCATTAAAGTACTCCAAAGCTGTTCCATTTTCATCGCAGGCGCTTCTTCAACTTCGATTTCTTCCAAGTTCTCTTCGAAAACAAATGTTTCAGGATTCTTTCCTTCCTCTATCAAAGATTGTCTAAGTCGCTCGACTACAACTTTCTTTATGCCTGTCGTTTGTAATGACCGGTTCCCTAACTTCACTTTCAAATCCTGCGTTCGAAGCTCGTCCACTTTGCGCCCCATTATTGTAGTAATTCTCTTATAGATGAATATAAATTATTTTCCAGAACTTTCACAATTTAACACAATTTCTCAAAATTAATCACTCTTTTAATTTTTAGTCAATTGCCACCACTTTATTTCTCAAATTTATTTCACTTCTGACACCAGTTGTTGCGAGCGTGGCCTTTGGTTCGTTATTTAAAACACAATATTAAATAATTAATATACAAGTTCTTTATTACACTTAAATCATATAAAGTTCACAAACATTCATTTAATCAACTCAACTCTAATTATCGCTAACACTGTACTTTCAATTATCGTAATCTAATTACACTCTTTCGCTTCCTTATTACTTTCGCTTCTTAAGACTGCAACGTCTAAAACAAGACTCATTTTCTGGCGATGACAACTGTTATATTTATACCCTAGAAACTCTCCGGATTATTCTGGAGTGTTCTATTCCAAAAGCTTCTTGACTATTCTATTTGTTCTATTCCTGAACTTTCCTGTAGATTTTATAATCGATTCTCCGAACCTGAAGTCATTTACTCTCCGAACCTGAAGTTGTTTATTGCCAGTAGATGTCACCAGTTGTTTCTTTCTATTGCACGTAACAATATTATAAAATTAATAGAACTGTAGTCTACACACCGAAATTTGTAGGACAAATCGAGTGAAGAGTACAATGACAAATTAAAACGCAATGACTTCTTCATATCAATTGGAAGTGAGTTATCAGTGGCTACAGGCGAAGCAAGCAAAACGCTAAACTCATTGCTTCCACAGTACCAGCGTGAAAAACAGGCACAAAGCGCCAGTAAAAGTATTTTTTTCCTATGTCAATACTTACCGACATAGTTATATGGTTGTAATACAACTATTAATACCTCAGGAAAAAATTTTGAAATAAACTGTTTTGAGACTTTAAACAACCTCAGAGCAATGCCAGCCGGTTATCTACACTTACACTATTTCAACAGTTTGTATTTCGTCTTCTTATTTTTGGCCCGATTCTGTTAACTAGAATTTCGAGGTCACTTGAAGAGATTCTTGCGAAATTTAGAAAATAGGAAGATAGTAAAATTTTAAATCATGTAATAAATCACAACCACTATACTCTAATCTTCTGTCTAAAATTTTCTGTTCCACCATCTCCTTTTTAGTAAATATTCCTCAAACATTGAAGTAAATACGATGAAATACGCTGCAATACACGTTACATGATTAAAACTAAACATTTGGAAAATATTTTTAACACAAATATCCTATCAGATGTTTGATAAATGTTTGACAAACATTTATCAACTGCCTATAAATTGTTTGTCAAATGTTTGACAAATGTTTGTTATGTGTGGGTGCACCTAGCCATATTCCCAAAAATGTGCGAAAAAAACACTTCTCTTCTAGGTTTCTAAAGCCAAACTTGTGTCAGGAAAAAGTAGAAGAAAGATCTGTGCGAGCTACTTTTTTTGGGGATTCTCTATCAGGAAGTTTTGCAAGAAGGTGAGATTGGGAGCGAAAAGGAGATTGACTTGCCGAGTTTCGATGGATAGACGCGTAGGATAAAAAGTTAAGAAAGTTAGTCAGAAAAATAGTGTGGACAACCGAAAAAAAGGGAGAAAAAGAAGAAAAGTTAAGAGGTAAGGATTGTTGCAAAGGCGGAGCTCAAAAAGAAGGAAACAAAGAGGTGGGAAAAGTTTACAGGGGGCTTCAGACAATCTCAGATATGCCGAAAAATCTCCATCATCATCCAGATTACAGTGACATCCAGTCACCAAATTCTAAAATTTTGTTGTTCATCTTTAAGATCACATTGGCATCCAGTCACCAATTCAAAGATTTTTTAATGACATCCAGCCACAAATTCTAAGATTTTGGCAAAAAGGTTCATCTTTAAGATTACAGTGACGTCTAGTCACCGGCGCGACTAGCAAATTTTATAAAATGTTAATCGTCAATCAGTAAAGAAACATCCAGTCACCAAATCAAAAAAAAAATTGCGATATCCCGTCACAAGGTTCGGGAAAAATCGGTAATGCGACATCCAGTCACGAATTATAAAATTTTGGCAAAAAGGTTCATGATGATGGTTTCAGTGACATCCAGTCACCTGGTTAGCACCGATTCATATCCAGCCCAATGTTACTGAGGGAACCACGATGCTTAGGTTTCAGCTAAATCTTGTTCCTTAGTGACAAGCAATCAGTGTAGAATTCAGCTGATTTTAGTCGATATAAAGAGTGGCCTAGGGTTTGATATTGTAACGTTTTTTAAATCTAGAGCAAAGCGTACCACCACGGAAGCCTCTGCGGGGACCAGTATCAACAACTGCAAGTAAGTTGACGCCTAAATCTTATTCATTTTTTTGATAATATTTGAATTATGATTTAATAGTAACAGATCAGCCACATTTTTCTAATAGAATACAATTATATTTGAATTATGCTTAAATAAGTCACATATATTTGAAATATAAGTAAATAACAACAGATAAGTTATATATTTTTGATAACTTACCATTATATTTGAAGTAACAGATAAGTTTTTTTTTTTGCGAATTGCGGCTATATTCGAATATCATGATTAGATAGTGACAGATATATCACATTTTATTGGCGAAACACCATTACTTTTGAATAATGTGATTACCTGGCGATAGAAAGTTCTTAAATTTTGTGAACAACATGAGTACGATTATGCAAGAGATATGTGATTAAGTAATGAATTTCAGATACGTATCGTATGTATGTCATGTAAATGCGAAGGCCACCATATAGTACCTAATAATTGCTAAAATAAGAATTTTAAGTGCATACCCTATGTATGTCACGCGTTGTTTTGAAAATTCTGGTTACATACTTAAGGGATGTATGGTCAATACGGTTGAATTTCTAATTGGATTGAGCAGTATGTTTTTCGTTTTTTTATTAAAGGCTGGTTGTCGAGAGATCCAAAGTACTTGAACTGCACTGTCTGAGGTATTGAAGGCAGAAATAGGCATAATACTATTGTTGTTTTTTTGTTTACCTCCCTGTGTCGTTCACTGCTGCTGGCAGTGAACAAATATTTTACTGTTTTGTATCACTTTTTTTTTACGTTTTGTTTTTGCCTTCAGCATGCAGAACGCAGAATTTTACTTTATATTTCTGGCAATATTCGCGGATTAAGAGCAAATCGGTTTTCGGTGTACTGCCACCTTAATTCAAAAAACCCGGCAATTTTTGGGGTAAGTGAAAACAAGGTCGTTTCTGATACCGATATTAATCAGTATCACGTTTCTGGTTACAGCTTCGTGCCTCTTTTTCCTCAGCATAGAGGGATCGCAATATATATTCGGAATGATGTAACCTTTACCATTTTTCAAGATTTTCCTTCTGCCAATCCAGGGTTTAATTACATCTGGATTAAGTTCAAACTACACAAGCACATCGTCCACTTCTGTTTCCTTTATCACAGCCCAAATATGTCTGACGACGACACGGTATCCGTATTTGACAATATCTCCAACAATATTGATCATTTGCTTTCTATCTCTCCTCTTGTCGTCCTGGCCGGTGATTTTAATGACCATAACATACCGTGGCTCAGACATTCTTCTACCACAAGTCCTGCGGGCCGTTTTGTTGAACTCATCAGTAAATCTTTGATATTGTAGCAACTACACCAACTCTTGATCCAGCTGGAGATAGAGCTAATTTACTGGATTTGTTTCTAACATCTCATCAGGGCAAATATTCCATCTCAGTCGGTTCCCCTATCGGTAATTTAGACCATTGTTTAATCACGGTTCAATTTACCACCTCAAACATGTGCTACTTCTTCACCTACAAGTAGGCATCTTTGGCACTATAAGAATGCTGATCAGTATCTTAGAGAAATTGATTGGTCGGTCTGTTTTGCTTCGAGGGATGTTGCTAAATGCAAATTAGAATTTAGTAACATACTAAATCTTGGCATGCGTGAATAAATTCCGTATTCTTACAGCATGTCCGAAATTGAAACAAGTCTTCAAGACTACATGGAACACCTGCAAGTCCATCACCCAGAGAGAAAAATCTCTTTTTGACCAGAATATTAGACAAAGAATCTTGGCAAGGCACAAAGGCAACAAAGGTTTCTGGTCTCTGGTCAAAACCATCATGCTGAAGTTGTTAGCAGTTCCTCTATACATTCACTACTACTACAATAATGGTGAAGTAATTGTGAACTCCCTGGATAAAGCTAATATTATAGCTGCTAGATTCGTTTCAAATTCTCGTCTTCCACCTACTTCACAGACACTGTTTTGCATTTCCCATGTGGATGTGTACAAGAGCAAATACTCATCCGTACGAGAGATATGCTCAAGGTCCTTAAGCGGATCGACGTCTCCAAAGTCGCAGGACCTGATGGTTTTTCGCCCTGTTAATTAAAAGCTGCGCCCCATCCTTGACTAAGCCTCCGCTCAAGCTATTCTACTTGTCTTATTCGGCAGGAAAATTTCCAAATGCTTGGAAACGAGCTCTCGTTCAACCTATTCCCAAGAAAGGTGAGGATGGCGATCCTCAATTTATTGAAACAAATTTTTGAATCTATTATTAACTCCAATGAAGTATCTGGAAACTAATCATGTCGTCAACGATCGCCATATGGCTTCTGAGCTGGACGTTCATCTGGAGACTTGCTGACTTTTCTTACAGAACGTTGGGAACCGTAGTCTTCATAATTTTGGTGAGTCCAACATCGTTGCCCTAGATTTTTCAAAAGCCT
The DNA here is from genome assembly GCA_963930735.1 of Dioctria linearis. Lineage (NCBI taxonomy): Eukaryota > Metazoa > Arthropoda > Insecta > Diptera > Asilidae > Dioctria > Dioctria linearis. Next base: position 232,956,313 of record OZ005740.1, on the reverse strand, counting down.
TTGATAGAGTCTGGCCTCCAGCCCTTTTAGCTAAACTTAAAGCACTTGGTCTCTCCCCTCCTATTCTATTATGGATTGAAAGTTTCATATCTAGTGGCCAAATACGTGTTGTATTAGATGGCATTACATCTGACCCTCATCCCATAAATGCCGGTGTGCCGCAGGGCAATGTTATCTCTCCAACTCTCTTCTTAATTTTCATTAATAATCTGCTTCCCCTTACTTTCAATCCCATTCATAGTTTCGCTGATGACAGTACCCTTGATTTTGATTACTCCTTTGACAGTTTTGCGGACTCCAGGGGGAATGCCGCATGTGTTAAACGAGATTGAATAGATCATTGAATAACGATCTTAACAATATCTTCGCTTGGGGCGAAACGCGTCGATTTCAATGCATCTAAGACCCAAAGTTGTCTCATTTCATTAAAACAAGACCATAACTTAACCACTTCCGTTTCTTTTGATGGAGCATTAATTTCTGATTCACCGTCACTAAGCATTCTTGGCATTAATATTTCCAGTAAGTTGGATATTATCCAAAAGAGAGCCTTCAAGCTCATTGGCGATATGGCAATAACTTGCGCCATATCGACTCACTCGAGCACCGCCGCAATGTTGGATGCCTTTTGCACCTTTATCGCTACATGCATGGTCAATGCTCTGATGAAATATCTAGTCTAATCTAATAATTCCCAAATAATAAAAAGTGCACCTTAAAGGAAACAACTATAAAAATAATAAAGAAAGAAAGGCAAAACCGAATGAACAAGTTGATTTTATTTCATTTATTCATTTATTTAAATATACATTTCACATATATTAGTCAGAACAGTCGCCGTTAACAGAATACAAGTCAATTTCACCTCATAATTAATTCGACATTCGTTACATTAAGATATCACATCGAACTTATGTACACTCACCTCCATACAATACACACCAGAACACCGGCATGAACTAACAACCCTAAATAAACAAAACACAGAAATCTTTGCAGCTAAGAAGAGTGATAGTAATAATAATATGTAAGATCCAAAAAAGAATAAAAAGAGCTTTACCCGAGCATTGCATAGCCAATGATGCAGAAAGTACATTAGTAAGACACGGTGGATAAACTACCCCCATACAATGATGGATAATAGTGCACCATCTTATTGTACAGCGCTTCGCCAACCATCGGCACTTGCTGTATGTGTCCTAGATATATCTAGAGATGGGTACGGTAAGCGCATAAGGCATGACACTCAGCACTACTAATTTAAAAAAAAAATTTTAAAGGCCCGCCCCGGCTCCCTCATTACTGAGAGAGCCGTTGGTAAAAATGTTTAGCCCGAAACCAAGCTCTGGTGCCATCGCATGAAATGGCATGCTGGCCAGAGTGTTTTCGAGATCCAGCTCACACGTCAAAGAGAAATGAGAAGAGCCAGTCCAGCCCTCCTCCCAACATCCCCATGAGCGCAATCTGCACTCAGTTTTTAAAGCATAGGCTCAATTGTAATACAAAAACAAAATCACTGATGACTTTTAATTAAATTTTCCAAACATTGATAATGAAATATTAATCTAACAGGTGTTTTCTGGGCCCGTCGTTATTCTCTCTCTCTCTCTCTCTGTCCCTCCTGAAATCAAAAACAGAGGAGTAAGTACGCTACGATACTCAGCGAGGAAAAATATATTAAGCAGCACAAACGCAAACACACACATACAACCAGGGAACAGGCATGGATAAGGGAGAATGAGCTCAATGCTGATGAAACGCCAAAACATATAGGCATGCGCACTGTGGCAAACGAGTAGCCAAACAGCCGTAGTGCAAACAAACATGCATGAACGAAACGGATACGGAACGAACGCACATCCTACCCTGCATCTTACCCCGAATCCACCAAATTTCCCTCATCCTTCTCCAGCACTTCTAACAAGCAATCAAAAGCAACCACAATAATTACAAGCAAATACTAACTACAGACAAAAACTAATTACACATACATACTAAATATCAACTACAGTCAAATATTACAAACAACGTCAAACCTAACATTATTTTGTAGTACAGGTTCTATCGTCGTGTGTACCTTCGCTCTCCTCGAACTCTGAACTACTACTTACTGACACCAGACTCGAGATTGTATTGAGAATAGTGTAGCCTACTACCGTTCTATCACCCTCCCCGAGAATGTACAATTTTGGCATCTGCCTAATGACAAGATTCAGGGTGGCAGTTTAAGTAAGACCTCAAGGGCAGCAGTAGCCGCAGATCGCATGGAGCCCGTAATTGCAGGTCCGCGAGCTGCCGAATCACAGTCCGCTCAAGCGTCCGCGGCCGCTATACACAGGGGGAAAGAGGGGGGGGGGGGCATATGTTAGCATGGGTCTAACAATCGAGGTGTACATCCAGTGCACAACCCTCGGCCTTATGCCCCATGTGCAGTCAAAGGTTCTCCAGCATTGGGCGAACATTCTCATAGCTGCATTAACTTTTTCCTCTACAGTCCGGTCAACACAATGTTGACGAGCTGCCTCACATAGCGACTCATGGGTGACCCTGTCAAAATCACCCACGATGTCTTGAAACGCTCCCAAGGTAAACAGACCACGATCCAGTCCTCGCTCAATGACAGTAACCATTGAATGGAGCGCCGTCTCAGTAGATCTGCCCCTCCGGTAAGCGTGCTGTGAGGTGTTTAAGAGAGAGTCCTTCAGTGCTAATCCTTTGAAAAATTCATCCTCAAGCCACTCCAGGCATTTCAAAAGGAATGAGGAGAGGTTTATGGTTTGAGAGCTTTTCGAGTTCATATGTGAAGCCTTACCAAGCTTCGTGACGAAGGCAACCTTCACCGTCCTTCATACCTCAGGGACATATCCAAAAGCGATATATGCCCTGAAAATGGAATCAATGTATGGAGCCAGCACAACGCTTTCTGCCTTAAGAAGGACAGGCAGAATACCATTTGGAACCGGGGCTTTGAAAGCCGAGAAGGATGAAATTGACCATTTCACCTTCTCGACATCAGCTACCTTGTCAGCAATGAGCCAATCACCACCAGCACCAACAGAGCAGAGAGGTAGGGGATGTATGTTCGTCATACAACTGCAGGCCTTTTTCAAGCCTACAGTCTGGATATGCGTCAAGAGAAGAAGCCTACAGGCTTCTTCCTTCGATGCTGAAAGGAGCCATCTGGCCTTATCAGAACACTCAATCTGGCCGATGGGTCACTACTAAGAGCTCTGAGCAGCCTAAGCGGTTCACGATAGCCGTCAAGCTCTGCGCGGAAATCTACGAAAGCCTATCTTTTTTATTTTATTACAAGCCTCTTGTAGTTACTCTGAGTCTCGCGGTAAATCCGCCAGTCCTCCTGGCCTTGATAAAAAACCTTCTGAACGCCTTACGAAGTTTACTTAGACTGCCGTTCCACCACGATATAGGCTTCCTTCCTATGTCCTCAGTCACTGCGGACTGCAGCTTTCCTACTGCCTTGTCCAAGGCGGCAATACTCCTGATTCTTCCAGCCGAAAAGGCGAGCGAGGAAGCTAGTTTCCTATGGTATCTCCCAGATGAAAAGCGTACCGTAAAGCAATGTCGTCTTTTTAGTCGTATTTCTGACATTCAAGAGAAAAAGATAAGTGAAAAAAAAATTTAGTTTGTCCCATATAAGGGTTGCATAAAATGTGGCGCGTGGGCTCTCAAATTAAAGAGGTAAAAGAGTGTGGGTACTTTTTTTGATCCTATAAAATTCATACGGACGTTTTTACCGTTAAAAAGACATATATGTTGCGCGTTCTTTCTTTCGTATACATACATTAGCGGTCTGTTGTGAACGTTTTTTGTTTGGGTGGCAAATTTCGCCGACGTACATAACTGTTCTTCGCAAACACGATATTAAAATAAAACCATTTTTTCAATAAAAAAACGTCAATTTTCCACTTTAAAAGGGACTGGTTTCCTTTCTCTTCGAGTTATCTTCGAAACTAATTATCGGATTTGAAAACTAATTAGATATAAGATATGTGATGAGGGGACAAAATTTAGTCGTGATTTTATTCTACAAACAAGTTTTAATGTTTATTTATAAAAATTTATAGAGTTTCTTTTGTGTTGGAAGACGACCAAATTGAGCATTTTTCAGGTAACCTTAAATTATTTTAATACATTAAAATCGATATTTCTATGTAAATGTAGGATAGATTTCAATAATTCTTTTTTCACAAAATAGCTAAGATATGCCGCAATATTAGAGATGTAAATTTTAAAGGAAACAATTTTATTAAATTTATATAATAATTTTTTTTTATGGTATTGCATGACAGCCCTCCACCAACCAAATATTTGTTAATGTAAACAACGCCGGCGTGGTCGTCGTTTTATGTCAAAAATATTTAGAGACAGCACTGCATGTATGAAATGCATCACATTACCTACGCCGGCGTCGTCGTTGTCGGCGTGGTCGTCGACCCATCTCTAATCCTAATTTTAACGCTGGCGCTCCATTGCTGCTAATATGCAAGATATAAATCTATTATGAAAAAACATGAAAAAATGAAATGATATTTGAATTTCTGGAAATAAATGATTTTATATTAAAAAAATGTGACTTGAAAGAAAAGAAAATATCTTTTTTATTATTATTTCAAATTTTATTGCAAATCGGCTAAGATTACAAGCAAATAACTCAACTGTAAAATGTATGGCGGTGCAGCCCAGTGTTAATGTAACTTGCTCGGCGTATTGTTCTGCGTTTGACGACGACGACCACGCCGGCGTAGGCGTTGTTAATGTAATCCAGCCAATTCTCCTATAACTTACAACTATTTTCCTCGACATTTACAATTCGCTCTGTCCTTTGTTGACGGCTTGTATACATTTGCACCCAATTAAAATGCTTCATTCACGTACAAGAACTTTGAGGTTCCCTTCCTTTACTTCTCTATTCGTAGATTATGCCAAAGAATAACTAAATAAAAGAAAGGACACCGAAGAGTGTTCCGATTGTTTTCCATTTAAATGTACACGGCGAGAAAAGAAAGGAAGGAAGGGAAAAAAATCAAAAAAAAAATCAAACCCTCTTTGAACATTTTACGAATACCTGATGTACATTATTATGAATAGTTTGATAGGATTTTGAGGGATTCAATAAGATTTTGTCGTTCGGGTAATCCTACGTTCTCTCGATTTTTGTTTTTAGCTCGTTGTCTCGGTTGCACTACAATAGTGTATAGCCAAGTTCTTTTCCCCCATTCATGCAAAAGACGAAAGTATATGAAATTACTTGTTTCATTCTAAAAAAACACGAAAAATTTCCTATTTTGTTCGCCTCTGTCTCTACTTATACTTATTTATACTTTGATTATGCTCGTCTCCAATCGACACAGCGACCGATGCTGCCTGCATTTATTGAATGAAGATCGCTCTGAGTGCGTCCACGCACCACGCAAATGGTGTTACATTAATACCTGCGACCATAACAAACTGAGAAACTGAGTACAAATAAAAAAAAAACTGAGCAGCTGGCAACGCTGGGCCTTGTGCTGTGCTGTGTGTCCGCATCGCTAGCTGCTCATTACACTGCAGGCTACCTCTCAGAGGCTCTCTCAGAAATGAAAGAGCCTGGGCGGGCGTTTACCTCTCTGAACCTGATACTGGTATGGAGTACTCACTTGAAAGGCACACTACTGTCTCCCAGGCTGCAATCTTCGCCATCGCACTGCAGCGAAGATAATCCTTGATATAGAGATCAAGGGAAAGATCATTGCTATCCTTTCAGATAGTCAGGTATCCTTTATGGCTCTGAGTGGCCCTCGGATGACATCTAAGTTACAAGGGGACTACAGGTCTTCTGTGGACAAGTTGTGTATCCACAGCAAGGTGTCCCTTCAGTGGATTCCTGGTCACATGGGGATCATGGAGAATGAAAGGGCTGACCTTTTAGCTAAAGCTGGTTCTGTTCTCCGTTCCCCGGACCGGAACCCGCTGTGTAGGCGTTGCCACCTCGATTATCGGCTCTCTCATCAAAGCGTATACACATACGCTTTGTGTATATAGTCTAAGAGCTAGCAACGTCTTCGAGAAATTACTTTAGTCCGGCTAGTTTTTTTATATGCCTTTTCTTACAGTATCTCCATAGTCATGCGGACCGCCCATCTCGCTGGTGAGACGGGTTGCGTTTACCTGTGCGCATTACGTTTCATAAGTAAAAAAAGCATTTTTCAAAATAATTTTAGTTCGGTTTAGTTTTTTCATATGTTTTCATAACATGGAACAATATAAATTCAATATTCCCAGACAATTTCCTCATTGCTAGCACCGTACCAGACGTTTTCTTTTTTTTTCGTAAAAAAAAACAAAAAATGTTTCATTACGGCTGTAATTTTTATACGAAGTAATTTAATTTCAAACCACAAGAAATTAATTTGCCAGGCGATTATTCGGTTGCTCATTAGAACCAGACCGATTTGAGCATGGTAAAGTGGAGGTTTTTTTCCTCACGATGATGTTTTGATAATATTTCATGAACTCAGCCAGATAGCACAATTTTACCCCATTTTTTTTTAGAGAATTTCAGGAGCTACAGAAAAGGTTCTGGGCAAAATGGTGTTATCTGGCTCAGATTTTGGGATATTCTTGATAAAATACTGGAAGAAAAATCCACTATTATATAGCTCCACTATTGAATTGGAGCTTGGATAGAATTCGATAAGAAAATTAATAAAAGCAAAAAACTCTTACTTTGAACGATAATATCAGCCACTTATGGTGGTAATTGATCCCCAACAAACCAGACGAAATCATATTTGTCATTGTTGATGGTCCAGCCACAAGCTAGAGGTGATAATGATGTAGGAGATTTAGAGGGAGCATTTCTCCAAAATGTGGTCATGTATTGGATTCCCAATAAATGCTGTCATAATTCGGCTCTGCCCGGGCGTTTTTAATCTGCCGAACTCCATATATATGACAAATAAATCTTTTCAAGGTGACAAATGCCTACCGGAGAGTGCATCATCATCGGTGACAATATTTTTGATAGCAAGCTGATAATCTTCCGGTTCTTCAAGTAATTTGAAAGGCCTTAATTTCATTTGTGAAAAAATTTGAAGTGTAATCAGAGCCTGTCATGATGTGGAAGCCTGGTAAAGCTCTAGATACGGAAGCATCAAGAGTTTTGTACAGTTCATTGACGTTGATGTAGCGTTCATGATTACCCACACCCATGTTGATCCAAGGTTTTAAGGAAGCATTAAAATTATCCATGTTACTAAGAAGTATAATGAGAATATCAGAATCTGAGCATCCTATTACAACTTCAGCGTCGATATGATTTTGGCAAATATGACAGATAATTCTAGAATCTGCTTTTTCATGTTCTTCACATGATAATAACTCTTCCATTGCTTTAATGATTTTATTATTTTCAAGTCGATAAGAGAAGCCTGACAAATTAATTTCTTGTGGTTCGATAATTAAAGTAGCTCGTATAAAAATTACAGCCGTAAAAAAAATCATTTTTTTTTAACGAATAAAAAAAACGTCTGGCACGATGCTAGTAACGAGGAAATTGTCTAGGAATACTGAATTTATATTGTTCTATGTTATGAAAACATATGAAGAAAATATCGAACTAAAATCATTTTTAAAACTTCTTTTTTTTACCTGTAGAAAGGAATGCATACAGGTAAACGCAGCCCCTCTCACTAGCCAAGAGGGGCCGCATTTCGACAAAAATTTCTCATTCCAAAGTGATTATTACTTCATCCTTATGTCCACTATCTAAAATAGACTCCCATCATCCTCTGCTCGATATTATATTAGATTTTCCACATTCAAGAAATTCCCGTAATGAATTTGCTAAAAGAAGAAAATTTCAAGGAGACATTACACTGGCTTCTCTGAATTTTTTAAAATTTTGATTTCTCTCCCTTCTTTTTGTTTGATGTTGGTTGACCAATCAGCTTGGTTATCCCCGAAATAAATAAGCGCAATCACAATCATTTTCCGAAATGGTAAAGCTTTCAACTAATTAAAGTCCTGAAGGCAAAAGATAAATATAGACGTCTGTACAAAAAAAGTCCCCACTCTGAGATTTATAAGACTTTTTCTTATATGAGTAGGCTATCTAAATTCTTGATTACTCAATGTTATCAACATTCGCTAAAACTCAACCCCACAGCATTTTGGGCTTTCAGTAAAAACCTAAGTAGATCGAACACGTATCCTAAAGAATTAACATTTAATGATAATAGATCGTTTACCGCGACTTTACATCCGTATACTCTGCAAAAAACCCCGGCATTATCTTTCCCCCCTCTACAGATACTTCCAATATGAACATAATGTTAAGCTTTATTCGTTCAGAATCAGTTCTTAAAATGTATTGAGCAATCTTGATTGTGATGGAAAGCCGGAACCTGACGGGATTCCAAATATTCTTTTTAAGAGATGCTCACAAAGTCAAGTGGAACCGCTTAGTAGTCTATTAAATCTTTAATCACTAATAAAATCTACTCAGTAGCTCTTAAAAATTGCTTCGTTATACCTATTTATAAATCTGGTGACCCTAAACTCTTTATAAACTATAGACCGATTTCTATCTCTAACGCTCTTGCACTTATTTTTGAAAAAGTCGTTTACCATCAACTCGTATTCCAAATAAAACCATTTATCTCTGAAGAACAGCATGGATTTTTACCAGGGCAATCTATGATGACCAACTTATCTTTATTCACAGACAAAATCGTGTCTGCTCGCGATGAAAATACACAAATATATTCTATCCACACTGACTTTGCCAAAGCATTTGACAAGATTAATCACAAGCACTGTCTGTTAAAAATGGCACTGATGGGATTTCAAACAGACACCATATCTTGGTTCCACTCCTATCTAACTAGCAGGGATAATATCGTTGTATTTAATGGGCGACAATCCTCCTCATTTAAGAAAATTTCCGGAGTGCCCCAAGGCACCATACTTGGACTATTGATTTTTCTCATATATACATCATACATGTTTTATATCTGATTGTTTATTATGCGCTGATGAAGCCAAGATTTTTAGAAAAACTAGTAACGCGACGGTTTGTGTCCATCTACAAAAGAATATACTGCGACTAGGAAAATGATGCCACGAAAACACGAATACAACTTAATAACACAATGCTTGTTTCTTGATTCCGTTGCCGCTTCGGATACGGCATGTTTGACAACGACAGACCCATGAATTAAAATTTTATGTAGGGTGGGGGTCATAGGATACCATCCATAGAATTTATTTTTCCTGGACGGGAATCAAACCCACACAGTCAAAGTGAACATCGTGTCAAAGCTCTCATCAGAGAAAACATCTTAAGAGACTGACGCAAAGTCAGTCAAATGGGGCTTGGAAGTAAAGCCAAAGCCCATTCCAGCATCGACCCCGAAAAATTCGCCGATCATTTATGTCCATTTCAACCCCTCACCTCCCCCTCAGTAACCGCGACACATGACATGGCTCATCGGACCACGGTAGCCAGTCTCCCGAGCGCAGCTCGTCAAGGTATTCTTGATTCACGGAATGCTGAGCTTTCCTTCCGCAGCTTTAGTGAGGCTGAAGTTTTAGATGCATTCAATCGTATTAAATCTAATGCATCTGGTCATGATGAGATCCCTATCAAGTTTCTCAAACTTATTCTCCCATTCATTTTATCATTGGTCACCCATCTCTTTACTAAATTAGTGACTAGCTCTATCTTCCCCAAGTGCTGGAAAATGGGCATTGTCTAATTGCCCTAATGAATGGCGCCCTATAACGATTCTTCCATCAATTTCCAAGGCCTTTGAGGTGCTCATTGCTGATCAAATTTCTGAATTCGTCAAAGACAACAACTTTCTGTCCAAGTTTCAATCCGGTTTTCGTCATAAACATTCCTCCACCACTGCACTTGTGAAAATCATGAGGGTAACAGTGTGATAAATGTATTCCTGGATCTCAGCAGGGCTTTCGATTCTGTGCCTCATGATTTGCAGATTGCTAGGGCTAGGCATGGAACTTTTTTCGCTTTAGCTCCCCTGCAAGTTCTCTAATAGCCAGCAATCTTGTGGATAGGACTCTGATTGTTTTCAGCGATGACCGTCGCTCAACCCCTCGACCCACCCCCGCAGGATTTCCACAGGGAGCTGTTCTTACTCCGCTTTTATTCTCCGTCTACATAAATGACATCGTCACAGCGCTTGGTGTCGTGAAATTCCACCTGTATGCTGATGATCTTCAGATTTATGAAGCAGCCAATGTCAGTAACCTCCCATCGCTGATACACAAGCTCAATCTTACTCTCTGGCCATATCTCTGGCTGGTGCCTTACCAACGGTCTGGCCCTCAATCCTGCTAAAACTCAGGCTATTAAATACACAACTTACATGGCGGCCTCACGTGAGCAAAATTTGCTCAAGAGTCTACTATGGCCTCCGGTCTCTATATGCGGTCTCACACCACCTGCCCCAAAACATTAGGCAGTCCTTGGCAATCGTTCTCATCATACAGCATTTTTTCTATGGTGACGCTGCTTTCTATCCCCTGAGGGCCTGTGAAATAGCTAAGCTTAACAGAGCTCTCAAGTCTTGCGTACGATATATCTTCCGTCTCAATAGGTATTCCCATGTATCTCCGCTGCTACAGCTTTTCATGCCTGGCTCTCTTATCAAACTCTTTCAGCTTAGAGCTTTAATTCACAAAGAAAGATTGAATGCGGTTCCAAGATACATCTGCGAGTTGTTCTCATGGAGCAATCTTAACACCTCCAGGCTGGTATCGCAACGCACGCTTAAGGTTTGGATCCAATAATCTAATTGGTCATGGAACCTCCCTTTAGGAACTCCTTGCCTGAACCCATTAGAAATACGCGCTCCATAAAACAGTTCAAGGAATTGGCTTCAATGCAGCTTCTAGCCAGCACCTAAGTCCAGTTGCTATCCTATCCCGACAAATTCAATAATAAAAAATAAAAAAAAAAAATATTTTATTTATTTTTTTCTAGTGTTTTTATTCTGGTCGCTACTACATTACGTTACATTGTTTTCTTTTACTCTGTTTTATTTTTCTTTACTCTACTTTGTTTTGTTTTATTTTATGTAATTTTATTTTAGTCTATTTTACTCATCTATGTTCACTTTACTTATCTTATTTTACTTGTTGTATTCTGTTCATTCCATTCATTTATTTATTCAGTTAATTTTATATGTTATCTTATTTCTCTCTCTTTATATTTTGTTTTTTACTTTGTTAATCTGAATATCAACCTTAATTTCATATTCAATCTTAATCAATTTCAGTTTCATTTAAAAAAATTATTATAAGTCCTCTCATTGTACCACCTCGTTTATAATCCTATTACTCGATAGTTTCTGGTGCAGCGAGTTTGCCCGTTTGGTTTTTGTTGTTTTTCTTGATTTTGTACTCAACTTATAATACTAGTATCAATTTTATACGTGATGTACCTAACGTTGTAACGTAGCTTGGGCTGAGGTTCTTTTATAAATGCTTTTTCTATTCTATTCTATTCTATAGATGGAAAAATAGAAGATTTTAAAAACTTAATTTTTAACGATTCTAAATCAAATCATAAATACAAGAGGGTTCGAAACCGGGACCTTCCGCTTGTCGGACGACTGCTCTTACCACTGAGCTAACGAGACAGATGATTTTCCCTCTTGTATTTCTTAATTTGTAACTAGCCTACTAAGCCACGTTTTACTTTCAGCTGGCATTAACCAGTAACGATGAAAGCGCACAAATAAATTATAAATTCAATTTTATTTATTTTTCCCGGACGGGAAACGAACCCGCACTTGTCAGAATCGGTCAAAGATGGAGAAAGAGAGAGCAGTCGCCCATCAAGCGGAAGGTGCCGGTTTCAAACCCGGACGAGGTGGTTGATTTTTCCTCTTGTATTTATGATTTGATTTAGAATCGTTAAAAATAGAAGTTCTTAAAATTCTTCCATTTCTCTCTATTGCTCTCTGTAATAAACTGTTTCATACTGCCTTCTAGATAATTTTGCCTCCACAAATATAGAAAGGGCTTTCTTTTTGTAAATTGTATGAATAGGCCTTTCTATATTCCTGCGCTCTCGTCGGAGAACACGTAATGTATCTTAGGATTTTTACAGCTTCAATATTTCCGGAAGCTCGAAGCTTCATTTCAGTGGCATGTGTTCAATATCCAAATCTTCACGGACACTTTGCGTTTTCGTCTTTTGCTTCGCGAGCTTGATTCTTAAAGCGATTTAACTGGTCATCCAGGTCTTTTGGTTGCAATCCGTAATTCAAGAGTTTTTTTAAGCCAACTATCATATTTTTTTAAGAAAATACCATTTTCTCTGTGTGATTTTTCCCATCTCCTTTTGAATTGAATCTAAGATTATTTAATTTCATCTTAAATTTTTTGCATTCATTCTGTGGATAATGATCTCCACTGAGGAAATATCTTCCAAAAATTCTAGCTTTTTGTTCATATTTGCTTCTTTTTGTGTTGACGTCATATAATTGCTTTCTTGTAAACAAACACTTTCATTCCAGATGATTCTGAGAGCAAAACAAAAAAGGTTTATATTTATATTTTCCTCATATTATAATATATTATTATGCAGCAATTCCATACCAAAACGATAGCTGATGTAACCTCGATACTCTCCTATTTCGATTAAACTTTCAGTATTAGGTAAGTATTAAAAAAATATTGGACCCGTATTTTTTTGTTTAGCCCACCGACCTCAGGTCTTGGATACAGGGTGACTCAAATTTTAATGTTTTCACTGTGGATGTGGAACAATTTTTTGATCAGCTTACCTCAAGGAATCGCGTGGTATACCGGAAGGTATCTTGATTAGAATCACTGCATAAGGGGGGGGGGGGGGGGCATGTGGAACAATTTTTTGATCAGACTACCTCAAGGAATCGCGTGGTATACCGGAAGGTATCTTGATCAGAATCACCCTGTATATGGCTATAAAACTGCTGTCCCCAAAAATCCGCAAACTCTTTGTTTTGTTTAATAAAATAGGACCTTTTACCCTTTAACTTTCTAATCATGTAACGTAATCCAATAACATTAATAACTATAACAATTTGACTCGAGAAACATTAATTTAATAGCAAAAAATATGTATTTTTTTAACTTGTAACAAAATAGTTTTACATTTAAAGTATATGAATTTATAAAATGCACACGTCCTTTTGAGTGCTCCATAAGGAATAATTCAACAACATTCACTATAAAAACTTCAAACACACCGTTAATTTCGAATAATAATAAGGTAGAAGAATAAGTGAGATACGTGTAATTCGCAAGCGCGTCGACTTTCGACTGACTTTGTCAGGCGTCTCCCCCCTCCAGTACAAATAACAGGTACGGTCTAATGTTCGCCATGTGTTCCGCTCCATTATAGAACAAAAATTATATGTATTAGTGCTAACTTTTAAAAATTGACTTTTAGCCAATTTTTTATAGTAAATACTCCTATGTGCTCCGCGCAACTCAAGATTCCAGGCCCTCTTCAGACTACCTACTTGTAGAACTAACATTAAGGAGAAATCACCTATCTACAGAATTACTAAATCGTTCAAAACAAGATTTAACAATATAGATAACTTTAACACTAGTCCTCTGACTTTTAAAAAATTTATACTCCTCGAGATCGGTTATTTAACATTTTTTTCTTTTCTGCATTGCTCTCGTTCTACTGCTTCGCTTTACTCATTTCCTAACTCCTTAGCAGTTCGGCTGCAGAAAAAACACAGTAACTATCTATTTGAAAAAAAATGAGTTAGACACAAATATGCACTTACTGTGCTAATATCTACCTCATTGTATCCTCAGTTTCGCCTAAAAGGCGTCTAATTACGAGATTTTTCATTCGCTGAACACAGTGACTGATTTTCTGGAACACATGCACCAATTCAAAACACAGTAAATGATAACAATTACAATAAAACACAGTATGTGCAGTTAAAAATAGCTGAGATAAAAACTAAAGTATCTCAACAATTTCTGAAAAGAACGGCTTAAATTAATGAAATGCTGGTTTTTCATAGCGTCTTTTTACCGATTTAGATGTTTCCCAAATTGTTTTTTCTACTATTATTACTACTTATTTATACACTATTTCAGTATAATGTCTGCGGATAAAATGAGGTCAGTTTTGTTGGAAACGTTTATTTCCAATTAGTTTTCCGCTCACGCTAATAGTTTAGGAGAAATATTAATAATAGTAGAACAACCTCCTTTTACGAAAATCTTTGCGCTTTTTGCTGTGACAAAATGTAAAAATTTACAGGAATTTTTTTGTAAAGATGAAAAAGTTTCGTAATCGAACGATTATGCCTATGATCGAAAAAAAATGGAATAATAACTCATATGGGTATATGGGACCCGGATGAGGAAAAACTTTGAATTTCGGAAGATCAGTGTGGAAATATCTCGAACTGAATATAAAAGAATTTTGTTACCTTTAATTTACATGCAAAATTTTTTGTCTAGGGCATCCGTTTGATGCAGGGTCCGACAAAGTGAAAAGGTGGTTTTCAGTTAAAATGTACATAATCAAGTTTTAGAGGGTGGAAAAAATATGCCTTAAAGTATACCGGATTGAAAATTGAAAACCCCATTCGATAGAGCTCAGCGGGGACTTTAATTAGACACCCCACATGTCATATTTTAGGTTAGAGGGGGTGGGGGTAACAACCCTGCACCCTAAAATCACCCCCCCCCTAAACTTTTTTTTTAATAAATTTAAACGCCTTGTCCAACTAAAGGCAAATCAAAAGTTCGTTTTTTGATCCGCCCCCCCGCAAGAAAGGTTCCAATTTTGAAAATAATTAAAGCTAATTTCTGAACTTCAAATACCTACCATTATTAAATAACTTAAATCCGAAATAAGTGCATCAGTCGATAGTCCTCAAAAGGAACTTGCATTTGGCACACTGGAAATTTTCCTAGGACACTCCCCTCCCTCGTTGCACCATCTGACATGTGACGCTCAGTCTGGCCTCCTAAGTACAACTATACAAGCCCGTTTAAACTGCCAATTTGTGAATGTAAAAATACAAGACCCTTGTATTGCATTTTATATGCATAGGCCTTGTATTACTTTACTGGGGTATAATCAAATACATCTTTTACAACGATACACTCTTTAATACAACATTGCGTGAATACCCCTATTGTGTTTTGTCATAATAATCGTTGTAACTGTCTTTTAAAAGTTGGTCTGATGATCTGTTTTCTGAATTTTGTCGATCTTATGCCACAGTAAAACAAAGATTTTACATGGAAAGTCAAGAGTACAGACAAGTTTATAGTTAAATGCATGAAAATATACTTTTCGATTCAGCCACCCTTCACATAGTTATATAGCCGAAGCCTCACACTCTGGTAGGCAGAAAACGAATAGACCATAGACCATGAAATTAGTTTTCTGGATTCCATGCTTAAATTTTAGATTTACGGTGGAATGTGGAGGGAATTTCATATGAAGAGATTTTTAACACACGTATATTCAGCTGCAGGCAATGCTACTTACCTCTACTGGACACTTTCCACGTAAACTGCGTAATCGTTTCTCTAAGCCTTTTTCTTGCATGTTTAAACGTGATTAAATCTGTAACGGTATATTTTGTTATAAGTTTCATTGTGCGTTTCTGCATTCAGTGAGCTTCAGTCAATGGATGTTGTGACGACCATAAGAAGTTATTATTAAATAATTTTGGAAGCTATAAATGATATGGATAAGTTTAGGGCTAAACTTCCGAAGCGGGGTCTCGCCCAATTAAATAACCACTATTATAGGATGATACCCTAAGTAATTCCACAACATACTACATATATGCGGAAACTCTATTTAAGGACGAAAAGGACCTCCAAAGCTTGAAAATTCCTTTGCAATATCTCAAGAATTACAGAACATATCCCAACAAGAAGAGTATCATTTCAAAGGTAATGTTATTACCTTTTAAAAGAGCTATAATACATTCCAATTTAAGCGGCACTTTTCGAGATATAACGGTTTTTTGAAAATTTTCCTATTTTTTTTTTCTTAAAGCGGTCATTTCTTTCGAAAAACCCGTTATTAAGGTATACATTTTTTCTGATATGAGAAAGACTAATTCCTAACCTTCAATTTGATATATAACATGTTTACCTCTTTTAACTGTACAATTAGCTATACACAATTTTTTTTTCTTAAGGTGCGTATCTTTGGAGTCATTATTTTGTTTGCATCTTTCAAATTCCGAACTGCTCACTACAAATAACCGTTAAACAATTTTGATTCTTTAAATTAATTGTAAATAACGAAAATACTTCTCAGGTCTGTGATGAAATCCCAAAAAAATAATTGCGTCATCAAAAATGCCAACTTCAATATATTGACAAATAAAAACGTACAGTGACATATTCCGAATATCACAAATCCCGACAAGTAAAATGCCCGAAAGCTATAACCCCGATTATATAGGAGATTCTGCAATGCACAAACAGACCGGCGTGCGTAGAGCGTGTAGAGCGTGGCAAGAGGTGCCTGGTCTATTATTTTGTTTAAAAAAAAGCCCAAGGAAAGCTTAACTTATGACAAAAAACTAAAGGCGTGCAACCTGGACAAAGTAAAATCCCTCCAGGATGGATGAATTGAAACGAGGAATTAGAAGTTTACGTCCTCTCAGGGACTGCAGAAAATTGACGTTACAAAAAAGATACTCTGGCTCACCTGTGCGAATAAGATTATGCAGTGCTTTACCCCTTAAGTACGAATCTAGAGTACAGCCCAAGATGAATGATCTATAAGGAAAGAGATGAGCAGAATGACACAAACCGAAAGCGAACCGTATACAGTCATTGAAAGCAACCTCAAGCTTTCGACTGCAAACCGAGTCTAGTCTCATGTAGGTATATTAAGCTACCATAAGCAAAAAGAGGCACCAAAATTGTCCTAACTATAGTCCCAAACGCAAATCGGCGGGAAGTTTATTTGCAGACAGCCAGGGTCTCCTAAGCCCATCATAAATTTTGCTTACTATAGATTTTATATGATCACAGCACCTCAAACGATTATTAATTTTCACCCCTCGATAGTACTCGGCGATTTAATTTGATATGAAACATATAGTATTGGAACCATTACCCGCCGCGGGGACCTACCACCCACCCTAAAGATATGCAGAGAAAAATTTTCTTCTACGAATTGATAATGAGCTGACCAGTGAAACCCGTTTTTCGATCGGACATAACCTAACGGAGTTAGAGCCGATCTAAAGTGCGAAAAATCTAGTACCTCTATTCGAATAAAAAAGAGGGAAATACTAAAAAAGCGAGTATGGGGATGGCTATAAATTTAAGCCTCCAAGTAAAGGAGTGTGAGTACTCAAACATCTTCTCAGGACCTAAAGAATGCGATTTCATACCAGAATATTCCAAAATGTACTAGATAAAACATTAAAATCAGAAAGAATAAGCCAGATTTAGTTTATTTTATGAAACTAAAATTTATATATTATTCCTATTATTCCTAGTTCACTAATATATTGAACTAAAACTTATTTATTTATCTTATACACCATGTAATTCAAATTTGGATTTAATTTATTGAACAAAACTTCTGTCGAAAAGATTTAAAAGAAAACTGCGCGAGGTTCGGGCTCGCAGCCTCCAGATACCCATAATATCTTGGAAAAGCTTTTTAGGTTTTTAAATAACTTTTATAAACTCACAAACCCCTGACTAAAGAGCTTTGTGTCTCAGCGCCTAAGAGTGCAACATCTACCTCCATGTGCTTTCATAACCTAAACCAATTCTTCATTTTAATCTCACTTCACCCAATGCATTCCAATCTAATTACTGTCTGAGAGGAAATATTTTATACAATTGTATCTAAATTTAGCTTTCCGTCGCCAGTATTTATCCTTGCACTAAATTTTCCATGTAGTGCTTGGCTGAATTACGTGTCGCTACTCTTAGTAATGAGAAAATTCTACCTTAGATTTTTTTATCTAGCAGGTGTCCGTCGGAGTCGCCATTTCACCAGTACCTTTTTGGTATTTCGGGCTAATATTTGTTACGTTTGGCTGACTCTTCGTTTACCATTGACCTCCTTGCTGGTTTCTCCGCAAACAATTTCATCTGCTTCCCACAGGTTTGTTTTTCGTACTTCAAAAACTCACTTTTCTTGTTGTTCTAGCCTTCGCGTTACCATACACTTTATGCTTTTATGTTTCGCTGTTTTTTTAAATTCGATTTTAATTTTTTTCTTCCGATAGTTTCTGATTTTAATTTTTCTGATCCTCGACGACAACAATGTCAACTCGTCGAGAAAAATGGCAGCACGATCGCAGTGTGGGTATGCATAGCATACTGCTGCTAGCATCAGTGTAGCATACTGCTGATAGCATCAGTGTAGCATACTGCTAAACTAGAGTGAAATAATAATTTTAAGTTTTAATATTTTGTATAGAACAATATATTGAGGTATTGACCTTCAGTGGCGCAACAAACCTTCATAGGTGTCAATGCAAAAAAAAATTTAGACTTCCTTTGCCTTGAATGAGTGGTCGGCTAGTCGGCAGTAGACCCCTGAAAGCTGGTGGGTTTTATTGTAAATGAATTAAAACTTTAACCGCAAAACATAGTTTATACAGAAAACAATATAGAGCCTGTGGTAGAAAGTCATTAAGTTAATTTTAAATAGTAACATATCTCACTAGGTAGCATACAATTACGCGGAACTTTTAAAAGGTTGCTTTTTCTGACTGTAGAGAACCATTCATTATTTCGTACAACATAGGTAGGATCATATTCCACGTATGAAATGGTGTAGTTTAAATCGCGTGTGCGGCAATAGAGGACACATTTTTTCGTGTTGTTTTTTTAAACTCCTTCCTCGAAAAAAATTTCGAAATCAAAGATTCATTTGTAGCTCGCCAAGACCCCCTTGAATTAGGGGCCCCACGCGATCGCATTAGTTGCATTGGCATAGCTACGCCACTGTCGACCTTATGTTTGTGTTTCGGGGCATTGGGCACCTGAGTAACAGCACGTATTTAAAATTCTTAAAATGCAGTAGGAAATGTACTAAAAATACTGCAATTGTAGCATTAGGTACTAGATATATGTGTCACTGAACCCGTATTTGTGTCATCAATTTGAGCTCGTAATAATGTTGTCTAACTTATCATATTTATCTAGAAGCTATTAGTACCTATAATTCATTTTCATCGGCGAATAGTTAATGGTTTTATAACCTTAAATATGGGGTGTTTCTGGGAGTATTGTCAGAAAAATGCGGCGTCCCAGGGCCAAAACAAAGGGATGAAAGTTAATAAAAACACCCCCGAACGCGTGATAATCTATTTGCCATGCGTGTGGACCGGAAGTGGTGAAATTTTTAAAAAATTTAAAAATGCCATTTTATTCAAAATATTATTCTAAATAAAAAAGTCCAGGGAAACCAACCCCTAACACGCAAGGGCGCGACAGGGAAATCTAAAGAAGCTAAGGCTGGACACATCACTATATCCACTAACATGTGTCCGATTATTTCAATTCTGCAACATTTTGGTTCAGGAGCACATATTACATGCTGGCGGACATTTTTCACATGCAAAAATGGGTTAAATATATCTTCAGGATATGGCGGAATTAGACATGAGAATCCCATTCTTCCCGTGTATCCTGCAATCCCATATCCTACCCATTTCGTCAAGAAACATTACAAAAATTAAAAACAATCAATAAATGCACACAATCCTATCTGCTTATTTTTTCCCACGCTTACGCAATCGCAGTCAACTAAAACCCTAAAAAACATCGAGTGTGCAAAACTGCAGACATAATGAACTAAAAAGTAAAAATTGAACTAAATGAACTAAAAAGTAAAATAAGGTCCGCGCTAAACTAAATTTTAACAATTCTCCAATATCGGGCCGTTCTTTAGCAGCTAAAATATGACAGCGGTGACTCAGAAAAATTATATAGTAAAAAAGAAAAAGTAGAAGAATTTTTGCAATTTTTTTTTCGGAAATACAATAATATGTATAATTTATACGATTAAAAAAACTTAGCAATGATATTGAAAATACGGCTACGAGAAGAAATCCAATTTATCCGTACTTACAGGAAAGCCGCACAAAACTCTATTAACTACAAAAATCCAGTCAATAAATTTATCAAATTTCAGAATTCTGACAATAAATATTTTTAACGCGCTAAAGAACGGTCCGGGCGGATAAATTCAAGCTAAATTTTTTGGAGAAAAGCCAAATTTAGCGCGTTTATCTTAGTACTGCTCTCGCTAAGATTCAGGAAAAATTTTCGCAAATAGCTTGTGGCGACGTGAAGGCACTTTTGCTTTGTACCCAAACTGTACTTTGTCTGAGCCGCTGTATTGAACTTAACATTAAGGATGTCTCTAAATTACATAATTTGCAAATCTCTACTTTGCGCGGCATGAGCGAATTTTTTATGTAGCGTTAATTAATAGGCCTAATATTTAAGAAAACTAAATGATGTCAGTTTTTAAGTCACTAAGAACTAACGCGTTTGTTTAGAAAAGTATACTGCTACAAAGTACAAAAATAACCTAAAAAGTTTTTTATGAAGATTTCTTATTGACGTTGGAATTTCTCTATCTCCTAATCTTTTCTCCAGTAATAACGTATAGCATTTAGGTGACGGTACTCCCGAAGTATCACTTGATAATTCTACTTCCAGAAGTATAGTAGATTGAAAAGAGTCAAACCCAATGAGTAGTGGGGATAAGCCCTAAAACTGCTTTCAGATTTATGAAGGAAGACTCACATTCCACGAGATGAGCCATTATTCAGTCATTCATCGTCTCCTTTTTCATCAACTTTTATTTACATAAATAGCCTTCACCTTTAAGCTCTGTCTCTGACTAGTGCAACAACGTAGCAGTGGTTATAGTCACTACCTCTAGAAGATTGACAATCACCACAAGCTCTTAGCTTTGGCTTAGCGTGGACCTTAGTACAAGGCTTAAGTAATAACATGTAACTTGGGTTGCACAACCAAGAATTTTTATTTACTGGAAACAATAGGCTTTGCTAGCTCCTCTGATAATAATTTCAGTATCAGTATCATTGAATTTACATATATAATAGTTAGCATGAATTCTATATTATATTAGGTAGGTACATAGTCGAGAAATATTATAGCGAGTTTGTCGTTGGAATGGTGATTAAGACAGTAGCGAACCTAGGATAGGACATGGTTGGGGAGGGGGGGGGCAAAAGGGGGCAGTCCGAGAACATATTTTCTGGCGGAATTTTTTTATATTTCTGTCTAAATTACATAAAAATAAAAATAAATAATAGAACAAGTTAGGAAACAAAAAGAGCTTTCCGACTGTTTTCCATAAATCTTAACCAGTAGAAAAAGAAGGTAAAAAGAATAAAATAACAAAAAAATCAAAAAAATGATTACATAAGTATTCAATTTAACAAAAATGCACCATGGCGGTCAAAACTCGACGTAAATCTAGAATTGACGATAACCACTTAAAGATATGTATACGTCACTTTGTGGTAAAAATTAGAACTGTTAAAGAAAGTACATTTTAAAGCGGGTGTCAGATTGCAAGTTTTAAACGCGTAACTCACATAGCACGCGTTAATAGGTAATATCGAATGTATGCTTGTTGTTTAGGAAGCGTTAGATTACCACGGCATACATATTTCTACTTTTCGCCTCAAACGCATTCAATTTACCCTCACACTTGGAAGATTGTGCTGTTGCCAGATTTTCTTAAGAATCTTTTTTTTTATTTCCGAAAGTAAAAAACTAATTTCGTGTGTATTTGATCGAGAAAGCGTAAAAATGCGAACAAATTTATAAAAAAAAATTGACAACAAATTTAAAGAATCTCAAATCTCAATCCGTTCAATCTGACAGCATATTTTTTCCAACTCATCGAAAGCGATTCTAGCCTTACGTCGAAAATTTCAATCTAACTCTTCCTTCAATGTCGAAAGTAGACGTAATAGCTAAATACAAACTGCTATATTTTTGGTTGCCATTTAAAAGTAGTAATTTTTAACAACTTTAGAAAACTCTTTTTTACACTAAGCACAAATATCGGTCTAAACACGTGTATAAACAAACATCAGCTGTTAATACTTTCTTTAACGTCATTATAAATTGTTATTATTGAAAACTGCGCCCTCTTCTGTCATGGACATCGTCAATAGGGAAGAGGAACGCATTGTGGTTGAATCCAAAGTTAGCTTAAGAACAAGTTAGGAAACAAAAAGAGCTTTCCGACTGTTTTCCATAAATCTTAACCAGTAGAAAAAGAAGGTAAAAAGAATAAAATAACAAAAAAATCAAACAGAAAAAGAAGGAAAGAAGAATAAAATAACAAAAAAATCAAACTCTCTTTGAAAATATCACGAATAAAGACAAAAAATCTGAAAGCGCAGATTACATCCAGCAGAAAAGAGTGGCAAATATTCTCGAAAATAAATTAGAAGGGGAATTTTTAGATTTTACTCATAAAATGCTCCCACGCTTTTGTGAAAGAACTGAAAAATTGAGGGATGCCACCAAAGTAGGACCCTAAGTTATTGACTACAACGACGAACAGTTCCATATTAAAAGGATAAAATACAGCATTTTATGTCTTTAGTTGCTCTACAAAAACAAGCAAAACGTTGGAAAAACGAGCAAGCGCCCCTTGAACTTATTCTTGAACTTTATTCAAAAATATAAGTTAAGAATTTTTTTAACAATACATACTCATCAGCCTAGGTAGTTGTGAATGGAGCTTTTTCAAATTAAAATTAGTTAAAAATTATCTTCTTTTCACAATGAATGATTTAAGATTCCGAAATCTTGCATAGAAAAACAACTAAGCAAAGCTAGAATTGGTCTAAGATTGAAGTGTATACAGCAATAATGGCTATTAGATCCAATGCCATCGGTATTGATTGTACTCACCCGAGCATTATAAAAATCATTATCTTTTTAATATTATTTCATCTTCCTCATTTACCATAGGCTGGAAATTGGCTAAAATCGTTCCAGTTCTTAAAAAATTAGGTACTCAGGAATATAGTCCTATTTAAATAAAGTGCTCGAAAAATTAATGCACAATCAGCTGTGTCATTACATTAATAGTAATATTAGTGGTCTATTATCATGCCATCAATCTGACTTCAGTCCAAAGCATAGCTGCATCACAGCCATAATTAAAATTGTGATGACATTCGCGAAGTAATAGCGGCAAATAATTTAAATATTCTAAGCCTATTAAATTTCCCCAATGCATTTGATAGAGTTGATCATGCAGTCTTAGTTAATAAGCTGATTACACATTAACAGTTAACCTTAGAGACCGGGGCAGAGACAGGTGTGTTGTGGCGGCAGAATTTCTGATTTCCTGCTAGTATTTAGTGGTGTGCCCCAGGGATCTATTCTATGATCTTTTCTGTTTACTATATTCATCAACAACCTTACCGGTGTTATTCTGTATTGTAAATACCCCTTGTATGCTGACGATGTTAAGCTATATATTTCTAGACATGAGAAACAAATTGGTGATCCTGTTGAGTGCATGAATGCTGATTTACAAAACGTCTGTAATTGGGCTGTTGAAAACAAGCTGGCTCTGAGCACTTCTAAGTCCAGTGCAATAATTATACATGAACCATAATTGACTCAGCCAACTGCCTCGTGATTGATTGATTGCTTGATTCCAGGTTGAGGTTGAGACCCCTTACAGGGGCTCCAGAGCGTAGGCCTTAAAAGGCCCATTGTTCAATTGCTCATAAGTCCCAATCGGACGCTTTTACGAATTTAAGTATTGGCTCCCAGCCCTCCTTGCCGGGTTCGTGCAGCTCGACAAGGAGGTGTGAGCCAAGGAATCTGTACCGCTTTTCTGAGAGAGCCGGTCAGTGACAAAGGAAGTGAGTCACTGTCTCGGGTTCCCTACATACAGGGTTCGCAACAAGCCCCATCCTGTGGGGGTGACCTACCCCGTATTCAGTATGAATAACGAGGTGATGCCCTATAATAATGTGGTAAAAGATCTTAGTGTAACATTGAATCAAACTTTAACCTGGTCGGATCATGTCAAATCTGTTGTGTCAAGGATATACGCAACTCAGCAGTTCTTTACAGTTGTTCAATTTCCCAGAGAAAACTTAATGTGGCTTTCAACTCTGCTGTTCGTTATTGTTTTGAGCTTCTACGTTATAACGTTTATGTGAATTCAATCTTTTGTTGCATACTTCGTACATATGGTATTTCACATGATCCTTTTTCAACGTAACTTGATTCAGTATCGTAAACCAACTTATTTGTATCAAAAGCTCAGATTTTTACAGTCTCACAGGACATTGAATTTAATCATTCCAAGTTACCCGGGGGCTACACCTGCAAGTACAGCTTGCATGCAAGCCTCCCTTCCAATGCGATTTTAAACTTGACAGCAGAAGGCAGTCCGGTTGATGTCTTATCAGCTTGCATGCAAGTTCATTTAAAAAATGGCATTGAGATGTATAGTCTTGTGTTTATTGGTAAATTATAGCAATAAACGAGGAAGCAGAACGATAAAAACTCAAGAAAAAGTTAAGAGGAAGGTTTGGTAAATAATGGAATACCAAAGATCCCAGAAAATCTCATTTTCCCAGTATAAAATTATCAATTTCTCTCAAGCATTTCTTTTCCGCCATTTTGAAAACTGTATAAATGTCAAATTACTATCTCCCAGCTGCCATGAATTTTCATCATGCAAGTTCGCTGAAAGTTGCATGGCAGTTGGATTACACGTGCAAGAAGTAGGCAGTGCAAGTTGCATGTGTAGTATCTTTTATAATTTTTAAAGAAAAAACCTGGGAGCAGTCGTGTGACTTTGACTCCACTGGAGCGGCTATTAACAGCTCAGACTCCGAGATAAAATGGGGGTATGAATAGTAGGAGCAGCTGTACAGCTTAGTACTCCTATGTGGAATAATACACGACGGTTTGTAACTTTCTCGATAAATCAAGAGAACTGAATGAATTCAATTTATTGATCGTTCTTAGCCTATATATACATAATTAGTAACCTATGGTACCCTATTCTTACTATTCTAAATGCTGACGCTGGGCGAGTAAGCAATGTGCATAAAATTATGATGACATGCATTTACGCGTGAAACCCCTTGACGATGAATCGTTTGGGTCAGTGGTGCAATCGCTTGCTTGTTGCAAATAAATGTATGTCATTATTATCATCAATTATTTTCGATTATGAATGGTGTTGTAATAAATTTGTGCTGATTAATTTTAGCGTTTTACATTTGTTGTGAAATTTGTGTTTACAGCTTTTTAGTGTTGTTTGTATTTATGGTATTAAATGTATATCACACCTTTCCCCCTTAGGGAAAAAAAAATTTGTGTTTACATAATTTTTTTTTTTTTTTTTTTTTTTTTTTTTTTTTTTTTTTTTTTTTTTTTTTTTTTTTTTTTTTTTTTTTTTAGTTTGTTTACGTTAAACCTTAATTGTTTGCTCGCCGCAATGAAGCATTTTATCGCTTATGTATACTAATAGTTCATATGGTATGTTTTTGTATGTAGCTGATTATAATGAGTCTTAATTCCTAGTCGTATTTACATATACCTACTTATATATAGTTTATTATTATAGCTCTTAATTGCTCAATGGCATTAGTAATTGGGATCTTTATTGTTTACGTTTACTTATCTAGTTGATTACAATAATTCTTATTTGTCTACACCGGTGTGTAATCTAATTTAACATGCTAGAGATAGTTAGAATAATAGTACATAATTTTTAATTTTCTATCTTTCTTAGCCTATTCTTATGTATTTTGATTTTGTTCTTATTTATATCTTCGATAATGCAATTTACGTTGTCTATTGATTTAATTATATAAGGTCCGTTGTATAGAGGATCTAGTTTTCGTCTATTTTGTACTGTCATTAGTACTTTGTCGCCTACTTTGATTGATATTGGTTTGCAATTAGCATCCTTGACTTGCTTTCTTCGCACTTTAGATGCCTGGAGGTATTGTTTTGCCTTACCTATGGCTTGTTGAAGTCTGTATTTCATCTCTTTACTATACAGGTCATAATTATACACGGGATCTGGTCTATCAATTGTGAGTTCTGAAGGTAGGTCTATATTTTTGGCAAATATGAGTTCGAATGGTGTGTAGCCATGTACGGTGTTTGGTGTGGTGTTGTAGCAGAATGCGTAATATGGAATCCATGTATCCCAATCGTCTCTATTGTCATTAACAAAACATCTGAGATATTCATTTAGGCACTTGTGGTTTCTTTCTAGTGCTCCGATCGTTTCGGGATGTGCGGCGGTCGCGAACAGTTGTTTTATTTTCAGTATATTACATACTTCCGCAAAGACCTGGTTTTTGTATTCCGTTCCTAGATCAGTTTTAATTTTGCTCATAGGTCCGTATGTTAGTATGAACCCATTCACTATGGCTCTTGCTATGGAATTTGCTTCCTTGTCCTTTGTGGGTATTATTACTATATACTTGCTTAGATCGCATTGCATTGTTACTGCGTATCTGTTATCGTTGGTGGTTTTTGTAAATGGGCCGACTGTGTCAATGGATACAATGTCGAAAACTTTTGTTGGTGTTGTAGTTATTTCCATATGCTCTTTATTATGCTTTTGGTGCTTATTTTTCGCACAAAGCTCGCATCTGTTTATATATTTCGCTATTGTTTTCCTCATTTTCTTCCATTTGTACATTTCCTTCAGCTTTTTATACAGTCTTGATTGACCCAGATGTCCTCCTGTAGGTGTGGAGTGATAGTTATGTAGGATTTCGTTTATTTTCGTTGTTTCTGATATGTACCGTTGCGGTTTGAAAATTTTAACGTTTATATTTTTTAATACTTTGTTTCCTAGGATTTTAAATGCGGTTAAATTAATTATTTTAAATATCTCGCTTTCTGCAGAAAGTTTCAGAGTCTTGGTCTGAAATTGTTTATATATATCATTATCCAATACTTCGAGTACCTGCTCTAGTGCGGGCTCTACTGGTTGGTTGTTTTTTATATTTATATACCGCTTATATTTTATTTCATACTTGTGCACTATATTTATTTCTATTTGTGTTTCTTTATTACTGCAGTTCTCAATTTTTACTTTTAGTTCAGGTAATTTGGCTATCTTTGTTGGAGATGGTATCTCCCAAACGCGCAGTTGATCAGGCTGCGGGACTATAGGAGTATTTTTCATTTCATCGGACATTATGTTTTGTTCTTGTTGTTTTTTCATTGCTCGGGTTTGGACGCGTCGGACATTTATTTCCTTCAAATCATTAATGTCAAGTTGTATTCTTGATAACGCGTCGGGTCCGTTATTTCCTTTTCCTTTAATGTATTTGACTTCGAAATCGAATTCCTCTAAATCTAACCTCATTCGTGTTAGTTTAGATGATGGGTTTTTCATGCCAAAAAGATATGTTAAGGGTCGATGGTCTGTTCTTATTGTGAATTTTCTGCCATAAACATAAGGCTTAAAATGTATAATTGCCCAATGTATTGCTGCGAGTTCCTTTTCAATTACTGACTTATTTTTTTCTCCGGCAGTAAATGTTTTACTAGCGTATGCGATTGGGTGTTCTGTTCCGTCGACACTTTGTGATAAGATTGCTCCACATGCAGCATTCGAGGCGTCTGTGGAAATGGTGAATTGGGTTTTGAAATCAGGGTGCTGCAGTATTATTGGGGATATCAAACTTGATTTGAGAGCATCGAAAGATTTTTGTTGGATTTCTGCCCATTCGAATTTTGTGTTTTTCCGGAGTAGTTTGTTTAACGGTAGTGCTATTTCTGCAAAGTTGGGGATGAAACGGCGGTAATAATTACAGAATGCTACGAATCGTCTGACTTCGTCGGCGTTTTTTGGGATAGGATAATTTTTAACTACCTCGTATTTTGAACTGTCTGGGCTTATGCCTTGTGCTGATATTCGATGTCCAAGATAGGTGACTTCGGTTTGGAAAAATTTGCATTTTTCAGGATTTAATTTGAGATTACGCTCTCGTAATCTGTTAAATACTGTTTGCAAGTTTTTTATATGGTGTGACTGTGAACATCCGACGACTATGATGTCGTCAATGTACAGAAAGGCTATTTCCGGTGGTAGACCCGTCATGGCGATGGTCATCATCCTTTGGAAACTATTTGGACTTATATTAAGTCCGAAAGGAAGTCGTGTATACTGGTAGTGACCTTGGTTAGTTGAAAAAGCTGTGAACTTTCTAGAAGATTCCTCTAATGGTATTTGGTGGAATCCGGACATAAGGTCAAGTGTAGAGAAGTATTTGGCTCGGCCCATTTGGTCGAGTATCTCTTCTATACGCGGTAAGGGAAATTTATCTGCCAGAACTTTTTTATTAAGATTCCTAAAATCAACTACTAAACGCCATTTTTTATTTTGGTTGTTGGATTTTTTGGGTACTAGTAGTATTGGAGAATTAAAGTGAGAAACAGAGTTCTCTATTATTCCGTCTACTAGCATTTTGTCTACCTGCCTATTAATCTCGGTTTTGTGTGCTTCTGGTATTCGGTAGTTTTTTGTGTATACTGCTCTATTATCAGTTAGTTCTATATTTTGTTTGTAGAAGTTATTGGTTGTTAGAGGTTCACTTTCTAACGCAAATATGTCTTCATATTCTCGGCATAATTCTTCGAATTGAAGTTTGGCGTAGTTTGGAATGCTGTTTAAGTTTAATTTGGAGATAACTTGTTCTGTTCTTTTTGATTTTATTGTGTCTGTATTAATGACGTTAAAGTCTGAGAGGTGTTGTGTTATTATGTCGGAATGTTGTAGTGTGGTGGTTTTGTTTGTAGTGTTTAGTATCCTGACTAGTGGGTAATTTTGTGAAGTTACTGATCCTGCAATGAATATGCCTGGGTGGATTTCTTGTCCAATGATTACCATATCATTGGCACCTTCTTGTTTTTTAACCTTGAACTTTCTTATTATTTCACATCGGGGTGGTATGATAATAGAATTTTCGGATGGACCATTCAGTATTGGGATCTCTGCCGAACTTTCAGGTGTGTTTAATGTAAGGGTCCACGTATCATAATCGATAGTGGTCTTGAATTTTGTTAGGAAATCTAGTCCTAAAATTGCATCAGCCCCGAGGGAGAAATCATCTTCTACTATCTGGAATAAATGTTCGACCGCAAACTGGTCGTTAAAATGTAATTTTGTGTATGTTGCCCCAATCGACTGCCTCTTAGTATCCGTAACCCCTTGGATAATACAAGTGTTTTTAGGATAGTAAAGTTGGTCTTTATTAATTTTTCCCCTCTTGAATATGGATATTTCTGCCCCTGTGTCTACAATCAGAGTACATACTGACCCGCACATGTCGACATACGCTTTAATAAAGTTTGTTAAGGATAGGTTTAGGCAATGTATTCTTGGCTTGAATTCGTCGCAGCCCCCAACCGTGTTGTTTCTTCCTCTGGTTGGGGGGCTTGATATTCCCCCGATTCGAAGTAGTTTACATTTCTTCTTTGATTATAGGTATTATTATTATTTGCTCGCAGATTATTCTGGTAGCGACTACTGTTATTTGGTGCAGCATCACCGAAATATCTTTTATCGCGGTGGTTATATTGATTTCGTGGGTGGTTTTGTCTATTATTGGCTGCCATATTTCTATTGTACTGTTGTTTGGGCCAGCGCTCCCTGTTCCTGTTAAAATTATTTTGATTGTTGAACCCTTGCGTATTATTATAATGAAACTTTCTTGATGGGTTGGTATTATAATGCAGGACACTGCTTGGCTGCGGCTTATCTACTGCTATTGCCTTCGCTGCTAATTCTGAAAGTGTTCCTAGGCTACTAGCTTTTAGTATAATCGCTGTTTCTGTATTGGCAACATTGTTCATAAATGACTGTATTGAAAATTTTTCGGCCAATTTTTCAGCTGCTTCTCCAGCTGCTACTTTCTCTGTTATAAAGGCTCTAGTCAGCTGGCCTGATAGATTTTCTATCTGATTGGAAAAGTCTGCAAGTTTTCTGTTACCTTGCTGGCATGATCGCAGTTGTGCCAGAATAGCATCTGACGATAATTTTGCCGAAAATTTTTCTTTTAATTTGGCTTTGATCGTTGATACTGTATTTGTGCCCTCCGATATTACGTACTTGGCTTTTCCAGTTATACGTGTCTTGATGAATTTGATCATGATGGTTTTATGTTCGTTTGCTGTTAACTCGTCTAGTAGTTCCATAGACTCGATGAAAGAATCAGTTTCATCCAGCTTTCCATCGTAGGGTTGTATGAGCGATGTAGCTGTTTTTATGTCAAAACCCATCTTTGTTTGTTTTTGTGTATTTATGTTTTCTAAGATTTTGTTTGCTATACTTTCAATTTCTTCGTAGATAACTTTTATCTTCAATATTGTTTCGACGTCCGCTTGTTTAAGTGCGTTTTCTTTTGCCTTGGCACAGAGTTGATTTGTTAACTTTTCTTTCTCTTGCAGAGTTTTCTCAGAATATGGACGGTTTTTACTTTTCTTAAAATTGTCCAGAATATTTTCTAGTTCGTCCTTAATCTTTGTAAGTGCTTCCATTTATCAGACGGTTGATATGTTTAATTTTGCTGGGGTACTGAGGTATCTTTTCCTTAAACCCCTCCTATGATCTTTGTACAGTATGTATACAAATTCAATGATTTCAATTGCAACCAATATGCATAAAATTATTATTATCTGA
The DNA here is from genome assembly GCA_963930735.1 of Dioctria linearis. NCBI lineage: Eukaryota > Metazoa > Arthropoda > Insecta > Diptera > Asilidae > Dioctria > Dioctria linearis. The sequence goes on along the minus strand of OZ005740.1, from coordinate 232,925,565 downwards.
TTATTCTCGACCGAAACTGTATCCTCTATAATTAGATTATTAACAATTTCCCCGTTGTTATCTGAAGTTTTGGATTGCGTTTTACCCATTACTGAAAATGTTTCGCTTATTTCCAACAACGTCAAGCAAACAGCAAAAGAAAAAAAATTTTTTTTTTTTTTTTTTTTTTTTTTTTTTTTACATATTAATTATTTAATTATTATTATACCTTTATACTACGCTACTTCTACTTTATATTTTAAAAAAAAATAAATTTTAAATTAGATCATTAAACCCTTATCTCTTCCTTTTGATGACGTTCAGTTGTTTTTTTGTCAATATTATTAGTTTGTTGTATTTTTCCCGTTCCTCCTCAGTTGCTGCTAACTCGACAAGTACCTTGTAATTTTGAAGTTCCTGTGCAATTTTTTGTCTCTTGCCTCCTCTTTTTCGTGGTTTTGTCTCCTGAGTTTTTACACTGCTTGTGTTTCTGCTTCTATACTCCTCGATGGTGATTCTTTTTGGACCCGCTTCGTATGGTGGAGGATTTTCGTTGTCCAGCCTTGATTTGGGGATGTACGGCGTCGGCTTCTTATTTACTGGATACAGTGTTATGCCTTCTATATTCCTCTCTGGTATCTTCTTAGTTTCTTCAATAGTCTTGAAAATGTGATTGAAGATGGCATCTATCTCGTTCATACTAAAATTTCTTCTGATTGGTACTGGTAGTGGATGTAGTCGTCTTCGCAGTTTTTTGGTGGTTGTTACTATGTCACCGTAAAAGTTTCTATTATTTATGAAAATTCCCAGCTGCACTTTTGATGATGATATTATGGTCTGCAGATTCGCAAAGTTACAAATTTCGCAGTTTCTACGATGTCACGGTCGCCATGTAGTATCTTTTATAATTTTTAAAGAAAAAACCTGGGAGCAGTCGTGTGACTTTGACTCCACTGGAGCGGCTATTAACAGCTCAGACTCCGAGATAAAATGGGGGTATGAATAGTAGGAGCAGCTGTACAGCTTAGTACTCCTATGTGGAATAATACACGACGGTTTGTAACTTTCTCGATAAATCAAGAGAACTGAATGAATTCAATTTATTGATCGTTCTTAGCCTATATATACATAATTAGTAACCTATGGTACCCTATTCTTACTATTCTAAATGCTGACGCTGGGCGAGTAAGCAATGTGCATAAAATTATGATGACATGCATTTACGCGTGAAACCCCTTGACGATGAATCGTTTGGGTCAGTGGTGCAATCGCTTGCTTGTTGCAAATAAATGTATGTCATTATTATCATCAATTATTTTCGATTATGAATGGTGTTGTAATAAATTTGTGCTGATTAATTTTAGCGTTTTACATTTGTTGTGAAATTTGTGTTTACAGCTTTTTAGTGTTGTTTGTATTTATGGTATTAAATGTATATCACACATGCAAGCTGTACTTGCAGGTGTAACTCCCGGATTACAGTAATTGGCTTTCGAACATCAATTCCTATTCCAAGCCATCAGACTATAGAACACTCTTCCCCTTGAACTTAAGAATAATAGCAGCGGTCATAGTTTTTATCCGGTTTTGTTGGGCTTCCTGCAAGATCGATAGCTACTTACCTTTTCACTTTTGTTTTAATTTTTTCGCCATTCAAATTGATCTTTTATTTTATTTTGCTGTTTCCAATTTACTATTAGATTATTTTATTTCTTATTATTATAGCATATGCATTTAACAACTTTAGCTGTTCAATTATATGTATTTTCATTATCTCCTGCGCATAGATATAAGTTAAACAAGATGCCATTTAATAAATTAATTGAATTGAATTGAACTGAATTCTTATGAATCAGTAGATGAATGCCCGTAAATTTCGTATGGTCACCTCTCTGCAAGTTTGATTGTTGAAGTGGTTTTTCGCATATATTTCTATACAACGGCTCGTCGGGAAGTAAAAATGGTTATAACCAATTTCATAGGATTTCATATTGTGAAGTTTTTCAGTACAATAAAAGTGTCTAGGACTTATTGTTTTCACAGTATACGTAAAAATCCTAAATTTTTATATGGCAACACCAAGCGGTTGTCAGAATTAACCCTTTTTTGAAATTAGATTTATTATTTTTATGAAAACGTTGTGTACAAGATTTCAGCTCTCTACGTTGTCGCGTTCTCAGGCTGTGTCCAAATATACCTATAGGGAAAATTGAAATTTTTGAATGGCAATCTCATGAAGGAGTTACCGGATTTGTCCCATTTTCGAACTTATATTATTCTCAACAAAATACAAAGAACAAGAAGACATTTTAACTAAATCAGCTGGAGAACCACAAAGCAAGCAAGCTCCTTTCTACTTTTCTAGAAGCGATTTAAATTTCAGAAAGCGGAAGAGATAACTGTTTTAACGGGGTATTGTTTTTATTAAAATAATAGATAACAAATCGAAACGAACCAGCTTGTAAAAATTATCACCAAATGAAGAAAATGGAATAGAACTAATCTTTAGGGAAAACCATATACCTATGTATGTATATCTATTGTTAATCTTTATATCATGGGCTATAAGTATTTATGTTATAGGTATTATTCTAAACAATAACAATTGGAATACCCTAAATACCCTAGACGGCTAGACATTCAAAGATCCTGCAAAAAAGTAATAAAACAAGTAAAAGGTCGTGCATTGAACCACATATCTATCACGAATTATGTACGATTTTCCCTTTAGTACAGGGAATGTACAATGACCCCTGCCTTGCAGCAGACAAAGTAAACGTGAACACAAAAAAGCTTCTCGCAATCTTAAGATGAAATTACTCTGCAGTCTGCACTCACTCACATCAGCACCAGCGACGGCGGCAGACGAACAAATCATTATCCTTTTTCCTTTGTTTACTTGTTCGACAATTGGCGATATAAATCTCACGAACGCAACTCGATATTAAACCATTACGCTTGGCGTGTTGGAAAATTACTACTCGCGAAAATAAAATATGATTAAAAAGTCAACACGTAAAAAGGTTTACCACACCAGACTTTTGGTTTGTTTACATTTTTAAGGAGGAAATTCAAGCGAATCATGAAAACAAAACCAGCTGATCAAGTTTTTGTAAATAGTTTTTATATGAATACTGTCAGCTACATATATACCGGAATCTATATATTAGAAGCACGCTCTGCTTGCATATGTATGAGGCATAGAAAAAAAATTTCTATCGCTTCCTTTCTCTTTCTATTGCTCAAGGTAAACGGTATATTACCCCTTGGTGTGCTGTAAGCTACTGTAGTGTGCAGGCACGGAACATATCTAATTGAACTTTAATATTATAGTCTAGACGTAAAATAAAAGACACTGCGATAAAAAAAAATTCAGGCATTATCGGAGAAGAGATTATGCTTTAAATATGTAATGTGGAAAAGCAAATTTAAGGGCATGTGTGTGAGAAAGGAAAAGAACGTTTTATTGTTTTAAATCTCTTAAACGTCCAATGATTACTATATCAGGCATTAACTTTATCTAAAAAATGATAAGATCCGCAGGGAAAGGGAATGTTTTCATGTAAACATTGAATAATTAAAATGGCTCTCGATTGTTTCTGATTGTCGAAAGAAAAAGTCTGACTGAGTAGGTAGGTAATATAAAATTAAAGGGATTTATATTATATTAAAATTTATTATTAAATTTATTTGCAGCTAAAGAGGGTGGGTATATTAGTAATCAAAGCAAGTAGGTATACCTAGTTTAGTTATTGAAATTTTATTATACAGGGTGTTTCACCCGATAGCTGGAGACGGAATCGTAACAATTTCCAAGATTTGTGTATATTTTTATAGATCAACAAAGTTAAAATTGCGGAATTTTCACTCAATTTTTTTTATTTAACCATTATTTAAGAAACCTAAAAGTTTCGGTTTGAAACCATCTCCAGCAACTATTGACATTTGCTGGGATTAGTTATACCCTTGTGTACCTATAGAACAGTTATTGCGAAACCCAATTTGACTTAGTACCTTCCCATCCCAGTAGGAAATGGAACGCGTCCTAGACTAGTAGGAAGTAGGTAGGTACGTATTGTATTATAATTTGCATTACTTTTAGCATTGCTTGTCATTGCCGGAAAGATGGTTTACAATGTAGACTTTTCAACTAGTTATTACGAACTAGTGGAGGAGTGTGCTTTTGTAACTAGTTATTGGACCAGTTATTGCGAGCTAGTTATATAGCCATTCCCATAACGTTGTAAATAGCAATTGCAAATAGTTTCACAAATTTTCTTTCTTTCTTTCTAGGCTAATTTATACATATAATTAAAATCAAAAAAATTATGTAGGTAGTAGGTACCTACATAGGTATATTCTAAAAAAAAAAAACTTCATTGAGTAAAAGATAAAATCCAATCACAGGTGTAAATCAAACTTACGCGCACACGTCTGATCACTAAACTACTTTAAATTACTGCTGCGGCTGCCCGATTCCAAACGGCAACAAGAACATGTAATGAGTCATAACAAAATTCCCGAAGTTAAGGCTTAAAGGCACTTTCACACCAAAAACAAGAACAGAAAAATATAAACCGAAAAACTCAATTTATTCCACTTTAAAACAAGATTTTTGTTCCAATGATTAATAAAATCCAGAGAAATAGGATAAACTAAGAATTTTACTGAGCAAATAGTTATATTTATTTCAGATTTTGAAGAAAAACACAATTTTTATGTTTTATCGGCCGAAAAACTTTTTCGGTGGAAAAATTGTCCGATAAATCATAAAAGATGTGTTTTCTTAAAAATTCTCAGATAAATATACTATTTTTTATTTATTTATTTATTTACCTAAAGTCTACAGAGTTCGTCTCCTACAGACTATTAAAACTTAAAAATTAATTGATTAGTTTAATACTAAGTCTACTGAGAAGCAGAATTTCATACAAAAATAATAAGTAATTTAATTTGAAATTACATTGCATTTCTAAAATTAAAAACAAAATTTTTTGTAATTACTACTTAATTAAGTTTTCAAGCATTAATAAAGATTGCTTAAATTTATCTCTTGGAGCAGAGAAATCTAAATATTTATCAAAATAGTTGAATTTATTAATACAATTATTCACACATTCGTGATAACCATAGTTGGTTCTGTGAGAAGAAGCATAAAGTAAGTTTCTTGCTCTTAAAGTTCTTTCTGGAGCATATAAATTCAACATATTAAGAAGCTCTGGGCATAAAATATTGGAACACAGAATATCCTTTATAAACAAAGCACATTGCATGTCACGTCTGAAACTTAGACTTGATAAACCTATTAGTAAACGTCTTGACTCGTACGAGGGTAAGTTGTCCCCCCATATACTAAGCCTGTAACATATAAAACGTGTAAATGTTCTTTGAATAGATTCCAATCTGTTGATATGCACTTGGTAATGGGGAGACCAAATGATTGCAGCGTATTCTAATATGGGACGAACAATAGTGGTAAACAAAGTCCTAAAAGTACCAACGTCTTTGAATTCCTTGGAGTTCCTTTTTATAAAGCCAACAAGCTTATAGCATTTTAAACATATATAGTCTATGTGTCTTGCAAATGATAGTTTATTATCAAAAACTACGCCCAAATCGGTTATTTCACGAACACGATTTAAAGAAACATTATTAATAACATAATTAAAACATATCGGGCTTATAGAACGATTATAAGTTAAAACATGACATTTTGAAGTATTTAAATTAAGACTATTTCGACGACACCAGTCAGATAAACTATCAAGATCATTTTGTAACTGAAGGCATGAATTTGAGGAGGTAATTTTTAGAAACAACTTTAAATCATCAGCATAAATTAAACAGCGTGAGTACTTAAATATTGAGCAAATATCATTAATGAATATATTGAATAAGATTGGACCGCAGTGACTACCCTGAGGAACTCCAGAATTTGCTTTGAAGATGCGTGAATAGTTTGTATAAATTTTGACAATTTGTCTACGGTTTGTAAGATAAGACGTGATCCAATCTAAGAAAGTTGAATGAAAGCCAAGAGTGCTAAGCTTATTTATTAAAATATGGATGCATACTTTATCAAAAGCTTTCGAGAAATCTGTGTATACACAGTCAACTTGAGCTCCTTCCTCAATGGAATTGATGCAATAATTCGTGAATAAGGCTAGATTTGTGACTGTTGATCTTCCCTTTTGAAAACCATGCTGCTCAGAGCAGATAATTTCTTTGCATAAAAATGATATTTTAGTAGCTACAATGCTATCAAGCAACTTTGGTAAAATATTCATAAGAGCAACAGCTCTATAGTTGTTAATACAATGACGTGCACCACTTTTGAAAATTGGTTTAATAATTGTAGTTTTCCACGCATCTAGAAATATTCCTGTTTTGAGTGATAAATTAAAAATATATATTAAAGCTGGAATAAAGGAATATTTGCAGGATTTAACCATGGCAGGTGAAACAAGGTCCTTGTCATATTTATAATTTAATTCCAAATTATTGATGGCATGTTCAACATCTGAATCAACAAGAATCATACCTCCTATGTTAAGCTGTGAGGAGTATTCATTGGAATAATCGCTACCATTCTGTACATCATAATCGCAGTATACCGATTCAAAGAAGTCAGCAAACAGTTCACAAGCATCTTGCGCACTTTGGGCTTTCTTTCCATTTAATTCCATAACATTTGGGAAGTTTGAGGTCTTTTTCATATTATTAATAAATGACCAAAAAGCACGGCTATCGTTTTTTATTTTGACTTCGGTTAACCAAAGGAATTGTTTATATAAGAATCTATTTAAAAACGAATACTCTTTGCTCAGTCTACGGAATTTCTCCAAAAATTCAATTTTACCACTACATTTATATTGCTTATGTGCCTTATTTTTAGCATTTTTTAAACGTAAAATGGACTTGCTTACCCACGCAGGATGAGAATTATTACGTTTAGTTCTTGACGGTACATGCAGTGAGATACCTATATGTATAACGTTAATGAGGTTACTGTATGCTTCTTCCAAAGAAAATTCAGCAAGAATTTCCATCCAATCTACATTAGAAAAAAATTCATTTAAATTACAGAAATTTGCATTCTTATAGTCTAATTCTAAATCCAAGTAATAGCTACCTACAGTCTCAAAATTATACAAATTCATGTGCATTATTAAAGCTTTATGATGAATATCACATTTCACTAATGGGAAAAGCCACTCGTTAATTTCCGCAAAACAGTTATCACTAAGAAAAATTAAATCTAAAAATCTACCAAAGAAATTTCCAATACTATTGATTTGAGAAAGATTTAAACTACTTAAGCTATCTATCACAAGCAATTCAATATTTGATGTAACATTCGATGGAATTAATACTAGTTCCTCATCGGTAGGTGCCCAAGTGACTTCTCCCAATTTTATTAGTAAAATTATTAGTTTATCCTATTACCCATGATTTTATTAATCATTGGAGCAAAAATCTTGTTTTAAAGTGGAATAAATTGAGTTTTTCGGTTTACATTTTTTCGATTCTTGTGTTTGATGTGAAAGTGCCTTTAACTATTTTCTCAGTAAAATTCTTAGTTTATCCTATTTGTCTGGATTTTATTAATCATTGGAACAAACATCTTGTATTAAAATGGAATAAATTGAGTTTTTCGGTTTACATTTTTCTGTTCTTGTTTTTGATGTGAATGTGCCTTTAAGGCCTTGGCACAATTGCGATAGGGACGGCAAACGGCAGACTAATGCAGTAATAGGAACAATTTTCTCCAGGAACGTATTATGGAACTAGTATACATAGGAATCTGCAGTTGCCATCGCCCGTCGGTCTCTCTCGCCATCGTAATTGAATTTCGACAGCGTATTCAGTCGAAATTCGTTACTTAAGTATTTACCAATAGCTACTTTCTGAATTGAAAATAAAAATCAATTACGTTATATGTTACTCTCCATATACCTATTACATCACTCGACACTACATGTATACGAAAATGTAATAAGGGAAGCTCCCGTTTGACTTCAGCAATTTTCTTATGACTGATGTTCTTGATGCCGTTTTGGAATCAAGCAGCAGTAATGAAGTTTAGTTCAGTGATCAGACGTGTTCGCGTAACTTAGTTTTACAGTGGTGATATTCGATGGTGAATAAAACTGCATATAAAAGTAAGTAAAAGTTGTTATTTTAATTAAAGCTTCTAATTATATTTGCATTTTTTGCGAATAATTTCAGGTTGATGCAATTAAGAAACTTGGAGTCAAGTCCTATTACAGGTGCATCTCAACATGGCACAGACAAGGAAAATTCCACAGAAGAATTACGTTGTGAATTTTTTTGGATTTTGATAATATGTACTCTCTATTAGAATTACAAGAAAAAATAAAATCTGTTAAATAATTTTTGTTAAACGTTATTTTTCGTGTTATGGGAATGGCTATATAACTAGTTCACAGAAACTGCTGCAGTAAGTAGTTACTAAGCCATACTGTTCCACTCGTTCTCAATAACTGGTCAAATAACTGGTCAAATAACTAGTTACAAGAGCAAACTCTTGCAATAGCTCACATAAACCAGTTCAATAACTAGTTGCAAAGCCTATATTGTAAACGACTTTTCCGGCAATGACGAGCAATGCTAAAAGTAGTGCAAACGTAACTACTTCTATAGCTACCGTAACTAGTTATGGAACGTTCCATTTCCTACTGGGACGAGTCTATGCTCATAAAAATTGTTAGTGGCCAAAAAACCTTTGTCGGCCTCCAATATGTATAGCAATTCTAGGAAAAAAATTGCAGTAAATTTCTAAGAAAAAATTGCGGCCTTTCCTACATCAGGTGCAGCCATCATGGATTTTATAATCTACGTTCTCTACTTCCCAGCCTTTGTATGTTTTTAGTTTGTTACGGCTTAAGGCTTAAACACAATTCCGACGACAGAGCGACAGAACGACAGACGACAGCGAACATATCGTTGCGAAACAGGCAGTCGAAAAATTGGGAACACAATTGCAACGACAGGTGGTGAGCGACGATTGTGAAAGAAGAAGATATTGAAATTTCATTTGTTAAATGTTTCGAGCGTTTTAAAAGGAGATTTCTATCAAGAATATTTTATATTATATTGAAAGAAATGCAATGGACCAAAGTGTGAAAAAAACTGAAAATGCGAAAATTAACTAAATTAAACGCTTTGAAATATCCATCCAAACCACGTCTTTTTTGTCCATTTGACTTGCCTGTCTTGTAAACTATAAATTATTTTATGGATTTCGCATTTCCTCGATCAATTTTTCCTCAAAGCTCATTATTTTAAAACTACCGCGGCGTGCTACCACCTGAAAAAGAAAAAAAGTGAATGCCACAACCATTTCATTCGATTAATTTTGTTGGTAGGACTGCAGCGACGACGGCAAAATTAGAAATCGATCAATCCCGGCGAAAATGTCGTCGATCGCTCAACGGCGGTCGTCGCAATTTGGTGCATTCGCATAAGATGCTGTGCTTTTAGAAGTTTGACAGCGATATATCGTCGTCGTTTTTCGTCTGCCGTCGCAATTGTGCTTAAGCCTTTATCCCTTGAATCCCTTGCCCGTTCTTCAATTGCACAGCTTTGCTTTTAGCGAAGCGTGAGCAAAACTGTTCAAAATGGTACAAATGGAGCCATCTGACTTATAACAAGGAAGCATTTTCGCAATCAATAGATACTTCTATACATGTGTATAAACTTATAGTGATGCGAAACGAAGTTTGACTTAGTTACTTGTTATATTGTAGAGGCGCTCGCCTCGCTCCAATATGAAACCAACAAGCCTCAACTAGGGAAGACCTCAATTTTTTCTTAGAAATTTATTGGAAATTTTTATGCTTATTGGAGGCGTAGACGCGTAATGAGCAATAAATATTCATTTATTCTTAGAAATTTACAGAAAATGTTTCGGCAGAAATTTTATTCAGTCTGCTCGCCGACTGCAGTTAAATACAATTCTTTCAGATATGCCGTTGTGGGGAGGCATTAAATTTTAAGAAGAAATTCCCAGTAAATTTCTAAGAAAAAATTGGGGGTTTCGCTATATCGTCGAGATCGTTGATTTTATATTGGAGCGAGGCATTGTTGTCGGCTTCAACTCGACAAATGCATAAACGTTCGAAGGAACAAATTTTCAGTAAATTTCTGAAAAAAAATTTTGGCCTTCCCCGGGTAGCCGTATAATGTCATCACAAAACAATGTCGAAAATTTGTCACAAAAAATATGAATTTATTGTGAAAACGAAATCTCACACAATATTTTGACATTTATCTTTTGGTGCACACCAGTCACAAGTATCACTGTGAACAAAGTGTGACAAATATTTTACTAGAGTGACGTGCAATTAATTGTATGAATTTTCCATACAAACAATCGAAGGGAAAAGTATTGAAAACCCAAAATGCCGACATTTAAATGTCACAAATATAAGTGAATCAAATGTCACTGCATTTATTAACATTACTGTGACAATCTTATATATTGTTTATGTGACAATTGGCGTCAAGCCGTTAACCCTGACCACAGTTTCGAATCATCTTTGTCATATAATTTTGTCGACAAATGACAAAAATTTATCGTTGTTTTGTCGCTTGTATGTCCTACCTGACTACCCGGGTCCCTTCATCGGGTCGAACATTGTCGATTTTATATTCTATATGCTCTTACGGCTTACCCCTTGGAAACTGTTCAAAATGGTACACGTGGAGCCATCTGACATTATAACAAGAAAGCATTTTCACAATCACTATATATTTTATACACAAGAGATATAATCCGTAAGGGAAGTAAATGATCAGGTTGCTTACCTCAATAACATTTTATATTGCCTTTTCGAAACGTTTGAGCCTCTTAAAACTTGTATTAGGTACTTATTAAAAATTCTAACTCACCTTGGTTTACTAAGGTAATCGAACTGCATATAGTTGAACGCGATTATTCATATAATTGCTGGAGAAGATTCGGAGGTGCACTGCTCTGCTCCGGAAAAACTTTACTTTCTATACTTTCTTGAGAAATGAGTCACTGCTACAATTAGAAAGGAAAAAACTAACTTTGTCGGAAAAAGTTAGAACCATCGTTGCCCTCTCGCGAGCTATGGAAGAAAATTAAAGCAATCAATATAACCAATATTGACAAGTTCACCTGAAGGCCTAGGAACAATTGCGACGGCAAACGGCAGGCTATTGCAGTAATAGGAACAATTTTCTCCTGGTACGTTTTATGGAGCGTGTATTACATAGGAATCTGCAGTTGCCGTCGCCCGTCTGCCTCTCTCGCTGTCGTAATTCAATTAATTCATTTATTTATTTATATATTACAGGGTGTCCCGTTTACAGTGGTCCAAAGGAAAACCAGCGTGGACTTAGGAGACATTATTAGCTACACTCTTAATATCATATAGAGTTTACAAAAGTTCAAGGCTTTGAATTTATTATTATTTATTTCTACCTATTTACCCAGAAAGAAGCAGCGGCTAGCATCCTTATCGTACAGATATTATGGCTAAAAGATTTTCTTTCGAAAGATGTTACCAGGTAACCATTAACGAAAGAAGCCAGATATTAGACAGAGATCTCCAGTTCCCGCAACGGGCTCACGTCTAGTATACTGACGAATCCAGGAAGGATGTCAAAACAGGCGCAGGATATTGGTCGGTCCAGAAGTAGAACTATCCATTCCGCTTGGTACATCATCTTCCATTTTTTAGGTGGAAGTCTATGTTATAGAGGTTCATGCTCAGGAAAGTCTAAACAGGGGCTGCAAAAACTTCAACATCTACATTTACTTAGCCAAGATCCTGCTTTAAGTCTAGTCAGAATATGCATTTCTTACTTTGCAATGAAACTTTTCTTGTTTACATCACTGAGAAAAAAAAATATTTTTTACTTTTTAGTGCATTTTATTTACAAAAGTTATTTATTTTAAAAGTTTTTTTAATATATTTTATTTAATAGTTTCATTGTTATAAAATAAAAAGTTTGAGTTGCTCAAGATGCTCAAGCTGCTTTCACTAGTCCTCCTTTGTTATCATCTGGTTTGGGTTTAAAAGTTTCATATATACCATCAAACAAATAACAATACCTTACATGGGTGACGCTTGGAGTGCTGATGTTCCTCCTTTTTCTGCTAACTATCTTTGGCGCTTGACATATTGTGGAGAACCCATTTCTTCGGTAATTATTTGGTGCAAAAAAGGTGCACAAACTGTATTATCAAAATACTTTTTAATATAATGTTTTTTCATTTCCAAATCGGTAAATTGAAAAATAAAAACTATGTTTATCGTGTCGACTCGATCCATTTTGCTTCTTCACTATCATAAGTATGTCAAAGTCAGTTTGACAGTCCAATTTAATTAAAGAAATGCCTGTGTGTCAGCAGTTGCTTAATGAATCTTAATGGTCTAATGAGTCCTTACTTAATTATTCATTAGAAGCGCTGTGTGTATAGGGCGTTACCTTCTTCAATTGCTTGAATCATGCTATTATTGTAGCCTATTCTATCTAATATTACTAAACAATTTCTCTTATCAACATTTAAACAAATAAAATAAAAAATAAATTTTATTTTAATGATTTCATAATTCTTTCCTCCTCTTTATATTGGTTCTTGCCGTTCTTCGTCTCCTTTAAATGAGTTTTACAACTGGCGAAGGTTCAATAGTGTATTCTAACTTCAATTACTATTTATTAATTAATTAACTTCGATTCTATTAGGATATGTGTTATACTTAAACCTTTGTCCAAAAAGTTTCTTTATGCATATATCAAAATGTCGATAAGTTCATGAACAACGATAGCGGTCCAGTGATATCGTCCACTATTCGAAATTTGCAGAATCAAACAGACAAACAAAAGGCATCAGAGCAATGACCCCAGCTGAGATGATTCGATGATTAGTACCAGCTGCAGATTTTTTTAGCTTTAGGGAGAATGCCCATAGAAATGCATTCGAGGTGTTTTAATTCTTGTAGGGTACCGACAGAGATGATTTAAGTGTTATTTATTTAAATTTACAGATATATCTAGAATCTAAATAGTTTGAGGAAAGTATACATTCCTTTTAAAGAATAAAAGTTTGGAAATGTATCCATCTTCCTTTTGGGTTATTAGCACATTTTTATATAAATCTTAGTTACGATTCGAGATATTTTATGTGCAGGTTAAGTAATTTGTACTCCTTCAGTCGCATAGGATACACAAAGTATGAAATTGGTCTGAAATTTGCGCCATAAAAATTTTTGAAAATTATCAGCGGGCGGTACACAAAGATCATCTAAGGCCTAAAATCAGCATTATATCATAGCTACGCGCGAATAATTTGTAGAGATATGGCATAAGCATGAATCCCACGGGAGCACTAAGGGGTTAACCTTATACGAAGGAACATTAAAATTCAAAACTTCCGAAAAGTTTCGAAAGTATAAATTATTATTAAATTTATTTGGTGAATAACAATAACAAGGCGCCTTAGCCGAACTGCATATTGCGCTACAGTCAGAACAGGAATCGGCACACACCATTTTCCACTAATCCCACTGGCCTGGATATATGTATGTAATAAAACTGGATACCATCAAAATACAAGATAAAGTTGCAGTTACTCAGAATAAGTGGAAGGCTGTTAATATAGTGTACATGACGAGTAGTAACGTCCGAAGAATTTATCCAAAGCCCTTCACTTTTTATAGAAAGATATTAGCAGAAACAGGGTTTTTCCGCCATGGTGGTTCATATAGCGGGAGGTGATAGTTCTTATCTAGACAAACAAAAAATTGTATCGCAGGAGTTACAGGGTGATTAATAAATTATGCTAGGTTTTCATAAAAGATCCTGTATCCTTAAAAATACTAAAAATTTCAGATTTTCTTACCTTTGTTTTTAATTTGATCTCTATTTTTTTGCAAAAAGGACGTTAACATAAATTTTTTTTATAAAAACTGTAAACTGTAGACCTATTCAGGTCATACCGAAATTAGACGATATTTTTGTAAAATGACGTGTTTTCTGTGGTGTGAGACGCACATAGAAAAAAAACCAACAACTTACAAATCAATTAAAAATGCAAGAATGCACATTCTGCTGCATTATTGCAATATACAATTGACCTGAAAACCATTGCTCAATTAATCGACCACAATAAATGTGATCGATAATATTATTGCAATTAAGCAAAACATGCATTCACCCAAATGTATGTCACAACCATAAGAAGTGACTGCATTTGTTTACACGCATTTGTTTACATGTTTTGCAACATGCTTAATACGGGTCAAGCTAGTTGCGTCACATCTTTCTTTCGAAGTTAAGCACATAAGTGCAAATTAGCAATTTGGCTTCACGAAAAGGCAATGTACAAATCATAATAATTATTTACTTTTGTATAAATAAGCAAGGAATAGATCAATCAAAGAAGAAGTTGTTATTTAGTCTTTATTCTGGTGCCTGGTAGTCTTAGCTGCACTTTCCCCTTACCAAGGCATCTGGTAGTATAGCTGCGCCTATAAAGAGATCTGCTCACTGAGCTTCACTTAGGAGATCTTCTTTTAAAGCTTCTCCACTTTCTCCATAGATAGGAGATCTGCCTTATGGCTGCCTCCACTCTTCGTGCTCAACAATACCGGCGCATAGCTTGTGCATGCAGATGCACTGTATACCATACATAGGTGATTGTAACAAAGTAAATCTCTTCATATTTATTTATTACAAAAAAAAAAACAAATACAGGGTGTTTCATAATTGGTGCACCTAGCTCAAGGGTTTGATAGCTGAGGTGGAGACAAGCAAAAAATTATAAGGTGAAGGGGGAGGATAAGACGCGTCGTTTGGGGGGGGGGGGGTGAAGATTTTTAGTACTTCTTCCACTTTACACCCTGTAACTATCTTGATATACACCCTATCAAGGTGGGATTCATCTCAGATGATAGCAAACCGTCTAAGCTTTCCAATGAATGCCCAATAAGCCTTCGCGTCACCTTCGGTCGGAAGTAATTTTTTCAAATTTTAACGATTTTCCCCCCAAAATGCATGATAACTATACAGTTTTATTATAAGATTTTGAAACCCCGGAATGTTACCTTTAATTTGACTAAGCACATGTTAGGCAGATACATGCAACCGTTTTTGAGATATTCACTTTTCTATGATTCATAATTTCATTAATTAGTGTTGGGCATTTACTCTCAATGAAATACATATAAAATTGAGCAGTGGTGACAAAATATACGTACTTGAATAGTTACAATACAATCGATTTTTTTATTTTAATCCTCAATGGGTTTTAAGGGAGCTGTAGAAAAGAGGAAATAGCACTCCTTGAAGTTTGGATGACATTATTTCTTCTTCTTCTTCTTCTTCGACTATTGATTATGCTCTAGAGCTGTGGGCTCGTCACGCAAACTGAGGCTCCTTTGCAATGGCTTGACCCTATGGAGTATAACGCCAGCAAATAATCGTGCCGTGTCCGGCTATATGTTGAATGCCATGTCCGGCTAGTTGTTGAATGCCATGTCCGGCTGGTTGTTGATTGCCAGGTCCAGCTGTTTGTTGTTTGAATATGTTGTGTAGTCACTTCCGACTATTGATTGGTTGATGTTACCGATTATGTTGATGTTCTCGATGGTAAACAATTGTGATGACTACTGGTTAAGCAGTGATGGACAACAACACAAAAGGAGACATCTACAAAGGAAAACACATAACATATAAGGATGTACATATACTGACTACACAGGGAGTAGGATAGAAAGGTCTCTTAACGTTTCGCCAATCAAGGGGAATCAATGAGTTGAATTGAATGCATACATGGCGCGTTCACACCTGCAGCAGTCCTGCGGCTGCAGCAAAGCGTGTGAGTTCCTTGAGCCTGCTGAGCACACAGGGCTCCAGCAGGCTTTTCAGAGAACTAGCACCTATGATGGTGGGAAAAAGCCATTTTTGATTAAGCCAAACCGGGTGCAAGTTAGAATGATGTGCTCTATAATATTTGGTGTGTTGCATGTTACGCAATTGACTAGGGTCAGACTTGCCTATAGTCTGAAAGAGCTTGGCGTCGTACCTTTGGCCAGCATAGAGTCTATTGATAAACCTGGTTTCCTTAGGAGAGAAATTCCAATCGAACCAGGGGGGCTTTCGGGGTAAGCGGAAAAATTCTTGTAGAAGGCACCAGAGGAGGTGGACATGCGGGTGAATTCTTCATGAATGAGACCGTTTATCGCTAGTAAGGCGTCCTCCAGGGATATTGAGGTCTCTGAGACCTGGCCTGACACTGCAGCTTGCTTGGCGAATTATTTTTTAAATATATGCAGTTCACGAAAATTGATGACATGTGCTGAGCTGTCAGATTGGTTTCAGTGTGTTCGGTAAATAAGAATAGAAGAATGGAGTATGCCTGTGGATTCTTTGGGGTACTTTGATCATATGTTTGTTCAAACTTCTATGTTAAAATCACTCCTTCCCCCAAAAATTTATATTTGAAAACATTTTGTTTATCGAAGCAAGTGTGTTGACGTAAATAAGTCATTGAACCCAAATCGAGTGCGGGTTCTGTGCAGTACAATTCCGAGATCATTAAGGTTGCTCCATGAGAACGATTGATTAATGTATGCAGGTAGAGAGGCCCATCTAGCTCTGAGGTACAAGAGCTTTGCCGGCATGAACAGCTGGACCAGCGAGGAGATGTGGAAGTGCCGTCTAAGACGAAAAATGTACCTTACGCATGCATTCAGTGCCCTGTTCAATTTAGCGATTTCAGCGACATGCAGAAATACATAACAACATCAGCATAATAGAAATGCGGCAGGATGAGAGATATAATCAGGGTTTGTCTGATGGACTGGTCAGGATGATGCGACACCGCATATAAAGAGCGGAGGCCATAGTAAATTCGGGAACAAATCTAACTAATCTGAAGTCGCCATGTAAGATGGGGTCCATGAGAAGACCAAGATTTTTCACATGTCTATTTGAGAGAGGGATAGTCAGGTTTTGAAGAAGCAGTCTAGGGAGCATGTCATTTGTGCTAGGGGGATTATCACGAATGGGGTATCTTATGGCTTGCGTTTTCACAGGGTTGAGGGCCAGACCGCTATATCGGCACTATTGAGAGATTTCATCGATCAGGGACGGAAGCTCATCAACACTGGCAGTACCGTATATTTGCAAATCGTCCGCATAGAGGTGGAATTTATGACCACCCTGCACTTCCGTGAAATCATTAATATAAATAGTGAACAAGAGTGGAGCTAGAGCCGGCCTTGCGGGACACCAGAGGTGATAGCCCTGGAAGAGGAGAATCGGTCATCACTATTGACGATAACTGTCCTGTCAGCTAGATAACTGAAATGAGTCTGCTAGCATTGTAACCAAAGTCAAAAGTGTTCGCAAATTTGGCAACGAGTAAGTTATGAGGAACTACTATATTTAAAAAATAATTCCATCCAAAATTCAAGGAGTTCTATTTGCTCCTTTCTACAACTTCTTCAAAACCCATTAAGGATTAAAATAAAAAAAATAAAACGAGAAGGCTCTTTTTGAGATATTTAAGGACAACTGACATATTCATTATCCTTGAAAACAAATTTGCAGACCGACAAATTTTTTTCAGGGGCTTCAAAACATTTTTCAATAAATACAGTTCACTTCATGGGCTTGCGAAGTGTACATTCTGAGATATGAATTTTTGAAATTTCAAAATCCCGTACTTATCTTTGTCAAAAATGGATGAAAACAAAAAATATTTCAATAAAGTACCTACCTACTAGTAACAACAAAATCAACCCATCTGTGAAAGTTCATCAGAATCGGAGATGGTCGGAGATGTCGATTTTCTGTGGAATATCGATGTCACCATAATTATTTTATACATACTTTCATTCAAAATCTTTTCTATTTCTTTGCACTTACCAAATCAATTTAATTCGTAAACTGTGTTCTGCACGGAACCAATAGAACACACCGCACCTATTACTTTGTTAATTATTTTGCTGTATACACATTTATGTCCTCCACTGTGCTGTATATCTATCAAAATGCTATAGGATATAAACATGCTGTAAATTTGCTTGACAGTTATTTACTTACCCAGCTGGTTTTATCATCTGGAATAACAAATAAATAAAATCAAGAAACACAAAGCTAAATTGAAATATATAAAGCTGATTCACACACACTCAAGCATTTCAATAATATTTTCTTCATTATATATCTCCTAACGCATCGCAGATGATACACATTTCATACTACCCCACAAAAATATTCAATTGCTCCCGCAGGGGAATTATGCGCTTTTAAACTTTTATATAAGGCAAAAAGCTACAAAGAAAGAAATATCGAAAATCGAACAACGGAAAGAAAAGGTCGTTCTGCGTTCAGCAATCGCTTCTCAGATGAAAATTGGACACGGCCGTGTGCAGATCTACAACGGTTTTTGAAGCAAGTTCAGTAGTTGTCAATCAGTAGTTCAGTTTTAGGATAAATTCCGCGATGAGAGATTTTCGATTGGTTATTAATTATCTTGATTTCATGAAAAGTGTTTAATTGAAGTGTAAAGAACAAAGCTTTGATTATATTCAATAGAGAAAAGTGCTTTTATTCACCATCATTATTGGCTGGACAAAAGGAAAAATTTCTTGCAATATACAGTAAAACGCAAGCAGGAACAAGTTCTTATGTAAATTTAATTTGGCTTGGCATATGGGGATTGGTAAGACGAAAACATCGCTGTGGAGGAAAAAGGGGCAATTATTTTTGTACAGACTTATATAAAAGAGACTGTTTTGTCAGTGCATGCATGTGTGTGAAGTGTCCAAAAACGGTAAATTTACTGTAAAAAGTGACTTATTTTTTTTACAATAACGAAAACTATAAGGTTAAAAAATATGCGCAGAATAAACACGAGAGAATCTAATCAATGGAAAAAAATGTTTTTCGATGAACTTTGTTGATTTAATAGTTTGGCACACACACGCACAGATTTGGGTAGACAACGAATGAGTGTGTGTGCATTCCTGTATAGGTGGTGTAATCACAGCTCTCGGTAGGGAGTGAGTTAATGGTGGCTAGAGGTTATTTTTTATTATTGATGTTAATTAAAATGGTCCATTTTTAACTTTGTTGAAAAGTTAATACGCCATCCTTGTACATATGGAAGCTTAGCGGAAAAATACGGTTTATGTTGTCGCTGCTGCGATACAATTAATATCGAATTTTTGACATTGCTGGCATTGCATGCGCACGTACTATATACATCTATAATACACCTCGCTGTTAGAGAGTGTGTGTTCTTCCATGCTTCTTATTATATTTTTTTTCACATCGTCGTGTCGTCGCGGACAATCGAAACGTCATCTTGGTGATTGTTTTTTCTACCTTTTTTCGAAATTTATTGCGATGTGAAGTTTGAATTTGAAGGGAGAGAATAACTTCGACAGCAGCCAACAGGATAAACGATGGATTTTTAAAAAGAGTTTGATAAAAAGGAACTTTACTGAAAATTTACTACTCAATACACCCCGAATAAAAAAACACGGTGAGTAAAGAAAAACAACTGATAAAACTAATTTATTTTCTCAAATATCCAGATATTAGCTTTAGCCCAGTTAAGGAAAAATGTTCTTGGGTGTTGTTAAGCGCAACTCTTTGTTTATGATTCTTTTTCTTTCACAATAGTGAAATTACGATGTCCATTTATAAATTACAACAGATTTAATACTTCAAAACAGCTGTTCGATAGAAAGATATTAATTATTAATGTCGATTTCGAAGGTACCAAATCAGTGCATGCACTTTTTCTGACAATGAAACCCTGAAGCTCAGCTTCTTTCATATTCCTTGTGTTTGTGTACACAGGTATCATATACACGGAACTGGCAAGCGTAATGTTCTTTATTATACCCTAGATGATGAAATCATTCCGTTTGTAACGCAAAGAAATAATTTTAGAGCAAAATAGTGGACACCCACGCATAATATTAAAAGTTATTTTGATTTTTATATCTCTGTCTGTCCTCACGATAACTCGAGAACGCGTATACCTACTTAAAAGAGCTGAAATTTTGCACACAGGGTTTAAACAAAAGGAAGTTTGAAGGTTAAACACAGTTGGGTCGACCGACGACTATTCCAGTAACGGAACCGTGTTTAAGCCAATATTAGGACATTGCCTGAGAACGCGTCAACGTAGAGAGCTGAAATTTTGTACCTACACAAACTTTTTATAAAAATAGTAAATATAAGCTGTGTACTTTGTTCTACAACTCCTATACTGGAGAGAAGAAATTGTTCTGTCGATTCAAGCGAACTATTTGTATCACTTAAATCTTCTATGAAAATGTACGAGGTGTTGCCATATAAAAATTTAGGATTTTTGCGTGTACTGTGAAAACCAAGTGAAAATGATACGTCCTAGACATTTTTTATTGTACTGAAAAGATTTCAGAATTTGAAATCCTATAAATTTGGTTATAAACATTTTTTCTGTCCGATGAACCATTCTAGAAATTTTTCGAAAGACCACATCAAATTAAACTTGCATAAATAGGTGACCATATGAAATTACATTCGGGCAGGGACCGTAAATAACTGTTATTTTTTACAATCAGCTAAAAAAGTCCCAACAAGACTGAGTGGAATACTTGAGACGTAATGGCAAATAAATTTTTTTAAAAGTTAATTATAACTGTTACCGAAGAATTTTATTTCTATAAGTCTTTGATAAGAGTCCCAATAGACTTTTATTTTTATACCCTAGATGAAATCTATAGGGTATACTAAGTTTGTCATTCCGTTTGTAACACCTCAAAATAATGATCGTAGAGCAAAATGGATTGCACACCCACCCATAATATTAAAAGTTATTTTGATTTTTGCATCCGTAAGTCCGTCAGTCTGTGCATACCATAACTCGAGAACGCGTATACTTAGAGAGCTGAAATTTTGTATACAGACTTTAAAAAAAGTAAGATTAAGTTCGAAAATGAGACAAATCGGGCAACTCCTTCGTGGGGTTGCCATAAAAAAAATCTCGTTTTCCACTATATATTTGGACTCTGCCTGAGAACGCGTCGACGTAGAGAGCTGAAATTTGGTACATGCTGTTTTCATTGTACTAGCAAAAAAAAAACGTCGAAAATGGGCCAAATCGGGCAACTCCTTCTTGGTGTTGCCATATAAAAATTTAGGTTTTTTACGCATACTTTGAAAACGATCAGTCCAAGCCATTTTTATTGTACTAAAAACTTCTTCAAAATACGAAATCCTATAAAATTGGTTATAATCATTTTTTCTGTGCGACAAACCGTTCTAGAAATATATGCGAAAAACCACTTCAAAAATTTAACTTGCATAGATCGGTGACTTTACGAAATTTTATACAGGCATTCATCTAGGATATCATAAGAATTGGTACTAGACCAATTCTAACTTTTCCACTTGTTATACTTTTAGCTCAGTGCTAATAGTCATCACAGACTTTTATTAATAAAAGTCTCTTCATAAAATTCCAAGATTTTACATTTTTTAGTCTCAGAGAATTAACTGTCTTAGAAGACTTATAAATTTCAGTTAGTCCATAACAGTTACCAGAAACATTTATTCATTTAAGTCCTATAATCAAAGCCTCATATCACTTATACTTTTAATTTATAACACTTATATTTTACATTCAGTTATAATTGTTACAGAAGACATTTTTACATTCAGTTATAATTGTTATAGAAGACTTTTATTTATTTAAGTTTCAATGGATCTATCACAGATCTTTTATTGTTGCAGATCTTGGTATTTTGGATTTCAGGAATCGGAAATTCCGAAGATCCAGTTATCCAGATACCCGTATATTAGCAAAATCAATCAGTGCAAACCTAGTGCTGCAATTATGACACAAAAGGAGTCGCATCGAGATTGTCAGTGCTGCTGCACTGCTAGAAAAGTGCAACACTAGTGTTGCACTGAAGTCGCATAGAAATCATCATAAGCCATAAATATCAATTTACTTGAGTACCCGTGCCAAAGGCACGCATAGCGATGGGCACATCATAGATAATTACATGGTAGATTAACATTGTAGCAAAATAAACAATAAAAGTACAGGTATAGGCACGTAGAACATAGTATAGTTTAAGCAAATTAAAAATATCAATATCTCTAAGTGAAATAAAATTATGCTATTATTAACTGCATTTGGTGCGGAATACATTTTTTCGACTTTTCATCTGAAAAGTTGGCAAAAAATGGTACAACATTTTATTGATCTCATAAAATCAAATTGTAAAGTTTCTGGAGTTTTGTAGGAAAATTATGCTCAGTGCAAAGAAAAATTGAATTCAAGTTTTTAAAGATACACAGATGGCAAAATAATAGGTACCTACCTATAAGAGTGAAATAAAAATATGCCTTACTCTATGCTATATTCAATACTCTCGAAAACACTTCATACAGTTCGGTGCTTTGTCTAATTACATCCATTTTTTCATGTGGTAACGCCGGTTCCTCTGCGAATTTGGTACCGTTCAAGAAATGAGCTTATGTCATGTGGTCAAAATTATAGGTAATTCACTCAAAACGTATTACTTGCTGTGTATACTACTGGTTGATTTTAAACTCTTATTGTTATTTTTAAAGTGAGTTGAATTAAATTATTTGTAAGCAAAATGAAGTTGTCCTATCGTTAATTACTGCTTTTAGATGGGTCGAAAAATTCACTGTTCTTCGGAGGAACACAAAATCATTAAAAAAATAAGAGAAAGTGGCAAAACGTACAAGTTTATTGCAAATTTGTTGAATCCACAGAAGCACCGGAAACCGAAGGGAGACCTAAGAAAACGTCGAGTACTTTGGATGATCGCATAGTACTAATGAAAAAAAAACCGTTTATTTCATCGAGAACAATTTCTGCAGCCATAAACAACACAATTAGCACTAGAACTGTTCGAAGGCGTGACCAAGGAGCAATAAAAAAGTATCCTCGAAGAACCGTATGCAGTAGAAAAAATGCCACTGAGGTGGAATTTTCAGCAGGACAATGATCATAAGCATAAATCTAAATTAGTGAAGGCATGGATTAATACCCTCGACAGACGATAGCCATAATTCTAGATTACCTACCGCAACAAGATAATCTTTGTCGTGTGTCACCACTGAGCTTTTAATTATTCCACAAAGTAGTACATAATCGCCACATCTTGGCAATGACATAATTGAGTTTGGTTTTTGAGAATTATCGCCAAAGCGCCACTAAGAACACGTAGTAGTGATTCTGTAAACTAATAGTTGCAAATTGCATCGTTTAAGAAAAAGTTTTCTGAAGAAAAGGAAAACGATGATAAAACTTCTCCTTTTTATAACCGAATATCGCCGCACACTGCTGCAAACAGTCACATAGATCTTTTATTTGTTTTAAATTTTCGTGCACTATTCTAAATACGTCTTTCTAACTTCTTACGTCTATTTAAAAGAACCGTTAGATCACCTAGTAAATCATTGCAGTTGGTTGCTGTCTTTGGCTATTGCAAACAAAATTTGATTTAATGTCAAAATCGTCTGTCACCATATATTTAATTGGAAATTATTTTTGGTCGTCTGTCGACGGTATAAGGATCACAAAGTCCAAATTATAAAGTGGCTCTCTCAATCCCCTGATCTCAATCCGATTGAGAAATTTATGGGGTGAATTGAAGAAAACTCTGGCAAAGCAACAATTCCACAACAAGCATCCTGGTATGCAAGTCCAATTGAAAAGTCCCAAAAATTAGTTGACTTCATGCCCAGGCGATTTAGCGCCGTCATTGCTAATAACGGAGGTCATTCTGGATATTAATTACTTTGTAATAGATTATTATTTTTCTGTCTTATACGTTAGCTTTTAAATTGTTACTTAAAAATTCCTATTTTTTTTACCAGCTTTTCCTACAATTTTGTTAGCTAGAACGAAAAAATTACATTTATGTGATACCAAATATGGGTTAGATTAATAATCTATAGCTAACCACGATAAAGGAAAAATTTTGAAAAAAATAACTGAAATTCATATTATTTTTCCTCTTTTACCTATTATTTTGGGCATCGGTTTTTTTTTGCCACGGTTTTTATTTATAAGTTCAAATATTCTTTTTGATAAGGAGTTATAATACAAATCGGGTATGATTTCGATTGATGTATTTGCTTTCAAGCTGAAATGTTTTTAAGGTTGCTACGCTATCAAATTGATTCCGAGCCCCATAGACTTTCCTAGTAAGCCATTTCCATAAATTCTCTATAATATTGATATCGGGAGGAGATATTGATGGCCATTCCTGGACACTTATTTTTTTTTCCGTGAACCATTGATTAACCACCCTGGCTGTATAGGTGGCTGCGTGGTCGTGATAAATATCAAATTCTGACCTTCCATTTTTTCTATTACTTTAATTTTCGCGATAGTAAGAAGAGCTTTGTAGCCATTAGCCGTTTGTCGGCCACTAATAAAAATGAGGTCAACAGGTCCATTGTAGCAAATGGCTCTCCAAATCATTAAGCCTCTCCCCTTCGATGACAATGGGACAAAAATTATTCTTGCTTTCTCAGATCATGGTAGTATAATGCGTATCCATTGAGTCCGTCTAACGTAAAATGCTTTTCATAAGAAAATATCATCTGTTTCCCCTCGTGACACACATGACGTGGAGGAGGAAATTCAACGTTATTTTCCTTATGCCTCTTGATTAGTACTGGTTTCTTTTTGAGACGACGACGCTGTAGATTTAGAGAGTCTGAATAACCGTTGTACCGTAAGAATGCTTGCAATTGTTCCAGCAGATTCCTTAATTTGTCCGGCATTCTCTTAATTTTAGTTCGCTCCTTTTATTGGAATATCCTTCCTTTTTAGACCTTTAATTTTTCCAATTTCTTCGGCCGTCATTCTTTTACCACTTGCAATTTTCTATATTTTAGTCTTTTTATTAAATAAATATGTAAAAGTCTACTACAACGATCTAACCAGTATCGAATATAACTTATTACTGGTGAGGTCAATCAGATACCAACCTTCCAGAAAAGTACTTAATAATGTACTCTGTAACAAATGCACCAAATAATTTTATTAGGACTTTCAAGCGTTTCTAAACAAGTGTAATAAAATTTGATACCTAGAAGTAATTTGTCCCAAGGATATACCTATACATGAGGAAATGAAGGTGAATTCAATCTCGCTATACAGGGTGATTCTGATCAAGATACCTTCCGGTATACCACGCGATTCCTTGAGGTAAGCTGATCAAAAAATTGCCCCCCCCCCCCCCCCCCCTAGAAACCTTCCTTTAGGAGTGGTGGCTAGTTGAAGATATTCGTGCACCTTGAAGGGAATAAATGAGTTTAACTTTTGAACCACGATATAGATTTTGGTTATTGTTGGCTTATTACATAGCTAAGAATAGTAGCTGTCGATAAGTGTATTACTCTTTATTTTCTAATTAAGCATCTTTAAATTATTCTCAAATATTTCCAAAACATTGATTTTTTTTACACGCAAATTTCATAAATACCGTTATTTATTTCAAAAACTTTGTCTCTTTTTGGTTTAACGACTGGATTCCACTGAACTTAAAATACGAAATCCACCATAGTTCAGTTTCAGTTCAGTAGATTTTCCAAATGAATAATAGAAAAAGATGGCAATATAACATTTGTAATCCTTTCTCTGTCCCCCACAGCTACTTTTATGGATAGGACAAAAATTGCTTGATTTTATTTCCTTAAAAATCGAGTTTCAGAAATATTTGATGTTCAATCAAAATAATAATTTTGAACATATTTGGTATTTGTTGAGCTTGTAGCTTGACTGTTAAAGCGAAAATGAAACTTGAAATTAAGATAGTTTTCATAGCCATCCCAACAAAAGTGAACGCATATGAAATAGAAGATCAAGCAGTGCATTTTATACATGCCAGTACGCCCATCCAATGCTAAAAGATTTGATTCCGTATCTCATACCATTGAGCCAAAAGAAATTTTTAAATTACATAAAGTTCAAAATAATAAAATGTACCAATATGTTTGAGGGCGATTTAAAAAAAAAACGTCACATCATAACTTTTTTTCACCCAAACCTGTTTTAAAAACTTCCTCATTGCATTGGCTGTTTAACGCGTAAATTTTATTGAGATATCTCTATAGCGTCATACCCAAAATTTAGTTCAAAACGTACTAAGTCTTAAATCTATTCGAACTGGGATACTACATTTTTCGCACCTTACGGTTGCAGTTATCATGCATTTTGGCGGGAAAATCGTTAAAATTTGAAAAATTAGGAATTTTTTTCCAATTTTTTGACTTTGACGTCCTACTACTTCGGACGGAAGGTGACAGGAAGGCTGATCGGGCATCTACTAGAAAGCTTAGACGGTTTGCTATCATCTGAGATGAATCCCACCTTGATAGGGTGTATATCAAGAAAGTGGAAGAAGTACTAAAAATTTTAAACCCCCCACTACCGCCGAAACGACGTGTCTAAAAATTTGCTAGTCTTTCACAAAATACCCTCTGCAGGTACAACGTGTACATGGGGTTTACATAATTAGACGGCACTGATTATCCAATCTTCCGTGCAGCAATCGCAATTGTCTTCATCAATGAATGTTAATCGAATAAGTTGATTGATGAATCTTCGTTTGTTCATAAGATGGTTAGATGTTGGAATCGATGATTATCAATTGGGGTAAACTGAATATTGCCTCTGCAGCAATCGGCGTAGACAGTTAAGTGTTGACGCTAAAGCCGTCAATGAGCTAAACTTCTCAAAATATGGAGTGGTACCAGCTAGTTGGCATTACCTCGCTTAAGTTAAGAGTTTGCCCAGTGCGGATAATTAAATTAGGTTTGTACTGACTGTCGCAATGGCAGTTAGTAACAACGAGAAATCTTCCCAATGAATAATGCCGCACAGTTCCTAGGACGGTTGTAAGGAGTTGTCTTCGGGGAAGGCAACTATCCAGTCGTAATATCTCTTGAGGATTCAGGAGGTGTGACTTGATCTTATTACGCCTATGACAACCCTATGAGACCTGGTGTGGCAAGATGTCTTATCACTTTTCAGAATGTAGCTAGATTTCCAACTTGACCATGTAGACTAGCGACTTGACTAGAGTCTGAAAAATATTGCTTATTATGCGTATATCGCCGAGAGCGGGAGATGCTGCTTTTTTGTGGCATTAGACTCTTGCGTGTCTGTGCGAAGGCTAACACTGGAGCGCTGTGATGATTCACGACATGAAATAAAACTGCAAGCAGTCGTAAAAAACACGACTGTTGAAGCCATTGAGGTGTTTTATGACTCGGTATCAGCTGCGGCTCAGGACTATTAAAGTTTCTTGAGGAAGTTACCCTGGAGGCATATGGCATGTAAAGGATTAAAAAACCTTTTGTTGTTGTTTCGTCTCGATTGACTTGACTATATATTTTCACTTGAATATAAGTATTTTCTTTTATTTTTTGTCTTACTTAAGGCAGAAACGCATCGAAGCAAGCCTCAGGCACGGCCTCTCTCAGGCTTCCTCGAAGCTCGCCTCAAGGCATGCCTCAGAGAATTGAAAACAATGATACTACCGAAGTCAGTGCTGTCATTGTAATTTTGATAGTACATCTGTTGACGGAAGTAGACCTGAGAGAGAAAAATTTCCAATATTGAGCAAAGCGCGCCTTGAAGCTTCCTGGAGTGCATTCCAAAACATAGCCACAGTTGACTATAGCTGACTTCATAGCGCACAATAGTCAACTCACCTAACATATTTCAGTTGACTAATGGGTTTTGAAACGATTGAAGTCAACTGTAGTCAACTGTAGCTATGTTTTGGAACGCAGTCCTGCTGGCTTGGTTTTGTGTTGCATCATTTAAAAACCCGTTTTGGAAATTTGACAGTGCCTAGATTCTGGATGCTTTTCTGCCATTAGAGTTTTTGTTTTTCCACAACGTTATAAAAATCAACGCCTGCCTAGCTACGGCTTTCTACGTTCGCATAAAATGCAAAATTTTTAGTCTTTAGTCTTGAACTAATATATTGTATTATTCTACGAATAGTTGACAACTGATAGATAGGACAGTATGGTGGAAACAAGGACATGTATATAAATCTTAGAATATAGAGAGTACAGGAAGTGTGATAAGCCAAATTTAGCGTAGTCAAATTCTGGTTGGGTTATATCTGTTGCCGCTGTAGTGAAAGCTCAGTAAAGCCGTGTAGTAGAATCAATATAGAGAGCGGGGCAACAAGATATATGGTTGAAAATATTGCGTTTTCTGCCACCGAAAATGTTCTTATTCGATGTCACTACGCCAACATACTCTGGGAGCTTCTCAGCTGTCAATTTTTCGATATTTCATCGTTTTTGCTATGTATTTTTAATTTAATTTAATATAAAAAGGTGTGTAAAGTACACAAAATAATATTTTATAACTATTCTTGCCTAAAAAATGATTTCCCACGTCGTACCTTGGTGTTGTTGTGGCAATTTTTCACCGAACACTTCATTCTGAAAATACATGAACATCACTTAGAAATTTATTACTATAATATCAACAGATAATTACTTACACTCTTTACTTTATTTAGCGCTACTTTTAAAAAAAATAACTTTCACTTTTCACAAGTTTTAAATTGTTGCAAATTAGGAAACTTCGTTTGACAGCTGAAAATACATTTGTCTCTTTCTTCAATATAATGCTGACCTACTTCACGGGACCTTGAAAAAATCCACGCTCATGCACACGAATTTTACAGTATCAACACTCCTGTTGTCTCTATATTCTAAGATATAAATGGACTGACGGTATGTAGAAGACAAGTATTCACATTAAAATTTTGTCAAATTGCAGCTGATAGCCTGTGACTAATGTATATACATTTTTATAGGAAAGGCAGAGAGGAGAGAGAGAGTATTGTGTTCTCTGTACCGTACTTTCCTATACATTTTCACAATATTTCGTCACTAATGGCAGAACGTGGTTCGTAATGGGAATATCTTATATTCTATTACCTTAGAACTGACTGATCTCCTGTTTCATGTGGCAACAGTTTTGATTTCAGAAAGTAATGCTCCGCTGTCAATGCTACCAGCTGTCGTAAACTGGCGCTATATTCAAATTATTTGGGAATTTACTTATATGCATGTCAATGGGACTATTTTTATCGTTAAATTTTAATTACGAGCCGAATGAAGTGTTTTTCATGGCTGTGTTGTGGTAGGAAAGTTTTGATTACCAAGTTGCCAGTTCTGGAAATACCGCTGATCTTTAAGCAATTTCTCGTTCCCAATCATTACAGTTCAGTGGGAAAGTACATGCTGTCACGGAAAGAGACAGGAATATGAAAGTGGCGCCATTTGCTTTCATGCATTTTGGGTTCAACAAGCAGTCCATTTTGTATATGTCAGTGGGTAGCACTGACATATAATAAGAATGGACTGAGCGTTTTTGCTTCAAAAATGGCACAAATATTGAACAGGCCGTGAAAACCCTTTATTTCTTACAATTGTACACCGACTCATAATTTATTATTATTTGTCGATTGGAAACACTAAAGATGTTATAAAATAGTATTGCATTAAATTAAAATTATTTAGGACGTTAAACTTGTTTTAATGAACCCAAAAATTCATTTGTAATATTACTGAAAAATCTGCTGCTCTGCAGATTTGTTGTCAAATTTCCTTGAGCTTGTAAGAGATAGACGTATAAAAACAATATATTTGTCGGAATTGTTATGTCAATTCCAATGCATTCCAATTAATATAGCCGTGCTGTTTCCAAAATTGTTTACAGTTCAGTGTACATTTTGAGCTTGAAAGAGACAAATAGATTTTTGCTAAAATTTGTGCCATTTTTGACTATAGGAATTAGATACGATGGCTCAGTCCATTCTTATTATATGTCAGTGGTGGGTAGCAACCTTAATTTTTATGAATCGCTCTATAAGTTCTGTATGATACACCCTATATGATGCTCTCGGGGGGAAAAGTAACCTATTATTCGATTTCAGTCGATTGCATTCCATGATAAGTTTTCATTGTTTATATAATTTTGAATAAGTATCAAGAATATTATTATCGGAGAATTGTGAAATTCTTATTTCTCTGACCTCATCACTTGATTCTCATGGAGCTTTTTTTTTTTTATAGAAACAAAGCTAAGCTGATCGAAATACTTCACATTACCTAGGCCCACATTTCTCAGTATTCACACGTACTTATACTAACAGTAAAAACGAGGCTAGCGAACCATGGGTTTATAACCACCACAAAGTGGAGACGAACAAAAAAGGGGGAAGTTATTGTTATTCACTGTTTATGTGTACATAAAATTTTCAAGGGGATATAAGCAGCTATCTCCTGTTCTACTTTGTTATCTCAATATATTACAAAAAAAAATATATTCTACCTTTTACATGTATATACTATATGTATGTATGAATTAAAAAAAAAACACTTCTAAAAATTGATTAAGATGAAGATTCAAAACGATTCGGATTTAGCATCACGGCCCGCCTACACCGAACAGCTAACGTTGTACTTCTGTCTATAAATATAAAAATGTTGGCGCAAAGCTTTAAATTGAAACAATTTCCCGAATTTCATTTCAATAAAAGATGCCTTAAAAATTTTCTTTGTAGAACACTGGGAAAAGCATCAGGCAGTTTATGTAAACAGAAGAATTAAATAGTTTTTGCACTATACAATGCCTGAGCTCAGAGCCACCGCCGCCGCCTCTCTTTTCGTTTTGCAGTCCCTTCTTATCATCGGTGGGCCCTTTTATAGGTAGTTGATGGATCGAAGTACAGAACTACGAAACTTCCCCTTCGCTATAATGTTGTTCTTATCGAATCGCGTTGGTGCACGATACTTGCAGCTCAGCAATGTACAAACCACGGCATTACTGCGATTTCTATACAGCGCACACTGTTGTAGATTTTGGGCCATGTGTGCTATGTCGTTCGTACACTGACCTCACACTTGGGTTGAATGCCTTTGATGCTGCGTAAAGTTGTTCTCTTCCAGAAGGCTCACCTTTTTCAACTCTAAAATCCCTGAGCTTGATTCCATACTTTATAAAGAGTCCAGCACATAACCACCACCAACCCCTCACCAATGCATTTGTAAAATTTATTTCTTAGTGTATGGCAAAATATTAATGCAAGGGCAGATGTTGATACCTTTTGTGTATGACTCGTATCCTGCGTATGTTTGTATACTTTGCAAATCGGCATAAGTCTTTCAAAAACGCCAGAAAGCTGTATTCTGCCAGGGGCTAATTTTCGGATAAAATGAAAAAAATTGTAATTGGAATATAATTCTTCACTATAAGCATAGCTTATGGCTAGACTAACTAGGGCCAGCCAAAAATTGAATCAAAACAGCTGATTAAAGTCGTCCCTGTTAGGGATCTGAATTCTGGTCAGATATCAGACAGATAATATGTACAGAAAAAGTTGTATCTTCCATCCTGTTCTTTACGTAGTGTATACATATGTATGTACTTCTAAGTGATTCTGATGATGGGAGACCAATGTATAGTATAGTGTGGATCGCTACGGTTTTTTTCTTTGGCTCTGCTCAACTCATTTTCCTTCGATTCAAGAAAAATAAAAAAATAATAAATGGAAAAGTGAGTCCTCTCTTGATTCTACCTCGAGTTTGCCTTCGGTTTACCTTTTGTTCATGAAATATAAACAAATAAACAGAACCTGTTCAAAGAGTTTTCATTTATTGTTGTTGTTGGTGTAGTAGTTGTTGTTGTTTTTGTAGTGTTGTTGTTTATCTTTTTATGCCGATAGTCAACTATAGTTGATTAGGTGGCACACGCGAATATAAATTCATCAATTTCTTGTAGCACCGTTATACGAATGACTTTAACTGCCGAAGCTTAGTAATGTATGTAGGTAGAATATAATAAAAATACATATATGTATGAGGTAAAGATTCTTATGTATGTAGTCACTTACTTTGTCTTACATTGATACTTCTTCTTAAAGACACAAACAGGAAGGCTCATTGACCACACTTTTCGCTTTGGTTATTTGTAATTGCCAACAATTTGTAGAAAGTTGTCTAATTTTATCACAGCCGTCGTATGCGTTTTAATTTGAGATGTAATGACACTTAGGGGAACTGATGGTGGATATTTTACGCTCATCACACGCATTTAAATTTTTTCAGATGAAATCATTTTATAATCTTATTTCTATATTAATGTTGAAATTCTCTGAAATGTTGCAAACCTAATAAGAAAGAAAGATAAATTTAGCACTGGATATTATCAAGAAAAAGTGTAAAAAACGCAGAAATGGTTATATTTTAGGTAAGTAGTGTCATAGGTTATTTTAAAGCGAAGCTTTTGGGATTCTTAAATCAAATATGAACAAGAAAAATTTACAATTGGTCTAAATCCAAGAATAGACGAACATAAAAGTTAAATAAAGTGAAAAAAAAAGTTCGGTATAACAACACCTAAAAGATGGTTGCCAGAGTTAGTTCATTTTTGATATTTTATTTACTATTTTTATGAAAACGCTGTCTACAAAATTTCAGATGTTTACGTGGAAGGGTTCTCAGGCGGTATCCAGATTGTATATAAAAAGCGCAAGGTTTTGTATGGCAACACCAAGAAAGGGTTGCCAGATTTAGTCAATTATTGAACTAAAACTAACAATTTTTATGAAAACGCCGTGTACAAAATTAGAGCTTTCTACGTCGATGCATTCTGAGGCATTGGTCTTAGACCAATTCCAGCTTTTTTACTTGTTGAAATATTATTTATTATTGCTGTGAAAATACCATGTAACCAAATTTTAGTCTCTAGGTCTAGGTATAGCACCCTACCACGGAGTTGTTCGATTTGTCCCATTTTTTTTATATCCTAGATGAAATCTTTAGGGTATACTAAGTTTGTTATTCCGTTTGTAACGCAGAGAAATAATGATGGTAGAGCAAAACGGTCCAATCCACATATAATATTAAAAGTAATTTTGGTTTTGGCATGTCCGTGTGTCTGTTCGTGCGCACGATAACTCGAGAACGCGTTCACTTAGAAAGCTGAAAATAAAATTTTAAGTTTAAACCCCTGAGGGGAATGGTACGAGGCTGGTTGAGCATTCGTTGGGAAGGCTATGAAACTGCATACAATGAGATTTGAGTTTTTTGAAAAACTAGCATATTTTCTTAGTGACCCTGTGACTCCGAAAGGGTTGATATGGTCCCTCCGCCCCTGCCATAAAATTTTTTGTTTGGCTAGGTGAGCTCTATCAGCTCCCGCTCAATGGACCACCATGGATGAAACGCCCTGTATAGTTTATAAGTCTCTATTCTCGATTTTTTGTGAGTATAGCAACATCAATGTGTCAGTCAGCTGTTCTCAGTAAAACTGAACTCGCCGAAGCTTCCCTAAAATTGTTTTAAATTATCAGTGTCTGCTATTGTGTCATGTGTGATGGGTCATTCATTTCTTTGCTATGTGAACCATTTGGAAATAGAGGGTGTCCCGTAAGTGGTGTGAAACCCGAAGGCTATGGATAGGTCATACCATAGATGGCACAAGAACTAGATGTCGCATGCAATACCAAAGAATTATACAAAATTTATATGGCTGGGTGATCCATTCCGGAATGGACCACAACATTTGAAATGATGTCGTCGAGTGATTAATATTTTTTCGTATCTGAAGTGTTCAAAAACATTTGCTTTCTTCACGCTCTAAAACATGTTATGATCCATTCCAGAATGCACTACCCATTTCATAATCTGTATACTCTTTTCTAGTATGCCATGCGACATCTACTTCTTGTCCTATATGGTCATACTTAGTCGAGCAAAAAATTGAATGGGAGGGAGGTGGGGGGAAAATCTAATGGCTTCCGAGATAACGGCACTTAAAGATATTTGGGCATATTTTCATAGATCACCCTGTAACTTCTCCACGTTATGATGATGATGATTTAAACTTTGGTAAATAGATAATCGTTGGACCATCGTTGGACCTTTCCAACGGTCTATTAATTTTGCCGTTCCTCCCCTCCGCTTTGAAGTCATGGCTCAACAAAATTAAAATTTCGGAATTTAAAATGTTTTTTTTTTATTTAACTACTATTTTTATCAAAAAACATATGTCCTCAAGACCTATTTATCATATTGGATTTAAAAAACTCAAAAGCTAAGCAATAAAATTACCTATTACACTCTACCATAAAGTGACGCTTTCTGCGTTTTTTGCAATTTTTAAAATTTTTTTAAATTGATAAAATTGTTCGAAAAGTCTTAATGACTTTTCTCTTGTATACACTTAACTGATTTAAGTAGTAAAAGTGATAAAATAGATAAAAGATATTAAAGAAATACATCAAATCCTTGTGATTTAAAAAAAAACAAGCGTAATTAGGAAATAATTATGGGTTTTCCCAAAATATTTGAGCATCACTAGAGAAGTCGAAGCGTATCGTATCGATGACCAAAAGCAGAATTTCATAATTTTTCCGAGACAGGTAAATTCAGTGGAAACAAACGACTAAGCAGTGTTTCTATCATTATACTGACGGTATTAGTTATTCGCAAAAAATTAAAAGAAACTACGCAGCTATTATGGAGCTTAACAAAACTCAATATTAATAACAGCATAAGGTGTGACTAGTATCCACTGACATGTATAATATGGACTGACTACGTTAATGGAAATGCACTGCAAAATTGGGCTCACTTCTATATTGCTGACTCTTTCGGTCTAAGCACCAAGTACCAGCTGAGGAGAACTGTAAACAACAAGTAAATAAAGTCCGTCGAAATAAATGTTTTTAAATTAATTATTTAGGGTTATTACTGATAAAATTATTTTACCAAAGGCAATATATTCATAAGATATAAAGCAGAGGTTCGAAACGTCTTATTATAATCAATTTTCGAGCTGCACGCTTATTTTTTCAACTTCCCGCCAATGAATTTTTCAATTTTAGAAATAGAAAGTTAAGCAGTTCATATTATATATGTCAGTGCTAGTATCATAGGTGGATATCACATGCAGCAAAGTATACAGATTGTGAAAGGGTATTTAATTCTGAAATGGATCACAACAAGTTTTAGAGCGTGCTGAGAGCAAATATTGCTTTTGAGTTCATTTGATCAATCTCCTCATCGCGGCAGATGCGAAAAAGTGTGAACCACTCGACGTATCCATCATTTCAGATGCTGTGGTTTTAGTATGAACCACGCCGGCTATTTTGGGCGTCACGGCATCAGACGTTTGTACTATATTTTATATAAATCTCAGCAATCATGAACCAAGAATTTACCACTTTAATGCACGGATTAAAATTTCTGTAATTTCTTACTTGTTTGATCGCTTGCAAAAAGTATTACTTTTAAGGGTTCCGTACCCAAAGGGTAACAACGGGAACCCTATTACTAAGACTTCGCTGTCTGTCCGTCACCAGAAATTTTCACAGAGTGTGTATTTCTATTGCAGCTATAACAACAAATAATAAAAATAAAATTAAATTAAAAATTAAAGGGGGCCCACATACAAGAGACGTGATTTTTTCGGCGTTTTTTCCTCGTTTTATTCTAATTCATTATTATTATCATAAGTAGGCATTTTTTTTTCAAATGACAGCATTATTAATTTTTCTCAAATGACAGCATTATTTTTTCACATGACGCCTACTCTCATTTGAAAAAATGCCACCTTGATGAAAAAAGGTGGTAAATAAAAAGTACATAGTGTTAAATTTTGTACGATGGTACGGAAACCTTCGTGCGCGAGTCCGACTCGCACTTGGTCGGTTATTTTTTTATTTAGCTGCCAGATAATTATGAAGTTTTTTAAATATTAAATTTTTTACTTACTATGATGAATTACTATGGATAACGTAATTTGTCAAAGCTGTTACCAAATAATTTATTTAAATAATTTTTGGAATTCTTCATATAAAGTCTCACATTGATTTTCTCATGAACCAACTTTGAAAATTTGTCGACTCATCAGGCAGATTGACGATTATACTGTAAGTATAGGGTTAAAAATTATCAAGCTTTTCGTAGTATTGTGCATGCGTCACCAACTTATGTATTTACACATGCCTATGTATACATGTAAGCGAAACACACTATTTCAAGACGATGCGGCACGTGTATCTAAATGATTTGCAGGTTTGAAAACAATTTTAAAGGCATATACTTCCTAATATGCTGCGTAGGAATCGCTTTCAAACAGGGAATGTAACTTTACTTACATTTAGTGCGTCCACTATTATTTATTATAGTTATATAGGATACTATCAATAAACGAAAGTTGATAAGCTTCCCATCCACTGTTGGCAATATCATGAAAAAAAAATTGCATACTGAGTGAGTTAACCTTGAATTTAAAATAATCTACTTTGTATTGTATTTCTGTCTTAGCAAGACATACATATGCCAAACCGTAGCAAAGTAATATAAACATATGTGCTATTCTGTACAATGCATAAAATTTTATTTTTAAAATCCAAACAAATTACATTTTTTTAGTAAAAATTGATTGCGTAGCTGGCATTTTTTAGTAGAGGTATAAAATAATGACGTAAGGGGCTTTTTTGTGTCTACCTTCACAGTCGCAAGTATTAAATGGGATAGAAGACAATATATTGTATGTATTGCTAAAAAAAAAAAAACGGAATACGCGCATAAATAAAACATTCGGCGATTTCAAATTTAATGGATTTTTCGATCAGTGCGCAGCCAGCAGTAATTTTAATTCCATTGGGTTTATTCTACTTAGCTATAGCGGCTATTTTAATTCCAATACTTATTCACATTAATATGTCCCACACTTTTCCAATTAACAGCAACACATTTGCCTGCCATATAGACACTTCTGGACGCGACTTACTTCTTTCTTCTTTTAAGGCGCATTGTTCTATTTTAAATTAAAATTTCAGTTCCTAAGAAGTGTCTGACAATCAGTGACCTAAAATGAGGTCAAAAGTATCAAAAGTTGGAGGAAACCTTCGCCATAATATAACATATTCACATTTGTAGTGGATATATATATATATATATATATGTATATATGTATGTACATATAGTTATATTGTATGGATGTAGTGTGGTTTTACTTTTGTTATTTGAAGAGGAAACGGATTTTATAAATAACTTTTCGCTGATAAAATTATACCAAAAGGCAACGGTTCTATCAGTTCTACTTTGGCTTGACTTAATTTCATTTTCGAAAATTATGACAATTTTCTGGAAAGTTTTAGAGTACCCCTTTGGTTACGTAACACTGCTGCAATTAATAATTGATAATTGAATAGTTATGTTATGCCAATTTTAAATTAAAATTAACACAAATGATGAAAGAAGGAGGAAGATTTAAAAAAATGCGGAGATTTCGTTACTGTTATACGAAAAAATTGAAAGTTGGCATTCAACTTAATAAATTTATTTCCAGTTTTTCTTCTGTAGTTTTGAATTTAAAATTTGATCAGTTAATGAATAAATTATGTATGAACTAATGAAGTTTGTACTAATTACAATAAGTAGTAATAGTTAAGTTCGAAAATGTGTTGTGTGTTAATATCACAATCACATCTTGGTTATTTCTGGGTGCCATTAATTTAGGTTGAATAGAAAGTTTTGTCAAAAAATTTAGTGCCAAAACAAGGATCTAAAAAACAAAAAAATGTACGGATTGGCGTTGATTTATCTGCAGAAGTTCATAACTTGATCGATTTTGATGAAATTTATTAGTGTTAATCACACGGAAGGAAGCAAAACGAGGGCACCTTTGAAATATTGGATGTTCCATTGAAAAAATACAAAAATACATGGAAAAATACAATTTGCTCTTTCTCTCCAAGTTATTTAATACTAATAAATAAATAAATGCATATTATACATACCTATTCAATTTCTACGAGAAAAAACAACTTTTTTTTTTACTTTTGATTGAAGATAAGAAAAAATCGAATACATTAAGTTGGTTTTGTTTTTTTCTCGTGCTATTAAAAAAAAATACGAAATTGTCCCTATCCATCCGCCTTGAAGAGATTGAGAAAAAAATGGGCTTTAACGTATTTTATTTTTTATCAATGGAGAGTAATTTCCAATTTTATTTATAAAAAAAAATCCAAAATGGCTTCAGCCTCCATCGAACAAAACCGTACACGGCGTGTTTTGGTCTGCGCGGGGCTTTCTACAGCCCTGCTAGTTCATCCGGAACAAAAAGGGTTGAACATGATTAAACTTGATAAAATTTTGGCTTACCGGTTTTCGTTTTTAAAAAAACCTCTGAAGAACAAAATGCCAGCTATTTGAAAAATTACCCCATTTTTTGCCCTGAACGAAAAAACTATTTCTAAATCAATTTTTGACAAAAATCGCTTACTGATTGAATTTCCTTTCAGAGATTCATGTGAATCGGTTCATCCGTTAAAGCTGTAGGGCTTCCTGCGCGCTGAAAATGTTGTTCCCAGAAAAACTCTTTAAAGTTTGTTATAAAAAATCGTTGACAGTTTACTTCAGCTATTCCAGCACTAGGGGCCCTTCTTCCTCCAAGAACTGAATAACCTAAATTGTCAGTAAGGAAATCTTCGTTAAGTTTAAATGTCAAATTGTCGTAAATAAAGTGCGGTAAAGGCTGAACCATAATGGACTTAAAGAACCTTACGAATTTGAACGAGACTGAGGTTTACTTACGGATGATTGACAAATAAGCCCTAAATAGACGTCACATTCCGTTAGGGTTATTATCTTGATATTTAATGCTTTCAATTTTATAAAGTGATAAAAACAAAAAAATTAACAAATAGACGTTGATTTAATCGAAGATTTGTGCCTTTTATGGACATTATTTAAAAAATAAGAATCTGAAGAAAAATCGGCAGCACTTTCAGAAGCAATATCTCGTTTTCTTAGCTTTCTTAACAGTGTTACCGATTTTATTAATATCATTTGATAAACAGACGCATTCGTACGTAATGAGCGACTCTTACCGCAATTTACTTATGACAATTTGACATTTATACTTAACAAAAGCTTGCTTTTTGATGCTTAAGCTAGGAACAACTCGCTTCACTTTTTAGGATGAAAGGAATTCGGGGGCAGAAAAAATTCCGAGATGCCAAGTTTCGACCATTTTGAACTTGTGAAAATTCTCATCGGACGGCTGTACACAGGTCTTTACCTGCTGTTTGAGGTGATAATATATAATTTAATTCTCATTATGTGCTGTGAATTTGTTGATAGTGATTATTTACAATAATAATTATGAAAGTGATCAAGTCACTTTTAGCTAAACTGAATGCAAAGCTATTTACGTATACATTATAATATACAGAAAGTTCAAATTTGTATAGATATAGATTTGTATTTCCACATAGCTTTTCACGCAGTTTCGCTAAAAGTGACTTAGACCACTTTCATAATTGTGGGCACATATGTTTCCCAAAAAATGTGGGTCCAGTCATAAAAGACCCTACGTACTACCTTTGATTATTGGTTTAATGCAATTTTATGATCTGGCTTGAATTTGCCAATAAACATCCAGTGCTAAAACTGATTCAGGTATTGGCATGCGGTTCTTTTTCCAGTGATAGATGGTAGTAGAGGCATTAATAAGAAGCAATAAATTTGGGTTACATGGAAGAAAGTTTTTGAAATAAATAACGGTCTTTATGAAATTTGTGTATAAAAAAAAATCAAAATTTTGGAAATATTTGATAATAATTTAAAGATGCTTAATTAACAAATAGAGCGGAATACACTTTTCGACAGCTACTATTCTTGGGTATTTAATAAGCCACCAATAACCAAAATCTATAGGGTGGTTCAAAAGTTATACTAATTTATTCCTATCAGGGTTCACGAATATTGGCGAAATCTTCAACTGGGGGTATGTGGAAAATTTTGTTGATCAGCTTACCTCAAGGCATCGCGTGGTATTCCGGAAGGTATCTTGATCTGAATCACCCTGTATATATAATATTTCAAAGAAAAAAATTATTGGTGTCCTTTCGTATGGAGTTTTAATTGTAAGTCCGGCATCATAAATATGGTAAAACTCTATCTTGTGCTACACCTAATGCCGCGAGTGTATCAACGGCTTTAGCTCCACAGAGAGTACCGTCACCACTACACTATCAGCAAATGATGTTGCACTCAGTTGACACATGTATGATGATCCATATAACGATCCAGTATAACGCTCCATCTGCTCAAATATTTTCCTTAAAATGTAAATTTTATATATATATACCTTGTTATTTTTGTATCAAATGAGTCATGTACTTTGTATAATTATCGATACAACTTGCTATACGCGTTTATTTCGAAAATATTTTTTTTTTCTTTTGCTATAATCTAGAATCAGGGGGTTTGGGAAATGACAAGAGGGCTGGGCGTTATTTGACAATTCTGCTTGATTTCTGACATTTCAGATTTTATGAAAAGGAAGTTCGTGTTAACGTTTACCAATACCGGTTTGTTTAGTTACAATTAAATTGTCAATGTGCATTAAATTATCTTATCCATGCAAAGGCAATATTAGAGATATTATCTGAAACTAAGAGGGGCGCCAAAAATTTGTTTATTTTACATGGTAGTTTGGATTATAAAATATGTCTCCCCTTTAAAATGTCAGGATTTCATTACTGCCATGACGAAACGAATACAACTAATAACATTTCGCCGAGTGGCTTACGTTTTCACCCGATATGCCCTTTCCTTATTAATTATTTATTCGATGAATCTAGGATGCTTGTCCATTTAGAAGAAGAAGTAGTGTTTTATAGAACACATTTTGTATGAAAGTAAGTCATATGCCGGACTCAATATTGAACACTTTCACACAATAATAAACATTAATTGGGATTTAATAAGATCCATCCTTAGGTGAGGCGATGTTGGCAGGCTCCAATCCATGTAATGAACCAAATAGATGTAGTACAATGAACCTCTCAAGGCCTACGTTCTTGGAACTCTCCACGTGAAGGAAAATAAATACAAAACCAACAGAAATTATCAATAACTAATTTAATAATTCGGAGGGTTATCATGTGGAAGACATAAATTAGCTTGAGACATCTTCTTTTATCTCCTTATACAGCAACATAAGTATTGTCCTAAAGGTATTGAATAGTATTTTTGACAATTTGTTTATTGGTTTTTGTATTTTATTTTTTACAAAACATTCTGTAACTTCTCTAATATGTAGACTACATACATAATACATACGTCAATAAACTGAAATCTTTTCCACCGATTGTATATAACCATATAATACCAATGCCATAATCTATATCTCATTAACATTTCTGAATTTGTATGACATTTGTATCATTTTACACTACATTTCAGGTATTTCGTACAATATTCTTTTAACGTTTGCAAAATTAGGCAATAATACTCCATTCAGTATTATTTTCCATTTAATAATGTTTGAATGCATAGCTCAAAGCATATTCATATTAGTGCGTACATACATAGTTTTTCACAATTCCGAAAATCAACTCGAACAGCGAGAATTTTCCATTTTACTCTTCCCTTCTCTTCTTTTTGTACCGGTTTCATAATATTTTTCTTTTTATTAGTCCTCATCCTCACCCAGCCCTAAACTGGGTCAATCACTTTCAAAAATATATTCAAATATAACTGAGAAAACCAATCACTGATAAAAGACTATTTTATACACGAAATCATGA
Source organism: Dioctria linearis (assembly GCA_963930735.1). Classification (NCBI taxonomy): domain Eukaryota; kingdom Metazoa; phylum Arthropoda; class Insecta; order Diptera; family Asilidae; genus Dioctria; species Dioctria linearis. Next base: position 232,883,878 of record OZ005740.1, on the reverse strand, counting down.
AGCCAATCGTAAAGGCGAATTGTCGCATTTTACGTATTTCCATTAAATGTCCACTGATAAATGATGACATGTAACTATACCTATCAAATGAACCCAAACTGGTTTTATCAGATTAAAAGAAAGAAAAACAACGCATCCGCTGAGAATGGAGCTTGCTACAAATTTTATTATCAAAAACCTGTGATATGTCATCATACCGCACCGCAGAGAAAATTTTTACTGATAAAACGACAAAACATACACTGTTTTTATTTTTTTTTTTTTTTTTAAAGTGAATCAAGTCAACAAGAAATTTATTTTTCATAGGCGACAGGAAAATTGTTTTATTGTTAGCTGTGCGAAACCATCAGTTTTTGTTTCTGTCTTCTCTTTTTAATAAAAATCTAATTCTTTCTCTATGATTAATGTGCACGATGGCAATTTATTATGTAAGAGAAGAAACAAAATAAATAGATAACGATTTTATTTACTGCTACCGACCGCACTAAGATAAATACTATCACTATCGTAAAAAATAGTCTACTAGTAGGTGAGGGCACGCTGTCAGACAGATTGAGTTTGAGATAAAAGGTTCAGTTTGAATGGAAAAATACAGGCAGGCGTTGTTAGCGGCTCAGCGCATACGAAATCTTGAATTAATTAACATAATGTCGTTGTCTCATTCAATATGGTATCGAACATTGTATTTTTTTCTAGTTAGACAGGGTAGGTACTGTTGCCTTCAATTTTCCCTGTGCTTGGTATGGTATGCTCCGCACATGTTGTCTCAAAATTTTTGGCAGCTCAGCAAAGAAGGTTTCACGTAATCACAAATTTGCTTGGCACCCCCTGTTTAAAAAAACAAAAAAACGCAAAAGACCGCCATTACAATTTTGTAAATAGTAAAATAATGTATGCACTAAGTGCAGCTTCAGAAAATCGTAGCGCTTTTAAATTTTTGGAGGGGTTTTTTTTCAATTCCAAGAAGGTCAACTTTCAGTTCAGCCCAAGATTTGTTACATTATATGTATCTCTTATAGTTTTTTAGATACATATATACATACATAAAAAAATATCAATTCGAAACTTATAACGAGGCTTTCATTTTTAGGAAAGATTTTGCTATTTCAACTCTAAAAGAGAATCTAAAGGTTTTTTTCTCTCCTGTAAAACTGTTCAATTCAAATGACAGACTTAATTTTTTAATAAAGTTTTATTTCTTTCGCCTTTAAATGAAAAACGCCTGAAACACGTGTAGTTTTTTATGTCTCCCACTCTGAGATTTTATTTAATGTACAAACCAATTTCTATGATTCATACATTGGTTTGTCTGAGGATGGAATTTGCTTGATGTACTTGCCAAATGGACTGCATCTAATGGACTCAAATTGAATGCAACTAAATCTAGGTATTTAATTATAAGTAGACCAGGTACTGACTGTTCCGTTTTTTTTTCCAGTTCTAATAAATGGTGTAATAATTCCTCTTGTTACTTCAGCTAAGAAACTAGGTATGATATTTAATAATAGATTGACTTGTGGTGACCATATAAATTTTGTGGTTGGGAAAACTTATTATGGGCTCGACGTCTTTTGGGCTTTTAGTAACGTCACTCCCATAATAACTCGGTTACAACTAGCACAGCCTTACTTGTACCGATTTTGTTATATGGCTGTGAAATTTACAATGGCCTCGATAGTATTTCGGAGAGGAAGTTTTTGGTCTTTTTCAATTCCATCATTATATACATTTTTAGACTTCCACGCTATGACCACGTTTCACCTTTTGCTGACACTCTATTTGACTGCTCTCTTCAGCGGTATCTCAAATTCAGGACAGTGTCCTTAATATCTAAAGTCAAAAAAATTGAAGTCGATCACATGTATACAAAACTGCTATTATAAAAACATCTGCTTTCGGCACGCTTTAAAACATGTTATGGACCATAATGCAGAATGCATTACCCATTTCACAATCTGTATACTCTGCTCTGGTATGCCATGCGACATCTAGTTCTTGTGCCATCTATGGTAATAGTCATTTCCCAAAATGTTGAATAAACACGTTTAAAAATCTAGAATTGGTTTAAGACCAATCCTTATGATTCCTTAGATAAATACCCGTATGTATATGTATTTCTAGAACGGTTCGTCGGACAGAAAAAATGATTATAACCAATTTTATAGGATTTCGTATTCTGAAGAAGTTTTTAATGCAATAAAAAATCCTAATTTTTATATGCCAACAACAAGAAGGGGCTGCTCGACTTAGCCCATTTTTGAAATTATATTTGCTATTTATAAAAACATTGTATACGAAATTTCAGCTCTCTACGTTGACGCGCTCTCAGGCAGTGTCCAAAAATATAGTGAAAAACAAAATTTTGTATGAAGGAATTACCCGATTGGTCCAATTTTCGAACTTAATTTTACTTTATTTTTTAAATCAAAATTTCAGGTCGTCTTTAAGTGCACGCATTCTTGAGTTATCGTGCGCACAGACGGACGGACATGCAAAAATCAAAATAACTTTTAATATTATGCATGGGTGTCGAATCCATTTTTGCTCTACCATCATTATTTGTAGGTGTTACAAACGGAATGACAAGCTTAGTATACCCTATAGATTTCATCTAGGGTATAAACATGATTGAGCCATGTTCTATGATTTTATTAACTATTATCCCGTTCCAATCATATTGTGAAGGCCAAAACACAGTGAGAGCGACACAACAAAGTCGCCGTAAATTGGTTGCTGTCAAAGATTCGAATATATGGAAGTCCCATATACTTAACACAATGAGAGCGACTCGACAAGTTGCCAACAAAAAGTTTGGGAAAATCTCTTAATTAGTAGCCAACATAATTGACATTTCTGTGTGGACATGTGAATCATTGACATTCATGTTATGTGGATTTGGTTATTTTTATAAAGAATAGCAAATTAAAAGATTGTAGTAAATAAACTAGTTATTAAAAACTTTAATAAAATTAATTTGTTTAATTAGTTTGAGAAATTATGAGTTTTGAGGAGGAATTTATAGAGAAAAATGGGGAAAAAGTTATGCTGTACGATAAACGTCATCCCTTGTATGGCAATCTCATCTTTTTTTTTAGCTTTTTCTTTATGCTTTTACAATTTTAAGAAAGCCGCATAAGCTATACTAAAGATTGTTCTTTCCTTGTTTCCATTTCTTTTACAATAAATAAAACAGTGACTGCTGTCAAAAACATTTGTCGAGTCGCGTTCACTATGTTTTAAATGCGATATTGTTGCCAACTAAGTTGCCAACATTGTTGTGTCGCTCTCACTGTGTTTTGGCCTTTACTCTAAAATGTTAGTTCGGTTCAAGTAATTTAGGAAATATTTTGAGCTATGATGAAGTCACTGCTGTTCTTTCGGTATAAATCTACCTTCATTTTCTACGTAACATCTATGTATGTTAATTTACTCTGATAAATTAATTGTATTCGTAAGATTCCGCGTAAAGTTCACGATTATTTCGAGGGAATTTCATCCTTTTTCGACGTAAAGCTATTTTTTAAACCTTTTTTTCTGCATGTAGATAGCACTAGATTTTTCTTAAATGGAATGAGCGCAAAAATAATATATAATAAAAGCTATTACTAGAACGCTATTCAGAAAATAATATCTTTTTATATTAGAAGCGAATAAATTTAATTTTTAAAGAATCTTTTCTTCCGGAAAATTGAAGCTTTAATTTTACTTAGACGACTGTATGTGGCGCACAATTTGATAACCGCTGATAACTGTGTAATTTTTACCTGTTTTTATTGTTCTTGTTGTTAGGGCAACCAACAAGAAGTAGTAAATAAATAAATGAACGTAATATGCCATTGACTACACTCTCATTTCATATTATAACGCCTTGTGTCAATTGTGGGATTTTGAATATAAGACGCGTCTTTTTCCAATGTGTACTTTTTTTTATTTTAGAGCTTCGAAATATTCTTTACATAACGTAATGCTTATTTATGCAATGGCCACCTTTCTTGCTGCGATGAAATCGATTTGAAATGTCATATCATCATTCTATGAAATTTTAGTTCCCATCGAGCGCAAATTTATATATCCTGCCACTTTTCTTTGTCTCATTCAAAGAAAATTTGATAAGGTACCTACTAAGCGAAAGAATTCAAATCAACTTTAATTGTGTGAGAGCCCAGAATTCTACCCAAAACTGCACCCTTCCGAGGGTTATGTTACACAAATGTTACATACCAGCGTAGTATTTTTTTTATTCAATCCAAAGTTCACCATCAGATGTTAGGAAAATTGTTGTTCTTAATTCGTAAACTATTATTTATTAAAAAAAAATGAATTTTGTAAGTTCAACGCAATTGAAGAGGGGAGAGGAAATTCACATTTGTTTTTATTATGCGAGAGATTCATTTTGAATACATTTCTCTCATAATCAAACCAGAGATCAGACTAGACAGGCGGACAGAGGGCGGTCAATAGGCAATCGACCGAGTAAGTGATTGTGAATAAAATAAGAAAACGGCAAGAAGAAAATGGGAACGGCGACACGATCGTAAAAAGCTGGCTCTCAATAAGCTTCTCTTGTTAGTATAGAATATTTCCCATTGAGAGAATCATATTATCATCGTTCTTCACAAAACTTTTAATTTTATTTTGCATACTACACATGGATTTGAGTAAATTTAGGAGTGTGTATGGAACCCACCTAATAATTGTCGTATAAGTAAAAATAAAAATATGTATTTGTGGCCTTGTACTTAATTGTATTTAGGAAAAGATCATCCATCAGCTGTTATAGTTGCTTTTTCTGAATGTAAATAAAATTTTCATTTTTGTGTAAATAAATTTTGTATAATACCTACCTAATTAAAAAAAAAAAGTGGAAATAATGTATGAGGTATATCTCTAAAAAATCTGATTGGAAGTTTCTTTTTTTATTTCCTTTAAAACAAAAAGTGATTCCAAATTTTATGCTGCTCTGGTTTCTTTTCAACTTCCTGTTTTGGGAGTACAAGGTTAATGAATAGTGCTTATCTTTACTTTTACTTTTTCATATATCTACCTACATACATATATGTATGTACGTACATATAGTTTGTTCAAACTTCAAATATTCATTAGAAACAATTGTATGTGTAGGTATATTCGGGTGCTTTGAAAACAGCTTTCAAGTAAGATTTACCTTGACTTAGCCTCTTGTTCAAATACTACATATATGTACATACATTCTTATTGTGAATCCGGTTTATAGTAATCAAAGCGTTCTAAGGTAAACCGTATAAATAAGTATATACATATGTACAGAATATATAGTAGCTCAGCCAATATTTCAGTTTTTTTTTTTTTTTAAACAACTGTATACAAAATAATTTGGTAGAATTGGATTAAAACGAAAAATTTAATAAAGAACGTCCAAACTACGTCCCGAATCGGCTTGCGCTTTCAAACGATATTTTTGGGCCCGCTTTTAAAATATACTTATTATATGAAATTCGTAAAATGGTGTTGTGATTTACAACCCATAATTATAAACGTACGAGTAAAACTGTTGCTATATACCGCAGCTATATAATTGCAGTAAAATTCTAAAAAGGAAAAAAAAATTCAATTTATAGGCATATCTTCAGGGTGAATTTTTCTTCTTTCGAAGTCATAATATTTTATATAGACTATGGGTAGATAAAAAGAACGGTAGGTGCTTATAAATGAAAATGTTATTGAATACTAACGATTTTTATAGTGATTATATAATCGATATATGTTCATAAAATTTTCTTGATGTGCCTTTGAAAACTAATCTGTAAAATCTAGTTTTTATTTCTGTGTACATTACGCGCATAGATTCGGTTTCTGCTATTCATAGCGGCGCGGCGTGCGTATCCAAACTGTTCAATACACTCATATTCGCCAGTGTGTAAAAAAAACAGTGAACCAACCCTAATTCACCAGGTTGTGTAAAAAATAACGCGCTTGTAATCTGGTGGGGAATATTTTTCTATTGAACAGTTGTGCAAGCGATTTCTCTTGTTAGTATACGCTTGCCCCCCATAGTCAACTTTGTTCAATATTGTAACGGCTGTTTGGTTTTCAGCAGTTTACATGAAGTTTCAAAGGCATTTATTTCAGTTGAGACATCTACATATTGATGTAAGGCGGGCAAGTGCGATATACAAGTCGGTACATTAAAAAACCGAACGACTTTACAATACATTTACTACTGAAGCACTTATCTAAAACAATAATCTAAGTTGCCATTATTAATTTTGAAGTCACATAATTCATTCCTATGCTACCAGTTGGCGGGAAGATGTTATATAACAATGACGTTGACTTAAGAGCAACAAGTGTACATTTTTTAATTGCTCAAAATTGAAATTACTAAAAAAACTGAAAGGTCACAATCTTTCCGAAAATACTTTTCAAAAAGACATGAACGTTTTCGTGGTCTATAATGTAATAAGTGGAAAAAGTATGTGACGGTCGACGAAACTTGGTTTCATCTAATGTATGCCGATGGTCAGCCAAAATTTAGTACACAAGTCGAGAACAATCACGAAAAGATTTGTGTGTATTTTCAAAGGCGTTCCACCCGAAGGGCGTAATGGTTTTCATGGGCATTTCTAACAATGGAGTCACAAAACCCATTTTTGTTGCCAAAATTAAATCCGTTAACTATATCTAGAAATGTTTAAAACCATTATTAAAAAATATGAAGAGTTTATATCCCGAAAATGATTGGATATTTCATCAGGTTTCGGCTCCATCGCATACGTCAAAGAAGACATTGAATTTCTAGACAACAAAAGGAGTACGTTTTGTTCCACCCAACACATCGACTCCTTCATCACCGGACCTATCACCATGTGATTATTTTTTTATGGGGATATTTAAAAAACCGAATTAATAAAAAAAAAGTTGTAAATATAAACCAATTGAAAAGACTGTTACAACGGGACTTTAAAAATGATACAAAGAGCATTAAAACGTTGGCCGCGCTTATGCATCAAAGTCTACTACAATAAAGGTTTACATATTAAATAAAATTAATTTTCAATTATCTTTTCAAATCTTTTATTTTGTTACTGTTTGAATATATATACTTAGAGAGCTGAAATTTTGTACACGGACTTTAAAAAAAAAAGTAAAATTAAGTTCGAAAATGAGACAAATCGGGCAACTCCTTCGTGGGGTTGCCATATAAAAATTTCGTTTTCCGCTATATATTTGGACAGTGCCTGAGAACGCGTCGACGTAGAGAGCTGAAATTTCGTCCATGATGTTTTTACTATATTAGCAAATCAAATGTCAAAAATGGACAAAATCGGGTAACTCCTTCTTGGTGTTGCCATATAGAAATTCAGGTTTTTTACGTATACTTTGAAAACGATCAGTCCAAGACATTTTTATTGTACTAAAAACTTCTGCAGAATACGAAATCCTATAAGATTGGTTATAATCATTTTTTCTGTGCGACAAACCGTTCTAGAAATATATGCGAAAAACAACTTCAAAATTGAATAGATCGGTGACCATACGATATTTAATACGGGCATTCATCTAGGGTATCATAAGAATTTGTCTTAGACCAAGTCTAGCTTTTTTACTTGTTTTACCTTTATTTGAGTTCAGTTATCTATCAATTAGAGTAGTTGGCACATTACCATGCCGGAAGATTTGAGAGAACCTACCTACCACCTACCTACGATGCTTAGGGATACAGTCGTAAGCTTGATTGGTGGTTTTTTGAAAGAGATGTCAACCGGTAATGAATAGAAAATATGTCTCTTTTAAAAAGGTAGTTGGCCGCCTTGCCCTAAATGAATGCCCATATGCAATTTCGTATTGTCACTCTGGGTATTATTAAAGTGAGTTTTAGCCGTTATTTTTGAAACAATTCGTCGGACAGTAAAAATTGTTATCACCAATTTCATAGGATTTTATATTCTGAAGAATTTTTCAGTACAATAAAAACTTCTAGGACTAATAATTTTCACAGTGTACGTAAAAACATCAATTTTGGTATGGCACCACCAATAATGGGTTGTTCGAATTAATCCAGTTTTGAAATTAAATTATTTTACTGTCGCGTCGGTGCGTTCACAGACAGTATTCAAATATAGTAAACAACGAAATTTTTGTATGACAACCCTACGAAGGAGTTACCCGATTTGTCCCATTTTCGAACTTCAATCTACATTTTTTCTAGAAAAGCCCTGTGCAAAATATCAGCTGTCTAAGCCAACGCATTCTCGAGTTATCGTGCGGATAGGCAGACAGACAGACAGATAGACAGAAACAGACAGGCAAGCAGACATACGAATATGCAAAAATCAAATTAACTTTTAATATTATGCGTGAGTGTTCAATCCATTTTGCTCTACCATCATTTTTTCTATGAGTTACAATGACAAACCTAGTACACCCGATGATTTCATCATCTAGGGTACAAAAAGCAAAGAGCCAGATCTTAGTTTATCGAGCATGAGCCTGTTTATGGATGCCTAAAGAGCCACCTTTCCGCACAAATCAGGCCTTGAGAGGACAGAATTTAATTGATATATGGATTATGACGAAACTGCTGAATATGATTTCTGCGACTGTAAAGCTTTTCGTCGCATGGCCAAAGCATCTAGAATGGCATACAATCTTTTGAAATTTTTGCAAAATTCCTATTATGGAAGTTGAAAATGTCGCGTCATACTAAATAAAGAACCTTGTAGCCGAACACCTCGAAGCAAACTAAATGAAAAAGACAACCACTTAAAGTAGTACATTAATTACAAGAGTACCTACATATGTACATGTAATGTACAAAAAAGTCTGACAAACAATATTTTGCGATAATAGTTTACCTATGTACATATACTTCTGTCGGTGACAATTAGTATGAATACAAACCACAACAAAGTAACGAGTCAACTAATTCAGTCAGGATTCCAGCTTCAATCTGCTCAAAAGGGAAACCTTTTTCAGTATTTACATTTGTATATTGATAATAATAAAAAAGGTTACAATTCATTCTTTTTAAAAGTACATAGATTGTCTTGGAGGCATAACGAATAAAATAAAGGAAAAGTATATGCAGATCGTATAGTAGATATGTATAAAATTTTATTGACCTAGGAAGAACAATGACTATCACGAAGTTAAATTATAATTTAAATAGTTTATCGTGACAATGCTTAACTGTACATGGTATGGTACCTACATTACAAAATTCTGTTTAGGTGAAAATAACAATCGAAATTTTCCGTTCTACTTAATTAACTTCATTTTATTGATTTGCTAAGTAAAAATATGTTAAGATTACCTCTTAAAACTAATTCCGGTTTTAGAAAGCATTTGAACATTCGTGCTAACTGCCGTCACATGTTTCAACAGAGTAGGAAAAGTACATTTTCTTGGTTAAGCATTACAAAACCAGCTCTGGTGTAGAAGAAATGAACAAGAGTCATTTTTCTACTTATAGATGACTCATAAGAAAATTTTATCACACAGTCACAGTAAGTATTTCATTTCTGAGAACAGAAATTGTAGTAATATAAACTTACTCCTCAGGGAGCAATTTGACCTGAATCACTTTTGTTTTATTATAGTTCGCCTCACGTTCAACAGCATTTTATTCTTTTTCATATGAGATAGGAGTTATCTGTTTGTGCAAATTCTAATTACCATCTGTAAAATTCCTAGTTTCAAGAGTATGACCAGCGTTGCACCGATTATTTAGAATAAGCTGGGTTTTAAACCGCAACAGCACCCTATATCTAAGGCAGCTACATATATCACAAGACAACACATAAAAATAAAATAAAAACAAGTAAAAAAGCTAGAATTGGTCTAAGAAGGAAAGAGTTCTTGCTCATCACCGATTTCCTCCAAATTCAACGTTGTTGGGCTTGACTAGAAATTAAAGTTACGCTAGTGGGTACTCCAGATGGCCAAGCGAAACCGAAATAATGCATAATGTAGGTGAATCCGGCGTTAAAATTAACACTTTTCGAAAAACTTTGATAATTACCATCTTGCGGGTATATTCGCACGCAATATTTAAGCCACTTTCTTTTCGTTAAAATTATCTATAATCTGTTATCTTTCATATACAGGAACCCAGAAGTCATTACCCAAATTAGTTTAGGGGCCTTTTCCAAAATAAGATTGCAAGGTGTGCTAAATTACTTTCAACTTACATTAATTATCAATATACTGTAAAGCTACCACCTTTATCTCTCGGGCAAATTATAAACCGAATTTCATAACTCTTTTTTTTCTAAGTTCATTTTTAGTTTTTTATAATTTTTTGAAACTTGCGACATTTGTACGGCAGCGGGTTACAGAATGGTAACCCGTGGTGGGTTACTTATATATTATTGTAATAAAAAAATATATTTTCCAGGGGTGGGGGTATTTATTTTATATTTTACCATCTGTGTAGAATATTCTTACACAATCTCATCAAAATCGGATGAAAAATTCAATGTCAAAAGGTCATTCATATACACCAATGAAAAAAAGTTTTTCATTTTTCGAATCCGGGTGTTCTGAGGTAGGTGGGGTAAATATTATCCGATTTGCAAAATTCCTTTTGCCTGTTCTTTTGTGATTTTTTCTGATTTGTTAAACATATTTTTCCTTTCCTTCTGATTAAGTTGCGTAATTTAATTTTCGATTGCCAAAATTATGTCAGAAAGATTCATTTCAAAATGTTTTTCTACAACTTATCGATTAATCCATGTTTTTGTTTTTTTTTTTTTTATGAATCCACTTTTACTAAAAGATTATCTGTACAAAATTTCAAGAAGATCGGGTGTCATTTACCTATTTATAAAACATTAAATGAAGCAACACATGCTAGACGACGTATCTCGAAGGAAGCGTCCGCGTTTCAATTGCTCATGATACCAGTCGGAACGCGGACTGCAGCAGTTTGTGTTGATTTGTGTGTTCGCGGTTTATTGTTTGTCGAGTCGAGATGAGTGAATAACAAGGAAAAGAACTAGAATTGTTATAGGACTAACTCTTACGATACCCTAGAACTGGATGAATGCCCTACGTAATTTCCTATGGTGTCCGCTCTGTGCAAGTTTGCTTGTTCAAATGGTTTTTCGCATCTATTTCTTGAACGGTTCGTCGGAGAGTAAAAATGATTATAACCATTTTCACTTTTCAGTTCAATAAAACGTCTAGAACAGAATCCTTTCACAGTATACGTAAGAGTAAAAAAAACTAAAATTGGTCTAAGGTAGAGCCCAGACATTGTTAGCTACACATTTCGTGGATGATAAGCATTCTGGGGGAGGAAAAAAGTCTGCGCTACACTTTTCTAAGCTGCAGCACGGGCAGCATAGCGAATAGTTTCGGCCATTTTGAGTTTTTCAAATTGCTGATTGTACGGCTGTGCAATTCTTTACCTACAATTTATTACAATTATTATTTATATAAATAACTGTAACTTGATTGAACACGCAGACAATTATATTTGGTAATCATATAAGGAACTACTGCGGAGCGAATTATTCAATAATAATTATATAATTATTATTGTGATGACACCTCTGCTCACAACTGTAGCACAATGTTCGTGCTTTGTGCTTACTACATCTGGGTTAGCCCCTTAGAACATATAACTAAAGGAAACCCAATCAGGCCAAAAATGGCGGTATTTCGCACTATGTGGTAGATTTCTGTTTATGTATTCGTGATGCTCATGGAAGTAGTATATCTGAAATATTTTTGAAAGGAGGTTAGGCGTAATTGTTTAAAATAAACCAAAATTGTGAATTGCCACTGACACATTGAGCAAAAAAAAAATTTTTGGGAACACAAAACGCAAACAAAGAAATATTTTGGACACTTATCTGGATATTTTTGCTTCTCTTTCCTGTTTTTCACTACTTCTGCACGTATTTGCGGAAAAGAAACATTCTAGTTTAATATTAGCATTTAACCTTGCCTGAAAACCGTCTTTCCGGAATCATTTCGGTAATTATTTATACAGAACCGCACAGCACAATTCATTGTTGAAATATTCAGAAGTTTATGAACTTAAGCCCAAGATTTAATCACTAAATTGTCACTTCAAATGTTTTTATTTAAAATTAATACAATTTCCGGAACAATTTAAAGTTTTTTAATTAAAAAAGCACAAAAAACGAGACCCGGCACAGAAAACACGAATCTGACGTTTAATTTGAATTGGCACAATTGTCATAGCAAATTAGCTTGGTTAAGGCTTGGTCAAGGCTTTAGTCCGAGAGGTAGCGTTGCAAATGAAAAAGTAATAGTAAGTATGTCGGTTGATTTTGATATCGATAATATTGATCTCCTACAATTGATCAGTGAACCGACCGTCAGCTGCTAAAATTGGTGTGGGTGTGACAGGCTACAAAAATGGTAAATTTTTTTTTTTCAGTAATAGTAAGCCGGATGAAACTTTTTTTTCTTAACAGTTGACATCATATAGTGAATTGAAAAAAAATCATCAGCTGCATCGCGGAGAGTAGATATGCATCAGATGCTCACATGAACTTGTAAAAAAAAAACATAAAATAAAGTACGGGTAATAGTAATAGTAATAATCTCGAAAATGAACTAAATCGGGCAACCCTTTCTTGGTGTTGCCGTATAATAATTTTGTTATTTTTACGTATATTGTAAAAACAATCAGTCCTAGACGTTTTTACTGTACTGAAAAGTTCGTCAGAATATGAAATTCTATGAAATTTCTAACAAATCATTTTTACTGTCAAACGAACCATTCTAGAAATATATGCGAAAAACTACTTTAACATTCAAACTTGCACAGAGAGGTGAACATACGAAATTACATACGGTCATTCATATAGGGTATCGTAAGAATTTATCTTAGACCAATTTTAGCTTTTTTTTACTTTTTCATATAACATTGTAATATATACGAATCTTTGGGAATTCCAGGAACAAATGTGCATTATAATTTCTAAATCATTCTGAAGAGCACTCATATTGCCGAGCATTATGATACAAATGTCCATGTTTGGTCAAGATGAATGCCCCTATGTAATTTCGTATAGTAACCTATCAAGCAAATTTGAATATTGAAGTGGTTTTTCGCATATATTTCTAGAACGGTTCGTCGGACAGTAAAAATGATTATGAGCAATTTCATGACGATCTTTTCAGTATAGTAAAAACGTCTAGAACTGTTTGTTTTTACAATATACATAAAAAACCCAAAATTTTTATATGGCAACACCAAGAAGGGCCTGCCCGATTTAATCCATTTTCGAAATTTTATTTACTATTTTTATGAAAACACCATGTACCTCTACGCCCACGCGCTCTCAGGCTATTACTTTATTTTACGTGTTTTTTTCACAAGTTCATGACATATGATCCACCCTCCGCGATGCAGCTGACGATTTTTTGTCAACTCACTATCATATCAACTGTTTATAAAAAAAAGTTTGCTGGCATACAATTACTAAAAAAAAAAAAATTTTACCTCTTTCGCAGCCGCCCACACCCACCACGAGTGAGTCTGCTGATTCACTTTTTAGTCATTCCAGATCTATTGAAAAAGATAATAATCGATCAGCATAAAAACACTACCTAAAATGCAACGCTACCTCCCGGACTACTTGCCTAGACTTGGTTAAGTTCTTCTTGCCTTTCCACCCCTTCGCCTAAGAACCGAGATTCCCTCACACTGACAGAATATTTACACGATATATCGCTACCTTTTGTTATAAGCTCTAAGGTTGTCCCTAAGACTAATTCTTACGATACCCCCTTAGATGAATTTAATTTTGTATGGTCCTCGGTGTAAGTTTGATTGTTAAAGTTTGTATTTTTAGAACAGTAAAAATGATTATAATCAATTTTATAGGATTTTATATTCTGAAGAACTTTTCAGTACAATAAAAACGTCTATACATATGCTTAATGGGAGAAAAATGTTCAGTTGATTAGCGTGATTTTCGTATTATAGGAATTTACTCGATTTTTTCCACTTCTTATAATATTGTATAACCTTGAAAAATTTATATCTTCCTTTTTCGTCTCATAATCTGCATCCTTGTCATTTCATTGAGCTTTCAGTAATTTTCATGGGTAAAGAGTAACTAAAATTTATAAAAATACGGAAACTCTTATAAATAGAGTAGATAATGCAATGCCTTCACGTCATCAAAATGTATTATTTATTTTGCCATTAAGCTTAATTAGTTTATATGGTTTCTAAACGTTAAGACTTGTTATGTTAGCTCGACAGCTTTCACGTTTTACATAATTAAAGTTAATGCCAATATTGTGTAAGTGGTATTACATAAAACTCTTCCGATTATTTTCATGAAATTTTCAAATATTATATTTAGTATTCAACTAAAATTATTTTCTTTTAGACATGAAAATATTAGAAACAAAAATCTCTCAGTGACATAGTATACGTATACCACCGGAACAAAGAAAATCAACTCACTTGTCACCTTCAACAAAAGTTAGATTAGTTTTTCTGACACGTGCTCGCTACTTCTTTATAAAGTGGCCATACAATGAAATTCTGAAAAATGTTCCAAGCTGCCAACTGACATGACGTCAATGTGAAGCATTCCAAGAGATTTATTTTGTGCGCTTTCATGAATAGCATAACAGACATGTGGAAAATTTCCCTTTGATTTCAAAATAGTTTCTTTGATTATGCGAAATTAATATTTTAGTATATGGATTATAGGTGTATGTACATATATGTACATTGTTATACATCACTATTTTTAGGGCTTAAGTGAAATTTTTTTTTTAAATGTTTTAACCAGCTGTTGATTGTCTACATCGAAATATTTCTGTAATGCAAAACTCAAGAGTTCAACCGTAAAAATTGTTGATAGGTACGTTGGAATGATATTTTTATTAATTTACATATGTATAAACAATTAGAAGCAGTCTTACTATAGTATTTTATTTTTATGAGTCTCCCACAAATTACTGCGATAGAATAGTTTCACTCGACATCGTTTAGTTTTTAAAATTAAGTTTCACCTTTATCGCTAGGTAAATGTAAGAGTACGATTAACATCAAAATCTTATATACTTAATAAGATATAAGATCTAAATGTGTCGTTTCATAACAAATCATGAATCTAGAGCATGGATTCACAGAATTTTTAAGAAGCGAGCTAAATTGAAAAAAGCGAATTTATGACGGGCCATTCATTGATTTGTGTTTTGATTTTTATACTCCAGATGAAATCTAAAGGATAGATATACTAAGTTTGTTATCCGTTTGTAACACCTAGAAATAATGTTGGTAGAGCAAAATGGATTGGGCACCCATGCATTAAATTCAAAGTTATTTTGATTTTTACATGTCCGTCTGTCTGTCTGCCTGTCTGTCTGTCTGTCTGTCTGTCCGTCCTCACAATAACTCGAGAGCGCGTGTACGTAGAGAGCTGAAATTTTACACATGGGCTTTAAAAAAAAAGTAAAATTATGTTCCAAAATGGGACAAATCGGGTAACTCCTTCGTAGGGTTGCCATACAAAACGAGAATACGTCAACGTAGAGCGTTGAAATTTTATACATAGTGCTTTTATAAAAATTGTAAATATACCCTCTAAACATTTGAGAGCATACACCTAAAGCGAAACGAAAACGTGAACTTTACGAACAGCTTTTTCACTAATACACCCAAGGGCCTATAGTACATGAACACTATATCACAGCGTAACAAAAACGTATTAAAAACGTACATCCTTCTAAGCCTTTGAGAGTGTATACCTAAAGAGAAACGAAAACGTAAACTTTGCAAACAGCTTTAACATTATAATCACAGCGACCTAAAATGTATAGAAAACGTACCTCTGGATTTATTGACATGTGTGTCATAGAACCTGACATCTGTTTTGTGCATATTATTTTGTTTCTGACTGTGATAACAAAACACCGCGGTAATATTTGTTTATTAAAATATTGAAGTGTAAGAAAATGTGAGGTATACTTATGTATATTATTATTATTGCACTTTTGTTAGTTTACTAAGCAATTTTGTACTCTATCGATAATTCCAATTATCTTTGTCTTACTCGATGTACCTAATAATGTTGTAAGCTTAGGTTTCTTAATAAACGCTTTTTTGTTCTATTCTTTTAAGGTTTGTGATGGTATCAAATAAATTAAAATAGAAAAATCTGTTGTTTTCTTCAAAAGCCATTGAATCCAGATACAAAACGTTTCGTAAACTAAACATAATTTTATCCCGAAAACGAAACAGTACAGTTTGCGAAATATAATGTCAACTACCACTACACTGACAGTGTACGTTTCTCAATTTAACTTCTCTTTGGCCTGATGATTCGTTTCTGTTTCGCATTCACAACACCAAAGCGTTTCTTTTGCGTACACTTCTATGCAAGCATGTTTACATTTTCGTTACGTTTTTGCTTCGCCTTGCTTGAAGGGTAATTTCAAAAATGTTGTGTTGCCATATAAAAATTTAAGATTTTTACGTATCCTGTGAAAACGATCAGTCCTGTACGGTTTTAATGTACTGAAAAGTTCTTCAGAATATGAAATCCTATAAAATTGGTTATAATCATTTTTGCTGTTCGACGAACTGTTCTAGATATATATTCAAAAACCTTCCAAAATCAAACTTGCGGAGATGGGTGACCATACGAAATTACAAACGAGCATTCATCTAGCTTTTTTACTTGTTTTTATATTATGTATAGGTATTTAAACTAAAAGTAATTTTACAATTTTTCGGAAAGTTTGGAAATGTCCGGAACTAATTGTGTTATGGCCAACCTTAAAACTGCTTTCTAATTTTCGTCTGTTATATGTGATCGCAATTTTGCTTTTGTTGAGGTTCATTATTGAAGGTTTGTTCACATATACATATATGTATGTTATCATTATATTTTTGCCTTAACATTTCGCATGACTTCAAGTCTATTAATTCCAATTTGTAGATTTGAGCTAACCTCTGGCGGGTTAATTGACTATGGATTCAAAAATAGTTTTGAAATCAAATTTTTATTTTTTTAAATTCCTTGAATTTGTTGGCGAAAATTTCTATTAAGTTTGCAATCTTTGCAGCATAATGTTGGCAATATTCCCTTTTTTAAATAAATTTTTCGCAATTTGGAAAATGTCCATTCAAAAAGTGGGTGTGAAATTACTTAAATTTTATTTCATTAGCTTCCAGATGATTAGCTATATCTGCTGTAAATTGATTTTTTCCTTGAAGCTTAAAATTTAGTAAGTTTTCATCTTGAAGTTTTTGATCATTTCTTTCCTTCTCAGTCATAATATTTCAATTTCTGGCGGTAGATCGAGAAATCTTTTGAGGCAATTTCCTTTCCTCAGCCATACTTCACAGTAATATATAAGGTCCTGGCGGTGATTCACTGCGCTCTTTTATTAATAAAATTAACTCTTGAAATTACGGTTTTCATTATGTGTTCCATTCGAAGATCTTTTCCACAAAGGTTTTGTTGGTGGATGATGCAATGAAAATAATTTATGTTTTCGCCCTTGGAGATCTTACCGTTGTTGACACCTACCATATCTGGTGCACCATCAGTAGTAATTCCCGCCAAATGATCGAAATTTAAATTAGCAGCCTTGCACGCATTCATCATATTAATCTTCAAATCATTTCCTTTTGCTTGCCTCTTCAACGACTTAATGGTGATGAATTCCTGACACATGACAGTAGGTATGCAGGAATTCATCGAGGCAATAAGTGCCAATGAAAAATATATGTACATGTCCTGCAGAAACGAAGCGAAACCTGACTTTGAAGTTCAAAATAATGTTACGACCAGGGCAGAAACTGTTAGTTGAGTAGGATGCTTCTATGTGACTATACTTTTTCTTTCAACAGTTTTTAACTAATTTTCCCGCTGGGATGTTACTGCCAGAATTTCTTCTAATGGTAAATTGATTCTACATTGTTGAAGAAAAGTCAACGGTTAATGGAGAATATTACCAGAAAAATATAATGCCTATTTACTATGATTGATTTAATGCTGAATGGCGTCGATTCCGAGCATCTTAAGCTTTCGTTCTAATCAAAAAGCAATGCGCCATTGGGACGAAAACCCAGCGTTTCTGAAAGGAACACAACTTAAATGCTTCTCTAGCCATGATTTAGCAGCTCTTTAGAAGCATAGTCACCAATGTATCCAGGAAAATAAACAAAGCCACAAGTAAGTAACTCAAGTGCTTCTAGAGCCATAGCTTGAAAGCTCTATAGAAGATTATTTGATGAACTCCAGCAGAACAACAAGTAACAAGGGCTGATTTCATCTAATTTTTCACGAATTTTTACTGTGAATTTTTCCACTATTGTGCGAAGAAACGCATTTCTTATTTTGAGTGTGGAGAGAAGCGATAGCTTTTCAAAGAGTTGATACTCTTTCATTTGCCAAAATCTACAATAATTTCAGTACGGGAGAATATAGGCTTATAATATACAGGGTGATTCTGCTCAAGATATCTTCCGGTATATCACGCGATTCCTTGAATAAATTGTTCCACATACATGTATTCTATATACCTTAGGCTGGAGCGATTGGCTAATTCTTTTTTTTTTAAATGCTCATATAGTCCGAATAAGATTCTTTGGGAAAGAAAAATTGGAATCGGCAGCCCCTTCTTGGTGTTCCATACATAACTTTGGTTTTTCACTATACGTCGAAAAGAATGTAAATATCAGTTCAAAAATAGGACCAATCGGGCAACCCCTTCGTTGGGTTGCCATACAAAAATTTCGTTTTCCGCCACTGCCTCACGCGCCGACGTAGAGAGCTGAAATTTTTTACATGGGACTATTTAAAAAAAAAAAAAAGGAAATTTAAGTTCGAAAATGGGAACAGTCGGACAACTTCTTTGTACGGTTGCTATACAAAAATTTCGTTTTTTACTACAATTTATATTTGGGAACACCTGGACGCTGATGAACAGACACACACACACACACACACACACACACACACACACACACACACACATATATATATATATATATATATATATATATATATATATATATATATATATATATATATATATATATATATATATATATTAAAACCCTAGAGTACGGAATCACGCGAACGAGTCAGATGATAGCTTAGATATTACGTCTCTAACCACCCCACCCCACCCATCCTAGGCATCTATTATATTGCTGCGCAACGCCGGCGGACTTCCCTAGTTTCAATGCTGCTTTCAGGAAGCACTCTTGAAGGCCTCTTATGAGATTAAGGAAGAAGCACTACGATGATTATCCAAAAAGCTCATAAAATCTTTCGAAAAGACAATCAAAACACTTCTAGAGCGCTTCTAAACAGCAGCCTTTAAGTGCTTGCCACTGCGGACATGCCTATGTTTAAAAGCAATGAACTGGGATAGGGAAAAAGCGCTAGGGATAGGGAAGCGCTTCAGGAGGGCCCTTAGAGCGCTCTTTTTCCCATTGAGGCCTGACTAATAATACTTACTACTCAAAATTATGCACTGCACATAAT
This sequence comes from Dioctria linearis, assembly GCA_963930735.1. Classification (NCBI taxonomy): domain Eukaryota; kingdom Metazoa; phylum Arthropoda; class Insecta; order Diptera; family Asilidae; genus Dioctria; species Dioctria linearis. The sequence continues at coordinate 232,864,391 of OZ005740.1, read as the reverse complement.
GTATATTAGGTAGGAGATTGAGGTAATTGCGAAATCCTGTAGTTTACCTAAATAGTATTGTATTTTCTATTTTAGTATTTTATTCATTGAAGTGCAGTTGTACTTAAATTTTGAAGTGAAGTAAAAAAAAATAGTTTTTCTTAAATATATCGGCGGGGCCGGCGATCTGGAACGTAATTTTCGAACTTTTCCTAATGTCGGCCACAAATGGCCTACGTTAGGCTGATTCCAAACATTAAGTCGGCGTATATTCGTTCAACGATTTCGATTTATAATACTTCAAAGTCGGTCATAAATATAATCTTAACAAAAGATAATTGGTCTAAGGCCAATAATAGTATACCCTAGACAGAAATGAAAGTTAAATATAGTGAAAACCCAAAGTTTTTGTATGGCAACACTAGAAGGAGTTGCCCGATTTTGCTCATTTTTGCAAGTTTATTTTCTATTTTTATGAAAACACTGCGTACAAAATTTCAGCTCTCCATCTCAGGCCGTGACCAAATATGTAGTGAAAAACCAAAATTTTGTATGGCAACACCAAGAAGGGGTTACGCGATTTGATCTATTTTGGAACTTGTACTTGCAATTTTTATGAAAATATCGTGTACAAAACTTGAGCTCTCCATGTCGAGGCGTTCTCAGGCAGTTTTTAAATATATAGTACATAGGTACTTGAACTTGAACTTTTGATATCATACCTAGTTTAATACATTGAAAAGGCGCTTTGTTACTAATAATTTTTATATTTGTTGCTTGTTTTTGCTAAACGCAATAAGTTGCTGTGAATACTAATATATTTGTATTAAAATAAAAGTCTGAACTTCGCTTAAAACTGTTTTCTTTTCCTTTGGCCGACATTAGGCCGGAGTTAGGACTTTGTCGGCCGATTATAGGGTAAAAGTGTACTTTTTGAAACTTATATTTTTTATAACATGGTTATGCTAAACATATGTTAAATGCTTTAAATTCTCAGTACAAAATGTTTTCATAGCAACAGGCTTGGGACAGTTCTTGTTTTTGGCCAATTATTGGTAGGTACTTTCCCCCTATGCAAAACCTACTGTGGTCGCCACGAAAAGCTTTTGAGAACTCAAGTGATTAAATCATTCACTTTTTATCAAGATACAGGTTTACACATTGATTGCTATAAAATAAACCTTTTAATGGGATTTATCTAGTTTTTGGGTTACTGAATGAATAAAATTACCTCAAATCTTAATTCTAGTACAAATAAACGTGTAGTAATACATTTTATTCAATTTACAGGGGACTCAATTTTAATATTATAATAAAAGTAATAATTATAATATGAAAAATATTAATAAATTTACAAAAACAGCTCTGGTAGAATTTAGCGAAAAATAATAAAATAACACGGTTTTTTGACGCAAAAAAATCTTTTTCAGAAATCTGAACTGAACGGAAGATTTTCTAATATTTTGCCGAAGGTTTCATAAAAATTGTGGAAAATAAAAAGCAGGAACAAAATACAATTTTTTCTTTCTCTGGATGGAGCTAAACAGGGTTTAGAAATTTAGAAAATATTTCGAACAGTATGGGAAGATTGGCGTGGCAATTCACTACTACATATATATACATTTGGGCAAAATAACAGGAAAACATTTTTGTTCATCCACGGCCACGCACTAGAGACTGACTAATTCAAACAGTGCAACAAACTTGGGAGTGCTACTATATCACTGGCCGTAATAAATTTGTGTGACGACAGTTTTGGTCAATGTATTGCCCAATGTTTGAAACAAAATTGACGCCATACTAAATATTAATTTTCAGGGTTCCGTACCCAAAGGTTAACAACGGGAACCCTATTACTAACACTTCGCTGTCCGTCCGTCACCAAGTTGTATCTTATGAACCGTAATATGTAGACAGTTGAAATTTTTACAGACTCTGTTTTTCTATTGGCGATATAACAACAAATAATAAAAATTAAATTAAAGACCCCCCCCCCCCCCCCCCCCCCCGAAAAAATCACGTTTCTTGTATCGTGATTTTTTCGGCGTTTTTCATTCATTCTTATTATTATCTGTCTGTCACCGGGTTGTATCTCTTTAACCGTAAGAGGTAGACAGTTGAAATTTTCACAGAGTGTGTATTTCTATTGCAGCTATAACAACAAATAATAAAAATTAAATGTGGTCCCCCATACAAGAAACATGATTTTTCGGCGTTTTTTTCCTCGTTTTATTCTCATTCATTATTATTATCATAAGTAGGCATTTTTTTTTATATGACGCCTACTCTCATTTGAAAAAAATAATAAAAAGTACATAGTGTTAAATTTTGTACGATAGTATGGAACTCTTCGTGTGCGAGTTCGACTCGCACTTGGGCGGTTATTATAATGTATAAAGTGATAAATAAATAAATAACAAATTTCCAAATATGTATAATAAATATACAAAAGTTTTTATTAAAAAGACCCGCCCTAGTTCAGGCTTAACAAGTGAATTAACTCATGTTATCTACCTATTTAGCTCAAACACAAGCTATCTTTGGAAAAATTAAATTTCCTCGTTAATTTTTTTTTTATCTGTAAACTCGTGAAAACTCAAAAACTCTGAATTTGTAATTTCATTTTCCAACGCTATGATTACAAGATTTCAACTTTCAACCTCAGAACTATTGTAAATTACAAGTAGGTTTACTTTCACTGTTGCTAACCTACTTTTTCATTTCTTTTCAGATTACCCACTACAACTCGAGGACTAATCTGTGCAACTTTCAGTACATTTTCGATCAATAAAAGTCAGTCAGTTTTGATTTACGTAAGTATGGTACAAACGAATCCATTCATCGCCTTCATCAATTTATTAAAGAAGTAATCAAGCATAAAAAAAAAGGATTGCATTTGAAGTTAATTACTGGTAGTACCTATATACATATTACTTTCCATTTGTACATCGATCGTTTATTTTTCTTACGTAAGGTAGTGGTGTACGATGGATATTATATAGCACTATAGCAGCAATAGTATACTCGTTGCGCAGTATTTTTCACACGAAAGTCATCAAAGAAAAAATCATACATCTCAGAGCTTAAGCAAAACCGTTCGCATAGTGTAGTAGTGATAGTAGCTAGTTACCCTCGACGAACTGGGAACAGTGAATTTTCTTTGAAAGCTCAGTGAGTGACGCAATAAAGTTCTTTTCAGAAAAACTAATTTCAAAACAGGGGTTGTTCAATAGAATACCCTTCTATCCCTATTTATTTTTTCCCACCCTTCTATAATAATTAGCCCCCAAAAAACATTGCAAAAGAAATACAAATAGAATGCTCACCTTGAACATTTCATAATGCCAGAAATACGCAAAACCTTGCATAGTGTAATTCAAGGTTTTTTCGAAAATAAGTAACTTGATGTTGGCAATGTTTGCCAATCCTCTCGTTTGTTCCATTTACTCATTTATGCTTGGTTTTCGTTTCGTAGTGCTCTCGTGGCCGTGGTGGCTGCTCGTGTGCTGCTGTTGTGCTACACATAGTCGCTCTCTTGCTCTTGCCTTTAAATATGCTTTTTTTCTTATATCTACATGCATCTATCTGTACATGCGGATTCTTTTAATAACTGGTTTTTTTTTATGTTGATCTGTCATCGTCATTTTTATGTTTTATGTTTAGCAAGAAGGGAGATGAAAAAATCACTTCAATGCATGCCTCTGTAAAAATTTCGGGTTACCATGCATATTACCCAACCTTTCCCTATAAGACATTTTGTATTTGAAAGGATAAAAAAGCTTTCAGAATTTATAAATGTACATTTTTCTACTTAGCACAGTTATTACATTGAGCGTATGTACGTTCTTATATCTTGTTTCGACTTTCGTCTTTTTTATTTACAATTCATAGCCCCTCATACATATTTTTCTCCACTCTCGAGAATATAGCTTGAGCCGTTTGCAAAATCTGCGATTGAATTATTTCACAATTACCCTTACCATTAGCAAACAATCTTCAGCGCACTTCGCAACATTTTAGTGGTTTCTGTCATTTTATTTGGGAATAATACTGAAATAAAGCCATCTGCGAAAACTTTTGAAATGATTTGTTTCAATCATTTCATTTTCGAAAACAATATGGTTGCGGAATAATGTAATTTCACTGACATAGCATTTTATTAAACTTTGAAATTATTTTAGTACCTATTATGATTTCCAAAATAGTAACAGAAATCGAAAAAATGTGGCAGTAAGTACAGTAGGTTGCCATCGAATTAGAAACTTTCGCAATCAATTTTTATCTTTCCGATACCCTGAATATTTTTCAATTTCTTTAGTTTTTAGGAAAAATCTTTATACATTAGGATATCGTTCATATACCCGACTACATAATGCGTATCATAAAACCTTTTTTTCGAAGGTAGGTAAAAATATCCTTCCTTATGTCTGTTGTTTACAGTAATTTTATCGACTAAGTTGAACACTTGGTATTCAGCTGTTGCACTGCTTGCATTAATTGAATATGTTGATTTGTATTTAGTGTGTTGTCTTAAACTATTTAACTAAAAAAAAAATTAAGTGAAAAAGGAGCCTTTGTGTAGGTTTTCCGTTTAAATCCAGTCGCAAAAATACATAAGCAGTGAAAAAAAGGCAGTGATTTCATCCTTACTTACCAGCGGTAAACTAAATCAACGGGAAATAGCCCATATAACGAAGGAATGTCAAGAAATGTTAAGGAAAATATACCTTCAGGCATGAGTCATCGCCAAAACTGCCGAGGTCAAAGAAAAACAACCTCAAGAAGCGACCGAAAAATTATTTCAACAGCTTTATTACATTGCAGAGCATCACATAAAGCACTAACAAAAATTCACGGAGCAAGTCGTAGAGATATCAGCTAGGTACCTACGTCGCCGTTTGTATGAAGCTAATTTAAAATGCAGGCGTCGGACGAAAAAACCAAAATTGACAGCAAAAATGAAAAAGGCATGATTCCAGTGGGTGAAACACCATAAGAACTTCACAGTTGACGATTGGAAAAAGGTAAGTTTACCAATTCAGCCGAGCAACAAGTTTTCGTGGCTTTTGAAAACCTATTGAAAATTACAAAATTTATTAAAGGTTATCTTCAGTGATGAATGCCGGCTAGAAGCTGTAACGAAGGGAGTCTTTATGTCAGAAGGAGACCTTCAGAGAAATATGAGGAGAACTGTTTACTCAGAACATTCAAGCATCCACCAGCGGTCAAGATTTGGAGCTGGATATCAGGAAAGGGTCCGGATCCTCTCTATTTTGTTACGGGAACAATGCGGCAAGATCAGTACAAAATAGTTTTGGATACGTTCTCTGACCTCATATTTTTTAATGTTATATACTTTTATGCAAAATGGGACCGCAAAATTCATTAAAAAGTATCTCGCGGAGCATGAAATTCCTTTACTTCTATGGTGTGGGAATTCAGCGGATTTAAACCCAATTGAGTATTGCTGGGCTATGCTAAAATCTTTTCAAATCCAACGATAGAAATATTGAACAAGAGAATCAAGGATATCTGGAGAGATGAGAAGGATATGGAATCCATGATTCAGAAATGCATTGAAATTATGCCCGATCGTCTAAAAGCAGTACATTAGCTACAGGTCAACGTAATGCTTGGATTACAAGACCAATATTGTTAGAGTGGCTAAAGGGGCATTTCATTCCCTAAGTAAAGAAATTTTTGTTCGAGGAGGAGCTAACGCTAAAAGCACTTCTACTTCATTATAATGCACCAGCTCATCCACTCGAAGAAGATCTGATATCGATTGATGAAACTTTTACTGGTCTGTACATGCCGCCCAATTGTACAACCATTGCCTAATTGATCCAGAACATTAAAGTAAATTACAAAAAAAAGTCCTGTTTCAAGTTTTTGGCCAGCAAGAAGTTGATCCAGAATGCACAATATCTGAAGTCCTTAAAAAACACATGAAGAATGCAGTGCTTTCACTGACCCAAGGTTGGCAGCAAATCTTATTAAAAAGTCTTGATAAACCATTGTGGCCCTTGTTATTCGAATCAAAGGAAATTTCTGGTCAATATTTGGTAGATATTGATCCCGAAGATGATTTCCCATTAAGCATTTTTCAGAAGTGGAGATTAACAATTTCTTAGCATGCAATGATGATATTGATTTTCAGGAACCCTTAACTTATAAAGACAAAGTAATAAATCAGCATGACGTTGAAAACGTTGAAGTATTTGAACAAGTTGCAAGGATTTCACATACTCAAGCTGTATTTGCCTTAAATACTTGCTTGGAATAGACGTATGAAGTCGATATTTCGATTCCAGCTTTGTTTTATTTTGCAAAATGCCTTTCAAAATATCTACACACTAAAATTCGAACGAACGCTTCGTACATCCGAACATGGTATAAAATTTGAGTGTTCGGATTATCGAGGGCCTGATGTAAATACTTTTTAAAAAAGCAAGAAAAGCAAAAGAACTATATGGTAGCCAGATTACTCATTGCAATTTTCAAATTGGGTTATTGTTCGTCCTTCTCGCCATATGGCACTCGGATAAACTTGGTGCCGACTGATTCGCTTGCAATTCGAAAAAGAAACTGTGCAGTAAGTGCATTATTTTAGAGAAAAATTAACAATCTGCTATAACGACTACTTAATAAGATACACGACCAGGAATGCAAAAGAATTTTTAGTACATCAGAAAAATGAAATACAAAGCGCCTTTGAGAAGATTAGGTTGATAGTGGACAAACTGCGAGCAGAGGAAGCGGAATATTAAATAATTAGAACATGATACGAAAGTTTTTCGACAATTCTGCTATATCGGCCGAAATAACATGAAAAAAATTGACTCTTATTGATTGATGTGTCACTATTTTACAATATTACCCATCGTAAGTAATTCGGTTCGACAGCTTGTTCAGGAATATCCTTGGTACATATATACAATCTTCCTAATTCAGTGGCTCTGAAATATAGGTGTAGATCACGCGTTGTCGTCTATTGGAGAAACTGTCGATTCAAATAATAAAAATCTTAGTTATTTAGACATGATCATACTAGAAAAATGTCACATGTAACGACAAATACAGATCTATTTAATAGACTGCTACTGAACTCTGACCCAAGTTTTCTTCTTTTAATAAAATATTTTTTGCTGTATTAAATTATGTTAAAATCGAGTATTATTTTATTGAAATAATTTTAAAATATGATTTCAAAAATTATATTTATTTTTTAGTTCTATTTTTATGTTATTTTAAATCTGTTTTCTTTTGTCTTAATTATGTAATAATACAATGAATATAATAATTTTTCTGTCTTTAGTATTAAATTGATTTATAGAATAAATAAATTAGTTTTTCTCCATAATTTAACTTTGAAATACGTTTTGTGACCGTCTTACTATGAGCTCGGGACCACAGTATATTTCATTGTTCCAATCAATAAATACAATTTCCAGGCGTAATTTTATGGTATGTATATTAATATAATACTCAATCAACAAACCATTGTACGGCAAAAGGTCACCCTGATAGTAAACGTACGTATAGAAAAAACTGAGGGGCTCAAAAGCAAATGGAGTACAAGTACAATTATGAGATATAAAGTTTTGGATATCCTAAATTCTGTTTAAAGTCTTATAATATTGCTAATCTTTTTATGCGGTTAAAATAAAATTCGGTGATTTTTGGTTTATAGTAGAAGAAGGTAATAATTTAATCGCTTGCAATCATTTATACCCGCCCCTAAAATAATGGCTACTGCTGTAAGACTGCATGGGATAGGAATTTGGTTATATCCCTGCCACTAATATTTTGAGTATATTTAGTTTGCATTTATGCACTTATCTCAATTTTTAACAAAATGTTACTTTTTTTTTGCTTTTTGCTTTTGAGACCCTCAACAATTTTCAATGAATTTCAGTCTTTAGACTAGAAATCATCTTTGAATTTCCATAGTAGACGATCAGAGATAACCAAATTGATGAGACCTCTCTGATCGCTAGTTCGAAAATTTAAATTTTTCTGTATTTTTAATGGAATTTGCAAATTCATTTGAAATTATTTTCAATGAATTTTAGTCTGTAGACTAAAAATTGTCCATCAAAAAAAGTATTTCTTATATTACCTATCAAGCAGAAAAAAATGCATGTAACATAATATCAAAGCTGGCAACGCGGTTAATTTTCTACAAAAGCTTTTTCAAGTACTTATTTACCTACCTACAACATCTGAATACAAATTCTCTTTTACGGGGTGGTGATTGTTACCCCAGGTAAGAGTGGAGAAACGCGAATTAAAGAAGAAAGTGATACCAATTTACATACATATATTTGCAAAACAACACCACAATACCTAAGAACTGAGCATTGTTACTATGTTTTGTTATGCTCACATCAGCTGAGATCACCAACTGTCATTTTCGATTCAATACTTTTAAAGCAAAATATGTATATGAAACTGAATAGTGGGCTATTTATGTGTTTCGTATGCATATACATATATATATACCATGGCGCATGGTATAGCCATTTTGTATCATCATACTACAGGGGTTTACTTCAAATCGATTTGTCAATTTCAATTTGTATGAACGTTGCCTATTGCGTTTTGATTTTAGTCTAATGATAATCGCAATACAAAATTAAAACGCAACCTGAAAATAAAGAAGTGTTTTGAAAATTTGCATAAAATTGCGAGCTTTGAATGTGTTAATAATTTGGTTGGGTAAAGTTTCTTCATTGCTGGTCTCAATATGAGCTATACCAACTACCAAGTTGTGCAAGTTCGTCAATCAAGCTAATTTGTATTTGCATCTTTGTTCTACTTTGCACTACTTTTAGATGCGCGTTTACATAATTAAAATTGTAAGTCTTACGCATGCTATTGCATTTACTATTATATCACATCTTTGTGTCTCTTTAATCAATTAATTAAAGTAGTTTAGATTTTTAAAAAATGACACAAAGCTCTATGAAAATCAAATTGCGTTGTTGTTCGCTTGATGTGAATTTTTCCTTGCGTAGATACCTACTCGTGTAAGTTTTTTATTTCAGTTTCTTCTTTCGTTAGACAAGTGTTTACGCTGAATTCAAATTTTATCGTAACTTGAATAAAAATAATATTTGTTTTATCAGATTCAAGGCATATTGATAAAAAAAGGAACTATGACCTTTTATGGAGGGTTTTTGTGTAGATTGCTGCCAACGAAACTGGTCATATTTTACAAAAAAAAAAATGTATATACATATATGTATTGTTAGTAGGTAGATAGGTATGTATATATATTTTTTGGATCATTAAAAAAAACTAATTTAAATTTTATAATACCATCTTAGCACAAGGTAAAAAAAAAGTCAACTTATTTGTCCCACTTTTCATCTTTTTCTCATAAGCTTTTGTATAGGTTTTTTTTGGGACAGTTGATTGGATTTATGTTTATCTCTCTTAGCTTTTTACCGATAAGCATTTCAGATTGTTTTTTTTTTAACAGAATCATGCTACCTACCTACGTAGTAATTTTTTTATCTTTAACATGCCAATAAAATTTAATAGCTATTACATATGTTTGTACTTTCAAAGTTTAGTAGCAACCTCGAATGAAACGAGATTCTCCTTGGTTTCCGATTCCACTTGGAATGAAAAGAAATATGAAAAGAATAATTACTCAATAAGCTAAGTGCACCAATTCGGTATCCACTACCAATTTGCGTTCAGTTAATTTTATAACATGACATAACCTAATTTATTTAAAGTGCATAGATATTTCTATATTCTCATGTTCTTGTATGTATGTATCTGCTACCCCTAAAGTAGAGCACCAGGATTGTTGAGTTGAATCTTCAGTCGCCAGAGTTCAATTAATTAGGAGTCGGCATGTAAATAATGCACAAATGCATTTGTTTTTAATGTAGTGCTATCAGTTTAAAATTTTCGGTATACCATATCAGTTTGAGTTGCCGCGAAATGAATCAATCATTGCTATTATGAGCCAGTTTGCGTGTACTGATGGCCGTAATTATAGCTGAATTTTTTACCTTGCCCCAAATTACGGCCTACAAGCAGCACTTTATTAATTAGTTTTATTTAATACATTGCGAAAATAGGGAAGGATATATACTGGTACAACACTAAATGAAGCATTGTCGGATATTCGACAAGGTAAAATATTCCAAAAACATCATTGCAGGATAAATTGTCTGGAAGGCATCGTGAAAGCGTAGGAAAGACTGGACCACAAAGTATTTTAAGGGAAACCGATGGAAAAAACTAGTTAAGTGGTGTGAGTGGTTAGCCAAATGTGGGTTTCGATTAAGTCCTAAAAGCCTTTTTTAAACACAGTTGGATTTGCACAAAAAGATGGCACAAGTACATCCTTCAAAAATGGGCAATCAGGGCGCAAATTGTACAACCCTTTCCTGAAATATAATCCAGAGCTTGCTGCACATCGAATTCCCCAAGGCCTAACTGAAAAAGTTATTCAAATGTTTTGATGACCTACAAAATTATATAAAAGAGATATACACAAATATTTAAAGAAACAGTTGTTTCTTCTCCCCTACGTACGACCACCTAGAAATGTAGTCAATAGCCATCATTAGAGCACTGGTTTTTTAGTTCTTTCTGAGTCAGGCTGCATAAGAATATATCGTGAATCGGGTAAATACATGGTTAAGGACCGTTTCAGAAAAAATCCGACCACCTATCCCCTCCCATTACTCATCACCAGGTAAACAAAATTAGGGAACGCTGGTAATATTACATTTATAAAAAGGTGTGCATTTATAATTGCAAGCCATTAACAAAGATAACCTAATAAGAAGATAGGAAGCAGTCGAACAAAATTGAAAATCGAGCGAACGTAGGATTACCCACCCGAACGACAAAATCTTCTTGAACATTTCCAAAATCCTTTTAAAATATATTCATGATAATGTACATCGGGTTATACTGTCTCAATGTTTTAAGAAAAAGATAATCTTAAAAAAAAGGAAAAAAACTCAGAAAGGGTTACGTTTTAGGTACAGAGTGTGATAAATTATTTTAAAGGGAAGCTTTTGGGCATCTTACATCCCATACGAAAAATTGGTGTTGATTACGTGTAAATATATATGTAGTAGTTAAAAATCCGAAATTTTAAATTTGTTGAACCATAACTTCAAAACGGGGAACAGGAGGGGTGAAATTTGTACACCATTAGAGAGGTCCAACGATTATCAATCTACGAAATTTTAAATCATCAACATAGGCTACAACGCTAAGAAGTTACAGGGTGATATATAAAAACATACCCAAATATTTTTAAATCCCTTTATCTCGAAAACCGTAAGGATTTTCCCCCACCTCCCATACAATTTTTTGCTTATTAAGTATAGCCTATCTATAGCCTTCAGATGCAAGTTGGGACAGCCTGTATAGAAACAATATTTTTTTATTTGTTATAAATGTATTTTTGTGAAACTTTCTCGAGTTTTTACTCCTTGATCCCGTTGAGATTCCAAATTAAAATTTTAATATGTTTTAGTGGATACTATAAGGTATAAAATATAAAAAAAATGAACAAAATTAAAATACGTCTTCCAATATTCAACGATGAAGGATAAAATCCTTATCCTTAATGTCGTTTTTCGCGTATATTTTTAAGATTCTATTTTTATATCCTAGATGAACTTTAAAGGGTATACTAAGTTGTGTCATTCCGTTTGTAACACCTCGAAATAATTATGGTAGAGCAAAATGGATTGGCACCCACGCATAATATTAAAAGTTATTTTGATTTTTACATGTCCGTTCGTCCGTCTGTGCGCACGATAACTCGAGAACGCGTTCACTTAGAAAGCTTAAATTTTATACACGGCCTTAAAAACTAGAAGCAAAAATAATTTCGAAAATGAGACAAAACGGGCAACTCCTTCGTGGGGTTGCCATACAAAAATTTCGTTTTCCACTATATATTTGGACAATGCCTGAGAACGCGTCGACATAGAGAGCTGAAATTTGGTACATGGTGTTTTTATATTAATTAAAAATATAATTTCAAAAATGGACTATTTCAGGCAACGCCTTCTTGGTGTTGCCATATAAAAATTTCGGTTTTTTACATATACTGTGAAAACAATTTTTTATTGTGCTATGGACATGGCTATGACATGGAATGACCCATTACTGATAAGGTTGGAACATCATCTGCTACGGTCCATCGAATTAAAAGAAGACAATGCCTACGAAGTTTCCATGTTCAAAAAACACCGAACAGAACACCAGAAAATGATCGAATTGCAATATCCAGGAGCCGGATTTTGTATGAAAATTTCCGAACGAAATTCGTCTGCTGCATTATGGACGATGAAACTTGAATGAAAGCGGACTACAACCAATTTCCAAGGTAAGACTTTTTTCTATGGCAAAAAAGAGCAGTGCCGCAGATCGCAAGTTTAAGAATAGTCGGCACACCAAATTATTCGGTAAATGTTTAATTTGGCAAGATTATGTACGTGTGGCAAGAATACATAATTTTTCGTGACAACAAGCACAAATAACACGGATGATATGACTAATATTTTCAATTATGCTTTGAGTTTTAATTTAAACTAAAAGGTAAATTTACAGCTTACTATTGTACCTACTACAAAATCTTAAACACCGACATCAAGTAAATTCTACTACCATTTTAAATGGACGTGAATTGGTTCGTTTACCCTATATGGAGAAAAAAACAGCTGAAGTTTTGACATTTAACACCAAATTCCTAAATCCATATAAAACCCTAAACTAAACTAAATTAAAAGCCTCTACTATTGAAAATCAAACTTCCACAGATAGGTCACCATACGAAATTACATACGGGCACTCATATTGCTGAGCAATATGATACAAATATCCGTGTCTTACCAATTCTGATGATATCCTAGATAATACATAGTTTCGTATGGTAACTTATGTATCTGTGGCAGTTTGATTTACGAAGTGATTTTTCGTTTATATTTCTAGAACGGTTCGTCGCACAGCAAAAATTATTAAAACAAATTTCAAAGGATTTGATATTCTGAAGAGCTTTTCAGTACAATAAAAACGTCTAGGGCTGATCGTTCTCACAGTATACGTAAAAGACCAAAATTTTTATATTGCAACATCAACCTAGGTGGAAACAACCTGTATACTGTGAATTTTTTCATTATTATGGCATACACAAAGTATTGCATCCAGCTCATTACAGTTTTGAAATATACTTTCATGAAATATTGTTGTTGAGTTAACATTTAAGGTCGTATTATTCACCAAGCCATTTAATTTGTATTTTAGTATTCCCGGTAGAGTAGAGAGGGCTGGGTTGCACTTAAAATAATATGAAAGTTATATTTGCATTTTATTGACATAAAATAATACAAAATTAATTATTTAAGAGCTCTAAGACACAAATTAAATTTAAGCTATGTTAAATGGTTTGATGAATAATACTTAGTGTGGGTAATGTGAAACTAAGTCAGACTGGAATGTGCATTATGTCTACCCAACATCCAGCCGTTACTCTTTTTGTAAAAATTAACGTTACTATTTTTCTTGACATATACTATTAATGCATGACTGCAGTTTCTTGAAAGTCTGTACTATGGTTAAGTCGCAGGACCGCCTTTGTAACTACCCCTCTCGTTTTGATAAGTTCCCTTTAATGTTTAAAAGTCTCAGAAATATTTAATATCGATGAAATATTTTGATTTGAAGACATTCACAGATTTATATGTATCTGTCAGTTACCCATTTTATTTAAAATCTGTCAAATTAAATACAAAAGTAAAATGTGTTTAAAAATAGTAAAGATTATAGCAATCACTTGATCTTTGTCATTTACGACCGTCTCGGAGAAGCAACATTGTCGGTGATCATGGTACAAAGTATGTACAAAGATTAACAACGGCTGGCTGATTCGATTGTCAATTGGGTGCATGCGTCATATGGTGACAGATTTGTTCGTTTCTAATTCAATCGTACTAATTTTCTAATTGGAAATTTCTTTGCTTTCCCCACCAGCACATAATTACTAACTAATGTTTTCATAATTCACAATTCAAAACGTCTTTCAGTCAGCATAACACATTACTGTCATATGGGACATACCTTGTTAATCTTTGTAAAATGGTGATATCAAAAAGTTATAAAGAGAAGTCTAATAATAATTAACGCATAGCAAATAGATAGAATTAGCAGGATGCGATTACATGTTTTGGTTAAAATTAGGATCCGTCTATTAATTTGGCCGGAAGTTGTGTATGCTATATAGGTATGTATACATATTAAAGCACCAATGTAATAGACGAAAGATATATTTTCGTACTGTTTTTTCTTTAATACACTATATTACTAGGCTACTAAACCTGTTAACCTAGAACATACCATTTACTTTCTCTCCTCACTCTTTTTATATCGAGGCCTACGAATAATGACTGCAATGAATGTCAGATGTTTACATTCGGAGTTCATGAAAGTAATACTTGCCCCCAGTAAAATAGAGAAAATTTTTCCTCTCCTAATTTGAAAAAAGTTTTCACTAGTTAGTCGATTCTCCTAAACGTGTGATCTTGGACAGAGGATCACAAGATGTTACTACGCTATTGAGGTGAAGTTAGATTGGAATTTTGTGGCGAACGACAAGTTTGGAAAAAAATATGATGTCAGATTAAACCCGTTCAAATTTTGGATGTCTCAAATCTGTTTTCAACTTTTTGTTATAAATATAAGTTTGTATTTTCATCAAATCCCATTTTTTTCAGGGATTGTTCAATGAGTTTAGATATGAGTTTTACTATAAAAGTCAGAACGAGACGGTTAAAATTTACTTACATAGTGTTTCAGGCCCTGTTAAATGATTATGAAAGATTTTTATTTTTTTAAATCAGCAATAATCGCCATGAGATCATTAATAATATACCCATCATGAATAAAAATCATTTCCTGATTTTTATTTTTCCTGATCACAAATAAAAGTCACATCGTGATTTTTAGTTTTCTCGATCAAGAATAAAAATTATGAAGTAAGTTTTATTTTTCTGGTCGACAAATAGAAATCACCAAATGATTTTCTTCTTTTTCAGTCGACATATAATACTTATTTTTGAATGATAAAGTTATCAGTTAATCTATATAATAAAAATAAAATGATGTTTGTTGGTAATCGCATCACTTGAGAACGGCTAAAGCGATTTAGCTAATTCTTTTTCACTTCATGATTTTTATTCTTGATCAAGAAAAATAAGAATCGCGATGTGACTTTTATTTGTGATCAGGAAAAATAAAAATCAGGAAATGATTTTTTTTTATGATGGGAAAATTATTAATCAAAAAATAAAAATCTTTCGTAAGCATTTAACAGGGACCGAAATCCTATGTAAGTAAAGCTAACCGTTTCGTTCGAACTTTTATATTAAAAATTAAATATAATTGGTTTACTATAATTTGTATATTAATGATCAAAAATTTTGTAATTTTACTTGCAATGAACAGAGCAAGTCAATAGTTGCAAGTAGGTACTGAAAAGATTTTAATCCGATATTTCTGTGTGATTTTTTCCATGAGAATTTAGAAAATAATCGTTATTTACGAACCCTGATTTTTATACCATAGATGAAATCCTATAAGGTATACTAAGTTTGTAATGCACAGAAATAATGATGGTAGAACAAAATGGGTAATAGATATTCATGCATAATATTAAAAGTTATTTTTATTTTTACTTGTCTGTCTGTCTGTCCGTCCTCACGATAACTCGAATGCGTTCACTTAGAGAGCCGAAATTTTGCATACTTTTAATTAATTAAAGTTCGAAAATGGAGTTAAATTGGGCAACTGCTTGCTACACAAAGATTTCGTTTTTCACTATATATTTGGATACTGCCTGAGAATGTGTCGACTTAAGAACTGAAATTTTGTACACACGTTTTCATCAAAATAGTAAAGAAAATTTCAAAAATGAACTACTTTTTCTCTTGTTATTGAAATAAAAAAATAAAAAAAAACCACAAAGAACAACAATGCCCCAAGTATCATTACCTTTTCCTAAATTTGAGATTAGATTTAACGCGCTTGCGACGAAAAGTAGAGATTCACCTAATTTCTGCGTCACGATCGTCACTTGCGGTTTAACATCACAATACATATATACAATAAGCGCGCGCGTTTAAAATTTTTATTCCTGCATCAGTCGTCTCCAAAGATAAGAGTATTTTTTTGCAATTATTATTTAGCTACAATAGTTTCTTTAGAAAAATGCAGCGATTTGCAGAGCATGTAAAAACAAATTGCGCACTAATTTACCTAACTGAATGTTATTTAGCAGTGAATAAGTTAAGAAAAGTGAATATCAAGGTTCATTTTTTTTTTTCAGTCAAATTGATATTATACTTACAAAGTTTAAGTTAAACTATTCTGACCATTGTTTATTATTTTACATTTATTTGTATTAATTAATAATTACAATTCAGTGGGCCCATCAATACCTAATTAAATAGCCGGTTTTCAATTATACATATACGTAAAACACTCTGCACCATTATTGTGACATTTTTGACGCATGAGTCTTTTCTTATTTTTGTATTTTTCTCAAATTTAGAAATTAAGATATTCAAAAGAAGAAGAAAAAAAAGCAAAAAATAAAACCTTGAACTGTTCGCGATAACATATATTACACGCACTGCAAGAATGTATATCTCTACACTAATTTAAGACAAAATGAACGTTATCTACCGGAAAATCTGAATTCTGCAATTATTATTATTTTTTTTTTCGTTAACCACCAATTTCAGAACCTTGAATTTGTTATTTCGGCTATTTCGGCTGTTGTCGCAAATCTTTCAAAGCAATTCATGCTTTATGTTTATTTGCTTGCCCCTCACTCCTAGTATAAGTGGAAGCGTTACCAATATGCTGAGAATTTTTATCAGTGTTATCAATATATTCAAGAAATTTGTGTTGCAATTAATTTATTCACATTCGCGTTGTGTTTCTTACGTAAAAGTAATTTACAATTCACAATTAAGCTTATAATACATACTACCTACCTATAGCTACCAAGGTATATATGAATTTCTGTGCTATTTTTGCATAAAAGTTTAAAGTCTGAGTATGAGGAGCCAACATGAAAGGTCAGTCAAGTGGAAAATGAAAATAATGGGAAAATCGTATAAAATTATCGCTATATTGAAAGTGACTACATGTTATTATGTATACCATACATATATATGTATGTGATAATCAGCTGATTCCTATACTGAAATTCAATTAAGTGCTGGGCAATATAAAAGATATAAAAGTACAACATGAGATAAATGATACCACATCACAGCTTGCACAGCAATGGAGAAATCGTAACAATTACGAGGAAAAGCTACCTTTTGAAATATTATGTTAGTGTGCGATATCATGATGATGGTATATGCATATTTTTTGTTATTAACATAGGTATAGGTCTATAAAAGCTTTTCATTGTTTGTGTGGGTTAGAAAATTTTCATACACTTTTCCGAATAGTCTGCGTAACTTTTATTTGCCCTTCCTTATATCGAAATCATTTTTATTTATTTATTTAATTTTGTTTGCGCTATGTATTTATGCAAGCTTAGAAAATTAAATACATTTTATTTATATTTATGAACTATAAACCAAAAATTAGGACGTAAGATTAGTATTCTGTTGGCATCTGTCATCTACCAAACTTAGAAAAGCTTAATAAATTTTTCATGTTTAAGGTTTCATTTGCTGGCATTAGTAATAACACGCGAGCAGATCTTCTCTAAACAGAAGCAGTGACTCATTATAATTCCATATTAAATCTATGAAAATCGTGCGCAAAGTTTATATAGTCGCGAGAATCTATTTTCTGAAAATATAGAAATATAGGTAAAAATCAAGGTGACTAGATTACGTACATATATAACGTATAAATACATACATTTTTTTATAGTTTTAATTAAAAACTTCGATTTCGTGTAGTTTGAAAAAACTTGATTTCGGATTTAAAATCTTATGTGGTGAGGTTTTCCTGAAATTAATTTTATTGGTCTGTCTAATATACGTAAAACGTAGGTATATATAAGTATGTATACCTATATTTCTTTTTTACATATTTTATTACTTTTAATACTAAGAATTGTTTAAGATTTTTTTAGATATTGAATTAATTATTACTGTTATCAAGTTTCAATATATTCTTCCTTAATTCTAATACATTTTTCGGAAACCTTTTAATTAGCTTATTAGTATCTATCCTCATATATGTTTTCTCTTTCGCCTCAAAATAAACCGAAGTCATAGTATTCATTTCTTCATCACCTTTTCCCTCCTCGAAGTTGAAGCTCTTTTTTCATCTTTGGGAAGAAATAATATAGTGATACGGGGCCAGGTCTGGATTGTGGAGCCACACTTCTGATGGGTGCATTTTCGTGCAAAAACAACATTATTTTGCTCGATTTTCCTCATAAAATACGAAAAAGCCTCTTTCAGATTAGCATAGTACTCGCCCGTTGTTGTGACACCTTTAACTTGTGTGGTTAATCAGCAGGATAGCCTTCGTATTCCGAAAAATAGTGACTATAAATTTTCGAATGGACAGTAGTTCATTGGAGCCAAAAAGTGCACTACATTCACCTATGCATCAGTGTTGGGCAAAATGTAATCTGATTAATAATTAACAATTACAATTAACCATGTAATCTGTAATCAGATTACTTTGTAACAGATTACTAATATAATCCATTTCCATAATTACATAACGTAATCGATTAACGTGATTACACATTAATTGATTACAAGTTAATCCCACTATATGTTAATGCAATTAGTGTGATTACATTTAAGATATTTAAGATATTTGTATTCCAATTCTTCATAAAACTCCCTAAAACTAATTTCGTGCGAGAACAATACTATTTTCTTTCAATCTAATTCATTATATTATTAATTACTTTTAAGTAATCTACAAAGTAATCTGTTACAATGTAATTAGATTACAAAATAATCTAATTATATTGTAACAGATTACACATATGATAGATTACATATTCTCTCATAAGTAATCTGATTGATATGTAATCGAATACAATTTAATTAGATTACTTTGTAATGTGACTAAACTGTAATGGAATTATTAATTAAATTACACTGCAATTAGATTACGCCCAACACTGCTATGCATTGATTGAAATTAAACTTTACACACTTGGTTTTGACAGTAGAAGAAAATTTTCGACATATTTTATTGCCCAATTGGTATTGTTTTCCCAGTTTATATATATATTAGTTTTATTTCATTCAAAATTCATTGTTCAATTAGAAAGATTTACATTTTTCGCAAAAATTCACAATTTATTTTTAAGTATTTTTCATTTGTAGAACAAAATTTTTTATTGACTATCAGAACCAGCTCAACATAAGCTCGCTGTAGTGAAACGCTTATTAAATAAACAGTCAACAATACATGCTTTTCATCACTTAGTTGGTGTTAGTATTAGTATGTTAAACTAAACATAAACCAAAAATCAGATGAAATGACATGCAATGCGACATAGAGAGTGCTTTTCTTTATTCATTCCGAATATTCAAAACGCACCAAAAGTGTTTATTTATCCATTCGGAATATTCCGTTTATTCCATTCTGTGTTTCCTTATTCGCAGTGGTGTATTCTGAACGTATTCTTTTTAAACTACCTCCTTAGTTGTAATAAATGGAATACAATTTGACAAATGTCAAATGGCAAACATCACTCCAAGAAAATGGAAGCAAACAACAGCAGAGGCACGAAAAATTGATTTAATTTTGTAATTAAAACAGGATATTTTATTTTCTGAACCTGAAAATTGTACATGATGGTCTCCACGTGATAATACATTTTGCGTTATGCACAACTGTCAAATTTTTATTCTTTTCTGTTTACTTAATAATTGCTGTTCCATATATTCTTGTACCACGTGATCAGTATTCTGTTCCTTCTATTCCTTCCACAGAAAAAATAAAGAAAAGCACTCAGAAACTGAAAACTAAGTATTATATAGACGTTTTTTTAAAACATGCTTAGAAACGTCAACAAGAAAATGCTTAGTCATATTATTAACACAAATATACACTCGATTAATAGATTCATCCATGCTAAGGTTAGATACTGAGAACGCCTTCTCAAATTGTTCCTACTATCACGAAAAGAGAATTTTGTTAAGTATAAAAAAAAGTATTAAATTAGAATAATACAAGTTCAGTTATCATTGCTCTCTAATTCTATAAAACTTAGCTCTGAAAATAGATTCCCATTCTCTATACATATGGTATCATCGGCATTGTCGTCGTCGTTGCCTTCTCTTTTTCGCCTTTGCTATCTCAAGTTGTTTCCTAAACAAAGAATTATAGGATCTGACGAATCCATAACGCAATGAAACACATCCTGGAGATTAACAATCCGATTATATTTCCTGGCGTGGTCAATTCTATCCTTTTTATAATATTTATTGCAAGCTTCTGAACTCTCTTCTCCTAATACACCAAGTGGAAGTGGTGAAAACAAGCTTATGTTAGCACCATGTGCCAATAACTAATTAAGAAGTAAATGTTAATAACACAAGCATATAAAAAATGTATGTTAATTCATCTTACCTTATGAACAGAAACTGGCATCTTAAACCAACCGTAATTATTTATTGTATATTTGGCATTATGTTTGCAATACTGTGAAAATTTTACGGATCTAATGGTAATTGACAGCTATTAATACAGCTCTGAGACGAAAATTCAACTCTTTGTCTAAATCGAGATTTTTTGAAAATTCAGCAGGTTGTGAAGACGCCCGTTTTGCTGTATTTCCAGTGTTTGAGGTTCTTTTTTCCGCCTGGCCTTACTTGGTCTGCATCTGCATACAGACCCATGTTAGACTTAATCGCATTTTTTATAAAAGCTTTCCGTTCCTACAATTTTTTTTCTGGCCTCGTGTCTGCCATTTTTTGAATTCTATTCTATAATTAATGTGAAGGCAATATTTCAAGCATCGGATCCACATATGAAGCGGTTGTATACCATATAAAAAATTCTCCGGAAGAGGATTGAATAAATTTTCATAATTTTCGAAATTGTTGAAGTGTACCGAACCTTTTTTACAAATAGGACAAGTTTGAATTGATGCATCTCTGTTACAGCGGAAAAAACTTTAACATCTATTAAAAGTAAATACTAATTTGTAGTTTACTGTGATCATAAGTCCATTGCAAGTCAAGTATAGGAAGTTGTTAAGATTTTTAATCTGGTCGTCAAATCTTTTTTCTCAGCTTTTATAAATGGAATTGTTTCCTTTTGAAGCTTCATGCATACAGGTCTACAGAAACGAATAGACTGTGAAGTGTTATTATTCCAAATAATATCACTTTCTTCATAAATTCGTAAAAGATTAAGCGTTGTTATAAACAATCCCGAAGAACCATCCATACCCCATGAAAAAACTAAAGTCAGTTTTACCACTTTGTTGCTTTCATCAACTTTATCAAATATTTCATTTTGTTAAGTACAGATTATTTCAGCTGTATGATTTAAAAGATTCTGTATAGGTACTTCAGCGCAAGTATCCGTAAATACTTCACCTTCCGGTCTGCAAACAGCCCTCGCGAATATATTGATAATAAGGGAATATGTACATCATAGTTGGAAGCTTTTGAGAATTGTGATATATTCAGGTATTGTCGTTTCGATAGAGAGTTATCTAATATCATAGATAGTGGTTCTTCAGGAAGTTTTCGTTTTCACGGGATTATTTTTCTTTATCAAGCTTAGTACCGTAGATAGCTTATCGTGGGAATAAGTCAAATATTGGAATACTGCAGCTAAGTCGTGTAAATGCTTTATTTTTGCAGCTTTATGAGCTGCTTGCTAGCAGAACCTTGAATGGATCCTTATTTCCTAAGCGACATTCACCAATCACTTCTTTTTGCTTACTTTTCTTAGACTTATCTTTAAAATTTGTTGAAGGTCGTCCTGCTGCTCGCTTATAAGCTGATGGTTGCATGAATTGCACAATTTCGTTGGGTACCTTAATGATAATGATGTTTTTAGAACAAAGTGCTAAATTTTGATTTAAGGTCCTCTTGTCCCTCTCTAATAAAGTTATCGAAATGTTATCGCCATATTCCGATAAAATAAATTCTGCACAAGATTTTTCACAACATTTGTCTTTAACAATAAAAAATTTAGTTATTAGATCTAAATTTATAAATTTAGAATTAATTTACATCTTAACATTTTTTCACAACCCTTAATTTTTTTCAACATGCATTTCGATCAAGAGCTCAAAACGATCTTATAACTTCTTATAACAAACCGCGTTTGTGGAAAACTCATTTTAAGGAAAATTTAGTAAACTAAAGATGGAATTCAATATTAACAGCACGAAAAATGTAAATGTAAATTTACAATTTCTTGAGAAATAGGTAAAAATTACACTCACAGAAACATGTGGTAATGGAATAAACAGAATTATAATAATAATAGAGGTAGGAATTTGGGTAACATTCTCTGAAATGTTAGGTAACACGTCCTATTGTTTGGGGTATAAGGGAATAAAACATTAAAATGCGCCTTCACTTGAAATCAGCTTTTCTTCTGCATTAATTCGTTGATAACCTAACTCCAGGTATATATACACTGTGGGAAAATGTGGAAAAACTGTTGCTAGTTTCTGAAAGAGGGGTAATCTGCGAACAATTTCATATATTTAACTTGGAAGGACTCATTTTGAATCTCAAGCCAAAAACTATAAAAATATCACATTCTTAAATATACATATGTATGTATGTCATTGAAAACAGATAACATTTAAAAATATATACAAGAAGCTTCCTTACTCTATAAAAAAAATTGTGGGTATTGCAGCTTCCTAAAATATTGAATAAATATTATGATACTAACAAATTGTTATGTGAATTTTACCTTTTATATTTTTGTTCAATTCAACTTAAAAATTTCCTTTAAATTGGTTTTAAGTACTTCAGAGTGCTTACAATAAGAAATACCAGTCAAAATCTAAAAAATATAAAATTCACAAGTTAGCAAGAAAGTGCACTTTTTGGGTCCAATGAACCACTGTGGGACTAAGTCATCTTGAATTTCTTAAGGGTGAGCGTTCCTCTTTTAATGCAACTGCATGAACTCTTGTTTCGAATCAAGGCGCTTCCACACATAACAAACATTACTAAAATGTTTGACAAACTTTAAACAAACGTTGGTATAACTTTTGTGGAATGTTTGATGGGTATGGACGCTAATTTTACAATAATAGATGTTTATAAAAGTTCAAATTTAATCCAAATGAAGTGGAAAGCATTAAATGTTTGTTAAAGTTTGTACAGTAGGTACTTTCAGTCAGTTTTCAACGGCTCTGGATAGTGAAAGTTCTATTTGGAATTATTTAATAATGAAATATTAAAAATTCACACATTTCAGTTCTCTACGTCAACGTGTTCTCGGACAGTGCCCAAATATATAGTGAAAAACGAAATTTTTGTGTGCCAACCCTACGACGAGTTATTCCATTTGTGTACAAAATTTCAGCACTCTAAGTGTGAACGGGTCCGAACCAATAATTGCAAAAGAAAATGTCATTGGTAAAGAGTTGTTAGTTTTATGGGTCAGCACATCAGCACATCTTGTAATTTGTAATATTGCTTCACCTTTGAAAATCGCATTTTGAGAACAGTTCATACACTACATGAGCCCCTTTAGTTATAGTTGCTAGAAAGAAAATAGATAATGTTATAGCAGAAAAAGTAAACCCGCGTGCAACTTTTCCTTACAAAAAAATTAACGCGAAGTCAAAAAATTTGAGTTCTGTGTCCGAATTTTCGTTTTGAAAAATTTATAAAAAAATAGAATAATTTAATTTTCTAAACCGACTTTTACTGCAATAAGTTCATAACTAAGTTAAGTAATGACAGAAAATGTTAAAACAGTTTTCCTGAAAGTCCAAATCAGTCAAAAATCACTATTTTCGATTTGAGCGACCTTTAAACATTAATGAATTTCACTGAAATCTTGCATAAGGTTTAAAATTACATTAGCTAAGAATTTCTGAATGATAGTAGAGGACATTTTAGAACTTTTGCAAATCCATACATTTTTGGGCCAGAGAGCATCGATGTTCAACATCCGATTCCGATGTTGATATCGCCAACTACCATCGATGTCGCGATAATATCGATCATATTACATCGATGTTAATGCTTCAAATATAAATTTCACATTATCTGCTTTGATAATGAGATTTAAGCCTATGTTAAATGTAATTTAGTTATTAGTTTGCTTAAAATAAAAAGCGAGATATTTTATACTAATATACAACCTAGCAAACATAGAAATATTGAATTGAAGTTTGTGAATAAATTATTAAAAGAACTAGAAGAGTTACTGCGCTTCATACTGAATGCTATGCTAATTGCAGAACACTAGACGATTTTCCAAAATTGTCGTTTTGAAATGTTGTTTATTCGCTTTGGCTATGTACCATTTCCATCTTGATGACAATAGTATTGGCATGGATAAATTGGACAAATTGCTGCGTATCGTTGGCATTCCGTAGTGGCTGCAACAGCATAATCATACGCAAGTAGTGATTGGTTTTCTAATTTTTGTATAGGTCTCATTCGTATTGTATTAAGAATTGTAGCGACTTGCGAACATGTAAAGTATGCACATACAACTCTTTCTATTTTTACCCACGGCATACACGCTGCTAGCATGCCTCATTTTGCATCACTTTTAGTGAATGCGAGACACACGGGGGAGGAAAAATTTCGAATTTTTTATGCATACTAGCAGCGTGTACGCCGGGGATTACGCTTAATTTCCGAACATCGATGTCAGTCGATGTTTGAATGCGACGACATCGATGTGAAAATATCAAACATTTAAGTTTGGAAAACTTCAATAAATATCGCCCAGCACTATGAATTTTATGAATTTTGCTTATTTCTCAAACTTCATTAACCTTAACAACTATACGAATAAACAAACAATACGAACAAAGAATAGAAAGATAGCTATCAAAGTTTTGCAAGCAAATTAAATTATAATGCGACATTCTTGTTCTCAATTAGATTTACTTCCATTCACGGCCATATGCCTTGCTGCGCTTAGTTATACAATAAACATAGAAACCGGAAAAATATATCTTGGAAATTAGTCTGGATTGGACTTCAAATCAGGGTTAGATAATCTCACCTCACCTCACAGTATAGTAGATACCGAATTACGTAAACTGCTCATCAACTCAGAAGTATTACAGTCTTCTGAGCATGGAAAAATGTATGAATGCATATGACATATTCTATCCGTTCAGTTTAAAAAAGAATCAAGTACGCCTGAGAGCTTCCCATGCAGTGAATATGTAAGTAGCTAGTGCTGAATGCTCTGATACAATACATGGAAGGTAATGCTTCCACTTTATGACGTAATTGTGATTCTTGAACCGTCCAATTGCCATATATTTAAGTATATGTAGATTTTTTTAGCTCCTATGTATACATCACCTAATGCGATAGTGATTAGTTAAAAAAAAGGCTACTCTTATTTGCAAAAATGATAACTCTAAAATTTAAGGAGATTTTCTTTTTTAATTTTTTTAAAACTACAAAACAGAAACAGCCTTGCCAATTGGCTTCAAAACTCAGAAAATAGCATGTATGTATGTACATATAAATTATTCTACTACCTCGCCCCATTGTCAAGCATAATTAGTTGAGATCTTGATTCTGAGTGGGCTGTATAGTTAGTGACATAGGAAGGGGGTTTTTTTTTTGTTCTTTTTTGCGTCCAATATTTTGCAAAAAGCAAAATATTTTGTGATTAACATACACGAGAGAAAAAATATTCGACAAATGTGATCATCAATATTCCGTATAGATTGGAAATTTTTTCTTTTGCGCCGTACATTAATTACTTCTTCTACGTTATGTTGCGATAAATCTTAAGTAATTATGAAATTAGTTGCATAAATGGGAAGCAAGATTGCTTAGTTAAGCGTGTTAATGTACTACCTCTCAAATTTTAACATGGTTCATGGTATCAGACATAAGAGAAATAACAGCACCAAATCAAAGTGCGAAAACTGACGAAGAAAATAGTGCAAAGTACGCTGAATAAGAAAAGCGAAAGTAATTGAACTGATTTTAGAAAGCAGTTCACTTTACCAATATTCCCTCCGCAATCTGCACATATCGAGCCTATTGGTATATAAATTCGTGTTCATATCGGACAACACTACATGGATAAAGTGTGTAAACACAGCGTGAAACTAGAGTTTAAGTTTAGAGTGATTTTAAATTGGCATACGAGGTCCAATCACGAACCAATTTCGAAATCAAAATTACATTCTGTAATGCGGGACGAAGTTAATTGATATTTTTGAGAAATAAAGTTCCTCCCCGACACAGATGCGTAAGTTTATATAGTAGTCCCACATCTCGCTCGTTTATTTATGCGTTCATCTCTTTGATTTTCCTATTTTCAACAAGAGATGGGTCGACTTTTTGAAACTATTTATATTCGGCCGCGTGAATATTAGCGCATCAGCACTGTCATCACCAACTTCATCATCAGTGTAACAGTGTTGAACTAAGATGCGCTTTTGAATTTTATTCTTTCTGCTACATTCGAGTTGCCTTTCTTGATTGCTTGCTACCATTGAAATTGTCATGATCCGTGATGATGATATGGTATCGAATGTGCTTAATTCTCGGGCGTTTCCTTATTTGGTTTGGCTTAAACGTTTCGATCTTTGAAAACGTAATAGATTTAATATGAACGACTTTTGATTTCTAAGTATTTCATCTTGAATTATTTCTGTCAAGTGGTTATTGGCGCAAGAAAACATGTTCATAATTGGTGTCAGCATTCAGGGAGATGTTAAAAATAAATTTATTTAAGGCATATTGAATTAAATATGATATACGTAGGTACACGCATATGTATGTATCTAGTCTTCTTCGATACCAGACAGAGTCCACCAATGTTTTGTATTTTTGTTTATTGACAAATTGAAGATATAAATAAAAATACAAAATTTACAAAGGTTTACATATCTTCAGTTTTCAGCACAGATTACATTTGAACCCAGTCCTAAACAGAAAGCACAGAACAGGGCATACGAAGCAATCGTTATACAAACAATACATCCGATGAGCAAAGTTTGCATCGAGGTGTGCTAGCTAGCATTCAAGGTTTGAACGATATATGAAATTTTTGAGCTGAAGTGTGACACCAATCTCTAAAACTGGTATTGAAGTTTCTGGCGCTTCTTTACACATATTTTCGTTGGCTAGTATAAGATTCCTTAGTGCGGGGCATTGGAATGGTAGATTCATCGCGACACATTTGTTTCTTGTTGGTTTAAATCGATCCCATACAACTCGTGAGTTTCTCCGAAACTTTATTCAGTTGCCCTTTGACTCAAACCGAAACTACCAACTCTAGCCGAAAAATGTGCGAATGCCGAATATTCATTATCGGAAATCGTCTATTATTTTCGTACGTCTCCTACTACTACGTGTTCTCGTCTTCAGTTGCTGAATATTCGCTGAACTTCGCGAGTAGTATGCACCGGCTTTATATTCGTTGAACGAATATTCGATGTATTTTATAATTTATTTATTTTATGAGGTAGACAAACAGTGTTATTCAAATGCAAGTAGAACATGATGGATATCCAAGTAAATTTTTACACCATTTTTGGTTTCACACACACAAATCACAAGCCTAGAACGAATTTCTTGGAAAATAGGTAAATTGGACAACGGACTGCAAAGGCTAATTTGCCTATCCATCCACGGCTACTACCGCTCTTGGGGTTTTATTTAACCTGCCACCCCTTGACCTTGTCATTCAGGCAGATGCCAAAACGGCAGTGTGTAGGTTGCGCTCATGGAGATATTGGGGGGGGGGGGGGGGTCACCTGGAGTAGATCTTCCCATTGCTCATTAGCGTGATAACAGCTACTGAGTCCCCCAGGCCACCTTTGGATAACATGAGTATCCACAACACGTTGTCCCTATAGTGGATACCCGACCGCATAGGAATCATGGGGACTAAGAGGGCTGAATTGCTACCAAGGTCAAGCTTTAGTTCTCCCTTCCTTGGACCAGAACCCGCTGCTGGCATTATCATCTCGGTGATCAAGTCTGTCGTGAAAGCAGATAGATGTTTGCATGAAGCATCAGCAGCGATGACCGAACTTGAGCACTTGCAGGTGTACAAAACTCTTTCTTGATTGGCCTAATAGGCATTATCTGTGGCCATTGTGAACTGTTGACAGCCCCCAAGGTTTATCCTACCTGGAAGGAGAGCCCGAGACCCCAAACACTGTCTGTCCTCTTGTGTGGCCTTTGCCTGTCGCAGGCTGAATACGCTTGGGTCTGCCGTCCGTATGGATGAGTTGAACATCTTACCTTACGTAGACTTGGTGTGCTTCATTAAGAGGACAGGAAGGTTTTGGTGAGGGGTCTTTTTTTTCTTCTAGCAGATTAGCACATATGCCTTGGTATCAGTGCTAGGGATTTTGCATCCCCTTTAAAGAAAAAATCAAAATTTTTAGAGTATAATTGTTACTGTGAGTTTATCACAAACGTGGCCACAATTGTCTGCACTATTGACACAATTACGTGATATTTTAAAACTTGTATTTTTTACAGAAAATAATATAATTTTAAATATGATCAAAAAATCCTGAAACTTTCCGTTACAAAAAATGATAATTGTTCTGGGTTGCAAACATTTAAAATATTAATAATAAAAAAATAAATTATACCCTACGAGGATGATCACAAGCTGTTCCTGCATATAATAATATTTGGAGCAATCCCTTTATAACACACACTAAGTTAAGTTAAGGGGGGGGCCTCCCCCAGAGGAAGATTCTCAATGACCACTACTATGATTTCAGTTATTATACAACCATGTCGTCACATAAACGTTTTACCTTTTTTTCGGCATTTAATTTTTTATCATATTTTCAATTGTTAGTTTGCCCCAGAGTCAAACCTTGGCTTTAGTGATAACAGAATTTTTTGTCGTTTGTAGCAAGCTCAGTAATCGGCGCCTGCCGATGATAACGCATATTGAAGTCAAAGAAGTCAAAACAAATAATACCACTTTTTGTTACTTGCATGATTACGGCATTATTCTATTGGATAACCATAAATGAAGTTCCAATGAAATATTATTAAAATTTAGAAAATCTTTCCTACCTCGGTTTGTGCAAATACGGAACAATTTATCATTATATATATTTTACCCTAAAGCATTCCTACACGATCCAATCGTTATTACGACAATATTTGTAGCGCCTACAACAGGCTCACATCACAACATTTAATAGCACATCACGCATATGATCATTAATGCTTAGAATATAAAATTATATTAATATAAATTGACACCCCCACACATTGCTCCGTCGAAACGTGTAGAAAATAATAAAATTTAATAAAATAAAATCTGACGATATAAAATGTTGCAATCATTCCATTTCAATATGATATGCATATACGTTTCCCACATGAAAAAGTCGAGTAGAAATTACATAATCCCGCAATAGTTCAATGCCAAAGTTTTCCCTGAAATTGGAGTGGAAGTAAAATGATGAATTCATGACATTGACCAATCTTTTAAATTCTTTGCGGAGTTAAAATCAAAGCCATTATTAGTGAACCAGGTTTACAATATTTAGTTAGTTTAAAAGGGGTCATAAAGATCTAGTTTAGTATTTAATCCATATATTAAGGTGTTGTTTTATTATGAATAAAGTTTATTCGATAAGTAGTCATTTATATGCTTATGATTTCGCCCAAAACTTGTTCATCTAACAGCATGATTTTTAACGGATATTAAATTGAGTAAATCAAACACACACGTTAATTTTATTTTATCTTTCATAAATGAATTCAAACGAGAGAAAAACAAAGTAATAGAAAAATAATATAAATATGACGTAATAATTGTATGATCTTGCCAGGAAATTTTTAAAATGCAGCGTAGTTACCTAACTACAAAAGTTTGTGAAATGCATTCGGTGATCTTCACGTTTCACAACCGTATAGTAAAACTCTCTTCGATTTGAACAGATGTAAATCTCTCTAGAGTTTCATTCCGGGTTACGAACGAGAAATTGCACAATAAGTTAATATCTATACAAAATCTTGAACGGCAAAATAAGCATCTGATTTCTAATGTTCCATCTTTTTAAAAATTTATTGTCACTTCACAAATAAATGCCCACACAAATCTTTCTATAGTAACTTTTAGCTCCAGTGCTGGATCATAGCTTAAAATAGCTTAAAGAATGCTCTCGAGAATTGTCAAAAAACACAAAGTGTGTCAATGATCTATTTGCTTTGAAAAGCTGTCACGCCTGCTATTGAAGTGTCAAAATAAAATTGAGATTTTGGTGCTACTCAATCTGACCCTGACAGTGCGTAATTGACATTTCTCAGTACACGCTAAAATAATAATCATCAATACAATGCTACCAATATTTTAGAATCAAGACACTACAACAGCAGGCTCGATAAATATGAGGATTAAGTTGTTGTTAATTCATATTAATGAATAGACCTTGACTGTGAATCAGATGAAAAAAACACAGCTCTTGCATGTGTAGAAGGCCATACTACTGACTGATCTTCTTAACACTTTCTTCTAAGTTAGCCTTCCAGCTCAGCTTGGAATCAAGTATGATTACAGATACTTTGCTGCGCTGGAGCGAATAAGATCCTCTCCACCCAGCTTTGGAGGTCTGATGCCTTTTTCTTGTAAGAAGGACTAGCTTTGTCTTCGAGGCGTTTACCCTTAATTCACTATTGTTGGCCCAGTTTTACAGTTTGAGCAGCGCATACTCGAGCCTTTCACTAATAGTATAGCAAAATTTCACGTTGTTGAAGGCCCCCTGTTCAGGAATGCACCCAGAGTATAATACTTACATATATTCCCGAGAATTGTCAACAACGGACACCACTGCATGTAGTGGCGACTCTACTGATTTCCCTCTTATATAGGCATCTGGCTACCTGTGGCGGTAACTACGGAGTGCCATTGATTGCTTTATCTTTTGTCCGTTTTGCTTGGCGAGCGAATTAATGGCATGATTTATTGCGGACTCTAACATCACAACGTTTTGGAAAATCATCTATCGCGTAATTTAGCATATTGTTGCTGAACAGAGTGGATTACGTCTAGGAACTGTATATTTACCTTTTGAGTAGGCTGAGAATTGTATAAATATTTTTACTTTTGTTTTTATTAAAAAGTCAGTTTTGAAAAGTATTACCACGAGGATAGAGCACATATAATAATTAATTAATTTTTGAAACTAAAATTAATCAGGTTTCAATCGAAATAAAAGTGTATTTGTGTTGTTAAAACGTTCCGAGTTTTTATTCTGTCTTTATGGATACATCAAGGTCGTATAATCGGTTGGACCTATGTATAACAGTTATTACAAGTTGATAATAACGTTTACTACAAGGAAGAGAGACTATAATATGTAGCTCTAAAGTTCTTTGCCTCGTTATGGCCCGTTCTGCCTGCCTTGATGGAGATTATCCTCACCTCCTGCCAGGCTTTGGGCAAGAAACCAATCCTCAGACAGCTTTTAAAAATCGGCACTAGTTATTTGATTATGTACCTCAGGGCCTTCGGAAACATAATGGGTCTCAGTCCATCGACCCCGATTAAACGAACATAGCACACATTTAATTGCTCTTTCGCTAACTATTGAGCTGATCACTAGTTCCTTTCCGTCTTGTAGGTGTTGTTCTGCACCGTCGGGTCTATCTCCCCGCTGCCCGGAAAGTGGGCGCTTGGCTGCATTAAACAGTCGTTGCGAATTTTCCCTAAGCCTACCCAGTTCCGAATTCCACCATGGTGGTTTCGATTGCACACTAGGATCTGCTTAAGGGACAAGCTTCCCGGAATGCTTCGTTTAACGCATCGGTAGAAGCTTCCACTGCTGACTCCGTGATTAGCCTTTCAAGTGGAGAGACCAAGCAGAAGTCGCATTCCAGAGGAGCTACCGTCTTCTTCGGCCGAGTAGTTTCGATGTCTACTATAACCTGCTTGGCCCAGCTTAGACTACTCCTTTCCTCTACGTCAGAGGCTCGGGTACAATCGCAGATAGGATTCTAAAGATGCGTTTTGCACTACCGAACATACGCTTCTGTCGCAAGCCCTCGGTCATTCTCCTTTGCCTTTGTCCCTTAATCCCAGTTTCTTGTTTGACATTGGTCTCAGGTTCGGCAAGTAAACGCTCCTCCTTGTCCGCCAACATGGGCTCATACAACTGAGATTCCAGTTCGAGCCCTGAAAGTTCTTTTTCTATGGCGCCAGTCTACCCTGAGGCTTCCACTATCTCATTCTTGGGAGGTAGTGGGAGCATCGTCCTTTTAACCAAACAGTTTTTTCCATTTTGTTTTCACGAGTCGCCAAGATGTGGTGATCACCCGTGGCAGAGATTCGTAGCACCACGGGAATGTTAAATTAAAACTGGAGGGCGCCTGGTATCCAGAGTTCGCATGCTAGCTGCTTGGCACCTGAAGGCTATAAATAAGTCTATATGCATGCAAAAAATTGTATGTATGGTGGGGGTAAACGATTTCTGAGATAATTGGGACTTTATAGATCAACCTGTAACAACTGAACGTTACGCCCTATGATGATGCTTAAAAATTTATTAGATTGACAATCGTTGTATCTTCCCTCCCTTTTTAAATTATGGCTCAACAAAGTTAAAATTTCGAAATTTTAAATCGTTTTTTTTTAAATTTAATTACTATCTTTATCAAAAAGCACCTCATCAACAGCAATTTTTCATACTGGATTTAAAAAGGCCAAAAGTTGACTTTAAAATGACCTATCACACTTGAGCTGCGTTTTTTTTTTCTCAGATCTGATCCGGCTCAATTTTATGTACGTCAAACAACAACAATGGATCACGCATTGTTGTTGTTTTACGTACATAAAATTGAACCGGATCAGATCAGTGAGATAAAAAACGCAGCTTTTCTACTTTTTCTTTTCCAGCGAATATGGGTTAAGGTCTCATTCTCAAAAAATAATTGTCTACTTTCTGGCACTAATTGAATTTGGGTTTTGTAAATCCAATATGAAAAATTGCTGTTGCTGACGTGTTTTTTAATAAAAATAATAGTTAAATAAAAAAAAAAACGATTTAAAATTCCAAAATTTTAACATTGTTGAACCATAACTTCAAAACTGCGAGATGGAGGGGATAAGTTTATGGACCATTGGAAGGGTCCAACAATTGTCAATTTAACAAATTTTAAACCGTCATCATGGGGTGTAACGTTCAGCAGTTACAGGGTGATCTATAAAAAAACATACCCAAATATCTGTCCCGTTATCTTCGAAACCGTTTGGATTGAAGATTTGTGCCTTCTATTAATTCGCAGTACCATTTTTATTCCATTCTAATTTTTGCATTGCACTTTTAATCATTTTAGTAATAATTTAATTGTTTGACACATCGCGTTCTTACGGAATGAGCGATTTTTACCACACCTTACTTCAATTTGACATTTAAACGTACCCGGGGATTACACGAGTCAGTAGAACTGACTATGACACTAACACAGACTCGTGTTTTCCCCTTCTAAGGAGTCAGATTGCAAATTTCAACAACAGGTAATATCGAATATACGCTTGTTGTATAGGAAGTATTAGATTACCACCGCACGCGACGCTCGCGACGCGACGATTTAATGCTGCCTGATTTGTTTTAGATTTTCTTTAGAGAAATGTTTATTGTTTAATTAGTTTAAATGTTCAATCTGACAGCATATTTTTTCCAACTCGTCGCACGCGACGCCATCCTCGCGTTCATAATTCCAATCGAAAACCATCGACAGACGACCAGAAATAATTTCCAATTATGTAATTGAAAATTATTTCTAATTTCCAATTAAATATATCGTTACCCACGATTTTGACATTTAAGTCAAATTTTGTTTGCAAAAATCAAAGTGTTAGTAGACAGCAGCCAGCTAAAATGATTTATCAGGAGCCATTATATCTAGCAGTTCTTTTAAATTGACGTATGTGCATGAAAACTCAGAGCAAGAAAGAGACGCATGTTACTACTTGCAGTAGTGTAGAGGCGTTATTCGGTTAGAAAAATTTGGATTGCAGTAAGTATAACCGTAGTTACCGTTACCTACTATTATTTTATAGTTGTATGTAACTATACTTTTTCTTTCATTTCTGAAATTCAAATAATACTTTAAATCGAACTTGATTTATAACATCTAAAAGTAACTATATCTCTGCGTTAAATTTGAAATTTTCATCTGAACTTCAACTCCCGTTACGATTATGCTGTTCCCGCAGAGCGCATGATATCTGTTATAAACATGCGACTTCTCTTGTTTTTTCGCAAGTCTACTAATTTGTCTGCCCATAAAGCAATAAGCTTATGAACAGCTTCATCCAACCACAACACTTTCTGCTTGTTCTTTTTTTACTTTTTCCATGATATAAAACAAAAGTTTTATCACCGTTTCCCTTTTCCTCCAAAAACTTGTTCTTGAACGTTGCAATTCGTCATAAATGTCACAAAACAGCTGTCATTGTTAGTTTACAGAATTATTACTTCGTGTTTTTATTGGCGCTTTGGCGATAATCCTCAAAAACCAAACGAAATTATGGCAATACCAAGATGTGGCGATTATGTAATTACTTTGTGGTATAATTAAAAGTTTAGTGGTGATACACGACAGACTTAATTATGTGTACAATTTAGAATTATGCTATCGTCTGTCGAGGATATAACTCGTATCTTTAAAGTTAATTTGTGTACGTCTGTTAAATTAAAAGGTCGCGTTCGCTTTACGTAAATAACATGACTTACGTATACGTAAATTGTGGTTATGTCATCGATTCGAGCCGTTGATTTTATATTCTAGCGAGATGTTACTGGCTGTTCTATGTATGTTGTATGTTATTAGTTTGTCTATGCTCTTACCGCTTATCCCTTGGACCCCTTGTCCACACTTCAGTTGCAGAACTTTTAACGGTTGAGCGTGAGCAAAAGAGTTAAAAATGGTGCAGGTGGAGCCACCTGACATAACAAAGAAGCATTTTCGTAATCACTGTATAGTTCTATATGTAGACTGTAAGTATACATATGTACACTACTGATAAAAATAAAGTGAGCTGCCGCAGTTTTTTTTAAATTTGAAAGTGGATCACGGGGTTACACCTGATAGGTATTTATACAATCATTTCTGTAAGGATTGATAACAGCTTTAGAAGATATTTCGAATAGAAAGGAATACATATGTATTTCGGCAAGATAATGGACCATTTCATACGGCCCGGGAAACTACGGCCTGGTTTCAAGAACACGACAATTTTCAACAACTGGCCCGCTCAAAGTCCGGATTTGAACCCTATCGAAAATCTTTGGGACCACATCAATAGGATAATTCACAAAATTCATGTTCGCAATATCCACGAACTTTGAACAGCTGTTGAAAAGGCATGGAACGAAATTTCACCAAGTTTAATTGAAAATCTAATATCATCTATTCCAAGAAGACTGGACGACATATGTAATAAAAAATAAAGGAAGAAATATAAAAATTAAGATTATATACATACATATGTATGTTCTTGTTTTGATTCAAAATTTTAAGATTTCTTTATATTAAAAAGTGCCATTCGTTACGATTTTTGCAATATTTTCCTCTGCTCACTTTTTTATCACTGGTAGTGTATACATCCATATAAGTATGTATGATAATATACATGAGTAGAACAGAATTCAAATCATCTAGCTTACGTTCCCAGCCAACTTTAACTATAAATCTCATCTCCTGGCTCAAAGATCTGCCAAATTTATCTACCATTATATCGTAACTAACTACCTACCTACCTACCTACATAATATTTAAACAAATTTTTTTATATACCTACTCGTACCTACCTAATGCTAAAATTTTGTTATTAATAATAAGTAGGTATAAATTACCGGAAACAAATTTAATCAAGCCCAAGTCAGGGTAAGTTATCGGAAAACTTATTTACAGTACAATACAATAAATCCATAATCATGTCCAACATATAACACATGTACATACCTACCTATATTTCTGCAATGCCTTTCAAATATTAGCATACATTTTTAATATCGAACTAGATAGGTATGTACATTACATATATGCCTATACTTATCAGCAGAAAATGTTCTTCTCCCCTGCTTAGAAATTTTGATTGCTTGTGTGTGGCCAACTCCCAACATAATTGACATAACCTTGACAAACAAGCATTTGCCTTAGCATTTAAGAGGATGACCTCATAATTTTTTTGATAAGTTCAGCTTACTAAAGTTCCTTCCTCTCAATTCGCTCGCAATCACTTTGAAAGTAGATTAGTGAAAACAGAACTGACATAAACACAAAAAATGTTATGCTTAAGAAAAATATAAAAGCTTTCATATATACCTACTACCTACCTATACATTACCTGTGTTTTCGATTTCAAAAAATATACACTCGGGCTATTCAGTTCAGAGCAGCCTTTGGTAATAATTAATTTGAGAAGACAAAACAAAGAACACTAAAAGCCCTGAACAAGAAAGAAAACGAGGAAAATGTGTCAACAACTATAAATTCTGGTCGAGGAGGAAACTCAACTCACAGATAGCCCCCCTGTGAAGAAAATGCAGACCCAAATTTCGAAATAAAGCGAAAAAATTCCCGACAAACCAACGTAAGTAGGTCAACAGGGATGTCAAGTGTGCAAGTGCGATGCATGTTGAAATCATATGCTTAGTGTGTGCATCGCTCTCTTTACTCCAACAAGTGACCATACAATACACGGTACTGCGATGTAATTGCTATATACTATACATATCCGTATATATAATATACATTTGAAGCTTTTAAGTAACGTCGAGAAACGATATAAATATATATGTAACTTTCCCTATTAATAACAAAAAAAAGCTTCTCGTCATTAAAAGCATAGGAGATCAACATAAAAGCACCTCACCCGCTGTGACTTAAATTTGAATAGATGTATTTTGTGTATATGGCATGCATTTAAAAGCTTTAGTCATAAGAGTGTGTGCCTAATCTTTCCGGAACACACCCACAAATTAAAACATCTGATTTAGCTAGCACGTGCTTTTGAAGTACATATAAAAAAAAGCTGCGCGTGCGAGGTAAGCGAGAAGACACGATTAAGAGTTTGCGAAGAGACTGAGCTTGTTTTCTGTTGCTTGTACATTGTACTTTTACCTATTTCTGAAACTCTTCTCAATTTGTTTTGATTTCTCTTTAAATTTACTTTGCCTCTCTTTATTTGGCGACTGCGTGTCTGCAGTGCAATATTATTCTGTTTCTGTATATACGACGGGCTTTCAGATACGAAATTATGTTTTGCTGGAGTTCAGTGTTTATAAATAAATAAATACATATATATATATATATAATTTGGCACCACTATTTTCCTTATAGCAAATAACCGTTTACACATGATTTTTCCGCAAAATATTGTAAATCTGTCACATTTGACAGTTGAACTGGAGCTTCATAATTTATTTCGAGGCTGTGTTCAAGATTTTTACT
This sequence comes from Dioctria linearis, assembly GCA_963930735.1. Lineage (NCBI taxonomy): Eukaryota > Metazoa > Arthropoda > Insecta > Diptera > Asilidae > Dioctria > Dioctria linearis. The sequence continues at coordinate 232,826,772 of OZ005740.1, read as the reverse complement.
GAAGCTGCTCCAACAGAAGAGCCAAGCTGTAACATGTTCAATCTCCAGACGATATGGGTGCAATACGAACGTATGGCAATAATCCATCCTTGTTTTAATGCGATAACTAGCCATTAAAGTTTCAGTATTAATCGAGAACTAATTTAATTTGTAATTTTACCTGTCAAGCGAATATGTATAATATTAATAAAATTGTGCCAGAATAATATTAATTCACTTTTTATGGAAGCGGGTAAGTTCAGTGTTCCTTCACCTCAAATTATCGGTATACCTACCTACCAAAATAGATAATTTTCTTATTGGAAATGAAACCTGTCCTTTTAAATTTTATGTCACGATACCGTATCCTAATAAAGTATTACATCCCATCAGAGATTTGTGTTTATGTAGCTCCTACGGTTTCAAAGAGATTCCGCCGACGTAAACGCGCCAGTGCAAGTGCGTTATCGTTCAACGGCGTGCGATTTTCAAAGAAACAATACTTTAGTCATGTGTAAAAGTTCTAGTAGATACAACCAAAATTCAAAAATTGCATTTCCCAAATATTTAATAAGACACGACTATATCTACCGGAAAAAAAATCTTCAAGACAACTCAACATCGACAAAAAAATTATGTAATTTGCAGAAATTCCACACGAAACCTTGGAACCCGACCATCTCCGATTTGGAAGGAATACCAAAATAGCTCACCCATATTTTTTTGTTTTCCCCTACCACCCCCTACCCACTCGCTAGGGTGGTAGAAATTTTGTGATTTTACGATGTAGTCATTTTCAAAAAATCATCAAATATCAAATGAAGCTTAAAGGTCGATGGGTCCCATGTTTCGATTTTTCCCAAATATCTTTATTTGGTTCAGGCATATGCGCATGTAACTACGCTGTGATCTATCGCGTTTGTGTGAAAGGAATTGTGTCGCTACTCGCTACCTTATCGCTATGATTATCGCTAGCGTTATCGCAATCGCTATCGCGGCGGTGTGAATCGGCCTTTATGCTTTATATTTTTTATAAAAAAATATATCAGCACTGAACGAAAAAAATTGTTTGTTAATAATAGTATTTTTTCACTCGAGAGCATTTCTAGCACTTTTTTTTCTCCTTTATTTTGAAGCTAGAAACCATATCTATCTATGTACAAACATTGCAATGGCCTTCGGCTTCGTTTTTGAAATATGAATTTTTAAAGTCACCGTACACCTACCTAAAATAACGCACTATCGAGCACTGCACTGAGAGGAATGTATTGTTTTTCTTTCTACTGTAGGTCTCTAGCACTTTTTTTTTTGTATTTATTGCTACACTTTGATGCAGCATAGCTTCCTTTCTTAACCCTTTGAGAAGTATGGCCGCATGTGTGCGGCGGCAGTCGATAGATCCAAATAGAGTATCGCTGCGTATGTGCGGCCGCACGATATACGGTGCTTTAAAAATTTATATCTCAAAAACGAAGCCGAATATCATCGCAAATTTTTGTACATAGATAGGTGAGACTTCTACCTTCAAAATAAAAATGTAAACAAAGTACTAGAAGTTGCCGGTAAAAAAAACAATACATTCCCCTCAGTGCAGTGCTCCCTCACAGGTTACTTTGGATATACGATGGCTTTAAAAATTCATATCTCAAAAACGAAGCCGAAAATCATTGCAATTTTTTGTACATAGATAGACAAGGCTTCTAGCTTCAAAATAAAAATACAAAAAGAAATTGCTAGAAGTCCTCAATAGTAAATAATTCCCAAAAAAAGGCAACATCGTTTTTTCACTATTTATTTAAAAAAAAATACTATTTTTAAAATAAAAATATTCGTTCGGTAGTGTTATATTTTTTTATGGAAAATATAAAGCATGTTGGCATTTGAAGCAGAAAAATCGGTTTTTCAGTTCTCGAGATATGATATTTTGAAAATGATGCTTCATCGTAAAATCATAAAATTTCTAACCCTCTAGTTGGGAGTAGGGGCGCGGTAAAGGAAAAAAATTATGGGTGAGTTATTTTGGTAATCCATACAAACTCTGAAAATTTCGTCCAAAAGATGATCGGGTTCCAATCAAATCGGTTTGTTAGAAGTGGCTGTATATACATATGTATATAATACATGTATATAAGAGATATATACAAATATTACGTATAAAATTCCAATTTTCCTTTTTATGTTCTTCTGTGAAACATCGTGAATTATGCTCCACAAACCGATGTTCAGTCAAAAGTTCCTGGAAAAAGTCGCGTTCAAAATTTTGCAAATTATTAGGAAAATATTTTTTTTTGCTAAAATGTTAGATGTATATAAATAAATGTAAAAGTTCATTTTCGGTTCATTATCACTCTGTTTTGATCACTCAAAAGGAATTGTGTCGATTTGGATAATAATTGTTCTTTCGATATTTTTGTTTCAAATCGGGATCGCCTTAGTTTTTCGATATACTTTTGTCATTGTGCGAATAACAAATTATTTATTTGTGTTATTGTTATCCTGTGTTTTATTGTGAATTCGTTCAAAATGTCTCGAAGACTAAGTGAACAGGATATAGACGATATTTTTATGGAAAGTGAGGACGAAAACATGATGGACGATATAGATGACTTGTGTCTCCACGTGAGTTCATCAGAAGAAGAAGCAACTGATTCGGAAGATGAAGCTGAACCTCTTCCAGCTCGACGTCCTGCAAGAGAAGAAAGGCAGTGGGAAGAGGGAGATTTCTCCCCTCGGATTTTTCCTTTCACCAGTTCAGCATCCGGAATTCAGCCAGAATATCAAGGAGACACCGAATTGAGGTTTTTTACAGATACGCAAGTCAAATTAGCACCGGTATGACTTCAAAATCGAAGTTACAAAAATGGGTTGATACGGACGTTTCGGAGATGTACGTTTTTTTAGCTACCATCATGTTGACCAGTTTGGTTGGAAAAAACTCCTTGAAAGATTACTGGTCAATAAATCAAGTTATTTCTACCCCATTTTTTAGAACTCTCTTCTCCCAAGATCGGTTTTTTCTATTACTGCGAGCACTTCACTTTGCAGATAACACCACTCGGAGCAGTGATCGATTACAATAAATCAGGCCATTACTAGATCCAATAAAAGCCATATATAAATCCGTCTTTCATCCGTTCCAAAATCTGTGCATCGACGAAAGTCTTTTGCTTTGGAAAGGGCGACTGTCATTCAAAATGTACATTCCATCAAAAAGGCAACGGTTCGGAATTAAAATATATGTTTGTTGCGATGTCGAGACGGGCTATGTATTGGATATAATTGTCTACATGGGATGCACAACAGATATTGAAATTGATACAAATATAGACTAAGGAGACTCCTTACAGCAAGACATTTTATCCATCCTGTACCGGAAACAATGGCTCAAGGTTCGAACACACGCAGGAAGTGTTTTGTGTGCAGCCATTCCATAATTCGTCCAGTAAAAAGGAAAGATACAAAATTTATGTGTGTTGCATGTGATGTCCCATTGTGTGTATATCCGTGTTTTGAGGAATATCACACGAAAAAAAAATGTTAACATACTATTTTCAAATTACCTCTGTATAAACATATCATATTTTCCTTCGTAAACTATTTTGTTTTTCTCCATTACTCCTAAATATGTGTAATTATCAAAAAATCTATTATTGTCATTATTTACCCAAAGTAAAGTGTGTATATAAACATATGGTAAATATTTATAAAAAAAAGTATTGGTATGACAAAAATAAATTCAGAATCTAAATCTAAAATTTTTCGTTTATCCAGAGCACATTACACTACATTACATTTCTATTTATATCTAGCACTAACAAATTTAAAAAAATATTTTCTTGAAAAACTTTCTTTGTTTGTCCAATTATAATTTATAATGTAATCAGAAAAGGTTATAGTAATAAAAAAAAAAGCTTCAAAATTAACTCCCCTCTGTAAAAATTGTAGTTAGTAAGGACTGTCCTAGAAAGTAATGCACGTTTTTGTAGCCTACTGTAGGTCATGATTTTATGAACCCCACTGTAAAAAAATTAATAGGAACCGTTAAATGACTCATACTTTGTAAAATAATTGTAGTAACCCAGTTTTCTGTCATATTGTTCGAAATGTCCTCCGAGCGAGAAGAAGTGTACCGTGAAATTTTGCGCATTTGGGTAGAAAATAAACAAGAATCGTATTCATGGAATGCTAAAAAGGCTAAAAGTAACCGATGGGTTGTAAAAAGAACATTAGATCGCTTTCGTGAAAGTCAGACAATATCAGAAAAAACAAAAAGTGGTAGGCCGAAAGGTGCAAGTGACAAGATTTTAGAAAAAAAGATATGAAGTTTATTGAGAAAAACATGACAGTGTCAGTGCGTGATATTGCAAAAAAATTTAGCACTTCTAAATCAAGTGTCCAGCAAATTAAAAAAAAATTACATTAAAACTTACAAAAAACAAAAATGTGCAATAAGAACAAAAAAAACAACAAAACACTGCCATTACACCTGCCAGAAAGTTGTATGAAAAATTGTGTCAGTTGAGCGAAAGCTGGATAGTACTTTAAATATGATTTTAGTACTCTTGCTCGACCTCAGTTTTATAATGCAAGAGATAAAGACAATGTTTCTGATGCTGAGAAATCAATTTTTATAGAAAAATTCGGCCGAAAAGTTCTTGTTTGGCAGGCCATTTGTCAGTGTAGTCAGCGCAGTCGGCCCCTTTTCTTTGAGGGCTCTATTAACACTGACGCATGCATACATAAACCAGTGCATGAAAAAAGGATTATTGCCGTTTGTCAGATTGCATAAGAAGTCTACACTATTTTGGCCAGACATAGCAACTTGTCACTATGCTGGAAAAACTTTGAGCTGGTACCGAGAAAATAAAGTGAATTTTGTAGAAAAGGCAATAAATCCCCCCCAACGTCCCCCAGCATCGACCTATTGAGCGGTACTGGGCTTCCGTCAAAAATATATTGAGGAAACAAGGCAAAAGTGCTACAACACTACAAAATTTTTCTATTAATCTATTAATTATGGAAATTAGCTAGTAGAAAAGTGAGTGATTCCACTGTGCAAAAGCTGATGGCTCCAATTAAGAAAAAAGTCCGATTGTTCTCCCGGCAAAAACATATTTCTTTGAAAAAAAAGTTTGATTTTTGACGAAAAAAACGGCAGGTTTTTAGTCTGCATGCAATCCCAGTTGCAAATGTCAAAATGGTCAATTGTGTTCAATTCGGCTTTTTCTCTCAGCTTTAGAAAAAAGCTGGCGATAAAGCTGGCTGAAAAGCTCCAATTGTGTTTCAGGCTTCAGGTAGTCGTTTCGGAGCAAGTTTGACGCGCTTGGTGGCGACGTCCATTTTCAAAGGAAAAATTTTTTTTTCTGGCACGGAACCTTTTTTTTCTTATTTTAGAGGATTCTAGGGATAACGTAGAGAAATGCGAAAAGAGAGATTGCAATTCCAATCCCACCAGTAATTAAAAAAATTCTTAGATTACCTAGGTTTCATACCTTCTCAAAATTCAATAAAAATAGACAATACTCACAGTTAGGAATTCTTCTTCTTACTTTTCTTTGGTAATTCTCAAAACAAATTCGCCAAGTTACAAAAGAATTAACTGTCAAATCAACATATAGAATCCAGTCTCTGGCCGGCAACATAAACTTTGACAGTTCTGTAGAATATATGAGATCAGGTTATCTAGCACCCAATGGCAAAGTTTGTGAGACCGGGCAGGTTGAGTTTGAACACGAGTAGATCTACTTTCTACGCTGTTGCAACTCTGTTAGCTTTGACAGCTAATTACCAGCATTGTTGAAAAAAAAAATTTGGGAAAATATTTACCGTCATAAGATTCCTGCTGTAGTAAATTATTACAGAATAATTTGAATTTTCAAGCCCAATTAACGCTATCATACAGAAGATGTTAAAGTTCATATTGTGAGTTACAAAAGTTTGCAAAGCTCAGCAGGTTGAGGTTCTTCAAGTTATACTGAGGTTGAGGTTAGAAAAGCTAGCACTGTGTTTCTCACTTAATCTATCAATTATTGTTATTAGAATCCAATGACAGCGCTTTTTACGGCGTTATTTGTCGTGTCGTTCACATTGTGTTCGGGCTTTAGTTATTTCCACCTAAGTCATAAGTTAGCATGCGTTATTCTTTTTTTTTTCAATAAGTCAGTCTCAGTGTTGTTTTGATCGTCAGCATAGCTAGGTCGGTTGTTTGTCCAGTTCAATTTCAAATCACGCATGTTGCTCTAACTGATGTTATGGCCAAAAGATTTTATTTCCAAAGAGGTTAGCAGGTAACCATTAACGAGAGAAACCAGATAAAGACAAAGGACAAAGGTATACTGACGGATCTAGGAAGGATAACAAAACATGCGCAGGTGTTGTCTGTCCAAAAATTAAACTTTCCATTCCGCTTGGTGCTTCATCTCCCATTCTTCAGGCGGAAGTTTATGCTATATAGTTTGGATTTCAGGAAAACCTAAACTGGTGCTGCAGGAACATCTGCAACATCTACATTTGCTCAGACAGCCAAGCTACACTCCTGGCTCTGGCCGGCCTCTCAAGACTTTGATTCAAAACTACATAGTTTGGATCTGCCACTCGAAACTCTAGTTGCTGTTTAGGGGCAGCAAAGTAACGTTACTTTGGGTTCCTGGACACGAAGGAGTGGACGGTAATGAAAAAGCGGACCAAAAAGCTACTTTAGGGGGGAACTGCATAAATGGAAAAACAGGCAACTGGATCTCTGGCGAGGCGCGCCCGTATGTGGTAGGGGCAACAATTCTTCATCCAGGCGCGCCAACTAATCGGTCTTAGTAGGCAATTGTTCAGACTGTTCACTAACGCAGTCACTGGATATGGCCCATTCCGTCAATTTTTTGAAGAAAATAGGCAAATCCGACAGCGAACTGTGCGAAGAGGAACATCAAAGCTCGAAGCATATTATGGGTAAGTGTCCAGCGCTTGCAACTTTAAGGTTACAAATCACTGGAGAAACACTTTATTTCCAAATAAGGTCTTCAATCTAATTCCCCTAATCGAGCTCGTAAAAAGACTAAATTTTGTCTAGCCACTTTAGGGGAGGGTTTAACAGATCAACTCCGGTCGCGTTGTCCATATGGTCCTAGTGACCTACTCACCCCTACTCTTAAACTAACCTTACCTAAATCACGTATCGTGTAAACGTTTAAGAAAATCTTCAAGTCACATTTCCAGTCGGCAGTTTATGAACTTGTGTCAACTTTATCCATTACTCATTTTACGTTTGGTGCAAAACGAATACTTTGGCTCTTAATATCGACAAATGTGAGGTTATGACTTACCACAAGAATGAGTAACCAATCACCTATGATTATGTGTTCTCGCATTCCTCGATCCGCCGTGTGGGTTCTATCTGTTACTTGGGTGTCAAATGTGACCAAAGATTGAATTTTATCTCCCACATAAACTACATGGTATCAAAAAGTAATTCTATGCTGGGCTTTATAAAACGTTGGTCCCGAGCGTTCTCGAATCCCACCATAACATTCCGTTTGTACACTTGTTTTGTGAGACCTCTTCTTGAATACGCTAGCTACAATCACCGCATCGAATCTGTTCAGCGGAACTTCCTGCGCTTCGCTTTTAGGAACCTACCTTGGAATAATTCATTGATTATTTCACCTTATTTGAATCCCTTGAAGCTTTTGAATATGCACTCGCTTGAAAAACATGGCATGGCTGCTGATGTAACGTTTGTGCATGAACTCTTAAACGCGAATGGTGAATTTCCGCTGCCACTTAGCAAAATCTCTTTCCGCGATAGTGTGCGAAATTTGAAAAGGTTACCCCTGTTGCATCTTAACTTTGGAAGATCCAACTTTTCCATGTACGAACCCATTAATCGCATGTGGATTACTGTTAATATTAAGGCTGAGCATTTTGTCGTTGACGTTTCTAAACATGTTCTAAAAAAATGTCTATATAATACTTAATTTTCTGTTTCCTTGTTGCATTGCATGTCATTTAATCCGGTGTATGATTTTTATTTGAACTAACACCGACTAATTGATGAAGAGCATCTATTATATACCGTTTATTTATTAAACGTGTCATTATAGCGAGCTTGTGTTAAGCTGATTCTGATAGTCATATTAAGTGTCACAGAAGCGCAACATCAATAAGCAAGATTTTGGTTCACTCGAATGTCTATTTAATCTAACATACAATTTTAACCCAGGTGCTTTAATTGTAAAATCTTGAAGCTGGCGTTATAACCCTACGTAAATAAATTTCACAACTTACGAGTATTCAGAAACATAGCCAAGTGTGAATTTAATCTAAGCTATGAAAATGTTATTTCTTTGTTTTTAATAGACGGTCCAAGATTTTTTAAAAATAGCACTTTGTTCACCTGTTGATTGCCTTGAAATGATTCACATCACTAAACCGAGCTTATCTATGCTGGAATTATAAAACATTTTCTTTTTCTTACAGAATAAAAAATAAATCAAAATGATTCCGACATCAGCAACAAGTCCGGCAAGTACGCCATCATCAAATTCTGCAATGATTGGCATAGCATCATTAATACTAGAAGGCCGTGCATTGTCTGATGATGATTTTATTCTCAGCGCCATGCAAACTGGCGGTAGGGTGGTTAACAGTGGTGGTAGCAATTATAATACCACAAACAGCTCTACCGGCAGTAATTTCTCTTCACATGCAATGGATTCTGACCCTACAGTTCAGCATTTTCAGAGACTTCGACAAAAATTAGGACAACTGCGTCACTCGTCACCAGGAACTAGTCGTGACAATTTAGCTGAGCAAGAAATCGTTGTCGGACCAAGTGGAAATGCCTTGAATGCAACCAGAAATGCAGATGATAGTGACGATGGTGAATTAGATCAATTCGTTGAACAGATAAAGCCGAAAACAGCAAACAGTCATCAGGTTCCTGATAGTAATCTGCTATATACATTACAATCGTTAGCGTCCACATGTCTTCGTACAACTCCACGTTCGTTTAGCAGAAACCGTGATGTAATGGCTCCCGACTTTTGGTTTAATTCAACTTCTTCACATGCAGCAGCTACGATGAAATCGTTTCCATCGCCCAGCAGTTCTAAAGCGTGTATTAGCAGCAATCTTGCCACCAGCAGTAGTAGTAGTAATAGTACTAGTTCTACCAGCAGCAATAGCAGCAGCAGCAACAGTATTCATCAGATAGTGTATGCAAATCAAAGAATCGCTAAAATACAACAGTTAAATCGTGGAGAGAAAATTGCTAGCCCTAAACAGGGACCACACTGTGATCAGTTCCTCAAAAAGTTGGGTTTGGGTAAGGGTGAGGCATCGGAAGTTGAGGAACATATATGTGATATGGCAAATTTAAATGAAATTGTGAGTGGATTATGGCATAATTTATTATAATTTTTTTTAATTTTTCCTCTTTATTTTTTTTTTCAGTGCTACCGTTGGCACATTCACTGCCGTCAAATTGAAATAATTATGTCCAGATGTGATCCAATCTGCATAGAAGTTTATCTTGGACCCGAAAGTCATGAGATACTTCTTGAACAATGGATAATACAAAAGGGAGGAAAGTAAGTTTTTGAAATTCACAAGTTTGTAAAAATATTTTAGATTATACTTATCTAACTCTCGTTCTCTTCCCCTTTTCAAAGGTCCGAAACACCAAATATGACACTGCAATCTCTTTGCAATGCAATACGTAGTCAACTGTATTTTTCACAAATAACTGCATGGAGTGATCTACTTCGAAAAGTAAAGCCGTTCGACAAGGAAATTCAAGAGAATGGCCGCATTAGAACACCAAGCAACAGCACAAGCGGGGGATCGATGCAGAAAAAACCACGTCTTGACATTTTTTATCGTATCAAAGCATACGATTCTACTGCCTGTTTCAATGCAAAACCGAATGTTCATAATTTTCCAAATATCAATCTCTTGGAGAATAGTACGGTATCGGTTTGTTTAAAAAGTCTTCCACGCCTACAAGGCGGAATACCAGAAATCGGTGATTTCGTAAGTAGTAATCATCATAATAATCATCATCATCATCAACATCATTACCACCATCATTCTGTGGCAATAAGTAGTACGATCTCAAATACAAATGATGAAGGAGAGCAACAGCAGTCGGCTCGGGATGATACAGTGATGTTAGACGATCGCTTAAATCTTCCTTGTCAGGAAAAGGGAAAACATAAGTGTGTCTTTAATGAAGAAGATGATGGGAGCTCGGATACTGTTGGAGAAGGTAGTTGCTCATCTGGAATGTCGCATCGGGAAAAGCAGTTGTTAAAATACCGAAAACGGATGATGAAACGTGATAGGAAAAGTAAGAAAGCAATAGAATCAAGGTCTAAAACTGATCAGTGTCAACCTATGCAGCTAGAAGAAAAGCGTTTTACTGATATCAATAACTTACAATATCACTGCCCAGATTTAATTAATAATCAACAAGCAATGCACGAGTTCGGTTCGATTAATTCCATAAATTCAATACGCCCACCGCTTTATCAAACAACCACAATCGTTACTGAAGCAGTACAAACTAACACCGTTGAAATGATCTCGATCGGTACTCAAACAGCTGATTTTTCGATGCATAACTACCCAGCCTGCGAAAATTGTGGCCATGACATGCACTTAGTGTGTTGGAACTGTGAGAAACAGTTAAAGCACGTTAGTGAGCCGCCTAAGCTTGGAAAAGGAGATATTCTATTACAAGCAATTCAACGAACTCCTCAAAGAAAAAATCAGGACATGGGAAACAATAATAACTCTCCTGATTTAAGAGGCATCTCAAATTCTAGTATGAGCAATTGTCAGCTATGTAAGCGGCAAAAAACTGGACACCACTACGCTGGCAGTGAAAATGGAGTTTTCAAAGGAGACTGCAATATAACAGACAGCACATATTCGAGCTTAGTATTAAAAAAATGCACTTCACCTACAGAGTTGCCAGAGCAACAGCGGTCATTATTATTATCATCACCTCCCAATAATGTAAATGCGCAGCGAATAATCAACCAGTTTCCATCTAAAAAATGTGGCTGCTTAAAGCCCTTGAGAGTACGCTTGGAGCAAAACTGTGATGCAAGTATCCAAGATACTGATTGTTTGTCAAATGGAAAATGTATGCCATCACCTGTGAATACTGAAACAGATATACTCTTAGTAAATGATATTTCTGCTCAATTTAAAACACCAAAAGCCAACATAAGTGCTAAGAATCAGTTGAAGCCGAACGTTCTTCCCATCAGCCATTCGGAAAAATTGTTCAAATCTTTACCAAAAGTCAATTTATCTAATCTATTTTGCAGTCCCTCATCTCCTATACCAATAATATCGCCAGATGCGTTTACATTCGACAATGAAACTCCAGAAATTCCAGTCCAAAAGTCGAATTCAGCTCCAACTCTTCCGAATTCTCCGTCACTTTCACCTCGTTTTCTAAAACAAGCTGCAATATATAAGCGAAGATCTCGTCATTTATCAGACAGATCATCTGAAAGATCTTCATTCGGTTCGGATGAACAGTTTTCAGATGAAGACTTGGATAGTGTATATAGTCCAACATCATCTCCAGTGAAGAATAAAACTTTCCTCCGATGCAATGCTTTTGGAAGGAGACCACTTTTAGGGAATTTAGAAGAATCCCTCCTGCAAAAACGATTTACACCAAAAACGCAAGTCGCGGGATTCAAAGTTTTATTGGGTGCATCCGGAGCTTACTGTCCTACACAATTAACAATCCCTGCCGCAGCTTATTTCTTTGAGCTATCTGGACGAACTCTTAGTACTCCGTATGTGGTAAGTATTTTAACAAAACAAAATAATGAGTTGAAATTTATTTATTTCTAAATTTTTATTTTGATTTCAGTGTGAGATTCGCTTATCGCGAAAAGGATACACAATACCCAGAACTGGAACTGTCCAAGCAACTTTACTAAATCCTCTTGGGACTGTAGTTCGTATGTTTGTGATACCGTACGACTTTAGAGATATGCCACCGATGAATCAAACTTTCATTCGACAACGAATTTTAGCCATAGACTCTGATGGAGAATCTCCTATAGAGAGAAATTGTAACAGTAGCAGTAGCAGCAAGCAACGTCCATCGTCAAGTGGTTTTGCACAATTCGAAACGCCTTTTCAAGATCACATGCATTCACTGCGATATTCTATACATTTAAGGTAAGCAGAGGAGAATATTCATGGCAGAAGTAGTAAGAGTTTCTGGTACGGTACTGAGATTTGACTAGAATATTACATCCGGGATTTCCGGGAAAAACACCTCGTGTTTCCTCAGTTACCACGAACCAGAGGTGGAAGGTCAAAGTACCGCACCGTCTTAACGTTATCTTCGCTCTCCGTCATTTGATGACGGGTATACCAGACATCAACAATCTTGTGCTGGTGATTACTCATTTCTTATAAACGTTCAAAAATAAATCAGAATGCGCGAGAGTATATCGAGAAGTACGATACATTCCCGAAGTTCCTTCACTATCACTGAGTGGTGACTAGCCAAACCAGCGATAAGTATTCTTTGTCTTAGAATTTAGTCGATTCAACACAAAATTGTGCCAACATGTTATGCTCTGTCGCGCATAGAGAGCGTATGTGATGTGACAATGTCACAATTCTACTAATGGCCCACGATCGGGATCATGATCAATGACCGTATCTTCTTCAGTATACGTGTGGTACGAAAATTTGTGAAGTCATGCTTGACAACCTGCAATATTCAATGTTAAAAATCTAATTGACATCTTTTAAAATGGCAAAACCAGAGCTACCTGAGATCTGAAAAATTATAAAAACATCAGTACATTGAGAAATTATTTGGATTACTTTAAGTTCCAACCATGAAAGAGTCAACGTAGGAGCAGGATAACTACAAAATTTGTGTTTACTAACAGCGTTTAGTATTTCAGCAATATAAGTAGTCCGTATTCATATTTCAGTACTTATAACACTTTTCTGATCACTGTGTATAAGACACACTCAGTTTCGTCAGAGCATTCAGCTTAGGTGCAGGGTCACCCTTTAGTGCTTTGAGTTAATCGGCGATATCTATTGTAGGCCTGCCATTGGATTTTTTTTTTTTTTGTTATTTATGATAAGCAACTAGGGCTTTGGGTCCATTGTATAAAAACCTGTTACTTTGGCAAACAAAATGAGTGGCAGAGTAATAAAATAAGCAAGAAAAAAAAAATACTAAGATTAACTAATATAAAATTCTAAATATGCCGACAAAACGCACTCGATCAATATCCATCCCCCGCTATTCAGAAAGATATTACATTACGTAGAAAGAACATATACAGAAATGAGAACTGAGGGTGCAGGTGCATTATCTATTGTCAAACCGAAGAGTGTGAAAGTGTGTAAAATCAATGCGCAAAAAAGAATTAAATTAGATAGATTAGAATATAGATTAGAATAGAATAGAAGAGCATAGATTACCGAAGGGCAAGACCAACACGATCAGATAAGACTTCCATTGATTAACATTAAAAAAATCAAGAAGGCGCGATCTAAATGCCATCAAACTAGGCGAGGAGTGAGCGAAATTCAATATGTTCCAAGTGGGAATAACGCGAGCAAAGAAGGAATTCTTCAGAATGTTGGATGAATGACGTGGGATAATTAAGTTAAAAGGGAAACGTAGGGACCTAACAAACTTCAATCTGGAAAACAAATATTGTGGAGTGTGAGATCGAAGTAATTTGAACGAAAAGATGAGGTTGCGGAGTATAAGATACCTGTCAAAGGTAGTATTAAGAAAATCTACCGTGTAACCTCGAAAACCATGCACCCGCCGTGGAAGACCGTACACATACCTGATAATTGAATTAAAGGACGTGCGTAGACTGTCAATATTTCCTGTGGCAGTTCCAGTATATAGCTCCGGCCTATAAACGAAGTGGGAGAACAACAGGGCGTGGGCAAGCTGCCGATTAAGATATTAATGTGGGGATAGGAAAAGGATGGGTCTCATCTAAATGAAACCAAGGTTAGACACCCTGTCACAATAGGGTATAATAACCCCATTAAGGGAGATGGGATCGAGGAGGTGCTCGATTGGATGACCGAAGAAGGCAATCGATTAAGATTTCGCTGGGGTTAGGGTTAATTGATTGCACAAAGCCCAAGATGAGACAGCGGAAAGGTCTGCGTTGATATCTGCAGCAGCACATTGACCCATAGATCCCAGTGGCGCAGAATAAAGTAGTTGCACAGCCTCTGCAAAGATATGAACGACAGGGAGCCTAACTGCAGCTGGGAGGTCATTCATAAATAATGAAAATAAGAGTGGGCGCAAGATAGACCTCTGAGGAACACCTTTGTGGAGGCACACAAGATCAGATGTATGATCCGCTGACGTGACACAGTGACGTCTCAAGCTCAAATAAGAGTAGATCAGGTTGCAGGCAGACCGGGAAAAACGGAAAAGGCTCTGCAGTTTATAGCAAAGGATAGTATGATCTAGACTATCAAAGGCTTTACTTAAGTCGAGTAATAAGAGTATGCTAGCCAGCTTGCACTCCTTGTTGAGCCTTACCGTCTCAGTAATGTCCAGAATGGCACTCGAGGCACTACGACGTTTGCGGAAGCCAGATTGCTTGGGGTATATAAGATAGGGGACACCAGATGCCGAAGTTATTTGATTCCTGATTAAAATTTCCCAAACCTTGGAGAGTGCGGGTAAAAATGGTTACGAGACTCTTATAATTCCTATGCGTGTTGTAGTATTTTTGCTAGTCTTCCTCTGGAATTTAGTCGGAGCTCTGTGGAAGCTCCCTCATTCAACTCTTGGGCTTCCGGTATTCGGCAGTAGCCTCAATCAGTTCGCCTGGGATTGCCGTATTCGACCAGCTCCTGTATAGAACTCGATGTAGCAACTATCAGACAGCCTTCGCGATATCTCCCAGACAATAAACAGTACGACGTAATGGTGTAAAAGTGTTACTTCAGTGGCCCCTTGCCGTGGGCTAGTTACGAAAGGTGGTTGTTGTCCTGATTCATGCGGATTAGCTATCTTGAAATACTGAACTTCAATAGTTGTTCACCTTAGTGATTAACGTGAGATCTTTCGCAGACAGAATGGTGAGCATTGGTATCATATGTAACTAAGCACTAAGCCGGTTTGCCCTCGAAATTTTTTTCGCTTTCCTCAGACCGTTGGTGGGAGAAGGGATAACAGAGCGGTACGGTAGGTAGGGCACTAATAAGAAGTTTCTTAGTAGCTCTAGCCTATTTCAAAGCTATTTTAGCAACTTTAGCCACACACGTTTTTGAGTAGAGAATGTGGTTTTAAACTCGATTGTGACTCGCCCATGAGCTCCAGAAAGACCTTGAATGCGATCTTTGCACACTCGAATTTTCCATGAGATTTCGTACTGATCGAATCGAATTATGGTGAGACTGATATGCTTGTCTCGTGAGATTTACCATCATTTAATAACACATCAGTCCTCAATAACTAATAGACTGCATAAATGAACAAGCAGATACATTTCATTTATCATCGACATTATGCAAATCCAGTCAAGCAGATGATTAGGTATGTCATTTTGTGTACAACTCCCTTCACTCTATTATCATTTTGAGAGTGGTAAGTTGGAAGTGGGCATTTCACCTATCCACCGCGCAATTGTACATTGAGCTCAACGCTCTTTTGTTTAATCAAAGGATTTTTTTATATTGCAAAATTATATTCATAAAGGGAAAACTTCCACCATTATTCACAATACCTATATTATTTAAACACAAGTACAGGAAAAGGACTCCTTAAATGGTGTGATGTTCATTTTCATCACAGTCGATGATAAAATGTTTATTCCTTTTCTTGCAGTGGCTGACGAAATTCAGCACTTCCACAGGAAGCAGATCATTCGAGTTTCTGAGAGATTAGGAGAATACAAAAACAACCTTTTCCACTCTTCGTCGACATGTCTGCTGTCATTGCAGTTAGATTTATTGAGATGAACTCTGGAATAGGAAACAATATTATTCTTTTATTGATCAGTATTGCTGCTCTAGGATATTCATCTTGCTGCAATATACTAACTAATAAGCATAAGTTATTAGGGGAAGTAATAGTGATCACACTAGCAGAATACACATAAGACTGTTGTTTTGCATTACTGGAAAAAGTCAGGTATGTTCTTGTAAATGATATTAGCATTGGGCTTAGAAACATTTAGGAATAGAGGCATATCTGCGAGATCATTTGACCAAGGCCCCAAAATAGATTCCTGAGAAACATCAGTAAGATGTTTTATCACTACAATAAACGAAATGATGATCAATATGATAAGACTATGTTTAGTAGCTTACATAAGCGTCGAGAAATTAAAACAGGCATTGAATTTTTAAACTAATCGTAGTAGTTTTTTCCGGAATCGTCTCAGGTTTAGATCTAGGGTAGGATCAGACCTGTATAAAGTATTTGAGTACATTGGTACTTAAGTACTACTAACAGTACCAGTACCTGGACTTGTACTTGCAAAATTTTAAAGTACCAGTACCGGGACTTGTACTTGTACTTAAATATTTCAAGTACAGGTACTGGTACGTATAGTACTTGGAATTTTACAGGTCTGGGTAGGATAACTAAATAAATTAAACTGTATCCAACTGAAGTTGAATTACACATTTTCGCTCCACTCTACTGGGATTTTGGGAAATTGGTTTATTTAAAAGATTTTATAATTTGTGGGTTGATGAATTTTTTTTTTTTTATTTTGATGTCATCACTACGAAGTTTTACCTTAGGTACTCAAATTTCTCCACATCATTATTTAATGCTTTACCAACCCTAACTTTATGTATAGTGGTAGCAAAAGGAATATTTTATAAAGCATATTCGATTCGCTGCCATTCTTTTATTCGGTAGTCGCGACCATCCCACTCGCACGAAAAGCAGTAAAATTGAGTGAATTCTTCTTGAAGTCCAATCAGCATCACTATGTTCTGTCCCATGAGTAATGGGAATACCGAATTTTTCAAACTGTAGGATCCAGACGAAATGAATTGTTCTTCCAATAAACCGAGACTTTTGAGAGATTTGGTAAAGTCCAAATCATGATAAAAATCGTGTATGTATGTATATAGACAATACTTCATTCTCAAATTCAATTTTGCAGCCAAAATAGGGATGATTAGGTTTATTTGCAAGATGTAAGCCTACCACGATGAATTTCTCACAATTGTGAGATTTTTTCTTGCAAAAGTATCACTTTCACAAAAGTGCTTCTAAAAATAACACAACAATTTATTTTACTACGAACTCAAGAATGGTTGGTAATTGTAGTAAAAGACTAACCTTAAATTAAGCATTTTTTTCAAGATCTGTAAACCTCAAAATGTGACCATTAAATACATCTATGTACATGCAAGTAACGCCCAAACAGTTGTAATAGCTTTTTTTAGCTCTCCCACTATTACATACCTGTTTGTTACCTCTAAATACTGCTCATGCTAATTGCCCCCAGGCATTTTCTAAGATGCTGTTGTGTAAACTTCATTCTCTTTGCTGTGTTATCTGGAGTGGTTTTCTTTTCAATTTTTTCCTTTTTTTTTAAGATGCCGTGCGCTTCCTACGGTACTTATATTTGTCTACACACCCGCTTTTCCTGCTATTATGCTCACACAATTCCTCGTACTTCTGTTCAATATTTTGTCTACTTAGCAAAACTCATGTTTTCTCAATTCTTAGATTTTTAATAGTTTGCATTTTACTGTCAGTAGATTTTTTACTTTTAATAACTTAGTTAAGCACAAAAAGGACTCCAACGCAACACAGCACAAAGATATAATTCACAACTAAATCTGTTGACTTTTGCATACCAGATGTTAACTGCGCCAGCTACATCCACTGTTGTATCATTTCATTGCACCAATTTTAGGAAAAATTTATCTGTTTAAACAGATTAATCATATGGACTTTTTGCCGTAGAGAAAGATAGAAAAAGTCTTTTCCTGAGCTATAAATCCCAAATCAAACGAGAGTATTTTCGGAAAAGTTTAAATTACAATTACATTGCTATTCATTACAAAATCTGTTTACTGATTATTCGCTGCCTTCTGTTCTCTTGTTCTTTTGCAAACAGTTAATTTGAATGAAAATAAATGTAATATTCACGGATGACCTTTTCGCTAAATTTTCACTTCACTTGGACTGACTTTTTTTGATTGATTGTAAATGATCAATTTATAAAAAAAAACGGTCTGTTAGAATACCTCTGACTTCAGAAATGAATTTGACAAAAGATCCTATAATGCTATTTTTTAACATGGATGGTTCAAACAACAAAAATGGCCGTAGACCTGATTGTTCTTCTCCCCTGTTCATTAAAAGCGATGTCTTTTTTATAGCCAAACTTAGAACATTGAATCTCTCCGCCTATCGGTAGTTTGCATTGAAAGTTTTTTATTTGGTCGTCTAATATGGGTAGGGTAGGCCCAGAAGTACCCGACCTGACATATAGATGGCTATTGTTGTTTGAAAATTATGATAATAGTAGAAAATTTAAAGTTTGACAACACTACGTTCTTTAGTATTTTTTTTGGCAGCCGTAAATAGTGAATTTTGAAAAATGGAAAAAAATTGGTCATTGTTATGTTATACAATACTTATATTTAAAAGACCTCAGTCCAACCAATATAATGGAGAGTCTGCTTCTTTATTTACAACTATAAAATATTGGATGACAAAATTGAAACGAGGCCGTACGCGCTGTCAAGACGAACATCACAGTGGTCGACCAAAAGAAGTGACTATACCAGAAATGGTGGAAAAATTGACTGAAAATTTGGACATGACAAAACTGTGCGCAAGATGGGTGCCGCGATTACTCTCAATGGAACAAAAACAGCGTCGGCTCCAAAGAGGGCGAAGAAAGTTCCATCTGCAGGCAAGGTTATGGCGTCAGTTTTTTTTAGGATGCACAAGGGATAATTTTCATTGATAGTCTTCAGAAAGGGAAAACAATCAACGAACGGAGAGTACGACCGCATTTGGCAAAAAAGAAAGTTTTGTTCTATCAACACAATGCACCAGTACACACGTGTGTAGTTGCCATGGCCAAAATCAATGAGTTAAAGTTCGAATTGCTTCCTCACGCACCCTATTCGCCAGGTTTAACCCCCTCGGATTATTTGCTGTTTCCGAACTTAGAAAAATGGCTAGGTGGTAAAAGATTGGCAAACAATGCGGAGGAGTCTGCGGTTGATGGCTATTATGAAGAGCTCGACGATCTCCACTGTAAACAGGGTATCGAAGCTAGTGAACACCACTGAGAAAAGTCTATCGAGCTCAAAGGAGATTAAGTAGCGAAATAAAGATTTATTTTCCCAAATTTTGTGTGTTTTCTTTGTAAGGCCGGGTACTTATGGGACTACCCTTGTATATTAGATGACGTTACTTCCATACCTTACCCTATTATAATGCCTGTGTTCGTCAGAGCTATGTTTTATATTTATCTCTTTCTAATTTTCATTAATGATCTAAAATCTTAAATTATTCTGTGGAATTCGAATTGAAAGTGAGGGAGTATATCCTTCTCATCCCGAAAGTGCTCGTCTTCTTTTGCAGATTTCTTCATACGTTTTTCTCAGCTCCATGGTGAGGGCGATAGGTCTCTAGGAGGCAGGATTGGATGAGCCTTGCCTTTTTTTAGTGTTGGGAATATCGAGACCTGACACCAGTCAGGCGGAATTACAGAGTTTTTAAAGCAGGACTTAAGCAGGACGAGCTCTTTGGAGATTTTCGAAAGATTTTGTAAGCTGCTGTACTTAATATGATCCGAACCGGGAACTGAGTCCTTTTATTGTGATAGAACAAGGTCCAGTTCAACATTAGAGAAAGGAGCGTCAAGTTGGTGAAGGGTTGGGGGGCTACCCATGCAGTCGTTTATAATGTACAATTCGGCTGTTAATGCAAGGTCTGCCGAGGAAAGGCGTTGAAGAAGGTGGGAGAGCCTCCGTTTAGGATGACGAGGCGATTAAATTCATCGTGCTCGTCCCCTTACGCTCTGCTAACGTAAATTCTATTTATGTGACAATGGTCCCCAATTTAAAAGTGGAGATTTTAAAAGATTATGCGATAATTAACGTTCAGAAATTCGTTATACGGCATTTTATCACCCTCAAGCAAAGCCGGATGAGAGAACGATGCGATGCTCCGAGCCTACATAGCGGGATAACCACAGATCGTGGGATACATATCTGGCTGAAGTACCCTGTGCAATCAGGCCGTCAGTTCATGAAGTATTGAAGCTGATTCCTTACTTTGTGAATTTTCGAAAGGAAATGGCGACACATACATCTGAATATAAGAATATGGGAAATAGTGTTCGAATTGATCCAAAAGGTAGGTCAAGAGCTTTAGAATATGTTAGGAAAGATGTCAGGACTAGGCTGTGTAAGGCTCAAGAGTCCTCCGAAATGATTTAGTGTTATGCAAGAACTATGTTCTCTCAGTTGCGGCTAAATATTTCAACGCGAAACTAGTGCCAAAGTACGTCGGGTCCTTTTTGATATCTAAAGCAGTCTCCCCGTGGAAATTCCAAACCTTACCTTATTATAATGCCTGTGTTCGTCAGAGCTATGTTTTATCATTATCTCTTTCTAATTTTCATTAATGATTTAAAATCTTAAATGGACACAATAATCTTCTTATCCCGAGCTGTGTAAATGTAGAACAGTTTATCATTGCATCTATATTCTGAATATGCGATAGCGATGTCTGCACGCTACCATATTCCATACTACTGTATCTTAGATTATTTTCCCTGAGCTTAGCGTAATTGTATATGTATTTAAAAAAAAAAGTAAAAGTAAGAGTTCTAAGAATGAAAGATTATTTGTATTCAAAGCAGTCGGAAGTCCATTTAGTTCAAGTGTTTGTAGATAAGTGGATAAAGATATGGTGCTGCTTAGCAAGAAATATGCTGGCTCTTGGGGAACCCAGGAGACATTTCTCCATTCCAACTATTAATCTATACACGGATGTACATATATGCTGAGCTGTTAAATCTGTACCACTATTACACTGAGGCTTTGTACACCGTAACTACTCCCCGCGTTTCTCCAAACTGTCATTTCTGTTAAACTTATTATTTTCTCGCAACTAAACCAAATTTTAAAGCAATATCTTTAAAATAATTGTTTCTAATTTTAGGATTAATATAAATAAGATTTCAATCATTATATGAAGGCCTTAATACTGTTAACATTCCTAATTTCCAATATAACTGACCTTTGATTTCAGTATTAGAAGAAAATTAATTTTGATTTATTTTTTATTTACAGATTTCAAACATCTCGTTCGGGACGTTTAGCTCTACATACAGATATTCGTTTTTTGATCTCACGTCGTACCGATTGCGACACAGCAGCTGCACACGCCAAGGGAGCTCTCGAATCACCGAACGACTTACGAGTTATCACCATAACACCAGAACATCCAAAATATAGTGCCCGACAGGAGAATCCGAGCAAGATTTAGTAGTTACTAAATACGATTAAATCGCAATCACACAACTATTTATTATTTATTTATAACAATTTCAAGATGCGATTTAATGACATTTTCAAATTTTAACTAGAAACGGAAAACAGAAACAATAACAGAAAATGTGATGAAATCTTGGTCAAAATAAGTGAAAAAGTATTCCACAAACTATAATAATTTCTCAAAAATACTTCTCAGTATAAGAGATCTTGGAAAACGATTTGTTTTGTTTTTATTTCATTGAACTCTTGGATTAAAAAAAAAATAACGATGTTTACAAAAAACTTAATTTTTGCTTTAAAAAAGAAAACAGAAAAAAAAAACAAAAAACAGGACTCATTCGATCGTCGTGTTCGAGATAGAATATCAGTGAAGGTTGCTTACATGCAGAATTTAGTTTATACTTATACAAACCACAACACAGATAATATTGTACAGTTGTTGTGTTCCGTTATGCGATCAAGTTGTTAAGTTTAGAGTTAAAGCAAAATGATTTTTTTAAAAGTACAATCATTTTTTTTTAAATATATAGATTAGAGCAAAAGGCGGTTCACATCCCCAAACGGAACGAAAAGGATTACGCCTTTTTCACTAAGAATTTTGTGTGAATAGCGCTCATACTGATCTGTCTGAATGTGTTTTACCGAAATTTTCTTGTTGCTTTTGAATTTTATTTTATTATTATCAATTGTTTTATTTTAATTATTATTATATTTTTCATATTCATTTCGTATTTTTGAAATCCTGAAACTACTTACTAACCTCTCTCCTGCTTCTGTCCGACTGGCGAAAAAAAAAAATAACGTAAATTTTAATGCAACGATGCAATCTTAAAGATTTGTTGTCAGTTAAATTCCTTGTAAAATCTAAAATTAATATTACAAATTGTTTGAATGCGCGCACTGTTTAACATCAGTTGAGAGAAGACTCGGAGTGGTTGACGTGATGGAAGCATTTCTGTGATACGGTATGGGCGCTAAAGTGATTTTTTTTTAATTTGTTTCTCTCTTTATCTCTGCGTTTATGGAGATTATTATTATATTATATTTCTCTCACTTATATACACATATATTATTATAATATTATTATATACATACATATTATATTATTTAAAGATGATTTTATTTTAGCGTTTATTTCACGATTTTAAGAATTTTTGTTTTTGTAATTTCAACGATGAAATCGCTATCCCACATATTCATTATTGGTCCTCATTTCTATGTAAAAAGTAAAAAAAAACTGAAAGAAAACGCATATTATAATGAAGTAAATTTGTTTTTGTTTTTCTTTTCGTATTTTTTTTTTTTGTATTATATAAGTTTTGTAACATGAATGCTGCAATTATTGTGCTTCTTCAATTAAGGTATTTCTTCATAAGGTGATTATTATTGAAAAGAGAGTCTAAGCTGTGTGTTTAGAAATTGTTTTTGGTGAAATCAGATGACGGGAAAATCATAAATGGCATTTTGTAAGTTGATCTGGATAGTTGAAAGGCGTAATGGCTGCATTATTGGCAATAAGAAAAGCGTTTATATAGGTAAAAAAAAGTCAAAACTTCTTCGATTTACTAGTAGTGTTGCATCAAGGGCTCGTCAAATATGTGAAACGATGGAATATATAATTAAATTCGATGATGCAATATAGATGATCTGTTGTATCTGAGTTATGAAAATAAACGTTGGTAATGACATTCATACATTAACAAGTCGTTCATAGTCTTTTCGAAAAAAGAAACAGCTAATGTCAATTTTCGTTACAGATTTACATTTATTGGCAGTTGCATCAAGACTGAATCAATTTTCTATTGTAACCTTAACATGCTAATAGCTAAGAACCATATTGGTTATGCACTAGGCTTATTAGTAGCTGAGAGTGGAGGCAGCCATTCGACAGATGAAAGATGACAGGTGAAAAAAAAAAGAGTTCCGAGCGGAGTGCTTATGTTGGAACGAAAAAATATCGTTCCCAGTAAAAAGTTCCGCTCGGAGCTTTATTTTTTTAAAGAATTCCTGAATTCCTCCCCTTAGAGATATAGTTCCTCAAAAGAACAAATAGACTCGATCCTATTATTGTTTCTTTATTTGAAAAATTTGTAGAATTATACATATTTTTGACTTTATTTACATATTCAAAAAGTGTATAAGTGACAACATTCAGTACTATGATAAAAGCTTCTTACAAAACGACGATTTTTCTGGCAACAGATTTTAAAAACGTTATGACTGCTTTTGTTTTTAGGCTTTGCCGACA
The DNA here is from genome assembly GCA_963930735.1 of Dioctria linearis. Classification (NCBI taxonomy): domain Eukaryota; kingdom Metazoa; phylum Arthropoda; class Insecta; order Diptera; family Asilidae; genus Dioctria; species Dioctria linearis. The sequence continues at coordinate 232,803,011 of OZ005740.1, read as the reverse complement.
CAATAACACAATGAAGAGATACGATAGTTTCTACAGCCCAACTGAAAATTATATTTTCAAACCTTGGATCTAAATACAATCCTGCTAAGAATGCACCAGAGCTCATCAGCATATTTTCTTAATCATCAAAGCGTAGCGCAAATTCTTTTGCAGTTATTTTTCATTTTTTTTAAATATGAAACTGGAATTTTATTCGAAAATTTAATCCGAAAAGTTCCAAAAATAACTTCATTATTTATAAAACGAATTCGTTCCACCGGAACGATATTTTTAAGTTCTCTGCGGAACGATTTTAAAAAAAAAAATTATTTCGTTCCAAAAGGAACGACAGGTTATGGGAACGTTTAAGAACAGTTCCCACATCGTTTCTTTCCGGACCCCTGAGTAAAATGAATGTAGTTACAAGGTAGATATCCTAAGAGACGCTTTGTAAATAAAGCAGACCTCCTCTAATATGTTGGACGCAGCTAAAGGCTAGCAGATGCCCAGTGGTAGAAGTAAAATGAAAGACGGTGCGTATGTCTATATGTAACTGATTAATCAATGCTCTTTTATTGAGGTATTGCTACCTTATTTATATAAAATGCTTTCTTACTACTTAGTACAATTTTGTTGTTCTTATTGGAAAATGCACACTTGCATTTTGTTACAATCAACTTATTTTCACTTGGGTGCTGTTTGATGTGATGCAACTAGCTTGACCCGTATCAAGCGTGTCGCAAAACGTGTAAACAAATGCAGTTACTTCTTACAGAGATGTCGTAATATTTAAGTGTGACAAGCATTTGGGCGAATACATGTTTTGCTTAAAATGCATTAATATTATTGCATCACATTTATTGTGATCGATTAATTCAGAAACGGTTTCAGGTCAATTGAATATTGCATTTATGCGGAATGTGCATTTTTGCATTTTTAATTGATTTGTTAATTGTTTGTTATTTTGTGCATAGTTACAACACATTGAATAAAACCGCATAGTAATTGAGAGGACTTTGATTCATTGCATTCACTTTCTATAATAAACTTAGAGTTGTAATTAGAGTTCTCAAAAATATTTTCATTAATTTAGTGGTTTTTTTATAGCATATGTAACCACAACTTATTGACAACTGAAAATTGCAAGATTCCTGTGGGTTTAAACATTTAATTCTAAGTTATCTTCGAGCGAATATGCAGACGACAGACGATTATGAATATGTAAGCTTTTAATTTTCACATACATATATTTTATTATATTATATATTATTAAGAAAAGTACAAAAACTGCTTAATGGCTATTAATAGAGTACATATGGTGTTTCTGTCATGGTGGTCTAGGGCAGGAGTTGATATAGGATGATTAAGATAATATGCTAGTTTTTTACTAAACAGCCTGTATCTTAAAAAGTACAGCGTGTACGGTCACCGTCAAGAGATCATTCTATGAAGAGCTTTATGGCTCCTAAAATGGAGTTTTGGCGGTCCAAAATAAAAATTACGGAATTTTTTACCTTTTTTTTTAACAAGCTGATTAATATAACTTTTTTTTTATAAAAACTGTAAACTGTGGACTTTCCTCTTTTATTTGCCCTATTACACCTATATTCTAACGGTAGCCAGTAAAAAATTATTAGCTCATAACCTATTCAGGTCATACCAAAATCAAAACAAACAAATTGACTCTGAGCTGAATAGGTTAAGAGCTATCATCTCTTTAACGGCTAAATGTAACCGTAACATAATTGTTAGATCAAATTAAAGGAAACAGTCTACAATTTTTATAAAAAACAGTTGTTAACAAAAAAGACGTCAAATTAAAAAAATCAGGTCGTTGTAAAGAAAAATGACGTCAAAATAAAAAAGAAAGTTAAGAAAATCCGAAATTTTTATTTAGACCACCATTACTCCTGAGAGGGAGGAGTACGGGGCTGATTGAGCAGTCGTTGGAAGGGCCATGAAGCTCTGCATAATATGAGTTCTTGACGATGAGCGCACACCCTGTACTTTTTAAGACATCGGGTGTTTTGTGGAAAACTAACGTTTTCTTAGTCACCATGAAACTGTCAACCGGTTGAGATGCCCCCCCCCCCCACCACCTCTGCCATACAATGTTCTGTTTGAGTACGATCACTTTCTGCCCTATGGACAACCATGGCGAAAACACCCTGTATACCGGCATCTTATTTATAGTTTAAAGAGGATAAGGGCTATGGACAAAGTTTACACATATTTTAGTAATGGGCCGCCTCAAAGCACGTTTTGAAGATTATAAATTTTTATAATGGAAACAGGATTTGGCATATGTTTAGCAGATGTAGAGAGATTAGAAATATTTTTAGAGTGCAGACGGAGCATATCCGCAACAAGCCTACGTACTTTTGCAATTCAATGATAAGCCCCTAAATGACGTACCTAATGTTCAAACGGAAGAGAGGAGAACACCATCTTCTTCATCATCATACCTCACTATGGATATAATCACCCTTATTATAGTTGTCGACTTCAATATATAGACTGCTAGCAGCAGGCCTTTCCCCTCTGGAAATATTTTTCTTAATTTGTGGCAGCAGCAATCGCTCGCAACATAAAAAGCAATGTCAACAATTTTTTTACAACGCACACTTGCGACCGGTGTGACCATTACAATATCCCGACCTGTTGGTTAGTTCAAATTTTTTTTCGTTTATTGTTATTCCCCATGACTTGTAGAATTCATTAATATCCTCGATATGTTTTCTGACTTTTACCGTGGCTTTTTCAGGGTTTTTATCCTGGGCATAAATGAGGGTGTCGTCTGCTTATAGGATAGCCTGCGACTGTGTGTTTCCAAGATGGTCCATTGAGATATGAGGGAAGTCGATTAGGAAGAAGTTGTATAGTTTGGGGCCCGATATGGAGCCTTGGGGGACTCCTGCAAATATTTTGATGTGGTTTGAGGTTTTCTCTTCTATGACTATTTGGAGGCTTCTATTTGTAAGGAAACTATAGTACAACCTTATCAGGAATGGGGGAACCCCGTATAGGATCATTTTATGTAAAAGACCATTGGTCCACACACTGTCGAAGGCCTTTTCTAGGTCCAACGCACACGTTGTCGTTCATTTACGCTGTCTCAAGTTTACTGTTACATCACTATGTAATTTAAGAAGGGCATGGTTAGTGGAATGGCATTTCCTGAAGCCGAATTGGTAGGCTGGAATAATGTTTTCATTGTCGCAGAAGTCATCAAAGTGATCCGCTATAATTCTTTCTAGGAGTTTACCAATGTTAGAGAGCATTTGTATTGGACGAAAGTTACTAACGTCATATGATTTTTTGCTTTTTAGGATTGGGATGAGTTTTGCTTTTTTTCATATTTTTGGAAAACAGCTATTATTTATACAGTGGTTGAAAATTATGGTTAGGTATTTAATCGCCTTGTGTGGTCTTTTTTTAATTAGGGAATTTGAGATTCCATCAGGACCGCACGATTTTTTGTTGTTGGTTCTGTATTTGATTATATCCTTGCCTCTGAGTTACTGGAGTTTGAGGAGATAAAATTTAGAACTGAACTGGATGCTTCTTGCTGAAGTTGTGCACAATGTTGCGGGAGCTTTTCTTTATATAATTTCTTATAGTAATCTTCGAATGCTTTTAGTTTTTCTTGTATTGATGTAAGTTCTTGGTTGTTTGAGCATACTATTTCCGACGAAGCTCTTTTCTTTTTCCCGATTATTTTAAATATTTCTTTGAATGCTTGTGGGCCTGGTACTATTGCAGATAATCGGTCTTGGAATCGTTTGTTCATATGTAATCGCACTTTTTCGTCTATGAGTTTTTTTAAGCAATTGATTCGAGCAGATAGCGATTGGTACTCCTGGTGGTGTCTATTCAACGTTCTATGAAATATTTTTTTAATTTCCTTACTCCAATTTTGTTTAGTCTTAATGAGTCTCATAATTTCCTGTGGGACGTTTTTATATTTTTTGTCGGATGGGATTATTTTCTTTACGTGTCTATTTTTTACTGATAATATCGTGTCGTTTAATTTATCGATCAGTATGTCAATTTCATTATTTGTTATATAAACGTTGGAGTGCGGTAGCTCTCCTAACTCCACTGTAATGTCCCTTTGGAAGTTGACCCAGTCTACATTGGCGAAGTCCTCCTTGGTTTTCGGGTCTAGTAGCGAGAAATTAAATTCTCCCATATCTATGGTTAATTTAACCATATAGTGGTCAGAGAATGATTCGTGAGTCGTGCAGGAGTATGAGTGGAAGAGTTCCCTTGAAGTCTTTTCCGTCGTGAGAAAAAAATCTAATATAGAGGCACCCTGTGGGAATGTAGGTCCATTTGGTGTGATAACGTCCAGGTTCACTCTTGACCCGTTCTCTCTAATCCAATTATGTAAGTGTCTACCGTTTGAGTTTATTTTGCTATCCCCCCAGCTGGTGTGTCTAGAATTCCAGTCCCCTCCTATTATAATGGAATCAAAATTTTCTCCGATGTCTCCGACTTTGTTAAGGGTCTCTAAAAGATAATTAACTTCTAATGTGGACGGAATGTATATACTCCCTATTAATATTTTTTTGAAGTGGTTGTTTATTTTGAAAGCCACTTTCGCCAGGACAAGGGCTATTTGAAAGTTTGTTGTAGGTATTTGCGTATATTTAATATTGTTTTTTACTAATAGGGCTACTCCCTGTCCTTTGTCTACTCTTATTGTATTGTACTGCGGGAAGTTGAGTATATGCTTGTCATTGACTTTGGTTTCAGAAATCGCAGCAAAGTCAGGCTTTTGCTTGTTTAAGATATTAACTAGTTCTATTCTTCTGGAGTTGTTTTTTATAGATTGCACATTTAATTCGATAAAGTAGATGTTGTTCCGGGTCATTATGGCATGTGTTTATTATAAACATTAACATTTCTTCCCTTTTCTGGTAGAGAGTATCGCATTTTTCTATCTTTTCCATAAATTTATTAATTTTCATGAACAGTTCTTGCAGGGGAACTTCGAAAAGTTCGTTTGAGAGGTTCAGGAGCCCTTGAAAACTATTATTTCTGCGAGGTGAAGTGGAGGAGTTTTTTTCCTCTCGGTTGGTATATAGCAGGGTGTCCCTATAACTAATTCCTTTCTTGAATATGGAAGGTTGTACTGGGCATTTACTCCCTACATCTGCCCTGGCCGTTTTTGATTTTAGGATTCTGTCTCTTCTTTCCTTAAGTATTTTTTTGTACATCGGGCACCCCCATTAGTTAGCGGGGTGGCCTACCTGACCGCAGTTTACGCAAGCAGGGGTCGCCTTCGTCTCTTTATTAGTTAGGCATTCATTTGGTGGGTGTCTTTGAAGGCATTTTACACATTTAAATTCCCTGAGGCAGTTCATCGCAAGATGGCCGAATTGTTGGCATCTATAACATTGTATAAGCCCTTTACCTTTAACTGCTTCCCAGGTTACTCGCTGTCCTAGGAAGTATCTAGTATCTAGTAAGTTTGCGACATTCTCCCCTGGGTTCAGTTGGATTAAGAAACTGTCTATTTGATAGTTTTCTTTTCTCGAGTTGGGAGTTTGGAATCTGGAAATTTTCCTTGGGGAAACTAGAGGGAAAATGATCTTAAATTCATCCATTACATCGATTTCTTCAATGTTATGGTGAAGACCCTTAAGTAGGAAGCTAATTGGCTTCTCAGACGAGGCTGAGTAGGTGTAGCAATCAATTTTCTTTTCGTTGAAAAGTTTTAGGAATATCTGTTTCTCTTTCAGACTGCCTGGGTAGACTTTAGAGGTGGATGAGTTCATGTTACTGAACTTCGCTTTGAGTTTGTTCTCTGAAATGTATCTATATAAGATTTTGCCATTTATATTTTTTACAATAATAGGGGGTATTTTCTCCGTTTTATTGGAGAGTGTACTCCCCTCACCCGTAACCTTACTAATTCTATTTACCGAATTCGGCTTTTGCAAGTTACCTTTAACATTTCTCTTTAGGCTAAAATTATTATTAGAATTTAATTCCATATTCTCTAGATCTAAGTCATTATCCGTAAAAGTATTTATTTCAAAATTATTATCGTCTAAGGAATTTTCTAGTATATTAAACCTGTTTTGTTCTTCAGACTTCTCGGTATTCTGGATCTGTCTTCTTTTAGTAATTTCTTCTTGTGATCTTGATGCTTTCCTTTTATTATTTTTGATTGTTTGCCACTCCGGAAGGGGAGAATTAGTTGCTGGGAAGTCCTTTATGACTTTTCCTTTGTCTTCATTGTTGCGGTTTGTGTGTGTGTATTCTTGGCTTGAGATTGTCCCTGTGTTGGTGACCGACGCCGTCGGATTTATTGGTTGTGTCGCCTGTCCACTTAGCGTGTTCGTGGTACTACCTGTATTTGCCTCGTGGGCGTTCCTCGCGGCCATCAAAGCCCTTTCTTCAATGGCTTTAATTTCCTCGGGTTCCTTAATTACTTCCGATGGTAATAACATTTTTCTGGGCATTTTTACCCCTAAACCCGCCCTAATGGACGCTGGCTTGAGGTCTGCACGGTTTTTTTTGTCCATTAAATTCTCTGTATATGGATTGCCCTTATGGGCAATCCTTTCCTTGCCTTTCTTTGCCTGAGACACTTTTACTACCACTTTTACTTTATTGGTTGAATTAACCTTACCTAATCTAATTCTAAATTAGTTAGGTAAGGCAGAAATATTTATATAAGGCAGCAAATTATAATTTCGTACTTTCCAATTATTAAATTCTTAATGAAAATTTTTCACATGTGACAAATGACAACGCTTCGGTCGCCTGAACGACATGGTGTGTAAAAATGTGACATTATGCGTGCGGCTGAACGCACAACGTGTTGTCGAACGGTGCTATGTGACATTTTTCTTCGAAGCCTTTTTATCGTTGTCACTTAAAGTGACAGATAGTGTCATTGTATCAGTTATATTTGTAGACAAAAGTGAGGTTTGGCTTAATTCTTGGTATTGTTTTTATTTTTGAAAGTGTTTAAAAGAAAAATTTATAAACGCGAGTTATTCTGCGTATTTCAACCCTTTAGCTATAAAAGAATGCTTCTCCATAAAATCTATCATGACTTCAAATTGCTTTATTGTTGTAATTTTTACACGAAAAATGCAAAAAAAAATTAATTTAATTTATAAAAACTTCAATTTTATGTTTTAATGAAGAACTTAAAAAGCCAGCATAATTTGTATCTTTTTCAGCTTGCATTTTGCTTTTCCTTACACACATCTAACATCTGTCACTTACAAAAACCAAGTGAGTGAAATTGTCACTTAATTATCACTTACATCGACATTTGTCTACTTCCGTGCGTTCAGGTGCACGCAGAATGTCACATAATGTTACATTTTTACACACCATGTCGTTCAGGCGACCGAAGCGTTGTCATTTCCCCAGCACATCGGTGTGCACATTTTACCCTACGGTCTGGTAGCGTAGTGTCCCGGTGCGCTTTGTAGTTTTGACGTTTTACGTAGTTTTATTCTTAAAGAACTTTCAAAATTGACATTTCAAATCGAAGTGCACACCAACCGTTCAGGTGCTATCCCTACTTTTTCAATGATGTGATGTGCGCATCGATGTGCTGAAAAGCACATCGGTGTATACACCTGAACGCACGGTAATACGACAACAATAATACGTCTAAAGTCGTATGTTTTCGACAAATGTCACTATAACGACAATCATAATACCATTTTTGTGTCGTAACGCCATTTCTCACTTAAAGTAACAACGATAATAAGGGTGTATATATGATATATCCCCTCACCACAGAGAAGCCTATAGGGAAGAATATTTTAGCCCAGCTTGAAAATGAAGAGTTAACAGCCTTGGGTGACTGACTGAAATTAATTCTTCGTAACCGCAACACCCGCTGCAGAATGAACACCAGCATGAACGACAACAGCAAGAAGAGCGACACGATTTAACACAAACTTCAAAGAATAAAAGGCGTCGAAGCGAATTTGACGAATGCAGAAAAGAAATGCTAGGGAACAAACGAATTCTTTAAACAAAATAAAAGAACTTTTCGAGAACTGCAACAAATATCTGAAAAGAATTTCTGTGGAATAAAAAGTAAGAATCTACGAAAAAGTTAAAATCCGCAAAGAAACTGAAGCAAATTTAAGACTAGAGATTATGGAGCTAGATAAAAAAAGATTGGAATTGGAAATATCCAAAATGTAATAAGAGCAATTGCCTTAGTAAAACTGATTTTCTTATGTGCATTACACAACTCGAAGTTTATTTCTTCTTAAATATTTTAATTTGATGAACTTTTCTTATATTTTGGTTTTATTTCATGTGGTTACATATGTATTTATTTATAAGTGCAAAATGGAATTCATTAAATTTATTCTAATTAATGATGCATCTATATCCTCCTCTTCTTCTTCCAGTCCCGGGTCTGAAGTAGTGTTACTTTCTACTGTTTCTGCTGGATCATTCTCTAGGTTGTATTGAATTCTTAAGTTGTGTAAAGCGCAGCATACATTTATGATTTTAGTAGCTTTCTCAGGTTTATAATGTAGCTCCCGTGCTCTCAACAAGCAACGGAAGGTGTTTTTAAGCACACCGATTGTCCTTTCTATTATATTCCTCACTTTTGAATGAATTTCATTAAACCTGCCTTCATCACTAGCATGCTGAGTCCTGAATGGAGTGATTAAGTAAGGTTTTAGCGGATAACCTGCATCACCTTTAAAATGCATAAATTATTAGAACATAAATTTGATTTTGTTGAAAATTGTTTAATTTGCACCTAAAAGCCAAGTATTTCTACTTCTAAATTTTCCGTTGACAGCATGGTATATAATCTGCTATTATTCCATATGAAAGAATCATGTGATGATCCCGGGTTGTTTGCATCTACATATCTTATTCGCATTTTGTGATCGCATACCTGTAAGAAATAACTTAATTAGTTTTGTAGTTATTTATTTATTATTTATGTAAATAACACATACCAGCATAGATTTAAGCTGTGAAATCCTTTCCTATTGTAGAACAAATGTTGTTGTCCTTGATCTGGTGAGATAATTTTTACAAATGTACCGTCTACGCATCCTATAACGCCGGGGAAACCAAATTTATCGAAAAATGCTCGTTTTATTTCCATTCTCTCATTGTAGTCGGGAAATTTTATAAAAACATCACAAATTTTATTTTCCAAGATATACAGGACTTCGTTGAGTACTATAGAAAATGTAGATTGTGCCAAACCAACATTGAAATCATTGCTAACACCTTTCTGATAGCCGCCTTCTGCGAAAAACCGTAGCGAAGCAGCTAATTTTATAATTGGCGGCACTGATAAGCTTCTTTTTGCAGGCTTGCACTTTCTTTCAACAATATTTAATAAGTAGATAAATGGGCTTTTGGATAGTCGGAAAAATCCCACAAATCTAAAAAAAATCTTTTATACCAGTCACTAACAACTATTTACTTCTAACTTACATTGTATTAGGTAAATCTAAAGGATTGGATCTATCCCTTAGCTTTAATCTCTTAATCTTTAGATTTTCTGACCTTTCATATTCACCTTCATCTTCTGAATCACTGAACCATAAATCAAATGAACTCATTTTTATTAAACACTTTGCCATGTTGTTTTTATCCAGAATGATGTCAATGTCACATGCTTCCTTTGCCATAGCTACACTTTCTTTCGCTCAACTTTACTTCACAAAATACTGGAGTGGAATGGAGCGCGCTACAAGTCACTCTCAATCGACTGAGTGAACGCAGTAGAAAGTAAATGGAAGTGTTTTGGTTGCGTTTATCTGTCATTTTTTGTTCTCAGTGAACGCACGAGTGTTTGGTGGTGACAAAAAGTAACTTTTAGCACGCTTTCTTTCTGTCGGTGAACGCAACCAATAACAAGTAACCGACGAAATAAGACAAACCTCACTTTTGTCTGCAATTGTAATCCATACCCTGACGCTATCTGTCACTTTAAGTGACAACGATAATAAGGATTCGAAGAAAAATGTCACGTCACTCCGTTCAACAACGACAATACGAAAAGTGAAGTGAGGTGAGAGTGACGGCGGAGCTGGTCACTTCGGTGAGTCGACAACTGTAATAAGGGTGACAGTCTAGCACAATTACTGGAGCTAAACAGTACAGATTGTTAAAAAATTAGGAGGAAACCAAAGTCATTTGAACTAAGAATGAATTACTACGATCAATCACACTGACTATCGATGGTCCGTGGTGATGGCGGTGTTCTAACGAGTCATTAAGTGCCAATCGTGCATAACAATTTCCTGTCTTCCCCTCAGTTTCGAAGTTGTAGCTCATTTCGATATTTTAACTCTGGTTTTTTTTTAGTTAAAAACACAACATTAACACCAGTTTTTCACATCGAATTCAAGAAGCTTAAAAGGACTTATCACTCTAAGTACCCAAATGCTACACTACGATCCTTACATATCCAATGAACATTTTTTAATAAATGCCTAAGTTTAGACAATTTTCTTCTGTAAAAGATTTTTAAGCCATTGTAGCTGAATTCACTTAACAAAAATTCCAAAGGACACTAAAAGGTAGCATTTTGAATTTCGAACTTTTGATTTGTTTGTACCAAACTTCGAAACGGAAGGATGAGATGAAAATTTTAGAAAATCAGTCATTGTCTAATTAAAAAATTTCATCAATATATGGCTTATCGTTTGGGAGTTATAGGGTGATCTTTAAATATACATATATATAAGAATCTAACCCGTTTTACCATTCAAGCAACTTTTTGCTATTAAGGTCTGAATATTTAAACTTATCTTTGTGCAGCAAAATCCAATCGCTATTGGATACAATTTTAAATTTAATTGGCTTCCCTATGTAAATATGGGAAATATCCCAGTAAAAGTAATAAGAAGGCTCCAAACTATTTCTACATGCTGTTCGATATTTAATTACCTATAATTATGATTACTACATATATTCCATCCTCATAATATGAGACCACATTTTTCGCTGGCTTATTGCGCAACTTAATATGGTGAGACCTTACCGAATTTGTTCAATTTGTAGGGATGAGTCTGAGTTAAATGTAAATTTTATAAGTTTTGACCGAATATGATTTAGAAGAGTTATTGGTAAAATGAGGATCTCAAAATGATCGAAATTATCGGTATGCTGCTCGTACTACAGCATTGAACATAGTGGCAAGGAGTGTTTGCTCTCTCAGAATACTTCTCATCAACGACGAATTGTAGAACTCGGATGATAAGAAATGAAGGTCTGCATGAAAGCAGAATAATTACTTAGCTCGTTAAAGAAGTTTCTCTCTCTCTCTATACACATTTTCTAGAGAAGAATTTGGAATGGATATGAAATGCTTTCAATGGGGATCTAACGAAATCAATCAAATTTTCTGACGATATGAGTTGTCTTCGGTAAAACTTTTAAACGACGGAAAAGTAATAAAACATTTTTAATTAGATTTTGGGTAGTTTTATTTTATTTTTCCTTCGTCATTTGTTGATACAATAGACTTTTTGTATAATTCAAAGTGAAATTACCTGCTGTGTGTTTCCAAAGAGATGAACTTGCTCGGCTAGATAAGGGCGGACTCATATTTGGTGTAATCTATGGAGTCTCACACAGTTGCGCATTCGTATCAATTAAACAGGTTATCTCTTATAACCGCATAATGAACAAAGGACAGAGTTGAGCGATGATCACAAGCAATATTTTCGATTATTCAGAGAAGAGATTTCAATGGCTTTGTCAATATAATTATTAGATTTAGATCCTGAAAAAATAATTGAACCACCCATAGACATCTAACAGCTCTTACAGACTTCTGACTGACCTGAATATACGACTGCATATTGTTAGATTGTATGTTACAAAGAGCGAGCTTGTGTTGAAACACTATACAGGGTGTTCCAGACTAATATGGCAATGTTTTGCCAAATGATTCCTCTTGTCCAGATAACTAAAAAATTGTATGGCAGGGGGCAAAATGTCACCCTACCGAGTTACAGGGTGATTAGTATAATATCATCTATTTCATTAAGCACCCTATATATTCAAAAGTACACCCTGCACGGTCTACTTTAAGATGGCATTATAATCAGAATTTCATGGTCTTTCAAACGACTGCTCAACCACCCCCGTACTCCTCCCCACTCCAGAGTTATGACGCTTCAAATTCAAAATGTCGTTTTTTTTTAATACCACATTAACATACACTTTTTACTTTTTACACTTTTGTTCTATCTGTGACGGTTAAGGAGTTATAAGCTTTTAATCAAGTCCCTTAGTAATTGAAAACAAGTAATTTAAAGAAAATATCGTCTAATTTCGGTATGACCTGAATAGGTTAAGAGCTAATAACTCTTTAACCGATACAGTTAGCCCATAGGGTGTTGTAGATTAAATTAAAGAGGAGACTCTGGGCTTTCAAAATATTGAAAAAAGTGTATGTTATTAAAAAAAACGGAAAAATAAAAAAAAAATCCACCGAAATTTTGAATGCGAAGTGTCATAACTTTTGAGTGGAGAGGGGTACGGAGGTGGTTTAACATTTATAGGAAAAACCCAAATGTTCCCCATAAAATGCCTGGTAGGGTGACATTTTGCCCCCCACCCCCTGCCATTCAATTTTTTACTTTTAAACCCCTTACAGGTAGTTTTCCACCTATTACAATTTTCAAAAAGAGCTCAAGGTTTATTGCTACTTAAAATTTGTATCCTAGAAAGTAATTTTCTTACATTAAACAGGCATATGAATCAAATTTCTGGCATTTTAAGGGGATTCAGGTCCTGGAGAAAGCTGAGTTTTTACAATTTTGTTCGAGGTATCTTTATTAACTGATAGGTATATGTAGAACCAAACACACTATATAATTCGTATAAGTACAACCGCGGTCAGTCTAGACCTAACGCGTCAGCAAAAACATTCACGATACAATGGTTGTACACTGAATGTGTCATTTACAGTATTCGGAGTTTCCGCATCAGGACGTATATATTTGGTAAATGCATTTTGTGGAGTCTTGTTCAGTTTCTCTAACGATTTTTGTTCTATTTCATCCTTACAGCATTGAAGTTATTTTGATAAGCAGGAAGAAGTCTCCAAGAGCCCGACGTAGAGAGTAGGACCTGAGCAAGCACTTGCAAAATTCACGAATTAGAAGTAGGTACTCCCGAAACTCTACTCAGATAATGTTTCTGTGTTCGGTGTGCATAAGCTATACACATGTTTGTTAGCATGTAAAATATTTAAAATATTTCAAACACTTTATGACAAGAAGATGATAGGGAAACGATTAAGGGACATGAGGGAAGTGGTGGAGGTGCTGATGTATGGCATTCTTGAACCATCGCAGATTGTCAACCGCACAGTTAGGGATAAAAATACATCACGCAATTTTACTGTATTATCCAGAAAAAAGCATGAGAGCGGTTTGTAACGCGAGCATAGTGTGCAAGAATTAATCAACAAGGGATCAGACTAGATATTTCATCAGAACATTGACCATGCATGTAGCTATAAAGGAGCAAAAGGCATCCGATATTATGGTGATATGACAAGTTATTGCCACATCGCCAATGAGCCTGAAGGCTCTCTTTTGGAAATATCTAATGAAGCTAAGACTGTGCGACCAGGCGCTGCCCAGAAGTGGAGTCGTATTCTATTCTAAGTCTGATAAAAGACTTGTAGAGAAGCGCTAGATTTGATGCGCTAAAATATTTCTCACAACTTTTTCAGAAATCTTAGACATTTCGATACATCTTTGGCAATAGTGAATTGTGTTGTTCACAATTTGATCGAATTAGTAATAGTTCAGTTTAAGTTGTCTATGTTGGGATATGGCTTTGTTATTCATAAATAACAATTTTTAGGTACGAATTTATTCTTGCTTTTGTCAAATAGAAGAAATGTGAAACACTTGAGCCCTTTATTTCGTACAATTGGACACCGATTCATAATTTATTATGATTTTTCATTTAGAAACACTGAAGGTGTTATTAAAAAAATATTGCATTAAATGGAAACTGTTTAGGAAGTTAAACTTGTTTTAATTAACAAAAAAATTCATTTTTAATATCACTAAAAAATGTGCTCCTCTGCAGATTTAATGTAAAATATAATTCAGCTTGAAGAAGATAGACTTATATAAGAAATATATATGTCTGAATTTTTAAGTCAATTCCAATGCATTCCATTTAATAAGCCCGCACTGTTCCCGAAATTGATTGCAGTTCAACGTACATTTTTAGCTTGAAGGAAACAAACAGATTTTACCCAAAATTAGTGCCATTTTTGACTATAGGATTATTTCTGTACGTTACAAACGGAATGACAAACTTAGTATATACCCTATGATTTCATCTAGAGCATAAAAAGAAAAAAAAATAATTCCTTATCATTGATTTCACCTTGTATAATGCAGCAACGGAGTGTCCCGCAACAAACAATTAGGCTAGTAAAACTCATTCATAAGCATGTAACTATGCATGTGTTTTGAAAAAGGTAATTTTTTGCTTTTTTAAAAAATTCCTATATTAATAAAATGTGATAAAAGACACCAGCATAATTGGACTATATCGCTAAATTTGCTTTTATAATGAAAACTAGTCTCGTATAGGTGTAAGTTGAGAAAAATGTTTAAAAAAGTATTTTCCGCCTGATCTGATGAGAATTAAGTAGAACTTAGTAAAGATAGTCATAATGTACATTTGCGTGATATATTTACACATCACCAGCTAATTCGTTTGTAAATATGCTTTAAACAAGAAATTGACAAAAAAAAAGAGTTTTGAAAAATGATCGAAAATTAAATTAAGCACGATCAAGACCAAAATAATTGCATTTTGTCGCTTTTTGACTTGAAAGAGTCTCCTCAAGTAAGTAAAATATCGTTAGTGTATGTATGTATACTTAGGCATAGTATGCGGACCGGACACATTGCGGATCCAAGGAATTTTGTTAAAAGCTGCTTTGTCTATGCTTTGTTTTGCTTTTGAATAGCGAACATGTTTAGTTTTATTTTTCTTAACACTATAAGCAAACAATAATATCTATATAAAAATTTTGTGAAGTTAATATATATTTTACTAAGGACTTAATTTGTTTTACACAATATGTAGACGTGTATTTTAAATAGTATGGCGTAATGTTATCGTTAATGAAATGGTTTACAAGTAGAGCTTGAGAGATTCAAACTAAAATGAGAAATATATTTTCAAATATCGATGTTCAAAAAGACTATAAACTCACTTGACATGAAGCGGTGATTAATAAAGAAAAAGAAAATTCTCCAAAGAAATTGCATAATTGTTTGTCTTTTTTTTCTATAGATTCTACCCTTTGGTTATATACTTATACTCGTGTGTGTCCACTAGCAAATCAATAAAAAATGTCAGAAGTTTACTATTACTTACTTACGGTAGAATATTCATTGCAAGTCGCTTCCGCAAGCTTTACTCTGGTTTTGTTTATTTAATTTTGGTTCGATTTTTTGTTATGGCAGCATAGGAGTGAGTATGCTTTGGGCGTGAAGTCCATTCTGTCAGCATGAGCTGACCTCACTTTGTGAGAAGCGTTGACGTAGGGTGGCACGCCAGCAACTCGGCTACTGCGGGAGAGTTGTGGGGTGGATATACCAAATACCTACCTTCCGCTGTCAAAGCCCATATAAAAAAAAATCGTGCCTGCAAAAAAAAACGCAGCGCCACATCCAGTCCAGAAGTGACCCTTACACCACTTACCTTTACCTATGATGAAGGCGGAGATGCCCTGCATTGCCGTGCCCCCTCCTACCCAATGGCCCTGGGGCCAACATGTTATCAGCGTCCCTATGATGAGCTGGAATTTTTTTGTGAATGAGCGGACCTTACATGACCTTCATGTCTGCAGCCAGTCGCGAGAGGATTGAGTGCGAAAGGAAAATCTCACTACTCCATAACAATTCCTTATTTATTCATTTCATTAAGATGCTTCGTACAACATACACGAATTAACCTTTTTACTTTTATCGACTAGACATTCAAAGACTAAGCTTAATTACAAAATTGTTAGAAAAGCGAACAGCACATCAGAATACACTGTGGTTAGGAGCGAATGCCACACAGAGGAGATCTAGATAGCAAGTTGCCATAGACAAGAGTATATATATGTATATCTTAAAGGTAATAGTATATATATGTATATTGTAGATATAAAATATAAGTCAACAATACTCATGGTTAAAACTCCACGGCATGGTGAATATGTACATATATCCCTATCTATTTCGAAGGATGAAAAACTTAAAAGTTCAAAAGTTGTGGCTACCTCTGTATGTCCTGCCCTAAGCCTCCTTGGATAGTAGTAAACTATTAATAACCGACCATTAACTTTTCTTGGGAATTGATTTACAATAATGTAAAGGTTTGCACATTTATGCAAAGGCAGTAACTCTTATCTATATCACTATCAATGTCAATATTATTGAAGGCTGCGTATGTCTCATATAAGCAAATTTGACATTTGTAAGAATCGGTTGGAAACGGTGGAATTGTGTTTCCCCCTTTATGTAAAAAGGAGTAAGGCCAAGCAGTTGAAGGACAAGGAGGGAGGAAAAAAAATATAAGTTACCGTTGCTTGCAATATTATTAAATAAAATCCTCATAAATCCTGAATTTATGATATTGTTGCGAGCGTGGCCTTTGGTTCGTTATTTAAAACACAATATTAAATAATTAATATATAAGTTCTTTATTTCACTCTAATCATATAAAATTCACAATTCCTCAATTCATTTAATCAACTCAACTTTAATTATCGCTAACACTGTACTTTCAATTATCGCAATCCAATTATAACACTTTCACCCGTTTATTACTTTCGCTTGTTAACACTGCAACGTCTAAGACAAGACTCTTTTTTCTGGCGGTGACAACTGTTATATTTATACCCTAGAAACTCTCCTGATTATTCTGGAGTGTTCTTTTCCAGCAGCTTCTTGACTGTTCTATTCATTCTATTCATTCTATTCCTGAACCTTCCTGTAGATTCCATAATCAATTCTCGGAACCTGAAGTCGTTTACTCTCCATTGCCAGTAGATGTCACCAGTTGTCTCTTTCTATTGCACGTAACAATATTATCGATTACTGGGCTAATAGCGAAGAAGGACGAGGAAGGGATAGGGAGATAAGAACGAGCCCAAGAAGCGACATTACCCGGATTTTATTATTTAAGAAATGCATCTTCATACAAATTGGAAAAAGATAAGTATCAAACATTTTTTTGTTTTGTTCGAACTTGTTATGGTCGTAGCGTATTGTATTTAATAAATTTGTGTTGAAGACCGGCTAGCTCAGTCGACCATTTTTCAGCGTTGTCTGAACCAGGGGTGGCGCAGACCACTCTGCCCTGTTATGGTCGTAGCGTATTGCATATAGCAATATGCTACATGACATACTGAATGTATGTGTATGCCGGCTGGCTGCTGTCCATAGCGGAAAGCTTGAACGCACCCCGACCGAGAGAAATGCGCTTCCTCTAGCTAGACTGACATGTTGACAGTGGTGACAAAGAATAAGAAGACAATCAATCTGTCTTACTTCTCGAACAAAGTACGCGCGTGAAAGAAGTCCAAAAAAAGGGATCATCGAAAATTCTCTACGACATCTTGGTCGAAAGGAATTTCAAATTGATGCTGGAAATTTGGAAAAACAAAAAGAGATTCGAAATCGTCTCAAGTGTAAATCATTTAATTGGTTTATGCAAGAAATTGCATCTGACTTATTGAAAAAGTATCCCCCCGTCGGACCACCAGATTATGCTCATAGAACGATAAGGAGCAAAGCAATTCCATATCTTTGTGTTGATAATCTCAACCATTTCAATGTGCTACAAACAACGTTAGGCCACATGGAAATCAAAATTGGGCCCTCAGTTGGCATAAAGATACCCTCCTGAGCACAGATGAATCAAGATTACTCGGGATCGTGAGCAGACACCCAACACGCCCATAAGAATTAGTAAAACTCTCAGATAATTAAATAATTCTCCCTCTTGGTAGTGTAAATTTGTACTCCTGTGTAGAAAGAAAAATTGTTTAAAAAGAAAGTAAAAAGGGGCACCATAACTATAATAAGCAGGGAGAAGGCCCAATTGCCCACATACTTCAAACAAACGACAACGGGCTTCACCCTAAAGAAATAAATAAGCGGATGTGATAAAAACCTCGCCCAACTGGAGCGAATTGTGCATCTATAATATATACATATATGTATTAGTTTGAAAATTTTTCATACAGACAAGCGAGACATCCTGGAGGCGCCTCTTCGATGGAACCCTGAACAAGCAAGACAAATCGTAAGTGTTGCATTAATGAAATTTTATAATAATTGTGTTTACTGTGAGCGAAGGCAAGCAGAAACTGGCATACATATATGTATATCTGTGCCAGTCATAAGGGCCGATAACGGCTTCACCCATTAGTTTTTGTTCTATCAAATTTATCTGAATACAATATGACCGGTCAAAGGCACTAGAGATATACATATCTGTATCCGCGGAATTTCCCCTGCACGACTCTATTACTTAAACGCAAGTGTTGACATTCGCGAAAGATAACCTGATGCAGGCATAGCATATATATATATATAAATATATATACCAGCACATTTACTCCTATATTAACTTGATCAATTTTTTTTGACAATTTGCGTTAACTTTGATTTGTGATCACAGAGATTAGGAACATATTCACCTAGTTAAGCGAAATCTTAGCATCTTGATTTTGTGAATGCCTTCAGCGGTAAATTCAGCTTTATGAAGAACCAGTATCTAAGAAAAAGAAATCAAGATTGTCAGTAGAAATCTAATGAATGGATATATATGATTTGTTGGACTCAAATGATTAGTTTTTTTTATATGTTTAGCCAAGTACAGGTAGAAACCTGTTAATAGTTCAATAAAGTAAACTTATAACGTGATGTAGTGCTAAAGGTCTTTCTTTCTCCTTCACTATCCCGGAGCCCTCTCACGCAGGATGAAGGTTGTCTAGGCTCGCCTAGTCTCTCTCTCTCTCTACAGGTCAAATAGGGACTCTGAATAATTATGCCCCTCAGAGTCAGATGGGAGGATGGGGCCGGCAAAGAAGGCAAAACATCTGCGCCTTCGATTGTATACGAGTGGGTGACGTCCCTTCAGGACCGAATGTATGCCGGCTTTTATTTAGTAGGCACGAATTTTTTTTTCATTATGGTCGACGGCAGCGGGAGGTTTTTTCGTGGAACCTCCCCACACTCTCCGCCAATGAGCCGAGGCGAGCTAGCGTGCCGCCCTGCAGTGAACGCTGTCCGTCGAGTGATCTGTCAGCTCCTGCTGACAGTCTGGACTTTACGTCCGATGTCCATCACTCTTCATAGTTCCATAACAAACTTTGCCAGCGAGTAATCCGGTTCACGGAGCACCTATACAATGCCAAAAATCAAATCGAATAAAAATATCACATTTCGTCGTGAAATATTACATTTGAGAAGTATTCATTACCGCAATGGCAGTTGATAGATACTATCCAACTACATTTAGTTGTCGTAAAATTTATTCCAGTGCTATTGATCTACTCAGACATCAAATCATATTATATCATAAATAATTTTATCCCCAGGCAAGCTATCAAAAAGCTGCTATCAGTGAACGCTATCCAGTATCGCAAAGATGTTCACATCGGTTTTTTTTACTATAAGAATTGAGCTATATCATTGGAGAAGATTTCATTACCAACGTCAGCTCAAATATTGCTATCACCCAACTATCTCTACGTCTCGCTACAGTTACCCACTGTAACTATTGAACTCGGTGAAAATTTTCACGACTTTTAGTCATAAGTATTAGAATGGAACGAGGCTCTAGTTTATAATCACAAGATATGCTTAAATTTATGGTATTCGTATAGTTTACTCGGGATAGAAAAAATATATAGGATTTTTTTGTAAATGAGTCTGTAAGGAATTAAGCTACTTGGTACGTTAGAGCATATATGGCAGAAGAACCAGATGTGCGGCCGAGAGCTTCACAGTCGCAGAAAACGTGCTCAGTAGCTTCTTCGTCATCCATATAGAAGCAAGAGGTCTCCCTATAAACCTTACCCATCTTTCCCTCAGATGATATCTAAGTGAAAAATATCCAGTAAGTTTGCTTGTTATAAGCCTTAGTTTCTTCCTATTGAGCATGAAGAATATTTTACTCCTGTGTTGCGAATAAATTTATCTCAGCCCTCAGATTCTGGAATGGACCATAACATGGTTTAGAGCATGCCGAAAGCAAATGTTTTTATAATAGTAGTTTTGTATACATTTGATCGACTTCCTCAACACTTCACATACGAAAAAATATGAATCACTCGACGTATACATCATTTCAAATGTTGTGGTCCATTCCGGAATGGACCAGCTGCCATATAAATTTTGTATACCTTTTTGCTTACGACATCTAGCTCTTGTGCCATTTATGGTTAGAGAGAAATAATATTAGAATACTAATTGGGTCCCGTCTGTCGGGGCCTAAGTAGAGAATTTACCTAGTTTGGTCGAACGCGTTCATGTATAGTAGCCCGACGGGACTGCTCGTCCTATCCGCGCCTCGCGTGTCACTTACATTGAATAAATAACTAATAAGGAAACGGGGTATCGTGCGAATACAGTGTACGTGTTTAAGCAATTCAATGACAGTGTGATCTACGGTCGGGGGGGGGGGGGGGGGGGGAGAAATGACAAGAGGGCATGCTGCCTATTTTGCGTCAATTCAACATTTCTGACATTTCATATTATTTGAAAATAAGTTTCGGATTTGAGTTCGCGATATTGTGAAAAATAATTAATTAAACGTGATTTTTATGAATAGTAGTGTGAAATAAGTGCGGAATATTTCTTTTGTGAACGACATTTTGTGTAATAGAGACTCCGGAGTCTTAAAAAACAGTAATGAAATGCGCTGTGCTGTGCTGCAGGAACAAACGGAGTTATTGTCGTGGAAAAGCATTCTTCAGGTAAGCTTAATAGCTTTACTAATTAGTTATTGTATTTAAAATAAAATATTAATAAAAATAAACAGCCATGGCAAAAAATTTAACAATTTTCCAATGCCGGTTTGTTTGTTTACAATTGATTTGTAATTGCTGCCTAAATTATGTCAGTCATACAAAGGCAACGCCAAGAAATATTTTCTGAAAATAAGGGGGAGCTAAAAATTTGTTTATTTTACATAGGAATTTGGATTATAAAAAATGTTCCCCTTCAGAATGTCAGAATTTCATTACTTCCATGACGAAATGAATATAAACAGAGCACACTAATACATTTCGCCGAGATGCTTACGTTTTCACCCGATATGCCGTTTCCTTATTAGTTATTTATTCAATGGTCACTTACCATCGTGTATACGAATACTCAGGAATGCCTTTCGGGGAGACCCGCGTGCAGAACGATGGAATATGAATTAAAGACAAATAGTTTGTTTTCTATATTAAACCATTTTCCAACCTCCCAAGATTAATAATAATCCCCTCTCGATAAAATAGTATTCAATTAGGAAGGACATCTTACTACTACATGCTTCGGGGGTGAAAATAAGTTTGAAATAAAAATCATTGTAAACAGTTATCAGTACGAATACCCGAGTGTACCTCTCAGGTTAACTCACGATCAAATAGTATTCAATTAGGAAGGACATCTTACCACAGCTTTCCCCTCAGGTTAACTCACGATAAAATAGTATTCAATTAGGAAGGACATCTTACCATTACATGCTTTGGGGGTGAATATAAGTTCAAACAAAACATTTTTTCTGTAATCAATCACCTAGAACAATAAACGGTTGCTCATGACAACCTAATCAGCGAGTTTCTTTCATCTCTCCCCTTCCTGAGGTTTCTCTCTACTCCTTAGAGGTCACAACTAGTATGTTTTGGACGTGAAGTCCATTCTTTCAGCATGAGCTGATAGCTCACTCTGTGAGCAGCGTTAACACAGGGCGGCATGATAGCACCGTGGCTATTACGGGAGAGTTAATGGGGCGTTACCCAAAACCTGCTGCTGTCACAGCCCATAACCAAAAAATAATAAATCGTGCCTTCAACAAAAACAAACACACCATCTGGTCTAGAAGGTACCCTTACACCACTTACCTTGACTTACATCGAAGCCATAGATATGACGTCTTCACGCCGTGGCGTATATTGAAAGTATACAAGAACAGTACGCACAGGTCGGGACTGCTCGCGTATAGTTTCAAATTGTAATAAGCATAACTATTTTTAGAAACTATACATGGTTATTACGGTCTTATCGCGTATATTTTCCAATAACGTACGCTAAAATTTTGTGCGAAAAACATACTGCACTAGTTTCCATTGTATGTATGTTTTCTAAACGCTACACGATGCAATGTCCTTAGAACCTCTACGCGACTAGTTTCAAGGTGGCCATTTTTATACCCTAGATGAAATCTATAGGGTATACTAAGTTTGTCATTCCGTTTGTAACGCACAGAAATATTGATGGTAGAGCAAAATGGATTGGACACCCCCGCATAAAATTAAAAGTTATTTTGATTTTTGCATGTCCGTCTGTTCGTCCGTCCGTCCGTGCGCACGATAACTCGAGAACGCGTTCACCTAAAAAGCTGAAATTTTGTACACGGACAATAAAAAAAAAGTAAAATTAAGTTCGAAAATGAGACAAATCCGGCAACTCCTTCGTGGGGTTGCCATACAAAAATTTCGTTTTCCACGATATATTTGGACACTACCTGAGAACACGTCGATATAGAAAGCTGAAATTTGGTACAGTGTGTTTTCATAGTAATAGCAAAGAAAATTTCAAAAATTGACTAAATCGGGCAACCCACTCTTGGTGTTGCCATATACAAATGTTGATTTTTTACCTATACTCTGAAAACGATCAGTCCTACACATTTTTATTGTACTAAAAACTTCTTCAGAATAAGAAATCCTATAAAATTGGTTATAATCATTTTTTCTGTCCGACGAGCCGTTCTAGAAATATATGCGAGAAACCAATGCAAAAAATCTCAAATGGTGACCACACGAAATTTCATACGGGCATTCATCTAGGATATCATAAGAATTGGTCTTAGACAAATTCTAGCTTTTTCTCTTGTTATTTATTGCTTTCGCTTATTTTCACAAGGAATTGTAATCTTTTTATACTTTTCATAATTATTGCACCATCATTCTGTACGTGCCATTGTTTTCGTAAGCAGTTTTTTGTTTATTTTGTTTCCAAAAAGTGTAATTAATTGAATTTTGTGCTTAAGTTATATAAAAAGGCGAATAATTAGTTAAAATGATTACGAACGATAGTTTAGGACAGTTTTTAACAGACAACTATGGTGAATACAAACAGTTACAGTGGGACTTCCAAACACAAGAAAAATTCTGTTTTACTGTGAAGTGCAAGCCCGGTAATTTCAAAGAAGACTATAGTGGATTTTGTAAACACTTTATTCAAAAATTTTCTACGTTCGCCAATACTAACTGGATTGTTCGTTCAACTTTTCCAAAGTTGCAAAGACTGGCTTATCGCAAGCTATTTGTGGGCCAGCATTCATCTTTTAACAAAAAAAGGAACATCAAAATCGTGTGCGTGCTCGTGCATGTGATGCTTCTATTGACATCGAAGCAAAAAAAGTAAATCGTAATACTTGTCGCTACGATGCTGATTTGAAGGGCGGATTCACATTGTTACTAAAAGAAGATTTTTCACATTCTCATTTAATACACGTGGCTGAAGCGTACAGTTATCTGAGGAGTGATAATAAAACTGATGATTATTTTAGCCAGTATTTTGAATCCGGTTTGTCCCCTGCGTCAGCACAAACTTTTCATGAAATGAAGTTGCTAGAACAAACAAATATGGCGATAATGCGGGCATAAATATTGATGAAATATTACAACAAAAGTTGTCAGAGTTACGAGAAAAAGATTTCATAGCAGTATCAGAAAGAAGTCCTAAGGTTGTTTTTCTGATAAGCCCAATCATGAAGAGAGTTTTCATGTCTCACATTACCAATGACATGCTTTTTATTGATTCTGCATCTTCATGTGATCAAAGTGACACAGTGATTACATTTGTATTCACATCAAGCAAAGTTGGTGCTTTGCCAGTAGCATGTGCTTTTCACATTTCACAAGACACTTCAAATTACACACTAGTGTCAAAGAATAACTAAATAAAAGAAAGGACACAGAAGAGTGTTCCGATTGTTTTCCATTTAAATGTACACGGCGAGAAAAGGAAGGAAGGAAGAGAAAAAAATAAAAAAAAATCAAACCCTCTTCGAACATTTTACGAATAAGACAAAAAATGTGACAGCGAAGATTACATGCAACAAAATGGAATGGCAAATGATTTACTTTCGTAAATAAGAGAGAATGGGCGGAGTTTTCTGATTTTACGCTTATAAAATGCTCCCGCTCTTTTATGAAAACACGAATTTCAGGAATTGTCCCAATGTTCTTCGCAGAATTCCAATGTTTGTGTGTAATCCAATGATATGTGAACAGCACTTTTTCTGTGTACATTTGTTTTGCTCAAGTGGGGGAATCTCTTGCTGGACTCTGGGAATTTTATTTGACAGAAATTTTACATCTCCTTTTAGTGCGTTGTTCATTGCGAAATTTATCTTTTTCTTGCAAAATGGAGGTAGGGTTACCCAATGTACATTATTATGAATAGTTCGAAATAATTTTGAAGGTGTTCAAGAAGATTTTATCATTCGGGTAATCCTATGTTTTCTCAATTTTTGTTTTGAACTCGTTGTCTTAGTCGCACTACAATAATGCATACCAAAGTTCTTTTCCCCCATTCATGCAAAAGACAAAAGTATATGATATTACCTCTTTCAGTCTAAAAAACACGGAAAATTTAAAATTTTGTTCGCCTCTGTCTCTACTTATATTTATTTAAACTTTGCTAGTGTTTTCTATGGTAAAAGACGCTTTAGACGAGATCGATGAAGAGAAAAAAATCAATCCTTCCGTAGTAATGACTGACGACAGTGCAGCTGAGCGTAATGCTCTGAAAACAATTTTCCCAGATGCGCGGCTTTTACTCTGTTGTTTGTACGTTGCAGAAGCATTTTGGAGATGGTTATGTTGCGCCGCTCATAAAATTGATATTCCCAAACGACAAATGATCATGACTTCTTTTTCCAAACTCATGTTTTGTAGTAATGAGGAAATTGCACAAGAACTTTACAAACAAATTATTTCAGATTCATACTGTAAATCTTGCAAAAACTTAATTAAATATTTGAAAAATCTATGGGAAAGAAGGACAGAGTGTTGCATAGCATACAGAATTAATATTATGAAGAAAGGAAGTAATACTAACAATTATACAGTAGCTTCAATTCGCATATTTAAAGATGTGATTTTGCAGCGATGTAAAGCTTTCATCGTTTGCGCTTTGATCGATTTCTTAGCAAACATATTTGAAAAATACCAATACCGGAGACTCATGAAGTTTGCAAACTGTCGTCAAACTAACCCTTCAGCCTATTTGAAATTCAGCAAACTAGCTAAAGATGTGAACAAAATAACACGCATTAGTGAATATGAATTTTTGGTTGAGTCAACAACAGATAAAGTTGTATACTCTGTCGATATTAATGACGCATGCTGTGAATGCGTCAATGGTCAAGGAGGAGCATTTTGTAAACATTTATGTGCTGTTGAAACAAAGTATGGAATGATTTTAAAAACTTCTCCCAAGCTTTCAAAAGAGGACCGAATAACTTGTGCAAAGATTGCTTTAAATATCGATCTTGGTGAAGAGTTCTATCAAAATATGGACAACTTGATTGAAAGAAAAGAACAAGAAAATGTACAAGAAGTCGGTGTATCTAAAATCCAAAGTACAGCTCAGGCACAAGAGCCTCAACCAAGTTCTTCTAACATTTCTCATAATTTTACTAGTTCAATATGCGTAGAAAAATACAACGAATATTTCGCACAAATGGAAGGAGAATTCCACAAACTGGTAAACATTTTCAAGGAACACCCTAGCTCGCCCAACTTGAAAGCTATGTGCCTACTATCCTCTGCATTAAATCTATAACAACTGACCAGCAGGCACAAAACTTTATATACAACAATTTAAAACGGAAACTGTCACGTAAAATACGCGTTCAACCAACGGCATTATCCAGAAGAGTCACAGGGTCCAAAACAAAAAATAAAGTGCAAGTTGGTAGGCCTTCTACATCTGGAACATCTAAACCGAAACTAACTCGGAAAAGAAAGCATGATTTAGCATTCAATGTGTCACAAAACCAAAACAATCCGAAGTAATAAGTTTTTTTAATAATTTGACTGACGCTTTTTTTTATAGTAGTACCTAAGTACTTAAACATTTGTGTTTCTTTTATACTAAAATATTTTTGTCCCTCACAAAGGACTTATTATTCTAATTGGTACCTTTAAATTACCACTTAACCTAATAACTACATGATTAATTGATTACTAATTACTGCATATTTTTTTAACATTTGACATTATTTAACTTTCTGAGCTTGTATACTTTACAAATATTTATTACGCGTTTACATCATAAATCTATACAATGTCAGAACATGTTGGTTCTAGCCTTGTATAACCTCTTAACGAATTCACTGAATCAGCGTCAGAAAGTATACGCGACCATTACGCAAAAATCGTGTATATTTTCAGAATCATTATTTTGTTATACATTCTGAAATCATACAGTGTCAGAGCACTAAGAATGCGTTCTGGCCTTGTATATTTTCAATATACGCATCCTTCCAATGACACTGCGGGCTATGTGTTTACAGTGTCCCTATACAACCAACTTGCGCTTCTACCAGCGTATAGCTGTAGGTGCTGTAATATGTTAATCTGTGTGCGTGGGTGTTATAAAATCCTTTTTGTTTTCCTCCTTTTGACTTCTCATTTCTCGACAAATTAAAATTTCTAATAAAGAGATACGCTACCTTATGAGGTGAGAGTGGTATTTACTACCTTTTCATTCACAATTGTGGATGATGCTTCATGGTTCAGAATCTTAGGTTACTTTTCATTTAACTATTTCTTCGTCCAGATTGATCCCATTAATCCTCGTGTAGTATACTGTATTTTTCTTGTTCCTGAAAAATCCCTTTTTTCAGCATTTCACCGGCTGATAATCTCGGTCCGTTCCGCTCTATTTTTCGTACGTTTTATTTTCAATTCCGTTTTCTTATCGACTTTGTTAAAAATCAAACTGTTTCGTTTTCACTTCTTGCGTCCATTGAATAAATAATTAATAAGGAAACGGCATATCGGGTGAAAACCTAAGCCACTCGGCGAAATGTATTAGTGTGCTGTGTTTGTATTCGTTTCGTCATGGCAGTAATGAAATCATGACATTTTGAAGAGGGCCATTTTTTATAATCCAAATTGCTATGTAAATTAAACAAATTTTTAGCGCCGCTTTATTTTCAGATAATATTTCTTGGCGTTGCCTTTGTATGACTGACATAATTTAGGCAGCAATTACAATTCAATTGTAAACAACAGAAGCCATCATTGGAAAATGTAAATTTTTTTGCTATGGCTGTTTATTTTTATTAATATTTCACTTTTATTTTGTTTAAAACACTATAATTAATTAGTAAAGCTATTAAGCTTACTTGCAAATGCTTTCCCATGACAATAACTCCGTTTTTTCCTGCAGCACAGCACAGCGCACTTCATTACAGTTCACAAAAGAATATTTCACACTACTGTCATTTCTCACCCGACCGTAGATCATGCTGTTATTGAATTGCTTAAACACGTACACTGTATTCGTACGATACCCCGCTTCCTTATTAGTTATTTATTCAATGCTTGCCCATTAGTCTTAACTCTCTAGCAAATTTCTTCTTCTTCTTCTCACAACTTTTTTAAGAGGGGCCCGCCATCAGATGTCTATTGTACAACCGTGGAGAAAATGGCAGCACGATCGCAGTGTGAGCAGAACATGAGCACCGTCACTAGCTGTCAGTGATGCAGGTGCAGCATACTGATTCATGCGTCACGCTGCGACCATAACACACTATGACTATCCTAGGTGGGGCAATTTGATGATTTTGATTCGATTTAAGCAATAAATTTACTTTTCTATTGAAATAAATGCGATATACCTATATATACCTGATTCTGTATAACCAGTCTAGCGCGTTTACTCCTCAGTCAAACAACATGGAACACACGTACGTGTACTCCCTTTTTATCGCCCGAATCCTTAGTACGATTTTTAAGGCGTTGTGGCACTTCACCTGATGTTTTTTTCGTTTTCTTAGGTTCCTTTTTTCGTTATACCTTTTCAAATTTAATAATAAGACCGTGACCTCAGTCGATTTATTCACTCGTTTGACAAGCCTTCTTACTTGTGTTAGAAATATTACATTAGGTAGAATAATAGAAACAACAACAAAAATAATCATAACGCAATATTATCTAGGTCATAAGAATATGATCATAAAGAAGTAAAATGCTTAGTTGCACGAATCAGTTAATTGTTCAATTTTACGTTGGCCAAGAAATTACGTGCATTTTTTGTTTTGTTCGCATTGTTTTATATATTGCTTCGGTTGCACTTTCTACCGAAATTGTGCACGGGTTCATTGAACGTTGCGTTAAGGTAAATTTAGTTATTATGCATAATCATCTTTTGTTAAGTGAATAAAATGTATAATGCTGACCAAATAGTTTTAGAATCATTGTTTAATTTGTTGTTATTGAACTAATTTACTGTGATCAATTTTTGATTATAAATTAGCGGATTATGAATAAAATAATCAGTCTATGTCAGACCAGTTTTCGGAGTTGTTTTAATCAGCTTACCTCGTATCAAAATTTTTAGTGTACTGGTTCAAGTGCCAGTTGCACATCATCATAAATTATCAATCAGGCCTTATGTACCTTGGTTAAGGCACTTTCACATCAAAAACAAGAACAGAAAAATTTAAACCGAAAAGCTCAATTTATTCCACTTTAAAACAAGATTTTTGTTCCAATGATTAATAAAATCCAGAGAAATAGGATAAACTAAGAATTTTACTGAGAAAATAGTTACATTTATGTCAGATTTTGAAGAAAAACACAACTTTTATGTTTTATCAGCCGAAAAACTTTTTCGGCGGAAAAATTCGTCCGTTTCGAGAAGACCTAGTGAAGCTGGGCGATTCAAGATCCATGGCATTAAATAGATTTATGGCACTAGAACGGCGGTTGGAGAAAACGCAGTATATCAACTTTATGAGAGAATATCTTACTCTTGGACACATGAAGGAAGTTGACATAGATGCGAGACCATCTCCACATTACTTTGTTCCACATCATTGTGTCATTAAGCCAGACAGCAGCACTACCAAACTGAGAGTAGTGGTTGATGCGTCAATGAAGACAACAACGCAGCTATCATTAAATGACATATTATACTCAGGACCAACAATTCAAAATGATTTATTTTCGATCTTATTACGCTTTCGTTTACCGAGATTTGTGTTTACCACAGATATTGAGAAGATGTACCGGCAAATATGGGTAACAGAAGACGATCAAAGGTACCAACTAATTTTTTGGCGAACTGATCCTAGACAGCGCCTCAAATGTTACAAGTTGTGTACAGTTACATATGGCATGCGACCAGCCCCGTATCTAGAAATAAAAACTCTTCAAAGTTTGGCAAAACATAATGCGTCAAGATATCCACTAGCCGCAGAAATTTTGAAACAAGATTGTTATGTGGACGATTGTGTTAAAGGATCCGATAGTCTGTTAACAGCAATAATAATGCAAAGAGAACTCACTGCAACTCTTTAAAAGGCAGGGTTTACACTAAGGAAATGGTGTGCGAATCATGGGGGATTATTACAGGGGATTCCACCCGCAGATCAAGAAATAAATCTTGACTTTGACAATAACCTGGAAGAGAAGGTAAAGACACTACGATTAACATGGTTACCAAAATCGGATCAGTTAGAGTAAAGGTAGTTTCAAATCATGGATGCAAAATAACTAAAAGAGTAGTCATGTCCGATATCGCTAAACTGTTTGATCCCTTGGGGATATTGGCACCAATAGTTGTCACAGCAAAAATATTTTCACGACAACTCTGCAAACTTAAAATTGATTGGGATGCGGCCTTACCAATGAACCTTCACACTCAATGGCTCAATTTTAGAACTTCCTTGCCCTGCTTAAATAACATAACCTTTCCAAGGCATGTATTTGCGAACGATATTACGAAAAACAAGCAAGACGTTTCCGAAAAAGCCTTTGGAGCCGCCATCTATGTTCGATCTATCAGCAAGGAAGGAAGAGTTATAGTGAGACTTTTATGTGCCAAATCTCGAGTAGCGCCACTGCAAAAACAAACGCTGCCTCGGTTGGAACTTTGTGCTGCCCTGTTAGCAGCTCAACTAGTAGCCCGAGTAAAAGGGGATCTTAAGCTGTAAGAAGTACCTATTTGGTTTTGGTCAGACTCCGAAATAGTGTTGGCCTGGATAAATTCAGCATCCACACCATTTCAAACATTCGTGGCTAACAGGATTTCTGCCATACAGGAACTAACAACAGCTGCAGAATGGCGGCATGTAAGGTCTAAGGAAAATCCAGCAGATATATTATCCAGAGGGCTAACACCAGACAAACTACAATACTGTAATATTTGGTTCTATGGCCCTACGTTGCTATATGGTGATGAATCTTTATGGCCTACTCCGTTCCAAAATAAAGCCGAGTGCTAAGAAGAACAAAAGCGTAAGGTATTGCTTGCAACACACCCTGCTGAAGATGCATCAAGTTTCGTGTATAATATTAACCATGAAGGATCATTTAGAAAACTGCAACGAATAGTGGCGTATATGTTAAGATTTGTGAAGAGTGTCAAGAGGCAGCCTCATTCTTCGCCAGGACATTTCTTTGTTTCATGTCGAGAATTGGACGAAGCATTATATGTGATAATCAAGGCAATCCAAGAAGACGAATTCAAGGAAGGAATCCAACGATTGCAAAGGTACAACGAAGTTCACAATACAAGTAATCTCAGCAGTTTGACATCATTCTTGGACGAGAAAGGCATCATCCGAGTTGGAGGACAATTGAAGAATTCGTCTCTGTCCTATGATGCAAAACATCCCATGCTGATCCCATATTCAGATCCAATCACGAAACTAATAATGTTGACAATTCACAGGGAAAATTTACACTCTGGGGCGCAAGCATTGCTTGCCGCTACTAGACAACGTTTCTGGCCACTAAAAGGAAAAACATTTGCTAGATCTATTGTTTAGCACTGCGCACGGGCTAGACCAAAAATGATGTCACAGATTATGGGGAATCTACCGTCTAGAAGGGTTCAACCTGCTTGGCCATTTGTGAACGCTGGTGTGGACTTTTGTGGACCCATTTGGATTCATCACAAAATCAGAGGAAAACGACCACACAAGGCTTATATAGCGGTATTCTGTTGTTTTTCCACAAAGGCTGCGTACATCTAGAAGTGGTAAGCGACTTATCAATAGATTGTTGTATTGAAGCTCTAAGACGATTCATGGGTCGCAGAGGGAATTGCCGAAATCTATATTGCGACAATGCCACCAATTTCGTTGGAGCTCGGAATCAGCTGAAGGAATTAAATAAAACCATATACTCTAATGATGCAAAAGAAACCATAGAAGGAACTTGCAGTAAAAGAGGTGTAGACTTTCATTTTATCCCTCCTAGAGCACCCCATTTTGGTGGCCTGTGGGAAGCTTCAGTCAAGTCCGCTAAGCATTTACTTTTCAAAACCGTCTCTGCTGGCTCTTTAACTTACGAAGAATTGGAGACATTGATGATTGAAATAGACGCAATATTAAATTCTAGACCACTAACTCAGATGTCTATAATGACCCCAACGATCTTACTGCACTTACGCCGTGTCATTTTCTCATAGGGGAACCGTTAACAACAGCAACCATAGAGGCGAATTCTGAAAAAACAAAAATTAGTCTGCTTACTAGATGGAGACTTGTATCCCACATGAAACACGAGTTTTGGAATCGATGGTCTCGCGAATACCTTAACGAGCTCCAACATCGATTTAAGTGGAAGGAACGCTGCAAAAATGTCAAACCTGGTACAATAATAGTGATGCAAGAAGATAATCTGCCGGTTATGAGATGGCCACTTGGACGAAT
Organism: Dioctria linearis; assembly: GCA_963930735.1. NCBI lineage: Eukaryota > Metazoa > Arthropoda > Insecta > Diptera > Asilidae > Dioctria > Dioctria linearis. The sequence continues at coordinate 232,770,830 of OZ005740.1, read as the reverse complement.
CGTAGCAATCTACGAGGGAAGCGACGGCCTAATCAGAGTTGCTGATGTAAAAACAGCAACGGGAATGTTACGTCGGCCCTTCCACAAATTGGCGCCTTTACCCTGTGATGAAGATGACATTCATTCTACACATGCAGAAGACAGTGATATATTCTCAGACAACAATGAACCGTCAACGTCAAGTGAGCCTCCCAAAACCTTAACAAGAGAGAAAACGCCTCTCGACGAAGACAACCAGAATGAACTCCCAAAGAAAAAAATTCGCAAGTCTTATGGTACCGCCGTCGTTACTCTACTGCTAACCTGTTTGCTTTTACCAACTTCATACGGATCGACCATTTATGTTAAGCATTTTGATTCCAAACCTGGGATATATTTTGAGAGCATCGGATCTACTAGCTTCATAACGACGGAATGGAAATTAATAGTTTACTACGACCTACACCCATATTGGACAGAATTTGCCTTACTATCAAACGGTACAAGTGCATTAAACCACTTATGTCAACAACTCCAACATGAAGAGGCATGCAGACAGGTAGTTACCCAATTCCAACATATTGAGGAGGAACTAGTGGCTGACAACCTACTACTATCCTCACGACGATCCAAATGAAGTGCTACCGACATTGTTGGAAACGTGGCCAACACCCTTTTTGGAGTGTCAGATTCAAAGTAAGCGGAAGAAATGTCCAAGACTGTAGATACCATCAACACAAACGAAGAACATCTATTGACACTATTGAAAAATCAGACAACTATAATTGATTCGACTATTAATATCATTAAAAAGGATCAAGAGGCAGTAGAGAAGAAATTTGAGGGAATAGATAACCAAATCAAACAACTGATCAATAACATAAATAAAACAGGAGAAGATGTGTACGAGCTCAAAATATCGCAAGTATTACTTCTATAGCAATTCAAATGTCATTAATTGCTTCAAATCTGAAAGAATTCAATCGTCTATCGTTGATGTTCTTACTGACATTCATCACGGCAAAATAAGTCCATTGCTGGTAACACCACAACAACTTGCTCAAGAATTGATCATTATAAGGAATCATCTTGAACCATCCCAACGTCTGCCAGTAACTCAAAGTGACATGTTACTACTCTTTAAAACTATGTCAGCAGCAGCAGGTATAGCAAGAAACCATGTAATTATTAAAATCCAGATTCCCTTGATCAACTTGGATAAATACGATCTCTACAAATTGACACCTATACCAGTGGTAGCTAATGAGACACTCGTCGCGATACAACTGTGTTCTACATATCTCGCCATTAGTCCACATAGAGATCAGTATTACCATATGACGGACAAGGAACTATCAGTATGCATATCGGTAGAGAAAACTACTCATTTGTGTCCACAAAATCATCCAATATACCACAAATCGGCTTATGTTTGCTCCTGTGAAATAAACTTGTTTAACAACTCACCACAAAGGAACTGCAAAATGAGACAAATAGAAGACAATTTCGCATGGACTAAGTTGGACAATCCAAATCAGTGGATATTCGTAACTAAGGAGGCTATCACTGTCAAGGCACTTTGTATGGGAGAACCAAGGCCGTTACAATTAAATGGTTCAGGACAGTTAACGCTGTTGTATACCTAAAAAGGGTTAAAAATGATAATTATAATTAGTAATTATGATTGGAAAAAACATGGAATATATTTGATTTTCATAAATGGAAATAAGCTAATCATGCTTAAAATATGGTTAGCTTATCTCCTAAGAAGGCGAAGAAATTGCCATCAGCAATTTCTTCAAATTCCTTTGCAACAAATAACAAATATTTTCCCACAAAACGACTTGGGAAAAATAAAAGTTTTAAGTTTCATCCCAAGTCGTTTCGATAGAAAAAAGCCCCATGACAAATCTTACCTTCAGTAAGAGTTGCCGTAAATACGATATGTATGTACATATATACATACATACATATCGGACGCATAAAATTTTACGTCGGTGAAGACTGAAACGATCAAGTCTTCACCGAAAAAAAGCTCGTATCAGCGAATTGTCGCGAGCTGCATACATTGTGATCGCAACAATGTATGCACGATAGCAAGACGATGGTTTCATATTTATGAAAATATCAAATTTCAACTCAACCATCGTCCGTCGCGATAATTCTGGGCATGTTTAAACATGTCCAGCGGCAAACAATTTTCTCAGGATAGGAATGCTAATTAAGCTAATTTTCCATGGCAGATTACGCGAAAATCGCTAAGCTAACTGCCCAGCTCGTTCCCCTATTCTCGGGAGAGCAGCACCCAAAATTGAGCCTGGAGCTCCAAACTTTCCTAGGATGCTGCAGGCAGGTAATCCAGTGCATTTCGGTGGATGAACTATCGGCATTTTTGCAAATCTTCCCCACCAGACTTCGAGGCGAAGCTTACCAGCTTTTTGCCTCAAATATACCTACTACTTTCAAAGAGGTAGAAGAACGGCTAAATCGTACCTACCTGCCTAAGGAAACTTACCAGGAGCTGGTAAATAAATTAATCACTACAAGGCAGTATCCTTTGGAAAACCTCACAGCCTTCACGGCACGAGTAAAACAAATGCTGGCACTCTGTAATGAAGCAGCAGAGTCCAAATATGGCGCTACAGTAGCCCCCGCTGTGAAAAGACAGCTAGAAGACTTCGCGAAAAACGCACTAAAAACAGGAGTCAATAACCCGTATATGTGCCAATACCTTCTGACCATGACAGAGGGCACGGTGGATGACCTCTACAAAGAGCGCTTGACATGGAGCGGCTCCAGCAAAGTGCTCTATTTCTGCAACCTCCAGGGCACTTTCAATTCAGTACAGTGCAGAACACAATACCACAGTCAATTAATGCACCTGTGATAAGTAATCCGCAAGGGATTCCAAATAATTCGCCTGCAAATCACCCCATATATAATCCAGGCATAATACCATTCGCACAGGATACCTGGCAAGACAGTGTTCCCACAAATGCAAGCACCAGTACATTTCCATCACAGTTCACACAGGCAAATATAAAACAGGAGCCAAAATCACCAAATAGAAATTTTAATGTAAACAATAAAAATAATTATTTAAATAAAATTACTTGTAGTTTTTGTAATTTAAGAGGCCATACATACGCAGATTGCCTCAAACGTAAAAATACTCCGTACTGTGTGAACTGCAAAATATACAACCACGATATACGTGACTGCAGGAGGAACAACAACAATATTCAAAGATCAAGCAACAATGGTGGACCATCGAACCAATGTCCTAGAGAGCCGCAGAATCCCAATAACAATTCCAGAGTATATAACGTAAGAAAAAAGTGTGAATTTTGTGGTCGTTCTGGACATGCAGTAAATAACTGCCAACAAAAACGTAAATGGGAGGCCCGGAGTCAGGGAAACGACGTACAGTCGACCCAAAACTCCCCGGCTCGACTATAAAACTCCCGTCTAATAAAATAGGGTCTCCTCAGCAGCCCGATTCCAGTGTCGCTACCGTAAAACTTCCTTTAGACATAGGCCTGAACGGCCAAGCTAAACTAGTAGTAGACACAGGCGCTGAGGTTAGTATAATAAAGAAAAAAAGAAATTAACCACAATGAGGCATGCACACTTCAGACCCCATTTGGTACCGGAAAGACGCTGGGAAATTGCCAGGGAAACTTCGTTTTCAGAAACAAAATTCCCTGCAAGTTTCAAGTCGTAAAGAACTTGCCTGGCCTTTCCGATGATGGACTTCTAGGAAATGATTTCCTAGCAAAAAACTGTAACGTTGAGGGTCCTAATAAGGCACTAAGGTTTCCTCGCACGGAAACTAATCCAGACGAATTTGCTTTGCCATTAGAGTTTGAAACGGACAAGCTACATTCTGAAAAAGCAGTCGAAGTAAGAACACTTGCAGAAGAGGTAGAGTCTAACCAGGCTGAACTATCCACCTGCAGTGTGTTCAAGGCTTCTCAAACGAAAAAAGCTGGCTGCCACGCTCCAAAAGGGCCCAAGGAATGTGAAAAAAGGCTGTCTGGGCGAACAAGAGACCGATGAAATCAGGCAGCAATTGGTTACCTTTAAGGAACCAATCTCCATACCTGCGTGCTCTCAAATTGTTGCCCCAGTCCCGGTACAAACTCAAGAAGAAATGCTCTGTTTATCACAAGAGATAAGCAATGGAGTCTTCTTGGCAAACAGTTTACTGTCATCTGGAGAAGAATTAGTGCTGGTCAGTATTCTCAACGCTAACAGTCATCAAGTAGTCATACATAGCTTAAAGTTACAGCTATTTCCAATAAACGACTACACCCTAGTCCCATTAACACGCACAAAAGACCACAACCAAATGCAGATTCCCATACCAAACAAAGAGGCAATATCAAACAACACAAGAGACGGAACTGAGTGTCTAAAGCCTACCAAAAAGGTGCATATAACTCTTCCGTCCAAAATCCCGAGGCATAAATCACTCTTAAACAAACAACGGCCATATAAGAACGGTAGCGAGTCGCTAAAGCCTATATTAAAGGTGCATATTACTCCACCGTCACACAATACAAAAAATTCTACATGGTCAAAAAGCAGTAGCATTGACGCGCATGAGTATCCCACACAACCTAAGGCAAAGACCGCACAGGTGTATCAAACTCAGCCGTCGGCAAAGCAGGAAGCAAGTACCCTGTTACATGCTAAATACAACAAAATAAAGCCTCATAAGGAATTAATTAAATTCAATCCAATTACGGATCAAAAACCTAAAAGGAAGAGTAAGTCAAACCAAGGTTCAGCCGACAAAACGGCAATTTTACAACATGTACGATATCTATACCTGGATAATGAGACTCCGGACGACCCAAAACAATACCCGCGTATTTCTAGGCTAGAGCAAGAACTCAGCCTAGACCCTAATTTAACCGCGGAAGAAAAAATTTCGATATCAGAACTCTGCGAAGAGTATAACGATATTTTCTTCCTCAAAGGTGACAAACTCACCTATACAAATGCGATAACGCATAATATTCCATTGGTGCAAGATCAAGCACCAATCAATCAAAAAATGTACCGCTTACCTGAAACACAGCGGAAAGTCATTAACGAGCAGCTAAAAGAAATGCTAGACAGCGGGATAGTCCAGTCTAGTAAAAGCCCTTGGAATTCACCTCTACTAGTTGTCCCCAAGAAAGCGGGACCTGACGGTGAAAAAAGGTGGCGCGTCGTTGTCGATTTTCGTAAATTAAACGAAAAGACAATTGGAGATGCATTCCCGCTACCCCGAATCGAAGATATCCTCGACCATCTAGGTCACGCAAGGTATTTCACCACACTCGATTTGGCCAACGGGTATCACCAAGTTCTTGTCGACAAAAAAGATCGACATAAAACTACTTTCAGCACAAGCTATGGGCACTATGAGTTCAAGCGTATGCCATTCGGGCTCAAGGGAGCCCCTGCCACATTTCAACGCCTAATGAATTTCGTACTATCAGGCCTACAAGGCCTCGAATGTTTTGTTTACCTAGATGACATTGTCATCTATGGTAAAAATTTAAATGACCACAACGAAAAGTTGAGGAAAGTCTTCAATAAGTTGAGAGAAAACAACTTAAAACTGCAGCCAGAAAAGTGCCAGTTTCTACGAAGAGAAGTTGTTTACCTAGGACATAAATGTTCTAGCGAAGGAGCCCTACCAGACCCAAGTAAGACGGCCTGCGTCCAAACATTTCCTGTTCCAAGAACAGTAAGGCAAGTTCAGTCATTTTTAGGACTTGCCAATTACTACAGGAAATTCATTCCAGACTTCTCCAAAATTGTACGTCCAATCACAAATTTACTCCGAAAGGATGTAAAATTCACTTGGACAGAGAAATGCCAAGAAGCATTTCAAAGCATAAAAAACGCTTTAATTTCTCCACCACTTTTAATTTACCCCGATTTTTCGAAATCTTTTAATCTCACTACAGACGCAAGTAACGAGGCTCTAGGAGCAGTTCTTTCTCAAGGAGAAGTCGGAAAGGACCAGCCCATTGCCTATGCAAGCCGCACATTAAACAAAGCCGAAAGAAATTACTCTACTATAGAGAAAGAGTTATTGGCTATTGTCTGGGCTACCAAGAATTTCAGGTGCTATCTTCAAGGCCGGAAATTCACGGTCTATACTGACCATAAACCTCTCAAAGGTGTCTTCAATGTGAAAGACCCTACTTCCCGTTTGGTGAGATTTCACCACAAATTATCTGAATTCGATTACAACATCGAATATAAACCAGGGAAGTACAACACTAATGCCGATGCACTAAGTCGCATCCCTCAAGCATTAAAAGAAGACAGTTTAGGCAATACCTTAACGGTAGAAGCCCTAGTCCACCACACGATGGACTCAGATGTGGAGGAAGACGATTCCACAAATAATAAAAAGAAAAAGAAATCCGCTCATTGTTTCGTCGTGACTCGAGCTCAGAAGCAAAAGGCTCAAGAGACATTAAATAGCTCCAGTGTGGAGACAGAAGAGCACACGAAAGCGGACCAAAACGAAATTCAACACACGGAGGCGGAAACACTAAACCCAGCATCGCTTGATCAAAAAGTAAGTACTGGCAAGACACCCGAAGTTATCACGAGCCCTACGGAAATCCGAACAATCTTAAAAGATTATCACGATTCTCCATTTGGTGGCCATCAAGGTGTCATAAAAACTTACAAACGCATAAGACGCAAGTATTGGTGAAGACACATGCTTAGCGACATCAAGAAATACATAAAAAAATGCCCAAAATGCCAGACGATGAAAGCTTCTCCACAATATAAAATGCCAATGGTTATCACGGACATCGCAGAACAACCGTTCGACAAAGTTTACCTCGATATTGTAGGTCCATTAGAAGAGACCACGTCAGGTAACAAATATATCTTGACCTTCCAAGATAATTTAACAAAATTTGTCGACTGGTACGCAATACCTAATGCAGAAGCCGTCACAGTAGCGCAAGTTTTGTTTGATGAAATCGTTACGCGCTATCGCATACTCAAAAGAATACTCACCGATCAGGGAACAAATTTCCTGAGTGAATTATTCAAAAGAGTATGTAAGCTTCTAAAGGTAAAGAAGTTACAGACTTCGGCATACCACCCACAGTCTAATGGAGCACTAGAGCGTGCCCACAGACAGCTGATTGAATACCTGCGAACAATCGTAGATGAAAATCCCAAAACATGGGACCAATACCTACGAACCGCTGCATTCGTGTATAACAATAGTGTACACGAGGGTACTAAACTTACCCCAATGGACTGCCTATACGGCTTCACAGCGGATGTCCCATCAAATTTAAAACGGGATCCCGAACCCGTTTACAATCATGAGAGTTATTATCATATACTAAAGTATAAGCTCCAAAAATCATATGCCACGGCAAGAAAGAACTTATTGGCAAGTAAACAGCGCTCAAAGGGGTACTACGATAAGACAGTACGGCCCCTAACTTTCCATGTAGGAGACAAGGTCCTCATCAAGAATGAAAGCAGAAAACATAAGCTTTCCCAAATCTGGGTAGGACCTTATCAGGTAATCGCAATACCAAGTGATGTGAATGCCACAATCAAAATTGGTAAGCGAACGGTAACGGTACATAATAACCGTTTGAAACCATATTTCGAATAAAAATATATCAAACAAAAATGAACCAGGTTGACTTGAAATTCCTACTATAGTGTCCATTAAACCTCATTTCAATACACCCCCATAAACATTTGCGGTGGAGTCACTCCACTGCCCAATTTAAAGCGGCACAATGTACCTACAAGTATGCTTAAAGGATTGTTTTCTTCTCCTGAATTGTCCAGAGAAATGGCGCTAAAATTCATCATAGTTGTCCTCTTCATCCAGTACATAACTGGAGCAATCGCTGACAAACCTTATGTAATAACCCAGCTAAATGGCTCGGGTATATTTTTCGAGGACCTAGGAAATCTGATGGTATATCATGACACCTGGAATGTCCTCACCGAGATAGACTTGGATGAACTAGATGCCCAGATAAAGCTAGCAGAATATGCAGAGCACTTAGTGCATAAACTCTGCATAAATATAACAAACCCAGAAGACCTCTGTAACGTGCAGCAACTACACATACACGCTATTATAGACAGCGTACGAAAACGCACGGAAACTATAAGGGAACTAGTACCAGGAAAACGCAAGGCCAGATCACTATTTGATGGAATAGGCAATGCCATGCACTATTTGTTTAGAACTATGGACAGCAACAACGAAAAAGAAATTTACAGCAGGTTAGAAGAACTTGAATCGAATACACAAGCCCTAGCCGAGCTAGAGAAACAACAAATCAGTGTTGTAAAAACTACCTTGGAAAAGATTCAAAAACCGCTGGCAATGTTAATAGACAGACAACAAAAAATAGCACACCAGATAAACGATCTCCACCATGTGGCCGATGATTTAACTAGGAGGCAACTGAGACAAGAGATTATATCAAGCTTATTGCTCCAAATCATCGAAGTTGAATATCGACAACAAGCCCTCCTGGATATAATAATGGCTAGTAAAACCAATCATATTCATCCACTCCTAATGTCTCCCAAAAATCTGTTGGAGATATACCGCAAGACGGCCTCGAATTGCCCAAATGCCCAAAATTGTCTATCTGTCCTATATCAGACAGCAGGAGCTCAGTCGCTCCTTATGCAGGATAAATTGGTGGTGAGAATTACTCTCCCAATTTTTAATCTGCCAAAAATGAGGCTACAACAGATTCAATGCTATCCTGTATCCAAGTCAGCAAATTACTCATTAATTCCAGATCCTGGTTATTCATACATAGCCAATAGCGAAAAAACTCAGGAATTTCTCTTATTAAGAGGCGATGACATGAAAAATTTCAAAAAAATAACAAGTAATTTGGAAGAAAACACGTATGTAGGCCGGCTGAACACGCCTATAATCAAAGCGACAACGTCTAACGAATGTGCCATTAAATTGCTATACAACCCTTTAAATAAAGTGCCCAAATGCAAGACCAGAGTACAAATCCCACAAAAAGACATGCTGATCAAATTAAGTAAGCCCAATACGTGGCTATTTTCTTTTATCACCTCCACGGTGCTACACATCACATGTCCAGATCACTTTGTAATCTCGAAACTGGAAGGACAAGGGATATTAGAGATAACGCAACCATGTCAAGTTCAAATAGGTGACAAAGTGCTTAAATACGAAGGTCAGAGTAAATTTCCACTAAAAATTATCCAGCCGAATCAGTTTCCTGAGCTCAACCACTCTCTACTCAAAGTAAACCTGAAATTTTACAAGGAACTCAAAACCACAGTCTGGGGAAAATCGAAATCTTAACGGGAGACGATACCCATAAATCAATTTATACCGACACCCATTCGCTGGAAGAAATCCAAAACAAAATTATTAAATACCAGGAAAAGGTATCGAGCAGAAACTCCCATATCCTGTCCACAACTTCTCTATCATTCACGAGCCTACTAGTTCTGGCCATAATGATTGTTGTGGCAGTAAAATATCTACACCCTGTTGTCATCAAGATGAGACAACAGAGAAATCAACCACAAGGTAACCCCGAAATTTCATCAGAGGGAATTCCTTTAGAAGAACGAACTCCTGCTCCCCAACCCAGTCTAAGGCGAACTAGGAGCCTCGCTAAAACCAAATCGGTTCAAATAATTTAAAAATGCGACACTGATACTGTCAACATGGCTCAACAAATTAATTTAAACAAGGTCGTACTAACATAGAACAACAATCAAAAAAGCAGTCCTGGTAAAGCGTCCAAAGAAAATCTAGGTATATACATATATATCAACCTATGTATATTTAACGACTCAACAAAAATAAAACAATGTATACTTTACTTAGATATAGTGTAATTAATTATAGTACAAAATAATAAAACGTATATGCATTAGAAAAAATAAAAATATCTATGAAAACATAGAATTAAAGAAAATGTAAATAAAATCACAGAATAACACAAATGCGTTAGAACTAATGCTACATAAGAATAAAATAGGAAGAAAGAATTTCAATTAGAAATTAAACCTGTAAAAAACAAAAAAAAAACCTAATAAACTTAGAAAGAAAGGCATAAATAAATAAACTAAAGCTAGAAATAAAAATAACGTTAGAAATATAAATGAATCAAAATAGAATGCCCTAGAATTAAATATAAATGTAAAACTAGAAAAGATAAAATAACAAAAAACTATAAAACGGTTGCATTTGAAGTAAATAAAAAACTAAGGAAAATCAAGTGAAAAGAAGGCCGATGTAAGTTTAACCAGTTGAAAATCTAGGTGATAAGGAACCGACAAGCAAGCAAAAGCTTTACCAGGCTACTACCCACAAATAGAATTTTAAATTAGAAATTTATATATATACTAGTATGATAGATATAGTAGACACAAAAAATAATGTAGGTTATCGGGGAATATTTTGTTTTTCATAATAATTTTCACTTAAAGATACAAATGGATTGATAAAGTGACACAAACAAAATTAAAGTAAAATGTAAGCAAAAACGACATAAAAATGTTTATTTCAAAAAAAAAAAACACACGACTTAGTTTTTATGCTATTTTTACAAGACAAACTTCATATATTACATATCAGAATTTGGCAGAAAAAGACTACTAAATTGCCATTAAACTAGGTACATATGAGTATGTATGTATGTATATCTGAATAGTAGTTTAACTTCAAAATCAACAATATCAATTGAATGTACATCTATTTATTCGTGAAAGTGACTTATAAATAAAAATTCACAACCATAACAAATCCGGACGAAATAATTTTTGAAATTTTTGAGATATCAAATTCGATCATTTTTGTATGATTTCAGGGAATACACACAATTGAGCAACAAAACTTCAAAATAAAAGGTAATGAATCGATTTCATTTGTAGGCTCCACTCTAGTCCGTGTCTTTTCTCTATTACACCACAAAGAACGGATTATATAGACCAAATGGACAAAAAGCTTAATAAAAAGATGATCACGATTCCCACAAATACACGATACATATCTTAGGAATTTAGCTTACATTGTATGTACATATGTATATAACACCTGTCAGCCTCGTAAATATTTCCTCCAAACGATATTGTTATTATTCAAATCAATGGGGGAGTGGATCACAATAAACAATTCTTTCATGTACAGGAAGAAAAACAAAATCCGCCCAAATACAAAGATTAAATTCCGAAAAGTACATATAATTTTCTCCTTTCACGTTTCCTCTGCTGAATATTTTATTGGGAGCACAGTCTCCGACATAATTTTGAAGTTAAAATGCTCTACATACTGCATGTCTGTTAAAATACTAAAAATAACTTACACAAATTATATACATATATGACGTTAATATGAAATTTTCATACAATTAAATAAACATTCCGGATGCTCTTTGAGGAAAATAATATACCTACCCTGTACTATATGGAAACATATATATAAAGATAAATCATAAAAACAAGCACTTAAAGAAAAAAAAAACAAATTGTGCAAATCGCGCATTTATGATTACCTTTCTATTTATCTAACTACCTTAATAATAGAGACCAGGAGACAATACATCTCAATCCATCTGAATAAAAAAAAAAAAAAAGAAGAAAAAAAACGATTAAAATTAAATAAATCTACAAAATATGTATCATCGATCACTGAAATACTAAGTAGTACTTTTTACATATTATCTTTTGATTACTATTTTTTTTATTTTTTTTCATTTTTGCCTTAAAGAAAAGTATAATTACAAGAAGAAGAAAATATAATATTAAAAAAATTACTTTTAGTTTAGAATTTTAAAATTCTATATAATAACCTCAACATTTTTTTCTTGAATTCTTTTGTTGTACATTGCGAATCACGGAATCAAGAAGAAGACCCATATTTACAAAAAAAAAGGAAAAAAAAACTCACACTGATTGAGCGCTTCATTTTTGCTGTCTGTTATTGATATAAAATAATTTTTTTTGAAATTTTAAGTCTTTCAAACAAAGAAAAATAATAACTAAATAAATAAACAAAAATACAAACAACTGAAAATGTATTGAATAAAAAAACCATGTATTGTAAAACAAAAAAGAAACTGTCCAGCGTTGTTAAAAATTGTTGTCATATATTTTTCGTTTCGTTACATAAGATCTCAAAAACAACAACATTAGGGGAAATTTTCTCCAATGTAGTAGAAGTAGAACAATACAATAGTGATGTTCATTAAATATAGCAACACAACCCAAAAGCAACATTAAAATTGTAAACCTCAACCAACCTAGTACCAACCTAACCAGACCTAAAAGCAAAACAAATTCGAGAAAGAATAAAATAATAGAATTAAAGTAGCACTAATGATCACTAATGGTAACGTAAAATACACTACATAAATTCGGAAAAAATAAAGTTCAAATCAAAGGTAATTAGCAAAAAAAAAGAGAATAAAATAATACAAACTAGTACAACGACAACTTCCCCTGAGAATTATTCCTCTTCAAAGAATAATTCTCTTTTTCTCAGGGGGAAGGATTGTTATGTTCGTAAATTATACCCTGAAAAAGTATAAAAGGGGATAATTTTACAGGCATACATACATGTTGGAACATGATTAGCTTACCTTCAAAAACATTTGAAGAAAGCGAATCAGTTCCTAAAATTCACATAAAAACCCTAAAATTTAAAAAAAAATATTAAAAATTGAATAAGTTCTTCAAATTCAATTCACTAAAATATTCCAGCATAAATTTTCACATAAGCTAACCATGCTTAAAACATGGTTAGCTTATCTATTTAATCAGTGAAGAAAATTGCGTCAGCAATTTTCTTCACATTCCATAAATTAAAATAAAATAATTATTAGAAATATTTACTTTAAAAAAATAAAGCAAAAGACAAATCGTACCTTCAGTACGATTTGTCGTGAAAATTGCAATATGTATGTACGAACGTACATACATATCACAAAAAAGCTTTCGCGATAAGAAAAGCGCGCCGCGAAAATACATTGTATGTATAGCGCGCGGCATCGTGACGGTGGCTGATGTTTATAAAAGCATCAAATTTCAAGCCTCCGTCCAACGAAAAATATTCTGGACTTGTTTAAACAAGTCCAGAATAAATGAAAATTTTCTCAGGGTGAAAATGCAACTATGCATTTTCTACCCTGAACGAAGGCTCTTGATCGCGACAAAAGTGATCAAGAGCCGAGTTGAATTTTTGCACTTGGTTCGGCGCGGTCTCGGTTGTGGTGAGAAGAAAAAAGTTTAAGTATCAAAAATATTATAAAGTAATAAGCGATTAAACGAAAACAGTAGAAAAAGAAAAAGTGTTAGTATCCGAATATTGTAAAACTACCAGAATTGTGGTAAAAAGAAAAAGGAAAAAGTGTTAGTATCCGAATATTGTAAAACTACCAGAATTGTGGTAAAAAGTAAAAGGAAAAGTTTAAGAGAAGAAGTTTTAAAAAAAAATTATTACAAATAAAGAATTAAAACAAAAAAAATTTTAAGTTGTGTTGTGAATCTACCTTTTTGTGAAACGAGTCTCCAATTGGATAGCAGTGCAACCAAGTTAAAAAGGTGAGCGTTCGACAAAATATATATAACAAGTATGTAGGACGGCCAGAATTAACTTCTGTGTGTAGGATTGAGTTAACCTCAAATATCTGTTTAACCAGAATCAACTTCTGTTTTTGGGATTGAGTCAACCTCAAATATTTATGACGGCCAGAATTAACTTCTGTATTAGGATTTGAGTCAACCTCAATTTATTGGCGTAGAATTAACTTCTATAAGGAATGTCAGAATTGGTTAGGATAAGGATTTTGCTCAGAGCAGACTCCAAGGCTTAGGATTAATCAGATCAACTCTGATTTGGAAATGGGTGCCTTTGCTATCGTTCGCCGCCTTTTTATAGCTACTGAAGACGGTCATGTGTTGTACTTCTCATGGCGTTGCCATAGCGACGTTTATACCAGTTGCTGCTACGAGAGCATCTGGTTGACGTAATGTCAAAGTGTTGACATGTCAGTTGTGTATATACATGGAGATCGTGTATTTTCGGGTAAGTTTTGCATTATTTTATTGAATTTATTTAACTTTACAATAATATTTTGTTCTTTTTAGCTTGTGGATGTCATCGTGGGATTTTTTTGTGTAATTCGATGAACGAATTAGAGGACAGCAGCCTTTTAATTATCAGATAAGTATTTTGGTTTTTTATTCCTGTTGAATGATTCTTTGTGGATTTTTTTGTTTTTGCAGGAAATCAACATTTGAATACGTCGAGGGAAGTATGGTTCGGTGGTGGACCGAACAGATGTACCGGTCCGTAACATCACGTGTAATTTCTGCCAGCGAAAGGGTCACACATACAAAGATTGCCTTAAGCGCAAGAACACCCCTTTCTGCTCAAACTGCAAAATCTCCTCCACGCCTCTCCAATAGATCTACACAGGATCAACACAACACAAAAAGTCCTCAAGTCTTCAACATAAGACTCAAATGCACCTTTTGTGGTCGCCGAGGACACGCAGACGAAGATTGCCGCCAAAAGAAAAATGGGAAGCCCGGAGTCAGGGAAACGACATGCAGTCGACCCAAAACTCCCCGGCTCGACTTTAAACCCACAACGCAAATCAAAAGGGTCACCTCAAGCGCCCGAATCCGGTGTCCCTACAGTGAAACTTCCACTGGACATAAGCCTTAACGGCCATACAAAACTAGTAGTGGACACTGGCGCTGAGGTTGGTATTATTAAGAAAAGAGCAATTAAAGACCTCAAAATAATTAATTCCAATGAGGCATGCACTTTACAGACCCCTTTTGGAACCGGAAAGACATTGGAAAATTTCAAGGGCAACTTCAATTTTAAAAATAAAATTCCCTGCAAGTTTCAGGTGGTACAAAACCTGCCAGGTCTTTCCGATGACGGCCTATTAGGAAACGATTTCCTATCAAACAATTGTAATGTTGAAGGCCCAAATAAAGCACTCAAGTTTCCTTGTACGGAAAAAATCCCAAAGAGTTTACTGTGCCCTTGTCATGCAAAACGTACAAGCTGTATTGCAGAAAAGCAGTCGAAGTGAGGTCACTTGCTGAAAATATGGAACCTAAACAGGTTAAGCTATCTACATGCAGTTTCTCCAAGGCATCTCAAAAGAGTAATGCTGGCTGCCAGGTTCAAAAAGAACCACTGGAATGCGAAGAGAGCTGTCTGGGTGATGAAGAAACAAGCGAAATGAGGCAGCAGAGTCTGCCTGGCCAACAGTTTACTCCCTACTGGGAAAGAAACACTGCTAGTTGCCATACTCAACATTAACAATTTCTAAGTAGTCATCAACAGGTTATTATTACAACTGCTCCCTATACAAGACTACGCCGTCATCCCAAAGGAGAAGCCACTGATACACAACACGTTCTCAAGCCGAATAAATCGCAAGCGAGTAACACAAACACCAGTGAGCTTCCCAAGGCGGAACAGAAGTCAAGCAAGACTTCTTTCTCAAGAATACCTAGATATAAGTTACCAAAGAGGCACAAGAGCCCTATACAAGACGCGTGCGATCTCAGTAAGACCCGAATAGAGGCAACAATGACTCCACCGTCCAGGAAAATAAGTTATAAAAATTTTACATGGCCTCAGAGTCAAATCAGAGATGCGAGCGAGCTCCAGAAGCCGACAAGCAAAATGCAGTTGACTCCTCCATCCAATATACCTAGATGTAAGATAACCACAAGGATAAGGAGCCCAACAACAGGTGCGTGTGATCTCAGTAAGACCTATTCTCAGGCAAAGACGACTCCACCACCCAACAAAGTCAGTGTTAAGAAACAACAGTGGCCCAAGAGCCCTATCACAAGTGCGTGAGAGCTCAGTAAGACCTATTTAAAGGCAAAGTAGACTCCACCACTTAATAAAATTAGTATTAAGAATAAAAAGTGGCCCATGAGCCCGATAAAAGACGCGTGCGAGATCCGTAAGACCTCATTGAAGGCATAGTTGGCTCCACCGTCAAAAAGTATTAAGAAAACCAATTTTTCAAGGCCCATAAGCCAAAATACGAATGCTTGCGAGTACTCGGACCAATCAAAAGTACCCATAAAACATGGTACTCCACCATTAAAACTGCAGGAAGCCCATTCCCTGCCATCTAGTAATGTAAGTAAAACAGATAGTAAGTACACAACTAGACAAAATGAGGAAAGAAACGCAAGCTTTTCGGAAAACACAGCTATCTTACAACACGTAAGATACTTATTTCCGGATCATGAAGATCCCACACATACTCCGCGAGTCAACAGGCTAGACCAAGAGCTCAGCCTAGACCCAAATCTAAATGCGGAAGAAAAAGCTTCGATATCCGAACTCTGTTATGAGTACAATGATATCTTTTACCTTAAAGGTGACAAGCTAATATATACAAATGCTATCACCCACAATATCCCTTTAATACAAGATCAAGCGCCCATAAACCAAAAGGCCTACAGATTACCAGAGACCCAGAAACAAGTAATCAACGAACAATTAAGAGAAATGCTAGACAACGGGAATTCACCCTTATTAGTAGTCCCCAAAAAGGCGGGACCCGATTGTGAAAAAAGGTGGCGCGTCGTTGTCGATTTTCGCAAATTGAACGAAAAGACAATTGGCGACGCATTTCCGCTACCACGAATGGAGGATATTCTTGACCAACTAGGTCATACCAGGTACTTTACCACTCTCGATTTGGCCAACGGCTATCACCAAGTCTTAGTCGACAAAAAAGATCGACATAAGACCGCTTTTAGCACTAATTACGGGCACTACGAATTTAAGCGTATGCCATTCGGACTCAAAGGAGCTCCCGCTACATTCCAACGCCTCATGAACTTCATTCTGACAGGCCTACAAGGCCTCGAATGTTTCGTTTATCTTGACGACATCGTCATTTACGGGAAAAACCTAAATGACCACAACGATAAACTTCGCAAAGTCGTCTTCAACAAATTGAGAGAGAACAACTTCAAACTGAAGCCAGAGAAGTGCGAGTTCTTGAGACGAGAAGTTGTTTACCAAGGGCACAAATGCTCCAGCGAAGGTGCATTACCAGACGCCAGCAAAACAGCCTGCGTCCAAATATTCCCTGGTCCTAGAACAGTACGGCAAGTTCAGTCCTTTTTGGGACTCGCCAATTACTACAGGAAGTTCATTCCGGATTTCTCAAAAATAGTTCGTCCAATTACGAATTTACTCCGCAAGGACGTAAAATTCACTTGGACCGAGAAATGCCAAGAAGCATTTCAAAGCATTAAAAATGCTCTAATTTCCCCACCACTTTTAATCTATCCAGATTTTTCTAAACCTTTCAGTCTTACAACGGACGACAGCAACGAAGAATTAGGCGCTGTTCTTTCCCAAGGAGAAGTGGGAAAAGACCAGCCAATCGCCTATGCAAGCCGAACGCTGAACAAAGCCGAGAAAAACTACTCCACTATTGAAAAGAAGTTATTGGCTATAGTCTGGGCCACTAGGAATTTCCGATGCTACCTTCAAGGCAGAAAATTCGCTAGCCGGTCTTAAACATAGGCCTCATCGATGCGGGCGCCCAATGTGTGGCTCGACCCATGATCCGTGAAAGCATTTCTCATTACTGAAGCTAGGCGGTTGCTGCTAAGTGTCAACGACAGTCAGATGTACTTGACAGATGATGAATCGAAGGCACTTACCTGAAGTGCCGCTAGTCTTTGACCAGACCTCGACGTCATTCCCCGTGTCGGGTACCAGAGGTGCACTGACGGGTTGGTAACCCAAAAAATCCAGCCAGTCAGTTCCCCTCTGCCTTCCTTCACCGAGATGCTGAGATACCCCGCGGTCAGTAACCTAACCAACTGATCGCAAAGCTCTCTCAGCACTGACATCTCTCTCTGATCTCCGACCGACGCTTGTTCAAGGGTGTGCCCCCAAGGTTGTGCAATGGCAGATTTTCTTTCGTGCATTTAAAGGGACCGCAGACAAGGCTGGATTTCAACAGGCATATCACCCACCATTGACGGGGCAATAGGAGGGCTTCGCGATATCCTATAGTTTACCAGTTAAGCTGGCTGGATGCCTTCTTAGGGCCACCAGGATCTAGATTTGGTTCCACCATGGCCGACGGTTTCCGATTAATGAAACGTTGTAGACAGACAGACAAAGAAAAATCCTCCTAATGAGGCCGATCCAGAAGAGACTATAAAAAGTTTATCTACCCATACGAGGTAGAGGTATGTTGACTAGATTGCATTCCAACAGGTATATCACCCACCATTGACGGGGCAATAGGAGCGCTTCGCGATATCCTATAGTTTACCAGTTAAGCTGGCTGGATGCCTTCTTAGGTCTACCAGGAAAATGAACATCAAGTAAGTATAGCAGGTCTCTTAGTCCGTCAACCCAACCAGGGTTTAATATCCTTGGCATAGTAAATGCCTATTCAACTCCCCTGCAGGTCCTCAAGCTCAAAAAGGGAGTTTCCTTTCTTTGCTTTAACGCGACACATCAAAAATTTACGACCTAATTTCGCGCTAATCTGTTGCTGGAAATTACTGTGTGTGAAATTTCGTCTGAATACCTCTTGACCAATTCTAAAGTTAACAGGCTTCGCTCTAAGATTAGCTCTTGAACCCTGTTCGAACGTTTTGTTCAAATTTTCCTGCGCTCTTGCACGGATCAATCTTAGCTTGTCTTCAGCATCTACTCTTAGGGGTTCACTTAGTGTTCCTAAGCTACTAAGGATGGAATAAGAGCTCGCGTGGTCAATAATTTGTTGACTGAATAGCACTTTGTAAGGAGCCAGTTGCTTGGTGTATAGAGCTCCTGAGGGAGCTAGCGATATGGCTCAGCTTCTCACCCCATTTAGTGTGCTCCTTCTGGATGCAGGCTCTAATCCCCGACAATAACGACTGGTTCACTCGTTCTGATGCGTTGGCTTGCGGTGAATAGACTGCTGTTCGCAAGTGCTTAACGCCATACTTGTCCAAGAGTTTGGTAAACTGAACAGAGCAGAACTGAACTCCATTGTCGGAGACTATCATCTCTGGTACCTGAAACACCTCGGTTTCAATGAATTTGCACACATTAAGAGTAGATGCCTTCCTCATTGGTTTTAGAATCGGGAACTTGGAGAAGTGGTCAAGGATTTTTAACATACAGACATTTCCATTCGTTGATCTGGGATATGGACCTAAGAAATCAATATATATCCTTTGCCAAGGTCTCTCTGTCACCGACTGAACTCCCATTGGTGGTCTAAGAATAGTATTGGTGGTCTTGGTTTCCTTACACACATCACAGGCGCCTACGTAGTTTCTGACATCAACTGTCATTCGTGGCCAGTACAGGTGTCTTCTTAGGCGTTCCAGTGTTTTACCTATACCCCCGCCCCCATGAGAAGCTAGTGGCAGATCATGCGCTCTTGAAATAACCTCGCAGACAAGCCCTCGTAGAATCCAAAGCTTCCAAGCTTCTTTTTCCTGAATCGGATCACCTGTTCTCGGAACAGTCCGAATATAAACGAAGCCATCCCTGACGCAAAGATCTGGTAGTTTGCCAGAAGTCGTTTTAACTTTATGCCTCAGTTGTTCATATTCCAACGAGTTGAAATATGGCGAACTAAGGTCAACTTCCGGGCCTGGATCTTCAGGTGTGGACAAGCTGTCGCATAGAATGCGTGACAGCGCATCCGCAACGAAATTCGGGCTTCCTTTTCGGTGCTCGATGGTGAAGTCGAAACCTTGAAGCTTCAAACTCTACCGAGCAAGTCTACCGCTGAGGTCCTTTTGGGACATCAGCTATTTCAAGCTAGCATGATCAGTCACCACCTTAAACGGCATAAGTTCTATGAAGGGCCGGAACTTCTGTACACTTAAGATTGCAGCTAAGCATTCTTGCTCTGTGACGGTGTAGTTTCGTTGTGCTGAGTTCAACTTTTTCGAGACGTAGGCTATTGGCTTCTCGTGGCCATCGTCATCTAGTTGAAGCAGCACTCCACCAATACCATGTTGGCTCGCATCGCACTGTATAATGAACGGCTTGGTGAAATCTGGACTCACTAACAACAGAGCAGAGGTAAGTTTTTGTTTTCGCATTTCCAGAGACGTCTGGGCTTCAGGTGTCCATTGGAATTGACTAGGATTCTTCAAAGTGTCAGTTATGGGGGCAGTTAAATCAGCATAGTTCGGGATGAACCGTCTATACCATCCCGCCATACCTAGTAGGCGTCGGGCTTGCCGAACAGTTTTAGGTGACGGATAGTCAACTATGGCTGAGATCTTATCTGGGTCAGTCCTGATTCCTCCTTTCCCGACTATAAAACCCAAGTATTTAGTCTCCTTAATGCAAAACTTACTCTTCTCAACGTTGATAGTGAGGCCAGCTTTCCCCAAACAATCCGCTACACGGGATAGCAATGTGAGATGAGAGTCAAAGTCTGAGGACAGAATCAATAAATCGTCCAAGTAGACTAGAACATTTTCACGAAGATCGAAAGGAATGACCTTATCCATGAGGCGGCACATAGTTTGTGGAGCATTGCAAAGGCCGAATGGCATCACTGTGTACTGATAGAGAGGATGACCAGGTACTGCAAGCGCGGTCTTCTCTCTGGACTCAGTGTCTAGTGGGATCTACCAGAAAGCGTCTCTGAAGTCCAGGCTTGTGATGTAGTTTGCCGGAGGAATTCGACTCAGGAGTGCATCTATCTGCGGCAGCGGATAGGCGTCCTTCTTAGTAACGGAGTTGACCTTCCTGGAGTCATAACAAAGCCGAACCTTCCCAGGCTTCCGGACTAGTACAACTGGATAGCTCCAAGGACTCTGGCTCTCCTCTATCACACCCAATGATAGCATTCGTCGCAATTCAGCAGCCATCAAACTCTATACTGCCGGTGAAATTGGATAAAACCTCTGTTGTATCGGAGTCGCGTCATTCGTTTCAATCCTGTGACTGACAAGAGATGCTTTTCCTAAGCCTAAAGAGGCGAAGGAAGGGAAAAGCTGTTTAGTATCTTCTAAACGTTGTTGATTTAGACTGGAAAGAATATGGCAATCGGTGTCAAAGGTAGCTATTAGCCTTGGAGTCACTTCTGCAACTTTACCCAGGACATCTGGAGCCAACCCAAATAGACGCCAGAAGTCTATTCCAAGATATATATTTGAGCCCAGGAACCACGTAAACGCACGTTTTGGGTCTTATCACGGAAAGTGATATCCAAGTTCACATGACCATGCACCGTCGTCATGGCACCATTAGCTACTTGTACCTGCGCCCGATACCTCTTCCATTCGACTTCTGCTTCTGCAAGCTTCTCTAGAGCTCCCTGGCCTAGAATACTGACAGTGGCACCACTATCAAATAATCCAGTCTCAGTTCGCCGAGCAGTTTTACTTCGGCATATGGTCGAATGTCGTCTGGCATCGACACGGAAATGTGTGCCAGTTTCTTTCTTTCCTGTCTCATTCGTCGACAGTATTCCCGCCAACGAACGGTCGATCGTTTCATTCTTGACCCCAGGTCCAGGTCAGGATATATAATTTCAGCTGGCTCACCTACTGAGGAGAAGATACGGTCTCTTACTGCATTGTAGTTTTTCAGACGCGCATGATACGGCGTCAGCGGGTATAAAACAGGCTCACGCCCACTCGCCATAACAGAGCTTGGTGGCCGTTTTAATACAGAAACGACAGAAGGCTGAGTCTCCTGCTCAGTAACATTGCCAGCAAAGAGTGCTGTCGGTTTTATAGGAACGTCGGAAATTAAGAACTCTTCCAAAGACGTGTCTAGTAGTGTCGTGGGCTCCCTAAAGATGGAAACTGGAGCTTGAAGACAGTCTGTGCCAAGAATTGTTTTGAGTTGGTTGCCTTGGAGGTGGAGGTGCCTGAGGAACGAAAGGTGTAGCCGGTGGAAATGAAGGTCTATGTTGCCCAGCTGAGAACGAGTGTCGACTGCGCGGGTCTCCCTGATTTCCAAAAAAAATCTGGGCGTTGGAACACGCTCCGCAAAGGGTGGTGGTGGTGGACGAGAAATATCTGCCTGCTGAATCACAGCAGAGACTCGCTGTCTGACGTCGGTGATCTCGTTACGCAGAGCATTCATACTTTGGGTAATCTCTGAATGTACCAAAGTCTGTAACTGAGTTCGAAGACTAGATATAATTAGATCTGTGTCTAAGGGGCCCTGCCCCGAAGGTACAGGTGATAGACTATTTCTCCTCGAGCTGTTATGCGATTGAGGGACTGAGCGTAGCCCAGGGGACAGAGACTCGTGACCTGATGGTGGAATTGTTGGTTGAGGTACTTCCAGATGTAAAGACTGTTGCGGAAAAGCTTCCTTCACCTGACGAGTGTGGTACCTCTCCGAGATCGCACCGGTATATGTTGCTGTGTGAGCGCGCATCGACAATTGGGACAATTAGATGGCTTTTCTATCCATGCTCGCAAACATGATTTATGAAAGCCATGACCACAGATAGTAGTCACAGGTTTTCGTCTGGCGGACCAGTCTCCGTCTTGGCAGATGGAGCACTGTTCTGGCATCTGTACTGGAACTTCAGTCGTAGGAGGTGGCGTTCGCAGTATCCATCTCAATTATTGCAACTCAACAGAACAGAAGTAGTATTACGAAAACTTGAACTATAGCCCAAGCAAATCACGACAAGTATTCAGAGTGGAAAATTAAACAACGATCAATGTCTACAAACTTGTAGCAGAACAAGATCTTCAAAACTAAATCAAATGTAATTCACTGTATCAAAATTATGCTATAAACTACGACGGATCTGGTACTTACAAAAAAAAATTATTGAGTTAAACTCAAACCTTTCGAAAAACAAAGTACATATTCAAAAAGATTGTTATGAGCTAAACTCAAACTTTTCGAAAACAAAATACAAATTCAAAAAGATTGTTATGAGCTAAACTCAAAACTCTCCTCTCTCTCTCCAAGAGCTAATCTCAACACAAAAGTCTTTCAGGCCCACCCTCTCTCCCATCAGATCAGAACTATGCGGTAAGGACAAGTAGTGAGTCTGTGCATGAAAAAAAATCTTGAGTCGTCACAGAAATCTGGGAAGAGTGGGGTTGGAAAAGCTGGAGACTGAAAATGATACTAGAGATTCTTCAGCCAGGCAGTTAGCAGTATGCCAACTCCTGAAGGGCACATAACTAGTAATTCTGAATCTGAAACTGAATCCTTTCGACTGGGACGAGATTCAAAGATTCAAACGCTAACTAACCCAGAAGATATTAAAACTGTTTCAGATGATTTTCATAACTCCGCACTCGGAGGTCACAAAGTCGTATACAAAACGTATAAACGCATTAGCAAACAATTTAAATGGAAAAATATGCTAAGATATATTACGCAGCATGTAAAGAAATGTCTTAAATGCCAAAAAAATAAATCTGGGAAGCAAACGAAAATGCATATGATGATAAGCTCAAAAACCTTTTGAGAAGGTGTACCTTGACATTGTAGGACCTTTACCCACGTCGGAAATGGAAACAAATATATTCTTACTTTTGTAGACGATTTGACCCGTATATTCGACTGTTTTGCGATCCCCGATGCAGAAGCAATAACAGTTGCAAATAATTTCTACAAAAATATGATTCTCCGTTACCAAGTACCTACAAAGGTTATTACAGATCAAGACTATAATTTTACTAGTGGTCTCTTTAAGAACGTGTGTAAATTACTAAGGGTTAAAAAGATACAAACAACAGTATATCACCCGCAATAAAATGGGGTTTTAGAGAGGGCACATGGCCCCTTGCTCGACTATTTGCGCAGTTTCGTTGATGACCAACCTGAAAATGGGACGAGCGGCTAGCAGAAACTGCATACGTACATAACAACACTGTTCATACTGGAACGAAAATGACACCCATTGAAGCACTATATGGTTTCCGCAACCCACTCTCCACGAATCTAAAACAAGATCCAGAACCGATTTATAATTATGAGGACTATGGTAATTACATCAAATACAAAATGTAAAAGATACACAAAAAGATTCGCGAAAATCTAATACGAAGTAAGGAAATAACTAAAAAATATTATGACCGTAATACAAATATAATAACAATTCATGTCGGAGATCAAGTTCTTCTACGAAATGCCAAAAAAAAACACAAACTATCGCCTATATGGACAGGGCCATACGTAGTCAAGAAAATCGACAATGATATAAATTGCACTATCCAAATCGGTAAAAAATTGCGACGTGTTCACAATAATCGTCTCGAAATTTTTTAGAATTAGTTAAATATGGTATACGAACGTCTTAAGTTTTCTCCATACAATTGGTTTCTTTTTTTTAATCCAGGCTAATTTCAGGAATAATGCTGTTCTTAATTTTGCTTCTTCTGCCAGGGATATTTTGTTTACGACCGAAGATCCAAGAAATAAGAAACGCTGGCATTTTATTCGAGCAAATTGGAAACGCACTCGTGTACCAAAGCAAGTGGACCCTAATCACACAAGTAAAATTTGCAAACGAAGTAGAAGTGGTAGGATTTATTGAGAAATGTAATAAAATTATAACAGAGATGTGTAAGGTTTTAAGAGCAGAAGGAGACCTAAATAATTCTTGTATTTCTTGGCATGAGCAAATCACGCGAATAGTTAAAAATATAAGAGACAAGTTAGATAGCATAGAATTCTATTCAAGTAGGGTTAGAGGAAAAAGGGAAATACTCGATGGTATTGGTAGGCTATCAAATTTTTTATTCGGTACCATGGATGATAAGGACGCCAAAAATATTTACAGTCGTTTAGAGAACCTTGAATCCCATGATAATGAAAACCTACATTTAATTTCCAAGCAAATAACAGTGGTAAAATCAAAGTTTAGCACAGTAGATAGTATTCTGCAGAACATTACCCATCATCAATTAGATCTGGAACAAAGGTTTATGCATTTCTCAGAGAGATTAGGCGTGCACCTCCAATACGTTACGGCTGAAATTAAAAAGGTTTACATACAAGCAAATTTCAATGAAATAACCATTCTTATGTTATTAAAGCTCCAAGAAGTCTACTTCTACCTCGCAGAAGAGGATACAATTTTTACAGAACTACACCAGAAAAAATTACATCCGGCAATTCTATCAGGGCAAGATCTTTCCAAAACCTACCAAGAGATAATAAAAATAAATTACGGACACCCACTCCTAAACGATTTGACTTTATTGAGCCAAGTAATCAATTTGGACTAAGTATTTCCAAATTAATTACCAATTTCTTATTCGAATTCACATCCCACTCACAGAATCTACAGCTTATACAATAAATAAAGTTTACTTACTTCCGATACCGATTTCAAATACACAGTCTTACTTTCTGGATATCCACACAAATTACCTTTTTAATAATACTAAGCATCGAAACTATTTAGAATTCTCAGAGCAAGATTTTACAACTAAATGCGATTCGTACACATCAGCTAATTATACCAGCATATACATTTGCAAACAAATCCAACCTAAATTTATAGGCCAAGACAAGAATAATTGCTTAATAAACGTTTTTGATAACCCTTTCAACGATCAGCCGTCTTGTTTGCATCGGATCACAGACCAAAGCAAAGATTTCTTTATCAAAATGGTACAAACAAATATGAGGCTCTATAATTTTCAGCAGAGGACAAATTTAGTGGTACGTTGTAAGGAAGCTAATTACCGTGAAACCTTACACGATCAAGGGATACTTACTCTCAAAGAAATGTGTTCGTATCAAATGGGCGTGTTTGAGATACCTTTTGAAAGAACATTTGAACAAGCTATTCCTGTTAGGGAACCAGACCAACCAAATATCCCGAAACTAAGAGTTAGTGCAGATTCCCAGAAAATTCTTAATTTTGCTAAAAATTGGAAATTATGAACGCGGACCTCGTTCAAAATAACGATTACTTACACGCACTAAAGTCTGGCACAAAGGCAATAGACGACCTGGAAAAGGATATAAACTTACTCAAATTAACGAGAGATTCTAAACAACAGCGCATTCAAACCCATATCAATTTCACAATTAGTATTTTGTGCGTTTTCATTGGTCTTTTTGTGATTGTGGCAGTAATTCGTAAAAGATTCCCTAAAATTACTAGAATTGCAAAGCAAACCGAACCAGCGAAAGAAACCCCCCATAACGAATCGAAAAGCTCTGAAGACCCAAATAAACAAGACCACGAACTAAATGAAATAGTGGTACCAGTAACATCAGTTTCGGAAAACCCACTTAGCAGGTTTAGTAAATTAGGACGTTCATTTAAGGTTAAGATTTAGGAAAATATGAAAAAAAACAAGAACAGAATACCATAATAAAGTAATTAATTATATATTAATATACACTTCTGCCCTCTGCTCTTTTATACTTTTCCATTCTATCTGATATAATAAGGAATAATAATATATAAGATACACAAACAAATTAAATCATGATGTAAGGGAGCAAAGCGGAACATATTTCCATTTCAAAATTATTGTAGAAATTTATTTTTGTAACAATTTTATACATCTTTCGTAAGTTAGTTGAGAAAAATAAAGACGAAGTCGCATAGCCCTTTTTTTTATTATTGTAGACATGTAATTAAATTAGATTTAGCACTGCTTAGTTTCTTTTCTTGTTAATATTATATAAAAGTTTATTGGTTGTTCTATAGTGAAATTAATTGGTATTATTAATCTGTTCTTATAGATGAAATTTATAAATTTGGTTTAAATTAATAATTTAATGAATAAGGAAAAAGTAAAATTATAAAATTACAAAAATGTTTGTTTCATCTCATACACCATAAAAAAAAAACAAAAAAAAAACAAAAACAAAAAAACTCAACATCTAATAAAAAATAAAAAATTGGAAAGAAAAATGTTACCTACAGTAGGCATCATTTTTCTTTTCTACGGGGGTAAGGAATGTAAAGAAAGTAATTATTCCACAAATTCACGACCTAGTCTTGGCGAAAGTAAACACAATAAATTAAATTAAATTGCATGATTGGCATATTTAGGGTCATTCACATTTATTTGCATTTTCAATTGATAGGGAATAGCGAATTGTGACCCAGATAAACAAAAATTATTAATTAATTGCAAGCTTTACACTTTGAGATTTCTCAATATCGCGCAAATCGAATATTGGGCAGAATTTATGATTGAAAGAATTTGAGTGATCCTCAATGAGAGGTATTGTATTGGAGTAAGATCGAGGAGTATTAGTTTGGAATTAAGATGAAACGGGTAATAAGAAAAGTGTGACGAGCGGGCCGTGAATTTGTGCGGAAGTTGAGTGCGATTGATAAAGAGTTATCGAAGTGTCTGTTCTATATAAAATCTAGTGTAGAAATATAGATACACAACAAATAGTGTTTAATATTTGAAAATAAAAATGATTACAATGTATTAGCAGTGCTAAATATTTGGAAAGGTAATTTATAAAATAATAAAATGATAAAAAAGTGTTAACCTCTTGTGTGTATTGGAAGAACCTACAAAAAATACCTAACATTATCAATGAACTTCAGATATTGTAAATAAACTTTTGCTATAGTCAATTCTATTTAGAAATGCAATTAAATAGTATATAATATTTGAATTTACTCAATCTGCTGCCTCCAGTGGGTGAAGCTTCATCCGCAGGATTAAGCTGAAATGTTGCAAAAAAAAAACTATTTATCTGAATCAAATAACCGTCACCCATGCTCCTCTATACATCTGGCTAAGCTAAAGCATGGAACATGGAACTGAACAAAACTGCATTCAATAAAATTAACCCCTGGAACTAGTATTATGATGTCTGTCCGGTTGGTTTTATTAGTCATTCAATGCAGTAGACTCCTGTTTTATCGACGTTTGTTTCTTTGTAATGGAGGAAAATTCTCCACGTTATTCAGGTGGAATTGTATGGAAACGTCCTTCATTCTCGGGCTGTCGTTCTTCTCTTCCGCTCGCCTAATTAAGGTTTGGAAAGGGCTGAGACTGGAAGGACTGATTTAAGAAAATACTTCATGTATAATTTTACTTGCTTGCGTAGCCGCTATTGCTACCTTTATTTTTCTGTGCTTGTATTGCCAAAAAGGAAGTGAATACTTAACTGATGGATTCCTTTTTCATTCTTTTTTCTTTCTTTTCTATTCGTTTTACATATTTACAAAAAACTAATGAGTCCGCGTGCTAGGCTAGGTTTGATCTAACGCTACTTGAAGGACTAAATAAATGCTTGGATGGAGCAACGAAAATTACGAAATATCATACCTGGCTGGATTTTCCTTGCATGCGCCGCCAATATCACTACTATTATACGGGATGGTTACTTACTCTCAGGATCGTGTAAGATAATTATGCAACATTCGGACTAATAAAGCAAGGAGATATCAACTTTCATAGTTTACTTGAAATACGGTAAAGATCTAGATTTCCATCAATCAAGTGAGTAAATATAACGTGAGATTTTTTTCACTACAAATAAACCTACGGAGTACCCTTCCATTTAAAATCCAAGAAGAATATACGATAACTAATCACATTCTTCAATAATAAGTGTGGCTTGACCTTCCTATCAGTAACATAAAGAAGTATATATAAAGTGTCTCATTCTTCAAATAATAATTAAACCTAGTCATGTTGGAATACCAAGTATATATCAATGTTTAGAATTCTTCATTATTTTTTTCATATATGTATGTTAACTTAACGGGTACTAATTTAAGTAAATATTACATAGGGATTCTTCACTGGATTCTATTTTAATAAAATAAAGTAGCGTACATGCTCCGAGGAGTTGTTATGGATGTATGTTGAGTGATAGGCTTCGACGTGAAGTCCAGACTGCCAGTATGAGCTGACAGATCACTCGGTAGACAGCGTTTAAAGGCAGGACGGCACGCTACCTCGCTTTGGCTATTGGCGGAGAATGTGGGGGGCTCCACGAAAACCTGCCACGTCACCTGACATTACAAAAAAAATTTCGTGCCAAAACGGAAAAGCCGCAACACACCCGGTCCAGAAGGGACCTTTACATCACTTACCATTACCTCCTGTGAAGGCGCAGATGTTCTGCACATAGGCAATAGCTTACACGTAGCAGGCTGTTGCAAGCTTCAGTGTAGCACACTGCTGCATACAGTATACTACGACCACAACAGGGCAGGGTTGTCTAGTCCATCTGTGGTCCAGATGACACTGAAAAATGGTCGACTGAGCTAGCCGGTCTTAAAACATTGGCCTCATCGCTGCGGGCGCCCAATGTGTGACTCGATCCATGAGTCATGAAAGCATTTTTCCAACAGAAAGGCCATATTGATGAGGATCCAAGGATTGTTCAAATCTGCTCTAGGTGTGATGAATCGGAGGCACATTCCTGAAGTCACGTCAGCCTTTGACCAGAGTTCGATATCAGAGTCCGCACTGCAAGTCAGAGGTGCACCAACAAGCTAACAACCCAAAAAATCCAGTCGGCCAGTACCCCTCTGCCTTCCTTCACCAAGATGAGCTGCGGAGTCCCCGCGGTCAGTAACCTAACGAACTGATCGCAAAGCCTTCCTCTGCCCCTAACATCTCCCTCTGATCTAACTAACACTCGTTCAAGGGTGTGTTTTCAAGGCATCATAAAGGTATGGACATAACAGATATCAAAATTTTCGAAGACGTTGTACAAGTGAGATTTCTACGGCGACATAGCCTCCGTAGGGAACCATGTAGGAGCGGTTCTGACGCATTGTCTGACGAGGACGTGTGGAAAAGTGAATTTATTAACATGAGCCATACCGGCCGCTAGGCTGGGGAGGTCCTAAGCGGCACATTGGCATCCTGTGGTTTACCAGTTAAGCTGGCTGGATGCCTTCTATGGGCTACCAGGAATGAAAGATAGACATTAGGTGAGTACAGCAGATATTTCAGTTTAATTAGTCTCGATCAGGGCTTACTGTCTTTCGCGTGGTAGATACCGATTGACTTCCCTTGTAGATCCTCAAGCTCATAAAGGGAGTTTCATTTCTTTGCTCTAATCCGACACTTTAAAAGTTTTCGTCCTAAATTCGCACTAATCTGTTGCTGGAAATTACTCTGTATAAAGTTTCTCCTATATACCGCATGATCAATTCTAAACTGACAGGTTTCGCTCTAACATCATAAGCTTTTGAACCCTATTCGAACGCGTAGCTCAGATTCTCCTGCGCTCTCGCACGGATCAATCTTAGCTTGTCTTCAGCATCCACTCTTAGAGGTTCATTTAACGTTCCGAGGCTCCTAAGGATGGAATAGGAGCTTGCGTTATCAACCATATATTGACCGAATAGTACTTTGTAGGGTGAGAAACCAGTTGCTAGCGATATGACTCAGCTTCTTATCACACTTAGTGTGTTCGTTCTGGATGTAGGCCCTAATCCACGACAATAGAGATCGGTTCACTGGCTCTGATGCATTCGCCTGCGGCGAATAAACTGCTGTTCGAATGTGCTTCACACATATTTATTCAGCAGTCTGGAAAACTGAGCCGAGCAAAACTGAACTCCATTGTCGGAGACTATCGTCTTCGGAACTCCGAACGTGTGAAACACTTCTGTTGTAATGAATTTATATACATCAAGAGTAGATGCCTTCCTCATTGGTTTGAGAATCAGGAATTTGAAGAAGTGATCAAGGACTATTAATATACAGACATTCCCATTCGTTTTTCTAGGATATGGACCTAAAAAATCTATGTACAACTTTTGCCACGGTCTTTCTGTCACAGACTGAGTTCCCATAGGTGGTCTAAGTATGGTATTAGGGGCTTTAATTTCTTTGCACACGTCACAGGCACCTACGTAATTTCTGACATCGACTGTCATTCGAGGCCAGTACAGATGTCGTCTTAAACGTTCCTGGGTTTTCCCTATTCCTCCATGCGAAGCTAGTGACGGATCATGCCCTCTTGAAATGACGTCGGAGACAAGCCTCGCGGAATCCAAAGCTTCCAAGCTTCTGGTCAACTTCTGCGCCAGGATCCTCAGCAGGTATCAGCCTGTTACAGTGTATCTGTGACAACGCATCAGGAACAACATTCAGGCTTCCTTTCCGGTGCTCGATAGTGAAGTCGAAGTCTTGAAGCTTCAGACTCCACCGAGCAAGTCGACCATTTCAAGCTCGCATGTTCGCATAAGTTCAATGAAGGGCCGGAGCTTCTGCACACTGAAAAGTGCTGCTAAGCACTCCTGCTCTGTGACGGTGTAATTCCGCTGTGCCGAATTCAACTTTTTCGAGACGTAGGCTATTGGCTTCTCGTAAACATCGTCATCTAGTTGTAACAGCACTCCCCCAACACCTTGTTGGCTCGCATCAGACTGGATAACGAACGGTTTGGTGAAATATGGACTCACTAGCAACAGAGCAGAAGTAAGTTTCTGCTTCAACAATTCCAGAGACGTCTGGGCTTCAGGTGTCCATTGGAACTGACTGGAATTTTTCAAGGTGTCAGTTATAGAGGCCGTTAGATCAGCATTGTTCGGAATAAACCGACGATACCATCCCACCATACCCAGTAGGCGTCGGACTTGCCGAACATTTTTAGGTGAACGCACGTTTTGGGTCTTACCTTACCACGGAAAATGATGTCCAAGTCCACATGACCATGAACGTTCGTCATGGCACCAGTAGCTACGTACACTTGAGTGTGATACCTACTCCATTCGACGTTTAATTCCGCCAGTCTCTCTAGAGCTCCCTGGCCTAGGATACTGACAGTGGCACCACTATCAAGTAACCCAGTCACAGTTCACCCGAGCAGCTTAACTTCGGCATCCGGTCGAATGTCCTCTGAGATCGCCACTGAAATGTGTGCCAGTTTCCTTCATTCCGTGTTGATTCGTCGACAATATTCACGCCAACGAACAGTAGATCGTTTCTTTTTCTTATTAAGGTCCAAGTACGGGTGCATGATTCCTACGAGCTCCGCCACTGATGAAAAGATACGGTCTCGCACTGCGTTGTAATTTCGTAGATACGTGTAATAGGGCGTCAGTGGATGTAAAAACGCTTACGGCCTCTTGTTATACCAGAGCTTGGTGGCCGTTTCAAAATCGAAATAATAGGAGACCGAACTTCTTGTTCAGTAACCTCACTCGAAGAAAGTACTGTTGGTTCTATCGGGGTGTCAAAAATGAAGGACTCTTCTAGAGAAGTTTCTACCAGAAGTGTCGTGGGCTCCCTACTGAGGGAAACGAGAGCTTGAAAATCTCCAGAAAAGTCAATCCAGTTCTCTGCTTCTATTAACGAGCGATTTTCAGCGTTGGGACTGTCAGGTGGGCTGTCAATATCACCAGAATCACTGAGTGATATTAACGGACAGTTTACTGTTTCGCCGAGGTTTGCTGAGAAAAGGTGTTGGGATTCCCGACCCGTCTCTCGTTTTTCTTTGAACAGTGTTTACATTTTGGCTTAAAGACATTTTTGTGTCTGCATCCATAGCAGAACACTTGTTCTCTCTCTTGCAAGCAGTCTTGATATAAATACCCTTGTTGATCACAGATTCAACAGATTGCTGCTGGTCTATTCGAGATAGCTGACACTTCGGTTATGCTGTTGTCAGATTCAAGTAATATCGGTAAGTCAGGGTAAAAATTATGAGAGTCTTCGATATCACTCACTCGCTGATGTCGATAAGGGTTCAGGCTACTAGCAGTTGCAATCTGCAATTGCGTAGCTTGAATTTGTGTGCAACATCAAAAACTCTACTTTACTCAGAACAAACTTTCAAAAACTTTGAACTTGCAAAAAAATTACTCAAAATACAAAATCTCAAACTCGCGAAAACAGTTTTCGAAAACTCGAAACTAGGACAACGTTACTTTACTCAAAAACTCTGTGGACCAGTCAGACTACAAGTCCGCATGCAGTTCCCACTAGATATGAGATCTGAAGTCAACCAACTAGCAAATGCCAGATGATCATCTCACAACAGATCTCAGTCCCCAGTGAAGTCTATACTTAGACCACCGAAGTCTGCTGAGGTGGCCCCACGTTGGGCGCAATTTTGTTATAGATGTATGTTTAGTAATTGGCTTGGACGTGAAGTACAGACTACCAACATGAGCAGACAGATCACTCGGTAGACAGCGTTGAAGTGCAGGGCGGCACGCTAGCTCGCCTCGGCTATTGGCGGAGAGTGTGGGGGTTCCACGAAAACCTGCCGCTGTCACCTGCCATATACAAAAAAATGTTCGTGCCAAAACGAAAAAGCCGCAACACACCCGGTCCAGAAGGGACCTTTACATCACTTACCATTACCTCCTGCGAAGGCGCAGATGTTCTGCCTTCTTCTGCTTGCCATCAAACTTAGCTATATGGAAGTGCTCCTCTGTGTCATTTAGGGGGCGTTCGGTTAGCCGAATCAGATGCACCGTCCACATAGCTAACAGCGTACACGTAGCAGGCTGTTGCTAGCTTCAGTGTAGCATACTGCTGCATATAGTATGCTACGACCATAACAGACTTCACTAGTATAAAAACTAGCAGAGCACATCAAAAACAAGAACAGAAAAATGTAAACCGGAAAACTCAATTCATTCCACTTTAAAACAAGATTTTTGTTCCAATGATTAATAAAATCCAGAGAAATAGGATAAACTAAGAATTTTACTGAGAAAATAGTTATATTTATTCAGACTTTGAAGAAAAACACAACTTTTATGTTTTATCGGCCGAAAAACTTTTTCGGCGGAAAAATTCGTCCGATTAATCATAAAAGTTGTGTTTTCTTAAAAATTCTAAGATAAATATACTTTTTTTTTTAGTAAAATTATTAATTTATCCTATTTCCCATGATTTATTAATCATTGGAGCAAAAATCTTGTTTTAAAGTGGAATAAATTGAGTTTTTCGGTTTACATTTTTTCGATTCTTGTGTTTGATGTGAAAGTGTCTTTAGAATCTATATGCATTTTTGAAGGTCGACAACGGCACACATTGTATCTGAAAATAACTAGACTGAATAAAAATTCTGGCGAAACATTTCCTGTAAATTTCTAAGAAGAAATGAATGCTTATTGCTCTATGGACCTATGAGTTTAATTTAATATAAATTTTATATTACATTTTTTATGGTATGATCTAAACATCTATGCTCATAAAAATTATCAGTGGCCAAGCACCCGTTATTGGCCTCTAAAACAATTTTAAGGAAAAAATGTAAATTCTAAGAAAAAATTGCCGCCATGCTGCGGTCGAGGCATCGTTGATTTTATATTGGAGTGGGGCATTGCTGACTTTTAGCCACTGAACGTGAGCAGAACTGTTCAAAATGGTTCAAGTGAGACATCTGATATTATAACAAGGAAGCATTTTCGCAATCATTAGATATTTCTATACACAAGGCTATTACAAATCCAGTCAGTCATTTAGCATTGAGCGTTAGAGATGTGTCGTTCCGAGAAATTTTCGAAACCGGATCCGAATCATCTAATTTGGACCCGATTCCGCGGACTCGTTCCATCGTTCTTTTCGTAATTCAATTCAAAGAAAGATGTTGTGAGTTCAGCTGATTTTTTATTATAGAATTAAGAACTAACAACATAGCTTCCAATTAAAAATATAAGCATACAAAATTGTGGGTTCCTTTTATCAGTAAGTACTTGGAAAAGCTTTAGACAAAACCTTTCACATGGACTGAATTTGCTGATACACAAAGCCTCATTTTTACCAATTGTAACAGAAATTAAACGTAAAGCCAAACACGCTTCAGTTTCATCAACAAAGAAAAAAAAACAAAGCCAGTCTGCGGGATTTCCGCTTTGATTTTACACAATTGATAAAAAGGATAATAAAGGCGAAGCGCACTTTTGCGCCCTATTATGCACATAACCTAAATTAAGTACTGGGCCAATATTTGTGTTGGACTCAAATTTGCTCGTGTAAAAGGACATTTAGGTTTTCATCCGATATGCCATTTCCTTATTAGTTATTTATTCAATGATTGAATCTTTCTTTTATAGACGGACGGACGGACAGAAAAGTAAATCTATAATTCAAATCATTTTAAAGGAGGGAAGAAAGACCCCCATGTCCACTACCACCACGCCATACGTACATCCATCTTTTGCCCATTTGGTTCTGGATGCAGTTTTGGAAGGTTAGCTTCATGATGTTGTAAGAAATACCGCAAAATGGTTCTTCTTCCTGTCCTATGAGGGGCATGATTGCTCCTTTTTTGGCCAGTTAGTCTGCCTTATCATTTCCTTCAATTCTGGAGTATCCTGGCACCCATTCAAGTGTTAGCAGGTGGTTCACTGTGCCAAGGTGTAACATCACCTCAGCTTTTAAATATTGCTGAGGATCATCCACTACGAAAGGAGTCTCGGTGAGTAGATGACGTAGAAAGACATATGCTGAGCTTTTAGAACAACGAGGGCAGCCTAAAGCTCATGGCTTGGGGTTGGATGAGAAAAACCCCGTTGATCACTGAAACACTAATAGTGAATTATTTTCTGCGTTTCAGTGTTAAACACTGCTACCGAATCTGTCATTCTTTTGCTTTTTTCTTCTCTACTAGTGTTGTGGGAAGAAAAGATTCGGAAAGGGACAGATGCGGTGGCGGTGGTTACACCGAGTTCACTATAAGAAAGAAAAAAAAACCCATAAGACAGGGAACTGCGAATAGCGAGAATTACACCTGAAGATACGATCCTTCCCTAAGTGTATTTTAGTCTACATTGTCTTCATCCACCTTGTCATTCTCCAGGTTCACAAGTACTCCTGCAAAAGACTTATTCACTCATTATGTAATTAGATTTATTCACGCAAAGAAACCAAGAGTTTATCCCGGATGCTCCATAAAAAAAAATTAGAAATACTAACAATAGCATATATTTACTTACTCTAAAATAATACTTAATATGGCATACTGAACTCTAGAGGGGATGTGTTAGAATTGAAGAATTGTTTTTACTGCCTAGTGTTGGTTAAGGTTTTTTACAGAAATCTTGGAATAATTCAGGAGTTTTCTCGAAATTGAAATTATGTTTACAAAAGACCTGGAGCAAATGATTCAACAATCTTTCATGTTTATCTTTCAACGTAGGACGTGGAGGTATTTTTAAACAATAAAAGATTCTTCTAGGAATATTGTCGCTTAATTCGATTGAAAAGTTATTTTGCAAATTATAAATATGAGTTACTTGTTTAAATTCAAAAAAGATATAACAGAAAAAAACGATAATTTAATTTTAAGATATCCAAAAAATGTCTGGGAACGGAGATGAACACTCCGAACAAAAAAAAAAAAATAAGTGGATGTGGAGTTTTCGAAAAGAGTAGTTTGAGCAGCACGAATTTAAAGACTGGCTAAGATCTGTTCCAAAAGATGAGTTGAAAGCTAGGTGAAAATTGTCTTACATAGATTTTATTGCGGAATTAACAGTAATAAATCGTGAAACAAAATGTGGTGGGAGCTCATCAAAAACAATTTTCAATTATTATCATTCAATGGAAAATGTTTGAGAGAAAAAACTTAACGTAAGTGTTGATAAAGCAGAGATAAACTATGTTCCTTTTATGCTGAACATAACATACCCTATGTATCATTTGTTATTTTTAGTTAAAAGTAACTTTCCTGTCCCGACCATAGATTCTAAATTAAAACTAAAAGGAAAAGAAACAAATGCAATAATAAACAAGCTAAAAAGCTAGAATTGGTCTAAGACCAATTCTTATGATACCCTAGACTAACTAGATGAATGTCCATATAAAATTTCGTATGGTCACCGATCTATTCAATTTTGATTTTTGAAGTTGTTTTTCGCATATATTTTTACAATGGTTTGTCGCACAGAAAAAATGATTATAACCAATTTTATAGGATTTCGTATTCTGAAGAAGTTTTTAGTGCAATAAAAATGTCTTGGACTGATCGTTTTCAAAGTATACGAAAAATCTTAAAGAAGAGGTTGCCCAATTTAGCCCATTTTTATACCCTAGATGAAATCTAAAGGGGTATACTAAGTTTGTCATTCCGTTTGTAACACCTCGAAATAATGATGGTAGAGCAAAATGGATTGGACACCCACGATAATATTAAAAGTTATTTTGATTTTTGCATGTCCGTCCGTCCGTCCGTCCGTCCGTCCGTCCGTCCGTCTGTCCATCCGTCCGTGCGCACGATAACTCGAGAACTCGTACACTTAGAGAGCTGAAATTTTGTACACGGACTTTAAAAAAAAAAAAAGTAAAATTAAGTTCGAAAATGAGACAAATCGGGCAACTCCTTCGTGGGGTTGCCATACAAAAATTTCGTTTTCCGTTATATATTTGAACACTGCCTGAGAACGAGTCGCCGTAGAGAGCTGAAATTTGGTACATGGTGTTTCCATTGTACTAGCAAATAAAATTTCAAAAATGGACTAAATCGGGCAACCCATTCTTGGTGTTGCCATATAAAAAATTAGGTTTTTCATGTATACTGTGAAAACGATCAGTTCAAGACATTTTTATTGTACTAAAAACTTCTTCAGAATATGAAATCCTATAAAATTGGTTATAATAATTTTTTCTGCCCGACGAGCCGTTGTAGAAATATATGCGAAAAACCACTGCAAAAATCAAAATTGCTCAAATGGGTACCCATACGAAATTTCATACGGGCATTCATCTAGGGTATCATAAGAATTGGTCTTAGACCAATTCTAGCTTTTTCACTTGTTTAAACTACATTTACTATTTTTATAAAAAGGCTGTGTACAAAATTTCAGATCTCTACGTTGATGCCTTCTCGAGTTATCGTGCGAACAGACGGACAGACGGACATGCAAAAATCAAAATAAATTTTAATATTATATGGGTGTCCAATCCATTTTGCTCTACCATAATTATGCATTACAAACGGAATGGCAAACTCTACCCTATAATTTCATCTAGGGTAAGTATAAAAATATCATAGATTCCAGTAAGAAAGAAACTCTCATTGAAAAGTAAAAAAAGAATCGCAAGTCATATGTCCAGTGAGAAGAAAACTTGTGTAGCTGTACGGTATTTTGATGGTTTCCAGAATTATTAAAAGTAGTTTTAACTGTTGTTTAAACAAATCAATTGGCTCCAAGTACCGCATTTAAATGCTTTTGTGTTGAAAAATAACAAAAGAAAATATAATCTGATATTATGAAAAGCCGTCGAATTTGAAAATTTAGTGCCTTAAATGTTACAGAATAAGTTATACAGACATTAAAAATCGATTTGATTTGACCCTATTTTAAAAAGCATTGATATCATTAATCGAGAAAGGTTGACTGATTTTCTATTTACAAATATTGCCTAAACATTTGTATGAATATTGATGCCCAAGAATTAGACAATGAGTGGTGTTAGTTGCAATCAAGAGCTGAAACAAGTAAACTTATCCATTGATATATTTTACTTTAAATTAAGTCAAACGAATTTAAGAATTTCTGCGAGTTCGCTTTAAATTTATTTTCACTACCCCACTCCAATGCAGATTGTGAACGTATATTTTGTAAAATATTTCTCCTAAAAACTAAATTTCGAAATAAATTAAATACTAAAATGGAGCTGTTTTAGCTTCTGAAAGGATAAAGTTCAGTGGATGCGTTTATTTTGAGACAACTGACAAGGAAATGAAGACTAATATTTACAGTGATTGCGAGGATTTAGAAGTAGTTTTTTAAATAAGCGAACAAAATAATATACCCTAGACAGACTGTCTCCATAATGACTTAACTTTTAATTTAATGGAGTCAAATGTGCAGTGTGTCACACAAATGAAGTCCATCAAGGACCTATTGTCAACATTTTGCTTCATTCTCAAATGGACCAAATTTTACTCCATTTATTGAAATTGCAGTAAAAGTGCCACCTACTGTCATTAAAATGAGCTAAATTTATTGGAAAGTGGAAAGTTTTTCCAATAAGGTTAGCAGTGACAGCCATCAGCTGATCATGAATGAACTTTCTTTGCGGTTTTTTTTTAAACCTTTAGTTGCTTGAAATATTCAGACCTTCAGCCACACAAAACAAGAAAAAGAAATACAAGAAGTAAACAGCCGACTGCAGGCATTAAAACTACGTAATTCTTTAATAAATAAAGATTCTGAGAGAAATATCCTACAAAACTTTTGTAAATATTTCGCAGAGTGAGGCACTAAAAATCAGAGTTACTTATCATATACTGTTTCTATTTCTATCACCTCCGGTAAAGGAGAAATTTGGAATGAAAAATGTTCGAAATCTCTAAAAATATGCAGCAACTCCTCATAAGGTCAAAACCTTCATTTTGGCTTGTTCTTGATTAAAGGTGACACCACCAATAAGTGTCCAACCAATTAAGTTTAATTTTATGGGCCCGCACCATTTTTATATATAGCTGCTAAAGAACGGGCCGATAATGGAAACCTGCTAAACTTTAGTTTAGCTCGGTCCTCAACATATGAATTGAATTTTTACTTATATTTTTATCGGATGAAATCTAAAGAGTGTACTCAGTTGTGTAAGACACCCATGCATAAAATTAAAAGTTATTTTAATTTGTGCATGTCCGTCTGTCCGTCCTCATGATAACTGAATGAAGATCGCGTGTACTTAGAGTTCAGAAATTTTGCATATGGCCTTTTAAAATAAAGTAAAATTAAGTTCGTAAATGGAACAAATCGGGCAACTCTTTCGTAGTGCTGTCATGCAAAAATTTCGTTTTTCACCACATATTTGGACACTACCTGAGAACGCCTCAATGTCGAGAGATGAAATTTTGTACATAGTGTTTTCATAGAAATATTAAATATAATTTCAAAAATTGACTAATTCGGGCAACCCCTTCTTGGTGTTGCCACTTAAAAGTTTAGGATTTTTACGTATACTGTGAAAACAATAAGTCCTATACGGTTTTAATGAACTAAAATGTTCGTCAGAATATGAAATCTTTTAAAATTGGTTACGCTACGATTACACGAATCAATAGAGCTGACGGACAGTCCCGATTTTGTCTGTCAATTTTACTGACAAAAAACGATTTACGTTCGAGCAATTGACTAGTCAGCTCATAATGAAATGTCGTCAAGTGATGCACATTCTTCTTCTATATGCATATCTAACGATTTCTTCCTTAATCCGTAATTTTTCTCTACAACATAAAGATTAAAACGTGTATTAAACTCTTTTCAGTCATTTCCCACTCAATAGAGAGAGGATTATAAATAAAAACACAAACTTCCGCTAGCATCTTTTTACTTTCAATTTTTATATACTAATTTCAATACAGAAACATGTTTTTTCTGAACGCTCTGAAAACAATGTTTTTTGGACACCCCACCACAGCAGTCGAGACAAGGTTTCCTTAATAATTTCTTTGTAAGTTAAGAGATGTCTCTGCTAAGAATTGGATTTTCTAGTAGTTGAAAATTATTTATAATGAGAGGTTTTGGAGTACGTAAGAAATGACAAACAACGTGAAAATAGCCTCATCCCGTAAACATAGATTATACTCTCATTAATTAATTTAAATTCCAAAACATGTAAGCCAAATGAATGGTAATATCATCATCATTTTTAATCCCATCGATAGATGCTGTTCGAATAAGTAAGAGTGAGGAATTGTCAGTTTGACACGTGTTTCCTTTCTCTTGACAGTTCTTTCAGCAGAGTTGTTTTGATAGTTTAGTTATTTGTGAATTAGCGACGAACTATTAATTACAATAAGTTGTTTCACTCACAGAGCTCAAATGGATTCGGAAACTGATGACAGTGGTTCAGATTATGTGGTAGAAAAATATGTGCGGCCTAATAAGATAACAAAAGTTTCAGTGAATGACGACAGTGCAGATCTTTTGGGGAATTTCGATGACGCGAAGAGGAAGCAATTGGCCGATCCTT
Source organism: Dioctria linearis (assembly GCA_963930735.1). NCBI lineage: Eukaryota > Metazoa > Arthropoda > Insecta > Diptera > Asilidae > Dioctria > Dioctria linearis. The sequence goes on along the minus strand of OZ005740.1, from coordinate 232,729,952 downwards.
CCTTTTACGATGATCAAGAACAAAACTCGGATTTAGATGAACATATAAGGGATGAAATCAATGAAGATGATAAAGATAATGATGATAATGATGCCGAAAGTAACAGCGCAGAAAGTGACTCCGAACATCGAAAAATCAACACAAAATTGTCTAAAGAGCAGATTGAAGAGTTAAGACGTGGTGCCAGTAAAACAAACCGCTTTGTTTTATACGTTACTAATTTAAACTTTGAATCAACTAAAGAAGACTTGGAAAATATCTTCAGTACAGCTGGTAAAGTGAAAGGTGTCCGGATACCTCGTCAGAGAAGTGGAGGTTTTGCCTTTGTTGAAATGGAAACTTTTGATGGTTTTCAAAAAGCATTCGAATTTCATAATACCGAGCTCCAGGGTAGAACTATTAAAATCCAAATTTCAGAGGGTGGAAAAAAGAAGTCTACAAATAAGAAGAACATTCTTAAACAGAAGAACAGAAAATTGGCAGAAATGAGGAACGAGAGGAAGCATTTTACCAAAAGTGGAAAGAATTACGATAAGAAAATAAAAAAAGAGAAGGATAAGGAAATGCTAATGAAAAAACGTTGGAGAAAGCCAGCTATTCAAACATAAATGAAAAAACTTTGTCAGTAAATATAAAATAAAAGGATTGTTTTTATGGTTTATATATTTTCATTTTATACAAATATAAAAAAAGTGATGAAAGATCCTGACCGAGGCCATTAACGGTGGATGCGGGTACATATCGACAGTAAATTCGTAATTGATAGCACACAAATTAGGAAACTAACAAAAAGAAATAATTAAATACATAGCTAACCAGTTTATTTAGATGAGAAGAAAACGCTTCCCTCCGAAATGATTCTAAATCTGTTCCTATTGCACTACTAATACTTCTTACTCCGCGATGTAATAAGAGGTAAAATGCATTACATTACATGGTAGTAACCTGTACACTGCATATTGCAATATCAACATAACAGAAATATGGGAGAATAAATTCAGTTCGACTAGATACCGTATAGAGGCAATGATGTCATACTCATGAGCAGATACGATGGGAATAAGTCCAGAATATTGATAATATGTTTTTAAATTTAAGAAAGCTTAATTTTGATAACAGGCTGTATGTACTTACAGCACAATGGTGACAATGGTCCGCTGCGTTTTTCAAGTGGTTTTAGGGTCTTATTTTCTGGAAGAACGAGGTTAGTTAGAGGTCGGTGTTTCTCCTCTGATGAAGTGGATGTCATTGCGTAGTGAACGTTTTTGCTGGTATCGGATTTGGTGTTTCTGACGATAGCTTCATTCTGCTAGAAATATTTATTAGGTCTTCATTCATTCACAAGTCTTGGTTCTTCTGCCAGTAAAGAATTTCGTAGCAGGATTTGGTGATCCTACCAGTAACCGTCACGTTCACTTCACCACTGGATTTGGTGTTACTACCAGTTTATCACACATGTTCTTCACAATTGGTCCCCACCCATTGTTATTGTGGTTAATTCTCCAAGGAGTGCTCAGGTGTTTTGAACATTTCAGGCAACAGATTGGTTCGCGTTAAGGGTTAAAGGCGTAAGTGTTTTATCATTGTTGTAACGTCCGGGAATGCACACATTTAACTCTTTCTAACGTCTATAATTGTGGATGGATAGATTAAATATATGTAGGTATCAGTCCTTATCTCAACTCAGTAGCGGATCACAGTCAACTTAGTCAAGTGGTCTACAGTAGTTCTAATCAAGTACAATGAGTAGTCACTAGTTTAGTCGACAGTAGTCATTCAGTTGCCAGTAGCTCACTAGTTTTTCGTGTAATTGCAGTAGTGTCTCTTTTTTTTCATTAACACTTATATATCAAAATAATTACTAATGGATTGTAAGAGCTTTTTGTTAAAGTGAACTTTTAGCTATAATTATATTTGAAAATACAAGTGCGTTTTTTAATCCTGCATACATATATATATATAATATATGCAACATATTTTTAAAAAAATATATTCAATTCTGTTTTTATATTCTAAATGAAATCGTAGAGTATACTATGTTTGCCATTCCTTATGTAACACCTAGAAATAAATACGACTGACAGCAATAGTAAAAAAAAAAATACAAAAATGGACTAATTCGGGTTACCCCTCCTTGATGTTGCCAACAAAACTTTTGGTTTTTACTATATATTTGGAAACTATCTGAGAACACGTCGAACGTGGAAAGCTTAAGTTTTGTACACGGCGTTTTCATAAAAATTGAAAATACAAGTTCAAAAATGGACGAAATCGGGGGACCTATTTTTGGTGTTGCCATGCAACTTTGGGTTTACGCTATATATTTGGACACTGCCTCATACGTTGTATGTATTTTTGTACATGGCCTTTTGTAAAAAAAATGTAAATTAAGTTCTAAAATGGGTAAAATCGGGCAACTCCTTCGTCGGGTTGCTATAAAATTGGGTTTTTGCTATATATTTCGACATTGTCTGAAATGTTGTAAAAAATTGCAAATTAAGTTCAAAAATGGGAAAAATCGGCAACTCCTGCGTAGGGTTGCCATACAAAAAATTTGGTGCGTGGTGTTTTCATAACTAAATAGGGTTACCCCCTTCTTGCTGTTAACACACAAAATTTGTTTTTCGCTGTATACTTGGTAGCTGCCTGAAAAGGCTCGAGGTGGAGAGCTCATATTTTGTACACACCTTTTTAATAAAAATTGCAAATACAGTTCGAAAATGGGACCAATCGGGCAACTCCTTCGTTGGGTTGCCATACAAAAATTTCATGTTTTACTTTATATTTAGGCACTGCTTAAGAACGCGTCTACGTAGAGAGCTACACTCACCCTCGAATATGAACATATCCACGCCCGCTTGCACCACACACACACATACACACACATATATCAGATACAGAGTGAAACCGTAGAATACGGAAACGCGCGATCGAGTCAGATAATAGCTTGGATATTATGCATCTGTAACCACTCCAACCCCACCTCCACTCAACTAGGTATCTATATTTCCACCGGGCAATGCCGACAGGCTCCCCCTAGTTGTTTATATTAAAATCCCGTGTTACTGTTTTGTACACGCTAATCTCCGCAAACGCCCTACAGATTGCAATGCAATTTTGTGAATGAGTTTGGTTCCAGCTTGAAATATAGGATAGTTTTGGACACGATAGATGGCACTGCTATCCAGATCTAAGAACTGCCTGAAATTTTGTACACGGCGTTTTCATAAAAATTGCAAATATAAATTCAAAAATAGACTAAATCGAGCAACTCCTTCATAGTGTTGCCATACTATGTATTTCGTTTTTGTATATATTTGGAACCTGACTGACAATGAGCACACGCAGAGAGCTGAGATTCGGTACGTGGTAAAAAATGAACTAAATCGGGCAACCGCCATACAAATCTTTGGTTTTTAACTGTCTGAGAACGCATCGACGTGGAGAGCTCAAATTTTATACATGGCATTTTCATGAAATTTGCAAATACAAGTTCAAGAATGGACCAAATTGCGCGACCCCGTTTGATCTGGTGTTACTATACAAAATTTAGGTTTTTACTATATATTTGGACACTGCCTGACGCGTCGACTTAGAGAGCTGAAATTTTGTACACGGGCCTTTTTAAAAAAAAAAAATTGAATTAAGTTCGAAAATGGGATTAATCGGGCAGCTCCTTCGTGGGTTACCATACAAAAAAATTGGTATGTGGCGTTTTGAAACTTGGTGTTTCCACACAAAACTTTTGTTTTCCACTATATACTTGATAACTGCCTGAGAGGGTGTCGAGGTAGTGAGCTCATATTTTGTACACGGCGTTTTCATAAAAATTGCAAATACAGTTCGAAAATGGGACCAATTTGACGACTCCTTCGTAGGGTTGCTATTCAAAAGTTTCATGTTTTAGTATATATTTGGGCAATGTATGTATGCACACTCACACACCCAGAAACAGGCACAAGGTGAAACCGTAGAGTACGGAATAGCGAGTTCGAGCAAATAATGGTTTAGATATTATGCATCTCTAACAACCCCACTTCCACCCCCACTCATCCTAGTAATATATAAAAACCAGGGACCGAAATTAACTGGCATTTTGAAAATTTTAAATAAAAAAAGGTGGGATAAATCATAATCGTGGAATTTAGTGGAATATACCAAAAGATGTCACGTGAAACCCGTTTAAATTTCTGTAAAGTTTTTGAAAACTTAACTTATTATTAAAAAAAGCTAAAAAAATCCAGCTGGAAAGGCTTTTTATTTTATCTGGCAAAAATGAAAAGCCAGCTTGGCATTTTATTTTTTCGAGATGGAAGTAACAGGTTTTGAAGCCGGAAATATAAAAAGCCAAGTTAGCTTCTTATATTCAGGGACCGAATCAGTTATGAATTTTTACGAGAAAAGCTTAATTTACTTGTTATTCCTGGCCGGTAATAGTTTTGAAGCTAGAAAAGCAAGTGCAACGGCTTGATACTTTTTTCGGTAAAAATATAAAAAGCGAGTCCAGCTTTTTATTTTTTCTATTCAAGCTAGCTTTTTATTTTTGCCAGAAAAAATAAAAAGCCAAGCTGGCTTTATATTTTTGCCAGATAAAATAAAAAGCCAAGCTGGTTTTTATTATTGCCAGATAAAATAAAAAACCTTTCCAGCTTGGGCTTTTTAGCTTCAAATTATTATCGGTCAGAAATAACAGGTAAAGTTGACTTTTTTCGTAAAAAGTCATAACTGATTCGGTCCCTAATAAAAACCACGTGTCAGTGTGTTCGTACACGCTAATCTCCGAAACCGCCCAAACAATTTCAATGAAATTTTGTGAATGTGTATGGCTGAATCCAACTTGAAAGATAGTATAATTTTGGACATGTTAGGTGGCGTTGTTGTATAAATCACAATATTTTTTTTTCTTTAATTCGGCCAGGGTCTTTAAATAAAATATTTTTGTATTGTATTGTATTGTATTGTAAATAATTTTCTCCTTTTGTATTTCTTGGAATACTACTTATTTTTATTTAAAATATTTAAAAAACTATTATCATTTTGAACGCTATCATGTTATAAAATCGAAATCTGAAACGCAAGATAACGGAATCACAACATAATTAGTAACGTAAGTACTGACTACATATACATACATATTATATGAAACTACCATCGTAAAAATACATAAAATGAACTAAGGCGGTATAGACCAAATCAAATAATAACAAAATTCTGAGAGCAGTACTGCAAGTATCGAAAGTACCGAGTACCGATTTCTAAGTAACGAGTAGGTATATGCTTCCCGTTACCGAAATGTAACGATTTTTCCCTCAGTACCCACAACGACTTCACAAAAAAGAAAGCAAAACCGGTGATATGTAATATCTTCATCTCACTTTCGAAGATTTCATGATGAGAAAATGGGGAAAAAGATATTTGCTGACAATCTAAAGGGAGAAAATCGTAAAGAAAAACCCTTATTAGCTCAGCAAAACACAAAACCATCCAAAGGTAAACGAAAAATAATAAAAACTGTTAAGCGTGAATTACAATTACGACTGATCTGTGAACTGCGACTTGACTTTAAGTCGAAGTCGACGCTGAGGTGCAATTTGTAATTAAATTAAAGCTTGAACTGCTTGAACAAACCAGAAGTCCCGACTTCTGTGATTGAACTGAAGTTGGCCGCAGCCAACACCAACTTTGCACTTTGAGCAAAGTTTAGTTTTAGTCGAAGTCGAAGTTGCAATTGTATCTTGCCACATGCATTTATCATTTGGGCAAAGTCGTAGTATACTGATCAGTCGTAATTGTAATTCAGGCCTTATGGTCGCAGCGTGCTGCAGGAAGCAAGTACTATGTACTGCGATCGTGCTGCCTTTTTTTCCCACCGATGGACACTTGACGGCTGACGGGGGCTATTGAAAAAATTGTGAGGAAAACGAAGGCTGGCGGTCGTGGGAGATTTTTTTGGACGAGGAAAAGACAATCCGGCAGCAGCCATTTTGATAGTTCCGTATAAATTCCCTCCTGTTAATGGGAAAAAGTCTTAATTATTTGATAAAAAAAACGTCATTATGTCGGCAGTGTGTGTTTATTGCATTTTTTGATAAGGGTTCTAAGGGTAATTAGTGTAACTACTATAAAATATTTGAGAGGAAATAAAAAGACATCAAGAGGCGGTATCGTGGTGATAATTTCTAATTATTAATCAGTTATCCAGTGAATGTGTTGCTCAAAAACATCAAGAGTTCGACCTCGAGCGGCTAAGCATCGGCACGTCCTTTGGGGCAAGGTTTTCTACCTCTACGAAATCACCTCGTAGTGCAGCACCGAAACCACCTCAGGAGCACCCTACTGTGATTTTGTGTCGGGCTCCGACGAGCAACTATAACAGCGCATGGACGTCTACGATCGTTTGCCTCGATGAAAAAGTAGACGGAAGACCTCACAGCGAAATAAGTATCCCGTACCTTTATATAACATAAGAAAGTAGACAAAAATTATAATCGAGATTAAAATATTTAGAAGATTTTGGCTAGACTAAAATCGAAATGAGTATGTAAATTAAAGCCAAAATTAAGTTACATCCAAAAGAAGACGTCACTGCATTTGACTAGAATTGAGAGTTAACTTGAATTAATGCTAAAATATCCAAATTGGACAAACCAACTAGCACAGCTCACATATGGGTAATATTAACTAAAGTGAATGCCCTTTCATTCTTATTCTCATCTAAATAGAAATTAGGCTAAGATTTGAATTGAAATTAAAATCTGGATATTTAACAACAGATTTTGACTAGACTAAAATTAGAATAGTAGTACCATAGATGGCATAAGAACTAGATGTCGCATAGCGTACGGTAGAAAAGTATACATATTTTAAATGTTGCTTTGACTGCCTCAACATGGTAGATGCTGGAAAATATGAATCACTTGACGTAACTCTCATCATTTTTCTTTTCATGTTTCTGTACTGATTAAAGTAAAGGAATGATGCAGAGCACAACATATTTGGTGCGGTGGGAGGGACGTAAACGATACTTCTTTCTTGTCTCGTTTTTGGAAATACTTTTTATTTTGCTGTAGTTATTAGGATTTGATTTGATTTAAAAGAAACAACTTTATTAAATTCATTTGCCCCTGAAAGTAATTTTTTGGAATGGTATTGCATGACGGCTTTGCACCAACTAAATATTCTCCTATCGAACTTAACAATTTTCCTAGAAATTTACAATTCGCCGTGTCTTTAACAAACTAGTAACGTACTAAGTCTAGGCACGTAGAATAAAAATATGCAACGCTTTTCTAGAATATAAAATTAACGATGCCTCGACTTGGCACTTGATGACATGCCCAAAGGATAAGTCGGCAATGCCTAGCTCCATACAAAATCACCATTACCACGACCCGATGAAGGTAAGGCCACAATTTTTTTTTAGAAATTTACTGAAAATTTCTTCCTTCGAATTTTCATGCATTGGTCGAGGCCGAGAGCTCTAATATAATAAACATGGTAAATAGATTATCACGCGTTCGGGGGTGTTTTTATTATCTTTCACCCCTTTGTTTTGGCCCTGGGGCGCCGCATTTTTGTGACAATACTCCCAGGACCACCCTACACCAACCCTCCAAATTGCAGCCTGAAAGGAATTAAATACGATCTTTTGCATTTTTTCGGCTTATTTGACTGGACTAACAAGCTGTTGATTACTGTTAGATTTCGAAGGAACATTTGCTAGGGTAACACTTTTTAACAGATTGGATGAAATAATTTGCAAAAAAGTATAAAGATTTAGTGGTAGGTATAGTAACACCTTGAATAGTAAAGAAAAGAAAAAAGAACAATTCTTATCATAGGTTCCTAATATTACAATTTTAAAGAATTTGCTAAACAATTGATTGAAGAAATTAAGAATTATAAATAGAATTCACAAAAATGATAAGGTCTAAGTATAGTTGGCCCAAAAAAAAGTGAAGTTCAAAATGATCTGCCACGACTCTAAGAAGAACAATAATTGGAAATCCTTTGCAAAAGACATTTTTTTTTTAATAATAGATAAGAAGTATACTTTGGTGTGCGATACGAGTTTACTAGTTCGGAGGATTCTCATTTTTTTAATTAATGTATTACGTATATAAAGAGCAGCATAGCAGAACATCCACGGAGGCGCCTCTGCGGTGGAGTCCAGCACGGCAATGTAAGTGATAGCTTGTTTTTCTGTTTACTTAAAAAAAAAGTTTAAAATTTTATGCACAATTCGATCCTTTATGGTATATATATAACTATATACATATGACAGTAGTTTTTGTTGTATTCCCGCGGTAAAAATCAGGTGTCGCCCGCCGGGTCGACGTTAATCTTTTACACGCGTCCTCAAGCAAGCCAGCAGATCTGAGCCCTTAACGAAGCGACACGAACTAAAACAGCTAATTGGAACAACGAGTACTTATCTTAACATAAAGGCAAGAGAAAGAGCGGGAGCAGCTTTGACCTTCAATAGAAACAAAAGCTAGAGAAACCTATACTTATCTTATGGTTCCTTAGATTACAAGATTATTATTTTTGTACGCACTTTGTATACGACTTTTGTATGATTTTTGTTAAGGGAAGATATTCTTTATAACGTAATGGAGTTCTAATTTTGTGTATTTTCGCACCTTTATTCTGCTGGAGCCTTCTTTCAACAACGATGGTTGATTAAGGTCCGCTACTTGGCCCTTTCAGGTCATCAATAGGGACACTGGGGAAAACTTTTCTTACTGCACTCAGAGTCATTGGGAGGATTGGGTGGGGCCAGCAGTGAAGGCAGACCATCTGCACCTTCATGTAAGTCAGGGTAAGTGGTGTAAGGATCCCTTCAGGTGTGTGTGGTGCTTGTGTTTTGTTTTGGTCTAAGGCACGAATTTTCTTTTTGTAGGGACAGTGCGAGCGGCAGGATTTCCGGTACCCACCCAATTAACTCTCCCGCAATATCCGAGGAGCTAGCGTGTCGCCCTGTGTTATCGCTGGTCACTGAGTGAGCGGTCAGGTCATGCTGACAGAATGAACTTCATGTCCAAAGGTACTCATTCGAAACTAAATACTTCCATAACAAAACAAAGGAAACAGCTAGAAACAGCAATGTTGAAAGTAAGAAAAAGGGAAGAAAAACACAAGAAAAACTATCGGCGAAGATCAGCAAGGTACTACGAAAAACTAATAAAGGGATAAAAACACAAGCTGCAAATGAGAACAATCAGGACATCGAACATATACCATAATTTTGTGAAACTACTAACACGGGAGCAGAAGAAGAAATTACCAGAAATCGAAAAAAATATTTCACGATTTACAGGATATATGTAGTTGACGAAATAGAGAATATAGAAACAACACCACCAAAGGTTCGTTGGTAATCGCATCATTTGAGAACAACAATTACTGGACATTGGCAATGGCATGATATTTTGACTGGTTACATTACATTCCCCGTCTTATTTTGCCAGTTTACAGAAGCAAAAACCAAACTCATCCGAAAGGTGTTCCCGCAAGCATTGATCAAAATTACAAAAATTAAGTTTGGTTGAGTCAATATAGTACGGCTGCGAAAATCATTGATGTCGATTTCAAGATTCAAAGTGAAATGGCTGGCGAATTGATGACGTACAAATCGGTGGATTGCTTTACTACCGAAACTTATGTCGTCAACTATCCAACCGAATTTTTTAACTCGCTAGAATTGTTCGGATTGCCGCTTCACAATCTCCAATTAAGAGTCGGATCGGTAATCATAATGTTGCAAAATATCAACCAAACACGTCTTTGTAAAAGCACCCGGCTTGCGGAGAAAAAGCCAACGTCATCGAAACAACAATTTTGAAAGGAAAGTATGAGAAGATGTTTTGATACCACGCATAACAATGATTCCAACCGACATGCCATTTGACTTTAAAGGCTTGCAGTTTCATTGAGTGATTGCGGTATTAACCTTGAAAGCCATGGTTCTCGCTGGTATGATATGTCGCCTGTTCCCGTGTCGGAAAACCATCAGCTTTGTTTGTTTACGCGCCAGGCAATAAAGTAAAAAATATTGTACTTATATCATAAAGCATTGCAATGATTATCCTCCTCATATTGAAAATCAATGGCCACAATCGTTAATAGATACAATGATCACTCAGATATAGTCTTTTTTCTCATTTTTACTTTATTTACAAATTTACAAATTTTTAATAGCTTTTCACAAATTCACAAAACGATCACAAACAAATTCGGACAGGACAACGTCTGTTAGCCAGCTAGTATATACAGGGCGTTTCATAATTGGTGCAAGGTTTTGATAGCTGAGGTGGAGACAAGCAAAAAATTATGAGGTGAAGGAGGGGTAAGACACGTCGTTTCGGCGGTGGGGAGGGGGGTGGGTGGGGTTAAGATTTTTAGTACTTTTTCCACGTTACACTCAGTAACTTTCTTCATATACACCCTATCAAGGTAGAATTCATCTCAGATGATAGCAAACCGTCTCGCCCAATCAGCTTGCTAATAATAATGGAAACCGCGCCTATTTTTATGCAATTCCACGCAAATTAGGGAAATTCATGAAATTATGAATCATAGAAATGGGAATATCTCAAAAACGGTTGCATTTAGGCAGGTCCATGTACTGAGTTAAATAAAAATTCCGGGGTTTCTAAATCTTTTAATAAAACTGTATAGTTATCATGCATTTTGCCGGAAAAATCCAACTTTTTGACCTTGACGTCCTATTTCAGACGAAAGGTGACAGGAAGGCTTAGGACATTCATTGGAAAGTTGAGAATGGTTTGCTATCATCTGAGATGAAACACATCTTGATAGGATGTATATCAAGAAAGTTACAGGGTGTAAAGTGGAAAAAGTACTAAAAATCTTAAACCCCCCTACCGCCGAAACGACGCGGCTTACCCCTCTCCACCTACCCTTCTCCTTATAATTTTTTGCTTGTCTCACTTCAGCTATCAAAACCTTAAGCTAGGTGCACCAATTATGAAACACCCTGTATATATATACTAAATTATAGAATCTTTGGTAATAGGTTGGTTCCTTTAATTAAAGAAGTGTAATTTAGAAAATGTAGAAAATTTCAGGAGTCTGTTCCAGTATGACAGAAATGTTTTCTTATATATACTTGTTATGATAGCAGGTGGGTGAGTGGATTTGGATGTCAAGTCCACACCATCAGCTTAAGTTGATGGCTCACTCTGTGATCAGCGTTGAATGCAGGGCGGCAGCTATTGGCAGAGAGTGTGGTGTTGGTAACCATCGAAGACGTACCATATACAAAAAGAAATTCGTGCCTTTCTACAATGCAGCACAATCTGGTCATGAAAAGGCCCTTACACCTCCTTACCTTGTAATATTGTGAGAACTCAGATGGAATATCCTCTGACGCCATATCCCTTTCCCCCTATGACACTGCGGGCATAAAATTTGTGCGATGCCCCTTTTGACTTGTTCTGAAAAGTAGTGGAGGAGCGGACCTTATTCAACCTTCATCATGTGAGGGCTCAGGAAGATGTGAAGGAAACGAAAATATTACTGCATTGTAACGTTAGAAATGCGTAAGTTTTTTTCTTTTATTAAATCCACACCCCGTCGCATACAGGAGAAAAACTCTCTTAGAGAGAATAGGAAAATCGCGAATTAAAAATTGCATGTATAATCCAAAATATGGTTACATCTAGGTAACTAAAATGCATTTTAAACTTATCTTCTGAAGTTAATCTTATGCCTTACGTTATGAATGAATATTCAATCGAATTCACACAAAAACCCTACTTACAAAAAATAGCAAAACACTCGAATTAAGAAAATACTTATCAATAACTGAAGTTCCTGTCTTAATACCAATTGTGTACTAGGCGGCATTCACTGCTTCATTGAATTGTGGAATATTATTACATTTTTCTGAAGGTAGGCACCAATGACCATAATACCATACCGTATAATTTACTATATATAAAAATAATTTTTCTCAATAAAAATTTATAAAAAGTGACATCTTACTCTTTTTTTTATTTTTGCGGGGTAATCCAACGCAGAGGCGACTCCGAGATGCTCCTTTGTCACTGTGACTGTACTGTCAAATTTTAAATTTTACTTATTGTAAAAAAATGCTTTTTATCGTTATTACAAATTAATTGTACTCTGCTCTGGTGTAGAAGACCACAGATAAACACTACTATGTAATATTTTTATCTAAAACGCAAATTCCTGGAGCCTTTTACAGCTTGAAGGATGTCCGACACAACCCTTGGAAAGCGAACATGACCTTAGTGCGACGAAGCTGATGGTTGGTCCTGATAAATACCAGCGTATTTAAAGATTTGTACCCAGGCACAAATTAATGCGATTCCATACCGCGGGGCAATAATATTTCCACTACATAGGTGATGTCTATGCACAGCCCACACCCCAACTTGACCCTGGCGTTATTTCTTTCCGGACGACGGTACCAATTTGGGGGTTATGCACTCAAGTGCGAAAAGGTTTATGATGACGATTAAGGTGGATGATTTGCGACTCAAAAAAGTAGATGCCGTCAAAAATCTTGTATATGCCACAGCATGATAGTAACGATAAATACGGATGATTCCTGTGCCAGCTTAAATATGTGTCCCCCGGCGCTTTATATGAACCAGCACGGGTCTCTGGCGCTATTGTGGCGGCAATCGAGACGGTTGAATAACAAAAGTTGGCCTGTTTTTCTCTCAGGTTATACTAGAAAATAATAATATACGTACGAGTACATGCAAACAGTGCTATTCCCACCTCGCATGATATTATGCTTCTAATGGTTCGAGATGTCGCTGGAATATTTGCTTCCAAGTGCAGTTCTTGTTGCAATCTGTTCACGAAATGTTGTGTAGTCTCGCTAAAATTATCTAAAACTTCCCTATTTTTCTAGATTGCAGAAAACTACTGCCTGATCAATACGAGGGATCACACCTTAGAATATAGAGACAACAGGAAGTGTTGATACCTGTAAAATTCGTGTGCATGGGCGTGGATTTTTCAGCGTGCCGTGAAATAGCTCAGCATTATATTGAAGAAAGAGACAAATCTATATTTAGCTGTCAAACGAAGTTCGTTTAATTTGAAAAATATATGCAACAATTTAAGTGTAATTTAAAACTTGTGAAAAGTGATTTAAAAATAGTGCTAAATAAAGTAAAAAAGTGTAAGTAATTATATGTTGATATTATAGTGATAAATTTCTAAGTCATGTAATTTCAGAATGAAGTGTTCGCTGAAAAATTGCCACAACAACGTCAAGGTACGACGTGGGAAATCATTTTTTAGGCAAGTATAGTTATAAAATATTATTTTGTGTACATTACACACCTTTGTATATTAAATTAAATTAAAAATACATAAAAAAAGCGATGAAATATGGAAAAAATCCTTCCTCTACCGAGATTTGTTTACGTTTGTCACAGCTGCGAATTTCCCTAGGTATGTTGGCGTATTGCATCGAATAAGAACCTTTTCGGTGGGAGCAAACGCAATATTTTCAACCATATGTATGTATATGTATCTTGTTGCCCCGCTCTCTATATTGATTCTCCTATACGGCTGTACTGAGCTTTCACTAGAGCGGCAACAGATACTAACACAACCAGACTACGGTAAATTTGGCTTATCACACTTCCTGTATTCTCTATATTCTAAGGATCACACACTTCTCTCCATTCTATCTGTCAACCTGCTTTTTTCAGCCCCCTGTCCGATTCTTCTTCTTACTTATTGTTTTTTCCGTCCGCCATCTTTCAATCGCACAGCAAATGCAGGAGTTGTAGCATAATCACAGTGAGGGCGCGACATGATCACTGTCGCTAGATATCAGTAACACATGACATGTAGCATACTGCTTCGTGTAGTACGGTGCGACCATAACATAATCCTCATTTTGATTCCACTTTTCAGTACGTTTAAAAATGATTCGAATAACTGACAGGGTAAACCCCACGTAATCTATAAGGAAATATTCAGAAATTATCATTCCTTAAAATAAAGGAACACAGACCTGATCGGACTCTGTTTTGTGTGAGAGCATAATATATGCGACTTCTGTTAATACGGTTGTATCAAATGATTCTGGCGCTGACCTCTTTCAATGGTTCTCTTTTTATATCCTATAAAGATGATGAAATCAGAAGATATACTAAGTTTGTCTTTCCGTTTGTAACATATAGAAATAATGATGATAGAATAGAGCAAAATGGATTGGATGCCAACGTATAAAATTAAAAGTTATTTTGAATGTCCGTTTACCAGGCTGTCTGTCCTCACGATAGCTTGAGAGCGCGTACACTTAGAGAGTTGAAATTGAACAAACTAGCTTTAAAAAAAAATAAGTTAATTTAAGAGGAGCCAGTACTCAGCAAAAGTTTCAATTCAGATCCCAGCGAAATAAATTTTGGTACTAACTCCTCTTAAGTTCGACAATGGAGCAACTTCTTCGTAGGGTTGCCGTAAATTTTTTTTTTAGGTATACTGTGAAAACGATCAGTCCTAGACGTTTTTATTGTACGGAAAAGTTGTTTAGTATTTAAAAACCTATGAAATTGAATTTAATCATTTTTACTGTCCGACAAGCCGTTCTAGAAATATAAAAAAAAAATCAAAACTTCAAAATCAAACTTGCACAGATGGGTAGTCATACGGGCATTAAGACAAGCACACACCGAAGCTGTTATGGTCGTAGCGTAGTGTATGTAGCAATATGTTACACTGAGAGAAGCGCACGTCTATGGCAGCCCATAGCCACCTGAGCGGCAAAGATCTACGTCGCAACTCGCGACTCGATAAAGAACAAGAAGAATATAGACATTTGTCTGATTGTTCATCTTCATCGCGCATAGTGCATGGCCCACTGTGAAAGAAAATCGGAAATTACTAAAAGCATCGGCAACGGAATTTTAATTCCTCAAGTTTCAATAAAATGTCAATACTAAAAAAAAATTTAACATAAAAATTTTTAGAAAAAAGGAAAAAGTTTTAGGGTAGCGAAATCCAACTGGATCGCCAAAAAGACGTGGACACGGTGTTGCGAGACAGCGGAGGATTGGGAAAGTCAGCAAAAGTTCCCAAGCCACCGTAAATCCAGATTTTTTCCAGAAGCAGACTGGTTAAAGATGGTTCATTGGCAGGTCTAAATCACCTGGAATGATTGAAAAGGTGTACCAATTTAAAATCAGTGCACTCCACCTTTTAGGTGGAAGCGGCTTACTCGGACTTTCATGAAGTCTCAAATCACTAAGTCAGGGAAGTAAACATGTGCACCACATCGGGTACCTTGGCACGTTACGATCGTATATCCAAAAGGATCAAGATCTTCAGGAATGAGTTAAAAGGCGTGATCTGCACCTATCATATCGTTCGACATCACCGTATTACACAATTTCGCGACAAGGAACATTAAATTACCGGCTTCAGAAGTCTCAAGTCAGGGTGTATACCACTTCAATTACCACTTCACATTATGTTCCTATACCCAACAGGATCAAAATCTTCAGGCCTTAGTTAATAGTGTGTGCCCTGAAAACATCATATCGTTCGTCATCCCTATTTTACGCGCCAGGAAACTTAAAATTTAGACATCGCAAATCACTACATAGAAGAAGTGAGCATGTACAGCACCTCGGATATCGTCCTCCAGTATAAAAGTTATGCTATCAAAAATGGCACAGTTTCGCATAGCGAAGTGAGCGTGTTCAGAAGCTCCAGCGTCAGTCATAGAATATAGGCTTACAGAGAGTTCATTATACTCATAAGGTTTTTTTTTCAAGTGAATAGCTTATAGCATGCGGATCTTCCTTGGAGGCGCCTCTACAGTGGAAGCCCAGCAGATAACCGTAAGTTGTTGTCAAGAGTTTGTCATTCATATTATTTAAATTATATTGCTTTTTTATATATATGACTAAAATCAGAGCGTTCATTGAGTTTATACTTATGTGTATGATGGTATAAAGTCACCAATGTGATAAATTCCACGAATCAGTCACCAGATTGCTTACCTGAATACGTGTCCACATATTGGCCTATATGATTAGTAATGTGAATCCCTTATCAATAACGATGAGCTTAATTTAAAATTTGTTTTCGCAACTAAGCGTGCGTATATGAAATTTCATTAGAAAATTTGTTAATTAGCCGCTTAAAGTGGAAACTTTGAACTTCCGCCCCTCCCAGAGCTTGCCCCTCCCGCAAAAATGAAGAGGCGGAATAACGAAATCTACGTAAATATCAAGTTTGGTAAAAAAGTGTTTTTTCGAAATTACCTCCTCCATTTTCGAAATTCGAAATCGAAATGTACCCTATCTAATAGTCAGTTCAGATTCCCGCACAATGACATATAAATGGTTGTCGTAGGTTAAAAACTGAAGGAGGAGATAGAATCCTACGAAAAAACTGAAGATTACCTCGATGGGCACATCTTCCAAATGTTTGCTTATAACTTTTGATTGTTATTGTTGATAGCACTTAGGGAGGTCATTTTGAAAAGAGGACATAATGAGCCAATTTTTTCATAATTTTGCCAAGTTCGTGCAATGGTGATATTTCGAATAAATGTACACTGAAGCGCGACAAAAATTTTTGTGAAATAAAAAATTCTAGACAAAACTGTTTTTGTTTAAAATAATTGAAGGCACAATTATAACTAATTATCCATTCTTAAAAAGGCCAATATGTGTTCTTTTAAATGAAGGTTTGAACGTCACAATCCATTAATTACAATAGAACTTATAACGAAATTACTCTGAAGAGGTATGCAAAATCTCGAAAATCGATATTATCGATTTACTCGAAAACCAAGCGGAGTTCGATATAAAAGTATCTAGACTTTTTTGACCCAAATGACCTCTACGTTCATCCCCTTAAAGGATTAAAGACATTTACGGAACACCCTGTATATTGTAATATATATCTATATTGCACACCCTTACAAATTATTATTGATGAAATGAAAAGTTTGTGGCGCAAATGAAGCTGTAAGATGGTTTTTCTTTCTCCTCTCACTCTCCCGGAGCCCTCTTAATGTGAAGGTTGACCGGGTCCGCTACTCCTCTCTTTTCAGGTCAGCATAGGGACTCTGAAAGTTATCTGCCCTCAGAGTCATTTGGGTGGATGGGGCCAGCAGAGAAGGCCGAACATCTGTGCCTTCCCAATCGATGTAGGTAAGTGGTGTAAAAGTCCCTTAAGGACTGAATGTGTGTTACGGCCTTTTGGATTAGTAGGCACGAAAAGTTTTGTATATGGCTGGTGGCAGCGGCAGATCTTCGTGGAACCTCCCCACACTCTCCGCCAATAGCCGAGGTGAGCTAGCGTGCCGCCCTGCAGTCAACGCTGTCCACCGAGTGATCTGTCAGCTCATGCTGGCAGTCTGGACTTCACGTCCGATGTCAATCACTCTCAACATACATCCATAACAAAGCGGTGGTTTCCGTTTTTTTTAATTGTAAAAAAATCACGGACTTAACCCATTCCTGCCTGATGGGGTGAAATTTTACCCCATGCGGAAGTATTTTTAAAAAATTCTCTAGGCCAACTGCGTGCAGGTATTTGTCTGAAATTTGGCAAAGTGGTAGATGATGGCTGAGGCGTTATACCGTTTTTGGACAGTCTCGCGGAATTCTTCCGTTTACTTGTCTAAATCCGCGCTCAAAATTCAATATTTTTTTTTTGTGAAATTTTCTCATTTGGAAAATCCGCAAAAATAGTAAGCATGCGAAATTTTGGGAGTTTTCTCCAGAATACATGGTTCTCATGCTCCTATAACTTCTGTGTAAATTTGGTCTCGATCACAGCATTTACCTGTGCACTATGAACAATATACCTGTCGGGGGGTGAAATTTCAGCCGTTCGGCATGAGGTGTTCTGGAAATATTTTAAATTTGAAACAAGAAAAACAAATGACTTCACTTTAGAAAACAAATGGCTTTTATTGACAAATTGAAATGATTTTCAATTAATAGATATTAAAATCAATGAGCGGCCTTTATGGTTGGAACGTCACCATTATGATAGCTTTCGAAGCAATTTTTGGGATGGAGGCAAACACTACACTTGGTGCAAGCATAATATGTTTTGCCTCCGCATTGCTTACATCGGCGATAATTATCACCACGTGGAACAATATGACCAATTACATCCTCGCGAATGGGTTTTTGGTGCAGTGTCATGGTACTGAATGACCTGTTGGATCGTACTACCTGGCGTTCAATGGGTAGTAACCAGGCTTCAACAACGTCCCGTCGAAACTCAAACTGGCCCATTGGCTTCCTCCTTTCAATTTTGCAAAACATCACGTGCAGTTTCCAGGCGTTAACCATCGCTGCATCTAACACGTTCGTTATCAGTGGCCAGTACCATTTCTTTCCACGCATACGAATTCTATAATTGGCAATGCCATTATCCAACAAGTCGACGCCGCCCAAACGTTGGTTGTATTTGTGAATGGGATCTGGTTGATCAATGAAAATCTGCTTCAATTGTCTACGGTCGTATCTTTTGGTGCGATGCAATGGGTCATGCCTGATATAGTTGGTGAGAAAGGTGACAACCTGAAATAAAAAGGTATTAGCTAAGTGGAATAGGGAACATTGGTGAATTTATAACGGAATTTATAACGGAATTGCCGTTCCAACGAAGAGCCAACATTTCGTTTCTTGTATCGAATACCCAATCAAACGCTCCGCGATTAAGTTTGCCAATTGTTTTGATATCCTTGAATGGAGCGTGGTTTGTCCGATTATCGCGAACAGTGCCTGTGGCAAAATATCCAAGCAATTTTAATCGACACAACAGTTTGTGCGATGTAAAAAAATTGTCGAACGTTACGGTGTGCTGCTGTGGATTTTCGAGGAAATCCAACAATTGCAGAACGACGTTTGCACCCAGGCCATATCCTTGCTTATTCAGGTCGTTCGCCCCAGCGTAAGGCATAAATTGGTATAAATATCCATCCGATGAAGCGAGACACAACATTTTATAGCCGAAACGTATCGGTTTGCCTTTGATATACATTTTGCATGAATGGCGTCCATAGTATGGAATCATTTGTTCGTCTATGCTTAAATGATGAGCGAAAACACCGAATTGCATGAAGTTTCTGTTCATCATTTCATTGAGCGTCGCAACTTTGGAGAATTTGTCACGCTGATTCAATTTCTTATTATCGCACACATGGAAGTATGACTTCAATAATTTAAATCGGTCTCTGCTCATCGCATTTATCACAAGAGTGTTTCCACACGAGGTGTTGCCGCTCCAATACGCATGAATATTGGGCAAAGAATTATAGCCCGTCAGAAAAATAATTGCGATAAACTTCTTGATTTCTTCGGCATTCGTATTGAATGTCGAATTATTATCAGCGGCATAAACATTTGTCATATTCCTGATGTACTCAATGATCTGGTTGTCAATGAATAATTCCAGCAATTGCTCTGGTTTCAATGTGCTGTACTTCTCATAGATGCTGCTAATTTTATCAACGGAGAGATCAACTGGTTGTTCATCAAATGTATAATTTCGGCGGCTCCATTTCGGGTCTGCAAATTTATCGATAATCTTAGGTTGACCACGGGAAATAGGAAACCCATGTGAAGTTGAGGCGAGTTCTGCACGCGTGTGGAGGTTGTTGTCGCTTTCTCTGGCTTACGAGTTGATATTTGATGTTCATTTGATTTACCTTGTTCATTTTGAGAATTTGGTGACCTTGCCTCTGTCTTGTGGAGAATAGGTTTAGTACGCAAAGTCATGATGGTCGGATTGTCATCATTATAAGTATACTCCACTTCCATTTGGCCGGCCACTTCGGTTGGTAAGTGTTGATTGGTGTCATTGATTACCTGTTAGTCGTCGTCCATTTCTTCATTGTCGGTCACATTGTCCACGCGATCCGGCGGCAATATCACTACATCGACGCTGTCTGCTCTGCCTATCCCTACGTCGCGGTCTTCACTATCACTCCATTCATTGTCAATAATGTCGTACAATTCATGTGTACTCAAAACAGCGCGTCTCCGAATCATTTTTCGCAACAACAAAAATTGAAAATATTCGTACGAAATTCGCAAAATTACACAAATCTGGAAAAAAGCACGGCCACTGCGTCAAAGTCAAAACGAAGACTGTCAATAACCAAAACTGTCGATAGGCTTTGGCGCCATTTTTACTTACACGTACGTGTTTCCCCATACCTTGGAATGTGTCGGTCCGCTGATACACGAGTGACAGACTTTATCCTATACACAGACAAAAGCGGTTTCGTATCTAAAAGGTATTTCGTTCCATGATAGGCGAATAGACACGATTGAGGATAGAGACAGACGAAAACCGGTTTTGTATCTAAAAAGAATTTCGTTATATAATAGACGAATAGACACGATTGAGGATAGAGACAGACGAAACCCGGTTTTGTATCTAAAAAGGATTTCGTTACATGTGTAACGTGAGCATAATTTCAGACTATAGTAAGACGAATGCCAGCTGCCAGTACTCAGTTAGCAGAGAAAGTGCGAGGTTAATATAAGCAATATGTAAGTCTTCTTCTTCCTAACCCTTCTGGCAGGTCGCGCATTCGCACGGAAACTAACCCCGGCACATTCAGGAAGACGGCCCTTAAGCTTTCGATTCGAGTATCGTTAACGTCAAACGCCAGATGACATGGCTAAATGTTCTAGAGTGCCTGTCACTTCACGTCTACTTTTATACAGATCGGTTCCTGTAACTCACCCAGATTCAAAAAATCAACGAAAACCGCGTGCATCCCGGGAAATATACACTCCCTAGTGAAGAAATTGTATAGGAGATATTTAATGCTATCGATGGGTAATATATTTCATAATTTTTTTCAATACGCACGCACGATTTGCTCTAATTATCTTCTTTTAGTGATACCATCCAGTACGTATAAGCTCGTGTATCTATTATCTACCCTCCAGTTCAGCCCCAGTCGTGCCCCTCTGGCAGAATTTGAAATAATATTACCAGACCAAGCTTGTGGCATCCTATTTCATACGCCTATTTATAATGCCTTAAGTGCATCAAATTAGAAAGCCCAAACGTGTCAGATAAACTGGCTCGGCTCATAATAGAACCGGTAGCAAGAGCTTTGGAGTTATTTATTCGGAGTAATAAGTACCAAAGAAAGAGGAAGAAAAACAAAAAATATAAAAGTAAAATAACAAGTCGTAGAATAGAAGAAGTGAAAATAAAAAGCGCTGAAAGAAAATACGCAGAAGCGGCATATAAAAAAAAACAAAAAAACAAAGAAAATAATAATAAAGGAAAAAGAAAGAGACTCGGAGGTCACCTTAAATCAACCCGATACCAGAATAATCACGTCCTAAAGATCAAATTGTACCTTTAGTTAGTAGATACATTAGGAGCCTGTAAGGTCAATGAGGTCAAATGTGAACAGGAAGGAAACCGCACGAAAGAGACGGGCGTAGTCACCTGATACTACACCATCGCCAGGCGTAACGAATATCGGCATTTAACTGTTTTTTTTTTTTTTTGTAAATAAACTTTCAGAAATACCCGTCGGTCCGGCAGATGAAACTTCACCTCCTGGGAGCGGCTGAGTGAGTACCCAAAAAATTTTTATAACAATATCTTTATATATATATATATTTACACAAAAAAAACGCCGAGCAAAAATACGAGAATTCAGTAAAGATATCCAATATGTAACCTAATGAAAATAATATCGTACTAATACTGAAGCATACGCCTGCCTGACGATTGCGACTTCGCTCCTGTATACTTATTGCTGAACTGATTAGTAGTATTATAGCAGTAAATAGTGGTTGTCACCACATAAAGTTAATATTATCTCAGTAAGGTTATGTTCGTCATGTAAATAGTAGTCGTCCTAATATAACGTTAGTTAGAGGTAAATTAAGCCTCGATCGTCCATGATGAGAGGACTAAGAGTCTTTTTTTGGTTTGTGTTCAAATAAGCACCAGATCAGTAAGGTAGTGACTTAGTAGATGTTAATAGCGAGTGATTACCTATATTCTGGAAATTTATTTTTGGTTCAACCATAAATTAACGTAAAGTGAAAGTAATCAGTACCTACCTTGTTGGGATCAACTGTGTTGGTCCATATATATGTATATGTATATGTAATATATAAAGGTTGTAGGATGAATATAAGGCTAGATAAATTTTTATATATATGCGTTTAGATTAATAACTTACGGTTGTAGGTAACGCCCCCTCTGGGCATGTGTATAGTTCCAGTTGGAGCATAAGCCTCCTAATTAGTCATTTGTTCTCGTATTAGATTTGGGTTTATATTAGTTTATTCTGGTCTGCATGATTTTCAGTCGATTATACGGTGGACTCTCACACCTAATAAAAAGATATATCCGCTTTTAATAAAAGTCACAGTGTTTTTTTATGGAATCCTTTATTTTGGAAACGTCTTGATCTGTTTACATAGTTTTTTTTTGGAATGTATACTAGCTAACAGTCGCATGGGTGTCCGTCTGTCTCCGACCTCCCTCAAGGAACTCAAGATGGGGTAGCCTGTCTACCTCTTTCCTTTCCGTCAGTAGTTCTTGTTTGGTATGGGATCGATGGCGGCGGGCCATGGATGTATTTGGGTGGGTCAGTAATTTCAAACATGCCTACGGCTTGTTCCAGCACCATTCCCCTGTCTGTACTATTTTTATATCCTCGTGGTTACCTCAAGGAAGTGAACTTCCTGATAGTTCCTCTCCAGCTTCCTTGGCCACAAGCAGCCTACGATCACACTAACCTAATGGAGGTGAAGCCAAGATTCCACCCCCCGTGGCGACGAGCTAGTCCGTGCACTGTCAACAAGCGCAGGCACCCTGGCTTCATACCCCCTGCGTCTGGTGTTAGCTGTCATCTCCTGTGAGAAGGCCTAATGAGGTGCTGCACTGAGTCATTGACCTGACAAGCTTGAACCAATTCAAACACCGACGCTACATATAAATATGGCGCCCAACGAGTTGGCCCTTGCTAGCCCATACTCATCCTCAGCCAACTCGAGTCTTTTCAATGTCTTATTCAAGATACACCCCAGATAGCTTCAAGAAGGATACTAAACGTTAGTATGGAGGAAGGATGTTTGTTAGTAATGAAGTCCAAAAACGCGGGTTTGAAACTAGCGTGCTGTTGCTTCTTATTCATGCAACATCACTTCAACATCATGGCGACGCTTAAGTTCAATGTAGAAAAAGTATCTCAGGTGCCGACTTAAGATCACGGCTGCATATCCAGTTCTCATGCGGCCCTGAAACAATTTCTAATGGCCACGATAGTTGCAACGAGAAGAAATTATGTCCTGAAGACTGCACTAGAGGCCTCGTGCAACTTGTGACTGCTTCGGATATAACGCTTCGAGTCACTCCACACGGGATTTGTGTCATCAGCGTCGGCCATACCTTAAATTTAAACGATATCGGATATCCACATCTCTCTGTAAATCATTACATATAATCTCTTTATCTGTGAAGGTATCCTCTAGATATAACCACTAATACATTTTTTATATTTTTTGTTTATACAGATGTTAATACGTCCTTACAGGTATATTTACCTGTTGTTTAGCATATCTCTTTTGGTCGAGAAACACCTTAGAGTTCCCTAAAGACCCCGTGAATAGTGGACCACCAACCAGAAGTCCTAAGGACAGGCAAGAAATTCCCAAGCCCCGGGATCGAAACAATTACAGCCGGGAGCAATTTTTCTGGCCTATCCCTAACAACCTAGACCCATTGCCAATACCCAGAAGTAATCCGAATCCAAGTCGGCAACAAGAGAATGAGCAATGGAGAGACGCCGAACAAGCAAGACAGGAGCGAAACCTACTTCATAATCGCGCGGAATTGAATAATTCCAAACGCCGACCTACGATAGTACTCTCTGGGAATATGATATTCTCAGGGAATACCAGCGGCTTGACTGTGGATGAATTTATCTACCACCTGGAAACGCGAGCGCGAGACGAAAACGTCTCCGACGCCGAGTTGTATCAAAATATTGCCGGACTTCTGAAAGAGCGAGCAGAGGACTGGTATTGGTCGCAATTTCGCCGAAAAAATCAATATCCGACATGGACCGCCCTGAAAGAAAGTCTTAAGCAACAGTTCAAGAGTCTGGATAACGATTTAGAAATTATTAAAGCTATGTTGGAGCTGAGACAAGGCTCTGTCAGTTTCGACGAGTATATACGTCAGTTAGTTAGTTTACAAAATAGATTGAGACGCCCTTTGGACGAAGTAGAGTCAGTCAGAATAGTCAAGAATGGACTTCATCCTCGCCTGGGTCAAGTGGTCATAGGACAGCCAATAGTTACGATGGGTCAATTGCGTGAGACTTGTCTCGAAGCTGAGCGTTGGCTACAAGCGAGAGACCGCGAAAAGCGAGAAAGAATCAGAGTTCACGAGTTGAACGTCCCTATGTCAGACAGACCGTACCCAGAACCCCATTCAGCGAACGAGAATGTTAGTGAATTGCTACCGATCAGCTCTGAAATGAAGAAACGTCTAATCTGTTGGAACTGCCGGGAGGAAGGTCACGCGTTCTATGATTGTGTTAGCTCAGTTCGACACCTGTTTTGTTATAGATGCGGTTTAGCTGAAGTGACAACGCCAAAATGCCCAGTATGTCAGGCGGTAAGCCGCCGAGCGAGTGTGAAAGAAGGCGGGCAAACACGCTCGCGCAGACCTATAGAACCAGCCCCGGTCAGACCATAAACACCAGCCCTGAATTGTCCAAATCTGTTCAGACTATGCCAATCTTACTACTTAGAGCGAACCCTAGTACTCCGAGAGTAACCTTATCCACACCCTTGTCCTTACAGGAAAGGTGGGTCAAGTACAACGAAGCTCGTGCCATAAATAAATTAAACACCTCCGTCCACACCGCGGATGGAGCGAAACAACCCATAACCGGATATATTAGAGTGCCAGTTACCTATGGTACCATTACCAAACAGGTCACCCTATTTCTCACACCCAGTCTTAGTCAGCCGTTGTATTTAGTGGTAGACTTTTGGAGAGAGTTCAAAATAGCTCCGAATCTAACTGCTGAACTAGAGCCCGTTCCGAGTTTGGCAACTCCAGCCTCAGATATTCTGCACGACTTGTCTGCAAATTAAAAGGTGCAGTTGGATAGAGTCATAGCAAAATTCCCCTCTTTCTCAGTTTTGGGGTTGGGAAAAACCCCCCTGGAAACTCACATAATTAACACCGGAGAAGCGGAACCCATTAAACAAAGACGTTAACCTATTTCACCAGCCATACAGAGATTAATGTATGAAGAACTGGACAGAAAGCTTGAACTAGGAGCTCTGTGTGAAACAAGTGAAGTATCTTGGATTCTTAATTGGAGATGGATCAATGAGGGTCGATCCTAGTAGAGTATCTGCTATCGAGGAGTTCCCAGCTCCAAAAACAGCCAAACAAGCTCGCAGATTCCTTGGGATGACGGGATGGTACCAAAGATTCATCTCAAACTACTCCAATCTGTCCGCTCCGATCACGGATTGTTTAAAGAAAAGTAGCAGGTTCACGTGGACGGAATCTGCTCAACGCTCATTCGAACTGCTTATACGCCGAATGATTGAAGTCCCAGTCCTAGCTACACCTGATTTCACTAAAAGATTTTACATACAATGCGATGCTTGTACAGTCGGAGTAGGTAGCGTGTTATTTCAGAAAGACATTGAGGGCGGAGAACACCCCATAGCCTATATGTCAAAAAAGCTCAATAGCGCCCAGAGTAGATACAGCATCACAGAACTAGAATGCTACGCAGCTGTATTGAGCGTGAAGAAATTTAGAGCGTTCATAGAAGGTCATGCCTTTACTATTATTACGGACCATTCCAGCCTTAAATGGTTGATGAATCAGTCTGACTTGAGCGGACTTCTAGCCCGTTGGAGCCTGAAACTGCAAGGTTTCGACTTTGAGATCGAACACCGCAAGGGCTCTCAAAACGTAGTCCCAGATACCCTCTCTAGGATAGAGTGCGAGGAACTCCGTATAGCCACTTCTCTGGAAGTCGAATTGGACTCAGAGGAATTTAAATCGGAGGATTACCTGAAACTAGTCCAAGGCGTAGAGCAGCATCATGAGCAGCTACCTGATTTACGCGTATCAGACAGTTTGGTATTCATTCGAAGAAATATGTATGCAGGGGACTCGCAACAAGAAGACCTCGCATGGAAACTATGGATACCTTCCCCCTTACAACCGACCTAATTAAGAAGGCTCATGACCCACCTACTACGTCCCATGGAGACATGCACAAAACCCTATTTCGCCTCCGAGAAAAATACTATTGGCCAGGAATGGTAAGTCAAGTCAGGCATCACGTGAATAGTTGTCAAATTTGCAGAGAGACAAAAGCTAACAATATCACCCTTAGACCGCCTATGGGAGAAGCCATGAAGGTATTTCGACCACTTCAACTGTTATACATAGATTTACTAGGACCGTACCCACGTACCCGAGAAGGAAACATAGCTATATTAGTGATTCTAGACGCCTTCAGCAAATTCGTATTCCTACACCCAGTGCAGGCTGAAAAAGCCAAACATGTAGTCAAGTATCTGGAACGCCAGCTATTTCCTATCTTCGGAGTGCCAGAGGCAATATTTTCCGATAATGGCAAGCAATTCAAGTCCAACGAATTCTCCACCTTACTGAAGAATTACGGAATTCGACACCCGTGCACCGCCATTCACTCACCTCAAGCTAACGCTAGCGAAAGAGTGAATAGATCAGTCTTGGCAGCAATTAGAGCCTACATCCATGACCACCGGGAGTGGGATGTACACCTACCGGGTATTCGGAGTGCCCTTAGAAGTTCAGTACATAGTGCGATCGGAGCCACCCCGTATAAAGTTGTTTTTGGAAATAACATGATAATGCATGCCTCGGCATATGCACTGTTGAAAAAATTAAATGCACTGTCAGACGGTGAAGTGGAAACTCTTCCCCGACCCGATCAATTCCACCTGATCAGAGAAAGAATAAAGAATAATTTATCGAAAGCGTATGAGAAGTACGAGAGGTCCTATAACACTCGATGTCGACCAGTTCAGTTTAAGCCTGGACAAGAGGTGTACCGACCTTTATTTCCTCGGAGTGACGTAACCAAATGTATTAATGCCAAATTAGCTAACAAGTTCGCGAAAGCACGCATCACCATCAGTGACCGTTGTAAGTGTACGAAATCTAAACGGCATAACAGCCAATCACGATACCAAAATCTCCCTAGCTAGGACACGCGTATATCCACGTATCACTTTGACATAACTAGAAACTACAGTCCAAGACATCTGGACAGCATAATATTTCATGAGAAGACGAAAGCCCGGTTAGCTCAACCAGCAGAGCATGAGACCTTGTGGTCAGGGCGTGAGTCGAAGCCACACGTGAAATAACTCTCACGCTTTTCAGATCCTACCGCGACATCCAGGATCCGCTATAGTACCTGCCCTGTAACGTGAGCATAATTTCAGACTATAGTAAGACGAATGCCAGCTGTCAGTTAGCACAGAAAGTGCGAGGTTAATATAAGCAATATGTAAATCTTCTTCTTCCTAACCCTTCTGGCAGGTCGCGCATTCGCACGGAAACTAACCCCGGCACATTCAAAACACATTTCGATTCGAGTATCGATAAACGTCAAACGCCAGATGACATGGCTAAATGTTCTAGAGTGCCTGTCACTTCACGTCTACTTTTATACAGATCGGTTCCTGTAACTCACCCAATTCAAAAAATCAACGAAAACCGCGTGCATCCCGGGAAATATACATTCCCTAGTGAAGAAATTGTATAGCAGAGATTTAGTGCTATCGATGGGTAATATATTTCATAATTTTTTTCAATACCTACACACGATTTGCTCTAATTATCTTCTTTTAGTGATACCACCCAGTACATATAAGCTCGTGTATCTATTATCTACCCTCCAGTTCAGCCCCAGTCGTGCCCCTCTGGCAGAATTTGAAATAATATTACCAGACCAAGCTTGTGGCATCCTATTTCATACGCCTATTTTTAATGCCTTAAGTGCATCAAATTAGAAAGCCCAAACGTGTCAGATAAACTGGCTCGGCTCATAATAGAACCGGTAGCAAGAGCTTTGGAGTTATTTATTCGGAGTAATAAGTACCAAAGAAAGAGGAAGAAAAACAAAAAAATATAAAAGTAAAATAACAAGTCGTAGAATAGAAGAAGTGAAAATAAAAAGCGCTGAAGGAAAATACGCAGAAGCGGCATATAAAAAAAAAACAAAAAAACAAAGAAAAAAATAATAAAGGAAAAAGAAAGAGACTCGGAGGTCACCTCAAATCAACCCGATACCAGAATAATCACGTCCTAAAGATCAAATTGTACCTTTAGTTAGTAGTTACATTAGGAGCCTGTAAGGTCAATGAGGTCAAATGTGAATGTCACCTGATACTACACCATCGCCAGGCGTAACTAATATCGGCATTTAATTGTTTTTTTTTTTGTAAATAAACTTTCAGAAATACCCGTCGGTCCGGCAGATGAAGATTCACCTCCTGGGAGCGGCTGAGTGAGTACCCAAAATTTTTTTATAACAATGTCTTTATATATATATATTTACAAAAAAAAACGCCGAGCAAAAATACGAGAATTCAGTAAAGATATCCAATATGTAACCTAATGAAAATAATATCGTACTAATACTGAAGCATACGCCTGCCTGACGATTGCGACTTCGCTCCTGTAAACTTATTGCTGAACTGATTAGTAGTATTATAGCAGTAAATAGTGGTTGTCACCACATAAAGTTAATATTATCTCAGTAAGGTTATGTTCGTCATGTAAATAGTAGTCGTCCTAATATAACGTTAGTTAGAGGTAAATTAAGCCTCGATCGTCCATGATGAGAGGACTAAGAGTTTTTTTTTGGTTTGTGTTCAAATAAGCACCAGATCAGTAAGGTAGTGACTTAGTAGATGTTAATAGCGAGTGATTACCTATATCCTAGAAATTTATTTTTGGTTCAACCATTAACGTAAAGTGAAAGTAATCAGTACCTACCTTGTTGGGATCAACTGTGTTTGTCCATATATAGATATATATACATATATATATGTATATGTAATATATAAAGATTGTAGGATGAATATAAGGCTAGATAGATTTTTATATATATGTGTTTAGATTAATAACTTACGGTTGTAGGTAACGCCCCCTCTGGGCATGTGTATAGTTCCAGTTGGAGCATAAGCCTCCTAATTAGTCATTTGTTCTCGTATTAGATTTGGGTTTATATCAGTTTATTCTGGTCTGCATGATTTTCAGTCGATTATACGGTGGACTCTCACACATAATAAAAAGATATATCCGTTTTTAATAAAAGTCACAGTGTTTTTTTATGGAATCCTTTATTTTGGAAACGTCTTGATCTGTTTACATAGTTTTTTTTTTGATGTATACTAGCTAAGAGTCGCATGGGCGTCCGTCTGTCTCCGACCTCCCTCAAGGAACTCAAGATGGGGTAACCTGTCTACCTCTTTCCTTTCCGTTAGTCTTTCTTGTTTGGTATGGGATCGATGACGGCGGGATGTATTTGGGTGGGTCAGATCCACTATAGATGTCATAGCTACACGCTGTGGACGTCTCCCGCCAGACTGATACCCGGATGTTAGCCGAGTCTGGTCAGTCATTTCGAACATGCCTACGGCTTATTCCAGCACCATTCCCCTGTCTGTACTATTTTTATATCCTCGTGGTTATCTCAAGGAAGTGAACTTCCTGATAGTTCCTCTCCAGCTTCCTTGGCCACAAGCAGCCTGCGATCACATTAACCTATTGGAGGTGAAGCCAAGATTCCACCCCCCTGACGACGAGCTAGTCCGTGCACTGTCAACAAGCGCGGGCTTCATACCCCCCTCGTAATAGGAAGGACTGCGTCTGGTGTTAGCTGTCCTCTCCTGTGACAAGGCCTAATGAGGTGCTGCACTGAGCCATTGTCCTGACAGCTTGAACCAATTCAAACACCGACGCTACACATGATAGACGAATAGATACGATTGAGGATAGAGAGAGACGAGAACCGGGTTCGGTTTGTAGTGTACCTCACCCCATGATCAGACACGTTCGAAGAATTCGAATAAGTCATGCACCAAAAATTTAAGCAAATTAAGGATCTAATTCCATCGGAGGCGAACACCCTTCACTCCTTCACCCTACTTCATCTACGAGCAAAAATATTGGTCACAGGTACATGGTTTTTACAGAAAAATTCTGTTTCATACTTATTCTATATTTTTAGCCTTAAGCAGGATTTACATTATGATGACATCCAATTTTTACAGAAATTGTGAGGGAGATAGTTTATTGAAATTTAAATGCTGCAGAAGCAATCATCGCAATACCTCTACTTTGTATGGCAAAACTCTAAAATTGTCAAACTGTCTAATTGGAAATTGTCAAGTTTTTAATCGTTTTTTTCGTAGATATTTAAAGACGGATCATGAAAAGAAATATTATTTTACAATTTCTAAAATATTGCATGAAAGCACGAAGGAGTTCGAATGAGGATGAATTTGAGATTATATCGAAAAAATTTCTCGCAAAATATCAGGTGGTACTGTAATTCAGTTCTGCAATCATCAGTTTGTACGATAACGAAATTTTTATTTAATATTTATTTCATATAATAAACAAAAAGTTCACTCAAGTGCTCAGATGAAAATAATTCCACTCCACTACCGAACTAACGCCGGTGAAGATAATTTCAGCCCGGTTCGTGTTCACATGACGGATTATCTCAAAGGCGGAATATTTCTAGCAAAAAACTACCTCAGAAATAATTTCAATATTTTCTATAAAGAAATATTTAATAACTTTCCATTTCGCAATATTTAATTACAAACTCAAACCTTACTTTTGTTTATTTCGACAAATAATTTTACCTTACAGATATGTATATGCCATAAAATTATAGTAACAAAATGGCAGCTCCAGTAGTCGAAATTGACAAATTAGGGCTGCCAATAACAATATTTTAGTTTCAGTAACTATAAAAACTCCCTATGCTTGAGGTCTTTTAATGCTTCCGGATACGCACACAGTGACAAATCAACGTCCGGAAAAAATTCAGGACGCGTTTGCTTCTCTCGTCACTCGTAAATAAATTTCCGTACACGATGTGCTATCTCCCTCACAATTTCTGTAAAAATTGGATGCCATCATAATGTAAATCCTGCTTTATAGACAGAAATTTAGGTATTTGCGGAACATCTGGTGCCGGATGGGTGAAATTTCATCCCCTAATTATCTCAGATATTAGTACAGGTATACTCCTGGATCTTTTTTTATTTCTATTTTAGGCATTCAGTAACAACATTTATGAATTTCGGCGAATTCCACCGGGGAGAAGTATATGCCGGCAGCAATGGGTAGAACAGCATTGGAATATAACATTTCAACTATGCACTTCTCAGACTAAAAGGAACGTGCTGAAAGAAAGGAAGTTACGAAGGATTAACATCAGAATTGCTTATAGATTCCCGCCCAAGTAACAATTTTTTAATTTAGGCTTAGTCAGGTTTAATATGTTAAAGGAAATGCCCTTAGGAGAAGGATGGCGAAGGATACAAATAATATGTCCGGGTTGCACTATACTTCAACTTAGAGTAATTTATTGACAGGTTATGTTATATGGAAAAAACAGTGTGACAACTTAACTAAATTATAAACACAAAAATGACAATATAGTAATTCAAAAGTTACAGCTTGATCTAAACCATTAGTTTAACAGATGGCAGAGTAATATTGGTTGTGAACTTTAATATCTTCAACATTAAAATTGTTTTATTAAGGTTTTGAGCTTGCTTAATAAAATGAATTTGAAATTGCATTTATAAATTTATAAAGAGTGTTGCCTCATTTTCATCGTTAAGTTAATTTATTTGATTAATTTTCCTGTTAATTTCGTCGTTATAAATACTAAGTTGGATTTCTATGAAAGAGAAGGTGGGTTATAAAATAAATATTTTTTAATATTGACCTTTAGCAAAATTATTGGAAAATTCCTTTATCCTAGTCACTGTAAGAAGATGAATAAATGTCGCTATGTGTTAATTATAAATGAAAAGTTTGGCTGTGTCAAATATTTGCGTTTGTAAGTGCGGTATTCTTGTGGTTTAAGTCAACAAAATTTGAGAAGTGCGAGGGGAAAAGATTATAGGAACTGTTGCAAGAATTGAACAAAGATGGAGATATTTTTCAATTAGTCAAGGAACAATCTTAGTTTTATAATAGTCCGCATAACATTTTCTATAATTATTTCATAAAACTTATAATAAAGCTAGTTAAATGAACAATAATAGGACCTAGGAAAAGTCCTCATAAAACTGAAAGAGCTCATGCTACAATAAGCTTTGAGGACGTATTTTTAAAACCGTATAAAGCCTTTTTGGTCTTATCTGGACTACTCTTTGCGATGATTTGAAGTCCTCTATATAATCTTTACTAAAACTGTTAATGAAAAGAAAAAAGCGTAATTTTAACTCATCAACCTGTCCACATAACGGTATCCAAACTATCATAAAGCTACTCTTGAAGACCATTTTTAAGATAAAAAGGCATTGGAATAACTATTTCAGCAAACCTTTGACACATGAAATTTCTAATAAAAACTGATCTCTTAGCGCATAATTACTTTTATAGAACCAAAAGATTTATAAGCTATAATTTATAATAATTTAATAAAATATAGTTCAATTTTTTTTTTATCTGTGTAAACAATTTCATGTAACAAATTTTACCGCGATTAAAAGTTTACTGACTATAACGCGCCTCAAAAATAATTAAAATTAGGAAAACTTAAGAAATATTTCTAAAATAAGATTTTTTCTTTACATTATATTTAATCTTGATATTATTTTAACCACGTTCGAAATTGAAAAAAAAGTTTAATAATGTCATCTCCTAGTAATGAAACGTCCTAAAGTACTGAAAATAGTTTTATTTATTTTTTTATTATTATTATTTATTAAGATGTAAAAAATACTTCAAGATTTACAAAACAGAATACGTTATCCCAAGTATCCATTATATGAAAAGAAAGAAAAAATGTTGACAAGAAAAGTAAGACAATTAAATAGATCAATAACTAACAATGACTAGGTGAAGGGAGTCTAGTAAGAAATAAGTAGTTTCCTGAATGTGCCAAATGAGCCCGCCCTCTGCAGATTATTGGGCAAAGCGTTCCAAAGTCTAATGGCCTGAACAATGTAAGATCCTTCAAACACAGTAGTGGTGTAAAATTTGGCAGTTGAAATTTATATCCCCTGTTCTGTTGGTATTCAAAGGCTAAATCATATTGCAAATAAAAAGGTTGAGAAGAAAAAGCCAGTTTGTAGAGGAACATTAAAATTCGTCGCTCAAAGTGAGTCTTCAGCGAGCATCCTAGCAACGTAAAACCAAGATGAGAGACATGATCATACCTTCGTAGTCCAAAGATAAATCTAATGCAGTCATTAAATGCTACATTTAATTTTCTAAATGAAAGCATCGAGAATAAAACTTAGAAAATACAAGACAACCTTGACTAAAATATGGCAAGATCAGTGATTTGACTAGATGGCAACGTAACTTGGGAGAAAGAATTCTAGCTGATAGCCAAAGACGACGCAAGGTAGAATAGATTTTAGGTAGAGTTAAATCGACATGGTCGCAGCATTTCATGCTAGAGTTAATGTAAAAATAATGCGTTTTAAACATAAGATGGCTATTTTACATCAACTTCAACGCTCATTGTACGGCCGTAATAAAACCGTTTAAAAACGTATGTGTATATATATATCTTGATTTTACATAACAGCCAATTGGCTGCTTAAAAACAAAATAAATTTGCTTCACTTTAATTTAATTGATAATAAAACCATAAATCTATTTAGTTTATCACCGATGAATCTTATTTTTACTTGCTGACTTGTTTTCACGTCGCGTTTCAGTTTCAGAGAGTAATGGGGAGAACTATAATATCAAAACATAAAAATAGTCTAAAATCCTTGAAATACAGGAAATGGAGAAATACTTCAAATAAGAATGAAGAAGGCCGCGAAGAATTCATTCCTGATATAGAAATAGAACAAGATGACTGGGGTGATACAGAAGAAAAACACTAGGGATTATTATTAACAAATGAATTTTAACTATAGCAAGAGAGTACACGAATTACTACGATTTGGAGGTATTACTTCGCATTTATTTTCGGCCGTCTTAATTTGTTTGTAGTTAAACATAAAAAGCCAGGTAAACTTTAATGTTCAGATCCAATATCAAACTTTTCATCCTGCCATTTTATAACACTTCATGCAATCTTTTCCTTTTGTTGTAATATTATTGAGTATTAGCTTTCGATAGCATTACTGTTTATCAAACGGCTGATAGTTAGTTTTTAAAATACTTTAAGAAAGAGTTATATTTTTTATGAAATCTCCATGAAATCTTCCAATTTAGTGTGCTGTAATTATTAATTTGTTTGTAGTTAGCCAGGTAGTAAAGTCCAGGCATTAGATTATATAGCAGGATAAAGGATAGGCTATGAGGAAGAAAAACTTAAGCAGTTTTCTTCATGTAGTAGAATCGCATCGATGTGTTTGTTTAGTCATGGAAGTCGTAAACTACGATATTTTCTGAACGGGCACATAATTTAGTGGTTGAAACTTTATCAAGTATTGAACAAGTTATATAATTTCCTGTCACCGTGATTCGAATCATTTTTCAGTTTACAATTCTATAATTTTAATTTTTATAACTTTTTACATTTTTAATAATTTTCCTAGTGCCCCATTTATTTTGCGATAATATTTCTTGGCATTGCCTTTGTATGGCTGATATCATATAGGCACCCGATGACAATTCAATTGTAAGCAAAAAAACCGGTATTGGAAAATTTTAATTTTTTTTTACCACAACTGTTTTTTTTTTATAACTATTTCGCTTATATATATTTTAAAACATTATAATTTATTATTGAAACTATTGTACTCGCCTGAAAAACGACTTCCTACGGCAATAACTCCGGTTGTTTCAGCAGTACAGCACAACGTAATTCATCACCATAATTCTAGACTCCGGAGTCTCGATTATATTAAATCTCTTGCACAAAACAATATTTCACTATTGTTTCTCACTATTATAAAAGTATAAATCACTTTTAATCACGTTTTCACTCACAAAATCACTAAAACAACACCAAAGTTGTTTTAGTAAATTCAAATAAATTGAGAACTGTCAGACATATCGAATTGACAAAAACTAAGCACCCAGCCCTCTTGTCATTTCCCTGCCGTGTCATAAAAAAAATGCCTATCACCTTAGATCATAAAACGAAAGGATAGGCTATGAGGAAGAAAAACTTAAGCATTTTTCTTGATGTAGTAGAATCGCATCGATGTATTTGTTTAGTCATGGAAGTAGTAAAACTACGATATTTTCAGAGCGGACACATAATTTAGTGGTTTGGAATTAAGAAAGTATTGAAGAAATTTAATAGAAGAGATCTCATTATAACGCAACTATTTAGGTACATTAAGTTTTAATTTGATAATTCTTTTATAACTTATTACATTTTTAAGAGTTTTCCTAGTGCCCCATTTATTTGCTGATAATATTTCTTGTCGTTGCCTTTGCTTGACTGACATCAAACAAGAGCCCCAATGACAATTCAATTGTAAGCAAACAAACCGGCATTGGAAAACTTTAATTTTTTTACCACTGCTGTTTATTTTTATTAATATTTCACTTTTATTTTATTTTAAACACAATAATTAATTAGTAAAGCTATTAAGCTTACTTGAAGAATGCTTTTCCACGACAATTACGCCGCTTGTTTCTGCAGCACAACACAGCGCACTTCACCACCATAATTATAGACTCCGGAGTCTCGATTATAACAAATCTCTTGCACAGAAAAATTATTTGTACCAGTTTTTCAATATTACACAATTTTAAAACACTTTTATTAATCTTTTAACTCACAAATCACTTAAAAAACACAAGCCTAAGAAATGACAAATGAGAAATGTCAGAAATATTGAACTGACACAAACTAAAACCCCAGCCCTCTTGTCATTTCCCTCCCTTGTCCATAAAAAAATTGCTTATCACACGTACACGAATTTTATACAAGGTAGCCTATCCTTTCGTTTTATGATCTAAGCCTATCACACGTACACGAATTTTACACAGCATAGCTTAACCTGTTTCTTCTATGATCTAAAGGCCAGGCAAACTTTATTGTAAGGCTTTCATTTGCAATGTGCTTAGAACTAAGATGCAATATTTCAGCATTTGAATAACCCTCTTAATTTTATAATGATTTTATGAAAGAATCATGAAATACATTCTTAGATTCTCTGTGCATAATAGTTTTATGATAGTTGTCTACATAGCCCAGTAGCTATCTAGACCAAATTGCCTCTTAAATTGGATTTAAGGTGGCTCTCTGTGATTCTTAATATAATCTTTTTGAGTCGTCTTTTTTAGTTTTATAAAAGTTGTATACAATAATGATGGAATATGCTATAAAATGATAATAAAATCAAGCGGTATTTAATTACGATTTTGATGCTTAATGGTTTTGTCCTAGTTGAAGTGATAACAACGATAATACTTCTACAAATCGCGACTTTAAAATGAAATGGTTCTAACCAATAATTTTTAGAAATCGACTTTTTGACCTAGCTCTATTATGCCAAATAATTTTCTTACACTCTTCAGGCGGTTTTTAAAACATCTCAATAAAATCAATTGGTCTACGAGACCATTTGTATGCTTTACAATCACCATAAAACAATTAATGTAAGTAGATACACAAGATATGAAATCTTATATTAGTACATAAATAAAACTAGAAATTAAATTCATCGATACATATCCTTTCTTAACTAAAAATAAAATAAAAGTTTTAATTCACCGCTTGAATCTGAACAAATTTTCCTGAATATTGGCCACTTTGGAACTTTTCGGTCTATCGAAAATAAAATGATTGTGATTTATATTAAACTCTCAAAGTAGCGAAAGAGAACACATTGTTAATCAAATAGAAAATAAATATAAAAGTTGTGATTTAAATTAAATTCTCAAAGAATACATACCCTGCGCATTGCTAATTAAATAGAAAATACACAGAAAGTACGCGCGAAAATGAGTGTTTTCTTTTGAGATTTGCAGGTTTTAGGAGTAAATAGTATAAAGCCGACATAAGCGACCCTGTATTCCTCCTTTGCGTTCTCCTCCCACAACACAAGGAAAGTAGGACGCCCAGGCTTATAACATCCGCATATAGGCTTTTGATATACGGAAAAGTCTCTGGGTGTAATCTGTAATGTAAAAGAAAGCGAAAAATTACTATGTTAAATCTTGATGTAATAAATAAAAATCTGTTGATATTAATAGTAACCATATCCAATATTTTGCATAACTCTTTTATCCCTATTAAGTTTCAAAATATTTAACTCTCCCAGAACATTATGTTGAGCTGCTGGAAAAGTAGAAACTGAAGCTTTGCACTCTTTCGTCGTAAAGGCCGACAGAAAATAAACCACCTCTTTCAGATTTATTTGTGGAATAACCAATTATAGTGCCCGTTGATTGCCACTTCAAAGTCAGTATAAAATGATGTGAGGCTAAATTTAAGATAATTTGTGTCGTAAAAATATAAATAAAGGGAAACATCTGAAAAAGGAATGTATAAATTACAAGTAAATTTCTAATCTCTTTTATAATTTACTTACATGATTCAAATGTTGAAAGTCAATTATCAATACTTGTTTGAAGTCACAAGTTAGTAAAATGCTGAAAATGACATCAATATAAAAGTGTCATTCTTTTGAATCCAGAACAGTTATCAATTCTGCAATGTTAAGTGATAAGAAAATACAATTGGAAAACCTTTCTTCGTTAATAGTACGGACTGTCATAAAGTCGTTAGTAAAATTATATTTCGCTCGTCCAAATGTCTCCGCTGGAGTATTGTGAATTTTCGGAAGTATTTCGCTTTTGAACCGGACAAAGTTCTTTTTAAACCTTAGATGAAATCTATAGGGTATACTAAGTTTGTCATTCCGTTTGTAACGCACAGAAATAATGATGGTAGAGCAAAATGGATTGGACACCCCCGCATAAAATTAAAAGTTATTATGATTTTTGCATGTCCGTCTGTCTGTCCGTCCGTCCGTCCGTGCGCACGATAACTCGAGAACGCGTTCACTTAGAAAGCTGAAATTTTGTACACTGACATTAAAAAAAAAAGTAAAATTAAGTTCGAAAATGAGACAAATCGGGCAACTCCCTCGTGGGGTTGCCATACAAAAATTTCGTTCTTCACTATATATTTGGGCACTACCTGAGAACGCGTCGATATAGAAAGCTGAAATTTGGTACATTGTGTTTTCATAGGAATAGCAAATAAAATTTTAAAAATATACTAAATCGGGCAACCCCTTCTTGGTGTTGCCATATAAAAATTTTGGTTTTTTACATATACTTTGAACACGATCAGTTCTAGACATTTTTATTGTACTAAAAATTTCTTCAGAATAATAAATCCTATAAAATTGGTTATAATCATATTTTCTGTCCGACGAGCCGTTCTAGAAATATATGCGAAAAACCAATGCAAAAAATCAAAATTGCTCAAATGGGTGACCATACGAAATTTCATACGGGCATTCATCTAGGGTATCATAAGATTCTAGCTTTTTCACTTGTTATTTTTGGAAATGAAACTACTGATGCGATTACCTTTATCTTTCTGACGCTTTTCATCAAAAACTTCCCAGATCGATGATCTTTTTAATTACATTTTTGAACATTCATTTTTAATCTTATTATTCAATAACTGATTTGGGTTACCGTGATTATGATGATAATTTTTACTTAATAATTCACATTCACTACAGTTTTTATAAATCACAACCCTAATATTGCAATCTTACAAAGGAGATGTCGCTATTTGTCTTTCGCTTGTTATTTCTAGGTTTAAAACTTCCAACAAAAGAATTTTCAATGACGATAGAGTTCGGAAAACAAGCTAATCGAAATAACATTCAATTTATTGGTAATATAAACCAATGATAAAATAAAAGTTCATAAAAGCTCTTCAAAACTTAAATTATTTTCTGTACACAATGTAAATTTTGATAAATTTATCACATCAGATCACAGAATCTAAAGCATATTAGTGTGCAGTGCAAACAGGACTTGAATTATTACTCCGTTCTTGTTTTTTCCTTATAATCCCTTTCAGACAATGCCATTTTTATAAGCTGTTAATTAAGCTACTCGCAGTTAAGATCACCATTGGTTTGATAAATACCGTTCAGTGGTTATGATAGAAAATAAATTGCTTACAGTTGTCAGAAATGAATTTTGTTTATTGCAATTAAAGAATCGTGAGAGCTTTTGCCTCAGGTACATTGTTTCTTCCATACTTAAAAAAACTCTTGTAATTCGAATTAATTTTGCTCAAGTTATGAGAGGTATGTTGCAGGCAAGTTTTTACTGTAACTCTGGCAACACTTAAGATGGACGAATCGTGTTGGACTTTTATAAATGGTAGTAAGTGAAGCATGCTTTCTATGAGAACCAGATCATCTGTTGGCATGGCTAATTTTCGAGATTTATGACTTTGAAAACAGATGAATTTTTGACGAAAAAAATGTTTCGGCAATAAATCGCCAATTTTTCCATTACATGTGAATGTTTTCAAAACAGATTTACACCGAATGAAAGCCGGTAATGATAAGAATAAAACAAAAGAAATAAGCAAATAAGCTGTACTTTCGACCCTTAAATTTTTTACCATTTCGACGGGACATCCCGTATAAAGAAGTTTGATCGATTTGCTAAGAGATAATGAAAACAATACTGTAAAATCGAAAAATATATATATGTACATAAAACTTGGAATAGTCCGAAAATAAGGAGATTTAAGGTTCAAATAAGGAGGTAAGGAGATTTGATTAAAATTAAGGAGATATCTTTGCAAGTAATGTGATGTTGTGGCTATATTTACACTTTGTTTTGGGATCGTCCTTGTGGAATTTAAAATAGACTTCAATTTCAAGCATTTATAAATAGCAAAAACCTGGCGGCTAATTTATGTGTTGAAATAAATTATCTTTTCGGTGATACATAATATTTTCTCATTCTTCTATAATGGAATACCTGAAGGTAATGCAAAATTAACTTTGCTAGTAGGTACCATTAGAGAACGGTATTAATGTTTTATAAAAAAAACAAAATAAAACCATTTTATTCCCATTTTAATAAATTAATAAATGGAAATATGCTGTATCTGGACCTTCGTTTTCAGTTCCAAACGTCCAAGAAAATAATTGCCCTGAAAAGGGTTTAATTTTAAATAAAGTTCAATACTGGGGCAGCATTCGTACTGTTGTTCCTCTTAAAGCCCTACGACGATGTGACGCACGTATATATTAGAATTCGGATAGAATTTGAATTTGTACTCCTTATTTTATTCAAAAGTAAAATTTTTGACAACAAAGGGAAAACCTGTATGCTGTGTGTGTACAAAAGAATCAATGGAATTGAGATGAGATGTGGCGTGAATTGGACGGTGATATGAAGACGAAAGTCGTAAGTTATAGGCCGGAA
The DNA here is from genome assembly GCA_963930735.1 of Dioctria linearis. NCBI lineage: Eukaryota > Metazoa > Arthropoda > Insecta > Diptera > Asilidae > Dioctria > Dioctria linearis. The sequence continues at coordinate 232,689,275 of OZ005740.1, read as the reverse complement.
TATGGTCAGAGATATGGAAAATATTGCGACTTACTAGGACTTTTCAGATTTATGACTTAAAGGTTTTTATTTTCTCTATTTTTGGCATCATCATTCGTCATATAATAAGTGAGCCTATTTGGTGTTTAAGAAAATGACCAAAAAACAGAACTCATCTTTCCGCCAAGTTTATTGAACTCGGAGAGAGTTAGCTGCAACTGTAAATGCATAACTAACTATATGAAGGCAAGGAAAATTGAATTAAATTTTTCTTTGCACTTTGCTTGTTGCACTTCTTCTCACGTAGTTATACGATGGTGGCAGTAAAATGACGTGAGCGAGTGAAGTGGATTGGATATGAACGTCACAATTGTTGGGAGCAAGATAAATATAAAAGCAAGGGACTACGATATTAGAAATGATCGAAAGAATAAAGCAGACAAAATGAATCGAGATTTCTTGAGAATCAATCAATGACTTAATCGATTGATGACGATGAGTGGCTATTTAAATTATAATGACCCTCGTCTAAATAAAGTAACTATGTATGTGTGGAGCCTACTTTTTTTTCAAATTTTAATTATTCTATTTACTGGCCTCAAGATTTCTAAAGTGATGTATGTTGATAAACGACATATATCTTTTTGGCTAGCAATAACAACGAATCACTGGTCAGTAGTGCACGCAGGATATGGTTTTTTTGTGGGGGGGGGGGGGGGGGACTATAGGTATACCCAGTCCAAAAAGATGTCGAAAAATAGGGGTAAAAAGTGGCGTCTTGAGGCCATATGAGCACTACTTTTAAAGGTTTCGAATTTCACGCTTTATCTGCTAAAATCTCCTTTGTCTTCAATAAATTAACCGTAATTTCATAAACAATAAAGCCCATTTATTTACAACCCACGCAATTTAACAAAAAAAAAACCTAAGATCATACAAATTTATAATAGGCGGCGAATATAAATGTCGAAGGGTATTGTACGTCTGAAACTGCCAAAATATTTACCAAATAACCATTATTACCTAAACTTTTTCCATACTTGCAAGTTTTAATGCAATTTCAATGAAATTTTTACTTCAATTTAAATACTTTAATATATTTAAAACATTTCTAATGTGGGAAACAATATTTTTGGAGTCCAGTTTTTGTTAAAATTAGCAATTTTTCAACCCTTTCGGTGCTATGGACATGTTGATACGTCCACTAAATGGTACACTGGTGCAATGGGCGTATAAACACGTCCGCCGAATTGAGTATTTCGAGCGCATAGACATGTCCGTATGTCGTCGACCTTTTTTAACTCTTGAATGTGAACTGATAACGTCCGATTAGAGAAACTTTTTGAAGTTGTTTTTCGCATATATTTCTAGAACGGTTTGTCGCACAGAAAAAGTGATTATAACCAATTTTATAAGATTGCGTATTCTGAAGAAGTTTTTAGTACAAAAAAAAATGTCTTGGAGTGATCGTTTTCAAAGTTACGTAAAAAAGCTACATTTTTATATGGCAACACCAAGAAGGAGCTGCCCGATTTAGTCCATTTTTGACTTTTTATTTGCTAATATAGTAAAAACACATTGTACGAAATTTCAGCTCTCTACGTCGACGCGTTCTCAGGCAGTGTCCAAATATATAGCGGAAAACGAAATTTTTATATGGCAACCCCACGAAGGAGTTGCCCGATTTGTCTCATTTTCGAACTTAATTTTACTTTTTTTTTTAAAGTCTGTGTACAAAATTTCAGCCCTCTAAGAATACGCGTTCTCAAGTTATCGTGCGCACGGACGGATGGACGGACATGCAAAAATCAAAATAACTTTTAATATTATGCGTGGGTGTCCAATCCATTTTGCTCTACCATCATTATTTCGAGGAGTTACAAACGGAATGACAAACTTAGTATACCCATATAGATTTCATCTAGGGTATAACAATGATTCAAGAAAAACTTATTGAGCTAGTTCCGGAGAATGCTGTACTTTTTGATATGGCTAATAAAAAGTATAGCGATATCAATTATAAAGACAAAATATGGTGTGAAATGGCTGAAAAATTAAAGGAAACAGGTATTATATCACATTTATTTTATTGTGTCCATACCCATTTATTTTTTCCTGCTGGAATAGATAAATATTGTTTGAATGGATCTCTTACATTAAATGCTGCGAGCGATGCATTACCTCCTTGGTAGAAAAGATTTTATAGTTGTGTTCTATCTCTATTTGCTGTGCTGTCGAATGTAATTGTGAAGTACACAAGTAACTAAAATTATAGCATCAACGTGCTCAGGCTGTGATTTTATTCGTCTATTGAAAATTTGAAACTTTTGACCCCAAAATTCCAAACGCATTTTCTACAGTTCGACGTGTACGTGACAATGCTGTTTTGAAGCATTTTTAGTATTTGCCCCCCAGGATAAGGTCGGAGTAGATAAGGCCTAAGAGGAAAGGCCTCAACTGCAACTATTAGGTGAGGAGCTTTAACGTTAGTGCTTGGTAGCAGCTTTTCTTCGGGAATCTGTTGTTTTTCCTTTTCCAATGTCTTTCCAAAATCACAGTTTGCAAATATTCCTCCGACACTATTTTCCCATAAGCACTTTTATCGATTATAATAATATTATATTTCGCATCAACCAATGCCAAAAGATCCGGTATTAGCAGATGCTGTAATGGCCACATGTTTCCCATCCAGAGAACTGATGTAATTTGGAAAATCCCACAATTCCAAAATTCTTCTGCTATTTGTTGCTATCGTTTTTTTGTTGTGTGGGCATAACAATAAGCATCAACATTTCAGTTTAAGCTTTACAAACGTCTTTTATTATTAAAGAGACTGTTGAGTGACCCAGGCGATAACTGAAAGCAATCGTTTGAAAAGAATCTCTCGTCGGTAAAAATCTGTTAAGTGAAAATTACAACCATTAATTCATGTGTATATTAGTCAAACACAGGATAGAATTTCATATTTTCAATGTAAGTTTTATTTTATGTTTTTAGCTTCTGATTGTAAAAGGGTATGGGCCGGATTACGTGATTCTTATAGAAGAGCTATAAAAAAGAAAAGAGAAGCCAAGAGTGGACAGGCTGCCACCAACTTAAAAAAATGGAAATACGAAGAAGAAATGTCTTTTTTATAGGCGCACATGGCGGAAAGGCCATCCAGAACATCTTTAAATGTAGATCTCACCGAAGAATTGACACAGTATACAACAGAATACGAATCGCAAATTGAAGACAACATAGACGGAAACCTGTTTTCAGATGATAATTGTGTGCTTAGTTGCTCTCATAAAACAAATTTTTTACCACGTAAATTTTCTTAAAAAAACAAGACTGTTGAAACAGCTTCATCTACATTAATGAAATATTTAATTGATCAACAAGAAAAAGAGCTAAAGGAATAAAGTACACAGAGTAATATTAAATAATTTTATTTTATCTGTTGCAGAAACTGTTGAACAATTTTCTACTTACAATCAACACAAAGCGAAAACGAAAATGTTCTCTATTGTTTCGGAGATAGAATAACAGTCCTTACTTTCGACCAACACCAACGTCACAAACATCACAAAGCTATACATCAAATCCTTTGGAACATCATAGTGGATCCACATCTATACAAAATCAGAGCGATGAAAATTCTACTACTTATTTCATTTGGATTCAGCAGCTCAACTTGTTGGAACGTTATTAAAGATTTTCCGTCAACAAATACACAGAAGGAGATCTAATAGTATTCCTCCATTAACTTTTAATAAATAGTTTTGAGTTTATTTTTGTGAACTTAATGGATTTCGTATTTCATTTTATAAATAATTAATGAGAATTCAAACTACTTACCGTAGACATACAGCTAGTTTTGCATTTGAAGGAATTGCTTCTCTGAATTTCGTGTTTTCCTCCCAGGTTAATTGGGCAATACTCATACGGAAATATAAATAAAACTTTGACTCATTATCGAGTAGAGAGTCGAAAACTCTCTCTCATATGTCCTCTTCAAGAGTAGTGGGTGAAACTAGTACTCTCGGTCTCCCTTTTCATTTTCTTCATCCAATAGGGTTGCTATTAACATTAGCTGCTTTTTATTAAACTTAGGCATGCTGCTTAGAACTGTCTTGTTCAAAATCTACTTATGAACTGAAAGATTCCCAAAACCTTTTGTTTCTTCAACAAAAATTTTTTATTAACCTACCAAATATAATAATTCTAACTTACTTGCTAAGTATTCCTAAGCTCTTATAATCAGACAGAGATTTTTATTCTTTGTACCCTAATTTCTACCTAAGGTTATCCTACTTAAGTACATGTTTATGGCTATTAACTGAAAGTTTCCTTTCCGCTTTATGTCGTTATATGTGCATGAAAAATGCCGGTGCCGGCCAATGTCTGCCTGTGCCGGAAGTGTGCAGCGACCTTCATATTTTATATTTTTCATAATAAAATATGGCAGACTATTCCGAACTAAAAAACTTTTACTTAATAATAGAATTTCGTCACTGTATATCTATAACCTCTCAGTATATATCTATGATCTGTCGTCTTTAAAAATACATAAAAAAAATTAACTTTGCGTGGGAGGGCTGTACAGCACTGCATATTTTTTAGTTGTATTTGTGGTGCTTGGGAGAAAAAGATTGGCGACAAAAATTTAACTTGATAGTTTGGGAGGGTGGAGGATTTTCCAAAGTGGGGCGTGCTGGGTATCAAATTAAAGAGGGAAGAGTGATCGAGTGGCGTGGTTTTTTTTATCCTGTAAACTTTATACCGACTTTTTTATCGTTTAAACGGATTTTTTTGGCACTTGGCTTATACATATACACCCCTTCTTTCATTTTACATATACAAATATATATAAAAACGACAAAATTTTTGGATTTAAAACAACAACAAATTATTTTTGAAATAATTTTTTTAGTTCTGAAGTTACCTAGGAGCGCTAAATAGTTATAGTTAGTTAAAACCACTATCTCTTCTAAAAATAATTGTTTTCAGTAAGCCTCGGTCCGATTCTAACTACCGTATCTACGATGATTTCCGTAACATACTACGTTTCATCGGTCATTACATTACTTTCAACAACATCTTTCTGCAATTTAGGAACATTTAAGCCATTTTTTTAATAACTTTCTATCAACTTACAAACGCCTGACTCAGAAACTTTGTGTCTGAGCGCCTGAGTACCTGAGCTCATGAGAGTGCCGTTCGTGACGAAAGAGGTTTAGGGTAGTAAACGTGGATGGATTTACATGGGGTGTTTATACCCTAGATGCAGTCTATAGGGTGTACTAAGTTTGTTATTCCGTTTGTAACACCTCAAAATAATGATGGTAGAGCAAAATGGATTGGACACCCACGCATAATATTAAAAGTTATTTTGATTTTTGCATGTCCGTCCGTCTGTATCGACGAAATTTTGTACACGGTAAAATTAAGTTCGAAAATGAGACAAATCGGGCAACTCCTTCATGGGGTTGCCATACAAAAATTTCACTTTCAACTATATATTTGGACACTGCCTGAAAACGCGTTAAGAGAGAGAGCTGAAATTTGGTAGATAATGTTTTCATTGTGCTAGCAAATAAAATTTCAAAAATGGACTAAATCTAAATTCTTGGTATTGTCATATAAAAATTTAGGTTTTTTACGTCTACTGTGAAAACAATCAGTCCAAGAAATTTTTATTGTATTAACAACTTTTTCAGAATACGAACTCCTATAAACATTTTTTCTGTCCGACAAACCGTTCTAGAAATATATGCGAAAAACCACTTCAAAGATCAAACTTGCACAGAAGGGTGACAATACGAAATTTCATAAGGGCATTCATATAGGGCAGCAGTGGCGAACCTTTTTATGTGAAGATTATTATTGATAATTCTGGCTGTGATTTTTAGCACTTTTCTCAAGTTATTTATCTAAAAATTTGCAATTATGTATTGAACTTAATGCAGAGTTGTCAAAGGTAAAATGTCACTTCAAGTCAATTTCAAGTCAAGTAATTCGAATTACATCAACGAAAAACCCAACTTGAGTTTCTAGTGGATTTCAAGTCAAGTACTCAAGTATTCATGTAAACGCACTGGATGTCACGGGGGTGCTGGGTGCTCATAAATTCCACCTCTATACGGATGATTTGCAAATATACGGTGCTGCCAGTGTTGATAAGCTTCAGTCCTTGATCGAGGTGCTCAATGTAACTTTCAGTGACATCTCCGAATGGTGCCGATCTAGCGGTCTGGCCCTGAATGTTGTGAAACCGCAAGCCATAAGATAACTCCATTCGTGATAATCTCCCTAGCACAAATGTCATGCTCCCTATCCTGCTTCTTCAAAACTTGATCATCTATCTCCCAAATAGACAAAAACCGTGGTCTTCTCATGAACCCTGATTTTGTCTCTCATCCTGCCGCATTTCTATCAGCGTAACGAATAAAAATTGCTAAATGTGCTGATCCAGTTATGTCAGTGCTCTCATCAAGACATAGAGAAAATAAAACAGAAGAATTTATGCCCATGATGATTTTTTCGTTGTTCTGAAAATCTTCAAACTAAATTGGTGCACATTTTAACCATGCTTCTCTCATATATTCGCCATCACTAAATGGTATTCCGTGCTTGTGCTTTGCAATTACATCTGAGGCAACAATATGCACCAATTATATTTATCGAGTAATAAATTCTTTTCGTTTTGCTCTAAGTGGATGTAGTAACTCATTCTGGATTCTCTGATATTTTCGGGAAAAATGACAATTTTATTTGACAGAAATTTCACATCTCAAAGGATTTGATCCGATTTATATTATTATGAATAGTTTGAGAGAATTTTGAAGGTACATAAGTATTCAAGAAGATTTTATCAATCGTATAATCCTACTTTCTTTCTATTTTTAAGTCGTTGTCTCAGCTGCACTACAATAATGCATAGCCAAGTTCTTTCCCACATTCATGCAAAAGATGAAAGTATATGACATTACTTAAAAAACTCGAAAAATTTCCAATTTTGTTCGGCTATGTCCTATCTTCTTATTAGGTTATCTTTGACTTGGACTATATGTATGTACATGAATGTACACTTTGCAATGACTGGACGGGTTCATTTTACAAAAGCACACGCAACTTCATCCAAAACATGGTTTAATTTTAAATCCAATTTAATATATAAATCGTTCACGTGCCAGTAAAATTTTCGTACGCGTCATCTCTGGCCCTCGTGCCATAGGTTCTAGTGTATCATAAGAATTGGCCTTAGTTAGACCAATTCTAGCTTTTTTACTTGTTTAATTTAGAATGACTTTCCGATGGGGTAAAATTTTCTTACGTGTTGGAGGTTTTGGGGTTGTGCAATTTGGGCCGTGTGTGATCAGTCGAGCGTCGAGATTCGAGAGTCGATATCCGAGAGTCGATTTTTGATAGTCGAGGTTTGAGAGGTGAGATTCTTGATTCGAGGGTCGATATTCGAGAGTCGAGAGGACATTGTTGAGATTCGAGTCGACCGTCGAGGCTCGAGAGTTAAAATTCGAGACTCGACAGTCGATATTCTTAATTCGAGAGTCGAGATTCGATAGTCGAGCATCGAGATTTGAGAGTTGAGGTTCGAGAGTGAGTAGAGGTTTAAGAGTCGATATTCGGGAGTCGGTATTCGAGAGTCGATATTCGAGCATAGATATTCGAGAGTCGACATTCGTGAGCCGATATTCGAGAGTCGATATTCGAGATTAAAGAGTCGGGGGTCGAGTGCCGAGATTATAGAGTTGAGTTTTTAGAGTCGAGATTCGAGAGTCGATATTCGAGCGTCGAGGTTCGAGAGTCGATATTTATGATTCGAGATTCGACCAAAAAATGAGTTTTTTAAAGTTAATTTTTAAAACAAACTTTTCAGTAGTTTATTCTGAATTGTTCTACTGTATGAAATATACTGTGGAGTAGCTATTTCTCATCCTTGTGTCCCACTGTTGCCTTTGCGAATTATGCCTATAATATGTTATAAAATATATAATCATAATAATTTAATAACTCTCAATTCAATATCGTTCTCTCAATACTACCACTCGATACGTCTTAGTAATTACACTTGGTATAATGTTTAGAATTGAAGTCATCAGAATCAGTTTTTATAGTGTCTCTTTACTTGCAGGCAAATCGGAATAATATTGTAACGCATACTTCGAAACCGAAACGAAAATATGAAACCCTCTTGGCTCGCTTCACTGAGGAGAGGGGCGAACCCCAAATCAATGCTAAGCGCTATATAAAACAGGATTGCAAAGCTCATCTTACTCACTCTAGAAAAAAAAAGTAAAATAAAGTGAGGAGCCAAAGTTTCGTGTGGCAACACCAAGACGGAGTTGTCCAATTTAGTCTATTTTTGAAATTGTATTTACTACCTCTTGTTGGTGTTGCCTTGAAAAAATTTGGTTTCACACTTTATTTCACTTATATTTTCGTCTAGGTCGACGAAATATAACTTTTTCTCTTCTTTTGTATTATTGTCATTTTTATGCGATACAAACGTATCAACAAACTTACATAGCATTCCATATGATTTCATATAATTAAATCAAGTACCATCTAACCCTTAAGTTTAAGAATTGTATGGGGAAAGTTCATGGACATGGAATAAAGCAATCAAGTTGTTGTTCCAGAGGGGTCTTAAATCAGAAGCTCGTGAGTAAACTATATTTAGAATCGTTAAATCAACTAATAATTAAAAAAACTAAAGCTACAAAAGAGAGATACGAAATTTGTGCCAAACAAGCGAATGAAATTCATTTACTTTCGAATATCTTTAGTGCGCATTTGGCTAAAAGTTGGATAGTATTGAATATTATTATGTAATATAGTTTTCTTTTAAACGTACCTTGATTTAATATTATTTTTTATTGATAGATTTTTTGCTAAGTTCGTTTTTCTAGAATTTAGTATATACTACGAAACCTGTGCCTGTGCTATTAAGAAGAAAAAGAACCGCAAGCGCTCACCTTCCCACATAACTTTAATTCATCTACACTGAACTATCCCTTTTGAGCGCAAATGCCAGCATAACAAATTATTTTAAAATTTTTAAGGCTAGGCGATGTGCGAATTTAGGTAAACTTGTGCTTTTCAAATTGCCAACCCAGCATTTACTACGTTCTATTCTTTTTCGTACTTTTCACGATTCCTAACTAATAAGGTATTCTAAGCCAAGTGAAAGTTTTGTCAAACTCAGATGCAAGAAGTTATGAAACTAAACTTATTTCTCCTGCGGCCAAAGGTTTCATTCCAACACCGGTGAGAAAAGTAGAGTGCTACTGTTCTACAGTGATGAAAATTATCCTGAAAAAAATTGGTAATCTAAGGCCTTGTTTTATATTTCGAACATCTCCTTCATTCACAAAATACTGGCTGATAAAGATGCGACTGCTCTAATACAAGCAATGTACTGATCTGCCTTAGAAGTAAATTTTGCGTTTTAGGACACAAATCGAAAGAGCAATTAGACATATTTTAATTATATAAATTTATCTGAAATTTTTTAGTCCAGGTAGGCCCATTAGACGAATCTTGTTTTTGGTTTCATAATGTTTTTTTTTTATTTAAATAAGCTCTTTTATTTGCTGGCTTTTGGCTCTTTGCAACATACCTTAAACATAAAAGGCAAAGGCCCTAAAGGGGTTAAAAAAAGACAGTAACTAAAATAAAGGTGACAAACATAACAAGGTCAATAGGGTCAACGATAACAAACTAGACACTAACAATTAAACGAAAAAATGAGACATTAAATTCTCTCTTATGCCTGTAGGCTGGTTAATGTTCAGAGATTTTGCCTTTGCTAAAAGCTAAGACTGGCTAATGTATACATTATGGCTGGCTTATGAGAAGCAGATTTTCAACGTTTGTTTCAAAATCTGGGTATTACCATAAAGTAATAAAGGCTAAAGAGATGACAAGATTAAGTTTGCTTTGCGAACCAACATTTTAAAAGCCAATCTGAAAGTTTCGAAGCAATTGTAAAAGCTTTTCTTGCAGAGCTTGCATCTTCTGTATTGAATTTACAGCCCACTGTACCATCATCCATCAGTCATCACATCAACTCAAGGCATGATGTATACTTAATGAAGTAAATGCAACACTACCAAATTTTACCATCATAGATATTAATACGCATATGAATGTGTTACTTTTGGAAGCTCTTTTGATACAAAATATCAGGGTTGTAAATGAGCAGACTCATTTATCATATCAACTCAGCATTTGAGTCCGCTCAATCATTGAGTCCGCTCAACAGTTGAGCGGTGGTTCATCGCTCGAAATTTGAGCGGACTCACTGGTTGAGCGGACTCAATCGTGAGCGGACTCATTCCTGAGCGGACTCATTGCTTGAATGGACTTGAGCGGACTCACTGCCTGAGCGGACTCAAATCATATTTTAAATAACATAAAGAGAATCTGATTTAATTAAAATTGAAACTGAAATTTCAATAAAATAGGAAAAGCTTATAAAAAAGTCATTCATTATATTATATTTTATTAATTTAGCTCACGTTTGAGTCCGCTCAACCAGTGAGTCCGCTCAAATTTCGAGCGATGAACCACCGATCAACTGTTGAGCGGACTCAATGATTGAGCGGACTCAAATCCTGAGTTGAGTGATGAGTTGAGTCAAAATGTGAGTCCTTTACATCCCTGCAAAATATTATTGATTCACGCGGAAGACAATTTTTGCGATGATACAACTGAAACTGATATGGAGGTATTAGCTGCGTTTTCTTAAATTGTACTGGTTCATTGGAAATTGAAATTAATTTCATTCTATAAAACGTGTATAGGTAGCCATGATTTTTTTTTATGGGGAAAATTATAAAATTGCATTTCAATATTCATAAAATGCCAAAATATTTGGTTCTAATTCTGAAGTTCTAATTCTTCAAAAGCTGGCAATTTGATGATTTTTTATCCATCAGGTAAATGATCAGGTAAAATGAACGCAGCATTGTAATCGTAATAGTACTGCAAATTATATGCAAGCAAATTTCTTAGAAGCGATTTTTTTTTTCACAGTTTTATAATTTTCAAAGCGATTTAGTATTGTCGTATATTTCTATCATCTTCTACAGTTTTTATCTTACAGACGTAAATATAATGAAATAGTTGATATGGGAATATTTTCGAAAATATAAACAACATTTTAACAAATTCATCAATTATTTTTTTTCGAAGTACTTCATATTGTGATCGTGTGATATTCAAATTCTCTGTACTATGAGCGGAGTGAGAGCGACCTAGAAATCAATTTATTATACTTTTTAGTTTGCTATTTTTAATTGATGAAGCTGAAAATTTGAACACTATTATAATTTTTAAATCCCCATCGATTTACGTTCCAAAAATATTTTAACAAATTTTTTTTTTATTTTATAAACTCATGATTTCTATACCTTAGATGAAGTCTCATGAAATAATGTTGAAAAAGGCCAAATGGATTGGACACCGACGCATATGTATTATCAATTATTTAAATTTTTTCATGTCCATCCGTCGTCCGTCCGTCACCACAATAACTTGAGAACACAACATAATTTGACCTATTAAACCCTATGTGCTATCTGCAGACCTTAAAGAGTTATTAACTCACAACCTATTTCGGTCATACCGAAATTAGCCGATATTTTTTTAAAGTCCTGACAGATGTAATAACTCGACAATTTTTGAAAACTCCCTCCTGAAAATACAAGACGAAGACAATCCCATTTTTGTAAATATTAACAACAAAATTTAAGGTGTGGACGTTCCGGTATTACTATTGGGTGATTCAGCTGATAAGATTTCCAAATCAGTGATGAAGCCATTTCCATTTTCTGTATGTCGAGACGTAAATGAACAGAAATTCAATCATCAACTCAGCAAATGTCGGCGAGTAGTGGAAAATGCCTTTGGGGTCTTAAAGGTGTGTTGGGAAAGGATTAGAAGTTCACATTGACAACGCGCCATTAATAATTAAAGCATGTGTGTGGAGAGAAGCGCAATCAATCCCATTCCACAAGAATAACTGGACACAAAGGCGTTGGAAATATAATGAGAATGTACTTAAGAAATATTTTGGTAAGTCTTTAAGATATTCTTACATTTTTATACCCTAGATGAAATCTATACGGTATACTAAGTTTGTCATTCCGTTTGTAACACCTCGAAATAATGATGGTAGAGCAAAATGGATTGGATACCCATGCATAATAATAAAAGTTATTTTGGTTTTTGCATGTCTGTCCGTCCGTCTGTGCGCTCGTTAACTCGATAATGCGTATACTTGGAGAGCTGAAGTTTTGTACACTAACTTTAAAAAAAAAGGAAAATCAAGTTCAAAAATAAGACAAATCGGGCAACTCCTTCGTCGGATTGCCATACAAAAATTTCGTTTTCCACTATATATATGGACACTGCCTGAGAACGCACCGACGTAGACAGCTGAAATTTGGAACATAATGTTTACATTGCACTAGCAAATAAAATTTCAAAAATGCACTACATCGGGCAACTCCTTCTTGGTGTTGCATATAAAAGTTTAGGTATCTTACGTATATTGTGAAAACGATCAGTCAAAGACATTTTTATTGTACTAAAAACTTCTTCAGAATACGAACTCCTATAAAATTGGTTATAATATTTTTTCTATCCGACAAACCGTTCTAGAAATATATGCGAAAAACCACTTCAAAAATCAAACTTGTACAGAAGGGTGACAATACAAAATTTCATAAGGGCCTAGGGTATACTAGCATCTAGTTTTTTTACTTGTTTATATTTCGTTTGCCATGAAAGCTCTAACAATTTTTTTTGCAAATTTAGATTTTCCCTCAAAAGTTGATTCCTTTCTTCTTAAGTTTTTCTTTATTGAGCGACGAAATCGTTGAAGCACTCTGCTTCCTCCTTTGCCACTTCTAATAAAGCCTCATTGATTGTATCCCTCCCTCTTCTATTTTTAGGACGTGTTGCAGCAGATTTTAATGGCCCAGCTGCCGAAGAAGGTCCTGCTTCTTCAAACTTCAATAATTTAGCTATACTTTCTACTATAAATTCGTCCAACCTGCTTGCATTGAACTCGCCAATAAATTCTGCAATCTTATCGTAAAATTCCCACTCAAATGGAGACCCTCCAGACTTCCCAGTTATTTGTTTCTTTTTTCTAATTAATTATAATACAATAAAGCTTTGAATTGCTGTTTACCGATATCGCTTTGTCAAATTATTTGTTGTTGTTCCTTAGACAGAACAATTCCATAATTTTATTCCAGCTCAGTTGCCATTTCCTTTCAAATGTGGATATTTTTCCAAACTTCTATAAATTTCGCGGTCTCACTGCTCCACAAAATTTTCCTAAAATAACACTTCCACCCTCCATTTTTAACACAAATTTGTGATATAATTAAAAATGGCTTGCCAAAAAAATGATACATTTTTGTTGTAATTTTTTCTAGCTATGTAAAATGGCAGTAATATCAGTAGAAAACTGCTCCTACTAGGTTTGAATATTAGGATACCTGCAAATATTGTTGTGATTCAGTACAAGGTACGTTCACGGTATACCAAGTACTTCAGCTAGTATCCAATTAGTATGTAACGACACACATCTAGTATACCATGCAGTGTTCGAATACCATGACATCAGTACCATATGTGTGTCTATGGTATAGCTCTCTATATAAACCAATGTATCAATCAATGTAAGAAGAGAAGTTCCTGGTATGGAACATTGGCGGACCCCCATCCTTACTTCCACCTTGTCTGAGATAGCCTCACATTCTGGAGTTCTTTGGTACCTTTGGGATAAATATGAGTTGAACCATTCATATCCTTTATTTTTTACACCATTTCTATACAGGATATTCCACTATCGATCCGCATAACTCAAGGGAATGACAGCTGAAGTGGAGACAAGCAAAACATTATATATGGAAAGGGGGAGGGGTATAAGACGCGCCGTTACGATGGTGAAAGGGTTTAAGATTTTTAGTCCTTTTTCCACTGTACAACCTGTAACTTTCTTTATATACACCCTATCAAGGTGAGATGCATCTCAGATGATAGAAACCCGTCTAATATTTCCAATGAATGCCCAATCAGCCTTCCTGTCACCTTCCGTCGGGAGTTGTAGGACGTCAAAGTAAAAAAATTAATAATATCTTCAAATTTTAACGATTTTCCCGCCAAAATGCATGATAATTATACATCCTGGAATATTACCTTTTGACTACCTTAATTTGATTACCTACCTAAATGCAACCGTTTTTGAGATAGATATTCCTGTTTCTATAATCCAAAATTTCATTAATTTGGTATGGAATTGCATAATAGTAGTAGTGATAGGCGCGATTACCATAGTTAGTAGCAAAATTAATGAAATTATGAATGAGAGAAACGGCAATATCTAAAAAACGCGGATGCATTTAGGCGCATAGTCAAATTAAAGGTAACATTCCACACTGTAAAAAATGCACAAATTGTTGCCACAAAGCTTAGGTATTTTTCCCTAAAAATGTAGGGAATATTCCCTAAAATTTGGGGTAAAATACTTTAATTATTCCCTATATTTCCTGCATTTTAGGGAATAATCACTAAAATTTACGGAATATTCACTAAATTTTTAAGGAAAATACCTATGCTTTGTGGCAACAATTTGTGCAGAATTTCTAAATTTTGTAAAAAATTTGTTTAGTTATCACGCATTTTGACGGGAAAATCGTTAAAATTTGACAAAATTAGGAACTTTTTCCCAATTTTTTGACTTTGACGTCCTACAACTTCCGACGGAGGTGATAGGACGGCTAACTGGGCATTCATAAAGTGGATGAATTAATTAATAAAAGAATGCGTTAGACGAAGAATGGCGTCTTATGCAAGTCACTATTATTTAAAGAATATTGGAACTCTATTTTTAATGTTAAATGAGCTAAGAGAAAAAATGTTTCCCAATTTGGAAAAATTTATTATATGCTTTGTGTGCCGCTCCGCAAGTGCGGAAAGAAGTTTTTCGTAAGTCAATCTTATTAAAACTAAAACCAGAAATGTTATTTATATTACAATAAAAACAAGTAAAAAGGCTGTAATTGGTCAAGACCAATTCTTACGATATCCTGTGGCGACGTGCCGACACTTTTGTTCCAAACTGTACTTTGCCTGTGCTGCTGTATTGACCTGAACAATCAGGATGTTTTCAAATTTCACACTTCTCAAAATTCTACTTTGTGAAACGTGAGCGTATTTTTTTTAATATTAGTAAGTAGGTACAAAATGTAAAAAAGTTTGAACGATGTATAAAATAAGTCAGTCTGTTCTAGTACGCTGTAGAAGGCTGTAATACGAATAGTAAGTAATTTAAAAATATCAATTAACAACATCAAATAATTTGAATGCCAATTGTCAACAGCCGACAGCCCACATAACGGTTCATTGTGTAGAGGAACCTGATACTAAAATTGAAGATTATGCGAACAATATATTTACTTTTTTATTTCCCGAATAGAATCTAAGCTCGCTATAATAAGTAATAGGAAGACCCTTGACGCAAAACGAAACTTTGTGCCATCCATTTGAAGAGCTAGGCGAGGATCATCACACCCTCAACGAAATATCAATAGGCGACAGCTTCTGACTTCAAACCTCTCGTTTTGCTAGGGCACCGTACAGCTAGCTCTAAGCCTTGAAGATAAGTCTAGCAACTCTCGAATTCAGCGGAACCATCACTCATTCGTTACCAAATCAATTGAAGGTATTCTCTCCTCCAGCCTTGGGTCATCTTGGAATTGCAGACAACTAGACTCTAGTTCTTATCTATAGGAGATAAATCTAGTAGCTTCCGATTACATTTTTAAATACTTTCAAAACAACTTTCTAGTGGTTCATACATAGGTTCTATCCAAAGGATAGGTCTAACCAATCACAACCCTAGTAGATGAATGCCTGAATGTAAAGTGGGAAACACAATTGCACCGTTCCGATTCAATTCGATTCGATTCAATTCGATCCGTTACGTGCATGAGCACAATTGTTCCGTTCAAACTTACCATCATTTTAAATTTCTCATTGAAATTTTTCTTTTTACATCCATGTAAAAATTTTTTGCCTTTGTCATAAGGCTCTTCATATTTTTTAATTTTTTCAATAAAAACTTCTTCATCCATCTTGAGTTATACACAAACATTGTACAGGTAATTTTTCTAGGTTATGTCATCCGTAAAAGTTGAAATTTGCTCAACTTCTCCGTTTCGATTCGATCCGTTTCGATCCATTTCGGCGAATGTGTCCAATTACACGTACGTCTCATATAAGCAAATTTGACATTTGTACGTATCGGATCGAAACGGTGCAATTGTGTTTCCCACTTAATTCCGTTTTCGCATCTATTTCTAGAACGGCTCGTCGGACCGTAAAAATGATTTAAACCAATTTTATAGGATTTTATATTCTGAAGAACTTTTCAGTACAATAAAAACATATCGAACTGATTGTATATTTCTAGTATACGTAAAAAACCATAATGCTTGTATATAAACACCAAGAAGCTCCCCGAGTTAGCTTATTTTTGACGTTGTCTTTACTATTTTTATGAAAACACCTTGGCTATCATACGAAGGAGTCACGCGATTTGTTCCATTTTCTAATTTAAATCTAAACATTGGGAAAATTTCAGCTTTCTAAGTGAACACGTTCTCGACTTACTTTGGGAACATATAAACGGGTAAAAATCAACATAGCTTTTAATATGATCCGTGGGTATCCATTTTGCTCCACCAGCATTGTTTCTATGTGACAAACGGAAAGACAAACTTAGTATTTACCCTATGATTTCATCATCTAGGCCTAGGGTATAATAAACGGCGAGTCATATTATTCATTTGATTTAACGTTTCGAGCTAATCGTGAAAGAATTTAATTTAAATATTTTTTTTTTAATACGTGTTTAAAACATATTATAAAGGACATTTACCTATTGGTAATGTTGTCTGAAAATATTATATATTAAATACGCTCAGTCATCGGATACTTATATGTATTTACTTACTATTAAGGATTTAAGTTTCTTTACTTTTATTCGTTTATTATGTTGTTTTTATTTTAAATATAAATAAAAAGTTTCTGAACGCAAAGCAGATGCATTTAAATTTCCTTATACTGGTTCTACAACGGTGAGGTATGTGGGTTATCTAAATTATTCCGCAGTATAATCAGGGGCGTCGCTATCGCTTTCAACGAAATCTTAAAGACTATACATACAAAACATAGAGAAATAAGTATTCTAAAATCAATCATTAGGTTTGCAAAAGAGTCTTATATTCACAGAAGATTAGCACGATTTCTGATAACCCTAGAAAGGTATGGGACAAATTAAATGAATTAACTGGATCTAGTAAAGAGGTTCAAAAGACAATCCAGACAACGAATGGTACTTTAATAACAGGACCATTGCAAATCAGTAAAACACTAAATAACCATTTAATGACCATAGATTCGACAAATTTTATTATTTTTCTTTCGACACGCTCAATCACAAAACTTTATTGGGAAAACTCCTAGCAGGGGAATCACGGCACTTTCTTTATTTGATTCCTATCTCAAAAGTAAAGTGCAATATGTCAGAATATGGAAAATAGTAAGTAATCCAATGATTCTTCTATGTCCATTTGAACAAAGCAATATTGCAGTAAAAAATCCGGTTCTAAGAGGTTCGTATTAAATTATTATGGTTTATAACTAGGGTTATATTGCAATAAACTCATATACTGCGTACATTTTTTGCAATTTCAACAGAGTGTATAACGAGCGTATACTGAGCTGTTTCTCAGTACATATATACATAGAGACAGGCAGGAAAATTGCAATATTGAAATTGTAAGTCTGTCTCTGGTATTATCCAAATTAGTGGAAGACCGGTAGAGATAGTAACTGATTATAACTACCTAGGAATCAACATTGATAATCAACATTGATAGCAGGTTCAAGTGGAATGGAATAAACATATAACATATTATAAAAAATATAGAAAGACCCTGTAATATACTTAATGTTAATCAAATGAGAATTGTGAACTTTGCTATCGCACAATCAGTAATACCGTATGATGTATCAGCTTGTGGCGCAACTTATTCGGCAGTTATTACACCTTTATAATTTGCATAGCAAAATTTGTTTAAATAAATAAAACAAAATACTATTCTACTACTCTCGATTTTTCCCAATTCGAAATTATGAATGTTCATCAAATCTACACATACACTCTACTCAAATTCATCTATGTAAATTTAGCAAGTTTTGAATAACACTCGAAAAGATATCAAACTAGAAGGCAGTTTAATTGTCCTTTTGCTACAACAAGATGCAAAAAAAAGTTTATAAAATGACACGCAAGTCCTATACGGCCTAAAATATATAATATTTTACCAAGTTTTATTAAAGGTTCCTTAATCAATGAGAATTATAAAATAATTCTTGTGTTTAGCAATCCCGATTATTTGCTTTTAAATTAAGTTTAAATTGTTGAATTTTGAGCTAGAAATAAAAACACATAAATAATTAAATATTAATTATATAACAAGCTCAGCTAATATGTGAATTGCGGCTTAATAAACTTTTTAAGATATTATGTAAAGTTATTTATGTAATATAATGAAGCCACAATAAATTGAATTGATTTGAATATGTATATATATATAATGCATTGGCGTGTACATCGTGTTGTTCTTATATTAGCGTTTATGTAGGTACTATACATTGTGATGTGAATTAGCTAACTTGCTTTCATAGAAAAATATTTTGCCTGGATGTGCCGGTTCGTACTGTGATGGTAAGTATGCACCGACCTTAATTCATCCAACATTAAATATTTTTTTTTCTTCTGTTCTTAATTTAAACAATCCAATTCTTACTCACTGTGTTTAGTTCAACATTATATTCTTACGTATCTGGCTTATCTTATCCCCAACTATAATTGAATAATTTTTTTCGATCTCGTGTTTGGGTCTACTATTAGTTTTTCCAGCTTTCGTTTGAGTTGATCGCATCGTTTCCCGAGGATCAGGTCTTATTAAATCAAATCTGGTGCGCATTTTTCTCTTTATAAGGAGATTTGCCCAACAATCTTTGTGTGTAACTCGGTAGTCAAACAAGAACATACTTAATGCAACTTCCTCGTTTTATTCATCAATTTTCTTTATGAACCCTTTCATCATTTTTGCAGAGCTTTCTGCTTGTCCATTGGTTGACGGATGATAGTGTGGAGAGCATGTATGGCGTATCCTATTAGCCTGAATGAACTGTTTAAATGACGTGAATTTCTGCCCATTATCGGTCACCATGTGTTCTGGTAACCCAAAACTCGCGAATGTTTCCCTCAGTTTAATTATTGTGTGTTTATGCTGTTTATATATGGACTAAGGAAGCTCTTTTCATTTAGAATAAGTATCTTCCAAGACTTCCCTTTAAATGGCATAAAGAAATCTAAAAACAGCTTCTTCCAAGGTCCTTAAGCACTTTGGAGAAGTGTGACATATCTTTTAAAGGACTCTGTCGGTACGCAATCATTAGCGTTGTTTTCGATCTCTCTGTCCATGTTGATCCACAAGAAATAGCTTCGCGCTCTAGAGCCCAAATGACTAGAATACTGCTCTTCCAAAAGTATCTTTCTAATCGCTTCTGGAATTATAGCCCTATATACTCCACATGATTACACCTTGTTCAAGTGTTAATTCTAGGTGGAGAACTAATACCATATTCTTCACCTATTAATTCAGGCCAGCCATACTGAACATGGCGTCATATTTGATGCAGAAGTTTGTCTTGTGCAGTCTGATTTCTCAATTCTCCATCCGCTATTTCGTTATTTCCGACCTAAGACCTAATTATGCCCAGACAAGAAAACTGAGTATCTCTGAAGTCTGCAAAAAATACTGCCGAAAATACTTACAATAGGTTTACATTTACAGTCGCATAGTGAACTTTTGCCCCCACAAATATCTATTAAATTTCATAACACCAAAAATAATGGAAGGGCCTCCTTTTTTACCTGCAGGGCAGCAACTCGCCCAGGATTTGGCTTTGGGGGGGGGGGGGGCATATGTGTCCCAAGTCCAAAGGAGTCCGAAAAATAGGATTCAAAAGTCGCGTCCTGCGCCCATCTGTTAAAAAAACTGACTTTCTGGGAGGAGCCTAAAAATTTTTCTTAAAAACTCTCGCTCGCGAGCCGGAGCCAAAAATATTTTATATATATATATATTTATATATTAAACGGACTCGCTCGCCAGCCGGAGCCATTTATATACAGCTGCTACTCATCATAAAATTGTGCGATTCTTATATACAAGTTTTGGAATTTTTTGACTATGTTTATTCAATCGGTGTAATTTTTGTAAAAATAAATTTTACGAAAGCGTTAACGGTCTGACCAAATCAAATTTATGATTTGTGTTAATTAGGTACGCATAAATAGGATAAAAAAAAGTTATTTAATTCTTGGTAAACTATATAATTGAATATAATGTAGAAATATTTATTCCATAAATGAATCTTCGTTTAAGAAATTAAGATCAGCATTTTCTAATACGGAAAAATTTAATTTTGTCATCATTATATTATTCAAGGTAATGTTCGATAATTTACTTCTAAGTTTTGTTAAAATAAGTGACTAACCACTAAATACCCTAATATTAAAAAATCGTCTTTTATTATTCGTACCAAAATTGGGATATGTAATGTAACTGAAAACTAGAAACAGGTAGCAATTTTAATGTAATGTCCCAATCACCCATTGCTAAGAATGAGCAAGGTGCAGTGTAAACAAAACATGAAAATTGGTCATGAGCAAATTATAATCTCACATTTTCATGATGAGGAGCCAGAGCTGTATATTGAATGACTCGCGAGTGAGAGCACCAAAAATTTCTTTTGGCTCCGGCTCGCGAGCGAGTGCTATTTAACGGCTCGGGCGGCTTGCAAGCGAAAGCGTTTAAAAAGATTTTTTTGGATCCGGATCGCGAGCAAGGAGCTGGGAGCCGCATCAGGAGCTACTCGCGAGCGAGTCTATCTGGCTGTAATTTAGTTCAGCTTTAGTTCGTCAAGCAAATGGGATTGGTTTTTACTCACTTCCAATTATATGCGATAAGACTGCACCAATACCAGTCAGAATTTTATCACCCGTAAAAATGTTTTATTCTATTAAAACACTTTCATCAAATCTCCAGCTAACATCATTCTTTAGTAACTTTAAAAATGAGGCTACAATTGTGGATAATCCTGACAAAATTTTCTTATAGAAATTCACTAATTCTAGAAATGCTTCTACTTCAGCTACATTTTTCGGTGAGGGTTCATCTAGAATTGCATTTACTTTGTCAAGATTAATACAAATTCTGTCGTGTGATATTCGATGTCCTAGAAACTTGACTTCGTCTTGGAAAAACTGTAATTTTTTTTTGCTGACTGTAAAGCCTAGTATGGAGTTCGGGTATTGGTAAAAATTAACGCGGTCTCCAAAAAATAGCATTTTAACGCTGTTGAAAAGTTGACGTAAGCTTTATGTGGAAAAATGAAGTGACAGCTGTTAAAATCACAATTAATCGGAAATATTTTCAAAAATGTTAAGTGATTATTATTTATAAAGGATATAAATCATCATATATATAACGAAAAGGATAGGCTATGTTGTGTAAAACTCGAGTACGTGTGATAGCATTTTTTTTTTTGCGACACGGAGGGGAAATGACAAGAGGGGTATCGCCTTGTTACGATTTTGTAGTAAATAACTAATTCAAAGTGATTTTTACTTAATAGTAGTGTGGTACAATAGTGAAGTATTCTTTTGTTAACGGGTTTTTATATAATCAAGCTACGGAGTCTTGAATTATCACGATGAAGTGCGCTGTGCTGTGCTGCAGATAAAAAAAAGCGAAATATTTATAAAAAATTTATCATTTTATGTTACAGTAGCCATACAAAGGCAACGCCAAAAAATATTATCATAAAATAAACGTGGCACTAGGAAAAGTCGTAAAAATGTAAAAAGTTATAAAAATATTATATAATTATAAACTTAAAAATTAATTTAAAACTGTTGTGATATAATGGGATTTCTTTTATTGAATTTCTTTAATACTTAATAAAGTTTCAACCACTAAATTATTCACCCGGTGTGAAAATATCGTAGTTTACTACTTCCATGACTAAAACGAATACATCGATGCGGTTCTGTGTACCTACTACATGCAGAAAACTGCTTAAGTTTTTCTTCCTCATAGCCTATCCTCTTTGTTATATGATCTAAGTAGCGACGACTAGATTGTTGATGCGGCAGGTCCAAGTGTGTATCGTCGTCAAGGAAATCCACGGGGGGAAAACTAAATAAACTCTCTTTGTGAACAATCAAATAAATGTCAAAGTATTACCAGTATTTTAATGCTCCGCACAGTAAAATGGTCAGTAAAATGAGTGGAGACTTACAAAACACCATCTACCTTATAATAGAAAAAATGACTCTTTTTACTAGTGAACTCCGTACTGGACTAGTAAAGACCTCAGTAAAATTTTTGCTTGGGATTTTACCAGCGGTAAAATTTATGGAAATTTCACTTTTTACCTGAACTCCGTACTGTTTTACTCGAACTCCGTACTAGGCTTTAAGCTCACTTTCATAAACGATTCACAGAGACTTTAAAAGGCCAAAACACAGAGAGAGCGACAGAGCAATGTCGCCGTAAACCTGTTGCTGTCAATGATTTGAATATATGGTAGTCCCATACTACTTCACACATTTTCGGTATTTAATAAGGATTCTAAAATGGTATCACACTTGCTGCAATATTTCTTAGATTACGGAAAAAAACATTTTTTTCTAAAAGAAACCCAGTTTCGAAAAATTTCTCTTCACCTACTAAAAATGATTCTAGTGTACCCAAAGCTTGCCGTAAACCGTAACTTTAAGATTCTAGTTTGAGTGAGATGGAGAGTCATTACATGAAGTGTGAGTGAGGCAGATAGTGACGCTAGCAAGTCAAATCATCAAGTTTTTACAAATATGCACCGTCTTCTCTCCACAGAGGGCCGACTTCCAAACCAAGTACATGGTGAAGGAAGAGTTTCTTACCTTACGACGACGTAGTACTTCAAGCAGTTGAAGAAGACCCAAGTATTTCGGTACGTGCAATCCAGGAAAGCACAACAGTGCCTAAAAGTATAGCTCACCGAATTTTACAAAAACATGAGCTCCAGAATTACGGAAGCAGCTGACAACGGAAGATTTGCCCGTCTGATAATCCGATCCTTTTTAAGAAGATGTCGAACTTGTATTGCAGATGAAAGAAGGCAGTTTGAACATCTTTTGCAAGTAATAGATCTTAGCATCTAAATAATTGGTGTTTAATTTTAAACTTAAGGAAAATTTGTCCTACATTCAACAAAAAGCTAGGATCTCTAACTTTAAAGCGTCACTATCTGTCTCACTCACACTTCATGCAATGACTCTCCGTCTCACTCAAACTAAAATCTTCAGGTTACGGTCTTACGGCAAGCTTTGGGTACACTTGAATAATTTTGTAGGTGAAAAGAAATTTTTCGAAACTCGGTTTCTTAAAGAAAAATTTTTTTTTTCCCGTAATCTACGAAATATTGTAGCAAGTGTTATACCATTTTAAAATCCTTATTAAATGCGTCAACTTTTAAAGCTAATTCCAAACTGGCGTAGTACATTTTTCTTTCATTACAGTCAGTTAAAGTTCAACGAATTATTAATTTTATATTGTTGGTGCGGCAAAATGTGACATTTTCTTCCAAGCTGGATCAGTTGGCTTAGAATTTAAAGCAACAGGTTACATAAGCACTATTCGGGATTACATAGGAAAAATAAAATTGAAATAAAGTAAAGATTTGTAGCAACAGGAGCTAAAAAATCATCACAGGGTGTACATTTTCTCGAAAACAAAACAAATGTCTATAATTTGAAAAAATACATGACTTAGATTTTTTTTATATTTTTCTGGTAACTGTTCTATCACCCGATTCCGGCTTGACGTTGATTTCTGGGACACCCTGTATAATAAAGACTTAATCAAATTTTGATTGAATTATATTTTGAATTAGATAACTGGACAACGTCTCTCGGATACGCAATGCTTCACGAAAAGCATTATTAGCTATACTTACTCGTGCGCTAAGTAAATTTTTAGATTCATTCCGCCATGCTTCTGGGGCAATTTCTCCATTAACAAATCTATCCGCCTAGTTTTCTTCACAATATCGTGAAGAATTCAGAGTGAGATATGTATATTGTGAAGGACACAGACAGTCTTTACAATTTTCTCCACGTCCGAAGGTATGCAGTGTATATCATTCCAGACTACTCGCTATCTAGATGCCATTATTCTAAATGCATTCTCGATCGAAGTGCTTCTGTTCAGTACTCAAAGTGCTTTTGTTCAATACTCAAATTTTTACCTAGAACATAACAAACCACATCTTACCCGGATAAGGACGCTTTAGATTATGTCGCAAAGGAAAAGCAGCATCCCCCACGAAAAAGTACAGAAAATTTACAGTCGAATGTGGCAGCTCATCTACATTTTGAATGGGTAACTGATCCTTAATAAGCTGTTGGCCGAAAATGCTCTCTTGAAAAATACCTCCATCAGTTTGACTTCCGTACGACCCAATGTCCACCAGTATGAAGCAATAGTTCGCATCACATGCAGCAAGTAGAACCACACTATGGCGTCCCTTATAATTATAATATATATATATAATCTTGGAGGGCAACGAAGTAACCCAAACGGCATTTGTTGGAAATGGAAACAATTTTAGGTTAGTGACATCTTAGTAAACTTTGGGTTCGGAGAATAGAATTTACGGGAAGGTTCTAGGATAAATTGTAAAATATAAATACGGTGCTTCTGACATCCAGGAGGTGAGTTGAACCAGGAGGCTAGTTTTATTTCAGACAGTGAAGTGAACGAAGTAAACTATTTGTATTGCGATAATTAAAAGTACAGCACTATAGGGATAACTATAAAGATTTGATTTGATAATTGTTTGTAAATGTTATAAAAGTAAACAGTGAAGTTAAATAAAAGAAGAACTTGTTAATGATATCTGAAATATTGTGTTTTAAATAACGAACTAAGGCAACGCCCGTAATAATACATTTGCCATCAATAGCACCGAGGCAATGAGTTTTCTATTATAATCTACATACATTTTATACCATTCTGCTGCATTCGGTGGCGTTAAATATATATACGACAACTCGCTTCATATAGCTTCACATGTTTCCAACAATCTTTGCAAATGTCGACAATAACATTTTGAATTTCCAAGCATAAATGCTTCTGAGACCACCATGCGCAAGGTATCTGTAAAATAAAAAACTTGGAATTTATACCATTTAATATATGTTAATGTTACTTACATTAGCGTTGCTGCTAAACGACATCCCACAGAAATAGGTTTCAGAATTGATTATTTCTGTAAATGTTTGCCCAGCATATTTAATAGAGCATCAAAATGGTCGACAGTCATTCTTGTGGCCTTAAAGAACATTTCTGGGTCCTTTACTCTCATTACTTTGAAAGAATTTTCAAAAAACCCGGACCTTTCACGCACCACTTTCTTTTTCTTTTTTTTCTTTTCAAATCTTGTAATTTAATCGCGACCTAAAACGCCAACATTATTGTGTCTCTCTCATGTTGTTTTGGGCTTTAAGGTAGTGTCGTATGAAACTTTGTGGACATGTGCAAAACGTGATCCGACTAATTAAAAATTAGGCAACGGATTTTGGACTGTTCATCACTCCACTGAACACTGATCTCTGCTTTTTTACTAAGAAATTTTACTAGATAAAAATTGCACTGGAAACACACCTGAAAGACACGGCGAAACAAGTTTTTAAGGCCTTAGCAATGTGTCACAATGAAATAAGAAAAAAGTGGAGGGCTTAGCACACCTAATTCGAATTCAAAGTACAGTAACTAGAAATGTACTATTAACATAAATCACTGCATATACCTCTAACATAAATAAATAAAAATAATTAATAATAAAATGTTTATACTTTCGGGTAGAACTTAGAGCAGGAATCACTTCATCCCATCTTCTTTACTACTAGATAAAGTTGCCCGTTCTTATTTGTCAATTTATTTTTTTATTTTTTTTATTGTTTTTAATTTATTTTTTTATTTTTTAAAAAATTTTTTAAATTTTTTCTTAATTCATTTTAATATTTTTAATTTAATTTAATTTTTTTATTGTTCTTTTACTTTTTGTTTATCATTTTTAAAATTTCTTTTAATTTCTTTTTTAATTTTTTTTAATGTTTTTAATTTTCTTTTATTTTTTAATTTTACTTTATTCTTTATTTTTTTATTTTTTTTTTAAATATTTGTTGCATTTAAAAAACATGTTGGAATTCGAAATCGTTACAGATAATCTTAGCCACTATGGGATTTTCTTAAGTTTTTTTCAATATTTTTCTCATTAAAAAACAGCATGCTGGGATTCGTTCGCGTTACAGAGTCTAGGCTTTTCTATATATTTATTATTAATATTCGTGACATGACATGTCCCAGAAAGATTATCTCGAACATACTTCATTTATCGATTTTTTCTTATACATTATTTATCAGTCACCAACTCGTGTGAATAAAAATAATATCTGCACGTGCGTCTATGCAAGAACAATTCATCATACGTTGCACCCTCATACATGCTAATACACGCGAATGCAAAAAGCTGCAATCTCAACTATGCCAATACATTTCTGTTTATTTAATTGCACGCAGTTACACGCTGCACGCTGTGAGTTGCAGCTATAGCAGACACTCGCAAATGTAATATTATAAGACTGGGTGCCCACTTTACAGAATATCTGTGTAATATAGATTTCAAACAAAGAAAAATTTTGCAGTGGGCTTAAAGAGAATTTCGAACTTATAGTACTTGATTTTATGATTTACTCAACATGATATTTTCTCATAATTTACGGTACAAATTAATATTATTAATTTAAGATATTTTATTTTGCTAAAAGCCTTCTGTTGCGAAAGCTAATAAGGACGATCAGTAATTGATACCTCCTCCAGTCTTTCTCCCGATCTCTTTTTCCTTTTCCAGCTTTTCTATCTCCCCCACCTCATTGTGTTTTCATCTAATCATCTTTTAACATCTAACCTTTATATCAGCAGTGGGCCTATTCTTGAATTACGAATTCGTTATATAACGAATGGTTTATAACGAATCGAATACCCCGTTCGTATTCTTGAATCTCATCGTTATAAAGTCGAAGTGGTGAAAAAGTTTTTCAACATAACGATTGTGGTAAGATTAAATCTGTCAATTCAAAAATTGAATATTGTCAGCTGTTTCATGTTTTAAAGTATAATTTGTAAAAAATGACTAGCTTCAGTGAATTGTCATTATTATTTGCGTCTGAAATCGTTAAAGAATCTATGGACTATCAATTACGTCGATCGTAAATTCCTGTACCCTTAATTCAACGCTAAATAGAACAAGTGAAAAAGCTAGAATTGGTCTAAGACCAATTCTTATGATACCCTAGATGAATGCACGTATGAAATTTCGTATCTTCACCCATTTGAGCAATTTTGATTTTTTGCATTGGTTTCTCGCATATATTTCTAGAACGGCTCGTCGGACAGAAAAAATGATTATAACCAAACTTATAGGATTTCTTATTCTGAAGATGTTTTTAGTACAATAAAAATGTCTAGGACTGATCGTTTTCAAAGTATATGTAAAAAACCAAAAATTTTATATGGCAACACCAAGAAGGGGTTGCCCGATTTAGTCCATTTTTAGAATTTTAGTTTCTATTAGTATGAAAACACAATGTACAAAATTTCAGCTTTCTATGTCGACGTGTTCTCAGGTAGTGTCCAAATATATCGTGGAAAACGAAATTTTTATATGGCAACCCAACGAAGGAGTTGCCCGATTTGTCTCATTTTCGAACTTAATTTTACTTTTTTTTTTAATGTTCGTGTACAAAATTTCATCTTTCTAAGTGAACGCGTTCTTGAGTTATCGTGCGCACGGACGGACGGACGGACGGACGGACGGACAGACGGACATGCAAAAATCAAAATAACTTTTAATTTTATGCGGGGGTGTCCAATCCATTTTGCTCTACCATCATTATTTCTGTGCGTTACAAACGGAATGACAAACTTAGTATACCCTATAGATTTCATCTAGGGTATAAAAATGTTGCAGGACGACCTCCACATACAAATGTTTTTTTTTTCGCCATAGATTTTCCTTTCACCACATATTTTAAATCCTGCCAACTCTGGAAATTTTCTATTAGCTTTGTTTAATATATATATATAATATATAATCATAAAAAAACTTTTCTAGTTCTTTTGCGTTCCGGGTATGAAATTTATTACTGATTTTATTTTGTCACAATTTGTACGTGACTTAAGTTCCCAAGAAAGAGTCCCGGTTTGAGTTGGAATATTTCATAGTCTTGGGAGAAAACTACCGTTAGCCAATAAAGTAGGGACAAGATTGTAAGCAGCAGTTTCTGTGCCCAAGTGCAAGGCGCAATGGTTAGTTTCTTTTCTTTTTGGTCCTGTGGATGAAATTTTATCGAAATGATTGGGTTGCGACCACAATTCTGGCGCTGACTAAAGAATTAAGAAGGATTTTTGTTTCTTGTTATTTTTATTTGGAGAAGACTCAAGATTTCTTGACACTGTGTTTATTCTCGCTTACTAAAATGGTCATTGTCGTGATTGTATTTAGAGCTGGGCTTGTGTCTTCGGAATTTAGTATGGAAATAGGTAATTGACAGATCTTGTGAATAAGGCGTTTCTTAATACAATTTTTGTATTGCGCAAAGAAACAATTCCGACTACGTCATCATCTCCCGGATGTAATTTCGTAATTCACCCAAGTGGCCACTTCTGTGGTGATAAAATATCTTCTTCACCCAGAGCAATTCTCTGATCACTGGAATTTTCCCAACGTCTTCCATCTGCTCCTCTGCTGTAGCAACGATAGGTATTCTTGGGATCAGCGCCTCAGATGTCTTGATGTAGTTTCGTGACTAGCTTTCATCTCTGATGAAGCTCTTGAGTAGCTATTTAAGATTGTGGTGGTGCTCCGATTAAAAGTGTCCTGGCGTCAGTGGTTCCAAATCTGTGGGATCGCAGGAATGTTGCGTCGTGAATTCAAGCAGGCTTCTACTTCGCATAGTACCGTGCTGAATTTTTCATACGTAAGTAGTGGTTGTCCTAAGACTCTTTTTAGATGCCCCTTCATTGATTTTACTCCAGCCTCCCATAAACCTCCATTATGAGGGCTGGCTGAGGGGATAAATTTCCAGTCAGTGCCATCATTAGCTGTAGCCTCTGCCGTTTGTTTTATAGATCGTTTAATTGCCGTTTGTAACTGCTCATCCATCTTGATGCCATTGTCACTAAAGATTTTCTTGCAGGCTCCCCGGCGAGAAGGAAACCTCTTATAAGCTGTTAAAAATGCATCAGAGGTGAGGTCAGTAACTAATTGGTGGACTGCCTTCGTTACTAAACAAATGAATATGGTAGTGTATCCTTTATTGGTTTTAATTCCTCTGCCATTTGGGCTTTTGCCAGAAATGGACCGACATAATCGATACCACAGTGGGACAATGGCGGCGACGAAATAATTCGGGCTAGCGGTAAGCTGCCCATGACTATTAGGGTTTTGACGAATTCTTGCACACCTTATGCACTTATGATTTCTTCCTTGGACTATTGTTTTCCCATCAACGATCCAGAAGTTTATCTTTATTTAATTTAAAGTTAATTGTGTACCACCGTGTAATAGTTTCTGATGGGCGTGTTATATGGTGTTTTTGTGGTAAAAGTATGTGGTGCTTGGCATCCATTGGCATTCTGCCACTTACTCGTAAAACGACCTCATTATCAAAAAATGGATTAAGCCATTGCCGACTCTATGTTCCAGGCCGTGACATCAAATTCTTTGCATGTATTAGAGTAGTACGATTTCGTATTCTTTTGCACAGCAAAAGCGCTTTTTGTATGTATTAGAGTAGTAAGATTTCGTACTTTTGCAAGTAAAAGAAAAAGCAAAATCAAGCATGTCATGGCCTGAAACATAAGGACGCCAATGATTAAGCGAAAGAAGTTTACTAGTTATTCTTATCGGTCTGTTTTTGTTCATTGCTTCTACTTCATCCCAAAACTCCTGCAACTGCAAAATTTTGTTGATGCGATTCTTGCGTTCAAGGAACTCATCAGGAGATAGATATGCAAGATTCCTGTTCTTGCAATTTTTATTGAACCTCAGACTATAAGCTATAATCCTTATTTCATTTGTATATGTTGAACAGGCAAAGATTTCTTCTATCTGAATAGTACATTTTAATGTCATGACTTGAGTTTTCGCTTCTTTATAAGTAACGATACTTAGCTTGTTGGATGGCCATGCATTGGGTGGTTGACTGAACCAGAGTGGCCCTCTCCACCAAAGATCTTGAATTACGAGCTTAGTTGGGCTGATTCCCCTCGAGGCAATGTCCGCAGGATTTTGATCTGATCTCACATGTCTCCATATGGCTTTGTCAAAGTGATTGTGATTGTGTATTTCTCGGACACCCTGTTTGCTACAAATGAGTGCCATGTGTTCGGATTTTTTGCAATGCATTCCAGTGCGATTTCAGAATTACACCAGGCGAATACTTCCGGTAATGCGATATCCAAAGATGTGATGGTTGATTTTAACAATTGTATTAAGAGAACAGCACCACAGAGTTCTAGTCGTGGTGTTGTAACTTTTAGTTTTAAAAGTGCGTGGTATGCACCTTCCCCATAGAATCTAGTATCCGGGAGTATACTACGGCCGCATATACTTTTTCAGAGGCGTCGCAGAAGCCTTGTAGCTGAATATGTCCAGGTTGGTATCTGATCCATCGCGGGATTCTAATTCGTTGTAGATTTCTTAGATATGTTTCGCGTTGCTTCTAAGAGTTTGTTGAGTTTGTTATTTTTGCAGGTGGAATTTTGTCTTAGTCTACACCTGCCTTCCATAAGGATTGCATGAAGGTACCCAAGCGGGTCAAATATTGCTGCAATTTTTGATAGTAAGGTTCGTTTGGTTACTTGTGCAGCCTCTGCCACTATTTTCAGTTGGATGAAGAGCTTATTCTTTTTGAGATTCGTGTGTATTCCAAGTGTTCTGATCGCAATTTCTTCACTTTCTAGAATTCTCTTTTCGATTACCTCCTCATTGTTTGAGGTCCACTTTCGAAAGTACTTGGCTTCTGATACATTATTCGCTCCTGACAGCATATCATCTACATAAAAATTCTTGAGAAAGCTGCATTAGGATTTTGACTGCAAGATATATGGCGGGAGCTATTCCATAAGTAACGGTGTTTAAAACAAATTCTTCAATGCGTTCTTCAGGATATTTTCGCCATAATATGCGTTGGCAATTTCGGTATTCTTTTGCTACGATAATCTGTCGGTACATTTTTTCAACATCCAAAGTAAGAACAAGGCGATGCTTTCTCCATCTTAATAGGATTTGGCTTAGATCATTCAGGCTTGCTGGATCCATTAAACAATACCCGTAGTTTTATAGTTGTAATGTCTCCTTTGAACACTGCGTGATGTGGCAAGTAATATACCCTTCTTTCAGTGCCCTTGTAACTTGTTGCGAGGCTCATATGTCCCAAGGTTAAATATTCTGTGAGAAAATTGTTATATTCGGCCGTATCATTAGGATTTTTGCATTTGTAGCAGGCAAGTAATAGTCTTGTTTTTTGAAAATCCTAATGTCCCTAAATTTTTCTTGAACGGTAGTCGGACTATATACCGTCCATATTGGGTTCTTTTATGTGCTGAGTATAATCATCGTTTGTCTGACTGGGCATGGTATGATTCTCTATTTCCCAAAATTGTTCCAGTTTCTGGAGAGAAAACTTTTTTGTTAGATTCCTAAGAGGCATTGGGAATATTTCCAAAGCGATCCAGCCCAGTTTTGTATTTTGTGCAGTTGGTTGGCCTGGTATAACACCATCCAAATTATATTTGCATAAACATCAGCTCCAAGAATCAAGTCAACTGAACCTGGCTTATTGAAGCTGGGGTCTGCTAAGATCATGCTTCCATACTTAGTTGTATCAAATTCTGGTATTATTCCATCAGGGAGAAATGAACATAGCTTTTATAACACCATTGCTTCAATTCGAAGGAAGGAGTTATTCTTGTACGGCAGTAGTATTTTAATTCTCACTTTGCTGGTGGATTTTGCGGTCTTAGCATTGTTGACACCCATAATTGTTGTTCTGATTCGTTCTTTATCTAGTCTTAAATTTTGAACAGACTCTTCAGTGATTAAGTATGCCGTGATCCAGGATCAATCAGTGCTCTAAGAAGCTCTGTTTGGCCAAATCCATTTGATACTCTTACCATTGCATTAGGGAGCAACAGGCTTCGGATTTTTATCTTGCTGTGCAATGTTGCAATATCCTTATTTTGCAAACTGAATTACCTCATGAACTCAGGAGTTTTCTCTGGGACTGTTGGTTCACCTTTAAATTTTTTTTTGGTAGAATTATCACTGACATCGTGCATTAGAAGCAAGTTATGTTCGTTCTGCATTTTTCAAATTTCTTTCGGGTTAAACAATTTGTGCAAAAACCCTTTTTATTTATGAATGAATTTCTATCTTGGATATTTAATTTTTTAAACCCTACACATTGTAGTACACTGCGATCTTTACTGCAGAGGGCGCAATATATTTTTTGTTATAGTAACTAGAAGAGTAGAAAAACTTCTTGTTGTTATAATTTATAGTCTCTGATTTCACTTCTTTTGAATTTTTAATACAGCTCTGGCAACGTTTTTCAAGGAAGTTAAGTAGCTCTGTTGTGGTTGGCATCTCCCTGGAATTAGAGAGACTCTCTTCAAATGAGCGCACGCTTTCTGAATCTAATTTCTTCATTGCAATGCAGGCAATAATTGGACCCCATTCTCCTGTCCTGCAGTTTAAGTTATTCAATGCTTCTAAGCACTCTCTTAGGGTGTCATTAAGCATTATGATGTCTTCTTGAAAACTGTGCTCTACCCTTTTTAGGTCCAGAATAGTGTTTATATAAGTGGTAGTGCTTTTTCTGTTATTATAATACCTCGCTTGAATAAGTTGCAGAGCAGTTCTGTAGTTTTGTAATTATTATTACTTAACTGAAGGTGGCTTATAACCTTCCTGGCTTCACGTTCTAGTTGGTAGAGAAGGTACTGCATCTTTTCCACTTCTCTTAGGCAGGGATTGCTATGAATGATGTTATTAAACATATCAATAAATGGTTTCCAGATTTTATAGTCTCCGTTGAACTTTGAAGTCTTCATCAGAGGTAGTTTTGGAAGATTATTGAGTCTGGCAGCTTCCAAACATGAGAGAGAATGAGTAATATCCCAGAGACTTATTTGATTGGGGACTTCTTGAGTGGTGACTTCTTTAACTGTAGCGGGTTCTGCAGCTTTTGGATGAGACAGTGATATGTTTGGAAAATTGGCTTTAGTCAAGTCATTAATTGCCTTTTGTGCTATTTGAAAACATTTTTGCGTTTTCGTGCAGAGTAAAGTCGGAATGGTATTTTTCAAGAGAGATCTTTAATTGATCATGATTTTTATTAAATTCCTCCCAATATGTGTTCAAAAAATCGTATTTGGAAGTTAAATATTCGGACTCTTTCGTGAGGAGCCATCTTTTGGAAGATATATGGACAGTTTCTCAATACTGTCGGCCATTTGTTTTTGTAGCTCTAGTAAGTCTTCTGGAGTCCTAACTGCTGATTGTTCTGAATTAAGTGATAGCTCCAGAAGATGCCTGGAACAGTCTGAAGTATATCACAACTACTCAAACTTAATTTGAGCTTTGCTGCTTGAAGTTAAGTGATAGCTCGAGAAGTTATCTGGAACTGTCAAGTATTCAAACTTAATTTGAGCCTGCAGAAGCAGTGATTAAAACTGCTGATGAATGATCAAACGACGTGATCGCTGGCTGGCTATAGCTTCCTCATAGTGTTTTTGAGATGCTATCTAGTTGTATACTAATGTTGATTTAGTGGCTTCCTCAAAGTGTTCTTTGACACTCTATGTAGTAGTATACTAATATTGTTTAATGGCTCAAAGAACCATGTGTAGAAGAATTAAACGGTTCTTGAATTCCTACAACTTGTGGAGAGGTCGAAAAGTATTGGTGAATTAAACTTGTTCCTTTCTATTTTAACTCTGAATTCTATTTGACTATAGTAACTTAATTTGTATACAAAAAAATGTTGATTTATTATATTTATTAAAAAATATTGGAACACAAAAGTGACATGAAATACAAAAAATAATAAGAAATGCTCGTAGTAACACGAAGGAAATACATATGCGGACTATGTTGCATCACACTAAATTTATCGCCCATGATATATGTAGGTTAACAAAAAATGCACGCGGAAATGTAAACAAAAATGCAATTGATTATTGCGATTGCGAGTGAGACTCGAATTGCTGACCTTCGTTATTGGGTCATAGGTAGATGAATTTAGCGTGATTGTTTACAAATTGAAGTAATAGAATGAACAAGTTATTGTTCAGCACTGAACAGATACTTATTTTAGGATTTTAAATGGATCCAGTAGAATAAATTTACATAAATATTAAGATGACGGATTTTTAGGTATTTTTGCAGGAAAACACCGATCGTTTTGTTTTGAAGATAAGTTTTTTATTTTATTTGCTCGACGTTTCGGGTCCAGGTGCGGCCCCTCTACAAGAGCTCTATATAAATAAAATTGCACATAAGTCAACTTTCTTGAGATTGGTACAAACAATTCTTTTGACATACCTTTTTGCCTGCGCGTATAAATGATTTTCTTAAAAATAGTAGACTAGAGCTAGAACACCCTTAGGAGTACCATGTATATTTCTGCGAATTTTTGTAGCTTACGAGTTACGATTTTTTACAAAACTACTAATTCAGAGACATTTTTGGTCATAGCGACTTGTATATTTAAGACAAATTATTGATTTTTTCCTCAATTTAGCTGAGTTCTAGGCTCATACAATGCAAAAAGACCTGATTCCGTTGCTCATACCATTGCGCCAATAGACATTTTTAAATTCCATAAAGTTCAAAAAATAAATTGTGCCAAAATCTTTGAGGGTGATACAAAAATAAAGTCACATCACTTTTTCACCCAAACTAACACTCAGCTAAATTGGGGGAAAATATCAGCAATTTGTCTCAATTATTCAAGTCAAAAAACTTGAAACACCCTGTATATGATGTATATAAAAAATATACCTATACCACTTAAAATAATCAGAAATCTTCTTTTGTACCTTGGACTTTATAGACATTTCTATAAATTGTTCTTTTAGTAAATCTATGTTTTTAATTCAAGATCGTTTGCAAGTAAGTATTTGTGTACAACGTACAGCGCAAAAATCACATCCTTCCGGCTTGATGCCTAATTGGTAGAAGCATCACTTTCAAGAACATCCAATATTTCTTCATCACTGCCTGGACGATCTGCTTCAAGGATCGTCCACTATCTCTTCGTCTGTTTGCTAATTTTCCAAGACACTGTCATCACATCTTAGCTACTCGTTAAACTCCTCATCTTCTATAGGCAATTCTATAATCTTTGAAAATGGCATTTTGAGAACAGTTCATACAATACATGACGACTCCCTTTAGGCCCGAATTACACGACTTCTTAGTCGACTTTGCCCAAATGGTAAATGCATGGGCAAGATTAAATTGCAACTTCGACTTCAACTGCAACTTTTACTGAAAGTGAACTTTGCTCAAAGTGTAAAATAGGTGTCGGCTGCGGCCAACTTCAGTTCAGAAATGTTCACGATAAGGATTTTTCCTCGAAGCTGACTGAGAAGTTGTAATTGTAATTCGGGCTAAGTTATACATAGTTGCTAGGAAGATAATAATCGAAGTCAAACAATTAGGGCTCCGGGTCCGAATTTTCATTTTAAAAAATTTGTAATAAATAGAAAAATTTTATTTTCTAAAACGTCTTTCACTGCAATAAGTTTATATAACAAAGTTTCCATAAATTGTAAAAAATAATCAAGGAAAAATATTGTCAAATTAAAAAATTATGAAAAAAATTGTTGTTGTTTTCCTGAAAGTCCAAACCAGCTAAAGAATCACTATTTTCGATTTGAACAATAATGATTTTCACTGAAATTTTGCATAGAAATTTACCATTACATTAGCTAACATATTCTGAAGCGTTCAGATATTTTAAAACTTTAGCAAATCCGTACATTTTTGGGCCACCTTAATGTAGGAATGCGTTGAACAGAAAAATTGAATCTGACTGTGACAATATGCGGGGAAAATTACATTGAAAATAGAAAATTTAAGATGCTTTATTAATGGCTATAAAAGGAGTATAGTTATTGTTAATAGACGGGGTATCTAAAAATGTTTGAAATTACTTGGAAAATGTTGCGGGCATCGACAATATATGATAATAAAAGAGTTTTGGTAACAAGCAGGTTGTTATTATCCGGGGATTACTGTACATACTGATAACATGAAGGGTTCCATAAAAATTTCACTTCTTATAATGTTAATTATAGCTCTAGTAAACTAGTTTGTTAAACCAAGAGGACCCTTGCTTACTTATGTCGATTTCGATGGGACCAAATCAGTGTTGCACTTTTTCTGGCAATGGTCTACTTTTTCCAGCAGTGGAGCTCTGAAACCTATCGGCATATTTCTGTCATATTCCTTGTATTTGTGGACACACGTATTATATCCACGGAACTGTCAAACGGAACAAATAATCGCGACAGTACACTTTGACAGAGCAGATGACAATTCAACTTGAATATGTATTTGTAACACCGAGAAAATATCCAGTGCAAAGCACTGACATATATAACATGGACTGCTGATACTACTAAAATTGCTTACATTATTTGACAGTATTATGGGATCACTTGTCTATAGTTGTCTCTTTTTGGTTTAACTACTTTATTCCGCTGAACTTCAAATAATAAATTCTATACAAAATCCACCATAGTCCAGTTTCAGTTCAGTGGTTTTCCCAATGAATATATAGAATAGAAATAGATGTCAATACAATATTTGTAATCCTTTCTCTGTCCCCCACACCTAATTTTACTGACGGGCAGACAAAGATTGCTTATGTCGATTTCGATGGGACCATTTCAGTGTTGCACTTTTTCTGGCAGAGGAGAACTTGGAGCACCGAAGTCCATCGAACATATTTCTGTCAAATTCCTTTTATTTGTGGGCACACGTATTATATACACGGAACTTTCAAACGTAATAAATGTTCTTAATTGATATATAGAAACAAATTTCTTCTTAACTTTATGCCAATTACCCAAATAAAATCTTTTAATTCATTTAACTCCAATAATTTCACAAATAATCGCGACAGTACACTTTGAATATGTATTTGTAACACCGACAAAATATCCAGTGCAAAGTAGGGGAAGTCAGTGTTGCACTTCTGCTATAAAAATTGTCCCATCAAACATTTTCAGTGTTGCACTGCTGGAAAAAGTGCAATACTGGTGTTGCACTGAAGTGCCATCGAAATCGACATTAATTATATTTCTTTAAAAATCAAGTTTAAGAAATATTTGATGTTGTAGGAGATAAACCCCCAAGAATAGAAAAAATTTCGAATGCATCTGTAATTTGTTGAACTTTTAATCGGATATTAAAGCGAAAGTAAAACTTGAAATTAAGATAATTGTTACACCCCTGCCAACAAAAGTTGACCCATATGAAATAGAAAGTCAAGTCAATAGTCAAGAGTTCTTCACACTCGATTTACGAATTATAACGAATTATGGGGAAATTTTAAACCGAACCGATATCACGGGATATTTGATAGTTTTTACTTACAGGCTTATGTCTTTAATGCACTTTACACTTGTGATATGCAATAGAAAATCAGTCAGTCCATGTTATGTATGTCAGTGGTGCAAAGTAGGGGAAGTCAGTGTTGCACTTCTGCTATAAAAGTTGTCCCATCGAACATTTTCAGTGCTGCACTGCTTGAAAAAGTGCGATACTGGTGTTGCACTGAAGTCCCATCGAAATCAACATAAATATCATATTTGTGGTAGCCAAGGACACACGATGAGGTCTCAAACCAAAGGTTGGTAGGCTACCTGCTGTTTTCCAGGGTTTTTTCAAGGGGCAGCTTATTACACTGCCGTCTGGAACACAGCATATACCTTGAACATACCAGAAATCGGCCCAAAAGAATTTTCATAAATGGAAAATCCAAATTTTCGTCTTTTCATAAGCTTTCTAGTTTTTATATTTCCTACACACCACTTTGGAATTGTTAAAACCTTAAAATTAAGTACATGACAAGCCTAATAGTCATTATAAATGCCTTGAGACTGTTGCATACCTGCATTCACACATCGTGGAACGAAAAATATTACAAAAACAAAGCGAACAAGACAAACTAAATCGAGAAAAAAAAGGAACGAAAGGCGTAAAAAAATACCTCAGACTTTAAAGCCATTTATCTTCCGATAAAATTTATATACAAATTTTACAAAACTGGTTCTCATTTGGTTTTTACCTGCTCACAGATCTTGGATGGACAAGCTAGCGGCTGGACATTTGTGTGTAAAGTGAGTCTTGCCTGCCTTAAATACAAGTAGGTATGTACAGAAAACGATATCTAAGTTGGTAGGTACAGAAAAAGTGTACGCAAACCGTTTAACTTCAAAGGTTTCTTTGGCTGGTATGCCCAAAGAATAAACGACTGAGCAACAGGGAATATAGCAGACTTTATATTGAAACAATTCTCCATGTTTCAGAAAATAATATATCTGGGAGACATAAACTTTTGGTAACAATCGCCAGTGCTTCAATCTTCCTGAAAAAAGTGGACCTGAATATTTGCCGTAATCTGTTTTTTTTTTATCGTGAAGGCGATGATATCAATGTTAATTAATGTCTCAATATATTGTCATGCCTCTACAAAAGCTTTTCATTATAATTTCATTTCCTACTTTTAGAGATGGCTGTACAGAACCCACAGACTATTAATTCTATGAGGGTAAATGTACATATTAACTTTAATAATGCTCATATTGTGACTAACAGAAAAATCACAGATCTATTATAAGAGCAGAAAAGAAAAAATAAACAAATCCAATTCTGTAATAATGCGCATTCTAGATGACTGTAAAAAAAGAAGTTTTCAACTCAGTGATCAAAATTGGCCAAAGGAAGTGCGAAAGGAGTAGGTACAAAATATTATCTTGC
The DNA here is from genome assembly GCA_963930735.1 of Dioctria linearis. Lineage (NCBI taxonomy): Eukaryota > Metazoa > Arthropoda > Insecta > Diptera > Asilidae > Dioctria > Dioctria linearis. The sequence goes on along the minus strand of OZ005740.1, from coordinate 232,649,969 downwards.
GCAGTCCTCCCTTGCACGCGTCCTATATCCACCATTCACTCCAAGTAACGAGTACAAATGGAAGTCACTCTTCCGAAAATCAATACAGGTCGAACGAAATAAATATTTTTTTCTTTTCATTTTTAAATTCGTTTTTGACTATACAAAGTCCTCGAGTCCCTTTCATTTTAGAAGCTGAAAATTGCTCTTAACACACAGCAAAGGCATATCGTGTGCCGGTTCCTTCGAGAAGTTCCCCACATGTTGATAGTATGCGAAAGCATCCCCGATGTGTATACCTTCTGTACACCCAGTCAGCACACCATACTCTGCATCATCATATAAGGGTATCCTTTAAACAGACTCTCTCGCGGTAATTTTGTGTATTTGTGAAAGAAAGCCATTCAAGTTGCTGACAGTCACACAGTAGTACTAGTACCCTTATCCTAAATTCCCGTTCCTACTCTATCCAAATAATTCCCTTTATATAACTAGGAATGAAAATCAAGAAGTGACGCAGGCCGGGAACTTTTTTGTGAGAAGCTTATTGTGGACTAAACTAACCGAAAAAGAATGCTCACCCAATATTCCCCATGGCGATTGTGGAACGGACATTTCTGGCTTTGATTTTTAAATGGCTTGATACCGATAAAATGAATGCAATGAATCAATAGTTTTACATACATTCAATAATAAAAACTAAACTTGCTTCTTTCAAGAGATCTATGAATATTGTTTTGAAATACGGATTTGATTCTGGTGACTATTTTTTATTTTTACTTCAGTTCTGAAATGTCGTCTGAGATGTCTAAAGCAATTTTATTTTATTTATATGTATATCATTTAAACCAAGCTCAGGGGATACCCTATGATGTAGAGCACTGCACGGTAGGAATGAAATAGGGAAAGTATTAGAGGACAAGAAGAAGAGAGTGGCGGAGATGTTGATGTACATATTCGTTCTTAAAGAAAGACAGAAGATGCCAGACTGTTCCACATTCGCATGGTTTGCATCAAAAGGCATCACAGAATTTTACAGTACGGCCAAAAGTAGTTGAAGGCTTGCAGCTCTAGAATTTCATGTAGGAGTTAGATACAAGGGATCAGACTAAATATTTCATCACAATATTGACCATTCAGATAGCGTGAAAGGAATAAAAGCTAAGGCATCCGACATTGCGGTGTGCTCGAGCGATCCGAAATCCCCACATGGCCAATGAATTTGAAAGATCGCTTTCTGGGACAGCTCTTGCAAGCACACTACTAGTTAATTAACCAGGTAATTATTCAGTACTCTTACCGGTTAGTTTTCTGGTTAAAAGGGTTACGCCTCCGGAAAAAAGTCATCTACTTCTATCCGTCTACATGCGTGTGACTATACACCTCTATCTTTTGTTTAGTAGCGCGAATTTCACATACCTGCTCGTTTCTATTACCTAAACTGGTTAATTAACTATTTACATATTTAACTAGTTAGCAAAGTCGTTATTTTTAGTTAATTAACTGCTTAGCGAAGAATGCATTAACCAATCGAAATGTGTACCTCAGATTTAAAGTGTAGCACGTCGCGGTTTCGATAATCTCGAAAGCTAACATTGGAAATGTTTAAATTATATTGAATTTATTAACAATTTCATAAGATGTGTGCATCTTGTGTATGTGTTATTACATTCAGGTTAACAATATCTGGAAAATTACCCGATACTGCAGTTACTGACAAATTCATAAGCAGTATGCAATCGCACTAACATCATTGAACTTTTGACGCTGGCGTTTTATACTTTCGGTAGCCTTTTCGGTAGTGTTTTCCATTCTAAAACCTAGTACTAAAACTATTATTACTTCATTAACATAATAATATACATTCCCAACACCACTGATTTTTAATACAGAGATGTCATTGGAAATTCGTGCATTACTCTTTGACATTTTATTCTTTGTTTATTTAAATGAATGTGGGGGCAAAAATAAGGGTGAATTTAAGCATTACTAAGCCATCTATGAATTCTTTGAAGTATTGTTGTTTAAAGTACATATAATTGAATTGATTAAGATTTACACTACACACTTGAACCTGCCTTCGGTTAAGCGCAATTCAAAATAATCACATCGACCAGCAACTCGGGTCCGCATCTTCAAGAATTTGACAACTTGCTCTGAAACAAAAAATGGCCAACAAATTTCTTATTATTTTCATATGAATCACATTCTCACACTGCTTAAGCAAATGCGCTTGCGTTACCATAAAATCTGCATTATTCTGTATATTCTTAGATGAAATAACCCATTACTGTGTTCACTAATCTTGCGATTTCCTACTGGGAGGTCTAATATAGGACTTGTTGTGAAGAGCGCTAGATTCGACCGTCAAGAAATCCAAGACATTTCAATGATTCTTGGATAGCATAGAAGATGTGATCTGCCAGCTTGATTTATTGAAAATATTAATGCCAAGAATGCTAAGTGATGGTGTATCGGAAATTAATGCTCGTTGAAACATGTGGTGTAAAATAATGATCTTGTTTTATATGTAGATCTCTGACGATATGTAGAAACTAATGGAAACTGTTTTTTTTTTTCAAAACTCTTTCAAGTAGGATTATTAAAAACTATTTTCACGAGATTAGAGCTATGTATTTAATTTTGGGTTGATTTACCCCAAGTACTTACTACTGAGACGCAAAAATCAAGCTAAATAAAAGTTTTTATTTATTTTTCCCGCGGACGGGAGTCGAACCTACATTTATTAGAATCGGTCAATGATGGGGAAAGAAGAATTTTAAGAACTTTTATTTTTAACAATTCTAAATCAAATTTACAAATACAAGAAGAAAAAACCACCGCGTCGTCCGGAGTTTGAAACCGGGACCTTCCGCTTGCCGGGCGACTGCTCTTACTGCTGAGCTAACAAGACAGATGGGCGGTTGTTTTTTCTTCTTGTATTTGTAAATTTGATTTAGAATCGTTAAAAATAAAAGTTCTTAAAATTCTTCTATCTCCATCATTGACCGATTCTAACAAATGTAGGTTCGATTCCCGTCCGCGGGAAAAATAAATAAAAATTGAATTTACAATTTATTTGTGCGCTTTCATCGTTACTGGTTAATGCCAACTGAAAGCAAACGTCTTAGTAGGCTAGTTACAAATTTGATAAATGCAAGGAAAGTCCCGGTTTCAAACCCCGGACGAGGCGGTTGTTTTTTCTTCTTGTATTTGTAAATTTGATTTAGAATCGTTAAAAATAAAAGTTCTTAAAATTCTTCTTTCTCCGTAAATAAAAGTGGCCCAATTTCGATTTGTGCATTTTTGATATACTATATCATCCCAGTACAGTAGACCAGTGGATCTACAAGACCATTGTTCCTCCCCATTTAGGACAGTGATCTAAAACGGAATCACAGGGCTAACTTTTCAAACCTCAATCTTAGTATAACTTTAAGAATTTCAACCTTCTGAACTCTGCCAACTTATGCAAGACACAATACAAACAATTTTGACTTGCAAATTCCAATTTTCTGGTTATAATTTACTAAAGCAGAAATAATTATCATAACAGGAATGAAAGGTAATTTATATGATTTTTTGAGTATATCAACAATTCATTTAATCGAAATTATCTAGATACAGATTATATTAGAAATTGCTGTTCACGGCTAATTAACTTAAACAGGCGGGCGAAATGAAATGTAATTTTGTATGGTCACCCATCTGTGCAAGTTTGATTTTTGAAGTGGTTTTTCGCATATACATATTTCTAGAACGGTTCGTCGAACAGAAAAAATGATTATAACCAATTTTATAGAAATTCGTATTCTGAAGTTTTTAGTACAATAAAAATATATAAGACTGATCGTTTTCACAGTATACGTGAAAAGCAATTCTTAAATGGCAACACCAGGAAGAGGTTGCCCGATTTAGTCCATTTTTACTATTTATTTATATATGAAAACACCGTGTACAAAATTGCAGCTCGTACGTTGATACGTTCTCAGGGAGTGCCCAAATATATAGTGACAAACAAAATTTTTGTATGGCAACCCCACAAGAGTTAACAGATTTGTACCATTTTCGAACTAAAATTTACTTTTTTTCAGCCAGTGTGCAAAAGTTCAGCTTTCTAATGGTACCTGCTGCCTGATTATCACAATACACTTACAGGCCGCCTGGATATCCAGGCCTGCAAACTGATAAGTAACTGACAGTGTGTGTTGGAGTATCGTCGTCCGCCGCCGCGTCGTCTAGAACTTTTATTTCCGTAAATATTTTAGCCGCAATACAGCATACAAAAATTTAAAAAATGGACAAAAAAGGAGAATTTTATCATCGGCTTTATTAATAGTTGTCGTAATAATAAGGCGTTATGGCAAATAAATCCAAAATCCAGTAATCCTTTAGAAATGCATTTACATTTCTCCGGTATAATAGTTCCCAAAGCATGCGGCAATATAATCGTCGAGAATTTCAAATCTTTGAAGCTACGTCCAGCCAAGGTTGCGATAAGTCTCTCTTCTGCGCTTATAGCACGTCTTACGTATTTTTTATATACCCAGGTTGAAATCATAGGGCATTCTAAGTTTGTCATTCCGTTTGTAACTCGTAGAGTTTATTCTGCTGGAACAAAATGGATTGAACCCCACCCATAATATTAAAAGTATGTTTGATTTTTGCATGCCCGTCTGTCCATCTGTGTACACGATAACTCAAGAACGGGTGCACTTTGAGAGCTGAAATTTTGCACACGGACTTTAAAAAAAAACTGAATTTAAGTTCGAAAATGGAACAAATCGGCTATCTTCTTCGTGGAATTGGCATACAAAAATTTCGTTTTTCACTATATATTTGGACACTTCCTAATAATGCGTCAACATAGAAAGCTGAAAATTAATACGCTGCTTTTTTATAAAAATAGTAAATATAGTTTGAAAAATGGGCAACCTATTCCTGGTGTTGCCATATAAAAATTTAGGGCGTTTACGTATACTGTGCACATGTCAGTCCTAGACGTTTTTGTAATACTGAAAACTTCTTCAGAATACGAAATTCTATGAAATTGGTTATACAAATTTTTACTGTCCGATGAACCGTTCTAGAAATATATCCGAAAAACCACTCCAAGAGTCAAACCTGCACAGATGACCACCCATACGAAATTACATACGGGCTGGCATCCAACTAGGGTATTAGTTATAATTGGGCTTAAACTAATTTTAGCTTATTTTACTGGCTTTTATTGTAAGGTTCAACCAACTTCAGTAAAATTTGAAAGCACCGATCATCCTTACGAAGATAATATTTCATATCGTCCGTGTTGCTGCTTCTTAGCCTTTTCACGAGCCTCATATGCGAATATTTCTCGCGTTCCAGAAACCAATCCTTCACCAAAATCTTGTTTAAGTTTTGTTGGTAATAAAATCAATATGATATACAAAAAGCACAACTTTTTCCTTGCAACTGCCATTTTATCGCTTTGAAATATGAAGTTGGACTGTCTGGCGAACTGATAGTGTGTGGCGAATTTGCAGCTTGCCTGCAGACCACGGCCGGACAGACATGGACTGCAGGTTTGGACTGCCAGTTAAACTGAATAATGTGTGACCTGCATCAGTTCTCATCTGCAGTCCAGCTCTAACAGTCCATAACCTGCAGGCGGAGTGTAAGTGAATGGTACCATAAGTAAACGTGTTTTCCACTTTTCGTGAGGACAGGCGGACGGACAGACGGGCATGAAAAAATTACTTTTAATGTCCAATCCATTGCGCTCTACCATCAAAATTTTCACGTGTTACAAACGATATGACGAACTTAGGGACTTAGTGCCTAGGTGTACACGTTGCTGAAAATTTCCTCCCCCGAGTGTCTCTCATCAGAAACAAGTATACCGTTCCTGCTTATATGAAACGCCATCTTTTTGCAATAAAATTTCTTTTCTCAAAGATTTTTCGTTTGCATAAAGAGTTTTTCCAACTTTTGACGGGAGAGAAGTACAGGGCTTGTTAAGCAGCCTAAGACGGTGACCGTACACCGTGTACTTTTTAGGATACGTGGCGTTACCTAGCATAATTTCTTAATCACCTTGCCATACAATTTTTTGTTTGCCTAGGTGAGAACTATCACCTCCCGCTATATGGACACCATGGATAAAACACCCTGTATAAGATAGTTTCATCTAATAATTTATTCAAAAGCTCATTATCGAAGAAGTATTTAAAAAGCTGGAAAGGTGTATTCACTTCCATGATGGATTCCACCAAACTATTCGTTCCTTTAATCTCCATTTTCTCATTTTAAATTTCACTGTAAAAAATATACACAATTGTTGCCACAAAGCTTAGGTATTTTTCCCTAAAATGTAGGGAATATTCCCTAAATTTTAGTAAATATTCTCTACAGTTTTGGGAATATTCCCTTCATTTTAGGAGAAAATATATAAGCTTTGTGTTGTTTCCACATTTTTTGTAGTGTTGTAGGGAAATATTTTTTCATAATATATATTTTATTAAGTATCCAATCTTTCAGTTTCTGTAGATTCTGATAAGGCATTAGAAATATCTTCGGTTTTGTTTTCATCTTCAGCTGTAACTAATTCTACGTACTCATTTTCATCCAAAATATCCTGCAGCTCCTCCTCATTTACAGGAATTAATTCTTCGTCGTTAGAAAGCAGTGGATCTGCAGAGAATTCAGTACATTCACAATCTCCTTTTTCCTCACAATCATCAACTGCGTCTTCACTTGGACTTGAAATATCTTTTAGTATGAGAATAACGTCCTCGTCAGTATAACATTTTCTTAAACTTGCAGCAGTCTAAAGGCCAAAATATAGTTTTTAATGGAAAGCTGACTATGACTAATAGGTAAACAATTTATTAATATGAAATGCACTACATATTATATAGTAACAGAGATTTAATTTATATGAATAGTAGACATAATGGTTTTCATAAAAAAGCAAACCACTTTTTGTTTCATAATAACATTTCACCTAAAGTGTAAGAATCCCAATAATATCTATTTTCTCAAAAACTTACCTTTGCCTTGAGTAACAAAATTTACCGTTAAAACTAGTGACTTTTAAGATTTTCACAATACACACTTCTCACGTACTTCACTAATTAAAGTTGAAACGATTTCTAGAAATAAAAGGGAAAACGGAATGATTCGAGCCGTAAACAAACAATACACTGCTAGGGAAACAGATCGAAATATTTACTTTAATTCATATATGAATCATTATTGATTTAAAAGTTGAAGACTAATTTCTCTTCCTAGATATTAAATATGTACTTGGACAATAGTGTTAAAATTTAACTCCACACCCTTAGACATTAGGAGCTTACTGGTCCCTCCGACGACTTCATATATAAACCATCCGATTTAATTTAAGCATCAATCTTAAGCAGGTTCAGTGTTCAGAATAATCTTATGGTTGACGATTTCCATCAAGTAGAAGTCCAAAATGTTTGATAAGCACTTTTTCTGGGTTTATATAATTGCGTTATTTGTTATTACAACCATTCGTTTTTAATTAAACATTAAAAAAGTTATTTATTTGTTTTTAACTTATTCAGCAACTAGAGATTCTTTTAATTAGATTCGTCTAAAATTTCTTTTGATTTTGACAAATTAAATTTATTTCTTCTCTCATTTTTGAAAACCAGCAATCCTTCACCAATTAACTGTTGGCTATCTTCTTTTAGTGTTGTGATCCAAAATTTTGACTAATCTCTTTCCTCTGTAATTTCAAAGCGTTTTTTTAACACACGACGGATTTACTTATGGTTAATTTCACAATCCAGGCTTAAGCCAGAGCTTAGCTAAGCCACGGGTGTGGCTTAAGCCCAGAATTAAGCCTTCTCGGTTTCACAGTACTCAGTAAGCTGAGGCTTAGTTAAGCCGCAGATGAAAATTTTTAAGTTGTCAGCACTGGTGTAATTGTGAATTTTTTATAAGGAAAATTGCCATTGTGGATTTAAAACCAACCGAAAAGAAGAACTTTATATTTACCAGTTTGTTATGGTTTTTATCGGGAACGATATCAAATCCCAAATCATTCAGAATGTTTACATGAATACTTCAGTACTTGATTTGAAATCCACTTGAAACTTAAGTAGGGTTTTTGGTTGAATTATTTCCAATTACTTGACTTGACATTTTCTTGAAATTTACTTGAAGTGACACTTTACCTTTGACAACTTGGCATTAAGTTCAATATATAATTGCGGATTTTTAGATAAATATCTTTAGAAAAGTGCTAAAAATCACAGCCTGAATTATCAACAACAATCTTCTTCTTGTTCCTCTTTGCCAATTTCATATCTCGCACAAATGAAAAATTTTCAAGTACTGAAGTTGCGTTTACATGAATTTTTCAAGTAAATCGAACAAAATTTTGTGATTTACTTGACTCAAGTATACTTGAAGTCAATGCGCGTTTACATGATATTTTGATTACTTGATCTCTACTTGATGTATACTTCATGTATTCATTTAAACGTACTGATTGTTGCAGAATGTTTCGACAACGTAAACCATCATAGCCGAATGTTTCAACAGTCGGAATAAAAGTCAACGTCATCCCATTTCTAGAAATGTTGCGGGCGCCTTCTTATAATTTTTTTAACATGTCACACCTTGCGATATTATATTATACATTTCTTCGTCACTTATATACTCTGCATCAGATATGGCTTATTCACGACCGCGATTTATCGCATGCGACAGAGCTCTGATTGGATGCAGCAATGTAGTTGTCGCCGAACATGCTTACTCTTTCTAAGTTTCGTAAGATACAAAAATTAATCCAGCAATGCTCTCAGTTCCACAGGAATGTCGAAGTTTACTATAATATGTAAGTATTAGTATTGTAACAACACTTAAAACGGGAAGTAAAAACAATTTAATTATTTTTACAGCAAACGAAGAAGTTATGACAGTGCCGCAGATGGGTGGCGCAGCAATGAAGAAGTGGAAACCTCGGGTATGTGAATTGTATTCTGAGCAGCAACTTATGTGATAAAACAATGTGTTCTTTTCCTTTATATATTGTTAATATTATTAGCTGTAAGGAAGAACTGCCTGTTAACTTTTTTAATTAAAACCAAAAGTGAAACTACTTTATGTTTTATTTTTTTTTTTCATCTTTTACAACTGCTTCCATTGAAAGCTCTGGGCACCTTCATTCATGAAGAAATCGCTAAGTAAGTTAGCTAAGTTAGCCCCTCCAAGCATTGGAGTATTGCTGCTGCCACCTATCACATCAGATATTCCTTCAGTTTCCTTTTGTTTCCTCACAGGGAAGCCAATTACTGCTACTTTCACAACCCCCTCCACTTTAAAAACAGCTGTCAACCTTATGAACGTATCGCGCGATAAAAACCAGTCGCAAATAGAGATGGATCTATAAAAAGAGCAGGACGTCACCAAAATATCGCACGTATTGTATCGCGCTCGTGAACAGGGGTTAAATAGCTCATTTTTGTCTTAAAAATGCTAACTAGATAACTATTTTTCGCTTGGAAAATTTCAATTTAGTTTTGAAGTATAACTTTTGAAATATGTACGTTCGTTTAATAATAAAAATTATAATATTTAGGCGAAATATATATTTAGCAATAATTTCCTATGCTTTTCATAGCAAAATCTGAGGCTTAAGCCTTCGAGATGGCGGGCTTAAGTTAAGCTTGCCTTAAGCCAGTGATATCACTTAAGCCTTGACTGTAAAATGGAACGCAAAATCGACTTTATTATTAAAAGTAAACTTTGTATTTAAAGTCGACATTAAGATAATGCTTATTCACAGACAAATTTGAAGTGTGTTTTAACTGAAGTATATTCTAAAATATACATTTGGTAGCAAATTGGGGAAATAAAAATTTCCCAAGTAAAAGACCAATGTTTCTTCTTTCCAATTTTCGTAATAAAATAAATCACATAAAGAATATAGGTTGTCTGGTGATCGGTATTATTTTAAAAAGTTCAAAAGATTAAGAAAGGAATTTGCTTTTCTAAATAAATTTCTGTACAATCAATATCTTTGGTCAATGGAATTTAATATTAAAAAGAACAGCCGGACATTTTAGTCATAAATTAATGATAGAAAAAAAAAACATCATCCTTTACAAACGTAATGGAATATGATGGTATTAAAGCTTTCAATATCCATAGTAGCTGGAATCTGTTTGCAGATTACTTCGAATCAGTGTACATATATCAGTAATTCAAATATAAATAACATTATTCTTCCGGACTCTTTTTATTACCAACTAAATCTAGATTCAATATGCTTAGAGGAGGATGACTTGAATTATGACTTGAAATTAAGTTAGATTATAACCATGACTCAGATTTTATTTCACTCATTTTAATTAAATCATGCATGAAAGCACCACTGCCTGCTCTAACTTATTTGTTCAATTTATCTTTGAATACTGGAGTATCTATACACTCATAGACCTGTAGCTCTTATGAATATCATTCCAAAATTATTGGATAGTATTATAGCTGGAAAAATTACCTTTTTATGTAAGGAGCTCGTTTGTGCAGAACAGCATGGTTTTCAAAAATTAAAATCTATGATAAAAAATTTATCATTTTTTTCTAACTTTTGCATTAATTCCTTTGAAGAAGGGTATCAGGTTGCCTGTACATATCTACATAGGTTTTTCTAAAGCCTCAGATCAGGTCTGTATTCAGACCTTAATAATGAAACTAAGTGCCATAGGTTTCCACCAAAATTTTCTAAAGTGAATAGTTTCTTACTTACATCCTCGTATATCCCACAAGGAACTCACTGTGGTCCAATTTTCTTTATTCTATTTGTGAACGATGTAACTTTGAATTTTTTATTTGCTCTTTGTCTTATTTATGCGGATAATATGAAATTATTCTTCAAAATTTCGGGAAAAACTCTTGTCCCCAACTACAAAGCGATATTGATAAGCAAATAATTTGGTGCTACACAAACAACATAAATTTAAATTCAGCTAAGTGTAAAGTTATGACATTTTCTAGGTCTGCTTACCCCATTCTCTTCAATTATTCAATTAATAATGTCAGTTTAGTTCCAGTCGATGAAATTATTAATTTAGGAGTAATTTTTGATAGCAAATTAGTATTTGTCAGACATATTGAATATACTTACTTGCCATAAAGCCTTTAACTTAACGGGTTTTATTAAAAGAAATTCTAAAGAATTTAGAGACATAAACACACTTAAACTTTTATTTACAAGTTTTGTTAGACCTTTTTTCGAGTATGCATTTGTAATTTGGTCTCCTTATTATCGAAGCCATACTGATAGGCTTGAGTCAGTTCAAAGAGCATTTACTCGCTTTATATGCTATAGAATTAATATCTGGGGAAGTAACATATCTAGTGATGAGTCAAGACGTTTATTGTTAGGTTTGCCTAAACTTCGCTACAGGCGTGTCGTTCAATGTGCTTTATTCATTAAATTGTCCTAACCTTGAACATACAATATGCTACAGCCAGGTCCTCAAGATCACGTGATTTACTTTATGCTTCCTCTCATAGAACTAATTATGGCTCAAATGAATGCATTAATAAATGTGTACGCATTTTTAATATATTTAACAAATATGTAGATTTTTCATTGGCTCGTCAAGAATTCAAAGTATCTTTATTTTTGATTGAAAATAGTATAGATCCTTCCTAACTTATGTTACTTAATTAAATTTAAATCTGTAGCTCTTAATCAACTTTACTAGTCTGTTGCATATTATAATGTAGACTGAAATGAAATAAATATATAAATAAATATTCTGGAATAATGTACAGAGCGTAAGAGTAACAATGTAAATTGAATCACAAACAATCTAAAAACTAAATTAATGGCAATTTAATTTTTTCTTTAAATGAATTTAGTTTTACCTGTATATTTATAGAATAAAATGTCTTACTATTACTGTAATGTGCAAGTCCTGTTTCCGTTTTTTAAAGGAAATTTTATCCGAACATGTGTTCAATCGATTGCACCAATAACATTTGGGAAGAAAGCCACGAAATAAAAATAATTTTTAGCTTCTGCTATTTCCTCACCGCTTTCATAAAATTTTATGAATTGTGGTTAAATTAGTGCGACTGCTCGACTGAGATATGTCATGAAGAGATGCTATTAAAAGAAACACGTATTGTAATAATTTTATCAAATTTACACACAACACTCTGAAACTTAAGTATACTTAAAGACGACAAAGTGTATTTTAAAGTTAAAGTCAACTTTAACCACTAGAGTCAACTGTAAGTGCTTTATGAATAACATAAAATCAACTTTAAGATAAAGTCGACTTAAAGGTGATTTTAAATTGTTTATGAATAGCGTCCATTGTCTTTAATTTCTTATTACTTAAAGCTAAAATATTTTTTTTTCAAAAGTCTCAATTCGAAAATAAATTAATTTTCGAACTAGCTAAAATCTCACACATTTGAAATTATGTAGACATAAGGCACTCCTAAGCCGTTCCACAAAATCCTTTAATAATCAACCGATCAATAACACACAGCGCCATGGTATAGTATATCAGCCCCAATGCTTGTCACATCTCTTGCGGCATAAATATCACAACATTTTGGTGAACTAAAGGGAGCCATGTCCTGTGTGAAAACAAAAATTGCGAAAATTTACAAACTCGACATTTACTGTTGGGTGACCACCATTTAGAAAAACTTTATTATTAAGCAGAAATAGAACTATGGCGGAGGTTGGTTATTCATTTCAGATCTAGACTATAATCGAGAATTGCATAATTAAATACTTTTTTTCTCTTTCTGCACAAATGGAAATGATTTCCGGAAAGAAAAGATAGAACCTGTAAACGTTTATGTGTTAGGTGAGCGATAACAGAAGGAGAAGATATACTTTGGGGCGAAGTGCTGCTTCAGGAGAAATGGGAGAGGACCACAACCCGATATGGCGGAAAACAGGTCAAAAGGGGTAGAAATAGAAATACTTTTCCACCAGTCGCTTTCGTTTCATATGTGAAATCCATATTTGTCAAGCTGAAGCAATTCTATTTGTTTAAGGTAGTTGCTGGCTAGCGCAATGCCATGAATATGAGTATGCTGGATAGAAAACGAGGATTGGACACATTTTAAGGTGTACAACCATAAATGAAGTCCCGCATTAAAATAACGGCATGAAAATGCACAAACACCACACCTATTCGTTATGTGATGTTATTGTACATATATATGGTATACCTGTGTAGGGGTGGGTGGATGGTAATTTCGGTGCTTTATAATAGAAATGTTGGCACGTTGTTAACTTGTCCTGGGTTAAATCTTTATAGAAATCGAGAGAGAGAGGAAAATATTTCTCTAGTTTTAGGTAATTTGAGAAGATTTTAATATTTGGGGGAATTCACTTTTAGTTTTGTGTGTGCAGAAAACTGAGAGATTAAAACAAATTTTGGGGGTGGCGATTTCAATTTGTGAAGAATTGTGAAAATTTAGGAATGTGCAAAATGGATCTAAAAATTTGGATTGAAATTTCGAATTTCTCTCCTTTGTACTATTTTAAGCATAATATATATGACTTCTTGGTTAGACTAATTCAAGGCTCCCACATATAATGGCCTGGGTAATGTTGATAAACCACTCTGATCTTGAGAGGTTTCCAATTTCCATACAGTTAAACTCATTACTTTCTTTTTCTATTGTAATCACTTGAATGCAGTTAATAAATCTACCGACATATTTTAACATAATATCGCTTCGCTGCAAAATTTGTTAGTATAACTGCAGAATAGAATGAGGTGTGCGGAAAATTTATCACCTAAAGTCTGTGTAACCAGCGACTATTTTCAGAAAATCATGTTAACACATCACCAAAATGCAGTACGGATTAAAGGGTTGATACATTGTCAGTGGAGATACATATTGTGAGAAATGGAAGCATTCCGGATGCATTCCGACAACATTCTGTGAAAATTATAGAAACAATACGCTCTGATACCCAGTCCATTTCTTTTAATGCATTGATGTCCTACGACCGGAAAGGTATATAAGGTGGTCATATACCTTACCTCTGCATGACCTGTAAGGTGAAAGGAAGGATTCCTTATTAATTCTTTTGAAGGTGAGAGCATTACTTTTAAAATCTTTGGAAGGTGAAAAGAAGGATCACTTTTAAATTTAGTGGATGTATTTATTCTGCCATTTCAGAAAAGTATACGGAATGTAATAAAACTATATGACATTTTCACGAATGAATATATCTATTCATTACCTTTGCCATCTCCAAGTATTCCCTGCAAGGTACGCCTGCCTTCCTAAACCAGGTAAACGTAAGGAATTTTCATGTACTCATTACTAAGGCATTCCAGGTAATGTTAATGGTAAACCTTATCTAAGTCAGGGATTCCCATTTTGCCCACTAGAGAAAGTCAGCCACCGGTGCAGCAAGTAAAATTTATGTTTTATTTTGTGTGTGTATTTCTGACTAGTAGTTTTTGGGAATTTAAAATTTCACTTTTCATATAATAACATAAAAATATTAATAATTTTTGAACGGAAGCCGATATTCAGGAAATGCGCCTTTGTTTTGTAAAGGACTGTTAACGGGTTGCATTTTAGAAGAACAAAAATTATGTCCTTAGCGTAAACATTTTACGGGAACAAGGATAACACAAGAAAGGGGAATGTCCATTATAGGCTTGACACCTCCAGACATGAAAGATGTCTTAAACGATACATTATAATACTCTGAACATATTTTATTAACAGCGTTTATTTCCATTAAGCGCGGGAAGCCTTGATGGGAAGAGGGGGGGGGGCCCAAAGTTAGTTCTAGTATCTACTTAATCTAGTAAAGAATTCCTTAGATTCTGAGAAGAGTTTGAGTAGCCACACTCCTATACTCGGAAGCTTAAATAGCTATTTAAAGCCATCCCTATACTCACCTTTTTAGTGTTTCCCTCTTTTTTATTCGACCTGAGGTACATACTAGATTTTTCACACTTTAGATAGGATCTTAGTCTGTTCGGTTATGTCCGATCGAAAACTGGTTTCACTGTTCGCCTCAAGTCATTACCAAGTACAATTCATAGAAATAATTTTTTTCTTTTAGGGTGAGGATGGAGCCCCGGGGGGGGGGTCCAATACCGCAGGTCGCATAAAATTAAGGGTTTCGCCGAGTACTATAGGGTGATAGACTTTTTTACGAATTGAAATACTTTCTCGGGACGTTTTTGGCGCCGGAAAACCCATTGTCATGCACTTGGGTCACATACACTCACACATATTGTTGCAGTCCTTTCTTTCATGGCGATTAGTTTCTACTCTGTTATGAATATTTTTCTCATAGGAAGTCATTTTTCAAGACTCAACAATTCCGCGCAATTACGAGAAGTAGAAAAGTCCACTGTTTCACCCAAGAAAGTCCCTAAAGCTACATCCGATCGCTCCCGCTTTCGTCCACTTAATTGAAATAAATATTGTTTATAAAATATGTTCAAAGTATCATAATGCAACGTTTAACACATCTGTCATATTTGGAGGTGTCGGACCTAAAGTTGTATGAAAAGTGGGAATTTTTTTTATTTCAAGAATTCCAGTTTCGATAAATGAAGCATCTCTCTCACCATAAATCGTAAATATCTTGGACATCGTTAAAAGGGATGAAAGGTTCGTCTCTAGAACAAGTGCTCAAGTTTGATCCAGTGATATTCTTGAAAGGATGTATGTGCATTTAAGTGACTACGCTTCCCTTTACTTCCTTTGAAAAGCAAAAAAAAAATTCAAACAGAATTTTGAGGGGGAAAGGGTGAAAGAGGATAATCTAGAACAAAAGTGTGATAAAGACATACCAAGAAGCCCATTGGTATACTCCATCCCACTTATTTACAAATAAGACTAAAGATAAAGGCTAAAACACAATGTTAGCGACACGATAAATAACGCAGTAAAAAACCGCGACAATACGTCTGTGAAAATACAATGGAGTGACACGAGCGCGATAAGAGCTATCAATCCTCAATTATATTTATTCTGTCATTTGTGTTATAAATTAAAAATAGAAAAAATTTCAACGAATAAATTAGAAAAGATTATTAAAGTAACTTGTGGGCCGTTTTTTACTTATGAAGAGCTTAAAACACATAGCCAACATAGGAGAAGATGTTGGATTTAAGAGTTATATAAAACTCGGTCGAAGTTGAGTTTCTATCCGGATGTGTGTTTTTATTGAAATATCTTTGATATTTTCCACGACAATTGTTTATTCCCTGATAGTTTTAATCTATCAAGTCAAACATATGATTACGGTAAACGTTAAACAGCGCTGCCCAAAATCTTAATTTTGCTAAATGCACCTTCTACGCGTGATAAATCTCAAATTTCACTTAAATTCGTCGACAACGTCGAACGATATCTTCAACATTGTATTTTATAGAACCCAACTGACAGCGTAATTTATGGCATATTTGTCGTGTGGCTTACATTGTGTTTTAGCCTTAAAGAGATTTTTTTTCCATACATGATGAAACCGATGAAAGCCTATGCGAGCACACGGTTAATCGTCAGTACGGCTCTTTTTGCAATAAAATTCCTCTATTCAAAGATTTTACGTTTGCAAAATAAAGTTTTTTCCACTCAATTCTCGAGCTGCAGACTTAGCAGCAAACTGAGTCAATTTCAGATTGACTTATTTCGCTATGACTTTTTAATAGCAAAACTCCCTCAAGAGTTATTGTGGTCTAAATTAAAAATTTCGGATTTTCTTACCTTTTTTATAATTTGACCTTTATTTTTTCTTTGCAAAAACGTCATTAACAAAATTTGTTTTTATAAAAACTATAAGCTTTAGGCTCCCCTCTTTAATTTGGCCTATAACACCCTATGTGGTATCTGTAGCCGTTAATGAGTATTAGCTCTGAGGTTCTGCATATTAGCTTAAGACGGTGACAGTACACTATGTACTGTCCGTTAATAGAACGTACACGCAAATTTGATTAAGTGACTGAAATGAATGCACTGGTAAATTTGGATCAAGATCAGTGGTCTATTTCCTAACAACAAATCAACACTGTTCACTATCTTTGACTCTCAAGAAACTACTGCACTTAGTTTTTAGATGGGAAAAACGCACTCACAGGATTGTTAATAATAGATATATAAATAGATATTCAATATATATAATTAATATAGAGAAAAAGTTAGAATAATTTAACTTCAAAACACTGGCACACGTGCTTAACTTAAATATCTCGAGTAATTGTATTAAGACAGAATTATATAAATTGTTGGGTCAGAGATCAACATACACTAGAAAACACTTATTGACACCGATTTATAATGTACGATTTTCAGAAATAAATATGTTGAGACAAAACTCTGTATATAAGTTTGGGTCTGAGATTTTTGTATTACACTAACACTTATTAGCACCAAGTTATTATATAAGATCGTCAACAAATGTAATAAAAATATATGTGTAAAATAGATATGCACATGAAATGTATAATATATATATATGTGTATATAAGTCAAAATATAGTCAAATAGATATATGAATAAGTATTAAAATGTTACAAGTGACTGGTACTCACCGATCTAAAACTTGACACTTGAGGAATTGGCTGTAAGCTAATATGTTAAGCCCTTTGTTCTTGGTTAGAACAATTCTTTATTTCCATCGAGACCAGAAATAAAGCGTTAATTTTAGTAAGATACTATCTCAGTCGATACCCGAGATAATATTCTTTAAGTCAGTCGAGACCCGGCTTAAAGTGGTATATTATCTTCAGTCGAGACCCGAAATAAGATGAGTTTATTTCCGTCGAGACCAGAAATGATTGTTAGTAAAAGATTATCTCAGTCGAGACCCGAGATAATATTCTTTAAGTGAGTCGAGACCCAGCTTAAAGTGTTATCTTATCTTCAGTCGAGACCCGAAATAAGATGCGTTTGTTTCCGTCGAGACCAGAAATGATTGTTAGTAAAAGATTATCTCAGTCGAGACCCGAGATAATATTCTTTAAGTCAGTCGAGACCCGGCTTAAAGTGTTATCTTATCTTCAGTCGAGACCCGAGATAAGATGCGTTTATTTCCGTCGAGACCAGAAATGATTATTAGTAAATATCTTAGCTTCAGTCGAGACCCGAAATAAGATGCGTTTATTTCCGTCGAGACCAGAAATGATTTTTTAATTGTTAGAAGTGAAATATCAGTCGATACCCGATATGAATGTTAGTCCCTAAGCCAACTTACCCCAAGCGATGCCAAGCACAAAAAGAGATCGAGATTAGTCAGCTTGTCGTTTTTATAGCCCTTGCTTGCACACGACACCACTGATAGAGTAGCAGCGGCGCATGATTACAAGAATTGGAAATGCAGCTGTGCTCTTACGGTACTAGCGATAAAATTTGCCTAGCAACGAACAAAAATGCATAGCAACAAGAAATTTAGAGCAACACATGCTGTTGTGTTAAATTAAATTATATTTGCAAAAATGTTAGTTCGTATCACGTAGAGAAGAAATTCCCGTTCGATGGTACTTATAATGACTATAATGCTAGAGTTGCAAATTGATCTGATTGATCTGATTGTATTTGTGCCATGCATTGTATGTTACATGACAACACATGCTTTTGATAGATGTTGTACCTATTTTTGGAAAAATTGTAATTAGATTGAATTTGTTTTCTTTTCAGAACTCAATTTCAGCATGGTATTGTTGTAATATGTTCCCTTTTCAGGAATTGTTTTTTGATAGTAATTTTAATTTAATTTGCTCAATGAGGCTATAATTTTTTATTATATTCGTGCAATGTGTTATGTAAAAGACAAATACATAGCGTATTATATTCGTGCAATGTGTTATGTAAAAGACAAATATATAGCTTTGTTGGGTTGTGTACCTGTATTTTTATCAAGAGTAATCAGATTAGAGACACGTTTACTAAATTTTTTATGCTTTATTTTCAGCATACTTTCTTTTCAGAAGTTGTCTGTTTATACAAATATATTCGAATCGATTTGGTTCGAACACACTATGTACTTTTTAAGATATAGAGTGTTTTTTGAAAACCTAGCATTATTTCTTAATCACCCTGTAACTTCGAAACGGTCGATACGGGGAGGGTAGACAATTTTTGTTTGCCTAGGTAAGTACTATCACCTCCCGCTCTATGCACCACCATGGAGAAAACACCCTGTATAGTGTTTCGATTAATCCAGAGAAACCAATAAAGATTACTCGAACTGACTTAGAAAGACATTTGGGCATAATTATTTCTATAACTATACTATATAGTAAAA
Organism: Dioctria linearis; assembly: GCA_963930735.1. NCBI lineage: Eukaryota > Metazoa > Arthropoda > Insecta > Diptera > Asilidae > Dioctria > Dioctria linearis. The sequence goes on along the minus strand of OZ005740.1, from coordinate 232,630,714 downwards.
TACTGAGATTTGCGAATATATTGACATAGTATATCGGTGCGAGCTTAGTAAAAAATTCTATGTCTGTAAAAGTCTTTAAAAAGTTAATGTTTGGATTGTAGGCCATAGAAGGCCCATATCCTCCAGACCTATGAACAATTGCTCATAGGTCCCAACCGGACGGTCTTTCAAAATTTAAGTATTGGTTCGCAGCCCTCCTTTCCGGCTTCATGCAGCTCGTCCAGGAAGTGTGATCTCCGAGAGAGTTGAGCAGTGACAAAGAGGGTGAGTCAATGTCTCGGGTTCGTCCCTGCATCCCCTACACTGAGAAAACAACTTAAAACCGAAATTACTATAGCTTATGTAATGCTTAGTTTATTTTCAGCCTATCGAGCATTTGGTCATAACAACGAAGTTCGCTATGTTATCTTTTAACAAAGTATATTGATTCAAGCAATGATGGCTTGTTTGCATTTACAAGCAAAGAAAGCACTTAGTTAAAAGAACCAATTGGCAAGTTTAAATTTCTAACCAACTTTAAGGTTTGGCTTAAATTTTATCAAAAACATGGTTAAATCAAAAACGGTTTAGCTAAAATTTCAGTTAGTAAATTAATGTGGTGCTTAACTAGGTGTTGATTAATTCAACCAATTTTTGATAAATGGAAAATATTAATTTTTCGTCATTACAACCATAAAACCAGTTGATTTAATAAATATTTAACCAAAGAGTTGTTCAAATTATCACTATCCGTTGAGTTGTTACAGACTTTATTCAGAATTGTATAGCACAATGTTAGATATTTTGAATGCATATATGAATAAAATGTAAGCTTATGTAGGTAAAAATAAATTTTCATTTATGAATAAGAATAGGTAATTCTATTAAAAATTGTTTTTAAAAGCCGTAGTGTTGTACCTACTATGTAATTCATTTTTTAGACATTCCTACATTATATAAAAATAAAAAAAATTAGTTAAGTGATATACAACCACTTAAGTGAATTTGCTTAATTGTGTTAAATTCTAGTTCAGTAATTTCTTACAACCATTTTTATATATAAACGTAATGTGTTTATAGAAAAGGAACCTATTTCAGCCCAATAAAATAAAATGAAAATAAGCCTAGTTACTTTTTCTAGTGCGCCAAACGAAAATATTTCGGCGAACAAAAATCAATTTTACATTACGTAGGTATAAAATGAAAAATACATTTAAAGAAAATAAGTATATTATAATATATTTTTTGTATAATACCTAACATTAATTACCTACATAGTACCAGCTTATTTTTAGCAAGTTTCATAGCTTTCATGTGCATACAATGCATAGGTACTATAAAATATATATCACTCCAATATTTAGTTGTCAAAATGCTTAATGAAATAAAACATAAAGGCATATTTATGAAGTCTACAAAATAATGCATCAATATTTAATATAATGCTGCGTGTAAGCTAAATACCAACGGTAGTGGAATGATCTATTAATAGTTATTTCGAATACCTAAACTAGCGTTTATTTTGATCAATAGAATTACTTATGTCTTTTATTATAGCAGAAATAATTCGACTATCATCATCGTATTTTGTCTTAATTTCATAAAGAAATCTTTAAATAATATTCAATATTAAAGTTCTTTCTGCAGAGTATGATAAATGGAAAAATTTTAAAACAAAGATCTAATGCACTTAAAAGAGATTTGAGCCTATATTTTATATTATCAAGAAGAACGAAGTACTCTCTGTAGTGCTTGTCTTTACCAAGGACGCTAAATGTAACAGATTGCAACTTCACCTTTTTTATGAGCCGCAAATCGGTTTTTTCTTGCAGCTGACTCCACCGTTTCCATTAAGTTATTTTGTGAGCCTTTAATATTATATTTTACTTTGGATTTTACTGCAATGAGAAACGAATTAACTTATGTATTAAAGATTTGTTATACAACAACAACCAAAGCTATCCAATTCAGTACAATTATTTTTACTATACAGGGTATTTCCGCATAAGAGGTCAATAGAGCCGGAGGTGATAGTACTCGCCTATACACACAAGAAATTTTATGGCAAGAGGGGAGGGGGCATCAACAGTTTAGGAGTTACAGGGTGATTAAAAAAAACTAGTTTTTCACAAAACACCCTGTATCTTGAAAAGTACCATAGCATCCTTTAGGAGTTACAGGGCGATTAAGAAAAAAACCTAGTTTTTCACAAAACACCCTGTATCTCAAAAAGTACAGGGCATATGGTCACAGTTAAGATCTCCAATACTTAAATTTATAAAACTGTCCGGTTGGAACCTATGTGCGACTGCTCATGGGTCTGGAGGGTGAACAATGGGCCTTGAATTGGCCTACTTCGGGGGAATTTTCGGGGTCCCAAACCTCGCCTTCAATCAATCATAAGGGTTTGCTGAAGAATATCAAATACTTTATGCAATTAGTGAGTACATAGATGATCTTTCAGAAATGGATGAAGAAAATTGAGCTTTCTTAAAGGAAAAAATATTTAAAAATGTATATTATATATATATTTGTTTAAGATGGCTAAATCTTAGGATTATCCGGTACAACAGCAAAAGTGAGATTTTTCGTTCAAGCACTAAATCAATAAGTTATGTAATGAAAATAAAAAAAAATCACTCGTGCTGTTGTACCGGAGAGTCCCAAAAAGTAACCATCTTAAACAAATATAAAGTTTACCCGGTAATAAATCATACTTATCTTTTACTTTTATGAATTTCTTCAGTTTTGTAGTCACATATGAATATTATTTATATTAATCAACTATTTTAATAATACCTTGATACTTACTTTACTTATTTTAATAAAGATAGTGGCAGCATTCCAGGATCATCATAATATAACTTTTTATTCAAGCGAAATGGAAAAATTTAAGTTTCGGTGAAATATCATTATAAAGCAATTTCTTATCAAAACGATCACCCATTGGTCCCGACCCCTCCGCATTCAATGAAACTTTTAGAATTAGTTAAGTATTAAAAAATATTCGACCCATATTTTTGTGTTTGGCCAGCCTACTAGGATACAGGGTAACTCAAATTTTAATGTTTTCACTGTGTAATTTGTTGATTATTTGAGATGGGGTTACTCGATTTTTTTGTACGATATTTCAAATTAAACGTGGTCACTTTATATGAACGGACACTTATGGATAGAAAAAAGAAGCAACAGAAGGTTTTGTAAAATATATTTTAAAGTTATTGCAAATTATGTGTCTTATATTGAGAGGTATAATAGTTCTAAGAAATCAGCTACAACTAAACAATTCTGATAAGATTAAAGAATTTCAATCCAAGATAAAAAAAAATCCACATTGCTAAAATTATAATATTTGTCTTCCTTATTTTACATAACCTTGTTTTTTCATTAATAGGAGCTTTTGTAGATTTAAATAAAAGTGTTATAGCTGATTCAATTATTGTAAAAGATTTGAAATGCATAAATACTAAAGCGACTGAAGTTGTCAATACAATTTTGCATAATGAATGTATTAAAAACCGTACAATTATTTTGAAAATTCAAAAGTTTTCATAATTAAATAATAAAACTAATGATGGAATTTATGTATTTTATTAGTATACATACACCTGTATTATACTTTATGCAGGTATGCTTTTCACAAGAATAACTTTTCATGTCAGAATCAGTCTACTTCATGCAGATATGATTACCTATTAATTAATGAATCTTTTAAATCAACAACTATCAGTGTTTACATGAATACTTGAAGTATACTTGAAGTATGCTTGAAGTAATCAAAATATCATGAAAATGCGCATTCAACGCGTAAATTTCAAATTAAGTAATTGGAAAACTAAATTCAAGTCAAATAATTTAAGTGGATTTCAAGTCAAGCACTCAAGTATTCATGTAAATGTACTGTATGTCAAGTATAAATTTAATTAAAATTTACGAAAATCTTATTACTGGAAAAAAAATCGTTCGAAAATCTACAATTAAAAACCAGTTGTTTCTATATACATATATATATATATATAAAATATTAATAATAATAATGTAATAAAAAGTGTAATAAGCACAAAAATGTGCTAGACATAAACCATAAATTAGTCAATTATGTATTAAATCTCTAAAATACGAAGTTTTTACTTTAAGTTCAGGCTCCATAATTTATTTTTCGTACATTCAACACATTTTGTTAATTGATAAATATGTGTATTGTCTTGCAGAAAGTCTTCTTGATACTCAGTCATTGTTGACCCTGAACCCTGCATACTTTCTGAATATTTTCCTTTTGAATGTTTAATATTCCCCGAAATGAAGTTGAGCACACGCTTATTAATTTTCCATGATGATCTCTGATGTCATAAAAACTGCACATGCTGTAGGATTTCCTAGTTTATGCCGATCGGAAGCGGTTCGACTAGGTTTTTTAATAAAGTTAACAAAAAGGGATCTTGAGCGATTTTAATACGCGATTCATAAAAGCTTTGTAAAAACTTTAAGTCATCAGCTCCTCTTATTGTGCTTCATTTTAATTTACCTTGGAAATGTTTGCTTTTTGGCATCCATCTTTAGCATTATTTTTGTGAATATATGAATAAGTTAAAATGACTTATAATGGAAATGACATTGCAATCTCGGAAGCGGGGGAAAACAATGCAAAACTATAATTGATTTTTAACATGAAGTACATACCGGAGTAGGTACTGTCTCTGTCAATTTATTAGCTTAAAGAGAAAAATCAAAATTTTATTAAGAAGGTTTTAGAGTATACTGTATGTATCGATTAGCTCAGCAGCATAGGGGAATTTCATCAGGACAGCCATGAAACTCTGCTACTATCTCTGCTGTCTACGTTACAACTCAGATACCCAAGCACACATATAAAAATTTACTTAAAAATCTAAATATGAATAATTTTAAGAAAAAATTGTTTTATTCACTTTTAATAGATTTCTGGGCATCCCATTCTAATTAATTTGATTTCAACTAATTTCTTTAATCGAGTACTCCGTTTTTTCCGAAAGTACTCTGCTTTGATAGCAAATTGTACTGCTCTTGAAATTTTCCAAACGACAGCGCTGGTTCCGGCGCTCAGGCAGTCGGACACAAAGTTTTTTAGTCAGGGGTTTGTGAGTAGATAAAACTTACTTAAAAATGGGCTAAATCGCGCAACCCCATCTTAGTGTTACGATGTAAAAATTTATGGTTTCTTCGTATACTGTGTGAAAACGGTCAGTCCTAGACGCTTTTATTGTCCTGAAAATCTCTTCAGAATATAAAATTCTATGAAATTGGTTATAATCATTTTTACTGTCTTACCTCTTCTAAAAATATATGCGAAAAAACACTTCAAAAATTAATGCGCAGATGGGTGATCACCCATACGAAATTACATATGGACATTCATCTATGGTATTATAAGAATAGACCAAATCTAGCTATTTTACTTGATTTTATTAGCGTCTCTGGAAAGTTTTAGAATTTACTCCAAACAAATGATTTTTTTTTTTTTAGATACTTAATGAAATATGTGTTTAAAAAATATTATAATAATAGTTCTGTATTATTATTTTATAAGTTTTACAATTTTATTTTTAATACAAAACATTATTCTTTAACATTAACACTATTATCATTTACAGGTATAAAACTTTGGTACTTGTGGGTACCTGCTATTGCCTTGACATAATTGTATCGATTTGTAATTTTTCTTTCATATTAAGTAATTTTTTTGCAATACATATTGGACTATGTACAATTTTTTGATGTATTTTGCGAAAAGTTTGTAATAAGTTCCACATTATTTTATTTATTAAGAACAAACAAAATATTTAAAGCATTGCAACATTAATTTAAAGAGAAATAAATGCGTCATTATCTGCCATTTTTCCGAAAAATATTCTGTCGTGATTCGCGATGCTGTTCAAGGATTTCACTGGGCAAATGCGCAATGAATCATACACCCATTTGCTATTTACTATTTTAGAGACTACGAAAATGACAAAACAGTTACGTAACAAAAAGTCTCGCGATAGGCGTTATTATTCCTGTTGATAACCCACAGTATTTTAGAAAATAATTTCTGTCAGGCGGCCTCCATATCCTATAATGCTCAAGTAGTATCATCTTTATGCATGGGCCGACTGGACCCGGACCCAGGGTCCAATGATCCATGGGGCCCCCCAGCCCCTCTATAGTTTACCAACCGATGACCAATTTTTCAGCCAGTAAGGCAACCTATTACAAGTTAGTTTAGCTGTTAGAATTTGGCTACTGAAAGTAGACAGTGTATTTGCAGCCGCAGTATTATATAAGTTAGGTAATTTTTCCATGGTATACTTTCAGTAGCCAAACTTAGTGAATTTGGTAATTAGCGAAATTTTATTCTGTTGGTTTATGTTAGGCCTAACGCCTATAAAGAAAATATCAACGAAATATCAAGAAACGCTATTCAATTTGGAGCGAAAGGTTGCTTAAAGGAAAATTTCACTTAATATTTGAAATTTTCGAATGAGTGTTGAAAGATTTGATGATTTATTTCTACAGATTTTGAGACCTGCTATAACTTATCAAAGTACCAATATGCGATCATCAACTGAACCCGAAGAGAGACTTACTGTAACATTAAGGTCGTCTGTGGATAAGTTGTGTAACCACAATCAGGTCTCACTTCCGTGGGTTCCATGGTTACATGGGGATCATAGGAAATGAAAGGGCTGACCTTATAGTTAGGACTGGCTCTGATTCTCCGTTCTTCGAACCGGAACCCGCCGTAGGCGTTGCCAACTCGAGTATAGGATCTCTCTTCAAAGCGGATGTTCGTAAGAAGCATCAACATAGATGGGAGAATCTGAGTACTTTTAGGTGCACAAAACTGTTTCTTGATGGACGCAATAGGAATTTCTGTGATTTTCTCATGGGGCTCGGAAGGATAGGATGTAGAACTGTGGTTGGTATCATCACCGGCCACAGCTCGCTTCAAGTTGTTGACTTCCCTGAGTCTCTGGTCTGCCTGGAAGAAGAACCTTAAAGTCGATGCGTACTTAATGCTACAGCAGGAACCGGGACACACAGGCATCGACCGGTACCGGCACTTATCGTGCACATATAACGACATAAAACGGAAAGGAAGCTTTCAATTAAGGCAGATATCGCGAGAAAGTTATAGAAAAGTGATCCCATGTTAACTTCGCAACTAGACCAGCAACCGACAAATGCCGGTCTGGTTTCTAACTACCGATAGCGACCGGCAATGAAGCTTCGTTACGTGACGATATCTGCAGTTGCGGTTGATGAGAGTTAGCTAACTTGGTTTCATATAAAAATACTTTGCTTGGCTGTGCCGATTAGTGCTGTGCCGGTAAGTGGGCGATGACCTTGAGACAACAGAACACTTTCTGTGTGCTTGTCCCACCTTCGCCCAGAGCAGGCTGGATACTCTAGGGCCTGCCTCCTATCTGTAGATGAGCAGAAAAATCTTCCTCACCAAAACCTGATGCGCTTCATTAAGAGGACCGGAAGGTTTTGGTGATGAGGTTTCTAGCAGAATAGTACAAAGGGCCGCTTTGGCCTCCGTGCTTGGGATCCCTCGTCCTTGAATTAAAAAAAAAACTGTAAGGTCTACAGACACTTTTATGGGTATTTCTCCCGATATTTTTATCTTCAATTTGCTATCGGAGTATTCCTTCAAATTTTTATTATATAGGAGTGGTTTCATTTGTACTTCTTGTATTAATGCTTTATAATTTATATCGTCCTCACACTATCGTGCATCAGTCATTTTTCAATAAAAAGATGTACATGTTTCTTCCTTGCGTCTCCCAAATAACGACATGCAAGCGCGGTGATAGTTTCGTCACCCGAAAGTTGCTAGCTGGAGTAATCAAAAAATTATCTTACTGTCACGTCACTTCATAAGCGCATTTACATTAGAGCCTATGTGATTGACGGTGGGGACTAAACAATTACGAGACAAAAATCTCCAGTGCACGATAGATATGAAAGGCATACCTTACGATTTTATTCCTATTGATAATCCAAAGTATTTTAGAAAATAATTTCTGTTATTGGGACGCCATATCTTGAAGTCTCCAGGGCCCCCCCTGACCAAAAACGGCCATGTGCCCATGGCCCCCACTCGGCTAAAGACGGCATGTCTCTATATTTAATTTAAAACGCAAATACAGTAAGTACCTAACATCTAATGCTCGACTTTTTCCAAAACCAATCCCTAATTTATAAGTCTATTTAGATTTTGATCCAAAAATTAAATTTTGCTTTTGCCGCTTACGGTATTTTCGCATTATCGATATTTATATGTGTGTTTATTGCTCAACTGTAAATAATTTTCAGCAGTAAGCAGGTAAGATAGGTAGGAAGAGCCTAGACGGCCATTACAATTTGGTTTTGGTTCATATAACTCTTAACTTCTTTGCAGTTCAAGTAGTTAAGCTTTCACTATTGCGTTATAGTTAGAGCCGAGACCGGTAGTTACCTTACGCACATCAGTAAAGACTCTGCTTGAGTTATTCTAGACTCTCTTAGCTCAAATTAGTAAAAAAGCTGCAACTACATTCCCCGATCCGATTTTGTACATAATATGGTGGTATAATACTCTGTGAACTGTGTGCGACTCAATGGAATATGTAAGTGTTTCAGTATCTAGTGAATACCATTATAATCTATGTCCCTCCCGTTCAGACGAAATATGAACTGAATATGTATTGAAAAAATCTCTGGATCTATACTGGATGCTCTCAAGCTCATGCTTACATATATAATATGCGCTTAAGCTGAGACGGCTCTAACCGATAAGCAAAGATAAATGGAAAAAATCTGAATCTGATAACGACAGGACAGAAATGTACTAGGGGGAAGATACATTTGTATGTATGTACGTACTTTACATACCTCAATTGAGTTCCCAGCCAAGCCAACCGGTCTGCGCGACATCGAATCAAATACAAAAATTAAATTTGTTGTTTTAACTTTCTTAGTGAGTATATGTATTTTTGCTCCATTTCCATTTCAATATAAAAGATAAAGAGTCCACTTAATGTGAATGAAATTATGGGATCCACCAAATTTGTAATTAAATGCATCCCGAAAATGGACCGAAAAATCGTAATCAGAACTGAAGCTTGTTGTGTATTAAAGGACTCTGGCATTAGAAACTGGACGGATGGTTGTTACATACCTAGTTACTATAATTATGGATATTTAGCCCAAACAGTACTGTGTATCAGACTATCAATGTCATATTCCATTGGAGCATTGCTTTACTAGCTGGTTGGCATCATAGAGTACATCACAATTTGTAATAACAACAAGAGGATGAATAAAGTACAAGTACTACATCGTCTTGGGAGATAGTACATAATATATATGTACATAAATTCCCCAAGCTCTAGACTAGTGCAGAAGTAGACTTTCATTATAGATGGTAGGTATACCTAGTTCAAGATGCGATGCTAGTTGTGCGGTGCGGAAACCCCGCATGAGAGTTACACACAAATTTCCTAATAAAATTGCGCGCCGCGAGTATTTTTACCAGAGTTGAGAGATTTGTGGATCGTCGGTTTTCTGCCCGTTTTTGTTGTTGTTGATAAAAAAAATGTTTTTTTCGGGTTTTCCTGAGGTTTTTGTTTTTTTTACATTCCCCCAATTGATTGTTGGTGTGTTGTTAAATCACCTTGATTGTAATACTATATTGTTGCCCTAATGCTGCTATACTATAGCGCGCTGTTATAGGCATTATAACACGAATGCTTACAACAAGACACTGACGTTCTCGTTGTTTCACAATGAGTTTGTTTTGTTTGGTTTTCTTTTTTTTAAGTTAACTTAAGCTACTTTTACATACCTATATACCGGGGGGATATTATGGTTGAATCTCTATATCTAGGGAGGTATATAGCGGCGAGAAGCTTCAACTTTATAGAGTCAGTCAAACGGACCGAACGACGAGTTTTGTCGAATATAAAAAAAAATGTCTTTTGCCTTGCTTTCTTGCTTGCTTGGCACTGGCAATGGCAACTGGCAGTTGGCTTGGCCTTTTTTAAATGTGTGGTGCTGGCTGGTGCTCCCTCTTTTGCCTTTAGTCTCGTCTTTTATTTCAGCTTGTGATGTGATATTCCGTGCCGTTTATAAGATGGTGGCAAGCAAATATCTTAAGATATATGTCTTATGTATGAATTTTATTGATTGCGCTGAATTAATTGGATTATTTCATTGAATTTAAGTGGTTAAAGTACAGAAATTGAGTGTATAGTTTGGTTTTTGTAAAATCTATTGGATTTGAGGTGCCATATTAAATGTGTGTGTGTGTTTTTTTTTAAATTGTTTAAATATTACAAATTTCTAAGTTATATACCTACCTACCTACTGTGTGGTGTATGTATATAAAATATGGTGAAAAATGTTTATGTTTTCTGGTGATTATAAAATAGTATAAAGTGGTGTATACGAATATTTATGTATATATGATTTTAAAATACTTTGATAAAAAAAAACTATATATATTTAATAAAATAAAATATTTTCAAGATTTTTTCTTAAGCATACATAGATATTAATGGACTAAAGAATTTCCGTCACTCAAATATTAATAACTAAACAAAATATTATAATTATAATACTATAACAATTTTAAAGAAATATATATGTAGGTACAAGCTTGTAAAAAAATTTAATTCAAATTTTTTTTTATTACACCATCGCAGATTTGAACAGCGAGTACTAGAAAGAAAAATTATATACCTACATACATATGTATGTACATATTACCCACAAACGATGACGACGAGAAGGAAAATCGATTTTCCAGTTTGCTAGGTCGGTTTTATAACTCTAGATAGATAGGTACACGGAGTTTTATCTTTATTCATAGTGTGCTTATAACCAGTGTTGTATACCTACATACCTACCTAACCATTTTCGTTCTAACTATACACGGCGGGCATCATCAAGAGTGTGTTGTTTATTTAATGCAAGAAATTGTGTACTTTTGTGACTGCGGGCGGCGCGCGGCTGATTCAACTTCGGCAACTTAATATATACCTACATATGAATTCGTTGGTTCATCGTTCATGTTGTTTTCCAGGGCAGGGGGAGACGGACCTACTTATGTTGTGAGAAGCATAATACAAAAAATTTTATAGATAATAAAACAAAAAAGAAAACAAAAACAACAATTTACAAGGTACTCTTTTTTGTGCCTCTTTTGAATAATACTCGTAAAACTGGCCCAATATTATACGAAAGTAGTGTAAGTGTCATTTATTGTATATTTAAGAGCTGCGAGAATTTTACATTGTCGAATCGGATTAGATTAAAGACATATCGCAATCGTAAGTAACGAACGACTTACTACAAGAATACTGCCTGGCTGTTATGATGGATGAATGGTGATGTTGTGATGTGCGTTTAAGTGAGATAGACCTATTATATATGTATGTATTTATATATACATATATATATATATAATTTGTTTTTTTTATAAAAGATACATATACTATTAAAACAGAGTTCTATAGATAACATAATATAGAGATAAAATAATAAAACAAAACAAAATTATTTCGTGTTATTATAGTGTTAATAACTTACTTTTATTATTAGGTGTCTATTCTCAAAATATATACATATGTAACTATATAAAAAGTGACGGAAGCAATCATTCTGATAGATAGATTTTTGCAATTGTAATAGGTAAAATACCTATGAAGAAAAATAAAAAAAAAAACTCGTTTGACGCAAGTGATTTAATTTTTTGTGATTATGTATAGGTACCTACCTAAGTTTTAGAAAACAAAGAAAACAGAAACAAATCACAAATTGTTCTACTCATAAGTGGATTATATATCTACTTGGGCAACTTTGGCAAACATCAGATAACAGGTAAGCATAATACACCTTATACTGACATTAATAAGGTATGCCCACTAGATTTTTGATAGGTAGGTGATACAGTGATATGACGGCATAAGTTGCCACCACTGAAATGAAATTATAGTGGCAGATTTACATTTAACTGAGTCGCAGATTTCTTGATTGAGTGGTAGATTTAAAAGATAAATTTATATTTATGTATTTCTACACCGGCGCACAGACGGGGAATGAACGGGACCAACACCCCGCCACCCAAAGGCTCAGTCTTTTTTTTTACCGAAATTTACAAATCAGGAGGAATAAAATGTAATTTGTTCTTATAGAGGGTGTTTCCTCCATAGAGCGGGAGATAATACTTAGTACTCACATAGCCGAACAAAAAATTGTAATGCAGGCGGGGGGGGGGGGGGCATATCAACCGCTTCAGAGTTACAGGGTGATTAATAAATTATACTAGGTTTTCGCAAAACACCCTATATTTTTACAAGTACAGGGCGCACAGTCACCGTATAAAGCTGATTGTATTCAGAACTTCCTTTCCAGCGACTGCTCAACCAGACCCTCTCCTATAAGGAGTTCTTGTTGTCTAAACTAACATTTTTGGATTTTCTTACTTTTTTTATAATATGACCGTAATTTTTTTTTTGCAAAAGGTCATTAACAAAACTTGTTTTATAAAAACTATAAACTTTAGGCACTCCTCTTTAATTTGACTTATTACACCTGTGGTATGTGTAGCCGTTAAAGTGTTATTATCTCTTAACCTATTCTCAAAGATAATTTGTTCCCTTCCCGTCATTTAAAAATATATCGGCTAATTTCGGTATGACCTGAATAGGTTGTGAGCTAATAAATCCTTAACACATAGCACATAGGGTGTATAAGGCAAATTAAAGAGTAGAGTCTACCAGTTTATAGTTTTAATAAAAACACCTTTTGAAAAAAAGTAAAAGTCAAATTATAAAAAAAGGTAAGACCACAATAACTCCTGAGCGGAGAGGAGTACTCGTTGAGCAGTCGCTGGAAAGGCCATGAAGCTCTAAATACAATCAGCTTTATATGGTGGCCGTACGCCCTGTATTTTTTAAGATACAGCGTATTGTGTGAAAACCCAGTATAATTTCTTAATCACCCTGTAACTCCGAAACGCTTGATATGAACCCCCCCCCCCCCCTCCACCGCCGTTCAATACAATTTTTCGTTTGCCTAGGTGAGTACTATCACCTCCCGCTTTATGGACCACCATGGAGGAAACACCATGTATTCTTTTGTGTACCTTGGTCTAGAACTTCCATATACTGGAGAGAACAAATTGTTCTCTCGATTGAAGCGAACTATTTGTACTGTTCGCTTCATTTAAATTTTTTTATGATAATATTTGAGGCGTTCTTTTATGTATCTTTTGTTATATTCTGTTCTGCGGACACAAAAGAAAGAACACAGCTATTATTACACAAAATATTTTCCGACAAAATTAATTAAGAGCTTTAAATATAAAATATGAATACGAAAGATGAAATTATGATTACTACTACCAACATAGTCGGTGATTAGCAGTTTAGCAGCCATGATGTGAAATAACCCCGTGAGAGAATACTGGGAATTATTAATAAATATTAAAAAATGCCTTCAACGCATAAATATGTTTATTTCTATGGCAGGTACGCGCTAAAAGATTAATCCGATTTTGGTTTCGAGTAAAACGGAATTTTCTCAAAAAAGTCAAATTCGTTAGGTATTGGTGACGTACCTACATCCTAAGTTTATAAAATTGCTTACACCTATAATCTTGCCAACTTTAACGCATATTTTAATCAATGTTATTTTTCGTTCCTATTTTCCCTCCTCATGAGAGTTGGCTAAGGTTATTCCTATACCAAAAAAGTCTCAATTTTAACGCCACTGAATACCGACCTATTGCGATAATTCCGTTCCTGTCCAAGGTTCTCGAAAAACTCCTTCGTTTGCAAATTGTGGACTATTGTGGACGTCATAATTATTTGAATGAGTTTCAGTGTGGTTTCCGGTGCAAGCACATCTGTACAACTGCTCTACTGAAAGTTACTGATGACTTACGTTTGGCATTAGATAGTGACATGGTAACAATTCTCGTTCTGTTGGACTTTTCAAAAGCATTTCATTCCATTAGATCACTCTCTACTTATCAACAAACTAGTAACTAATTTTAGTTTTTCAAGCTCGGCATCCAATCTCATTCAGTCTTATCATTTTGGTCGGTATCAGCAAGTCACATGTAATGGAAAATCATCTACCTTTTTACCAAACTCACTATTATTTTCCCTATTCTTAAATGATCTGCCGAATGTTATTCGCAATGCTCAATTTCACCTATAAGCTAATGACTAACAAATATACATATCAAGGCCAGTTGGCTTAGTTGAAGATACTGTTGATCGCCTTAATAACGACCTTTGTTCAATACATGAGTGGTATATTCCGAATAAGATTCGTTTGAATCCAATCATAACAAGCGCAATTTTAATCTGTATGTATAGACTAGCTAGGTCGTCACAGCCTCGTGTTGTACTCAATCAGGCGCGTACCCAGACCCGCAGCCTAGGGGTGTCACAACTAAAATGTTTGAGGGGGAGGAAACAGTCGGAAGAAGTCGCTTTTAATTTTTTTGTTTTTAATCATTTTACATTATATCACAAAATCTAATTTTCGGTTTGATTTGGAAAACCTATCGATAATATTACGACATTAATGTCGATCTCAGAGTGGACATTAAAGACTCATAATCAGATACACCTTCTCGTTCAGAGGGCGAAATCCGGACAAGCACACAAAAAGTATTCGGTTGCTTCAAGCTCTCATTCCAGGCATCCCAGACACTGACAGCTGTTAACAACTGCCATCTTTGTTAGATGAGCGTGAAGGGAGCTGTGATCGTTGATGCCAACCACAGTTCTACAATGTTTCTTTCCGAGCCCCATGAGAAAATCATAGATATTCCTATTGGACCCATTAAGAAACAGTTTTGTGCACCTTCAAGTACTCATGTTCTCCCATCTCTGCTGATGCTTTCTATGAACATCCGCTTTGATGAGAGACCTGATACTCGAAGTGGCAACGCCTACAGCGGTTTCCGGTCCGAGGAACGGAGAATCAGAGCCAGTCTTAGTAAAAAGGTCAGCCCTTTCATTCCCAATGATCCCCATGTGACTAGGAACCCACGGAAGAGACACCTTGTTGTGAATACACAACTTATCCACAAATGACCTGCAGTCCCCCAGTAACTTAGATGTTGTCCGAGGGTCATTCAGAGCCATCAAGGTTGCTTGACGATCAGAAAGGATTGCAATGTCATTTGCCTTGATCTTCATATCAAGGGCTATCTTCGCTGCCATTGGGATGGAGAAGACTTCAGCCTGGAAGACAGTGGTGTGTCTTCCAAATGAGTACTCCATCCCACTATCAGGTTCAGGAAGGTAAACGCTCGCCCCGGCTCCCTCATTCGTGAAATTTTTTAGAGCGGAGCGAGGAAGGCTCGATAAGTCACTTACCTCAGTCCACGATTCCCTTACAGGAGAACTCACAGAGAAGCGACGCCCGAAATGAATCTCTGGAACCATCGCCTCAAATGCCATGCTGGCTAGAGGGTTTTCCAAATCCATCCCAAAATCCATCAAAAATTACTTACATTAGCATGGGATCACTTATAGTTTTCTCTTTTCGCTTTAACTACTTTATTCCGCTGAACTTCAAATAATAAGTTCTATACGAAATCCACTATGATTCAGCTTCAGTCAGTGGATTTTCAAATGAATATATAGAAGAGAAATAGATGGCAATACAACATTTGTAATTTTTTTCTGTTCCCAATACCTACTTTTAGGGGTGGACAAAAATATTGTTAATTTTATTTCTTTAAAATAGAAATATTTTATGTAATTGGAGACTAGTTTCCATTAACAGACAAAATATTTCGAATGCATTTGGTATTTACTGAACTTGAATTATGAATATTAAATCGAAAATGAAATTTGAAATTAAGATAATTGTGACACCCCAGCCAACAAAATCGGTCCCATGTGAAAAAGAAAATGAAGCAGTTTATGTTATACATGTCAGTAGACCTGAAGTACGAATTAAATCTTTGTGGTGCGCACACATCTCGACAGTCAAAGATTATGAAATGGTTTTTGTTTTAATTTGCATGGGGGTGAGTTTGGCCCCGCGTGGGATATCATTTTTGAAAGGCTGACACTCAAGGATTCTTAAATCTTTCCTCAAAATTTTTAGTTAGTTTTGGTTATAAAGATATAGCCCAAAGTGTACGAAAAATACCGTTGGCGCCCATACTAGTAACCTCAATAAAAAAATACTTTAATAATAACAATAAGAAAAAAATTTAGCTTAAAATTCATTTAATTCGTTCTCGATACAAAATAAAATAATAAATAAATATATTGTGGATTAAATTATAATTTCTTATATCTAATGTTTATAAAGCCGATTCACACCGCCGCGATAGGGATTTCGATAATCATAACGACAAAATAGCGACACAATTCCTTTCACACCAACGCGATAGATCACAGTGATAGTTACATGCGCATATGCCTGAACCAAATAAAGATATTTGGTAAAAATCGAAACATGGGACAAATTAAAGCTTCCCAATTGTATTGACTAGTATCGATGGTGAACATGCTACGATTATGTCAGTTCAAGGTGTACTAGCTCGAATTGTACTGGGTCGATTAATTTTTTTAATTTGAAAAAGTTTATTTTACTGACCATCGTTGATTTCGAATATAAATTTTTATAGGAACTGACGCAGGTATTTTAGATGCTTCGGCTATAGAGATGAAATCTGAATACGGTTTATTCGAAAAAATACCACCCAATGTTTGCCTGATCAATATCAAAGAACACCTCACACCTAGATTGTCCACTAAGGATTCCCTTTAAAATTTTACTTGATGCGTCCTTTCGCAGCAAGGTATGCTTGACAAGAGCTTCAGAAAGATCAGAACCTACAATACTTAAATTTACACAGCCTTATAAGTAGATAATTGAAAAGGCGTTTTAAATTTCGGCGCAAAATGGAGAATTTTTGTCAATCCTATTGCAACACAGCCTGAAACAACTATTAACAAAGCCCCATAGGCTCTTCATATTTTTTAACAAACCGCAAATGAGAACGGTAATTATTACACTCAACATTTAGAGCCCTCTTAATAAAAAATGGGGGGTTTGATAAATTTTTAAGTTAATGAAAGAAGACCAACAGAAGAAATTTTCCAAATCCAACAATATTTTTGTACTTGTACTATAACCTACGTGCGTAAAGTTGGCACCGCAACTTCGCCTGTTTTACCTTGGATCTATCTCATAATTTGTCGTTAATTTGTCGTGAAAAACATAAATTGGTCGTGACCTTTTTTCTAAAGGGAACTGGATGTGGTAAGTTGACGTAAGCTTAGTACCACATCCAGTTCCCTTTAGAAAAAAAGGTAAGGTGGTAAGGAGGTAAGTTGACGTCAACTTAGTACCACATCCAGTTCCCTTTATAAAAAAGGACACGACAAATTTATGTTTTTCACGACAAATTAACGATAAATTAACGACAAATTATGAGATAGCTCCAAGTTAAATTAGGCGAAATTGCGGTGCTAACTTTACGTACGTCTATAACCTCGCTTCATTTAACACTTCCCACTCGTATTCTAGGCTAGATTTAGCCTCTAGAGCAGGACACAATAAATCAACTCTGGTCACGGTGTCCGCAGGGTCTCAGTGGTCAGGTCACCAATACGTTTAAGCTAACCCAACCTGCATTCAACTCCTTGGCAATATCAACTCCCACTTTGTCCTTTTTTCTACTATTTTTATAATGCTTTAAATACAGATCATATAAGATTGGGTTCCTTTATATGATTTTAATTCATTTTTCAACACCCACTTGAATTTTCACTATCTATATTGATCTCACAGCTCACGGTAGATAACTAAAATTGTACATGCTGCGATGAACATTTGAAACGCTGCAGAAATTCTTTGTATAGCTGTGATCTATCTCGTTGGTGTGAGCGTTTATATTGAAAACTATGTGTAGCAATCTATCGCTGTCGCTTCGTTATCACTATCGCTTCGCTACATTATCGCAATCGCTATCACGGCTGTGTGGACCGGCCTTTATTGTTTCACATGTTATCCAGTTATGAATTTAAAACTAGCAAAATATTTAATAAGGTCTAGGGAGCGGTGAAAAAATTTGTTTAGGATTGTTAATTAACTGATTCGCATGCATAAAGCCCTGGTCACACCGGGAGCGGCGCGGCGCGGCACAGCACGGCGTGGCACTGCCCGGTGGCATGTGGCAAACTAGAGAGCGGCAGATTGTATCCAAATGTACTCCATTTCCGAGGAAGAAATGTTATTATTAGTAGCTCTGCTTGAAGAAAAACAGAGAAAAGTGATGAGGTTCGATTACAAATATACTTAGGAATGCAAAAAGCCCCATTTAACGAATTGTGCGGACTTATTTCGAATGAAAAGGAATTTTGCAGCCGGCGGCAGCGGCAAAATTGTGTTTTTGAGTAATCTCCAAAATCGCCGCGCGGCAACTACATATTTTGCCGTGCCGCGCCGCGTCGCTCCCGGTGTCACTTATATACATTTAATTTTGCAAGAACAATCGCGCAGCAGCAACTGAAAATGCCGCGCCGCGCCGCGCCACTGCCGGTGTGACACCCACTTAATACTTTCCATGGATTGAACATTTAACCGATTTCGTTTTTTACTCTTTACATCATCCATAATTGAAAACAAGTAAAAAAGCTAGAATTGCTCTAAGATAAATACGTATGAATAAATGCCCATATGGTATTTCGTACTGTCACCCTTCTGTCCAAGTTTGATTTTTGAAGTGGTTTTTCGCATATATTTCTAGAACGGTTTGTCGGACAGAAAAAATGATTATAACCAATTTTATAAGATTTCGTATTCTGAAGAAGTTTTTGGTACAATAAAAATGTCTTGGACTGATCATTTTCGCACAGTATATATAAAAAACCTAAATTTTTATATAGCAACACCAAGAAGGGGTTGTCGACTTAGCCAATTTTTGTAATTTTTTTTTTTGCAATTACTATGAAAAGACCATGTATGGCAACGCGTTCTCAGGCAATATCTAAATATACGGGGTGTCCCGTATCTGGTCTGGTACCCGAAGGCTACGGATATGTCATGATTACACAAACAAAAAATTGTATGGGTGGAGGAGGAATTGTGTAACGGTTTCCGAGATAACGGGACTTTAAGATATTTGGTTATGTTTTTATAGATCACCCTGTAACTTCTGAACGTTACATCCTATGATGATGAATTAGAATTAGAATCGTTGGACATTTCCAATAGTCTATTTTTTCCCTCACCCTTTCCGTTTTGAAGTTATGGCTGAACAAAGTTAAAATTTCGGAATTTAAAAAGCCCAAAAACTTAGCTTTAAAATGACCTATCACCCTCTGTACCCAAAATATAACCCTTTCTACTTTTTTTGCACTTTTTCTTAAGTAACTGCAGCGAAAATGGCTGAAAAAGATCATTTCCAAAAGATAATTGCCTACTTTCTGGCACTTATTGAGGGTGAGGGTGAGGGAAAAAATTTATAGACCATTGGAAAGGTCCAACGATTATCTATCTACCAAAGTTCTCATTAAAAAAAATACTTACTCCAGTGAGAATTTAATACTTCTGTAGATTCATTGAAATAAATAGCGTAACCGAATATACCGTGGGCATATGTATACATATACATATATTACTAGTTTTACAACAATATATTGTTATTTAGAATTGTAAGTAAACAAAGTACATATCTAAACACACACCTAAATAGCACCAAACTGTTCCGATTTTTTATAGGTATGCATGAGAAAACATGTAAATAAATATAATGTATTTACACTTCTACATATACCTAAATACGTATCTAGTGAAATTTAACTTTAATTAGTACTTTATTTAAGTGATCAACATTATTATTCAGCCCAAACATGCGATGATTTCCAGAGTAGCCAGACCTCTCTCTAAAAACACATGGTGGGAACTTTGCTGATTTTTATTTTCTTTCTTCAAAAAGCTTCAGAGGTACTCGTGTATAGTGAAGTTGTTGAATTATAAAGTCCGATCAAGTCGCCCATATATGTATGTAAGTGGCTCTACTGCTTCAATAAATGTAGCTGCTAAGCTTCTCGTTGTATACTTTTTTATGGTTTTGAATTTATAATGACTAATAACATTTTTTTTTAATGTTTTACCGAGAACGTGTCACTTTTTGATATAATTTTTGTGAATTTTTATGGTCTGAGAATTTAGAGAGATTATTATTTGTTTTTTGTTTTTATATTGTTTTCTTAATAAGGTCAAGTGTGGTAACAGCATTTTATAAATTCAGTAGCGTATGTATACTGACTACCAAAGACCAGTTTCACAATATGAGTTTAAATGAAATATCTATTTAGCTTTTTTAACCGGACGTACGTAACAGTTCCATCCTCATGACCCGTTTTCGTTTTAGTCTGAAATTCATTCCATGATTTCTCAACAGGGGTGGATCCAGCTAGTAAACAAGCCCCCCATCCCTGAAGACCACTGGAAATGATTTCAGTAGATCCTCTGAATTTTTCCTAACAAAATGATTCACTGCGCAGCAAATTTATTCTACTGCACTTTGTAAAAAACATACAATTTTCTGGAAGCGTTCAATTTGATACGTTTAAGAAGAACGCAGCTCTTATGACGCGCGGCTTGGCCTTCGCTCCACTTTAGGTCGTGGCGGTTCAAACCTATAGAGAAAACTGAAAGTGCTATAAAATTCGTGTAAGTATGTACATGAGCATGGCTTTTCTCGGGGTGTTTGAAGCAGGACAGAGTTTATTCGGGGAAAAACAATGGAAAATTTGTTTTAATTGAAAGTAGCTAGCAAAGGGTCTTTGATAAGTCTTCGATATAAAAACGGCTTAGAATATTATCGGCGTGGTAAAAGAAAAATTCAAAGAAACAATTAGGTATACCTCGTGATTGGAGAAATTCAGCGAAACTACACATTTAAGCAAGAGATTTATTTTGGAATCGAAATGTTTTATTATTTCGTAAATTGCAACAGTTTTACTAGAATACTTAGGTCAAACATTAAAAACAAAATAAAACTGCTGATTGGGAAAGTATCAAGTATCTGAGAGAATTTGGTTGGTCGGTCTTTTTTGCTTCAAGGGATGTTAACGAATGTACATTAGAACTTAGTAACGTTCTTAGCATGCATGAATACATTCCGTATTCGTACAGCAACTCTACAACAATAGCACAATCGCTTTTGGTTTAACGATTAATACAACCAAGAAATAAAAGCGAAAGAGTCTGTTTTCCGCAACTATCAATTGCATCCAGTACTGAAAGAAGTCTACAAGACTGCACGGAACACCTGCAACTCAATTATCCAGAGAGAAAAATTTCTTTCTGACCAGAATGTTAGACAAAGGATCTTAGCAAGCCCCAAAGACAAGAAAGGATTCTTGGTCTCTGATCAAAACCATCAGGAACAACATCATCAGTTCCTACTTTACTTTTCAACTGATTGTTGATTCCCTGAATAGAGCTAATATTTTGGCTGCTAGATTCGCTTCAAATTCTCGCCTTCCACTCACTTCACGGACACCTGTTTTACATCTCCCGTATGGGCCAATACACATCCGAGAGATGTGTTCAAGATCTTTATGGAGATCAACGTCTCTAAAGCCGCAAGTCTTGAAGGTATTTAGTGCCTGGTAATTAAAAGCGGTGCGTCATCCTTGGCTAAATCTCTGCGTAAATTACTCTTCTACTTATCTTGTTCGACAGGAAAATTTTCAAAAAAGTAGAGGGTAGCGATCCTTCAAATTATCGACCAATTGCAATCACTTCGATTCTTTCAAAGGTTTTTGATTCTATCAATCCGAATCAATGAAATATCTATAAACATAAACATAAATTCAACTATCGCCATTAAGGCTTCCGAATTAGATGCTCATATAGAGAGTTGCTGACTTTTCTTACGGAATGTTGGAACCGTAGTCTTCACAATTCTGTTGAGTCCAAAATCGTTGCCCTACATATTTCAAAGGCCATTGATAGAGCTTGGCATTCGGTCCTTTTAGCGAAACTTGGTGTCTCTCCTCCTCTTCTATTATGGATCGAAAGTTTGTTTTTCTGGTCGCCTAATGCAGGTTGTACTAGAAGTCGTTTCATCATAACCTCAACATATATAACTACCGGTGTCCCCAGGGCGCTGTTACTTCTCCATATCTTTCTTCTTAATTTTCATTAATGATCTGCTTTTCCTTAATTTCAATCCCATCCACAGTTTTGACGATGACAGTACCCTTGGTTTCGCTTACTCCTTTGACACTCTTGCGGACTCCATGTGTTAAACGCAATTGCATGATTAGATCATTGAACAACAATTGATAATATCCTCGCTTGTGGTAAAGCGAATTGAGTGAGTCCCAAGGCGTTCTCATCTTTTTAAAACAAGATCTTAATTTTTCCCTCTCAATTCTTTTGATGGAGCACTGTTTTATGATACACCGTCTTTATACATTCTTGGCATTAATATTTCCAGTAAGGTAAGCTGGAGAGATCACATCTTCTCTGTTGCCACAGAAACATCGAAATGTCTTAGATTCCTAAAAGGTGTAAGAAATATTTCACCCGTCGAATCTAACACTCTTCTACAGATTCTACACAACCTTAGCTTCATTGGATATTGTCCAAAAGAGACCCTTCAAGCTTATTGAAGATGTGGCAATAACTTATCATATCGACTCGCTTGAACACCGCCGCAATATAAAATTCCTATCGCTCAATTTCCTGATGAAATATCTAGCCAGATCCCATGTAGATTAATTCCCACACGCAGTATTCGCACTGCAGAGCCTTCAAGCTACTTTCGGCCATACAGTTAATTTCCATGATGCTTTTTTATCCCGAACTGTGCGAATGTGGAAAAGTCTATACAATCTTCTGGCTATCCTTTGACATATAAGGCCTAACCACAATGTGAATAAGCTTGCATATGCAAGCGTTGAAAATATCACGAATGCTTCGTTATGTATAACTAACATTTGTATAGTATTTACAGCCTACAGGCAGAAGTTGACAAAAGGAATTAAAACTTGACGAACGGCTTCTTATTCCTATTGTGGGTTTTTATTATGAAAAGCAATTGCTCGTGTCTTTGCATATGCTAGCATATGCACATTGTGGTTAGGCCTATAATCTGTGAAGTTTAAGGGTGACGCACTTCAGCACCTCCGTCAATCCTCGCGTTCCGTAATTCCTTTACCCATGTCCTTCCTACCATTCTGTACTTTGCATCAAAGGGTATCTGCTGAGCTTGGCTTAATAATATGAAAAAAATTTCAAACTTTCTTAACTTTCCATGAAATTATATACGTACAAGGTATGTAGTGCATCTGTTCTGTAAATGCTATTTCAAAGAGGCGTAAATTACGTCTGGCTTTAATCTTGTATTTTGCAACTCCCCACCTCCTTAACTCTCCTAACTAAAACAGATGATTTGGAAGCTTTACATTTCCACCATTTACAAATGAAAACTAAAATCAATATTTTAACACCACGTTTGACTTTCGCGACTGGCAAAAATTGAACGTTGAGCGACTTTCTTCGTTGCGAGTGGTATCCAGTCGCTTATCTGTTCGACCCGTATCTTTTAAATGATATTGATGATATTTGCGAGTGGTGACGAGTGCCCTCAATTTTTTTATCTGTTTCCAGCTTATACCGTTTCTAAACCATAGTTGCGCCACCCACCCCCTCCTCACAAAAAATCTGTGCGGGAAGAACTTCTGCAGGCATCTTCTGCGAGGACCTTCATGGTAAAATAGACATACCAATTCTGTTGCAGAAAACAAGGATGGCCAGACTATTGTCAATGTGTTCCTTCAACCTGACGTCTCCAAATTGCTAATTTAATGCAATATTACTCGAAATTCTCTCATAATAAAATGCAATACGCAGGTTGTACTTGCTTTATGAGTGTCACGGCCAATTAATATCTTGGGAAATAAAAATGCGAGACTTGAAAGAATTTCGGCCTACTTTTCCGTCATCGTGATTTCCAAGATATTTAACTTAGGGATTTCTGTTTGAACCGACTACCAGGGCCGCATACCACAAAACTACAAGTCTGGTACCAGTGCAGAAAATGTGTGTACCACAAAGCAAAACTTGTCGATTTCATTATAAAATTGTACAACGATAATTCTACAAGTGGGAAATTTTGTCTTGTACAACGTACTGTACAAGTAAACTACAATTCCACTTGAAAATCAATTGGAAAATGAAATGCACCCAAAGAACTAATATCTAAAATAAAAACAACATATAATAGACATACAGTGCGACCTTCAAGGCGGTTTCAGTATTTTTAGGGTTCCGTACACAAAGATAATAACGGGAACCCTATTCCTAAGCCTTCGATGTCCGTCCCTCCGTCCGTCTGTCACACGGCTGCATCTCCTGAACCGTAATAGGTAGAGAGTTGAAATTTTCACAGACTGTGTATTTCTATCGCCGCTATAACAACAAACAATAAAAATAAAATAGAATTAAAAATTAAAGGGAGCCACCATACAAGAAACGTGATTTTTTCGGCGTTTTTTTTTCTCGTTTTCTTCTCATTCATTATTATCCTAAGTAGGAATTTTTTTTTTTTTCAAATGACAGCAATATTATTAGTTTTGCAAATGACGGCATTATTTTTTCACATGACGCCTACTCACATTTGAAAAAATAAATAAAAAGTACATAGTGTTAAATTTTGTACGATGGTACGGAACCCTTCGTGTGCGAGTCCGACTCGCACTTGGCCGCTTTTTTTTATTTCCTTGCGGGTTGAGGGCGTAACTAAATGTGTCAGTAGTAATGTTAGTTGGCCAGCTGCTTTAATCATTTGTTCGGTACAGCCATCGATACGATCCTTTTATATTTTTTCGATGTTATCACGATTGAAGTGAAACCCTTTAAGGTTGCATATTTTATGTCTGTTCTTTAATTTATTAACTTTTACCTTATACCATATCCATTATGATGGGGCTTTATAATGGAGTTAAAACTTAAAATGTTTTTTTAATAATAATAAACTATATTTTCACTAGCTAAAATTGGAATCTCTATTTGTAAGTTTTTTTTTTTTTTGTTATTATCTTTTATTGTTTTTTTTAATATTTTTTTTTAATTTTTAAATTTTTTTTTTTATTAAAAAAAGTATGCTCTGCATTACAGACAGAGTCTAGGTCATGATACAAAGCATAACAACTTAGAATTAGAGAGTACCTACAGGAAGTGTGATAAGCCAAATTTGGCGTAGTCAAATTCTGGTTGTGTTACCCTGGTAGACATATCTGATGAGCTCATCAATGAACTCCTTCTTAGCAATTAGATGAACGTACTGAAATTTACTCTCGTTTGAATGAAAACCGGGAAAAAATCATTTATTTACTTATTCATAGATAGTGTGCATGAGATATTGCATCTTATTCACTTATTTAGAAATGTATGCTGTGCTTCTCTTTTGTGCATTTTATAATATTAGATGTGCACTTCGGTGAGTACATAATGAGTGTCACGATGACCTTATTAATGAGTATGTCAATGAGGGTCTCGATGAGCTCATTAATGAGCATGTCAATGAGTGTCGCGATGAGTTTATTAATAAGCATAGCAATGAGTGTCACGATGAGCTTATTAATGAGAATCTGATTTTAGGATTGATTTCATATATTTTTCCGAATTCAAACTTCGGTTGCAAATCAAACTCTGAAACGCTGAAGTGTAAGGATTTTGGCATAACATCTTGTTCAGCATATAAGTCTTTTCGGGGAAAAGAAATCAACTAATTTATTTAAAATAAATAATTTAAAAACTTAAATAAATAAATTACAAAAATCAATTCAAACTTTCCAAGAAATGTCTTCTGGCACGGTGATGACAAGAATAAATATTTATTTATTGCTGGTTTAGTATATAGGGAACAGTTTCATGATATCCAATGAGCTATTAGATGACATTTAATGAATAATCATCAGACGTCTCATCGGAACTAAATTTTCTATATGTTTCTTCATGAATTGCAAACGCTTTGATGCTTTTCAGTCAAATTAGTATTGGTTTACATAATAAATGCCCCTTGTGGGGCAGGACACAAGGTAAAACTGTGTGGAATTTCTACTAGGATAGTATCTGTTGACGTGCCACTGTAGCGAAAGCTCAGTACAGTAGTAGAATCAATATACAGAGAGCGGGGCAACAAGATATATGGTTGAAAATATTGCAGTTGCTCCCACAGAAACTGCTCTTAGTCGTGCTCTTAGTCGCTGTCACTACGCCAAGATACCCAACTATCACAAACATAAACAAATCTTCAATAAACAAATATTCCATCGATTTTGTTATTAATTTCAATTTAATTTAATATAAAAATGTGTGCAAAGTACACAAAATAATATTTTATAACTATACTTGCCTAAAAATTGATTTGCCACCTATATTTTCACCAGATTCAAATTGTTGCAAATTTGGAAACTTCGTTTGACAGCTAAAAATAATTCTTCAATATAATTCTGACCTACTTCACGATACCCTGAAAAAATCCACGCTCGTACACACGAATTTTACAGGTATCTACACTTCCTGTTGTCTATATATTCTAAGGCTTAACAAGGTATGGCCGAATTATCTGCCTTCTTTGGGGACAATTGTCACAAATTTGTTCGTCTCAATTTCAATCGTCCTTATCAAAGTGAAAAAAATTTCTATTTGGAATTTTCTTTGCTTTCCCACTAGCACATAATTACTTTTCCCGAAGTGATTTAAACGAAGAAGCTAATGTTTTGTTAAATATTTTAATCTATTCAAACCGTTTTTCAGTCAATAAAATGCGAAAAACTCAAAACAAATTCGTTCGAAATGACATAGTCACCTCATGACGTAACGACACAAAAAATTCCTCTCGAATCAGTCATACCTTGTTATATTTGTATGATGCATTGAACCTACAAGTCTGGGGAAATTTAAAATTTCCTACAAGAAGATGTAGAATTTTTGTTGTTATCTACAAGTACTAATAGAACACTAATATTAGCACAAGTGTTGTTAGACTTGTACACTTGTAGTTTTGTGATATGGGACCCAGTACAGACGACCTTGGCTCGATCAGTACACTGGTATGTAGAATAACCCAAAATCAACGTAGAAACTCTTGAAGCTAAGTAATTTTTTATTATTAAGCCTGCCCTTGTCGATAATCACATACACCTATTTTTATTTTTCTTGAATACGTATCTTTTTCTTTTAAAAGTTATAAATATCTCCGCTCCATTTCCAATAAGTTACATTAGGTAGGTAAGCTGATGTTCTTAATACGAACTGTGGGTACGAACTTGGAATTAAAAGCTCATTCAGACTCGGCAAGTTACTTGCACAAGTAAAGACTGTACTGGTACTGTAGGTACAAATGCTTACTTGCGACAAGTTGGAAATCTTGTTCCACTCCTTTCTACTTTTTAGAGCAAGTCCACACTTTTAACTTCACTTTTATGTGAATTTTAAACATGGGAGATGGTGGAAATTGTCAGATGATATAGATTTGTGGAAGTTGTCAACCTTGCATCACATTAACAAAATAAATAAATAGTTAGAGTTTGTTTTCCTCAAAATAAGTAGAAAGTGGTTGATCCAAAAAAGTATTATGAAAATATTAGAAGTGATGAAAGACAAAATTGTGGACACATTAAACGAACGAGAAAAAAAATGTGTGTGGGTACGAAAATGATTAAACCGAAGATATGAATTAGGTGCTTTTAGTACTCTTCTCAACGAACTAATTCTTGAAGATCGGCAAGCGTATCGGAATCTTTTACGCCTATCTCCGGAAAATATTGCTGTTAATGTAATTTTAAAGCAATCATCTGTTTTATGTTAATGTTCCACTTTAGTTCCACTTCAGGCAAATTCCTGCAAAAGTATTTCCAATTCAGGCAAATTCCCGTAAAAGTACTTGAGGATTGTGAACATGATCTTGCTCCTATGTAGCAATCTAATTGTGCAAGTAACTTGCAGTGTCTGATTGGGCCTTAAATTTCATGTGAAAGTTCGTCAAGCTGGAGTTCCTATAGATTCGGTCAAATAGCTCTTTCACATGAAATATTATTTGAATTTATTTGCAATTTATTGAATTTTCACAGATCACAAATACAATGGCGCAATAACAACCGCTGAATTTCGGAAGTTTATGCTATAGTTAATTTCCAACCAAAATTATACTTTAATTATTGCGGCATTCCTGTCCTACTAAAAAAAAACAAAAAACAAAATTGGATTAAATTTGATATATGGTCAGCACAGCACAAAATAATGCAATTCATTACCAGCCGTTTGTAGCCCACAGGGAGAGAGGAAATATTATTTTATGTGATGTCGACACACGTTTGTAAGTTGTAACCCTTTGCTGCTTTCAAAATGCGTACAGCCGCCACGCCAGCAATCGTCTGTCCCCTTACAACATTTTCATTTACCAGTCCTCCACTCCAAGTCCGGTCTCTCAAACACCCAATCCAAAAGCAACCCCAAGTTCAAGCCTTCCAACCGGTCACACAGCATGGCAGACGAACATGCGTCAGTTTTGGTTTGCTAAATTCTTTGTTAAAGTTAATACTACAGTCCGAGTCCGATGGCAATGCTTACTTAAATCGATGAAATGGAAATTTGGATGAGCCTTGAAAATCGGTTCACAGATAATCTGCAGCACTCACACATGCTACAACAGGCAGAGCGCATAAAGCATAAGCATATACATAATACACTATGGCTCTATGGTAGGTGAAACGATGCATGCGGAAAGTTTTATGCTTACCTGTGCTTATAGTATCAATGCATAGATGGGGCTAGTGAGCTGCTCTCCTCCACTTTTGTCTATCGCCTCAACAACCATTATTCTTATGCCATTGTTCCATATTTTTTTTTTCTTTATCGATAATAATTACCGACTGAGTGAATAACAATTTTGTCGTTATCGATGTATTGTAATTGGGTTAAAGCCAGTGGTGGAGTGGTTTACTTCTGGCTATTTGTTTTTGTCTTTTTGCTTTAATAAGGCAAAAATAGATGTAAGAAGTGCGAGAAACCTTCAATCAAATAGATAGAAATGACAAAATATTTAACAGTTCACGTATCTTAAGAGGAAAATAGTCTAATAGTAGGCAAATTACCCTTACCCAAAAAAAGATATCGATTTCGGGCGAAATTCTTAAAACTGCTGAGCTTTTCACCAACTTTTAGAAATTTTATTATACGTCAATTTCCGTTTGTTATGCCTTGGCGAGAACTATTAATTTAGGAGGCTACAATTAACCAAGAAAGTGCTTGTAATCGAAATTACGTTGGGGGAAACTTGAAATGGCTCTGGATATCGATGAAGGCAACTAAGCGGATTCAGATAGCCACCACAGAGCAGCAGAAAATCTCACAAACGACGAATAATAACCCGAATACATACAACACCGTACCGCAACCGTTCCACACAAAACCAACTCGACTCTGACATGATGAACCCATATCAGAGCTCAGAGAATAAGATAGGTGAATATTACCCCGCTATACGGCGGCTACCTAAAAGCTACATATAATATCGCTTCGGTCGGTAGTCTCACCATATGCGATAGTACTAGAAATTGGTTGAATAGCCGTGAGGTGGTGACACAATCGCCATATAATATTGTACATTCGTCTGCGAGTACACTATATGTAGTTATATGCAGAAATATGTAGTACCTACCTACCTACTACATAGTATACAGTTAGCTCTGAATCTGAGTTCGCGTTGATCGTCTGCCCACCTTTTCCAATGTATTTGTGACCCCAAGCTATAAAACCAGACTAAATAATGCGCCTGTATTTTCCGTTCTTCTTCTACTTATTCGTCGTCGTTTCAACTTATCTCCCTGACAGGGAACAGCCAGCACAAGCAATGAAATGAGCGAAAGAAGAAAAAAAAATTCTCTTTACCCGTGTAGCGAGCCGTCTGCCCATTGCCTCAAAGATTTGTTTGCGCGACTGAAGCCATGATAATGCTGATGTATTACACCAATTTTTGGGGTAAAATTTCACGAGGAATGCAGCGGTCGCATCCATTTTGAAGTAGAGAATCCACTTTACCAATTATAGCTGCATTTTGGATAGTTAAATGTTTTTGAAAAGTAAATGTATCTCACTATCAATAATTTTAAAGAACCAGAGCATAAATTCTTATTGTAAGTTATTAAATTCTAATAAATGTAGGTACATATAAATTCCTATAATTTTTAATGCAAAAAAAAAATAGTGTTTTTATTAGAAATGAACAATAGATAACATTGGTTTGTTAGCGTTCCATTTCAAGTCATATTTGGATAGGTTGGATAGGTAGGTACATACAGTCCCAGTCCAAGTTATTAGACGCACTTAAAATTTTAACCAAGAAATGTATTCAGACCCTTTTAAATCGCTCTATTTAATACCTGGATTCGTATTTCTCTTACCTATTTGGTATCACCGATAATGTTGCTATCTCGCTTAGACTCGTTTGTATATGACATAAAATAAGTGCGAGTATCTGGCTCAGTCTGCAAAGACTTACTTTGGTTTTTATTTTATTATCGCAGTATTTTTTTGTGTTGATGGACTGTGTTATAATTTAGAAGTGTTTTTTATTATTTTGAACGACATTTAAGTTTTGTAATAGGCTTAAGTAAAATCGAATAAAATGGATAAAAGCAGTGATCTGACGAAAGAAAAAATCCATGAAGTAAAGGCCTTAATCGATGTGAAAATGTTTTCGAATCGAGAAATTTCCAGGAGATTTATATTTCTGAGGCTTCTGTAAGAAGGATTAAAGGAAAAATTGAAAATTATGAGGATTAAGGTCCTCAAAGAAAGAGCAAGTGCAGCTGCAAATCAATATTTTCACGACGGGCTGAACGACTACTTTAGAAAATATGCATACAAAATTGGTTTGATTCCACGAATGAAATTAAAAGTGAATTAAATCACAGCAATGTACCAGCCAGTCCGAGAACTTTTGACCGAAAGCTTATTCAGCTGAATATGAAAGCCTGTAGACACGCTCGGAAGCCCAAAACTGACCCCTGCGATGAAAGCAAAGGGCAAAGCTATAGGCAAGGAAACATCAGAACAAAGATTTAGATCTGGAAATCGGTAAAAATACCTTATGTTTATAGTTTTATAATTTATTAATTGCGTTTGTTCGTAATTTAATTAAAATTACGTAAAATTTCATAGATATGAATATTATTTCAGGTGTGCTTTAGTGATGAAAGCACTTTCAAAATTCTTGCTAATGAAGCTCAATACGTCAGAAGGCGTCCAGGTGAGAGATTTCATGCAGACGGCGTGATAAGCACCCTACATATGTGATGATTTGCTCAGTCTAGTCATCTCTGTAAAAGGAACTGGACGTCTGTACATTGTAAAGGGTACAATGAAACAAGACCAATACAAGGATGTCCTCCAGAAAAGATTGCTTCCTGAAAGAGTGTTTTCCGAGTGGAGAAGACTTTATTTTCATGCAGGATGGTGCTTCTTGCCGCGCGGCAAAATCTGTCAATACTTTTCTCCGCGAAGAAAATGTACCCCTTTTGTATTGGCCAGGCAATTCTCCGGACATGAATCCAATTGAGAATGTGTAAGCACTCATCGAAAGAGACAAACAAAAACCCGGCTAATAGAAAAAATCATAGATGTTTGTAACCATAGTCCAGACCTTCAGGAAACTGTGCAGTCATGCATAAACAGTATGCCGATGAGAATACAGGCGTTAATTGCTGCCAAAGGAGGAAGCATAAAATATTAAGCTCTTAAAAATCTGTGAGAGTTTTCCCATTTTCTTATTATATATTTTTTTAAATACGTGTCCTAAAACATTTTATCGCAGTTATTAGTTTTATTTATTTTTTTAAAATGCACAAATAATAATTTTAGTAGAGTGCTTCTATAGAAGGTTTTAATTTGACTCCATGAAGATAAAATTTAAAACAAATTGTTGGGTGCGTCTAATAATTTAGCTAGGGACTGTATGTAAACCTACACATCTACCCTGACAACCAAGTATATAGATGGCTTTAGAGGTTTCGATTAATTCCTAAAATAATCGAGCTAGTGCTAAAGATCGACATCGTTTGTGATAGAAAAAACTAGTTAAAGTTAAAGCAAGTTTTAAGAAATTTTATGTTTTTTGGTAAAAAAATTTCTACAGTTATCTTTACAATTTCGAAAACCTTTCCCTTTATAGAAATATTTAACAATTATAATCGACGCACTTTATGTGAATTTGGAGCAAATATAAAAAAGATATATGAATTTATGTTTTTGTTCCGGATATTACGAAATTATATTTCTTTCCTTTCATATCACTATGTATAGTATAATAAACACTATTTTATTAATATGCTGAGAATTACCTGACTATCGCTGAGTTCAAAACCCTGGTGCCTTAACGATTCGATTCACTTTAAAGTTTTAAGAAGTAAAATTTTCACTTGCCATAAAGATCTTTAACGATAGTTGCATGTAATTTAAAGCTCTTTAAAAGACGTTGAAAATTAGTGATAAATTTACATTCGTGAATTTTGACGCAAGGTTGTAAGATGTTAAGAAACTTTTCTGTAGACCGTCCCAAAAGAGTAAAACAAGCGGCAGAGATTACTTTATCAACAAAAGGGGCATAACAAATAAAATAATAAATGCTTTTAATCCCACGACACATGTAGATGCGCTAGGAAGTGGAAATTTAAGTTCATCTTATAAGTGTTCATCAAAATCTGAAGAGTCTTACTCTGAAAGTTTTACATACGAACACCGCAATGAAAACGAGTCAACAATAAAAGAAATGGAATTTTTCATATACATATATACAAGTTTACTTTCATTATCCATGAATTTAGAATTTTCCTATTTGTTGTAGGAGTATCATAATATATATGTGAATTTGTTTGTAACAAATATTGGCTTCATGGGTTATTGAAAGCAATGTGCCTTTAAAAGAACGATCGAAGGTATCGGCATGGCGATAATATTGTGTCATGTTAGCAGATAAAACAATTATTCGAGCCAGATATTGCTTTAAGGAAATCTTGGAAATCAATAATACGCTATGAGTCAAATCTAGTGAATGTTAAGGCACTAAATAATGATAAATGTGTGAAATTATTTGATATGTTAACCGGTGATCTTGAATCACAATGTTCAATGTATTTAACCAGCCAAATTGTATACAAAAGGTGTTGTCTTCCTTACAAAAATATTTTCTGTGCTCGCTTATTCGTCCCTGTACTTATAGTTTTGTATTTGAAATAAATGCGAAACTATTTTATTAAAACTTTTATTAAACACAACAAAGTTAATTCAATAAACAAAAATCAAAATTTTCAAACTAGGCCCATTTCTGTGATTACATAAATTTCAATTCTCAAAAATGAAAAAAAAGGAAGAAATATTAATATGGACTAGGTTTCGAGAAAAATTCGAGTACTGGCCCCTGGAAACTTGTGCATTTCCTCATTACAAACATGTTCAAAAAAAACAAAAAGGAAAACTTTAGCACTTTCTTTCAGGTTTTACAGCCTTGTTTCCTGACGCAGGTGTAATTTTATTTTTCAGACTTCATAGTTGAACGTGAACGTTTTTGTGCTCAAGGGATCTTTTCGATTTTTGACACATATCTACACGCCCAAAAATGAGAAATAAAAAATAAAATTTAACATAACTCGATAAAAATGACAGCAGAATAAAACAAACAAACGAGAACATCTTTTATGTACCTTTATATGTACGTCGTTAATTACCTACTTCTATAGCTAATAACCAACATTTTATAAAACCCAGCATAGAACTACTCTTTGATACCATATAGTTTATATGGGAGATAAAATTAAAATCTGTGGTCACATTTGACACCCAAGTTATAACCTAACAATTTTCGATATTCAGTACGAAATTATTGCTCTTGCACCAATTGTAAAATTTTTGAAGATCACCCTGTACCTATTCACAATCGTTAACAGATTTAATCTGAGCGAAAAACTTAACATCGTCAGCATAAATCAAGACTTTACATTACCTAACAACAGAGACAATATCGTCAATAGACAGAATAGAGAACAACGGGCCCAAATGACTCCATTGAGGTACGCCAGACGAAGCCTTCAAGACTCGGGAGATAGAATGGCGGAATAAGATTTGGTATGTTCTGTTATCTAAATAAGACTCCGTCCATTTTAGAAATGTTGGGGGAAACTCATACTTTTCCATTTTAAAGAGTATCACGGAGTGAGATAACTTGTCGAAGGCTTTACTAAGGTCTGTATAAATACAATCTGTCTGATAGCCTTTTGCCAACCCGCCAATGTTGGCAGAGACAAATTCCAACAAGTTAGTGGTTGTAAACCTGCCTGAAATGTACCCATGTTGGTTTGAAGAGAGCAAATTCTTACAGAAAGTTAATAGTTGACAGTAAATGATAGATTCGGATTATTTGGACATGCAAGATAATTTTGCAATAGGCCTATAGTTTCATTTTGCTATCTTTTTGTTATAAAAGAGTTTTCCCATACCTCCGGGAAACAACCACTATCGACCAATTTTTGGAAAATAATTCTCAAAGGAGCTGCCAAGGCAAGGCAGAATGCCGTAAAAAAGGCTGGAGGGATCCCATCAGGACCAGTTGTGAAGTCATTTGGACTGCATTCTCTTGTTTAATTAAAAGGATAGTGAATGAAACCTTGTACCTCATGGTATTCGGGTAGTTGTCCGTTCCTTTCTTCATATTAATAAACTTAAAAAAGATGCGTGGTTCACTAAATAATTTCATATGCATGCTTTGAATATACTCATCACAAAGTATAGAGGAAAGTTATTTGAACTCATTATATGATGTGAGGAACTTGTTGTGATTTATAATGTCGGTTTCCCTCATATAACTCTTCCACAATTTATTCTTCTTATTTTTGAGACGCTTCAGTTCTTTATTGAACCATTGTGGAGATGATTTAGAGAACCGCTGACAGTCGTGGGGAGTGAGCATTGGCGTAACTAGGTAGGGGTCAGGATGGACCCGGCCCTCCCAAAATGCCGATACTGGTACTTAACGCACTTACTACAAATACCGCCATAACGCGAACTACTTCAGCTCCTATATAATATCCCAGAATTCGCGCCTTTCCTCTATACCCAGGACTTCTCAAAAATTGTATGGGATAAAGGGCGAAAAATGCAACATGTTGAAGGAAGAAGGATTTTCTGATATTGGGTACTTTTTCTCCTAAGACACTGTGTAACTTCCTTATTATACAACCTATGAAGGTCATTTTCAGCTCAGATGACAGTAAAGCGTCCTAGCTTTTCAACGAATGTTGAACCACAATTCTCAAGTCTCGCCAGTTATAGGACGTTAAAGTAAAAAAATCCGTAACTTTTTTAAATTTTAACGGATTTTCCCGCAATGTATAGTTCATCTCACCACTTTCCGTTGATTTTATGCATTTTCTCATGCTGGATATATGCACCTTTTTAAAATATCAGATCCCAGCACTGATACCAGGACACTATCAAAGGCCTTTGAAATATCTAGGGCAACATTTTTGGACTCATGAAAATTGTGAAGACTACGGTTCCAACGTTCCGTAAGGAAAGTTTGCAAGTCTCCAGATGAGCATCTCGTCCGGAAGCAATATTGGCGATCATTAATGTGTTAATTAGTTTCTAGATACTTCTTCATTAATTTGGAGTTAATGACAGATTCAAAACCTTTAAAGGCATCGAAGTGATTGCAATTGATCGATAATTTGAGGGATTGCTACCCTTTCCTTTTTTGGGAATAGGCTGAACCTGAGATAGTTTCCAAGCACTTGGAAATTTTTCCTGTCGAGTAAGGTAAGAACAATAGTAATGCGCAGAGGTTTATAATCCAGGATGAGACACAGTTTTTAATTAACAGGGGACGAGAAACCATCAGGACCTATGGCTTTAGAAACGTTGATCCCTTAAGGACCTCTTGTCTTTAATTAAGTATTTATACTTAAAGTAATTACTGTCGACTAAAAGCAGTCAACTTATCTTAGATTAACTTACTGGAAGTGAGCAGCAAGATTTTCGGATTCGCTAAGAGAAGGAATCAGCGGATTTAGCAATTTCGATCCGCTCCGCGCGATAAACGTACCCTTAAAGTGTCCGCTATCATGAGTATTATATACCTATAGGTACCTATATAAATTATAAAGTTATATGGTCGATATCAAAAGATGATACATATCCACTCAGCACAATTATTTCATCAAGCCCATCAAATCTTGGAAAGTCTCTAGGGCAAGGTCGCCCAACCCCAGGCTAGAGGGCCAAGAAGCGGCGTATTTGAATTTACCGCCCGCCAACTCATAGAGCTCCATTACACCAATAGGCTGCGAATGCGCCAGTTTTTAATTTAAACGTAAACAAACAATGAAGGAGCGAGACGGAGCTATACGTAATGGTTTTCTATCTCTTTGCCTGCGTCTCCGCTAACATGTTAATAATGTGGGTGAGTGTACCTACTTTCGCGTTGAAAACCGATTCGAAAATTGAAAATCATTTTTGTTTTGTTTCGTGAAATTTTTTTACCGTTATTTGAATTTAGTTAAATATCAATTGGAGTAGTTGGCACATTAGCAGTCATCTCTTGAAGGACTTGAAGGACCTTGTTAGGAAATTATATTAATTAATAAAAATCATTAACCTTCATTGTATAAAGGTTGTTAGTTTGAAATTTGCATGACTATTATTGAATCAAAATCAAAAAGAATTTTACTATAAATCTTTGTACCTCATTTAACATGAAATTCACTCAGTTCATAGGTGCATTACTGTAAATCCTATTGTTCTTGAATTTACAAATTTGTACTTATCGCTGCTAGATCAGAGAAATCGTTTTTGTACACTTCTTGTTAGTCAGTCAAGGAGCACAGACGCACATCATACCTACTTGTTAATTAATAAAGGCTGTATTGAATTTAATTAATTATCGTCGCGATTTATTTAATATTTCTCTATATTTGGAAAAGGAGGATACTTGCAAGTTGCTCGGGACTTCAAAACATTTTTTGGTGCCGAAATCCGGGAATCTATCTCACATAAACTTCAATTAGAAGCAATTACATGGAATTTCATCAAGATTGCATTGCATTTTATCAAGATTAAGTTGAATTTCATCAAGAATCTGAATGACAAGATGCTGGTCGGTCCTAAAGTTCAAAGGGACTTAATATAAATCTTACTTTCATTCAGAACTCATCCAATTGCCATTACCGCAGACATAGAAAATATATTTCGGCAAATCCTTGTGGATGAAAGGAATAGAGCCTTTCAACGGATTGTTTGGAGGAGCTCTAGTGATCCACCATTAAAACATTATCAGTTGACCACCGTCACTTATGGCACATCATCCGCGCCATTCTTAGCCACGAGGAGTCTAATACAACTAACTGAAGAGTTCAAGGGGCAATATCCTTTAGCGGAGATGACTACGTAGAGATGACTAGATGGGTGGAGCAAATACTCTGAATGAAGCTCTCGATCTCAAGAAGTAGTTTACATCACTATTGCAACGGCGAGGTTTTTCCTTGCGAAAATGGACATCGAACTCAAAGGAATTCCAAAACTCCATACCATCAGAACAGCAGTCACTTGCTTCACTAAAAATTGATGATAGGTACACCGGATTGAATTAAAGTACTCAGATTAAAATGGATTCCAGCAGAAGATAAATTTGCCTTCGATATTACTACTAAGCTTGCTCTATCAGCAACAAAACGCATTATTTTATCAGAATTAAGCAAAACTTTCGATCCTTTCGGACTGCTATCACCAGTTACAATCTCATTCAAAATCCTGCTACAACAACTGTGGCTGCTCAATTATGATTGGGATTCCCAGGTCTGTGATACCATTCCTGAAAAATGGAAGAACCTATAGAAAACTTTATAATAAACTTTATAATATAAAAGAAATACGAATCCCTCGTTGCATCGGTCCATCTTCTTTGCTGGAGCTACACGGATTTTCGGAAATGTCATATTCAGCTGCAGTATATCGAAAGGTCACAACCGATGGAGCTGCCGTCACAATTACTCTAATTGCAGCCAAAGCCTTCCTAGATTGAAACTATGTGGGGTGCTTCTTTTAGCTAATCTGATCTCGTTCATTTTATCAACGCTCTCACTTAAGAACACACCATGCTTTGCGTGGACTGATTCTGAAGTGGTGCTACCATGCCATTCATCTCACCCACGAAAGTGGAAATGTTACATTGGAAATCGGACATCACAAATTCTGTCAATATTACCAAGAAACTGCTGGCATCATGTGAGGTCGGCTGACAATCCTGCTGATTTAGATACGCGAGGAATTTTCGCCATGGATCTTGTAAAGTCAAGGCTTTGGTGGAGGGGACCTGAATGGCTCGAAAACAATTGGAACCAACAACCACCTGCAGTAATCAAGGAAAATCGCTTAGAAGAACAAAAAAGTCGAAATGAACAATGTATAAAGGTCGTTAATTTGAAGGTTAATGATTTTTATTAATTTCCTAACAGACCTAATACTGACATTTGCAAAATGATATTTTATTTCTTCTATTGGAACACCTTCCATGATAGGGGGGACCAATGGCTGTGTTGCTTTACTACAAAACTACTTGGGTTGGGACTTGTATGCATATATACCATTGCATCATTAACCAGACAGTCTTGTGTGCTAAAGATGAAGTTTTATAATGTTAATGACCCATTCGCTGCATTAATTTTATGCATGCCAGAGCTCTTCATCGAAGACAGTTCAGAGTTTTATTTGAAGACGAAATAAATGAACACGAAGAATTACATTTGTATTGCGCTGTTTGCTGTCTATTAAAGGATTAAATGTTGAAGCAGTTTTATCATTTGAGAGTGCAGGTTATGGAATCTTTAGAAAAAATGGCAGACAATGCCTGGTGAGAGATCTACTTAAAAAGTAGTCTTGATTATGCGATCTTACATTTTTAGTTGATATTATCAATTACCTCAATATGCAGGGTAAGGACTACTCGTTTCCA
This sequence comes from Dioctria linearis, assembly GCA_963930735.1. NCBI lineage: Eukaryota > Metazoa > Arthropoda > Insecta > Diptera > Asilidae > Dioctria > Dioctria linearis. Next base: position 232,591,656 of record OZ005740.1, on the reverse strand, counting down.
ACAATAGTATGTAGATTTGGTCAACGGATTCAGATCGAAATTAGTACTGCTTTTTACGAATTTAGACAGAAACAATATCGACCATTTTCCTACGCTCGTGGATATATGACGACAGTTAGCAACACCGTAAAATACAGGTCCAAAATAAAATCACTGTCTGAATCTTTTCAGATAAGGTTTCAAGATTTCGAGCCTGAGAAAGAAAGTATATTGCTGCTAATTGGGGGTTCATAAGCAGAAAATACTTTCTTTTCCAGGCAAATGCTGAAACCTTTTCTTGAAAAGATCCAGACAGTGATTTTATTTTTGACCTGTATTTTACTTTCAACGAAATAATTGAGTATCCAGCAAACTTACAACTAGAATTAACTGAGATTCCAAACAGCACATCTCTGAAGCAACGGTTTTTGAAATCGAGTACATCACACCCTCAGCCATCGTCAAACGGCTATAAACAATTTTGGAAATTGGTATCAAAAGATAACTACCCCCTAGCTTTGCAAATTTTAGGCAATTTTAGCTCAATGTACGTATATGAAAAAGCTTTTTCAACGCTTACATACCTAAAAATAAATACAGCAATTCACTTTCAGCATAACATATTTCTGATTTGATGTTGTTGTCGACCTCCGATTTGAAAACAAATATTGAAAAATTATGGGCGGAGAAGCCAATTCAAAAACAGCATTATTTTTTATATCCTAATGATAGTAGAGTATGCATAAAATTAACAGTCATTTTGATTTTTGCACGTCCGTACGTCCGTCCATCCTCACGATAACTCGAGAACGCGTGTACTTATGGCCAGTTTCACAGTCTAGTTTAAACCAAGGTTTAGTTTAAATCACCCTCCAAGTTTAAACGTAGTTTAAACCACATCGGGTTTCACAGTGCATTCTTTTAGTAACGTTGGTAATACTGATTAAATTGTGAACTAAATTAGTTATCGCCACCATTGTGAAGCAATTTTGCTATCAATCAATCTGTCAATCGGAAAAAGTTAACAAATCAGAAATGAAAAATAAAAAATATGCAGTTATATTTGCTAATTTTAAATATGCCAACATTCAAAAAGGATGAAAATTTTAGCATAAGTGAAGTTGAGCTATTGCCTTCACTAATGCATAAAAAAAAAGATATATAAAAGAGCGCAGGAACACGGACAAGAATAGATTCGAAGGTAAAGTGACAAAGTTCTTTACTTAAACGGAACCTAGCATAAAAATCAACGCCGTCCCACTAATTAAAATGATTTGGCCGATTTCTAATTACTCTCAGGCCTCGACAGAGTTGTAAATTTAACTAAAAAAAATCTTCTTCATCGCTAGAAATGTCTAAATCTAAATCCATGATGAAATTATTTTCTTGATACAAAAAAAGCAATGTTACTTTCAAAATAAAATTAAAACTCTAGTTTAAGCCGGGGTTTAAGCCAAACTGTGAAACTCAGTCGTCGAGTTTAAACTAAATATTTGATTTAAACTCAGACTGTGAAACTGGCCATTAGAGAGCCGAAATTTTGTACATGGGCTTTAAAAAATAAAGTAAAATTAAGTTTGAAAATGGGACAAATCGGGTAACTCCGCATCAGCGTTTTTTCATAAAAATAGTAAATAAAACTTTAAAACTGGACTAAATCGGGCAACCCCTTCTTGATGTTGCGATATAAAAATTTAGGATTTTTACGTATAGTGTGAAAAGGATCAATCTTATGCAGTTTTAATGTACTGAAAAGTTCTTCAGAATATTAAATTCTATGGTTATATCCTTTTTCTGCCCGACAAACCATTCTATAAATATATGCGAAAAACCACTTCAAAAATCAAACTATCACAGATGGTGAACATTCCAAATGACATACGCGTATTTATTTAGGGTATCATTAGAATTGGTCTTCCATTCAATTTCAACGTACTTATATGTTGGGCTTGACTAGAAATGAAAGTGACGCAAGTTGGAACTCCAGATGACCAAGCGAAACCGAAATAATTCATAATCTAGGTGAACCAGGGGTTAAAATTTACACTTTTCGGAAAACGTTGATAATTACCATATTACGGGTTTATTCGCAAAATTTAAGCCACTTTCTTTTTGCTACAGTTATCTATAATCTGTTATCTTTCATATACAGAAGGAGCATTTTCCAAAATAAGATTGCAAGGTGTGCTAAATTACTTTCAACTTACATTAATTAGCAGCATATACTGTAAAGCGTAAAGCTACCACCTTTATCTCTCGGCCAAATTTCAACCGAATTTCAAAATTCTTTTTCCTAAGTTCATTGTGAGTTTTTAATGATATTTTGAAACTATTACGACATTCGTACGGCAGCGGGTTACAGAGTGGTAACCCGTGGTGGGTTACTTATATATTACCTATTATAATAAAAGCCATAAAAATAAATAACTTATTTTTCCAAGGGTGGAGGTATTTATTTTATATTCAATTCTCTGTATAGAATATTCTTACACAATCTCATCAAAAATCGGATGAAAAATTTAATGTCAAAAGGTCATTCATATACACGAATGGAAAAAAGTTTTTCATTTACCTAATTCTGGTGTTCTGAGGCAGGTGGGGTAAATATTTTCGAATTTCCAAAATTCCTTCTGCCTGTTTTATTTTTTATTTTTTTCTGATCTTTTGATGTTATTTTTTCTCTCCTTTTGATTAAGTTGTGTAGTTTAATTTTCGACGGCCAAAATTCTCTCTGAAAAATTCATTTCAGAATGTTTTTCTCCAACTTATCGATTAATCCAATTTTTTGTTTTTTTTTATGGATGTGCAAAATTTCAAAATTTCAAAAAGATCGTATGTTATTTACCTATTTAAAAAACATTAAATCTATAAAAATTGTGCATACCCAGTTTTCGCCATGTACCGGAGATTTTTGAAAACGCACGAAAATATCACTTACAGAATCAAAAATCGACATATCTTTTCTATGGTTGGCATTTTACCCGAATAAATTTGGCACTTTCGTTCCAATTCTGTTGCAATTTAACCGCGACAACTACTGCGAAAATTTACAAATTTATTCATTTTCAAAAGGGTAAGCCTACAAAGCCCCCGGCTCCCCTACATTATGCATAATTTCCGTTTCTGGAGCTCCCATTTGCGTCATTTTCATTTCTAGTCAAACCCTACTTATACTGTGAATTTGGACGAGATCGGTGATGATGGGGAACCCTCTCCTTGTTATACCAATTCTAGCTTTTTTACTTGTTTTATTTTCAATAATATACCTATGTACATACTTACCTAACAGCTAATATAATTAGGGTAGGATAGTTGCATAGACATCTTTAAAATATTTTGAAGGCCAGAAGATTAGAGAGAGTCTACCCACTTACCTACCTATAATGCTTAGGGAGACAGTTTTGAGCATGATTCGTTGTAGTTTTTAAAATAGTTAGCCCATCAACCGGTAATAAATTGAAAATATGGCCCACATGAAAAAAAAAGTTGGGCGCCTTGCTCTAGGGCGTACAGAGGTACAATCCGTCGAATACCCTCCAAAAAATTACATTTTTTTTTAAACCGCGATCAATATGCTAAACTAGTTAGAATATACTCGTATGTATGAGACTGTCGTGTAGGGGGGCACTCGAACGATACTGGTCTATACCTTACGGAAGCAGGTTGCCTTCTAGTTATTTTTAGGAAGTATTCCATTGGTGATTGTCCTTCTCTCATCCCTATGTAGCGTAATAAAAAAAGGGATTAAACTTCTTATAATGGATGACTGCGGTCGGCACACTTGTTCCATGCGTGAAAGAAAGCTGACATGAAAAATAAGGAATCAAGAAACAGGCAATTTTCTATTGTGCTTCATTTTGACTTATTATAGTTTGTAATTTGTATAGTTTCACTTCAATAATATCTTTGCTTGAAATATTTTCATTTGTTATGACAAATTTTCTCCAATTCTTATTGTTCATTTCCTGTAACCTGCAAACAGACAAGAACACCAAATATTCACCATAATATACGGATAGGCTCACATTTTCCTGTCGTATGGTAACATGTTATAATCTGTTTGGTTCAGTTCACCGAAGCAACGGGGTGTCCTTGCCTTTCAATTATTGAATTGTGATATAAAATTTGTAACTATACCTTGAATCAGGTAAGTTCTATTATACCAGAGCACAGGCTACTTACTACAGGAGTAACAGCGACCACCGAAACCGAACCTGAGCTGAAATCGAAATCGGAATGGAACTCACTTTGCACTCGCTGTGTCTGCTCTGTGTGCCTGGTCTGCTGCTTTTCCTAAGCTCGTTTAGTCGTTTCGTTTCATTTTATTGAGCATGTATTTTACTGCTATCAGAAAATGAATATAACTTGGTTGTTGGTTTGGTACCAGGCAGGGTACAGTAGGGTGCTTTCAGTTCGTATCATCCATACTACACTACACCATCAGCGCTCCGAAATCGAGGCGGAGGAAGGAATCCTTTTTTACTAACTCCCTTTAGTCTCGACACCGGTGCCGGAAAGAGGAATTGGGTTCGGTTGCGGTATACGTATGTACGTATGTATGTACATGCGATGAGATATTCCCAGCTTTATAGTAGTCGCAGGGGCAAACGAGCAAAGAGACACTTTGAAACGGAGGCATTAAGAAGAACAAGTGATGTGTTTTGTGTGGGGCACGGCCTGGGATACGAATACGAATACGAACTCGCGGCCAATTCACTGAGCACTCTACACACAGTATACATACAGTACAGTACAGTAGTTTGATGGAAGTACTGGAACCCATCAGAGGTAGACTGTGTCCAGAATTGCGGAACTGTGGGTGCCACAAAAACAGTGTTTCAAGTAATTCAATAAGTAGTTAAGCAAGGCATTAAGAAAAAAAATGTTTTTTTTTTCGCAGAGCAAAAGTTAAAAAATCTAAAAAAAACACTCAGTAAATTGTGAAAAGTTTAGTGGAGGAATGCTAGCTATAAGAGGTTAGGTCGTATATGCCATAGAGCTGTTCTGTGGGGAGCACTGGGGACATTGTATTGTGTGTAGGTATAGGAAAAGCAGAGTCGCAATCAAGTCCCAGTTCAATTGAATGTTGGAGTAAAGATGGGCTCTTTGGCTCTTGTTCTCTTCTTTTGCTGATCGCCATCGTTGTCGTCGTCGACATCATCCTCAAGTTTTTCTGTTTTATGCTGCTGTTGTTGCTGCTGCTGCTGCTGCTGCTTTTGCTGCTATCTCCATTCTCTATGTGATATGGGCCTGCCAAACTCTATAATATTGCAGCCACTAAGCCAAGCTGCCTGCCGTGCCGTGACGTGTCTGCAAAGATTATAAAATTGGAAGAGTTCGTTTGCTTACTCTGCTTATAAGCGTACTTTACGTGTGTAACGTGGTTTTGGTATAGAGGACACCATAAAATGCTTTTTATGGTTTCAAGTTTCGATACGTCGTCGTCGGAGAGTATACAACATATATAGACTTACATAGTATGTATTTTAACGTATATCCAGCAATTTATGCATTGTACAGTCACCAACATCGGATTGGATCAGATCGGAACAAATCAATGGTACCCTAGTAGTATCAGCCAGAATGAAGTGATATTTGTTCATCGAGTAGAGTTTTAGTTCAATTACTTGTATCGCGTGGAAGTGGAAAGAAACTTTCCGTAGGTACCTAGGTACAAAGAATTCCGCCCGCAAAACCATAATGGCTCTTTTTTTTAAAAACTGTTATCGATTTATAGTGATGTTGAATTTTTAATAAAAAAAAAAAACAAAAACAATCACAGTCGTTGAAAATTTAACTAACAAAAATATTGAAAAACTGTTTAGAAAAAAAAACAGATAACGCAACCGTCACCCATCGCCGGTAATGATTATAATTCCATTTCCAATATTTGCGTAATTTGTGTGAGTTGTTTATATATACTTTATGGTATACCTACCTACTACATAAAGTGAACCATCTTATACGCGATTTTTATCTCTGCTACATATATGCGGGAGTAATAGTGCTATTAGCTAACATAGTTAGTATTATAGCTCCTCAGTCATACATCAATAATTTGAACATTTTGAATACATTGTGTTTGCCGTACAATATTCACCCCATAAAGAGTCGAATTTTCTTTTGCATTCGACTAAGTTCCTTTTTTTTTTTTTTTTTTTTTTTTTTAGTGAGTTTGCCATTTGCAAAACTCCAGCAAATTCGAATTCAAGCGCATCTAATTGAACAAATTACCGCAAAATTATAATATTGGCGTTACTCTGCTCTTTTTTCATCTCATTTAAATGTGGCCGCCCCAATATTCAGCGGTAAGACGCGCTTGATTGTACAATAAGTATAAGATAAGTGTAGACATGGCATGCCAATGCCATTGCAACTCGCCGGACTATGTTATGTTATAGGTATAATGTGTGATGATGGTAGTTCGAGTTCGGGTAACTTGAACTGAACCTGAACCAGAGCATATTTGATCAAAAAGAGAACGAAATCCTCTAGGAAGTTGGAAAACAACAAACAAAATACTCATGATACTTTTGAAGGACCTACAGCGAATCTTCGAAACCCCAAAGTGAAAAAGTCTTGTGTTCTGTTCGGTGTTTTTATTTTATTGTTTTTTTTTTTTTTTGTAGTATAAGTGCTGTGTATTGAACTCACCGAATCTTAGGATAGATAAAAAGTGCAGTTATATACTTTTGGAAAAATCTTGCCTAATAAGCAAAATTTCAAGATACGAGATACGTATTGCAATTCTGTTAATATATATATATATATATATATATATATTTTTTTTTTGCATATTATCGATTGATAAGGCTTGCTGCGCCTATAAAGAGAAATAAAATGAAATGATTTGTGAAACCTGGAAATTACGCGACGATTTTATACACCTACCTGTAGTGCTCAAGTGAAGTGTCTTTTTCTGTTTTTACATTCTCTCACTGTCTTTTTGTTTGTTTTTATTTGTTTTGTGTTTGCTTGTTCATTCCAATTTTTCTATGATTTATATTGGTGCTTAGTTTTCGAACGGAATGGAAATTATTTTCTGATTGTGTAATTCTAATTAGGTACCTACCTAACCTATACCGGGTACCTATCTAGTTTTTTTTAACTGTGCTTTTTAGTCTTCTGAATACATTTGATGTTTTTTCACAGTGAAATTTTATTTAGCTTCAATTGACTTATTTGGCTCCAAAAAAATTGTAAACAAACAACATCAAAAACATATTACCAAAAGTGTTGAAGATTTTTGTGATATTCACATGTGTACTATATGTGAATGCGTGAGAAACAATTTAAACGGAATACCTACAATCTCTGATGAAGTTTGGATCATTCTTTCAGTAAGTTTATAACATTATATTACCTACAAACCTACTTATTTCAATTAGGACTAATATTTTAATACAATTTAAATTTATACAATTGTTATATACCACGTTTTTAAGTAGTTATTATCTTTTTCTATCAGGGTTACATCCTTTATATGTATTTCTCACCGGAAATTTTGTACAGTTATGTATTCTCGGTGATAATCAATCAATTACAAAACTAATTTCACTATTATTGTCTAAAATTTTAGAAAGACCGTTATTTTTCTATATTAACTCCTAGATTAATTTGACTAAACATTTTAGGATGCTTTTAACGGAAAGAAAAATTTACTGATATTAAGAAAATTTTGATAAATATCAAATAGAAAAGCTGTTGATTTTGCTCCAAGTACCTAAATTTTTATTATTTTCTAGAAAACATATTCTTGATTCAACTTTTGGTTGGTTGTATGATAATCAAGTAAATAATACTAAATTCAAGTATCACCAAGTTATATTTTCTTACTTTTTGCATTAAAATAATAAAACTAGAAATGTTGAAAATTCATATTGATGTTATCTTTCCTATATTCAGAAAACCTTTATATCAAATTCAAGCGACCTGTTTACCTGAATTACCTAAATATTGAAAGATTAATATAAGTAAACGAAGTGTTTAGAAATATCTTACTTTGCCAATAAATTGAATTTTAGTTTTGCTAAAATGTATACCATGAAACGTATAGATTAAGAAAACTAATGATAGACTTTATTTATCGTATTAGTGCCTAGGTACATATATTTGCTTTATGCAGGTGTGCTTTTCTCAAGAATAGCTTTTCATGACAGAAACTTTATGCTTCATGCAGATATGATTCTCTGAAGCAAAGATATTAATTATTGAATCTTTTAAATCAACAGCTGTCAACTGTAAATTTGAAACTGAAGAAAATCTTATTGCTGAAAAATTTTTTTGGGAAAATCTAAATATAAAAACCAGTTGTTTCCATATAAATAAATCATATTAAGAAGTAGGTATATTAAAAACAAATATATTACACGCATAGATTGCACTCCATACACAAAACACACATATAACGGTGGCGCAAAAGTACTGGCACTATAGATATTACTTATATTTTTTTTATATGACATCTCCTGTCATTCTGATATTGAAAATTGTGTAGTAAATAAATGTAAAATTACAAAAAATAAATATGGACCGTTATACTCCTCAACAACGTGAAATAATCGTGTCAATGTTTTTACGGAATAATTCATCAGTGATAAAAACACAACGTGAATTTCGTCGACGATTTCCCCGCCATCCGCACAATGCGACGCTTTGCCACACGCTTCGAAGCAACTGACGCAACATTGGATAGACCTAAGTCTGGCAGACCAAGAAAAGGCCGTTCAGCCGAAAATATCGATGCTGTGCACGAAGATGTGGAAGAGTGTCCAGAAATATCAACAAGGTGACGTGGCACACAATTGGGCATTTTCAGGCGGACTCTGCAGCGTAACTTGAAGATGTTTCCGTTTAAAACTCAGATGACCACCGAGCTCGTCTAAAGTACAGCCAGCGCGTCATAAACCTCGACCTTGAAGAGGATGATATTTTTTCAAAATTGGTTATGAGTGACGAAGCGCATTTCCATCTCTCGGGGCATGTCAATAAGCAGAATACTCGCTTCTGGCGCACTGAAAATCTGTGCATTATTCAAGAAACGCTTTTACACCCACTAATAATTACTTTATGGTGTGGCGTCTGTGCTGAAAGAGTGATCGGACTTTATTTTTTTGGAAGACGCTGCAGGCAATGCGATAACTGTCACTGGCGAGCGCTACAGAACCATGTTACCTGAGTTCTTATACCCAGTTTGGATGAATTGGGGCTGGAGCACTTCTGGTTCTAACAAGACATTATGGGCTTAGTGAGGGATGCTTTTCCAGGCCGTGTTATCTCTCGTTTTGGCGATTTGCCTTGGCCTGCAAGATCACCTGATCTAACCTGTCCAAACTTCCTTCTTTGGGGTTATTTGAAATCACTGGTGTATGTGAACAAGCCACAAACTCTCGCAGCCCTAAAAGAAAACATTCATCAAGAAATAAGGAACATATCGCAGGAAGTGTTACGGTAGGTTATGGAAATGCCATAAATAGAGCTGCAATGTGCATCAACTCTGGAGGTTACCATTTAAGAGGCATCATCTTCAAATCCTAATGCGACGAAATTTCAAGGCACAAATATACATATTGTTGCAAGCGTGGCCTTTGGTTCGTTATTTAATACAGAATATTAATTATTTGATATACAAGTTCTTTATTTCACTTCTAATCTTATACAATTCATAAACCTTCAATTAATCAACTCAACTTTAATTAACGCTAATACTGTACTTTCAATTATTGTAATCCAATTACAACACTTTCGCCCGTTTATTACTTTCGCTTGTTAACACTGCAACGTCTAAGACAAGACTCCTTTTCTGGCGGTGACAACTGTTATATTTATGCTCTAGAAACTCTCCGGATTATTCTGGAGTGTTCTATTCCAGAAGCTTCTTGACTATTCTATTCATTCTATTCCTGAACCTTCCCTTAGATTCCATAATCGATTCTCCGAACCTAAAGTCGTTTTCTCTCCATTGCCAGTAGATGTCACCAGTTGTATCTTTCTGAAGCACGTAACAATATATAAAAAAAACTAATTCTAGTTTTCTAATTTAGAAAAGAAGTTATAGCTGAACCAAACAGGGTCATTACTTTTACGCCACCCGTTATTTAAAAAGAAGTGCGAAGAAGAACAGTATAACTTATGAATTTGGCTCAATTCTATACTTCTTTACTTGCATAAAGCCGGCGTCCAAGTGAAAATAAATGTGTGCAGTTAGAATCTGAAAAAACTTACTTGTGATTTGTTGTTGTTTAAATAGTCTACAAGAACAACGAATAATTAAATTCGATAAGATCTACTGTTAACCCATCTGATTTTAGACCCATCAGCATTTTGTTTTTGTTTCCTTACGAATGCTTTGGAAAAGGTGATGTGCACTCAAACCCAATCGTTTGTAAATATCAACAGAATGCTTTCGCGTTGTCAATCAGGTTTCAGACCAGGTTATAGCTGTCAATCGGCTGTCCTAAAGGTTACAACAGACTTAAGATAAGGCCTGGACAACGACGAGATTGCAATACAGGTTTTACTCGACTTTACAAAAGCTTTTGACTGTGTAAATCCCTCTATGCTCCTCAACCAACTTCAAACATTTTTCCGGTTCTCATTTCGTACCGTCCAATTGATACAGAACTTCTTAGGCGATAGGTATCAGCAAGTCAGCGAGTCAACGATCATCTTTCTGAGTTACAGCCGCTTTACAATAGCAGACCTCTCGGGCTGATTGAGGACTCCATTGTAAGGATTAACGATGACTTAACTGATATTCTGCACATCATATTTGGGGGTGAAATATTGACTAGGGTAAGCGAAGATACAAATCTCGGTGTCGCTCTTAATGGGAGAATGAAATGCTCTGATCATATACGTTCAGTGCTGAGTAAGGTGTATGGAGGTTTGCATCGACTCTGGCTCTCTGCCAAATTATTAAGCGTGGACATCAAATGTAGATTGGTGAAAACTCTCATCCTGCATTCCCAGAATACTGGACTGCCCACTGACGCCAGGCAATTCTATTTCTCTTCAAGCTTATACATACTAAACGCTCTGAATACTTAATGGATGAGATCCAGTTTTTCCAATCTCAGCAACGTTGGGATCTTCTAATTCCACGTCATAGTCGCTTGGTTCAGGAAGGTTCCTTCTTCATTCAGATCCCACGGCTTTGGAACTTGTTACTTGCAACCTTGCAGAGAGCGGTTACTGTCGGTGAATTTAAGAGGCTGCTATGTTCAATACAGGTCTGAATGGTTTCAAAAGTGCTGCTAATTAATTAAATAATATGTTTTGTTTTTCTTTTTTATAGTTGTGATTAAACACAATGGAATCTTTTATTGCTTTCTTTAGAATATTTTTGTATTTTTGCATTGAATAATTTCACTTAAATTTAGTTTTGGTTATGATTTTATTATTATTTTAATCAACATATGACATTAACTCTATTAGTAACTATTTGAACATTGTTTTCTCTAAAATTATATTTTCGAGTACTTACAAAAGATTGTAAATCTTGTGTAGCAATCCAGCTAAATAAATTAAATTGAATTGAACACGAATATATATATCTATACAGATAGCCAAGCGGCATTAAACGCCATCTCATCATCTGAAGTCAAAACGAAGTGGGAATGCATTCAAGCATTAACAAACCTTGGTACAAGAACCACCTAACACTTCAATGGGTGTCAAGGCAATCAGGAATAGTTGGGAATGATAACGCAGACTTACTGGCCAAAAAAGGATCATTCATTCCATTCTCCGGTATCTCTCCAAGACCAAATGGACCGGGAATGTACTTAAATGACAGGCTACAGATAAGCCAAAAGGTTCATTAAAAGACCTTTAAGGACTATCTAGAAATTAACTTAGAGTCATTACAGGAGCCATAACCGGACACTGCAAACTAAACAAACACATGCATCGGATAGGTATATCACCCACTGAAGTATGTAAGCTATTTATGAAAGAGGATGAAACCTCGGAGCACGTATTATTGCGAATGCGAGGCCATTGCACATTGTAGATTCCAGGCTATTAGCTCATACTTCTTGAAGCTTGCAGACTTTGAAGAAATTTCACCCAAAAAAATATCTGTTCTTCCTAGAAAGAGTGGGGGTATTGCATGAACTGTATATATGTATAAAGAAAGCAGTGCACAATAAGCCAATGAATAGATGCAGTGCAAAGGCCTTTCGCCCGCTTAACCCTAATCTAATCTAATCTAACTATATGGTTGGTTTGAGTGGTAATCCTTACTTAAGACAATATTGCAAGCTGGTCAAGACCAGCTCATTAAAATATGTATATACACAGTAAAAAACATTTCCCTAAAGTGAATGGCAACAATTTGTGCCACTAAGCTTAGGTAGGCTTTTGATAAGATTAGGGCAAGCTCCACCTTGAAAAAAGTGGAATATGCTTTTATCCCTAAAATGTAGGCACCTCCAAATGTAGAATAATACCCAATTTACTGAATGTTCTTTTCATTTTACCTGAGAAAGCTTAACATTTCGGGAAATTTACATTCTATATTGGTTTTCTGGTGCCAAATACCTACATCCATTGAATGTTGTATTGATTTGGGAAAATTCCCTTTATATAAGAGAAAATGACATTTATTTTTAAGAACAAAATTGTCTTAAATTTAGGGAATTGTCTTAATTTTTTTTACAGTGTAGATAGTATAAGGTATGCTACATCTTTCTTCATATTGCAGTGTAGTTCTTACCGAAATTTGGACTTTTGCGTGTAATTATCTTGTAATTTTGTTATTACTTAAATGTGCCTAAATTACTTTACAGTCGTGTGTAGCATACCTCGTATTATTCTTACCATGGCCGCTTCGAGCGGTAAAGCCTACCAGACCCTCCTTAGTACCTTCACTGGCAGTACCTTGAGCGTCACCCAATTTAGTTGTATCACAGAGCCATGCTAGGTGGAACTCTGCATTTCTCGCTGAAGAATCTATTGCAGGCATACAACAATCTTACGTAAATCTTCCTGATCTTCTAACAACTCAGCACTATAAAAAATATTTCCCTAAATTCGGTGGCAACAATTTGTGCCACAAAGTTGAGGCATATTTCGCTAACTTGGAGGAGAAGTCCAAAGTGTACTTGGAGATAGGTAAGTCTCACCAATCTATAGAGAGTTTGAATTCAATAGGCTTTAATGAATTTTCTATCGGGAGAAGGTAAATTGTTTACATATAAGTTGGGTGATATTCAATTAATTAAATAAATGCACCATTAAATTAATGTAAATTTTTCGACAAATTTTGTGGAAATATCCGTAAAATTTTGAACAAATTAAGGATAAATAAGTGTTTGAACTACACATATCTCCACAGGTATTATGGAATAGCGCACAAATAAGTTCAAAACTTTTACCTTGAGTATGGAGAATTTTACATAGTTAGTATAAAAACGTACCTTTGACAAGGGGGCATAGGTAGATGCATATCTATTGAGTGATTTTCTACCGAATGTAAGAGCTCTTTCCAAAGGAGCAAGGGAACATTCAATGCACTATGTTCGATGAACTATTAAACAAATGTAAATAATACATTATTATAGTATAAAAACGTACCTTTGACAAGGGGGCATAGGTAGATGCATATCTATTGAGTGATTTTCTACCGAATGTAAGAGCTCTTTCCAAAGGAGCAAGGGAACATTCAATGCACTATGTTCGATGAACTATTAAACAAATGTAAATAATACATTATTATATATGAAAATAAACATAAAGTAGTGAAGTAGTGAAGTAATGAAGTGTTTAAGATTTCTCGATAGTTATAATTTCCCGAGAAAAGAAAAAATTAGCTCTTATTTCTCAGAAATCTCGATAATTCTCATATAATATATAAAATAACATTTACTCGCTTCAATTTAAAATGTTATATAACAATGAAATATGTAGCACTCTTCAATACTGAATTCATATATTTTATTTATTATTGCAATGTGTAGGTTTAGATATAAAATGATTGCGAAACATAATTTAATTCCTTTATTGTTCAGCTTTGATATAATTTTTCAAAAAACACAGCGCATCCAAGGTCGTAGGTATTGAACAATGGATTTCTCTTCCTCTTCTTCTTAACAAAATCCTTCGGAATAGTAAAATGACGTTCATTACTAATTAATTATTGGACAAATCCTCTCTAAGTATGTAGTTTCAAATTTCTTTTTCTTGTACCCGTTGTTTGAAATATATTGACTTCTTGTTTAATAATTTTCAGCAACACCAGGGTTCACTTCTCTGGCACTGTCTGTTATAGATAAATTTATGTTGTTCTTGAAGAAACTTCGTTAACTTCTGCTTCGTCAGTATAAAACTGCTCAAAACTAACAAATTATCTATTTAGATTTCTTCTGCAATTATGTTCATATAATTTTTCGAAAATAGTCTAAAAAATGTGTGTACATACATTTCGTCTCAAGTGGGACTTTGTAAAGATTTATGATGTTCTTGTTTCTGCTTTTGCTTGTTTCATCTTTAATTGCAATAGAAGTTTCTAATATATAGCTCATTGCTGATCTTTTCTAATTTCGTTAAAATAAATATTTTAAGGCTCCTTCTGCAGTTAACAATATAAAATCTTCTCTCACTAGTAAAGACTATTTTTAATTCGTAAAAAGCATTCGATTACAATTTTCATAGTGCTCCAACTTGTCTTATAATTCAAAAGTAATGACACTTCCTTTTATTTATATTCATAATTTTGCAAAACGATATTTTTGACATGGGAGTTTTTGCAAAAATATTCAAAAATTCTTCTGTCATAATTGTAATTCTATAAGATTTCGTACTTGCAACTCTCTGTTTCTCACTAATTCAAATTGAAAATCCAATTCATATTCTGAAAAAAAATCGTCATCTTCACTATTACTATTATCTTCCTGAATTCGTTACTTTCTTTCTTCTTCTCAATGTTAAAAGTTTTAAAAAGTTTTCAAAATAGCTAAGTGCAAACCATGATTATAGCATAGTTGCTGATTTGCAACACACAACTTTTCAATTCAACTGCCTGCATAACGGCAGCACCATCACTTATTAGCTACAGTACAATATCTTTTACAATATAAAAACCAGTTCCATCTAATTTTTGTGTTATAGCAACTCTAACTAACATTTTTTCGGCAAAACACCTACCAACACAAGATTTGACCTATCTTTAGAAATTTTTTATATATGAATACGTTAATAGATACACTAAATTTTTTTCTTCATCTTTTAGTTTCATTGCCTCTCTTTTTGGCTTTTAGTAAATTTATGAAACATTTATACCTTTAAATTATTTGATCAGTAGTAAGACATTCAAATCGCCTTTTGACTTATTGCCGTGAAGAGGAACTATTTGGCTCGATAATTGATTCCTTCCGTTTATAATCGTGTATACTTTCAAGCTGCATTAGAAGATAAAGTGTTGCTGAATGTATCTTATTGCAAAGATTAAAAGTTGCCAAACTCTTATTTATACCATAAACAACATACAACTAGATATGAAAATCTCAATATAAACCCGGATCACTTTTTCAAAGCTCCTTAACTTTATATTCAACTAAAGAAAGCTATCAGTAAAAAATCTTGCGAAGAATTTATGTGGCAGAATACAATAGAGAGAGAATGTATAGACCTTTCTATTAGCGGACCATTAAGGGGCCAGCTTTCGAACCACTTCATTTGGGGTTTTCATATCTAGATATAAGTTGTATTAGTTTATACTATTCTTCTTAAAATGTGACCTTATAAACTTCTGAGGATTGTTTGAGAATTGTCGGTAGGAAAAGTTAGTATTGTATACATTATATCTCCGTTAATTGCTACTACATGCCTGTACTGAGCTCTGAACACAGCGGCAACTGCTTCTAAAATTACCAGAATTTATATTCTAATGAAAAAGCAGACGACAAAAGTCGAGAGCTCACCGCACATTTCTTCCTGTTTTTGCTACTGTCGATTTTCGATTTAGTTTGTTACGTATTCGTATGATTTCTATACAGTCTTGTCAGCCACTGACGGGACGGGACTATAAGGGAAAAAATCTCCTTTCGCCTTTCTCGAGAAATGAGAAAAATAAATTATACTATTTTCTCGAGAAATTCTTGAGAAGGAATCTCGAGAAGAAACACTAAGTGTACAAAACAAAAATCTTTAAATAAATTTATTTCAAAGAAAAAACAAAATTTAGACATAATGCTTACAAATTAGGTTGTACCTACTAAATCAAAATAAACACATTATTATTTCCGAAACGAAAATTAACTTTAATGAAGGTGTTTAATTATATACTAGTGTGATGAATTGTTGCACAAATTGTTCTTACTCTTTACTTTAAGGTTGCACGATTATTGAATTCGCGCACGTCTTAACCACACAAAGGTCAGAATAAAACTCATCGGGTTCTAACAAGATAATGCATTCCTTATATTTGGGGTATTTTTACTAAAGTTAAGGGTATCATTTTTCCATAAAATTATGGTATTGATATTATTTTTCCAAATTGACCAAATGAGAGTATATTTCTATTCGATTTAGTTTTAAGATTTCAGAACTAATTGGTCACAAAATTATAAAATATATGGAAAATAACACAGCTCAGGTAAAAGTACTTATACATACTTTTCATCTAAACATTTCCTTTGTAAAGGGTCCTATACACCATTTAAAAATAATTTTACCCAAAATATGTTTTTCTATGCACTATTTGATTAACTTTAGGTAGCCGAAAGGTATATTGCCAATTTTTAAGGTAAAACTAGACTTATTTTACGGAAATTTCTTGCACTAAATATACGGAACCGTACATTATTTTTTGCAGTGAGTTTTGGATCTAGGATAACCCACCCCGAAATACATAATTAACAATAGAGG
This sequence comes from Dioctria linearis, assembly GCA_963930735.1. Classification (NCBI taxonomy): domain Eukaryota; kingdom Metazoa; phylum Arthropoda; class Insecta; order Diptera; family Asilidae; genus Dioctria; species Dioctria linearis. The sequence continues at coordinate 232,574,808 of OZ005740.1, read as the reverse complement.
AGAATGATTTTTTTTTCGTACAGCTTTGATGAACAGCATATGTTCTACTTTGCTTGGATTCACATTCATTCCGTACACTTTGGACCACTTACTTAATTTATTCAAAGCATCTATAATCATTTCGTGACTCATAATTTGGCTAGGAATACTTGAATAGCCTCAGTATGAACAAACATTGTGAAGTACCTCTAATATGTCCAGAAATGTAGTATGCGTAAATTAATCATAGTGAAATTAGTGTTATGTGTAGTACGCACAATTTCATGAATTTCTAGTGCCTTTCTGCACGAATCTTCCCTTGTAGAATGTGTGCTGAGATTTGGATATTTCTACTGACTATAGAGTTTGTCTGAAGGCCGCTACACACGCTCAAGCAAATCATACGATTGGGCCATACATGGTCCAGTCGTATGATTTGCATGAGCTTGTGTAGCGCAAGTCGGAGCTTGAGTTGAGACTGAAGTCTGCTATGAATTAAATCAGATGAAACTATTGTGTACAAGCAAACCTGACCGATTTTGCTATAGGAATGAATTAAAGTTTGAACAAAATTCGTTGCGAGTGGAGGCAAAAGTTAATATCTGTGTTGTCTATAGTTCAGTTCTATAGCAGAGTCATAAGTTTTGCTTGTACGCAATAGTTTCGGCCGATTTCACTCATCCTCTCTCAACTCAAGTTCCGACATTCTCTACACAGGCTCATGTAAATCAAACGACTGGGCCATGCATAAGTCCCAAGATTTGCTTGAGCGTGTATAGCGGCCTTTAGATGTGTATCTGAGATACGTTCCATGGTCTTTCACACAAAAGATACTAGACTAATCTCGTCTCCAAGTGTGTGGAATGTGATTAATTAGGACGCAGCACCTAAAAACAGCTAAAAGCCATGGATTTACTATGTCTAGTAATATTTCTAGCATGATAGGCAGTATGTCATCTTGGATTTGTAGACAGCACAAATATTGCATTTATTGCATTCAATTGTTGCCACAAAGCTTAGGTATTTTTTCTCAAATGTAGGGAGTATTCCCTAGAATTTAGGGGAGCATTCCCTAGAATTTAGGGGAATTTTCCCTAAATTTAAGGGAAAAATACCTAAGCTTTGTGGCAACAATTTGTGCATTTTTTACAGTGTATATATAGATAGAAAATGCGTGTCCATTAAAAGTTTCAAGATCATTGCATAGGAATCTGTTCAAGACCAGTCCATTTTCTCAAAAACTACGAGCTACTGGAAGTTCTTACCTATACAACCTGTATAATATTTATGTTCTCTCTTAATTATTCTTATTATAGGGCTCCCATCATTTCTATATGTAGCAAGGATTAAAAACATCTCTGATAGAGCCTCCACAGTCTTGGGGGGTTGGTGTTAACATTAAAAACTAATAAAGACTCACTACGCTGATTTTTTTTACCATTGTTGCGCAATGTGCTCCGCATTAGCCTTACAAACCACAAGCAAGTCGCCCTCAATTCATTTTAATTGCCGCAGGTAGTTAATGTATTTCCAACAGATTTGCAGAAGCATCTGATTTGTTGTGAGGGTGGTATTAAAGCGAACATAGCACATATATCGCTTTCTTGATTTTCCACTAACAACAGAATGAAAACCATCAAAATGGCAACGAAGCAGCAAATTAAACTTTGTTAAGGATCTAAATTTTACCTATATAGAAATAGTTAAATAAGGTACCTAACCTACAAGAGATCTGCTTTGAAAATTTCCAGAACCTACACGACCCCTTATATCGTTCTTTGTCTACAATAATTATATTTTATCAAAAGTGTTGTGCAGTTCGAATTATCTCTAGTGGTCAGTGATGTGTTATGTCGGTGATGGTTTATTTAATGCATTTAAGAATATTTTAGTGGACAGTTGACTAAGGCTACTGATCTAAAGCATGAATCAGTCTTAATAAGGTTGCTGGATGATACGAGGTTTGTTTAATCCAAATGGTTTCCGCTATTGTTATTGTGACGTTACAATGTACAAATATTTTCTTTTCAAAGTGAAGTTCTATTCGTAAACTGTTTTGCGACGTCATAATTTACAAAATCGTAGTTAGTTGGAGAAAAGAATTTGGCAGCTATGATAATACCAGTTATGCGGTATGATGATAACATAAAAATGAAGTGCATCATAATTCTATTGTAGATAGTCAAAGACTTCACAAGTCTCATTGACGTTTTGTGAATATACCAATAGAAGTCGTATAACCACAGTGGAGACTTTTCGAGAAACTTTCAGAAATATTCCGAAATAGAATTTTGTCATTAATAATATAATAACTATGACTTATTACCGGGTTAAGTTTTATACTTGTTCAAGAAACGAACTTTTTTTTCATCACACATTTTATTGATTTTGGGTGACAGATAACTTCTTCTTTTTTTCTTTTTCCTGCCCACCATGGGCTTATACAGTTTTAATTCATTTTCGAATTAATCTGGTTTTTTCAACTTTTTCCAGTAAATTTTTTTCTATTTTTCTCAATTTTTCCTTTTTGTCATTTCTTCCCATTTTTAAATTTTCATTTGTTTTTCTACGATTTCTATGTATCCGTGTCAGAGCTGGGCAATACTTAAGTAAAAACGACTTAATTATGTAGGTACTACTTAAAGTACATTTTCGTTACTTAAGACTTATTACTCAATACTTTTGAAATGCCCAACTTAGTACTTGAACATAAGTACTTGCTTCTATTTGCTTGTATTTAAGACTTAGTTTTGTACTTAAGTACCAAGATTTTTATTTAAGTATTTCTGAGTCTACTAAGTACCTACAAATATCTAACTCTTCATAGAAAAGCAAAAACAATCACTAGCGCAACTAATTTTTTGTTGAGTTTTAAAGTACGTAAGGAACTGTCAAAGCATGTGCAGCACTCCCGCGTCAAGGCAGAACCTTAGACAAACTAATAATATATACAAACAAGACTGGGCAAGTAGAACAAAAATCAGTAACGTCTCGTTCGAACATGTAATCGACGACTCCTCGAATTGATGACATAACCAAGGGTAAGCAAGAAATGCGTCCCTCCAATATAAAATCAACGATGCCTCGAGCTGATGTAGGGAAGGCCTCAATTTTTATCTTTGAAATTTACTGGAAATTCTTTCCTTAGAACATTTATGCATTATTAAAAGCGACAATGGGTGCTTGGGAGGACCTCTAATAGTTTTATGAGTGTAGCAATGAGAGGTGAACGTTCTACTCTACGTGCAGCGCCGAAAACTATAAAAAACTATAAATAGTAGCCACTGGTTACTATACATATTATAGTTTTCAAAAAATATTTATTTATTAATATCTTTTAACTGAACTCTATAAACTTCATTATATTTCTGCCAACGTACAAAGATTCTGAAAAAGTACTTCAAAAAGTACTCAGTACTTTTTATAGACTTAGTACTTTGTTAAAAGTACTTTTCATACATGCGTTACTTGTACTTACGCTGAAGTACTCAGGCCTTCGGTACTTGTACTTGTACTTAAGTACTTTTTCCGTGTAGAGAATATGATAAAAGAAAATCTAAAGTACTTACTATGTATGCGTCTAGTATCTGAAAATATATTAAGCATATGTATCTAAATCATTTACTATACTTGAATCTAATGTGTATATCAAACAGAAAAGAAGGTGTGTGCGTGTGTGTAATAATAATTAAACTACGAAATCTATTCAAGAACTCAAGAAAATTAAAAAACGAACAGTCCATGTGAGCTTGATATTTACCTATACCTACATATATTAAAGCTTAATATTACAGAAAAAAAAATTCCATTTACAAGAAGCCACAAATAATCAGCTTTAGCTTCCCATAGCAGTACAAAACCAAAAATCCAGTAAAATATACTTAGCAACAAATCTGGTTAATTTCTGCTTTCTCAACTACATAAACAACAGCAACGACGAACGACACGGCGACACTCGATAAATAAAATTGTGAAACTGTTACTTATTCATAGACAAATCGCTAAATTGTTACCTTGGAAAATTGATCTTTATAGGCGTATAGAGACACCAATAATTAAAGATTTTTCAAATCTTACAATCTCTTCGTTCGAAGGTTCACTGTTTATACATAAATTTCAATTGGGAGAGAAAATTGATCGGCTTGGATCACGAGTTTTGCCGTCGCTATTACATACATAGGCTTCGTTCCGAGCTTCTAAGCACCGCGTCGTTTTTTATCGAGAATTATATTTAAATGTTGAAATGATATCATTTACCAGTTGGACTTAGTCATTAATTGTATTCAAGATAACATCATTTCATTGATTCAAGCTATTCTATATAGCATGATCATTATGGCAGCGGTAATGGTGCGGCATTATTATGAGAGATCCGCCAATTTTAAGAACTACGAATTTATTTAGTCACGAGTGAGGAAGGAAAATGTGAACGCATTTATACATACCAATAAAATATTGTTTTAGTATTTTAGTGTAATGGTCAATTTAATAAAGTTTTAAAAGTTTTTTTTTTTTTTTGTCATTTTCTTACATTTTAACTTAATTTTTTTCGCACCATACAGAATGTCTATCTATATATAGACCTTTCTGCTTGTAAGTTTTTTTTTGTTTTTTTTTTTCATTTCAAAAAATTCATGCTCCAATTGAATTTGCATTTGGCTCGTCACCTTTATACTCAATATTTATAATATTCTACAGAATTATTCATGCTCTCATGCCTTACTTTCGACAGAATTTTTGCATCACAGAAATCAATTTGCTCTTCGAATCTCATTCTCAACCACACATGTATTCCATTTGCCTGCTTCTCTTACAACAAAAATAAAATATTAAAAAGGGAAAAGAAAATTTCTGGATAGAGAATTTTCTCTGCATAAGTTCACTAAGTAGTACAATACAAAACGTATGATACAAACATAGACATATTTACTTATACTGCCATTTGAATCCTTCAAGAAAAGGGGAGTGGAAAATTTAGTTCTGTATCAGATCCTCTTTCGTGCCACAGTTCTTAGATGTTCTTCCCATGACTTTTATTGGGTCTCCTTCAACTGATTTTGGAATTTCAAATTAAAACTAGAATTCTTTAATTAACTCTACGGAATTAAGACATGAACTTAGTCTTTTAAATATGCACAGTTTGATTGATTTGAGTGCCGCTAAAAATGATCCTACAATTTTTCTTTAGAATTTTTACGGTAAATATATAAAAATAAAATCCATTCGCTTTTATCTGCGGTAGTTGGCGCTGTTTTGTTTGTAGATTCAAGTAGTGTTGTTTAATTTAACTTCACGTTTACTTTTAATTTGTACAAGTAGGATAAACTTGCTATGTTAGTTAGCGGTGGAGGTAGAAATAGTAGCGAAAGTGTAAAGCGAAAGACTGATAAGATCATTGACAAATTTTTCCAGAAGAAAGCTAGATCAGTTAACTTCACATCAAAAGAAATATAGTAACATACCATGCACTCCTACTCCCATTTTTTTAAATGTATCTCAAGGTGCAATCTCACTGTCAGTCAATTACTTCAACCGTGACAGGATCGCTTGTGTGTCAGCATGTGTTTCTACAATCTCTTCGCGAGAAGGCGTATTTGGTTATGAGTCCTTAATGTCCGCCCTGAGATCGACATTGATGTCGATAATATTATCGATAGGTTTTCCAAATCAAACCGAAAATTGGATTTTGTGATGTAATGTCAATATGATTAAAAAAAAATTAAAAGTGACTTCCTCCGACTTTTTCCTCCCCTGCGAACATTTTAGTTGTGACCCCCTAGGCTGCAGGTCTGGATACGCGCCTGCCCACCAGAATGTAAATTTGCAACCCTGTACTAGTGCAAAGCTGTTACAAATGCAGAAAAATATATTAAACATACGTTCACGCGTGACGTCACATTTACAATCTGCTATACAACTTAATAACATAAATTAATGCATTTTACAATATTAATATGAATACAAGATTGCAGTTGATTTCTATTGCAGTTTGAAAAATTAAAGTTTGACGAAACATATTTTATTTTACCATACCTTCACAGGTTTTGACAGAAATTTGGCATTGTTTAGTAAAGGAAAAATTTATAGTGAATTATTTTCTGCGACTCGCTGTTAACACTGCCATCAAATCTGCCATTCTTGTACTCTTTCCTTCCCTACTGGTGTGGTGGAAAGAAAAAACCAAGAAAAGATATACCGAGTCGCAGAAGGAACTCACTATAAGATTGCATCCTTGATAAAAAGAAATAAAGATTTGAGTGAAGCTATGGCCTACATAGTAGTGATCCGTACACCCATGCGGATGAAATCGACGACGAGGGAGAAAAAGTTTTGGTCGGAGGTAAGCCCGACGATTCGTTGAATAAATTACGGTATGAAGCTTTAGGCGCTCAATCACAAAAGTAAATTCAACATCGCTTGTTTGCCACCAACGACAGCTACAGCGCGGCAGCACTCCTTGCGTACATTTCACCACGTTCAACTATGGATGCGTAATAAGGAGCGAAGTGAATCTTAATTCTGAAAGCAAGAACCGAACGGTTTGATGTCGGTCCTAACCTTGAAGGAACCAGCACCAGTGCGAAGAAGGCTGCGAGAAACTATGTGGTTCTCGGGAAGCTGACAAGTGCTCTGAGATTTGCTTTTCTTGTCACGGATAATCTTGCTTGAATGCCAGAGAAATTAATTATCCTCTTGTAGACAGCGACAATGAAGAATTGGAATTAGAAAACCTAATGGCACTGTTTTGTGCTTAAAGTAATAGATTTGGATCGCCATTAGGCACTTACTTCGAAAGCAATGGCGCAATATGTGACATATCCCCGATAATTTAGAAATGAACATTTCCGATAATATTGCTTCTTCTGGGAGCAAGAAATTAATTTTTCAAACAGCAATAAAAATCGGCAGATTACTAATAGAAGCATTACTTTGCAATAAAAAATTACATCGCAGGGGACGGAATGAGTTACAAATTTAACACATTCTGGAAAATATCAGAGTAGACATTATCTTAACTTTGCAGGACTTTTGGAATTTTTTTATGGAAGTTATAAGAACTTTTGTTTTTCTGTAATTTCGCGCATGCTCCGAACCTCGGTGATGATTGCAAAATTAAATTTGTAATTATTTCACCTCACCCAACATTCCATCAAAATTACAAAATTTTTGCAATTAATCTATTAGGGAATGAGGTTTTTAACGCATTTTTGCTGGAGAAGTTCAATAAAAGGTGCCAAAAACGCAGAGAGAGTTACATTTTGGGTACAGAGTGTGATAAGTCATTTTAAAGCTAAGCTTTTGGGATTCTTAAATCCAATATGAAAAATTGGTATTTTTGACATTTTTTTAGATAAAAATTGTAGTTAAATAAAAAAATAACGAGTTAAAATTCCGAAATAGATTTTGTTGAGCCATAACATCAGGAGGAGAAAAATGTGTATACCATTGGAAAGGTCCAACTATTATCAATCTTGCAAATTTTAAATAAATCATCATCATCATAGGGTTAACGTTCTGAATTTACAGGGTCATCTATGAAAACATACCCAAATATCTATAAGTCCCGATATCTCGGAAACAGTTAGGATTTTTCCTCACCCCAGTCATACAATTTTGCCTTCTGGTGCAAGATCTTATACGGGACACCCGGAGACGGAGTCAAAGAAAACTCATATAGAAAAATTGTTCGATAAAATTGCATTTTTTCTTCTAGAATACTACAGGGCACGAGAACTACTGTATTGAAATAATCGATTTGGTCCTTGAAACTCATGTACTGTGGACGATTTTATGACAACAAGAGTATTACTCGTAAAAAGAAAAAAAAATGGAAAATTTGTTGGGTTTTCAATAAGAAGACATACAAATTTTTGTTCTCTATGTATACTGTATAGAGTATGTAGTGCTAAGATTTCACTACCAAAGAACAAATGACTTATATATATGTTATATTGTCTTTGGTACTTACTCACTGGAGATGTATTGTTTTCCTCATTTCATTTAATATTACTTTTTCTTATTTTTCATACTTTTTCATAATAACAGTTGTGTTTCGTTATTAATTTCTGACCACGTCAATATCTAGGTAATACATAGCTCTGAAATCACCCGAATAATTAATTGTTCCGTGTTGTTTTACTTTAAAAGTGAGTTATAATTAAACTTAAACAAAAATTAAAAAAAAAAAATGCAGAAATTCTCACCTGAAAAATCCAAAGCCCGTTTAGAACTCATAAAGCCGTCAAGAAGGATATCGATAAAATATTTGGCAACGTCTAATATCCTTGCGCTCATACAATTCTTGCCTTCCTCTTTGGAACGTGTCCAGGCAGCAGATGTACGACATTTTTTTTTGTTGGTTTTATTTCATTTTTCCCCTTTTCCACTTCAGCACCAATACAAACTGATGCCAACAGAATTGGAAATGGGGCTTTTTTGCCATTATTTCTACATCAGCCGTGGCAGAAGCAAGACAGAAACGTAAACGAAATGAACGGCGGCACAATGACAACACAGAGCAGCTCTAAATTTTATAATGCGAATATATATGTAGGTAGGTATATATACAAAGAGATACAAAAGGAGGAGAATCCCCTTCGAGAGAAGCACTTGCATTTTGTGATGTGACGTGTGTTTTAAATGTGGGAACTCCAAGATGCCGAATAAGATTTCTGTTCCTGTTGGATTGCTGCTTACTGCTGCTGCTGGTGGAGTACATGTAGTACCTACTCCTTGTTACCAATGTTGCCGTCGTGAAAACGACCTTCGGTATGTAATAGTTCCCTAGTCAGCCATCAGAACGACCCCATGGGCAGGCAGGCAGGCAGGCAGGCAGGAGCACCGTTTTCGCTATTGAAGGAAACCGAAAGAATCGGAAATAGGATAAAGTCGCGCCTGCCGTCTGATGATTCCTATGGAGTTTCATGCAAAAAATCGAACGGACAAGAGAACACAAGATGAACTTAAAAATTTTAATCGCATACAGTCGTCCTTGTTTAGCGGGCAAATTAATTTCTGGGTGAGATACTTTGTGACAAACGAGTAAGTACTTGAAACTTAAGGGGAAATTCAAGAAACAGAAAAGCTAAACGACTGCAAAAAGTAAACTATCGGCTTATCTGCTATTGCTAGCCCTAGCATTCATTGCTATGTTGCTATGTTAGCGCTAAGGAGTAGCCGAGAGCCGACCCCACTGTTATGGCATGCAAGAATACACACCCTCTTTGGTGACTTGAATATATGCCATCAAAGTTTTGATTCCTATGTCTATTTCTGCACATTAGTGTCGGTCCCTTTCTTTGCATGCATAAATACCCGACCATTGCTGTAATATTCTGCTGTTAACGCAACGCTGCTGCCTGGTTTCTGTATAACACCCTAACATCCGAAAGGGGAACATTCCGTTAACTCCTGCGTCCGATGTAATTTCATAGTATTCAATACAGAGTTGTAGGTATTCCAAATCGATAAAACCCCCGAGAATTTTCGGTGGAAAGTTCAAATTTTTTTTAGCTGCTGTTTTTAGATAAAAATAGATAGATTTACCAATGCGGATGATTTGTAGTCTTTTATAAAAACTATGAATGGACGGACTCCATTATGTTATGGACAGGGAACGTTTCGCCATTTAAAATAATTTTCATTCGGATACCTTGCTTATTGAAGTATGTATGTTAATCGCAAACCAACGAAAATATCATCATGAGCTCCTCTAATACCTCCCGAAACGTAGTTAGAATATTTTGCTCTGTCTTTCCTTTACTTTGTTTCACACACTTCGAGTTCTTCCGGTTAAACCGACTTCTGTCAATATATGTATGTAGTCCGATTCCAAATTGTTTTCGATTTCCGTCTAGCATGACTTGCTCACGGCATCCAGTCAAAAAATTACAATAGGTTTAATGCTTGAATTTAATTCAACCACTCCAGCGATATATCTGATGATGATGATAATGATCTTCCAGTTCATCAGAATTCTGACAAAATAGCAGCAACTTTTTGAAATAAATGTCCTTAAAGTCGGCAAGCAATACAAAGTAAACCAACCACACAAAACCTGTGCAATTTCCTTCCATTGTCGAAGGACTTGCTTCGGTCCTTTGAGACATAGCCCATCAGGTTCAATTTTCGTGATCCGAAAACTCCAGTTACTCTTCTCACAGCTAGGTGGTTTTGAAATATATAGGTCAAAAATATATAAGCCAAATTTTGAAAAAAACAAACAAAATAAATTGACAAAATCTCAAAATAAAAGGTAATATTTTGCTTAAAATAGCAAAAAAAAATTTTACTTTTACATATTTTTTACCGTAGCCCAAAAAGGATACTTGATGTAGAAAGTGACTGCGGAAACATTTTATTAATTTACCACATGTAGAAGAATTCTTTTGTGAAATATATGTTCTTTGAAGTTTTCCTACCTTCAAAAACGATTTCTTTAGGCCGATTCACACTGCTGTGATAGCGGTAGCGTTTGCATTAACGATAATCGTAGCGATAAGCTAGCGACACAATTCCTTTCACACCAACGCGATAGATCAGTGCGATAGTTACATGCATATGCCTGAACCAAATAAAGATATTTGGTAAAAATCGGAACATGGGACAAATTAGTCCTTCCCAATTGTATTGACTAGTATTGATGATGGTGGACATGCTACGATTATGTGTCAGTTCAAGGTGTACTAGCCCGACTTGTACTGGGTCGATTAATTTTTTTAATTTGAAACAATTTGTCTTACTGACCATCGTTGATATCGAATGCAAATTTTTATATATCGACGTTGAAATATATTTATTTTCGATTTTTAAAATGAATATCATTTGCCGATATTTATACCCTATAGATGAAATCTATAGGGTATACTAAGTTTGTCATTCCGCTTGTAACACCTCGAAATAATGATGGTAGAGCAAAATGGATTGGACACCCACGCATAATACCCTTTGCACTCCGAACAATTTTTAATATGACCTATCAGCAACTCCGAACCATTTTTACTATGGGCTACCAGCTACTCCGGAATATAATCGTCCGTATGTCGTCGAGCTTTTGTATGTGTTGAATGTGAGCTCTTAACGCCAGATTTGGATGAAACTTTTACAGTTTGTATAGGATACCAAAATAGCTGGCACGTATTTTTTTGTTTGCCCTTACCATGCCCCACCTTCCCGCTAGAAATACGTGATTTTACATTGAAACGTCATTTCCAAAAAATCATATCTCGAGAACGAAGCAACCGATTTTTCTGATATAAATGCCGAATGAAGCATAATGCTTTATATCTTTTACAAAAAAATATAGCAGCACTGAACGACAATAAATATTGTTAATAATAGTACTCGTGATTTTACGGTATCTGGTGATTTAAAAATTCATAAATACAAAATAACTTTACGTGGGATGTCCATAGAGGAATGCTGTTTTTTAGTTGAATTTGTGGTATTCGGAAGAAACATTTGCCTTGGGGTTTGTGGGGGGGGGCATGGCATGTATTCCCCGAAGGGGAAAGAGAATGTAATCGAGTGGAGAGGTTCTTGCTTTGAAGCTGTAATCTTCCTACGGACGTTTTTACAGTTAAAAAAGGATTTTTTGTACACCCCCTTCCTTCATTTTGCATATACAGGGTGTCCCGCAAGTCGACGTCAAGCCCCAATCGGGATATAGAAGACCAAATCATAACAGTTACCAGAAAAATATAAAAAAAATCTAAGTCATGTATTTTTCAAATTATAGACCTTGTGATGGTTTTTTAGCTCCTGTTGCTACAAATCTTTACTTTGTTCCAATTTTATTTTTCTTATGTAATCCCAAATAGTGCTTATGTAACCTGCTGTCACATTTTGCTGAACCAAGAATAGAAAATTAATATTTCACCCAACTTAACTGACTGTAATGAAAAAAAAAATGTACTACGCCAGTTTGGCAAGTAACTTTAAAAGTTGACGTATTTAATAAGGATTCTAAGATGGTATAAAACTTGTTACAATATTTCTTAGATTACGGCAAAAAAAAAATTTTCTTCAAGAAACCCAGTTTCGAAAAATTTCTTTTCACCTACTAAAAATGATTCTAGTGTACACAAAGCTTGCCGTAAGACCGTAATTTTCAAATTTTAGTTTGAGTGAGACGTAGAGTCATTACATGAAGTGTAAGTGAGCAAGATAGTGACGATCGCTCGTCAAATCATTGAGTTTTACAAATGTGCATCGTCTACTCTCCACAGTGGGCTGACTTCCAAACCAAGTACATGGTGAAGAAAGAGTTCCTTACCTTACGAGGAGGTAGTACTTCAAGCAGTTGAAGAAGACTCAAGTACTTTGGTACGTGCAATCCACGAAAGCACAGGAGTGCCTAAAAGTATAGCTCACCCAATTTTACAAAAACATGAGCTCCAGAATTACGGAAGCAGTTGAATTTGTCATCAATGGAAGATTTGCCCGTCTGATAATCCGATCCTTTTTAAGAATATGTCGAACTTGTAATGCAGCTGAAGGAAGGCAGTTTGAACATCTTTTGTAAATAATAAATCTTAGCATCCAAATAATTGGTGTTTATTTTTAAACTTAAGGAAAATTTGTCCTAAATTCAACAAAAAGTTAGGATCTGTAATTTGAAAGCGTCACTATCTGTCTCACTCACACTTCATGTAATGACTCTCCGTCTTAGTCAAACTAGAAGCTTAAAGTTACGATCTTACGGCAAGCTTTGCGTACACTAGAATCATTTTTAGTAGGTGAAAAGAAATTTTTCGAAACTGGGTTTCTTGAAGAAAAAAATTTTTTTTCCGTAATCTAAGAAATATTGTAGCAAGTGTTATACCATTTTAGAATCCTTATTAAATGCGTCAACTTTTAAAGTTACTTGCCAAACTGGCGTAGTACATTTTTTTTCATTCGGGATTACATCAGAAAAATAAAATTGGAAAATGTAAAGATTTGTAGCAACAGGAGCTAAAAAACCATCACAAGGTGTACATTTTCTCGAAAACAAAAGAAATGTCTATAATTTGAAAAATACATGACTTAGAATTTATTTTATATTTTTCTGGTAACTGTTATGATTTGATCTATCACCCGATTCCGGGTTGATGTCGACTTACGGGACACCCAGTATATATATATATTCTTTCCTGCGAATGCATTAGCGGTCTGTTGTGAACGTTTTTTGTTTGGGTGGAAAATTTCGTCGACTTAACGGTTCTTCGTAAACACGAGATTAAAATACAGCTATTTTTTCACCCCAACCCACTTCGTCTTTTCATAGAAAGCTGTCTCCTCCTACGCTTTTTAACCAACAAACTATGATTCTTATGTAATTGGATTCACAACTTAATTTATTGTTCCATAGGGTACTTTCGATTTTTCGAAAATGTAGGGGGTAATTTCGAAAAAACACTTTTTTACCAAACTTAGTATTTACATACTTCTTGTTTGCGTGCTTCTTTCCCCCTATCCATTTTATCGGGAGGCGTAAGCTCTCGTAAGGGCGTGGGCGGCAAAGTTTCAACTTCAAATGCTTATAGTTCATGAAGGAAGTGGCGTAGCTCGAAGTTCGAGGTCTTAAATGAAAGTTCCCAGCGGGGGCTATCACTGATATGAATTTCAAGTCTACGGTGGTGTCGGAATCATGATTTTTTTCACCATACATATGCAAAAAAGGAAACCCCTGAAGCTCCCACTAAAAGAAACCGATTTAATTTTACTGAAAACGGTTCTCCTACTTTTACATCCTGCGTCGATTATATACTACGTTTTTCGATCGGGGATTGGAGGAAATAACGGCCATTTTACTCTGGCCGTTTTAACTAAGTCATTTCACCTCGCCGCATAGGCATGTGGAAGCTCAAACTTCATTAAAAAAATACATATTTGAAAATGACTTAGATTAGTCAAATTTAGTCCCCCCCTCCCTTCCCACCCAGTAAACATCTGGAATTTTTTTCAGGCCCTAAAAAACTCTATTCTATTCTATTTAAGTGTGTATAAGTGTATAAATTCATCTCCACCCCATAATTCAGCTAAATATACTAAGATTTCCAAAATTCCTTTTGATTATTTTTTGAGTGAAAAATTGCTGGAAATTTTCTCTTTATAAATTTTATGCATATTCGAGGCAGACATCAATGCCTCGATCCAATATCAAATCAATCATGCCTCGTCCTGATTTCAAGTTTTTCTTGGAAAATTTACTGGGCTCAACGTGTGTATGTATTTATTTTTTGCGTGTGATAAATAGTTTTTGAGATAATCGAAAAAGAAAAAAAATGCGTTCTTTTGAAGGAGAAAAATGGCCGTCTTTTGAGTGAAAAAGTTAGTTTTTTTCCATTCGTGATTGTGAAGAATTGATGCGGCAGGGAAAAACTTTCCGTGAAAAAAATGTTTACAGCAGTGCACTAATGCCTGATGAAATATATGCGAAATGTAGGAACTGGGGGGAAGGGGCCCCAACTGTATGATAATGGGTCCTTAGGCTGAAAAATGTCTCGATGAAGTTTTTTTAATTGGAAAAAAATAATCCCACTCGACAGTACTCAGTGAGACCTTTCATTTGATATGCGATAAGCCAAATTGAAAGAACCCCCTCCGGGAGTACCTACCCCGCACCCTTAAAGTACCCCTGTAAAAAAATCTGTGCAAAAATCGAGTCCTAATTTAGAAAAAAAGTAACGCACTAAAAAAGTGGGTATGGAGATCGAATAAGAAGTGAAAACAAAGACTTATAGCGGTTTTAGAAAAAGTTTAGAAAGTATACTGCGCTCCCTGCAGAGGGGTAAACAGTTATTCTAGTAGGTTTTCGGAAAATCTAGTACAAATTCTAATATGTTTTTATATGGATTTTGAGTACCACTATGGTCCGAGGTGACAGGCTGAATTATAAGCGTAAAACTAAATACACCCATCGTGTCCCCTCCCCCTCCAAAAAAATCAAAAAACCTAGTACCCTACTTGTCCTTCTAGGCAATTGTCTAAAAACCGCTTTGAAATCAAGTAAATCAGATGGGTGTCTTCGGAGATTACCCCTGCAAACTTTTTTGTACATCAATAGGATGAAAATTGAGATTTAGGCTCCCTCCATTCCGCCCCCTCGCCTACCAGCGACCCCACCCTAACCACCTCTCAGTGAACACTTATAGCCACCGATGGTAGCTTTCATTTAAGTTCTTAATGAGCTCTCTGCGCGTTTTCGATAAGGAGTTATAAGCAAAAGAATTTGGAACTTTGCCCTCCTGCCCCGCCGGATGCGAGCCCCTCTCCTTAAAACCAACACCATTTAAAGATGTGCGACATCGAGGCGAACACACCCATGGTAAAAAAATATATATATTTAAATAAAAAACAATGTTTCTTTTAGATGTCGCCGCTGCGACAACGGAGTTGTATGTTTATCTAACATTGTCGCCGCTGCGACAACGGAGTTGTATGTTTATCTAACATTGTCGCCGCAGCGACGACAACGGAGTGCAAAGGTTTAAAAGTTATTTCGATTTTTGCATGTCCATCCGTCTGTCCGTCCGTTCGTCCGTCTGGGCGCACGATAACTCGACAACGCGTATACTTAGAGAGCTGAAATTTTGTACAAGGACTTTAAAAAAAAGTAAAATTAAGTTCGAAAATGAGACAAATCGGGCAACTCCTTCTTGGTGTTGCCATATAAAAAGTTAGGAGGGTTTTTACGTATACTGTGAAAACGATCAGTCCAAGACATTTTTATTGTACTAACAACTTTTTCAGAATACGAAATCCTATAAAATTGGTTATAATCATTTTTTCTGTCCGACAAACCGTTCTAGAAGTATATGCGAAAAACCACTTCAAAAATCAAACTTGGACAGAAGGGACATTCATCTAGGCCTAGGGTATCATAAGAATTGGTCTTAGACCAATTCTAGCTATTTTACTTGTTATTTTTGATTTTTTAAATAAAAATGAGCTTTTGATCTATATTTTTGTTTTTTAAAGTAAAAATCATTTCACAATTTTTATTCTTGATTTTTTAAATAAAAATCGGTTTTTAAGTTTTAGTTTTGATTTTTAGAAAGAAATTCAGAAAATAATATTTTACATGATTTTTTTTAAAACATTCATAACCGTTACGGTCTCTGGTTTTTTCTCTTAATTATAACCTTAACTAAATTTTCCGTCTGGTCTTTACCTGTTATTAATTTTTTTCCGTTTTAGCCTTCACAATCGGTTTTGTCACCAGCCTAGTATTACAACTCTTCTGTGCGACTGCTATTTCAAATATACGTAATGTAGGTACGCAGTGCTTTAATCCCTATATTTTCCAAAGTCATAATTTGTGACGAAATCGTCAATTTGAATAAAATATATTTTCCTATTTTTACTACCTAAAATGGACTATTTGGTGGATTTTTGTATATTTTTGATACTTCCAATGTTTACAAACCAAAACAAAATAAATAATTTAAACTTCGTTTGACTTTCACGAGTGGCAAAAGCTGAAAGCTGGACAACTTTCTTCATCACGACTGGTAGCCACTACTCTATTCGATCCGTATCTTTTAAATGATAAAATTTGTGCATTTAAATTTTGAATCTGTTTCCAGATTAAGCCTTTTTTGGACCAGAGTTGCGCCCTTCCCTCGCATATATTCTTTATTCGTCCTTCTTTAAGAGCGCCCCCGTTATAGTCCAAATATAGAAGTAGGAAGGACTCGAACCATTTTGACAGAAATTTTCGATTAC
Organism: Dioctria linearis; assembly: GCA_963930735.1. NCBI lineage: Eukaryota > Metazoa > Arthropoda > Insecta > Diptera > Asilidae > Dioctria > Dioctria linearis. Next base: position 232,558,119 of record OZ005740.1, on the reverse strand, counting down.
AAATTTTAATTTCTTTGGTGTATTACCATTTTGGAAGAATTTCCTGGAGGCAAATTGTCTTTAAATTTTGCCCTGAATTTTTATATTTGTTTAAATAAAACCCACAATAGGTGTGTTCAAGATTTCTGCTGTAACTGTTTTTTGATGATTTTGCGTGTCCTAAGTAAAAAAAAAACTGATATTCTCTGCTTATGTTTTTTGTTATTTCAAGATTTCAAAAAATCGGCTTCCTAGTTTGTGTTAAGTTGGACCGCTGACCATAAGCAAGAAAGCAGCTATGGATAAATTACATAATTTACTTTTTTGCCTGTTTATATTGTCAGTAAGTTTATATAAACTGAAATGCACATTCTCAGGTGTTTTGATGACAATTGAGTTAATAATTATAATTTGAAAATTACCGGACTGTACCTACTTATTGTACGGTAAGTATAAATTCGCCAGATTTGAAATGCTGCAAGCATTAATATCTATAACAAAAAGTTATTTCGAAAAAATCAAATTCTTAACATTCCACAAAGGATACAATAAAATCACCTCGTCCGGTTTTTGATGCCGGCACCTTCAGCATTCTTGTATCTTTTCTCTCTTGGATTTGTAATTTAATTTAGAATCGCTAAAAATAAAAGTTCGTAAACTCTTCTTTTACATGCACTTTCACAGTATTTTCAAAGGATGTAATTTGGTTTTAATGCATTTATCGCTGTTCTTCTGATTAACATTTCTATAGCATGATTTTTTGTTTCGAAAACAGTTGGATAGGAGCTCTTCTGGATATAAGGAAGAAAACATTCAATAAATTAGATATTATGCTACATTTTTTATGGAAATATATTTTCGTTTATATAATTCACACATTATTTTTGAAAACAAGTCATATTTTGTTTGAGCGTGCCCAGCGCACCAACATAACTTCCATACTACATACACAGTAAAAAATAATTCCGTAAAGTGAGTGGCAACAATTTGTGCCACACAACAGGTTAGGCATTTGTCGATAAGATTAGGGAAAGCTCTACCTTGCAAACCTAATGTCGAATTCTTTTCAACGAGTTCTACACCGGTGCAGTGCAGCTTTACGTGTTTTTGTTGTTGCATTACAAAAACAAAAACACGTAAAGCTGCACTGCACCAGTGTAGAACTCGTTGAAAAGAATTCAACATAAGATTAGGTTTTTATCCCTAAAATGTAGGTAGGTTGTTCTCCCCTCAAATGAAGGGAATTTTGGGTTTTCCCACCTAAAATTTGGGGAATATTCCCTAAAATGTAGGGAATTTTCGTATCTATTTTCCCCCTACATTTTAGGGAATATTCCCTAAAATGCAGGGAACATTCCCTAAAATATAGGGAATTTTAAATTGTTGTTTTGTTTTTGTTAACTAAAATGTAGGAACTATTCCCTAAAATGTAGGGAATAGGTGATAGCACCGCATCACTCTCTACCATAGATGAGGTGATAGAAAACCACCCTATTTAAAAAGCATAACAATGAACTGAATAGCTTATTTCTTATGGTCCATACTACTAAGTACATAGTATGGAAGTTATATTGGTGCACTGGGCACGCTTAAACAAAATATTAAAAAACAATATCTATATGACTTGTTTTCAAAATCAATGTGTGAATTATATAAACGAAAATATGTTTCCACTAAAAATCCAGCATAATACCTAATTTATTGAATATTCTTTTCCTCATATCCAAAAGATCTAACATTTCGGGAATTTTACGTACTTTATAGGTTTTCTAGTGCCAAATACCTAAATTCATTGAATGTTCCATTGATTTGGGGAAATTAAACCGATTTTCCCTTTCTATCAGAGAAAATTACTTTTATTTTTAGGGAAAAACGTGTCTTAAATTTAAGGAAAAGTCCTATATTTTTTACAGTGTACTTAGTAGTATGGGCCATAAGAAATGAGCTCTTCAGGTTATTCTTATGTTTTTTAAGGTGGTGGTGTTCTATCACCTATGGTGGAGTGTGGTGCTATCACCTATTCCTAACAGTTTAGGGAATATTCCCTTAATTTTAAGGAATAGTCCCTACATTTTAGGGAAAAAAATAAAATAAAAATTGAAAATTCCCTACATTTTAGAGATAAAAGCCTAATTTACGTGTTCCCAGGTGGACCTTTCCCGACAAATACCTAACCTTTGTGGGACAAATTGTTACCACTCACCACTTTAGTTAATTATTTTTTACTGTGTAGGTAACATTGTCTTTTTAGATAATTCCCCATGCGCGAAAAATTATCATCGCAGTTAAGTTTATAATAGAACAATAGTGAACGACAGTAACAAAACCGTGACGGTTAATATTCTCCTCCTACCTGTGTCATACAATATTGTCTTGTTAAGTTCGAAGCGTAAGCTTATTAATAATTAATTCATTGTGGAAGATGTGTGATGTGTACGAACTCCTCCAACATCCGAAATTCCGCAAAGCTCGCATAATATAGCTAAAGTATATTATAATTTCTGGTTCAAGGTTCGTGTCCACCAGAAAGTCATCATATTAAGACGGTCGCGGTAATCATGATTGAAGTGGTTTAATGATTTTTATTCTGTAAGGTTACACTTTAAAATACCGATGACTTCTTATGATACATACATTCAAATTTATTGCTTACGCCGTTTTCTACTTTGGCAACAATTCTAAGACTATTTTCTGATCTGCGCTTGGCTTTATTCGAATTTAAGGTCATTTTTTACGGTCTGAGAAGCGATTATTTTTCTTTACTTTTATCATTTCCTGGCTTGGCAAACATTTCTGTGTCGATGACCTTAAATGGCTAAAAATCAAAGTGTGTATGTGTGTGCATGGAGAGCAAGTAGGTATGTATACGTATGTAATTGCGCTTTATAAAAATGTGGTTAAGTGGTGGTCATCCACAATATGAACGTACTCAATGCTTCTTCGAAGTCTTAAAAAACAAATATAAGTAAATGCCTGAGACTTGTACAATGTACCATTGTACAGTAACCTAATATTTTGTCAGTTTTAACCTCTTTTTCAACAAACGTAATATGTTATTTGCTTCAACTACTGATTTAAAACGAAAACGTTTTAAAAATTTATTTGGAGCGATTTTAAATGAATTTCCGCTTGAACAATTTTTTTAAACAACTTTTTAGCGTTTATGTTAAGCATATTATTTTTACGTATATATTATTACTTTATAACATTAATTTGAAATTAATAAAAACCAATACACCCATTTTTCGATACGAAATTTAAAGTTCAATTTTATCACATATGGAAACTAAAGGTCGCTTTCACTGCATGGAATTCACATAATTTGTGAATATTTTCCGGAATCATCTCAAAGGCATGTAATTTCCCATTTCGACAAGATTTCTATGAAATTACATTTGTAGTTATACCTTAATTTCACTTAATGCACACATTTCTGAAATTTAGCTAAATTCAGCAGGTCATTCAATAAAGACAATCAATTCACATTAATGGCTAATTTACATGCGATTTTCCCGACCAAATTGAGTGAGAGGGTCTTATTACTTTGCCCTATTAGAACAATAGGAAGAGGTGATCGACTGTCAAAACATTATTTCCCACTCTATTATAGCGTAGTTTCACTTGTGACATTTCATCAAATTGTCAATGGCAAAAATTAGTCAGACGTCAAAAATAGTTCACTGTTTATGCTGAAGTTTGTTTGTTTATGTTTTTGTTTGTTTATGTTTGGATATGCATGAGAATTAAGGTGCTTACTGCTTGCACAGTACATAGCCATACACAATATTTCAGATTTGATTGATTTTACATATGTCTTAATTTTTCAATTGGCTCTAGTACACAAGGTAAAGATGAATTTACAATGGAATACAGTCGTTATTCACCGTGTCCCCTGATGTTCAAGATCAAATTCTTAGGGAATAACTACAGAGAAAAAAAGAAGAAAAATTAATGGATATGAGGAAATTTCTTAGGGAATATATTTGACGATTTGACATTCAATTCAATTTATTCGTTCTAATAAGGCATTGTACAATTAAGATATAATCTTTTTTACTTGTACAAGTTAAATATAACATAAGCAAGGAAATAAAAATATATATGTATAAAAAAAAAGAGAAGGAAATATGAGAAAAGAATTAAGAAAATAAAATAAGTAAGATACAATAAATAAACCCCTAAATTTACTGCTAAAAACTAAATAAAAAAAAAAAAACAAAATTAATCACTACTTAACTTAACTTGCTACATCTGCTGTACTATAAAGTAACCTCATAATATTTGACTCCTAAGTCTTCAAGTACTACTGCTTGAGCCATTGCCTTCTTTATTACAGGCCGTGTCAGGAACGTGCTGTTTGAAAGCTTTTAGCATTGCGCATTATAGAAAAACAAACACGTTTTATGTTTAAAAATTTATTTAAAATAAACAACGCTTCTGGTGACGATAATTCTAACGCCTATTTATTAGTTCAAAATGTTTACTATTAGGGAAAAAACCGTAATTGTAGTTATTTGAACAAAATTACGAAGAGTTTCTGCATTTTATTAAACTCTACCCAATTCGCTGTGTAATGAGAGTACAGCTTTCGCTCAAGACGAACGTTCTTTTTTAAGCTTGAAGTCTCTTTCCCTTGAAATTCACGAACATATTTTTCTATTGAATGAAAAATATAAATACATAATAATTAAACGTATGATTTTAATATAATAATTAAATTTCTTTCAATTGCATCACATTTGTTTGTTGGACTTCGCAAAACAATAATTTTCGCTTTTTTTTACCTCCAATTTGTTATTCTGTAATTTTGAAAAGTTGTTTAGAAGCGAAAAGAGAAAGAAAAAAAAGCTTTCGCTGCAATTCGAGGAGTACTCTGTTTTATTTTTCAATATTAGAGAATGTCAATTTGATGGTCAAAAACTTAAAATGAATGGATTTATAAAGACTAACAAACAAATGAAATGTAATTATTAATTATTATTTAATTATTACATTTAATTGATAAGTTTAATTATTATTATTATTATTTGATGTTGTCATTCATTAGAAAACTATATTCATGATTTGCAGGGGAGGTAAATAAGTGGTGGGCGATGAGTATTCAAAGGGTGGGAATTGAAATAGCACTGTCAGTTGAAGTTACCGGGTAGCACGAATCACTGGTAATTCTCAGCCCGCGAGTTCACTCCATTCACCCCTCTCCTCAGCCCCCACTAGTTTTTGTTCAGCGCGGCTGAGTGGTGACTCAACCCCCTCCCCTGCCTTCTGCCAACACAACACACTTGCCACTGTCTTCAGTTTTCACTAGCCTTTATGTGCCTCACCATCAATTTTTCTGTGTATCTTTTCTGTTTTTGTGCGTTTGTTTTGAAGCTCATGAACAATGGATTCAAAAAAGTGCGATAAAACACTTACTACTTACTAAGGAAGCCATGAAACCTTCGTGAAAGAAAGATCATTTATCAAGAGTACACAGTGATAAAGTGAGTAAAGAACTTATTTATTCTCAACACCTCAAAGCTAAAGCTGATAAACAGCCTAATGTGAGTGAATTATTTAAAAAACGAGCAACCGATCTTGACAAAAGTCCTCTCGCTTCTTATGAGTTGTCTTTTTTGATCGCTAAATGTGGTAAACCTCATACAATTGGCGAAACTCTTGTTTTACCGGCTATCAAAAAAAAATTTGAAATCATACTAGACGAGAGTCCTAGTAATAAGATAAGTTAATCGGTTCCTTTGAGTAACAATACTGTTTTCAGCCGAATTGACGAAATGGTTACGAACGTTGAGTCTCATCTCACCAATTTGTTGAAAAAAAAGGTAATTTGCATTGCACATTGATGAATCAACTGTGATTGATAACAAAGCAATTTTATTCGCTTATGTGAGGTTTATCAATGAACAATTACCGAGGAAATGTTCTTTGCTAGAACTTTGATCACTGATACGAAGGGATCGTCGCTTCAAGGAAACAGTACGAACCTTATCAAGGCTAAAGGAATTATTTCATCATTCGTCGCCAAGTTTGATATTCACAAAGTGAATATCGACCGTAAAGAGCTGATTCAGTTTCGATCCTTGAAAAGTGTTCAGTGTAACATAACGAGACTCGTGAGCTCCCAGAAAACAAAATCATAATTTTTACTGATCACCTTAATCATTTAAAAAAAATTAACATGGAGACAAGACTTGAATATTTGCCCAAATTCCGGATTGGATTATTTCACTTCTTTGTTCTTAAAAAAAATCTGTAAAAAATGTACATTTTTAATTTTTTTCTATTTTATTTAAGAGTATATACGGTAATAAAATTGTTTAAACTAATAAAACGCTCTATTATTTACACTTTACTTCAAATTAAAATTGGACATACAATGAAAATGAGGAGGGGGCGATAGGTGTTAGTCAACCTCCAGAAAGAGGAGATGGGCCACAAAAGGTTGGGAACCACTGTTCTAGAAGATCTCGCGAATTGAAGAATGCTGTATAGGCAGATTGGACTGCGATATTTGATAATTTGAGCTAGAAGATTACCGATCGAAAATTCAAGAATGTTAAGAGATCACAATCTAGAAAAGATGTAGCATACGCTGACTCGTGATCCTATCTTCTGAGGTGATATATATATCTAAAAATGGAGTTAAACCCGGTCTGCAATTTGGTAAAATTAAGATGATCAAATTTTCCAAATACTTCGCAACCGTATATTATGACAGGAATAAGCAGAGAACAAGCAAGAAACATGCGCGTGGAAAGTGTGTTAAAATAACTCGAAGTTTACAAGGAGCGGATACCACTGTATACTTTACGTAATATTGATTTGATATGATCACCCCAAGTGAGAGTGTTATTGATAACTACGCCTAAATTACGGACAGACTCTATCCAAGGTATGACAGTGTCGTTATGTATACAACGTTAGACTAAGTAGACGTATCAAGTTTATTACGATACACAGCTAAAAAACATGATTTTCGAGGATTCAGCATCAAACCATTGTCAATCGTCCATATATATATTGAATTTAGGTCTTCATTGATACAACTAATTCCATCTTCGACAAGTCCTAAGGGTCGCGATTAGAAAAGTTGGGCATCATCAGCATAGAAATGCCTTGCGGAACACCGGAGTTAATTCTAAGAAAGGTAGAGTGATTACCATTTGAAAACACTGCTTGATAACGCCCTGTTAGATAACTAAAAATAACTTCGTTGAACTTATAGAAAAATTAAATTTGGTAATGAGTTATCTACACAAGATTATGTGATCTACAGTATCGCATGCTTTGGAGAAGTCAAGCAGCACCAGTAGAATTAATTTATCCAAATCTATTGCTTCTCTAATTACATTGACTACCTTCAAAAGGGCAGTGGTACAACTATGTATGTCGAGGACGAAAACCAGATTGGGAGTCATGAACAGACTATTGATGCGTAAATAATGTGAAATTTGCAAGAACATTAATTTTTCAAAAACCTTAGATAGAAACTGCAAAAAGCTGATGGGGCGGAAGTCGGAGCAATTACGCCCAGACTTTCTAAGTACATGTATCACTTTAGAAAACTTCCAGCTTTGCCTGAAGGTTGAGATGGTAAAACAGGTGTTAAAAATGTGAGCAAGTAGCAAAACTATATATGGCGCAACAATTTTAGCATTTTTTGGAGAAATCCCATCCATACCTAAAGAATTAGACTTTACACTACACAACGCCGCATAAACTTCAACCGTAGAAACTCTGATGAAATGAAAAGGAAATAACGTGTACTGCCGTTAGAAGAACGTACACGCAAATTTGAACTTAGTGAAACTGAAATGGATGCATGCACTGGCAAATTTGGACCAAGGTCAGTGATCGACTCTCTTATAAAATCAAACACTGTTCACTTCGTTTTAACTTTCAATAAATTATCACACTAATTACAATAAGATCAGATTATGTATATAAGTTGTTAAGTCAGAGATCCACACACAATAGAAAAGCCACAGACTTAGAATGTTATATATATATATAAGTTTTGGGTCAGAGAATTTTGTATCACACTGAAAACACTTATTGGCAGAATAGTTGTAATATAAAATCGTCAAGAGCGTAATACATATAAATATATATATGTAAAATCAATATAGAATAAAGTAAAATGATGATATTTAATAAATATGCACAAGAAGTGTATAATATGTAAATATATAATAAAATAGATATATGAATAAATATTCATTTGTTACAAGTGACTGGTACTCACCGATCTACAACTTGACGCTTGAGGGTTGGTTTTAAGCTAATGTTAAGACCCGTCGTTCTAACCATTGGTTAGAGCAATTCTTTATTCCCGTCGAGACCAGAAATAAAGTGTTAATATTAGTAAGATACTATATAAGTCGAGACCCGAGATAATATTCTTTAAGGCAGTCGAGACCCGAGATAATATTCTTTAAGGCAGTCGAGATCCGGCTTAAAGTGTTATCTTATCTTCAGTCGAGACCCGAAATAAGATGTGTTTATTTCCGTCAAGATCAGAAATGATTCTTGGTAAAACATTATCGCAGTCGAGACCCAATATAATATTCTTTAAGTTCGTCGAGATCCGGCTTAAAGTGTTATCTTATCTTCAGTCGAGACCCGAAATAAGATGTGTTTATTTCCGTCAAGACCAGAAATGATTCTTGGTAAAAGATTATCGCAGTCGAGACCCGAGATAATATTCTTTAAGTCAGTCGAGACCCGGCTTAAAGTGTTATCTTATCTTCAGTGGAGACCCGAAATAAGATGTGTTTATTTCCGTCGAGACCAGAAATGATTGTTAGTAAAAGATTATCGCAGTCGAGACCCGCGATAATATTCTTTAAGTCAGTCGAGACCCGGCTTAAAGTGTTATCTTATCTTCAGTGGAGACCCGAAATAAGATGTGTTTATTTCCGTCGAGACCAGAAATGATTGTTAGTAAAAGATTATCGCAGTCGAGATCCGAGATAATATTCTTTAAGTCAGTCGAGACCCGGCTTAAAGTGTTATATTATCTTCAGTGGAGAGCCGAAATAAGATATGTTTATTTCCGTCGAGACCAGAAATGATTGTTAGTAAAAGATTATCGCAGTCGAGAACCGAGATAATATTCTTTAAGTCAGTCGAGACCCGGCTTAAAGTGTTATCTTATCTTCAGTCGAGACCCGAAATAAGATGTGTTTATTTCCGTTGAGACCAGAAATGATTGTTAGTAAAAGATTATCGCAGTCGAGACCCGAGATAATATTCTTTAAGTCAGTCGAGACCCGGCTTAAAGTGTTATCTTATCTTCAGTCGAGACCCGAAATAAGATGTGTTTATTTCCGTCGAGACCAGAAATGATTGTTAGTAAAAGATTATCGCAGTCGAGACCCGCGATAATATTCTTTAAGTCAGTCGAGACCCGGCTTAAAGTGTTATCTTATCTTCAGTGGAGACCCGAAATAAGATGTGTTTATTTCCGTCGAGACCAGAAATGATTGTTAGTAAAAGATTATCGCAGTCGAGACCCGAGATAATATTCTTTAAGTCAGTCGAGACCCGGCTTAAAGTGTTATCTTATCTTCAGTCGAGACCCGAAATAAGACGTGTTTATTTCCGTCACGACCAGAAATGATTGTTGGTAAAAGATTATCGCAGTCGAGACCCGAGATAATATTCTTTAAGTCAGTCGAGACCCGGCTTAAAGTGTTATTTTATCTTCAGTGGAGAGCCGAAATAAGATATGTTTATTTCCGTCGAGACCAGTAATGATTATTAGTAGTTGATATATCAGTCGAAAACCCGGTATAAATGTTAATAATTAAGATATTAGTCGATGCCCGATATAAATGTTAGTCCCTAACAAGCCAAAAGCCAACTTGCCCCAAGCGATGCTAAGTGCAAAAAGAGATGGAGATCAGTCAGCTTGTCGTTTATATAGCCCTCGCTTGCACACGACACCACTGATGGAGTAGCAAAGGCGATTGATTACAAGAATTGGCAGTGCAGCTGTGATCTTACGGTACTAGCGATAAAATTTACATAAAAACGATCAAAAATGCATAACATCAAGAATTATAGAGCAACTCAAGCTGCTGTGTTAAGTTGAATTATACATATTTGCAAAAAATTTTATCTCTATCACGTAGAGAAGAAATTCCCGTTCGATGATACTTGTAATGATAATAATGATAGAGTTGCAAATTGATCTGCTTGATCTGATTGTTTTTATGCCATGCATTGTATACTACATGATAACACATGCCTTTGTTGGATGTATTGCCTATTTTTTTGGGAAAATTGTAATTAGATTTTCTTTTCAGAACTCAATTTTAGCATGGTATTTTTGGATATGTACTCTTTTCACGAATTGTTTTTAGCACGAATCTAACGGTTTGAACATATGATAATGATTTTAATTTGATCTGCTCGATGAGGCTATACTTTTGTATTGTATTTGTGCAACATGTTATCTAGATGACAAATACATGGCGGCTTTGTTGGGTTGTGTACCTGTTTTTTGATTAAGAGTGATTAGATTAAATTTCATTTTACTTAAAATTTTGATGATTTGTTTTCAGGATATTTTTTTTTCAAAATTTGTCTGTTAACAAAATATATTCGAATCGATTTGGTTCAAACATAAGGTACCTGTAGATTGAACTGAATTAATAAAATCACTGCCATTAGTAGGGTTGGATTGGAACTATGAGATAAAAATTTGACATCAGTTTTATATCGCTTCCACATGATAATAACGCAGAAAAGTGCAATCATCCGCCTCGCTGCTACATTTTGATTTCATTTTCCAAGGCACACTTACATCCTGTTCTTGAAATTGTATTCTATTTGTTCTATTCCTATGAATTGGCAAATCAACATCTGGTTTAGGTCAATTTGGTTGAAGTTCCTTTACCACTTAGTCGTCAAATAATCATTTATTCTTCTTACAAAATTTTCAAGAACAATTAATCCTGCAATTGCTAAAAACTATTAATTAATTAACTATTAAGAATCGACAATTTTGAATGCAGTTCACCTTACCTTTGTAGAACCTGGAATACTTGTTTCATTGGTAATTATACATTGACATCGTTTTGGTTTCGGTTAATTTTACTTATTGCTGATTTTGAAAGTACTTGTAGTGATTTTTTGTTTTCCATTTGAAGTGATATAATAATTTATAAAATTGTTAATTTTACAAATTAAGTAGCTAACCCCTAAGAATATCGAACATTGCACAGTATAGAGAATACAAAATATTCTCATTAAAATTTTGACACATTCCAGCTGATGTGCTTGCTTCAAATATTTTTAATTTATAATATATAAGTATATATAATTATATTCGCACACGCTAGTAGTTATATGTATGAGTTTTCTGCAATAATAGCAAAATTTACTGCCATAAAATATACTTCTGGCTAATTATGGTAGTAAAAATTTCCTCTTCGTCGGGGAATTTCACATTTAACTCAGTAAAATTTTGCTGGATTATCTGTTGTCCTTATCGTTCTAAAGTATTTTCAGATAAGGAGAAACTATTTACTCTGTTTTCTAGCAATGTTCGAGTAATGATAATTAGCCATAATTCCAAAAGATTTGAAATGTTGATAAAATGTTGGGTGAAGTAAAAACAATTACAAATTTAATTTTCCAACCATCACGGAGCTCCGGAACTGCGTGAAATTGCAGAAAAACAAATGTAAATTAATAAGGAAACAGAGTGTCGCGCGAATACTACAGTGTACGTGAGTAAGCCATTCAATGACAGTCGGAGTGAACATAATTGGACTTATTTTGACGTTTCTTAAAGCCAATATTTCAGAGGACCGAGAGTTTACTTAAACCTTGTGTAATTTAACGATTTGTATGAATATTATATATTTGAAATTGTGTTGTTTCAGTAGCTAGAAGTTCAGTATAAGTATCAAAAAAATTACAAAAGTGATGCATAATTATAGAATAATTGTTGAAACTTATACCTGAACACCTGTACCAATTTACAATCCTTTATGTTGCCCGCAACATATTTTTTTTATATCGATGGAGCAACAATTGTTTTTTTGGCTACCATCTTCAAAAAAAAACTTACAAAAGTTCTGAAATTGGGTTGCAAATGTTCAAAGCGATGTTGGTCATAATCTGCTAAGTTTGCAACCTCAGACAAAGTCTATAACTAAAAAACAATAATTATTAATAATTGTTGAAACTTACCTGAACACCAATTTACAACCTTTTAAGTTTCACGGAACATATTTTTTTTAATATCGATGGAGCAATAATTGCTTTTTTGGCTACTATCTTCCAAAAAACATTACAAAAGTTCTAAATTGGGTTGCAAATGTTCCTGATTTGAAAAGCCATTAAAAAATAAAAAGTTGTAATAAAATTCACAGTAACACAACATTATTCAGATTAAAACTAATTCAATTCAAATTGTGTTGTTTTACATAACAGCATCTTTTAAATTTTATTTAAAAAAACAAAAAAAATTAATTTGTAGTTCATACCATTGCGCCAAAAGAAATTTTTAAATTACATAAAGTTCAAAATAATAAAATGTACCAAAATCTTTGAGGGCGATTTAAAAAAAAACTATTTTTACTCAAACCTATTTTAAAAACATCCTCATTTCATTGGCTACGTACCGTGTAAATTTGATTGAGATATCCTTATAGCATCATACCTGAAATTCGGTTCGAACGTACTAAAGTCTTCTATCTATTCGAACATGGGGAGCTAAAATTTTCGCACCTTTGATCGGCTCTAACTCGGTAGGGTTATGTCCGATCGACAAACGTGTTTCACTGTTCACCTCAGCTCATTACCACCAGCTATAATGCTTAGAAGATATTTTTTCTATGGTGATAACTGGGCTGTATGTGACCCAAGTACATGAAAATTGCAAAAACGTCCCGAGAAAGTTTTCTGAATCAGAAAAAATGTACATCACCCGATAGTACTCGGTGAGAACTTTATTTTGATATGCACCTGCCCCCCTCCCCCTTCCACCCTAAAAGTATCCAGAGACATTTTTTTTTAATTTTTTATTAATTAACCATATATTTACCCCATTCGTGATATATTCTCATGCAGCCCGACTCAGAGCGACCAGTCTTATGACATGCTTATTGACTGTATTCCTAGGTGGTGGTACGTAGGGAGAAAACAATTGTTTCTGCAAATATGTCTCGTGCATTAATTTCTTTTATATAATTTTGCAGCTCATCTAACCATTTTCGAATAACCTCTTCAGAAACCGTATCTCTGGTTTCGGGAATTTGATGTGCATGCTCTGGATTGTATTTCAGGAAAATCTACCATTTTCGCCTTAGTCAGCCATTTTTGAAGGTTGTAGTTTGGTTGACTACTCACATCACTCAACTAGTTTTTTCTTCGGTTTCCGTTAAAATGCTTTATTATCCAGACTTTCCTACACCTTCAGGATGCCTTCCAGACAATTTATCCTGCAATGATGTTTTTGAAATATTTTATTTGATGCTACCTGCTCTAATGGACAATTTTCGCATTAAATCAAACTAATTAATAAAATGCTGCTTGCAGGCCGCAATTTGGGGCAAGATAAAAATTCAGCTTTAATTTGTGGCCACCAGTATACACGCAAACTGGCTCATGATAGTAATCATTGATTCAATTCGCGGCACTAAAATTGATTTGATATTTGAAATATAACTACTTAAAAAGCTTTCTCATGAAAAAAACAATGGAATAGAAAAAACAGCCCCTTACCCTTTAAACTCATAGCACTACATTACAAAGAAATATGTTTTATTGCATTTGCGCACTTAATTTACATGCCGACTCCTAATGAATTGAGCTCTGGCGAATGAGCTTTAAACTCAATTCATCCTGATGCTCACTTTAGGGCAAAGTTAACTTAATGACAAGGTAGGACACAGAAGAGTTTTCCAATTGTTTTACAGTTAAAAGGCACACGGCAAGAAAAGGAAGAAAGAAGAAAATAAATAACAAAAAATTCAAACTCTCATAAAAGTTTTGTTATGAATAAAGATAAAAAATGTGAAAGCGCAAATTGCATGCAACAAAACAGAATGGCAAATGATCCTTTTTCGTAAATAAATGAGAAGGGGCGGAGATTTCAGGTTTTACTCTCATAAAATGTTCCCGCGCTTTTGTGAAAACAGATTTTTCTCAAATATTGAGAGAGCTGGTTCCAAAGTTGTTGCTGTAATCCTAAGATAATTTGAACATCACATCACATTCATGAGATTAAGTGGGAGAAACTCATACTGGATTCTCTTATATTTTCGGAAAAAATGAGAATTTTATTTGAGAGAAATTTTACATCTCCTTTCAGAACCTTGGCCAAAGCGAAATTTATCTTTTTCTTCAAAAATTAAGGTAAGGTGACCTGATGTACATTATTATGAAAAGTTTGAAAGGATTTTGAAGATATTCGTGAAGATTTTATCATTCGGGTAATCCTATGATCTCTCAGTTGTTGTTTTAAATTTGTTGTCTCAGTCGCACTACTATAGTGCATAGCCAAGTTCTTTTCCCTCATTCATGCAAAAGACGAAAATATATTTCATACCTATAACTGCGAATCACGAAAAATTTCCAATTTTGTTCGGCTGTGTCCTATCTTCTTATTAGGTTATCTTTGCTTTAGTGGTAGCAGATATAGGTATACACGAACAGGAGGATATAGAAATATCTGCACTTTAAGGAAAATACGTCCGTCGTTTTATGGCATGTTATAAAATGAACTGAACGCAAATTGGGTAGTGGACGCGAATTGGTGCACTTACCCTATCAAAATTTCTTGGACCTAGGTACCACATACGTTGATTCAATGTTGTACCTTGGCTCAAAGGACGTGTATTGACTAAACAGCTAATTTATAGTAGTATATCCAATAAAATCCTACATTACACATATATAAAGAAACGAAATAAAGTACTATTTCTACATGTGGCTCTATGATAAAGGTAATCTAAAACAAGTAAAAAAGCTAGAATTGGTCTAAGACCAATTCTTATGATACCCTAGAATCTAGATGAATGCCCGCATGTAATTTCGTTAGGTCACCCATCTGTGCATGTTGGATTTTCAAGTGGTTTTTCGCATATATGTATTTCTAGAACAGTTCGTCAGACAGTAAAAATTAATTACATAGGGTAAATGCACTAATTCGCGTTCACTTCTTTTTATAACATGCCATAAAACGACGTATTTTCCATAAAATGCAAATTCATTAGAAGTCGGCATGTAAATAATGCGAAAATGCAAGGCAAGTCTTCATAAATTAGTCCGATTGCATTTAAGGAAATACTGCTACAACACTACATGAATTATTGTCAGACATTCGACAAGGAAAATTTTCTATTAGAACAGCATCTAGCATCAAATAAAATATTCCAAAAAACATCATTACAGGATAAATTGCCTGAAAGATATCCTGAAGGAGTAGAAAAGTTTGGATCATGTAGTATTTTAACGAGAACCGAAAGTTAAACTAGTAAAGTGATGCGAGTCGTTAGCTAAATGTGAGTTCCCATTAAGTCCTGATAGCCTTTTAAGCACAGTTCAAAAAAAGCGGTCGTCAAGTGCGAGTCGGACTCGCACACGCACTATGTAATTTTTATTTTATTATTATTTTTTTATTTTCATTATTTTATTACGTATTACCATAGATGGCACAAGAACTAGATGTCGCATGCAATACGAAAAAAGTGTACAAAATTTATATGGCTGGGTGGTCCATTCCGGAATGGACCACAACATTTGAACTGATGTGACGTCGAGTGATTCATATTTTTTCGTATCTGAAGTGCAGAGGAGGTCGATCAAACGAATACAAAACTGTTGTTAAAAAAACATTTGCTCTCGGCACACTCTAAACTGTGTTGTGGCCCATTCCAGAATGCACTACCCATTTCACAATTTGTATACTCTGCTCTAGTATGCTATGCGACATCTAGTTCTTGTGCCATCTATGGTATTACTCACTCTTTGAAAATTTCATGTATCTACCTATTACGGTTCAAGAGATACAGCGATTGTTAAGGTCGACCAAAAAACGCCAAAAAAATCACGATTCTTTTATGGGAGCTCCCTTTAATTTTTAATTTTACTTTATTTTATTTATTATTATAGCGGCAATAGAAATACACACTCTGTAAACATTGTAACTGTCTATCTATTACAGTTCATGAGATACAACCTGCTGACAGACAGACGGACAGGGAAGGCTTAGTACGGGTACAGAACTCAAAAAATAAGCAAGGCGATGGCCCGATATATCCTACAAAAAGAGCGACCAGGGCGAAACTGGTATGACCTTTTTCTCAAATGCAATCCGGAGCTAGCACATCGAATTCACGAAGGCCTAACCGAAGCCAGAGATATGTTTTCTGAAGAGGTTATTCAAAAATGGTTAGATGAGCTGCAAAATGGATGTAGTCAATAGCCATGCCAGAAGACTGATTTTTACTTCGTTCTGAGTCAGGCTGCATGAGAATATATCGCGAATGGGGTTAATGGTTGCATGGCTAATTACTGAACAAATTCAAAAACATGTGAACTTTTTTTTGTTGAGGGCCACAAGTCTCACTTAACATTGGAGCAATGCGAGTTTTTCAGGCAAACGGGATAACCAGCAGTTGTTAATGTTTTCAACTAATGCTGCTTTATCAAAACAAACGGGAGTGGTTAAGTGATGATCTTGTTTTAAAGAAATGAGATAGCTTTGGATCTTAGGCGCATGGAATTCGATGCGACCACTTTGCACAACCGAAGATATTGTCAAGATCGTTATTCAATGATCTAATCATTCAATTTCGTTTTACACATATGCAATTCTCTCGAAGTCAGAAGGGTGTCAAAGGAATAAGCGAAATCAAGGTACTGTCATCAGCAAAACTATGGATGAGATTGAAAGTAATGGAAAGCAGATCATTAATGAAAATTAAGAGGAAAGATGGAGAGATAATATAGAGCCTTGGGGCACGCCGGCATTTATAGAGTGAGCTATGTAACACCATCTTTGCGACTAGATCAACAACTTTCAATCCATAATAAAAGTGGATAGGATAGACCCAGAGTTCAAGTATGTTGAACTAAATATAGCTTTAAGGCAAAAATATGGTTTATTATACTAATTTTAAAATTTTCAATTCAATTTTATAGTTCCTTCTTGATTTGGTCCTTTTAATTTAATGAAATTTAAAAGATGCTGTTATGTAAAACGACACGATTTGAATTGAATTATTTTTAATCTAAGGAATGTTATGTTACTGTGAATTTTACCACAACTTATTATTTTTTAATGGCTTTTCAAATCAGGAATAAGCAAAACGTAATAAAGTCGTATTTTTCAAAACGACATTTATTTATCATCCCAACATAAAAGCAGTTTTTATAACCCTTTTTTAACCTGGACGCGAATTGGTACCTTGGTGGACGCAAACTGGCTTAGACTGGAAGCAAACTGTTGATTTCCGCATACCCTGATATTTTCAATTATAATTCAGACTAGATAAATGTTTTGAGTTTTTAATTTAAATTAAAAGATAAAAATTTAGCTTGCTATTGTACTACAAAAGTTTAAACATCGACATTAAGTCAATTCTACTAAAACCCTTCTTGTAAGGATGGCATTTCCTTAAATGGCCGCGAATTGATGCCTTTACCCTATAACCAATTTCATGGGATTTCATATTCTGAAGAACTTTTCAGTATAATAAAAGGCTGAACTACAATAGAAGTATACGTAAGTACATTTACTTACGAAAGCGAACTCGCCCTTTAATTTAACAGGCGTACGCAAATTAACTTTAACTCGTGTGAGTAAGTAAGTATAGTGCGCTAAGAATCGCTCATCCGTAAGAACGCGATGTGGCAAACAATTTAATTAGTACTAAATGATTAAAAGTGCAATGTAAAAATTAAAATGGAATAAAAATGGTACTGCGAAATATTAGAAAGCACAAATCTTCAATTAAATCAACTTCTATTTGTTAATTTTTTCACTTTTACCACTTCTTAAAATTCAACACATAAAATGTCATTCGGGCACTGCGAATTAATAGAAGGCACAAATCTTCAATTACATCAACTTCCATTTGTTAATTTTTTCACTTTTACCGCTTTTTAAAATTGAAAACATTAAATATCAAGATAATAACTCTTTCGGAATGAGATATATATTTAGGCTAAAAGTATCAATTTATTGTAAGTAAACCTCAGTCGCATTTAATTTCTTAAAGTTATTTACTTCTATTGTAGTTCAGCCTAAAAACGTCTAGGACTGATGGTTTTCACATCATACGTAAAAACTTACTTAAATTTTTATATGACAACACCAAGACGGGGTTGCCCGATTTAGCCTATTTTTGAAATTATAATTACATGTGTGTACAACATTGCAGCTAAGTTAACGCGTTCCATTTTGGTCTATCATAATTATTTCTATACGTTACAAACGGAATTGCAAACTTAGAGCCTGTCCGGATCCAAGTCTTCGTCTTATTACAGCTAGTGACGTAACATCGAGTCAAGCTCTATCCGAATCCATGTCTATGCCACCGAGCTTTGCTACTTTGTATAACAGTTTTGACATCTGGTTAGCTTGATCACCGAGTCAAGATACGAGTTGACTTATTTAAATAGACAACGTATTGTGAGGTTATGTTTGTTTGCTGCCTGTCCCGGGGGTTACACCTGCAAGTACAGCTTGCATGTAATCTGCACTGCCATACTTCTTGCACGTGTAACCTCTACTGTCATGCTGGCAGCTCAGCTTTCAGCGAACTTGCATGATGAAAACCCATGGCATCTGAGGTGATAGTAATTTGACATCATAGTTTTCAAGATGGCGGAAAAGAAATGCTTGAGAGAAATTGATAAATTTATACTGGTAAAATGAGATTTTCTGGGATAATTTGCATTGCATCATTTACCAACAGCTTCCTCTTAATTTTTTCTTGATTTTTATCAGCCTGCTACTTCCTTTATTGCTATAATTTTCCAATATACGCAAGACTTTACCCCTCAATGCAATTTTTTTAATGAACTGCCTTCTGCTGTCAAGTTAAAAATCGCGTTGGAAGGGAGGCTTGCATGCAAGCTGTACTATCTCGTGTAATCCCTGGGTGTGAAATCAATCTGAGCAAACGAACGAATAAAAAATATTATAATAGTTGAGCTTGTTGTGTTGCGTCACCACCTGTATAACAAGACGACGACGAAGACTTGGATCCGGACAGACCCTTAGTACCTATACCCTATGATTTCATCATCAAGATTATAAAAAGCTATAACGGTTTTTTTTTTAAATTTGTCCAAGGTTCAACACCTTCCCCTAATGATCAATGAATCAGAATCAGATCCAGAATTTAAAATCAATGTTCGTGTTACTTTCTAATAGCTTTATATGACTCTATCTTCGATAAAATTTGTTTACTCACAAAATATTTCCTCTTTTATGATGTTCTCGGCTGTCTTGGATTTGTTTTGCTAAAAGAAAAAAAAAAACAATAAGAAAATTTCTTGAATGTCTTTATAGGTATGCATAATAACACCGATATTTACCTGCTCGGTTCGCAGTAGGAACAGATTAGCATAACTAGAAATGAAGAAAAAAATCTTATTGCGATTACAAAATTTTGTGCAGCGTTCAAGTTTGGTTGTAAATCTGTTCATAATAATGTTGACTTCCTACTTTCTACTTAAAAGCAAGTAAATCTATGCCTGTGGTATAGTACCTATATGTGCTATACATATATTTATGGGTATGAGGATGACGACAGGCTTTGAAAACTATTATTAATTTCGTCTAGAGTAGATCATACAGCCAGCATGGGTCTCTTTATTTGTCTCAATTTTCGTATTTGGAGCTGGGTGAATTGTAAATTATTTCGATTAAAACTTACAGAAATACCCAATAAATCAAGAAAAGACAGTTGTAGGATAACAAAGGAGTTTGTCAGAGCATTTTATCGGCCTATGTCGCGGAGATAAAGAGCTGTTTCCAAGCTAAGCTAAGTAGGTACCACACTATAATCAGGCAGTGGCAGTAAGGTAAGGCCACCAGTAGCAGTATTGAGCATCTTCATATCACAGGCAAAAGTAAAATTTCCTAAACTTCTACTACAGTTCCACCCGAATCAAGCTCAGAGCACAGCCAAGCACAGAACACCTCTTGCACTTATCCTAAAAACTCGAATAGCTGTCGCCCGTCGTTTTACTTGCGGATGCCGTACTTGTGCTGTGCTGCTGTTTTTATTGGATCTGATACCCATCCCATCCCGATCCCATCATCATCATACTCGACGAACTCGACAGTCAGCACTCGTCGTATTGTGTTGTTTTGTGTGTAAACGAAAACGACTCCGGACTCAGCACAGAGCCACCGCACCAAACATTTGCTCTGGCCTGGCCGTGGTCCGTGGATTTCTGCTTCAGTTCGCTTTATTTGGTCGGCGGAGTATTTAGTTCGGGGAAATAAAACTCTTAACAGAAAATTTTGTGCGAAACCTACCTCCGCCATCTTGGAAGGCGATGAATTGCTCCGTTAAAAACTGCAAGATTTTTCATGTTTTCTAACATATTCCGAAATAAATTCATAGCCATTCAAAATAATTTTGTGAATATTTTGTTAATTTATATAAATAAAGTGCGCTCCGTATGTGTTTGTGTCAAATAAAAGAAATCATATCGTCTTTCTTATATTATACTCGTGTTATCGACCTCTTCTTGGTGCAGTAAATTTTGTTATCAATTCGAAAAAAGAAATAGTAAAACGTTTTTGTGTGCCGTTGCTGGGTTTTTCTTATAAAAGTGATTAGAGATAAATTATATGTAACAAAGAAAAGTCTTGTGAATAAAAGGGAAAATTATAATAAATAAAAAAAAATTACAAGCAGATGTGCGTAAAATTGATTAGTGAAAAATTTTAAATTGATGTGGCTTCATGTTTGTGTGTGTGCACTATAGTTCTTCAGAGAGGGAGTGTAAGTGGGATATGAAAGAAGTATGAGTGAGGAGGAGAAGTGTCGTGCTTAGTTTCTCTTTTCTTCAATTTTAATCTTTTGTGCTCTTATTTCGAAAATTTTTGTTTTTTGTTTTTTTTTTTTATATGAAGTTGTCATTTGTGTTTATTTACACGCATACGAATGACTGTTAATACACGGCGGGTCATCGTATCGTACATGCTTTTATTAAGAATTGCCAGGTGTGATGTAATGATGTACTCACGTTTTGTGTAAAAAAGAGGATAAAGTAGTGCTTTTTGTATGAAAAAGGTGAAGTGACTATTGGAATAAATCGCGTTTTAATTTTGGATTAGGATTTCAATACAACACTAAAGTCATAATTATTTATTCTTTTGTGGGGAATACGGAAATCGCAAAGAGAAAGGTAAAATTTTACATAATTTCAACGGGTTACTTCAATATTTTTATTATTGAAATTTCTTATTTATTTGATTGGTGGTATTTATTTAATTTACGACTTAACATCTGATTGCTACTACAAATATTATGACTTTCAATGTTTGAATTTAATGAGATTAACATCGGGATTATGGTTATCATAGTCGAGTTAATAAAGGCGCAGCATCAGAAATTTCTGTCTCATTATTGCAATGCGATGCGAGATTTAATGCCTGGGAAAAAAATTAATTAATTAGGCAATTTTGATCTAGTCAGTGAATTAAAAAATTATGACTAATCATATGAGTTGTTCTTTTTTTCTTCGTTCCCTTCCTGCATAGTCAGCGAAAATGTGTATCACATATTACATCAAAGGGTACATACAGGGTGTCTATCTCGATAATAAAGGGATAAAGTATAATTTTCAATATTACACTTTCGTTTTAATTTTATTTGAGGATTTAAAAAAATTTTTTGCCGAAATGTATCCACGAAAACGTCATAAGGTAAGATACCCAGTTCCGAGCAACCGTTAGAAAAATTTTACCTATATCCCTTACTACAAGCTTAAAATGATGAGTTTTTTTAACATCTTTATTAGGTTATTAAAAAGAGGTGTAAGAAAACTATTTTTATAGATTAAAACTATAAAAGCGGTTAAATTATGAAACAAGTCCCTTTTACCAGTTCTGAGCCCCCTTTGAGCACTTATGAGCTATAAGCCATTGCCAATTCCGAGCCCCCATTTTAAAAACGGATTTATAAATTTAAAGTGAATTTCACAATGGGAGTGGCGCGGCACGACGATTTGCGGGTATCACTGCACGATTGCTCTTGCAAAATTCCACATCGGGCGCAACGGTGCCAAATAGTTGCCTCGCGGCGATTTTGGATATTGCTGAAAATCAAAATTTTGCCGCTGGCGCCAAGCTTTCTTATCACTTTTCTCTGTTTTTCTTCAACTAGAGCTACTAATAACTAATAATAGGGGGGGGGGGGGGGGGGGGGGGGGTACTGATCGTTTGTCGTACTTTAATGTTAGAATATACCTACGATGAAATGAACTTTTCTACTGATGTTTTCGTGTTTTTATTCAGCTCAGCAAGCCTTGCATTATGTAAGGACTGTCCACTATCCACATTTTGGCAAAAAATTTTAAGCGAAGTGGAACTTTTACCTTCCTCTCGTAGAACATTTTTTACAAGAGCCCAATAACGTTCAATTGGACAGCTGTGGCATATTTGGTGGATTGTTCAATTTGTGAACAAAATTTATTTTGTTCTGTTGATAACCACGTCATTGTTCTTGTGACTTTTTGCCAAATCTGGCCAAAATATTATAGGCACATTGTGTGACTTAATAAAAGGCAGCGAAAACCATTTTTAAACATTCGTAATTTGGGTCATCTGTTGGCAATTGAGTATACTATTGTCATTGAAATCTACATATGTACCCCCCCCCCCCCCCCCCCCCCCCCCCAGAAATGTTGTGTTATTTTTTTCGAACCACTTTCATAAAGATAGGCGTGCGTAACTCAGATGACAATCCTATTTGTGGAATTTTCAAAATTCCAAAGTAGTATAATAATATACTAAAATACTACCGAATTTCAGCAATTGTAACTTTGTTCAGTTCCTGATATTTACATTACATACAATATTTCTTCTTTTCTTGGCATATTTTTACAATTATTGCATCATCAATGAATTCTTTAAAATAAATGTATGGTGGTGTTTTATATTCATCTTCATCTTCTGGTAAATGCAGTTGGCATATCCTTTCATAACCGGGGAATATCAAATGATTTTTTCTTCATTTAAAATTTTTTAAATATTTATTATTTAAAATTTTTTTAAAAGATTTTGTTTCTGACAGTTTGGAACTATCTCGTCCTGCGCTGTATACTCCACTTGTTCCTTCATGCTAACTTTCAACAAGTATTTCTCCGCATCCATATTTTCGTTCGTAGTCTCTTCATACAATTCAACTTCATCAATATCTTTGGTTTTCAGTCGCTCGAACCAACCATGTCTCATTGCGTCTTCGATAATTTCTTCATCGTCCTGACATACAAAATTATCCTCCAAATCATCCCAGTTTTCAATAAAATCTTCCAATTTGCGTGCAGCTAACAGTTTTCGTGGTGGCATATTGAATGCTAAAAAAAAATCTATGTAAAACACAACACGCACTAAATAATAAGTCGCATTAAAAGTTTCATAATCGGCCATTGTTGCATATTTGCAATAAGAAACTCCGAAAAGTTCAAGGAACAAATTCATAGGGCAAACCTTAACAAAAATGTAATAAATATTTACTTAGAATCTAAGTAAACTGGTTCGACCACTTCAGCATAAAAAGGATGTTTAAAGGACCAAACACACTGTGAGCTTACACGACTTCGACTCAGCCGACGTTTGATAACTTCGGCGCGCAGTTAACTTTAGTAGAGGGTTGACAACTTTTATTTCCTGACTTATAAATTTTAATTTTTTTTAGTTATAATTATTTAACTTCACATTTCGCACCAAAGCAATCAACTTTTCTTGTAAAGACACTTCGGAATTCACTAAAAACAAATCAGCTGCTTGCTAAAAAAAAATCATGCTACCAAATGTCATAAGTTGCATTGGAGTAGAAACTAGATCTACCTCAGCGTTTGCTCAGCCCAGTATGTATTCTACAGGAACTGTCAAACGTCGGCTGAGCCCGCGCTCGTACAGTATTTCGACTAATAACTTGTATTTACATGCTCTCGAAAAAAAACCAACAAAGCAGAACACTTGCGCACAGTTTGAATATTTAACTAAAAATGTGCTGCATACTGATTATATAGCAAAAAGGATAGGCTATGAGGTACGACAACTTAATCGTTTTTCTTCATGTATGTAGTAGAACCGCATCCAGAGTTGAGCAAAATGTAATCTGATTAACGGTTAGCAATTACAATTAACTATGTAATCGGTAATCAGATTAATTTGTAACAGATTACTAATGTAATCCATTTCCATAATTGGATAATGTAATCGATTAACGTGTAGTGTGATTACATGTTAATTTTGTTATACTTACATTAATCGATTACATGTTGATTTCACTACATATTAATTTAGTTTCAATGTAATGTGATGACATTGCTGAGACATAAGCCTTCTAAATTTTATGAATTTCATTCTTAAATGGAAACTTTGCATACTGGATTTTGAAGGAAGTTAGTTAAGTACACATGACTTTGTGGCCGTGTCATTGGTGATAGGAAAAAAATAACTAGTTACTACTAAGAAAAGAACTAGCTACTAAAAACTACTTTAGATAGTTATTAGTTACCTTTGAAACCTTTATAATTACTTAAGGCTATGTTATTTATCATAGCGAAACAAAACTTCAAAATAATCTTAATCAAGTACAAACAATCGTTATACATATTCCATTCTATTTTAATTTTGTAATTTGATAATTCATTAACAAGAAAACTGTTGCTAAATCTTCATGTATTATACACAAATATAAAAACCGGTAGCTGGTAGCCGGTATATGTGGTTACATGTTGGATCATAGATAAGTGATGTACCGTTAAATGTAGTGAATTGGATCAACTATCTTTTTTATAATATCTTTGCTTACGTTCTGAAAATAATTAGGTACAAAAAGTAGGTACTTAAGTACACTGACTTTTAATTTTTTACAACTACTATTTTCAGAATTTAAGTGAAGAAATTAAAAAATATAGGCGATTCGATTTACTCCAAGTCTCACGTGATTCACTTCACCCCGTTTGACTCTACAAAGTAATTTGTTACAATGTAATTAGATTGCAAAATAATCGAATTATATTGTAACAGATTACATATTTGATAGAGTACATATTCTCTCATAAGTAATCTGATTGAAATTTAATCATAATTTGACTATTGTAATGGAATTATTAATTAAATTACACTGGAATCACATTACCCCCAACACTGTGTTCATTTTAGTCATGGAAGTAGTAAAACTACGATATTTTCAGAGCGGGCACATAATTTAGTGGTTTGGAATTAATCAAGTATTGAAGAAATTTAATAGAAGAGATCTCATTATAACGCAGCTATTTAGGTACATTAAGTTTTAATTTGATAACTTTTATTATAACTTTACATTTCTAATAAGTTTGCTAGTAAGTACCCTATTTATTTTCTGATAATATTTCTTGGCGTTGCCGTTGTATGCCATAAATAAACAATGTCAAGTTAATTACAACAACATAACCGGCATTAGAAAATCTTAAACTTTTTGCATACATATACATATGTAGTTGTGGCCTGAGGGCTCGATACTGAAGAACTACTGAATCAGTTACATATGATGTACAGGCGAAGTAGAGGTGATTTTCCGTCGAAAATCTTTCCCTAGGTAGTACCTACCTATCTATACATTTTTTTTATAATTTCGGCTTAGTTTTGGAACATTTTATATTTTTAATTTTTTTTAAAATTCCCTAACCCCTTTCCGATTATTTTTTTTATAAGTTCTTAATTAATAATCAGCCTTTATTGTGGTAAGTACCTACCTTTTTAACTCAGTTACCACTACACTTAAGATCTCTTCTTTTAAAGTTGTAAAATCTGAATTATGAGGTATTTTTTTTTCGGAAAACAAACCAAATGATCTGAAAAAATATCCTCATTAGGTATCCTTTTTAATAACAAGTTGTACCTGTCAATAGATAATGGACGATTTAAATTAGGGTATTGACCAGGTAACGAATTTTGGGGAATTTTTGTGAGTGTCGTAAGTTTAAATAGCTTTTATAAACTTTAATTTTTAGCAAGATTACTACGATTTATTAGAGGCTAAACTTTATACTTGTTCAAGAATATACTTCTTCCTCCTTGGTGGTATATAGGAGAATTTCTTCACACCCAGAATCGTTCACATCCAGAATTTATTGTGAGTTTAGATGAGATGAGATCAATTTCTGCCGATACGAAACCGCGTATTTCTTCTTATTTTTTATTTTTTCAGTCCACTGCAGTCGTACACAGGTTCGATTTGTTTCGAATTAATCTGATTTTTTTCTGTTTTTCTCAATTCTTTCATTTTTATACCCTAGATGAAATCTATAGGGGTATACTAAGTTTGTCATTCCGTTTGTAACACCTCGAAATAATGATGGTAGAGCAAAATGGATTGGACACCCACGCATAATATTAAAAGTTATTTTGATTTTTGCATGTCCGTCCGTCCGTCCGTGCGCACGATAACTCGAGAACGCGTACACTTAGAGAGCTGAAATTTTGTACACGGACTTTAAAAAAAAAAAGTAAAATTAAGTTCGAAAATGAGACAAATCGGGCAACTCCTTCGTGGGCTTGCCATACAAAAAATTCGTTTTCCGTTATATATTTGAACACTGCCTGAGAACGAGTAGCCGTAGAGAGCTGAAAATTGTTACATGGTGTTTTCATTGTACTAGCAAATAAAATTTCAAAAATGGACTAAATCGGGCAACCCATTCTGGGTGTTGCCATATAAAAAATTAGGTTTTTTATGTATACTGTGAAAACGATCAGTCCAAGACATTTTTATTGTACTAAAAACTTCTTCAGAATACGAAATCCTATAAAATTGGTTATAATCATTTTTTTCTGTCCGACGAACCGTTCTAGAAATATATGCGAAAAACCACTGCAAAAATCAAAATTACTCAAATGGGTACCCATACGAAATTTAATACGGGCATTCATCTAGGGTATCATAAGAATTGGTCTTAGACCAATTCTAGCTTTTTTACTTGTTTATATTTTTCATTTGTTTTTTCGAGTCACTCAATTTCGCTTTTTGGGACCTGTTAATGAGTCAAAACCACCCAAAATCAAATTGTTTGTGTGATGGAATAACAAATAATTTTTTTTCCTTTGCTGTTGTGCCGGGGAATCCAAAAAATAGCCTTCTTGAACAAGTATTTAATTTTTATAAAAATCCCAACAAACGTTTTCTACAGGTATAAGGTCAGGTGAATTGGGATGTCAGGAAAATGTTCGGATATTTTTGGAGGAAATGATACTTTTTATGGATTTCGTAGTGTAACATGGCGCATTATACTGCATAAAAGGCCTACCATTCTCCGTTGTAAAACAACATTTTTGTGGGCTGCGGCCAACTAAGATAACTCCAAAATTGAGAATTTTTTTGTTATAAATACGATTCCAATTATTTTGACAACACTTTTTTTGTTTTTTGTCTACTCATGATATATCCATCCATAGAAAAGCTATAATGACTTATGGTACCTATGTTAGTAATATCTTCGGTGTTTAAACTTAATTTTTGGTCATACATATTAATGTAAAATGGCTATATTGAAAGACTTGAATTCTGGAGTTATCGGTAGTTGATCTGTGACCACAGATTTAGTACTGTCGGGACAGTTCATCATGTCCTCTACAAAATAGAGGGGGGTAGGACCTTCACTACGAATTGCACTTGACACAATAACTGAAATTGGGTGTTTAAAAAAAAACACGCAAATTGTGTTCGACCTTTTTTTTAATCATCAACCACGTAATGCTTGACTCTTCTGTGAACTTCTTACGCCTGCTTTCATGAACGCTTCAATTTTTTTTTATTTTGTGGGCCGACAGCATGTGCTTAAAATGAAATTATATTATGAAAAAAAATGACATAGTGAGAAAACTCAATAATAAGAACTTCAAGGGATTGAGCTGTGATGTGGTTTACATATCAATAGAGATAATAGGTTCTATATTATTGAAAATTGTAAATACAGCTATAGCCACTGCAGTTTTTCCAGACAGCTGGAAAGAATTAGTGGTGGGTGCTTTCGAGAATGTATACAATACAGTAATTTCTGAAGAGTGCTTCAAACAGAAAAAAAAAATTCTGAAGGATTTTATACCAAATAAATTCGTTAATTAGGAAACAAATAAATTAAAAATAACATAGGGGAACAATTTGGCCTTAGAAAGGGACATTCATGTGCAATAGCTCTAAATTGGTTGATTGTAGATTGAATGAAATAAGAGAAAAAGTTATAATTGGTCTAAGACAAATAATATTATACCTACCCCTAGCTAATGTCTACATACTACAAAAGTTATTGCTGTGGCAATATAGGAATATGTACAAAAACAATGTAAATAATTAAACACGCCAAAAGGTTTACATTTCAAAATTTTAAATTTGTTGAGTCACAACTTCAAAACGGAGAGGATAAGAAGAAAAATTTTATAGGTACCATTGGAAAGGTCCAACTATTATTAATGTAACAAATTTTAAATCAACATCATAAGATCTAACATTCAGAAGTTACAGGAGGATCTATAAAAGCATACCTAAATATCTTAAAGTCCCGTTATCTCAGAAAATGTTAGATTTTCCCTCCACATACAAAATTTTGCTTGTCTAAGCATGACTTATCCATAGCCACACCCTGTAAAACTTTTTGTTTTTTTCTCTTGGTAGTTATAGATGTATTTTGGTGAAACTTTCCTGAGTTTTTACTCCTTGATCCCGTTGAGATCCCAAGTTAAAATTTTAATATATTTTAGTGGATAATATAAAGTAAAAAATAAAAAATAAATTAATAAAATCAAAAGTACGTCTTCCAGGATATTCAAGGATTAGGGATAAAATCCTTATTCTTGATGTACTTTTCCACATATATTTTTGAGATGCTATTTTTCTTAGATAACTACAAATTCAATCTCTTTGTTTTCACAAACCCCCTCAAGTATGTAAAATTTCAACAAAATTGGTGATGTTCATGTCAGTCACAATGTCGTCTATTTGCTATGGAATAATCTACCACCAAACCATAACTACACAAAAAGAAACTGTTCAACCTAGCAATCTATGTTTCGTGCTTATCACAGCTGTGCAACCGTTATGCTGAATGTCACATCGAGTATTCACATGGTCCTTGATGAAAATCATCTGACTATTCTTGCGCTACTTAATTTTAGTTAGGCATTCGACTCCATAGATCACTATAAATTTCTAGCTAAATTGGAAAACGGGTGTAGTTAGATTATGTAATGCAAATGATCCCAGAAAATCTCATTTTCCCAGTATAAATTTATCAATTTCCCTCGAGCATTTTGTAATGATAAGTTAACAACAACTGTCCGAACAAGGACGAGAGTGAGTTGAGAAAAAATGCCAGCCAGTCGGAAGGTAACCTTTGTACAACACGGTTGCAATAAACAAATTTTTCAGTTCACAAATATATTGTGTGTCTTTTATTAATCCTCTCCCGAGTTAATTTTCAGAGTGTTTACAATTTCTTTTCCGCCATTTTGAAAAAAAAATTTATATTGTCAAATTACTATCACCCCAGATGCCATGGTTTTTCATCATGCAAGTTCGCTGAAATCTGATTTGCCTGCATGGCAATAGGATTACACTTGCAGGAAGTATGGCAGTGCAAGTTCCATGCAAGCTGTACTATCTCGTGTAACCTTCGGGTTAGATAGATGCAATGAATTAGACGCGATTCACTTTACCCCAAGCGAGGATATTGTCAAGATCTTAATTCAATTATCTGATCATTCATACTCATTTGACACATGCGGCATTCCCTCTGGAATCTATAAAATGCTGAAAGCAGTAAGCAAAACAAGGCTTGTCACAGCAAAAACTATGGATGGGCACTCCATTCCTCATGCAGTATACAAACAGGTTTTCTGAGGAAGAGGTGAGAAGAAGCAAAGTGTAGAGATATCTTTTTGCTTCTTCTCACCTCTTCCCTAGAAAACCGGTATGCATACTGCATCAAGAATACTCGTGTGGGATGGCCCGATGGGATTGAAAGTAAGGTAAAGCAGATAATTAATGAAAATTGAGAGGAAAGATAGAGAGATAACAAAGCCCTAGGGCACACCAGCATTTAAAGAGTGATGGTTCAGATGTAACGCCATTTAATAAAACCCATATTAGGAGAAAAGATAACAAATTTTCAATCCATAATAGAAGGGGGGGGGGGGGGAATCGAGAGCTTAACTTTGGCTAAATGGACAGTCCCCTACCTTTTAAACTCATAGTACCTACTACATTAAAAAAAAATGTTTTATTTCATTTGCGCAAAACCCTCGAGAAATACTTCCCAAGCCATGAAACAGAAATCTATGCATATGTGTGCGTGCTAGTCCAATTATCTAAACTGTTTTCTATTGATTCTTATGGAAAAGTGATTAAACATTGATTTTATATATGCCATAAAGCTTAAA
This sequence comes from Dioctria linearis, assembly GCA_963930735.1. Lineage (NCBI taxonomy): Eukaryota > Metazoa > Arthropoda > Insecta > Diptera > Asilidae > Dioctria > Dioctria linearis. The sequence goes on along the minus strand of OZ005740.1, from coordinate 232,527,506 downwards.
CTACTATCCGCACATAAAAAGTCTTCACTTGTCTAGTTACTTTCCCCTTACTATATACCTTTTATTTAAGAAAATAAAATAAAATAGTTTTGATTACAAAGTAACCTTACTATTACCACTCAATAACTCTCAGCTGAGTAATAGTTGCAATAGTTTATGTGCGGCCGTAGTCCGAATCTGTAGTCAGATTGATTCGAATTCATCGGACCGCGGCATATTCACATATACAATTATTACTCAGTTGAGAATTTTTATTTGGGGAATCGTAGTCATTTAGTTAAAATAAATTTCTTTAAATAATTTTATTAGGAAAAATGTAAAAATTTGCTTGCGGTTGTGAAGATAAGAAAGTAAGCTTAAACTTAAGATGATCTCAAGACAATTGTTCTGTATGAATTTTAGCTTACGGCGCAGGAGCTATTCAAAGTAAAATTTTGTCAGTTTTACGAAAAGAGCACTACAAATATTTTAGAATGTTACGACTAAGTTAGGGCTCTCATGTAGTACCTGTTTCATGGGTTGGGAAGTATACTTCTCGAGGGTTTCGTTTTGCCCATTATTTACATCCCGACATCTAATGAACTGAAATCTGATCTCTGATGACATGACTGAACTTTAACTAAACGATGCTGATGCTCATTTTAGGGGTAGCAGAAACATGCACGAACATATATACAACGGAATGGAGAGAAATGTCAAATTTACGCAACAAAACTGAGGTGAACGCTAGCTGCATACAATGGACGCATACTTAATTTAATATGATAGGCAAATTTGGGCCAAAATTGAGTCGACAATATGTGGATAAAATTATAATAAAACTATTGATTTTTATGTTTATAATAGAAACGCTTCGGGATATTATAAAGTTGTCTGAACATAAAAGAAATTACCTACAGCAGTTTTTAAACAAACAAGAATGAAAATACCAACGTACGAATTGTTGAGTTTGGTTGAAATCCCCTGTCTTTATTATAAATGATTTTATTTTCTTATAGTCTAGCTAAAATTTGTCAATTTTTCTTTCTCTTATTTTATTACACACTTAAGGCCAAAACACAGTGAGAGCGACACAACAATGTTGGCAACTTAGTTGGCAACAATATCGCATTTAAAACACAGTGTACGCGACTCGACAAATGTTTTTGACAGCAGTCACTGTTTTATTTATTGTAAAAGAAATGGAAACAAGGAAATAACTAAGAAAAATCTTTAGTATAGCTTATGCGGCCTTCTTAAAATTGTAAAACCATAAAGAAAAAGCTTAAAAAAGAAGATGAGATTGCCATACAAGGGATGACGTTTATCGTACAGCATAACTTTTCCCCCATTTTTTTCTATAAATTCCTCCTCAAAACTCGTAATTTCTCAAACTAATTAAACAATTTAATTTTATTAAAGTTTTTCATAACTAGTTTATTTACTACAATCTTTTAATTTGCTATTCTTAATAAAAATAACCAAATCCACATAACATGAATGTCAATTATTCACTGTCCACACAGAAATGTCAATTATGTTGGCGACTAATTTAGAGATTTTCCCAAACTTTTTGTTGGCAACTTGTCGAGTCGCTCTCATTGTGTTAAGTATATGGGACTTCCATATATTCGAATCTTTGACAGCAACCAATTTACGGCGACTTTGTTGTGTCGCTCTCACTGTGTTTTGGCCTTTAGTCTGCAACTATTAACTATTGCATGAGCGAGATAAATGTTAACTCAAATTTGAGGTTATGTTCACGCGTTCTGTTGCGTAAATTTCAGATTTTATCAAACTTGTTCCGTACAACTGCGACTTTTTTCGGTTTGACATTTCTTTCGGTTCCGTTGCGTTTCGTTGCGTCCATTCTAATTCAGCCTTTAGACTGGACGCAAACTGGTGAATTCAGCATACACTTATATTTTCAATTATCATGCAGACAAGATAAAAGTTTTGAGTTTTTGATTTAAATTAAAAGATAAACTTACAGCTTACTATTGTACCTACTGCAAAAGTTTAAACACCGACATTAAGTAAATTCTACTAAAAACCTTCTTGTAGGGATGACATTTCCTTAAATTCACGTCCAGAATTGGTACGTTCACCCCTCCCACATATTGTTTTATTTACGCTAGTTTAGTTCTAGTTTTTAGTAAATTAATGTAATCTCTCAAATTTAATATTGCACAATTATGTAATTAATTGTGTAAAGGGGGCTATTTTTTTTAGAGGTATACAAATTAAAATTTAAATGAAATTTAAAATGAAATAAAACACGTAAAAATACATAATGTGATACGGGAGACAGACTTGAAATTTCAATATTGATATATTGATTTTGGAATTATGTCAATTGTAATATAAAATTTCAGAGACACACTTGCGGTTTACGATTCTGAGACATTATTTAGAGAAATAACATTTGATTTGTCATTTAATTTGTCATTTGACTTATGAAAGTTGCCCGCACTTACAAAATGCCAGCAAATATTGTGAAACTACTTGTCTATATGGAAAGTAAAAACGAAATAGACACTTCAACGTGACAAGTGTCAAATATTAAATGTCAGAAAAAGTTGCAGGTAACATTGCAGTATAAAATTCGGTTCTAAAAGGTTCGTGTATTAAATGATTAATAACTAGGGTCATATGGCAATAAACTATTCTACCGCGTACATTTTTCGCAGTTTCAATATTGAGTTCCAATATACTATATACTGAGTGTACACCGAGCGTACATATACTGAACTGTTTCTCAGTATATGGAGGTTAGACTTGCGGTTTAGCGCAAATTGCAATTTGGAAATTGCAAGTCTGTCTCCGGTATTAATGGCCATGGTGTTGGTTTTATTTAAAAGATAGTTTTATGGAATTAGTGTTTAAACATGATTTTGGGCATATGGACGCCACGGCTGGTCTGTGGTTTATCGGAGTAGACTACTGACTTGATATATCCCCAAAGAAAATAATGCGTAGGTATGAGATCACACGATCGTGGAGGCCAGTTCACAGGTCCATTACGCGAAATTATGCGCTCATAGTATGTTTCTCGCAATAAATTGATTGTGTCGCGCGCTATGTGGCATGTTGCGCGATCTTGTTGAAACCAAAGCTCTGCCACATCAATACATTCAACTGAGGAACAAAGAAGTCAGCAATTATGGCTCTATAGCCGCTCTCCATTGACGGTAACATTCTGGCCGGCATAATCTTTAAAGCAATATGGGCCACTTGCCCACAAAGCACACCAAACAATAACTTTTAACGGATGTAAAGGCGTCTCAACAAAGGCTTCTAGATTTTCTCTACTCCAAATTCGGCTATTATGTTTATTGACGTAGCCATTCAACCAAAAATGATCGTCTTCGCTGAACAAAATTTTCCGTTGAAAAAGAGGATCAAGCTGAATATTGTTTTCGGCCCATTCACCAAACGTACGGCGAACATAATGATCATGCAGTTTCAACTCTTGCACAAGCTGAATCTTGTAAGCTCGTCAAGCCAAGATTTTTCCGCAAAATCTTCCATAATGTGGATGGACACAGCTCCAATTGCTTTGAATGATGGCGAATCAACTCATTCGGGTCCTCCTCAACACTACGCTATACAGCAGCAATAACTTCTTCTGTGCACACTATATGGCGTCTTTCTGGATGCATGTTATCACTTTAGTTGCGTGGTACAAAAACGATCCATGGTTGTCCGAATAACTTGCTCAGATGGACGAATATGTCGACCGTAAAATGAACGTAGCACACGATAAATTTGACAAACTGAACCATGATTCTCAACATAAATTTGCATAATCGGAAGCATTGTTCTGGCGTAAGGGAGATCGCACATTGCCGAGTCAATTGATTATCTAGTTAGCGACTGATCTGTTGACTTGTCACCGACTGATTAATTTCTAATCGTTGCTGATTGACTATTGTAGCATGTGCGCATAATGTATCGTTTTCTGCCAGCTTAGTAATCCACTAAAAGACGATGAGTTTGACTGGTATTTCGATTCTGGTTAAAATTTCACATTATTGTTAAATACTGGGGAACTGATTTATAAATGGCATTAACAAACATATACCCTGTAGTTTTTTATTAGTGGTTGTGTGGAAGGAGAAGAAGAAGGATTTCAAGAAAAAGGATGTCGAAAAATCCACCATCCTTTCCGAGCATAAACATAATTACTTAGATATGAATGTTTTTAAAATAAACCGCACTTTACTTAAAAATAGAAAATTTCGTCAAAGCCAGTCGTCAACTCCCTTCTGATTTTTTAGTTGCTGACTGACGTAAAATAGAGCAGTTTGCGGTACCGAACGCTGTTGCGTGTAACGAGCAAAGTCAACTGACTTATCACCGACTGTAGCCGGTGACTAAAAAGTCAGTTGACTTTGCTCGTTACACGCAATAGCGTTCGGTACCACAAACCGCTGTCGGTGATTATGCAGTGTGTAGCCTGCCTAAGTCCATTTATGGTAAAATGGCAAAAAGTACTGACTATAAATCTTATATTATATAGCAAACAGGATATGTAAGAAAAGGATGAGTAAGAAATACTTAAGCATTATTCTTCACGTAGTAGTATCGCATCGATGTGTTTGCTTAGTCATGGAAGTCGTAAACTACGATATTTTCTGAGCAAGCACATAATTTACTGGTTGAAACTTTATCAAGTATTGAAAAAGTTTTTTAATTTCCTGTCACCGTAATTCGAATCATTTTCCAGTTTATAATTTTTTAACAACTTTTTTCATCTTTAAGAATTTTCCTAGTGCCCCATTTATTTTGCGATAATATTTCTTAGGGTTGCTTTTGTATGGCTGCGATATCATATAGACACCCGATGATAATTCGTAAATTCAAATCTTAGAATATAGAGAATACATGAAGTGTGATAAGCCAAATTTAGCGTAGTCAAATTCTGGTTGTGTTAGTATCTGTTGCCGCTGTAGCGCTAGTGAAAGCTCAGTACAGCCGTGTAGTGGAATCAATATAGAGAGCGGGGCAACAAGATATATGGTTGAAAATATTGAGTTTGCTCCCACAGAAAATGTTCTTATTCGATGTCACTGCGCCATAATACTCAGGGAGTTTCTCAGCTGTCACAAATGTAAACAAATTTCGGTGGAGGAAGGAATTTTTCGATATTTCATCGTTTTTGTTATGTATTTTTAATTTAATTTAATTTAATATAAAAATCTGTGTAAAGGACACAAAATAATATTTTATAACTATACTTGCCTAAAAAATGATTTCCCACGTCGTACCTTGGTGTTGTTGTGGCAATTTTTCACCGAACACTTCATTCTGAAAATACATGAACATCACTTAGAAATTTATCACTATAATATCAACAGATAATTACTTAAACTCTTTACTTTATTTAGCACTACTTTAAAAGAAAATAACTTTCACTCCTCAGTTTTATCACAAGTTTTAAATTAGATTCAAATTCTTTTAAATTATACAAACTTCGTTTGACAGCTGAAACTAGATTTGGCTCTTTCTTCAATATAATGCTGACCTACTTCACGGCACCCTGAAAAAATCCACGCTCAAGCACACGCATTTTACAAGTATCAACACTTGCTGTTGTCTCTATATTCTAAGCTTCAAATAAATTGAGAAATGACAGAAACAATATTGCTTATTTTAAAACCTCCTAAAAAAACACTATAACAAGGTATGGCCGATTCGAGAGTAATTTTTTGTGTTTCTACGTCATAAGGTGATTATGTCATTCCCAGCGAATTTGTTTTGAGCTTTTCGTATTTTATTGACTGAAATACGTTTTGAATATATTAAAATATTTAACAAATCATTACTTTCTTCTTTTAATCCTTTCGAGCCGGCATTGTTCTTGGAAACCTTTTTATTGTTTGTACCTACTTATGTATGCTTTAGAATTACAAAGTCAATTTCCACTAAAAATTGTAAAAAATTGGTGGGGGAAGCGAGTTATTACGCGGGACATATATTATGTCCTAGTCGGTTTCTTATGTGGGACATATATGCCCCGGGAGAGCGGTACATACTCATCTAATAAAATAAAGTCTTAACAAAAGCAACAAAAGTTTATTTAAAAAAGCAATATAAAAAAAAAACAAGTAATTCAGTCAAAAATAACAATTAGCGTCCAACTCCAACATTGCTACATAGAGGCTCTCTGCATTCATCGCAAACATTTTTGGTCCGTTTATCTCTTCCAGTCGCGCTGTAAGACAGACAGCGACGACGGGAGTGTCCTTCAATTGATAGATGAAGACTCACGTTCCTGGCAACTTGATATTTTTTGATCTACGACCACTCCTGTGCGATCGAGCTAATGCTGCTGTCTTTTCCCCATCTTCTATCAAATCCTCCGCCAATGACACCAAAAAATGAAATGGTTGAGCCTTTTTTTTTTTTTGAGAATCTCCTTGTACAGAACCCAAGAATAAACCACAGCCATCATTAGTGAACGATAGAAAACTTTCTTCCACCATTTCGCTGATTTTCTATCAACCTCGTATAGACCCGACATTTGGTCAGCTAAGTCTACTCCACCCATAATCTCCCGATAAAAATTGATGATATCTGGGCAAGGAATAGTCATTTTTGTTCCATCAGGTGAAGTTTTTACGACAGAGGAAACAGTACTTGAATGACAATTTCTTAGTACCATCACTTCCACTTTGTACAGATCACGCCCTTACTTGGAAGTCATAAGTATAACCTGATTTAGCATCACATCGCAGCCACAATTTTGTTCCACGGTTTGTAGGTTTGAGAGGCAAATACTGCTTCAGTGAGGATCTACCCTTAAAATTTAGTCATAGATTCATCTATGCTTTGGTATGGACTATCCTGGCGACTCTGCAAGGAAGTCTTTCTCAAGCACTTTACCATATCATCAATATAACACGTTTTACTAGATCCATCGCTTTTTTCCGGTGGAGCAAAATAATCTTTTGATGATAAAAATATAAAACGATCTCTGGCTATTGCTTTCTTTATTGCGTGATTGCCAAGAGAGGTGTGATTCGACCAATAGTGACGCATAGCAGGAACACGATTTTATAAGCCATGACTAACAGACAACCAAGTATTTTCTTTATTTCTCCTTCATCTATATCTAAGACAACTTGATGCGTTTTGGAAGACTTGCGATATATTTCCAGCCTCTCATTGGTACATTGTGTAATATAAATGATCAGACTTTTTGTTTTGGAAATATTTTATAAAACACTTCCAATGGTGTTTGTGAACTTATCAACTTTTCACCAAGTATACAACGTCGTTTAGATGAAATTGCTTTCCTCGGCGTAAATGTAGAATTAGATGTACCTACCTAGTTGAAACCAAATGCAACTAGGTAATTGCTCAGCTTCAGGTGCAAACTCTGAAGATCGATCAGAACAATCTGTAGGATTAGTCGGCATACATTTTTCTTCTGTGTTGTCGTCGCAATATTTGTCATCAGTCGGTAAATAATCAGAGCCAGAATTACTGAATCGCTTACATGATCGCTATCCTCAGTCAACATTTCTTCAATTTCGGAATCCATCGGTCTCGGTTTCGGCTTCCTCCTAGCAAAGCACTTCTAAAAGAAATTTAAAAAAAAATGTATTATTCAACCCTGCTGGGATACTCTGATCCCATTGAATACACCTGTTGGGAGGAAAACGACCCATATCATAGAAAACAACAAAAAATGTGTTCCCCATTCGGAAACTGGATTACTAATATAGGATTTTTATTCAATAAGTTGAGATGAAACAATAAATATATATCTTTTCCATCAAATCAACGGCGAAAACACTAGTAACACAATAAAAAACACTACACTTTTTTACTCCTCCAAAACACGTTGTAACAAACTTTACTATTGCATAAAATGAATGTGCTGAATGACAGCTACATCCAGAAATTCCGTTACTTGAGAGTAAAGATCGAAACAGGACAACAAGTGTTTTTAGTGCTAATACGAAGCTCTCGAAATTTTGTTGGACCAATGTCAGGCACGAAAGAGTTAAATTTAAATCACTTCGGGAAAAGTAATTATGTGCTAGTGGGAAAGCAAAGAAATTTCCAAATAGAAAATTTTTTTCACTATGATTTGGACGATTGAACTTTAGACGAACAAATTTGTGTTGTGACAATAGTCGTTAAATGAGGCAAGCAATTGACAGATAATTCGGCCATACCTTGTTAATCTTTGTATTATGGTTTAAGATAAGGCTATTCTATTCTATATGTAGCGCACGTCACGTTTAACCCTCTCCCTCCCTTAAAAATATGGAAACCCTAACAGACTTGTATACATACATGTTTTCCAAGCAACCTAAATCGACATTTCCTTAATTTAAACTTTTCTGTGAAAATTTGGTTGTATCCCTGAATTCCTACTCTTAAACCTTCTTAATTTTAATTTATTTTTCCTGGCCGGGAATCGAGCTCACAATTGTTAGATTCTGTGTCAGATGGAGAATGGAAGATTTTTTTTTTTTTTTTTAATGATTATGAATTAACTTATGAATACAAAAAGAAAAAGCAACTGCTTCACCGATTCTAACAATATTGTGAGTTCGATTCGCCGCACGGGGAAAATATATAAAAATTGATAAATTGCAATTTATGTGTGCGCTTTCATCGTTACTGGTTAATACCAGCTGAAAGCAATTAATATGGCTTAGTAGTAGGCTAGTTATAAAATTAAGAAATATACCTACAAGAGGAAAAAACATCTGTCTCGTTAGTTCAGCGGTAAGAGCAGTCGCCCGGAAACCGGAAGGTTCCGGTTTCAAATCCCGAGCGAGGCTTTTTCTTCTTGTAGGTACATTTATAATTTAATTCAGAATCGTTAAAAATAAAAAAAAAACTGCTCCATTCTCCTTTTTAATTTTGTTATCTTGCAATAAATGTAAATTAAAGTCAGCAATGCACAATTTCATACAAGTCACGATCATAGTGAACGAATTTCCTTCTCTAATTCTTTTGGTATTGTGGTGTGGTGAGGTGAGTCATGCATCTTAAAAAAGAGGTAACAATAATGATCGAACCCCGCTACAATACCCCCACGAGATATTTTCAACAGCACCACTACATTACATAGGTCTACTGCTTGGCAACGATGCCATTCCAATCATTATTATAGACGACGACTTTGTTCTTTATTTTTCACTTCTTGTGGGAAATATGTTATGGTCTCGTGTGATGCGTCGTGCCTTACCCTCCCTCGCCCCGTACAACTCCAATCAAGCACAATTTAGACAACTTGCATGAGACATCCAGCCATATACAAACAACATCGGAATAAATTCCACATGCAGTGTTGGGTATCGTGTGGTCATCAAATGTAATGTTTCCAGGTCCCACAGTACAATTCTCACTCACGCGACGTTTTCTATCTTTCTTTTAGCCCTCTGCTGCTGAAGAGGTAGAGTAGAAAATTTATTTCCCATTCTCTAATCTTTACAAAAGCGCGTTATATATATTTCCGAAAATCAATTCTGCCGCTGCCAGCCGTGTCGCGTCCGTTGTAATTGTAACTTTAATATCCATACTACATCTGAGTAATATATAAAGTACAATCTGAGGGGGCAAACGTACGGTGACAATTAAAGCTGTTCTGTAGTAGCAAGCATAGCATAGGGAAAGTAAAAAAAAGCAGAGCCAGCCAGTAGCCAGCCATTACCAAGGCCCCAACTCAGCAAGCACTGTTGGCTGAATACCAAAACCGAACCAATCGAACTCTCAAACAACTGGCTATAAAAACCCGAGCCGGTACGGCTGCAAATGCAACGATGATATGAATTGGTCAGCCATCTTGAAGAAGTCGAATTCCTTTCAAAAGTACTTTTTAATAATTTTATTAGTTCAAGTCAATTGATCAATTAAATAAATAAATCGGGACGATTCGATTTCATCAAGCTAGGGTAGGTAAACTTAGCCTTGTTAATTGTTATATGCAATACAACTTATCTTAATGATATTCGCTGTAATATTTTGTAACTTGAAAGAAATACTGTTTTTTTGCTAGTAGTAAACAAATAATCAGCTGTTTATGTTTTGCTTTGCTTATGCGATAATAATGAAGTCTGGTGCCTACTCAATAAACAAAATTCTTGTCGTTTTTTTTTAAATGTGTGATAAAAATTCTTAAAATTTAATTGATACTTTTCTATTTTTTGAGTGAAATTATAAAACATGTAGGTAGGTAGGTACCTACGTATAATAATTTTTAATTTATGTTCATTAATTTTGTACAAACTATAATTGCTCATATATATTCATTCATTTCCCCTAACATTGTAGTCGTGTGAATGCGTGTAACAAATGCGCTTAAAAATTTATCGGATAAAGTAGTGTTAGTGTACGCAAAAAAGTTTCGAATTTCGAATAAATGTGAATGAATGAAACTTAGGAGTAGAGTAGAGTAGCAGCAGAATGCAGAAAGAGAATGTTTGGCTGAGTTTCTCTTTAAATATTATCCCAGGCCAAAGCATTCTCTTGAATGTAGATTTTCGAAAGATTTCTCGGAATAAGAGTAATTTGCGAACTGTAAAGAGATTTTATGATAGTATGCAACTTTTGTGATGTGTTGGAAAATGGTAAGCAAAAAAGAGCGAGCTTAAATTTCTTTTATTAGTGTTTAGCTTGTTGGCTGACATGTGTTGAGTGTTGGACTTGGCGACATCTCGCGCTATTCTGTTTCTGCCTGATGCAGATGGTTGGACATTAAATGGAATAATTGTGTTGTTGGGTTGACTCAAGCCTCGGGGTTGCAAGATTAAAATTCAATATAAGTTGTTAAATTGATTGTGAGTTGATAAATCTGTTAAATTGAAGGTTGTACCTACGATTTTTGTCATTATATTTAAATGACGTTATAAAATAAATGAACCGTACCGACTGTGTAGATACCCAGGTACTATCCATGAGGCAGTATTGAGTTAGAGTTGTGTGTTCACGTAAAGTTTTGTTGGCTGAGTTAACTCCACTGACCATTCACTAATAAAAATGGACAGAGCGATTTGCTATTTCTTGTGGCACAAAAAAAAATTGTGTTTCTGCAGTATATCAGAGTTTGAGCACCCTTTAAAACGTTTATCACATAAAAACATGTAAAACTCAACCAATCAAATGAAAGTTGACATCCGAAAATCGAATTAAATTAAAAAATATATATTTTCTTGTGTTCAAGTGATATTTTAATCGCTTATAAGCACTCTTATAAGATGGCTTGTTCACGAGCGCGATTTTTATCGCATTCGACAGGAGCTCTAATTGGTTGCAGCAATGTAGTTCTCGCTGAACATGCTTACTCTTTCTACGTTTCGTGCGATACAAAACTTTATCGCAGCAACGACTAAGAGCGTGAGATTTTCACCTTAAACTCAACATTTATGTTTGTTTACATTTGTAATCGAATGCTAAGCTCCGCAATGATGTCGAAATTTACTATAATATGTAAATATATAAATATAAAAACATAACATTGTAAATTTCACACTAATATCGCCTTGCCATCACAAAATTAAACATATTCAGTTGTAGCCGCTGTCAACCTTGTGAGCGTACGGCGCGATAAAAACCAGTCGCAAATAGAGATAGATCTATAGAAAGAACAGGTCACCAAAATATCGCACATATCGTATCGAGCTCATTCCGACTTTAATTTTCAAAATGTTATTTTTACCTGAATCCTGCATATGGGCAAGATAGACGGAGCATGGTAAACACTATCTTGATCTTATTCTTGATGCGGTGATTGCATCTGCAGCCAACATAAAAACATCAAATGGCATAAGAAAACGTTCAGTAAGCGATATTTTGTGTTGCTAGCTCCAACTCTGGAAAATGACAATACACTCAGTCTATTGCTTTAAGTCAGTGCCACTGACATATAATAAGATGGACTGAACCATCCTATCTAATTCCTGTAGTCAAAAATGGCACAAATTTTGGCTAAAATCTATTTGTCTCTTTCAAACTCAAAATGTACACTGAACTGTAACCAGTTTTGGAAACAGTACGGCTGTATTAATTGAAATGCATTGGAATTGATAAAAATTCAGACAAATATATTGTTTATATACGTCTATCTCTACAAGCTCAATGAAATATGACAACAAATCTACAGAGGAGCACATTTTTCAATAATATTAAAAATTAATTTTTGTGTTAATTAAAACAAGTTTAACTTCCTAAATATATTTAATTTATTGCAATACTATTTTATAAAATCTTTAGTGTTTCCAATGATAACTAATAATTAATTATAAATCGGTATGCAATTGTACGAAATAAAGGGTTTTCACAGCCTGTTCAATATTTGTGCCATTTTTGAAGCAAGAACGCTCAGTCCATTCTTATTGACATGTAATGCACACATATTCATAATTAATTATTATTTGTCGATTAGAAACACGTAAGATGTTGAAAAATAGTATTGCATTAAATTAAATTATTTAGGCTCCTCTGCAGATTTGTTGTCAAATTTCATTGAACTTGTGAGAGATAGACGTAGGTATAAGAACAATATATTTGTCCGATTTTTTATGTCAATTCCAATGCATGGATTTAAGATTTTTAAAACTTCTTCCACTTTACACCCTGTAACTATCTTGATATACACCCTATCAAGGTGGGATTCATCTCAGATGATAGCAAACCGTCTAAGCTTTCGTATGAATGCCCAATCAGCCAAGTCACCTTCCGTCGGAAGTAGTAGGACGTCAAAGTCAAAAGATTGGAAAAAAATCCTAATTTTTTCACATTTTAACGATTTTCCCGCCGAAATGCATGATAACTATACAGCTTTATTACAAGATTTAGAAACCTCGTAACCTTTAATTTGACTAAGCACATGTACCTACCTGCTTAAATGCAACCGTTTTTGAGATATTCACGTTTCTATGATTCATAATTTCATTAATTTTGCTAATTTTGCGGGGAATTGTATAATATGTAGTAGGCGCGGTTAACATCGCCAGCTTTTTTAAACTTACTTTTAATAGTGTGGAAAAACTAGAGGTCAAATTATTAACAAAGAAATTCTGAATGTGCAAACTGTAAAACCGTAATTTGGCGTTCTTCATCCGATCTGTGAGGCGGCGTTTTTTTTCCCTTCAACCTTCATTTCAGCGTTTCGTCTTTCAACACAGTTCCCTGTGAGAATTAAATTCTTTCATCCAGTAGAATATTTTTAATTTCCCCAAAGATATGCTACAAGTAGTATTGCCGTGGTTCTTCTATCTGCCCTTATAACACTTCACATCAAAAACGAGAACCGAAAAACTCAATTTATTCTCCTTTAAAATAAAATTTTTGCTCCAATGATTAATGAAATCAAGGGAAATACGATAAACTAAGAAAATAGTATATTTTTCCCGTAATTTTGAAAAACATAACTTTTATATTTTATCCGCCGAAAAACGAAATTTCGGTTGCATCTGTCATTTTCTTTCCGGTTTCCATACTGGAACAATTTTTTTTTCTGTAACGTCATTTTTGGACTGTTTACAAAAGGGAAGTCCATTTTTTATAGAACTTTGCATGAAAATGAATTTTCTGGCGGTAAAAACGTTCCAAAATAGTTTTCAGAATAGGAGAAAAAGTACACCACCCGATAGTACTTGATGCGAGAAAAATTTTCTTCTACGAATTGTAGCTGGTAATGATGCGAACAATGAAACCCGTTTTCCGATCGGACATAACCCTATCGAGTTAGAGCCGATCTAAGGTGCGAGAAATCTAGTACCTACCTCAGTTCGAATAAAAAAGTGAGTTTGGGGAAGGCTATAAATAGCTATATAATCGTCCGAGTATTGAAGTGTGGGTGCTCAGCACTTTAAGAATTCGATTATGTACTAGATCAAACGTTGAACCCTCCTCCCCCAAGGCTTCCCCCGCTTAATAAAATATGTTCAGAGTATCATTATCATAATGTATCGTTTATCATGTCTGGAGGTGTCGGGCCTAAAATGGGCAGTCCCCTTTGCCGGCAAAAAGTTTTTTTTTTTTTAATAATAATATGGGTAGGGACCACCACTTAAGGCATAACATTAAAATACGCTTTTTCGTATGAAAATTAAATGTCACTTCTATTTATCCTCAAACAAATTTTCGGCTTTTGATGTGTAGAACTTTTCGGATTTCGAGTGATTTTCTGCTCTAAACAGCAATCGCTGCTAATATGAGTCTTCTTTCCTATCTGAGAAAATGAACTGAAAATTAATAAAATTCATAAAATTATTAAAAAAAAACTAAGTAGGTATGTTGACATGGTCTATATGGGTAGTAACAGGTATGTTTCATCTGAGCAAAACGTCACTAGTTGAAAAATTTCGAAAGAAATGTAGGTACCTACCTATGCGTATTTTTTTGCAACCTTTTACTGCATAATTAACCATTTTAAAAGATTTCCTTTGCTTAACTTCTTTAAATATGCACTTAAAAACTCAATTCGATTTATTCGCTTACGATTTCTTCACAGCTGTCAATTTTTTTTTCAAACTGATGATGCAATAAAAAAAGTAGGTGTTCCTCTCATACTGTGATGGAACATACCTTGGTATGTTGCTATATTTCTATCATTTTTAAATTTGTTGGTAGGTACCTACACGCCCTGGCGAAAACACTTCCAGGAACAAGACTTAGCCAGAAACTTTTTCACTCTTTAATGATATAATAATGATATCAAAAAAATTAACTCTTTACGAAGCACAAGCAACTAAAGGCAACTTTCATAAAATTTGTATTTTTTAGATAAATTGTTTGTTTTTGTATGATAATAATGAGTAGCGATTCCAGGAAACATAAACAGCAATAATAGTGACCTTTTTTTCACCATTAAAATTCCTTCATCAATTCAGTTACTTCACAATGAAATTTTGTTGACTAGTGGCTATGTATGTATGTATAAAAAACAAAATTTTTTCATTATGATTAAGCTTTTGATTTTTTTCTTTTCAAATAATGATTTATACTGATTAATACTAGTTGCTTTTTTAGGTTTATCTGTATTTACAGTCTTTTTCTAAATGTTAAATCGTCTAATGATTGAATCTCTTTAGAGTTAGTCAGTTTTACTAGTAATGTATTCACATTGTCAAAGATTTTTAACATTCCGAGAAGCTGACATTCCCTCGCAAAATGACGAAATTTTGTTGTAAACCCAGCTAGTTTAAAATAATCAATATTGCTTCAGGGCTGATGTAGTTCCAAGCAGTTGTTATTATATCGATTGCGTCCAATAAAGATAATGGTATATTTCACCGAGTATTCGTTTCAGCATTAGTTATCAATAATTTTCATCGCTATAGGTTTTAAGACTGTAGGTAGGTATATAGATATTGAAACACTAGTTTAACTGACGACAAGTTTCCTATTTTGGTGAGCAGTGCAATTATCAATAATTAGCAGATTTTTTCCTAAGCCACGCATCTTATTTGCGCAGAACATCTTAATTTTGTTTTTTTGTTTTGTTTTTTTTTTTTCTATATATTTATATATATATATATCTATTTTGTTTTATTCCCTTTGTAATTGACAGTGATATAAGCAATTTTTTTTCTGTTGATACTAAAAGACTTTCTTTTGACCTAACTCCTTTTAAAAAAAAAAATCATTTTTTCGGGTGTTTCCTCGATAAATAGCCCAGTTTCATTTGCATTTCGTTAGTTTGAATTTGTGGCCCCACTGAATTTTAGCATTCATGACATTTGCTCGACTCTAGAAGGCTCACCAGAACTTTTTCCCAAAACAATATGTATTGTTTCGTAGCGGAAACTATACATAGAGCTCTTTCTAAAGGGTTAGAGGTATCCATTTTAATTTTAAACTTGAAGTATTTGAGGTATCGCCAATTTCTTTATTGCAAATGAAAGCTCTCATACCATTTAAGAATGAAATTCGATATCAGGCATATGGTCAACACGGGCGCGTCTGCAGCAATTGATTCGTTGGACCCAATTCTCGACCACTCTACCACACATTTCGGCCGATATTGCGGCAATTTCGAGTTCAATATTGGCTCTGAGCCAATGTCTAACGTGTCTGACTTGTTGACATAAACCAACAACTACACATAGTCCCAGAGAGAAAAAAGTCCAGAGACGTTAGATTGCACGATCTCGGTGGCCAATTGACGGGTCCTCTTCTCGAGATAACGCGATTTGCGAATTTTATCTTTAATAAGTCGATGCTTGCGTTCGCTGTATGGCGCGTATCGGCGTCCTGTTGAAACCACAAATCTTTCACAGACATGCGACGCAAATTAGAGGTCGCCATTGACTCTAACGTAGCATGCCATCGACTAAAAAAAGGGCCCAATAACGGCACTGGCATGAAAACAGTACCAAACACTCACTTTTTGTGGTTGCAGCGATGCCTTATGCAGCACATGTGGGTTTATTGCCGCCCAATAGCGCATGTTCTGCTTGTTGACAAAGCCGTTAAGCCAGAAATGAGCTGAAGATGATTTTGCGATGAAAATCCGGATCGGCGTCAAACTTTTCCAGACACCAATCTTAGAAATTTCGATGCTACAAATGGTCATGTGACTTCCGATCTTGAGTTAATTTGGTTTTATACACGTGTAGGCCGAGATCCTTTTGCAAAATATGCCAAAATGGTTGAGA
The DNA here is from genome assembly GCA_963930735.1 of Dioctria linearis. Taxonomy (NCBI): domain Eukaryota; kingdom Metazoa; phylum Arthropoda; class Insecta; order Diptera; family Asilidae; genus Dioctria; species Dioctria linearis. Next base: position 232,510,899 of record OZ005740.1, on the reverse strand, counting down.
GAGTCCCAATTCCTGCGCACAGTGTGGAATCGATTGATTTAGGTCGCTGTTAACAGACGCACTTACGGCCGCAATATTCTCAAGGCTCCTTGCGTTTCTTTGTCTCAACGAACATCGGAATAGCAGCGAAAATGTGGGCTCGAACTTTTGCAAAAACTTACGTATTGAGTGTCGGGTAGGGCGATTATAATGACCAAAAATTAGCGTTAACGCTCTTAAAGTTGTGTCCACCGACTCCGAATTTTGTTAGTAAATTATGACTATTTATAAACGTTGCTCGCATTGTGATTAAATGGTAGGCATTGATAAATAAAGCAGCTATGACAGTTGACAGATAAACATTAAAGCGGCCCACACACGATACAACTGTTGGTCCAACTGTTGTACCAATCTGTGTTGGCATACAACCGTTGTATGGTGTGTAGGCCAATTGTACTCAAGCATCCAACGATCGCAAGCTCGATTGGATGGTTGGATGTGCATGCAGGTAAACCGCTGTTGTATACGCCACCGTTGTAATAGTGTATGTGCTTGTTGTTCAACCGTTGATCCGATTTCATTATCTGTGAAGCTTTTTATTGTAATTGCATAGTAAAAAACAAACCAAAATGGTGTCTATTAAGTATAAAGACTTCTGGGAAGAATTTATTGATATATTATTAATTTTCAAACACATAATCACAGCTGAAAAACAAATGCACATTTTCTTTTTTTTTTACAACCGATGACATTATTTCGTAATACTCAGTATGAAAAATTACACAAGACTTACAGCGGAAGAAATCGGCCAACAGTTGTATCGTGTGTAGACTACCATACAACTGTTGGTCCAACGGTTGTTCAACAGCCGTTGGACCAACAGTTGTATCGTGTGTGGGCTGCTTAAAGGTGTGTTCACATTTAAAATTGATAATGGATATTGGATACTCCTTATTGGAAAACCTTTTACAATGAAAATGCTTCCAAAGGCATTGCCCGATTTAATTGACTTTCGTTTTTAGTTATACATAGTTTCAGTTATTTACACATTCTAGCTTCTTTGATTCGTGAAATTCTTTTTTTTTTTAAATTGTTTCAGCTCCGAAACTCGTGAATAATTTCATTTTTCTTGCAAACTGTACTCATTGTAGAGTTTAAAATGCCTTGCAGTGCCATTTTAACCACTTCCTAATCAAAACAAAAGCCCTTCGCATTGAACTGAAACATTCGATAGTTCCCCGAAATAGGCATGAAATGAGAATTTATAATCGCACTACTTTTCTTGCCAATGTTACCCAACTTAACTTTGTTGCTCTCCATATTCTCTATCAGTGTAGTCAGAAGTGATATTAGTTCAGATACGCCATGATCTAAGATTTGTGTAGCTTTTGTTTCATCATCGTGTAATCTGTGCCCCCGATCCTGCATCTATCATTCCCTTTTACTGCCTTCACCTTTTGGGATCCTTTGGACCGGAGCTGAATCTTTTTCGGATGATCAGCTGATTTTTGTTCTTGTTTCACTAGAACGGGATCTCTCTTTCCTTGGTGGTATTGTTGAACTCTTGATTTTTGTTGTCTGTCATACGTACTCGTTGTTCTACATCTTCACTTGATGTTCCTCAAACTATATTTGATAGCGTTTCCAAGTCATTCTCTGAATGAGTGTGCCAATGTAATTTTATTATCAATCAGATTTCTTGGGTGTACATACCATTGATAGTTTTATTGTTGGGCTCTTTTTGTAACTGAGTGTTCCTGCTATTAAGAGCCACCTGTATCATGACTAACTGTATAAGCACTATAGCAGCAAATAGTCGATTACAAAAAGGAGCCCACCAGAAGTATTAATGGGATTCACCCTTAAGAAAATTACTGTTGTCATCGTAGCTACCGCTGTCTCTAGAGTCTCGACACATACTTTTCAATTTGTCCGTTAACACATGGTGGTTTCACAACCGTCATATAATAATTCGTTTGATAACTTTTTGTGAACAGTATTTTTCGAGTTCTTTAAACGAAAATGCCGTCGGTAATTAATTACTCCATTTGGTAGACTAAAGTATTAGCATCTATAGCTACTAGGTGTTGTTATGTATAGAGGCGTCAACAAATCCAATCACGTATTGATTTCCACTTTGACTTCTTTAAAATTGTCTCAGGTGGTATAGGTGCGTGGTGTGGAATGGAATCGATAATATGTATATATGTATCCCTTGTGAATGGAAACTAGTTTGTCGATACTTGCTGATTCTAAAGCCAATCAATGCAGCTATATTAATGTAATTCGTCTATTGTCAAGCAATCGATTTTATTATCCACTATTTCAGACCAATAGGAATAACTATGCAGTTTGTTTCCAAAACCCGTTTTCTCAAATAAACTCTAATTTTCAATGATATAATATACCAACGGTGGGCATCAGAGCCACATGCGGCACTTCATTGAGATTAGTGCGGCTCCCAGGGCAAATTGAAATCCGTTTTTTTATTATTTCAGTTATTTATTTTTATTTTGTTATACGGATTTTATGTTGTGTTTATTTTAGTTTTTATGCCTAGATATTTTGTAATAATTATTTAAATGAGCAATGATATTATTTGAGTTTTTTTTTTACGTTGCATCTTGCATATCATAAGAGTGGCCAATTCTCGCTTCGAAAAAAAAACATTGTTTTCGTTTTTATTTTTCAATCTCGATCGTTATTCTTATTGAGAAACGCCAAATGGGTTTGTTAGATGACAATCGTTATGTAAAAATTATTTCAGATATTCTACAGAACATGAACAGAATAATTTTTCAGACGACAATATACAAATTTTATTATCATTAAACCCTTCAAGCAAACCCAGACGTATGCCCATCAGTCACAGACCCAAATAAATGAAATTGTCAATAAAATTGGAATTTTGGGAATGACTAATGAGAAATTTCGAGTGCGTACATAAAATTGCGTTTTCTTATTCCTTTTTTACAATAATAGTTTTTCGTTTTTTTTTTGTTTTGGGTGGAATCATATTTCATTGATAGTTTTCCTATCAGCTAAATGTCCTTATTTCGTTTTTTTTTCTTATTTAAAAAATTTGGCAAACTTTTTTTATCATGCAATTTAAGCTTGTTGCGATGTGTAATCTTACCGCGGCGTAAATTTATTAATTTGTTTGTTTCAATTACAAACTTTGGATACAAATTCACTAAATTCTTTTATTAACGTAACCTCAGAAAAAATCAAAAACGAAAATATGAACTAGAAAATAAAAAATAGAACCTTTGAAAAAACTTGGCTCGAAAAATTAACTTTTATTTACAATAATGGGAAATCGTGTCTTATTTGTAAAGTTGCAATTGCACATTACCAAAAAATGTCTAAAAGAAAGAATACGCTTCTCGTACATTAAAGAGTTTTTAATGACGGGTCGTTCCATTACGACCCGCTCTCACAAATTGTATGAAAACTCTCTGCTTGTTAACAATCCGCCACTACCCGGTGGTTGGTGATATTACAACCCGCTTTCACAAATTTTACGAAAACTCTGCTTTGAATGGCGACCCGCCGCCAGTCACCAGTGGTGAGTGGCGGCTGGCGGGTCGTCATCGTCAAAGCACCAGCACAGCATCAGAGCTAGAGGACAGAGCCTGCACTCCGCATCATACCCATGCATTGCATTGCGTGTTCTCTTTGCTTCTTTTACCTCTTCTCTAAGAAACCGGTTTCATCAAGACTTTGTTTGAGATAATTTTCATTTACATTGCATTGCAGCAGAACATAGGGAGAATAGTAAGATGAGCGGAAGGGATAGGAATTGGTGGGCGTCAAACAGTCTAGTCACAACCACTGTCAGTTTCATTGATTCGTATGCTTGGCCTAAACATTTTCATGAATGTAGGTAGCCAAAATATGCTGTGCAAAAGTACTTATGAAAAATGTTCGAGTACCTTAATTAATAGACAAACCGGCTAGCCTCTTTAGCTAGGCAGCATAGTGAAACATAAAACTTTGCATGGCTGCTGGCGTCGCGTGTGTATAGCTTGGAGGTGGTGGAGAACAGAGAGAACAGAGCAATATTCTCTCAGTCCAAAATCTTTGCTTCTTCCCATCTGTTACCTCCCGACCGCATCATCAAATAACCATACAACTTGTGCACATTTTTAAAGGCCAGATGAAGCTTCTTGTTAAGTTATATGTTCTTTGACATTACACGACACTACGAAAGTAAGTCATTCCCAATTTTAAACTCAATATCCACGCAATTCAAAATCGCCAACAAAGAAACTTAAGTGTCATTGCAACCAGGGCTTCGTAAGCATTAAGGACTCTTGTATTCTTTTAGTCGCGAAAATGACAGAGCCAACTATGCTAATTTTTTGATAGCTTTGGCATATTGTATATACATAACTGTATAATTTGATCGCTAAACTAAGTCACGTCGTACAACGGAACGTTGGATTAGTGAAATTAGTAGAAATTTTGAAAAAAGCTGTTGATGTGTGGTTTGAAAAATTGTACAGCATTCAGTTTTTCGCTCTTGACGTATAAAGATATTCAGAAGGCTCCACAATACACCGTTTTTGTCCGCTATGTATCTACAGACGTAAATGTGAAGGAAGAAATGTTAGACTTAGTATCTCAATATAACTCCCTCGTTATAAATTCGTAAGTATTGTGACTTTCGGTGCGCATTCAAGGTTAGGGAGAACCAGGATCCCATTGGTATTTTAAACAACACTCCTGAAATTCCACATTTTCTACCTCTTCACTGCATAATTCACCGTGTGCAACTCATAGTAAAGTTTATTTAAAATGCGAAAATGTGTGGAGGATTGTTTTGCGGATAGTATATATTTAATTAGAAAAAATGCCAGAACTCATCGTCGATTTCAGATCTTTTTGGAAGAGTTACAGTTAAATTATGAAACAGATGAATTGCCCAGTGATCTCTCCTTATAGTCAACTTACAATGTTTGCTTTTTGCATTTTCTGGAACTCCACAATCCTACCATAACATTTGCAAAAGAAAAAGGAAAAAACTATCCAGAATTAGGAAATGGAACTTGTCTTCATGTTCTTTACCGATATTATGGAGCATTTCAAAGGAAAAAATGATTATTGACATGTTAAAAACTCTTTTTAGTTTTGAAGCTGAACTTCGGCAATTTGCATATGATTTTAAGTCCAAACTAGTACTTAATCACTACCGATGAAGAAAAGAAGAAAAGTTAAATAAATATAAGGAAGCATTGCAAACTTAGGTTTGAAGATTTGAAAAGTTTTAAAACTACATTTGCATATTTTGTGAATCCATTTATTTGTAATATTATTGAAGATGAATTTCAATTTCTAACATTTTTTTTGAAAAAGTGGTTCAGGAATTGGAGTTTATTAGAGATAAAATAGGATCAGACATTGCAAATGTAGCACAAATCTACTTCTATAATTGAATTTAGGAAACTTGTGCCAGAATCATAATATCTACACTTAAAGAAATCTGCTTGCTGTCTAATTTTAATTTTTGTACTTACATATTATGGTGTGGCTCTTCATAATATATGGAAAACCGGCATGCGGTTCTCATTGACCTGATGCGTCCCCACCCCTGTAATATACCTTTGATTCCATCTTATCTTATCTTATAAATATATATATCATTTGAAATGTGGTAAATAAGTCTTCTTCACGGGGAGTTCGATATATAGGCCATTATTAATCGTTCAGCATTTTCAGTATATAGGTAGGGTGAGTATCGGTAGCTGAGTTAGTTTTATTTTCTTAAAAAAGAAAAGTGTTTGAGATAGAGATATTTGAGCCAATCCCAAATTGAAACGTCTAATGTATAGGAGAAATTGCTTTACTTCTGTAGATATCTTTAAACCAGACTTAATTCCTACCCACGTTAGGTATTTCGTGCCTCAGAAATGTCTGTCATCTATCAGCTTCCACATCAGATGTATAAACACAGCTGAAGAATTCGTTAGGCCAACAACAGGCTTACGACAGCTGGATAGTGTTTGCTGGATTCTTCGATGGGAATTTGAGAGTACCTACCTATACCTATACTTCGTAAATAATTTTTTTAAAGCAAAATAACAGGATTGGACTATTTTAAGTTTTATAGTAATGATGACCAATTCTGTTATTACGCTATTACGAAAATAGTCCTTAAATAAATAAATAAATTTTTCTTGTCAAATTCACTGTTTTTATACCCTAAATGAAATCTATAGGGTATACTAAGTTTGCCATTCCGTTTGTAACGCACAGAAATAATGATGGTAGAACAAAATGGATTAGACACCCCCGCATAAAATTAAAAGTTATTTTGTTTTTTGCATGTCCGTCTGTCCGTCCGGCCGTCCGTGCGCACGATAACTCGAGAGCGCGTTCACTTAGAAAGCTGAAATTTTGCACACAGGCTTTAAAAAAAAAATAAATTAAGTTCGAAAATGAGACAAATCGGGCAACTCCTTCGTGGGGTTGCCATACAAAAATTTCGTTTTCCGCGATATATTTGGACACTACCTGAGAACACGTCGACATAGAAAGCTGAAATATGGTACATTGGGTTTTCATACTAATAGCAAATAAAATTTCAAAAATGAACTAAATCGGGCAACCCCTTCATGGTGTTGCCATATAAATTTTTTTGGTTTTTTACATATACTTTGAAAACGATCAGTCCTAGACATTTTTATTGTACTAAAAACTTCTTCAGAATAAGAAATCCTATAAAATTAGTTTAATCATTTTTTCTGTCCGATGAGCCGTTCTAGAAATATATGCGAGAAACCAATGCAAAAAATCAAAATTGCTCAATGGGTGACCATACGAAATTTCATACGTGCATTCATCTAGGGTATCATAAGAATTGGTCTTTGAGACCAATTCTAGCTTTTTCACTTGTTACTATGAATATTTACTTCATGCACCGTAATTTTCCGCACTTGGAACGACTTACATACTTTGTGTTTCGCCTCTTTTTTGGGTACAAAAAGTGTACCAATTGTAGAGAATATACTCAACTTGACTATTTCTCAGGCTCCACTTCGATATCGCTAAACCATTAAAGTGTGTAGAGCTCGTATCAGTATTTTGCGCAAGTAGAAGTGTAGGGTGGATATGTCAAGAGGAGATGAGGAGCTGTAATCGAGGTTACTTGGACTTCGCTTACTTCGCTTGTGAAAACCATGTTTAAGTCAAATCTCTGACAAATTGTCGGTTATGTGTGTTATATTACATATAAAAATATCTTCGACCTTTTTAGAAGAAAATATTTTTTTCACTGTGAACTATAAATGTTGTGGCCCCCTTAATATATGTAGAAGCTGCAGATAAATCCCAGCTTCTCTTTGCGAATCTTAAGATTAAAATTAGTTAACAACAATATTTAATTCTATTTGAAGCGACCCTCAATTTCCTGAAATAGGGCGGACACTTATCTCAGTGTCGGAGCTCAATATCCAATCCGGGAAAACGTATTTGGCTAGTAGATCCAGCAACTATTTATCCGCTTCTATAAAGGTATGTAAGTACTATTCGGTGCTTACACGAGCCAAATTCTATTAGTGTACTGTTTCGTAACGATTTTGCGCAATTTTTTTATTTATCCTGCTTCCCCGATGGCGGTATGCTAGAGCCAAAGATTTCGTCTAAGGAATTTTCCCATTTATTTCCTAAAGAAAACTTGACGTTACGGCAAGAAATTTTTGACAATTTTATGATTAAATAAAGAAAATAAACAAATGGATAAATTCCAATGAAAAAGAAACAATTTTTATTCCTACATTTGTCACTTTAAAATTGATTCACCTCTTGCAAAATCGCCGTTCATTCCTTTAAATTTTTCAAATTATGTATTCCATAATCGTCAAATTTCCTAACGGAAATAAGTGTATCTCGAATTTTTCGAAAAAGGATGACAGCCTTTTGTCAATCGAGAACTAGAGTTTTCCTGTTCGAATTTCTTTTCCCTAGCATACTAATTGAAGAAATCGGCACAGAATAAAAATCCTTGAGCATTCCTAGACTTTTTTTTAAATAGTTTTTGTATAGGAATAGGAATTCCTTGGCTATGGGGCGGTATGCTAGTGCCAATGAATTTCTGTTTCTATACAGACACTATGTAAACAAGTAAAAAAGCTAGAATTGTTCTAAGACCAATTCTTATGACCGTATGTAGGTAGTATCGTATGGTCACCCATCGGCGCAAGTTTCGTTTTTGAAGTGGTTTTTTACATATATTTCTAGAACGGTTCGTCCGATAGTAAAAATGATTATAACCAAATTCATAGGATTTCATATTCTTAAGAATTTTTCACTAAAATGAAAACGTCTAGAACTGATAGTTTTTACAGTATACATAAAAAGCCTAAATTTGTATATCACAACACAAAGAAGGAGCTGCCCCATTTAGTCCATTTTTGAAGCTTTATTTACTATTACTATGAAAACACCGTGTACAAAATTTCAGCTCTCTACGTCGACGCGTTCTCGTGTGCAAATATAAAGTGAAAACCGGAATTTTTGTATGGCAAACCTACGAGGCGTTACCCGATTTATCCCATTTTCGAACTTGAGTTTTTTTTTTAAAGCCAAAAAATTTCAGCTTTCTAAGTGAACAAGTTCTCGAGTTATCGTGAGGACGGACATGCAGACGGACAAACATCCAAAAATCAAAATAACTTTCCAATTTATGCGGGGGTGTCCAACCCATTTTTCTCTCCTAGCATTACTTCTGTGCGTTACAAACCAAACATTCTCGATAGGATTCATGTCCGGTAAATTCCCTCACCATTGCAAAACTTGATTATTATTTTTTCTTTGGAAGTTTTTCACACGCTTAGCAGTGTAGCAGGGTACATTGTTCTACATAAAGATATAATCGTCCTCTTCTTCGAACAAACTTGCCACTTGAGGGTGAAAAACATCCTTGAGAACTTTTAGATACTGGTCGGAGTTCGACACACCCCATCATTATTGCAATTGGGTGCTCTACCCTTTGCCCAATACATCCAGGCAGCTATCTTTTACCTGGTCTCTTCCTCACATAAATTGATTGCTCCTCAGTCACTTCGATCCGGCATTCATCACAGAAGCAAAAACAGAACCAAATATTTAATAATCATTGAGATTATATTTTGACTATAAAAACCAGCTTAACACAAGCTCGCTGCATGGACACGTTTAATAAATAAACGGTCAACAATACATGCGTTTCATCACTTAGGCGGTGTTAGTATTAGTATGTTACCCTAAACATAGACCAAACACCGGATCAAATGACATGCAATGCGGCATGGAAACAGAAAAATAAATAGTATTACATAGACGTTTTTTTTTAAACATGCTTGGAAACGTCAACGACAGCCTTAATATTAACAGCAATGCACATGATAGGTTCATACATGCTAAAGTTGGATCTTGTAGAGTTAACATGCAACAGAGGTAACCTTCTCAGATTGTGCCCACTATCACGGAAAGAGATTTTACTATATAGCAGGGAGAATCAATATTCGCGTTTAAGAGTTGATGCACAAAAGTTACATCGGCGACCATGCGACGTTTTTCGAGCGAGTGCATATTCAAAAGCTTCAAACGGCCCTCATAAAGTGGAAGAATCAATGTATTATTCCAGGGTAGTTGCCTCAGAGCGAAGCGTAGGAAGTTCCGCTGAACAGACTCGATGCGATCGATGTGTGTACCGTAAAATGGAGACCAGACCTGGCTAGCTTATTCAAGGGTCTCACAAAGCAAGTGTACAAACGCAATGTAATGCTGACAATTTCCCAGTCAGATGTTGAGCAAGCAAAAAAACTAGAATTGGTCTAAGACCAATTCTTATAATATCCTAGATGAATGTAAGTATTTATTCGTCTTAGCCCAACCCATTTTTTTTTATCATTGCAGGAGTTAACTTCGGATTTTTGGTTATCCTCCTGCAGTCCAAATCAGCTTCTTTCATCCGATGTCTTAAAGTGCGCTCTGAAATTTCAACGCCCTGATCCGAACCCATTTTATGATCCACTTTTATTGGAGCCTTCCTGTTGTTCCTTTCAATAATTGAATCAACCTTCCTGTCAGCCCGTGGTGTATTTTTCGTACACTTTTCCAACGCTCCTCTTGTCCAATCAAACCTCTACTTCTTCATCTACAATTTTTTTTTTATATTTTGTACTGACAATTGTGAAATATTATACATTTCAACAATTTTCGTTGCGAAAAAGTATTTTTCTTCAATAAATTTGCCACAATTTGTTTTGTGTCACTTGAAATGCCCCTTTTCCCCCATTATGCTTGAATTTTTACTATTACACACCAAGCTCTATTAAAAAATATTACTTTTAACTTTTTACCGAAATATCGATAAAATCCAATTCGTACACTGTATTCACTCGCTAATTTCTCTAGAATAATATGAATTCTGATAATTTAAAAACAAGGTAATAAATGCATAGCAAAACAGCCAGGGTGTTTACTGCTCTTAAAATATGGAAATATCCACAAAGGACTTGTACTTGTAGTCATTGTTTCCATTGGCGTAGCTAGGTTAGTAGGTGTTAGCCTAACACAAAATTGAAAAAGAATATTCTTCAATCAAGTATTGTTTTTCAATAAGGTGTAAAAGTTTCTGAAACGTGAAACGTTGATCAGTGTTAACCCCAAGTTTCCTTAAAGCAAACTATTTTATTGATTATATAGTTATTTGATTTCGAGTAAGGGTTGATTCTTTCATAAATCTCGCATATTCATTTGAATGGATTTTATTTAGATCGAATACAAAGTACATGTGATTTTTTTTTTAAATCTACTAGCATTACGATTTCTACTGGAGTGAGAAAACCTTTACAGAAAGAAGAAAAGTTCATCTATCGGCAATAAAACCGTAGATCTAATAGAAGCCAAATTTAATTAATATATGCAAAAACACTTCTGGTATTGAGAAAAATTCTTCTTATGATAAGAAAATTATCGCTTTTCTATACAAAGAAGAACATTTTACATGAAGTCAGCATACCTACTAAAAATTATCCAACAACATTTAAAATAAATCTTCTTCTAGAATAACGAAAAATAGCAATTCTATTCGTAGGATATATAACCTTTCCTCATTTTCTGTATGAAAATTTACTGCTATTATTATAATCGGAGATAATTTAGAAAATAAATTTACTACTATTAATCTAAATTTTCTATATTCAGTTTGAATATGACGAAGCAATTTGTTTTCTTACATGCAGGAAATATCCGCTAAGCGCACCTAATTTTCTTTGATACATAGTAAAAATATAAGTTTGAAGAAGACACTTTTTTTTGTAAGTCTGATGTGTAACGTGTTATAGTAGCGAAAACGTGAACATTCTTCCAAAAAAATGTATACATATAGTAGCATTTATACAGGGTTTTTCGTCCATGGTGGTCCATAGACAGCGACTGATAGTAGTCACCTAGTCAAACAAAAAATTGTATGGCAAGAGGAGGCCGGCATACAGGAGTTACAGGGTGATTAAGAAAATTTGCTAATCTTTCACAAAATACCCTATATTTTAAAAAGTACAGAGTGTACGGTCACTTACAGAGCTCATTGTATGCAGAACTTCATGGCCTTTCCAACGACTGCTCGACCAGCCCCGTACTCGTCTCTAAACTAAGGATTTCGGATTTTCTTACCTTTTTATTGACTTCGACTTACGAAGAGGTGCTTAACCGGCCGTTAACCAGTAATTAGCTCATAATCTATTCAGGTCATATCGAAATTTTTTTTAAATGAAGTGTTTTCAGTCAATAAGGGAATAAATTATTTTTTTAGTTTTGATATTATCTATTACTTGGTAGTAAATGTTGATCTTCCAGTATTCTTCTGGTTGTGTATCGGCTGGTAAATCTAATGTAATGCTTTCGCCCACTGTCGACTCTGTACAAAAATCCTTTTGCTGACACCTTTTTTTGAGACTCTAACTTTTAGCGAATTCTCGTGCTTTTCAGAAACTGCCCCTACCTAGCTACGCACATGTTTATTTCACTTTGAGTATAATTCATTGGCCAGGTACTGTATGTACTAGTATTTAAGAAAAAACGCTGCAATATTTTTAAGATACTTGCAGTTCGAATTACAAAGATAAATAAAAGAGGAGTTCCTTTAATAAAGGGCTCTCAGAAGAATTACGTTATCTTCAAATCCTTTCTATCTATCAAGCAATACATCTGCATTAAGTAGGCCGACTAACTTTAATAGCAAAATTTTTTTTGCGTGAATATAATATCAAAGCAATATATCGATAAATAAATTAATTATATTCCAATCTTTTCCTTACCTTAATTATCAGTAAATAAGGGAACCCTCAGCTCATATTGCTATTGTCATGAGTTGCACAATATATTCTGTTAGCTAAGCCGAAATTCAAGACCCTTTTTTCATTTATAGCTCTTATTTTTTACTCTAACCTAGTCACAGCATAAAACTGAACATTCTTGTATGGACTAAACCAGATTTTTAATAACCGCGATTAGTAAATCATAAGTGAAAATATTCAACCAAATTCAATGGATTGGGATATTATTTTGTCGGAAAAATCTAATCCGTATTCGTATGAATTTGCAAATTTTCCTGACTAAAAAAATGTTTCCTAATGAAATGTCACAGCATATGTGGTATATTATCTTTATCACCCATCCATAGCGCCAGTCTTTTGTTAAGTGCTGACTGAATCTTTGTTTTTTTTTTGTTTTACTAATAATTAATTCGACAAAGGGCATATTAGAGTTATCTGCAATTTCTAACCAATATCTGTAACTTATGAGATAAAGAATGGGCGCGTAGCCTGATATAAAATTAATTATAACTTCTTATTGAATATCCATTTTTTCCTCTTTAATTGATTAATTTTCTTTAATGCAAATATCAAACAAATAAACTTTTATCTCTTTATGGTGTTTTAGAATTTTCTTTTTCTTCTTTCCAGAAAATCATAATGATCAATCAATCAAAATGGATTTCACAGTGAGGATCGAATTGAACCTATTGGATAGTGGTGATATTAAGATGAAAATCATGTGAATATATATATATTTTTTTTAACACTAACTGGAGTGTAAATTAAAAGAAAGTGCAATAGAAAGCATTGTATTGCACAACAATAGCATTAAATTATGGATAAGAATGGCGATACGAATACAGGTGATAGCAAAAATAGTGGAGGTAAATCAACTGGTGGTGGATTAAGTGGGTCACATGATCAGTCGTCGCTTCTAGATGCTGCTTCACTTTTCGGTAAGTTAAAAAATAATAATAAATAACCAATTTAAAAAAGTGAATAAATTCGATATGTAATGATTTTTTTCCATTTCAGCTTATTGGGGTCGTGATCCTGCTGCCGCAGCTGCTGCAGCAGCCTCAAATCCTCTTTTCAATTCACAATTTGGAGCTGCGGCTGCAGCTGGTTTAGGACTCCTACCAAATCCAGGATCTAGTAATGATAGATATTCAATGGCAGCAGCGGCTGCAGCTGCTGCAGCCGGGCATCATCACCAAAATACGATGGCTGTAGCTGCATCGCAAGCTGCAAGTCTTGCAGGTCTACACCCCGCAGCAAGTAAGTATTGATAATCTGTTTGTTGTGAACAAACTCCTCAAGTTCAATGACCTCGTCTTATCATATGTTTTCTTATTTCTCAAAGCAAAAGACTATAAAAAAAAAAAAAAAAAAAAAACAACAATCGCGAATTAGCTCAATATATCAAGGTCAAAAACTCGCTCCTAACATCAGACGCGAGGAATATGCATAGATACATATATATCATACATGCAACAGAATTTAAATGTATAAACAACTCTCACTGTTACAGCGTTTTATATATCGCTCCAATGTGATATAGCTTGCACACGTTTATACATTCCTATATATCCATACATCTTGTAGTGCTGTTGAGAAGCTCTTATGTGTTTTCTGCCCCCAAGCTCTAATGTAAGCGCATGCGGTCTTGTTGGCAGCACGTGCCTCCCATGGCAGTGTGCGTGCGTTTACAAAACTGAAAATATATGTGGGGCAGGTTATGTTGGCAGTTTTAATTATTATTATTTTTTACATATATTTTCTTAATTTATTGATCCAGGCTGGTGGTCAATGGCTCAACTTGCTGCTCAGGACTATTTTAGCCGCCTACAGGCATCTGGTTTATCACCATTTCCTCATCCGGATTTGGCAGCTGCTTTCCCGTCCGCTTTGGGAATGGGTGGCGTGGGCGGCAGTTCTAGTTCCACAGGTATAAATTGTTTCAACAATTCATATTGCTTATCGTACGTTGATTTCTTGACTCAGGTGTCTCCTCTTCAGGGAATAAATCAAATTCAAACAAAACACGGAAGGAGAGAAAGCAGAACATGTCCAACAACTTAGGAAGCAGTAGTTCAACTTCAATTCCTGGCCTCGGATCTGGAACAACGATTACACCCACATCAGTTTCATCATCAGGATCATCATCGTATAAGGTATGAGATAGATTTTTGATTTTAAAGTTTTGGGTGAGGAGAGATTTATTGCTTCACATGTGCGAGAGAGACTCGGTTATTAATCAAGGATTCTTGTAGCTGTCTTCTACCGTGAAAAAGAACATCTTCTAATGACTGATTTTTCATTGAGATTACTTGAAATTTTTCAAAAGTTTTCCTTAAACATTTTTTATTACTAGAAACAGCATATGAGCCTGTGTGGTCTACCTCTTCTTTCTTATATTCAGGTGTTGATGATCTTTATGGAATTATTTCTGCAATTTAAGGTCGCATGTTAAGGCATCAACGTTAACTATAATTCCACTAGTCTTCAGGAGAACCAATGCCAATCTTGTGAATTCTTGATACTAATTAGCGAGCGTTGCAATTGTTTTTTTTAGGACGTTTCTAATCCTTCTCTATTTTTGGCGTAGAACTTGCGCGTCAATCAAGGTCTAGAATATGTTGAAGACATAATACGTCATCGGATAGTTGAACTCGGGCCTTCATTTTTGTAGATTCTTTCTACTGTTGACTACTCGCCAAAGTTGCATTTTAAGCTTTTTCGAGCAGCACTCCTCGATGATCACCGCAACAATTAAATCTAATTACTTTGAAAAAAAGGGGTCAGATGTGTGTTTTGACCTTTTTTGGGATTCCACTGTTTTTACTTATGTCTTCTCGTCACCACCTCGAAAAGCTTTCCTTTTATCCCCGACACACGATTATACACACTCGGCACGCCCTACTAAATACTGGTTATCTTAGCACTATTTTAGAATATTTTCGTGTATATCAAATTTAGAGCAGAGCTTGAGACTCGGATAATACCCGAGTGTTTTATTCCATGTATGCGTGTACTCAGCTTGTGTGCGTGTAGATCATATGGAAATGACGACACTGCGATGGATTTTCTTTACTGTCTCAAGAACGTGTATCAACTACGTCGTGTATAGTCCAAGTGTGTATCATTGTGTATCAGGGGACTTAGAAAATCGAGCATTCAATTTAATTTTTAGATTTATCAGAACATATATTTACAAAGTTGTTGTATTATGAATATATATATACACTAGTAATAGAAGCAGGTTTGTGTTAGCTGAGATATTACTGTAGTTCATTATCCGAGATAGCCGATAGCACTTCTTCAGTATCTGCGATGGACTCTTATGTAACTGCTAGGCAGAGTAGAACAAGATAATATATTTCTAATGTTTTTTTTTACCAAAAAATTGACACGATTGAAAATTTGTGAGGAAAGTGGACGATATTCGAGTCTGTATCTGTATTTCGAAGGAAAAATGCACCATGTCACATCTTTTTTATCTGTCCGTCCTTTTAATCGGCGAGTGTGGTGAAGAGTGATTGAAGAGTGGTTGAAGAACCAACAGTATGGATAATGGATGTTACTGGTCTGTATAAGGCTTTTCTGTCGTCATACACAAGGCACTTCAGGATATTATGCACTTCTTCCAATCTTTCAAATTTTCAAGTACTGACAAGGTCTATACTGCACTCTTACAAAAGAGCAGTGCTGCTATGCCACATTTGCCATGGGCTATACGTTAGGTTAGGTTATAGTGGCGGCTATCGTAAAAGCATGTTCGACCTGCCTGGGGCGGGATTCTGTAACCACGGAGAATTTGGGAATTTGGGAGATGAGAATATTCGTTTTCTCCGATTAAACTCCCTAATTCTCCATTCCCAATTCACGAACATGGTTTGAGAATTAGCGAAAATGTGAGAGAAATGCGAAAAGAGAGATTGCGATTCCCAATAGTTTGAAAATTCGTAGGTTACCTAGGTTACCATCTCAAAATACAACAAAAATAGACAATATGCTCAGTTGGGAATTCTTCTTTTTACTTTTCCACTTGCAAAACATCGGAGAATTTTAAAAAGTGGAGTAGAGAATTTGGTAATTCTCAAAACAAATTCGCCAAGTTATAGAATTCCAAGTGGAGAATTAACTGTCAAATCAACTCTCATCTCCCAAATTCCACAATTCTCCGTGTTATAGAATCCGGCCCCTGGAAAAGATACTTCAGATCTGGGGTGCGCTATCACCAACAAGAGTTAATAAACTTTACCAGGTCCCCCAACTCTTTGCCTGACAATTCCCTCAATTCACAGAAAAAGTAGCTACGAAGCGTATTCCTTCTACTCTTAGCAATGTTAGGACATTCGAACAGCAGGTGCTGTACATCTAGAAGCCTCTTCACTGATTCTAGGGACCGACCTATGGATTCCTCCGCTAGCATATATTCATAGCATCCAGAGCATCAGCTGCCTCGTTTCTAGGTATGTCACTGTGGCCAGGCACCCAGTTGAGAATAAGTCTGTGGTTAGCACCAGTTTCCCGAGCTCACAGCGGCACCATTTAGAGCTTTGATTGCAGCTTGGCTGCCAATACACATTTTGATCACTCGATCGCTAGGTACTTTATAAGTTGTAAGCATCAGCCTTGTTGCTTTGCAAATAGCCAGAGCCTCCACCTGGAACATACCACAGTAGTCCGGTAGACGGTGCAATTCCTGTATTTGAGGCAGTGCTGAGTACACATCCCGACTCTCACCCCCAAATCCATTCTCGAACCGTCCGTAAACACATATATTAGAGTCATTTGCTACGCGATTACCATCCTACTCCTCTCTACTAGGAATGCTAGTTGAGAACGCTTTCTCAAAATCTAGTCTCGAAACAATGTAATCCGTAGCTCCCAGTAAACAGTGTCCAGGTTAGTTCTTATTCTTCAGTATTCTGCTGTGACCAATGTCTGCTGTTATCCAGCAACCCGGCTTTTAAAGGCTTAGTGCTCATTTTGCAGCTATATACATATATTATCCCACGGATGTCGAGGGCAAGAGCTGGAACATAATCTTCATTCCTGCCGTGGGTATTGTTCGAAGAGCACCTCTAATGTCTAGACAAGTAGCTCTCCGTATTTTAGTAAGACTTTTCAGGTGTGTCGGGTTTTCTAGAGCATTGCATTGGATTATAATCTTTCCTTGGAGGACCGTCAAAAGTGCCACTAGAGTGTATTGATTATGTTCTGGCTTAGTTATACATGCCAAAATGCCAACATCGTTTCTTCTGAAAGTTATCCAGAAAGTACTTGGTTCTACTGCTTGGCGCAAGTGTATGCTGACAA
The DNA here is from genome assembly GCA_963930735.1 of Dioctria linearis. Taxonomy (NCBI): domain Eukaryota; kingdom Metazoa; phylum Arthropoda; class Insecta; order Diptera; family Asilidae; genus Dioctria; species Dioctria linearis. The sequence goes on along the minus strand of OZ005740.1, from coordinate 232,493,290 downwards.
CACTGCGGTCCTAATCACGAGTACAATAGCCTTGGTGTAGAAATGTTAACCTTGGGTATTTTTTTCTGATAGGCCTTACTTACCCGAAAGTCAATCTAGGCCTTGTGAAAATTATGTGAAGTGACAAGTGGCTCCAAACCCAGGACTATATTAACACCGACAGAGGTCATCTGTTTCCCAACAATATCACACAATTAAGTAATATTGTCAATATTATTTTCCCCGATTTTATCCTCCTCAGGGTTTTAATAATAAATACACATTATTTCTACTTGAGAGAGCTAGTCTAATTCATCGGTCGAGATTTGAACTCAGGACCTGTTTGATCAGATCACTAAGTCATCTATACTCACGAAATTAAAGAAAGGTCATGAAATGTTCTAAAATCAAGCGAGGTTTCCTTTGCAACTCAACAATTTTCGCAGTCATATTTGCTTGTTGGTATAATACGAACCGAACCTGAGTATTGAGCTATAAATTTTGAATGAGAGAGGGAATTGAAGTAATTAGAGCAACAAGCTATTCAAATGTACATTATACTAAAGAAGTTATGAGTATTAACCTTACCGTAAATGACAGTTAACCGGTGGTTTGTCGGCGGTGATAAAGACATTTCCTATTTAGGTGTTGTCGCTCACACGACCAACCATTTTTTAGTAAGGTGAAGTACAGATAGTAACTGCCAGATTTGAATTTGCATAATTCATTTGTCGTGCGGCTTGGTATTTTGTTTTATCTATTAAAACTCGGTGCTGTTGCGTCATATAGACAAATTGCGATAACACTCTCTTTTTCGCTTTACTACAATACCATTTAACATGAGTAGCAAACGCTACACAGTGAACTACAGTTCACTTTCCTCCTGGGCCCTGGGCTGCATGTAAGTTTGAATGGAGATAGCTCTTATTCTTAGGTGAATTTGTGTTAAATATCGAATGAAATTTAATGACGTCAATCGTCTTGAACTTTAGTCGTTTCAAGTTACATACACTACCTGTTTTGACCAGAATGAAACACTCTGCCTAGGTCCTATATCCCAACGAGCTAGCTAAGAAATACGTTCTGTCCCATCATGTTGAGGTGACAGCTTTCTGGTGGGTTTCTCCCATTCGTATTTCCTAGTTCAATAATTCAAATGCTGGGACTATTCAAAAATGAAGTTTGTAGCGATCGTAAGGATGCAGTGCATATTGCGGTTTAGAATAGGCTTTATTTAAATATGGGTAGCTTCCTATGTAATTTTATGTTTTTTTCGTGTTCTTTTTATGTTAATACTTAGCTATATAAAATACATTCCCCAATCTGACTAAAGTCGCCCATGTATACATTTTTTGTACACGTTCGTATTTACATATATAAGTCTTCTTTTAATTGAAATCGCAGGCAGGCGTGCTATGTATTATTATTGCCATGGCGTATACCCACCCATAGAATTGTGAAATAGGGAAATTAGTTAATTTACAGCTTCTACCCAATTATTTATTTCCGGTGTTTTTGGCATCACATATTAGCGCAATAATAATTAAGTCGCTGTATTTATATTCATATAATTTCGGGAGATGAAGGTTAAGAGGAAGAGAGAGAGAAGAATCGTGTGAATGCGTTCCAATCAATACGTGGATTATTTACATTTTTTCGTTCATTCTGGATTCAATACCCGGAAATTGTCATTGCTGTTGGTCCCTTTCCCACTCTCTTATTGTGGGTTTATCATTAATATAATATGTAACAAATTAAGCATTTATATTGGCCAATACATAAAGAGATAATGATTTTTCCCATTTTCTTTTTCACACACGCACACTATGCTTTATTTTGGGTGAACTGTTTGTAATGGATATAGGCAAATTCATCTGCCTACAGCAAATCATCATCGTTATCGTCTAGTTTACAAACTCCGCCTGTTTCAATATCCGCATATAATCCTGCAAGTTTACACAAAGAATTGCTAGCAATGCAAGCAGCCGCTGTATCAGCGGCAGCAGCGTCATCGTCATCATCTTCCAAAAAATCTTCACATCACCAGTCACATCAAGGTTTGTCAAGTAGTAGCAATAAGTCTTCGTCAATATCATCACATCACCATCATCCGAGCTCAGCTAATAGTCACAGTTCCATGCATTCATCAAACTCAGGAAGTGGTGGTAGCAATATCAAAGATCGAGACAAAACGAGCACCTCAGCATCCTTAAATGCCCTGAACTCACTATCTCAGCTGGGAAGTTTGGGCCTAAATTCATCACAGAGCGTACAAGCGGCAATGAACGCTCTTGCAGCAAATACTGGAAAAGTAAAGGATTACATGCCGTCCGGAATACTAAGGTGAGTATCATAAGACAGCTATCGTCACCCCACTTATTTATTTGTTTATTCATTTATTTTATGAATTAAGTGCTGCATTGGAAGGAAAGTAAGAGTTCTTCTTCCCTTTATATGTCTCTTAAAAGCCAGGGAAAGTTGTAAATATTAATATAATTTCTTAATTTTCCAGTGATCCCTCATCTTTACTGGGTGTCCGCCTGCCGCCAGATACTGAAATCATAAAGTATACATCATCGATGGTCGGTCCGAAAATTCCGGGTACAACAAATCGCGGTCGCAAAAAGACAATTTCTCTCGATCCAAATCCTCTCCTTGCATTTCCAGGCCTTAGTCCAGCCAAAAGAGCTCGACTTGAAATGGAATATGCAGCCGCCATGGGTCAAGTAGCAGCTGCAGCAGCGGCAGCATCATCAGCAACATCCGCAGCGAACAATTCATCGTCATCTTCGTCGTCAGCAACAACAGATCGCGTAGAAGTTATTAAATTGCCGCCAACGATAACGTCAAATGGAGCCTACAATTTATCGAATAAATCAAACAGAGACACAGATCCTGATTCTGCAGGTGTTAATTTAAGCTTAAAAAGTTCTAACTGCAGTGCCAGTAACAATGATGATGCAGATGCACCTTTGAATTTGTCCATGAAACCAGATAGTAAGAGTAGTAGTAATGATTATTCTTCTTCAACGGGTGCCAATAGTCTCCAGAGTTTGAGTTCCATAACTGCAGCTTTAGGATCCAATAGTGGTGATCGTTCATCTAATTATAAAGAAGGTCGGCCGAGAAACCTGGGGCGTGGTGTATCAAAGCCTAAAAAGAATACTGTTGCATCACTCTTAGCACAAAGCCGAGCTGTTGGATTAAAGCCAATGCTGGCAACGCAACAATTGCTTAACCAGGGAGCAGATATAGTGAGTTTAAAATTGTGGTTAATACGTTCGATTTGAATATAATGATTAATTATTTAATTAAATTTTAGGAAAAAATAAGGCAGGCATTATCTGAAGCCAGTGGGCAATTGGAACTGTCGACAGATTCAGAAAGTATTGCTGCTGAAAGTGGAATGTCAGAATCTGAAGGAGAGGATACACAAACAATGAACATCACTGATCTCCGCATTCCATTGGAATTGGGTTGGAAACGTGAAACTGTAATTCGTGGTCTTACGAAAAATGGTCAAATTCGTGGAGATGTATATTATTTTGCGCCCGGCAGTACAACAAAACTGAAAAATATTGGACAAATACTTGGGGTACATATATTGCTGTAATTTTATAGTATTTTATCATGACATTGTTTCTCTTTTAGTATCTCGATAAAAACCCGTCAAAACTAACACGTGACAACTTCAGTTTTTCGTCCAGAGCCATTGTGGGATTTTTCTTACAACCTGCCCCACCTCCATATGCAAATGACGGTGAATACATTCGAATGGCAGACACAGATGTTGCAAAACGTTTAGAAGATTTAAAAATGTTCACCAGGCATACATTAAATGTTGAACAAAGGATTGAAATAGCTAGACAACAGCAAGCTATAAGAGATGCAAAAAAATTAGCCAAAGAAGAAATGGCTAAGAATAAAGAAAAAGCCAAACAAGAAAGAAATGAGAAAATTGAATCCCAGCGAAAAGAGCGTGAACTTAAAAATCAACAAGCAATGGAGGTAAGTTTAATATTTCGTTTTGATTAAAACTATGTAAAATTATAGTTTAGTGTATCACAACTCAACTTACGTAGAATTTTGAATGAAAGATATATCAAATGTAGTTTCTTAGAGCATATACAGTCAACGACTCCTGTACAAATTATCCTTAACTTACTACATTCAAAGTTCCATATTCGCCTCATCGAGTGCGTTGCGGAACTACTTTGGGAACACTGCAGCTAGTTATTCTGCCAACGTTCTCAAAACATTTAAGAGAGTTAAATATAATCATCAGCGTATTCCGTACCCATTTTTTTACAGGTTGGGGACGAGAGATCCCAGAGATCCCAAGGAGCTGTCCTTCTAGGAACCCTATCACCAAAACCTTCCTGTCCTCTTAATGAAGCGCTTCAGGTCTTGGTGGGAAGATTTTCAACTCCTCTACAGATAGGAGGGTAGAACCTACAGTATTCAGTCTGCTCCGGACTCGAGGTGGCAACGCCTATGGCGGGTATCCGGTCCGGGGAACGGAGAATTACAGCCAGCCCTAGCTAAAAGCCCTTCCATTTCCCATGATCCCCATGCGATCAGGAACCCACAGAAGGGACAGCTTGTTGTGAATACACAACTTATCCACAGACTACCTGCTGCCCCCCATGTTGGGAACTTAGATGTTATCCGGGGGCCACTCAGAGCCATCAAGGCTGCCTGACTATCCGAAAGGATATCAATGTACTTTCCCTTGAACTCCATATCAAGGGCTATCTTCGCTGCCATTGCGATGGCCTGGAAGACAGTGGTGTGTATTCCAAGTGAGTACTCCATCCTAATGTCAGGTTCAGGAAAGTAAACGCCCGCCCTGGCTCCGTCATTAGTGAGAGAGCCGTCGGTTATACTATTTATAGCGGACCGGAGAAGTCTCGATAAGGCACATCCCTCAGTCCACGATTCCCTTACAGGAAAACTCAGATAAGCGACGCTCAAAACGAAGCTCTGGTACCATCGCATCAAATGGTATGATGGCCAGTGGGTTTTCCAGACCCAGGCCCCACGGCAAAGAGCAATGAGAAGAGCCAGTTAAGCCGTTCTGCCAACCTCCCCATGAGCGCAATCTGCACACAGCCCTTTTGGCATCTGCCTGAATGGCAAGATGCAGGGGTGGCAGATTAAGTAGGACCTCAAGGTAGCAGTAGACGTATATCGCATGGAGTCCGTAATTCCCAGGCAGCCAAGCCTTAACATGCCGGCCAGCTTCTGGATCGCAGTCCTCACAAGCTTCCGGATCGTAGTCGCCACAAGCGTCCTCGGCCACTATACACAGGAGGCATATGTAAGCATAGGTCTAACAATCGAGGTGTACATTCAGTGCACAACCCTCGGTCTTATGCCCCATGTGCAGTCAAAGATTCTCTTGCATTGAGCGAAGACCCTCATAGCCGCATTAACTTTTCCTTTACGTGCAATCACCACGTCAGCTTCGAGTGAAGGTAGACTCCGAGGTGTTTGACATTGGGGGAGAGTTGCAGAGTGTGTCCAAAGAGCTTTGGAAGAATAAAGTACCCAAGCTTACGTCTTCTGGAATTCCGTACTCATACTAAATTTTATATGGAGCGTAAAGTGTTGTCCTCGAATACGCTATATACTCTAATGCTGCCCTTGGAGCTATTTGTCACATTAATTTGCTTATAAATATGTTGTATAAACAGCTACGACTACTTACCTATTACTGTATTGAAAGGGATTGACCGGAAAACCAAGCCGGGTTAGACTAAAAAATTAGAGATATAAGGTCAGCAAAATCTTTTGGTTCTCAAGAAAGAACATAATAGAACAGAGGTGCTTTAAAATGAGTATAGCAAATCTTCCTGCTGCTAAATTGCTCCAAGCGCTTCCACCGCCTTCATTCTTCTAGGGCCTGTACGCTTGTTCATTTATGGTAGAAAAATGGAGCATAACTTTGTAACCAAGTGTACTAGTCTTAACTGTATCTTTCTTCATCTATTAAAGATTTTTCCTTCACCTTACCTGATTCTTTTCGCTTTAGACTTTCATATATGACTGACTGACATATCTTATTGATTGCCTTATAAATTTTGCACGTGAGGACATTTTTCACACATTACTTGAATGCTTAGATCAGAACTCAGCTTGGAGTTTAATTTGTGGGTTTCTGAAAATGAAAAAAGTACTCAAATTATAAAAGATAAAAATGCCTTTCGTAAAGCTGGCGAAAAGAATTTTTGAAGTAGGATGAGAAATATCCTATAATTGAATTAAGAAATCCTTTTGCAGAATTTGTTTGAACTTCAGGAGCGCCCCAAATGCAACTTTTGATTGCATTCAGTGTTTGTTTGAATCAAATATGACGTCACAGGTTGTCTTCGGGTAACCCAAAAGGTAATAGGTTTACCCTGAAATCGTGAGCGCGGCATGTATGGTGAGATTTGTGAGCCAAGGACTAATTTACAAGCTATCACACTACTTATTTCATAGAACATCGACCATGCATATAGCGATAACGGAGCTAAACGTATTCAACATTATGGCGGTTCTCTAGCGACTCGATACGACAAGTCCACATCACCATTGAGCTTGAACACTGTCTCTTTGGCAATGTCTATTGTAGCTTAGGCTGCACCTGCTCCAAACCAGATGTGGGAATTGCACATATTGCATTTTAGGTATGATATAGGTTCTCTAGAGGAGCGCTTTATTTGATGGTCTGAAATATTTCTTACACAATTTCAAAAAGTCAAGACATTTCTATGTTTCGTTGGCAATAGAGAAGATGTGATCAATCCTTAACTTGTGGGAAATGTTTATGCCAAGTGTCGGTGTATCAGAAATCAAGAAAAGATATTATCAAGGTCGCTATTCAGTGATATGATCAAGCTTTCTTCTGGAATCCGTGCCAAAGGAGTAAGTGAAATCAAATTAATTGCTACGAATTTCGTGCTATCTAATACAAACTGTATTCAGCGACTAGATAAAACTTTCAATTTTATATATATTTATTTATAGACGAGATACCAAGTGTTTTAAGTTTTCCTAGAAGCGTAGCCTTTTGAAATATGTATGGCAGCGATTTCGGACTCATTAAATTAGAGGAGACTACGGTTCCAAAGCTCCACAAGAAAAGTCTGCAAATCTCCAGATGAGCGTCCAAACCGGAAGACATATTGGTGATAGATGTAGGTGATTGTATTCTAGACAACTCATTCATTTAGTTAATGATGCATTAAGAAAAATCGATGTAATTGAAATTGCTCGATAATTTGATTGATCACCACCCTCATCTCTTCTACTAGCTAACTAAGCATCTCTCATACGGATGTTAATAGGCTTTTGTATATATTCGTTCGGGAGATGCAAAATATATAAGTGTAAGTGAAGTGAGTGGAATTCGCCAATTTGACTCGAATTTTGCAACCAAATAATCTTTATCCAGGAAGTCGACAACAACTTCGAGAAAAATTGATGAAATTGATTCTTGATGAGCATTTGCTGCTTTTATGGTTTACGAAAATTCTTTTTAATACTCTGGTCAAGCAGAAATTTTCCTCTCTGAATAATGGAGTTACCGTCCAGTCTTATAGATTTGTTTCAGTTCAGGACAAGGATGTAATTGTTAGACAAGAAGAGCAGACTCGTTAGCGTTTATGGCTTTTTTTTCACTTAAAGCGATGCTTCGATATCACCGAAACAAGACAGAGCGACCAATCAATTGACACTTGCCAATTTGCCAGAGAGCTCGACTTGTGCTTGGGGTGGTACATGGATGAGCTTGAGCCGTGATTATGAATTTGAATCAAAATGGGAACCGGCGGAGATGGAATATTTGTTGAGGGTGATAGACACAAATCTAATAAAATAGCTCTATCACAAGAGACTAAGAACTCGCATTGGTGTATTCACTAATTAATATAAATTAAAAGACTTACAGTTTGGTAGAAGAAGACGAACCCCAAGCAGAGAGAAAAATGTTTCAACCTGTAACCACAAACGTGGTACTGTCTAATAGTAGCATTCCAAGCTGGGTGGAGAGTGTCTTACTCTCTCCAGGGAATCATGCTCGATTCCAAGCTGAGCTGGAAGGTTAATCTAGAAGTACGCGTAAAGAAGGCCAGTGTGGCCTTCTACACGTGCAAGAGAATATTTGGTAGAAACTGGGGATTAAACCCCAAGATGGTACTGAGGATGTACACATCCATAGTTCGGTCCATCCTCTGCTATGGCTCCTCGATCTGGTGGACTGCACTAACGAGGAAATGTGCTGTCAAAAATCCAGAGGGCTGCTTGTATGGGAATAACTGGGTTTCTGCGCACCACGCCCACGGCAGCACTGGAGGTCATGCTTGACTTACTCCCGCTGGACCTCTATTGCAGAGGTGTAGCGGCAATTAGTCCTGTTTGGCTTGGGCGGGGGTTTGGTATGCAGAGGGGTGTTGGGCATCCCAATATACTCCAGAAGATAGACTGTAGTGACTTAATGAAGAAACAGACTGCCAAGTACCAATCATGACTGTAGCATCCGATCTTTCTATTTTTACGGATGCTTCTAAGACAAGAGCGAGTACAGGGGCTGAAGTGTACTACAGAGATCTCCAGTGGCTCGAGTCTGCAGTGTTTTTCAGGCAGAACTCGCAGCGATTTATCAGGCGGCACTATTGGTATCCATGTGCAGACAATCTTCGCGGCATATATCCATATATACTGATAGCCAGGCAGCCATCAAGGCGTTGGATGTTATGCTTGTAAAATCAAAATTGGTGCAGTTATGCAAAATTAGCCTTGAGGAATTGGTTATAAGGCACAAGGTAGCCCTATGCTGAGTACCTTATCTCAGGCAACGAGATGGCTGATGTGTTAGCCTAAAAGGGCTCTGAATTGGATAGCTCTGCAGCGGTAGTTTATGTGAGGATCCCAATCGGAGCAATAAGAGCTGCAAAACAAAGAATTCAGATATATCCTGAGTTTTCTAAGAGAAGCAGGATGGATCCTGGTAAAGAGTCTTGGAGATATCCTAAGTTACCTAAGGGAAGCAGGATGGATCTGGGGCGGCTTGAAAAGGTTATGCCATAGGGCACAATGGACCCACTAGAGGTCTAAGTGATGGAGGCTTGTTGTCGTGCGGCACCCCTCTTACCTAACCTAATCTAATAGTAGCATTAGAAACGAGCTTGGTTTCACTTATCGCGAGAATTACTGTTTTTTTTTAATTTTAAGTGGAAGTTACTGAAAAATGATTAACTCGAAGCTCTCGAATGTTGCGGAAGTTTAAAATAAACACGAAGAGCAGAAGCCAACGTCAGTTGACGAACGGACAAAAAGAAAGGAAAAAGCTCACTTGGTGGATTTTTTTTAAATGGGCAAGCTCGGGTAGTTTTATTATTGCACTGGTATCACACAAAAACAGCAACACCGGGCTGAATCAGTAACAGACTATAATAGTTAGTATATTATAAACTTTCACAATTCTATTATATATGGTGAAGTTCTGCGCCGATATAGCGGTTTCCATAATGTGAATCTCGTCTACTGAGTTTGTACTTCACAATGTTGATATTTTATAAATTCAGCCTGGTATAATACTTTCGAGTTCATTTAATTCGGTATATAAACATATGAAGAATAACACAAAATGCGACTAGATCTGATAATAAAATAGCAGTAGTAGTAGTAGCAGCTTTACCTCAGTTTTCACGTGTCCCTTTCATTTTATATAGTCGATGATTAATTATGACTTCTGATTGTTTGATCGACTTCAGCCATAGCTCTTTCCAGGTTAACTTCGATCAATTTTTGGAATCCTTTCGAATCTAATCCTCAGAATTTTTTGCTCGTTCTACGGTTTTTCACCTTTATAGCTCGTATTTCACATTGGTCTGTGTTGCTATCTTCACCATTTTTTCGGTTAAGCATGTTATGTCAGGATCCTTTACTGGTACGATCTTTAGCCTCATGTTAGCTCACATCCATTCCAATATTTCTAATTTTTAAAAATTTGTTTAAAAAAATTGGTTGAGAAATCAAAAAATATATGCATATATTTTATCTTTTACAAGGCTCGACGAAAACGTCAAGAGGAACTGGAACGAATAAAACAAGAGGAGATGATAAAAAAACAACAGGTTTGTACCATTTATCTTAAAAGATTTTTAATTTATTCTTTTCGATAGTGAAGAAATAGAAAAAAAAGTTGCTAAATACCGAAAATAAGAACGCAAAGTGCTTAGCATATTCCCTCTAATCGTTATAAAAACGCTTGTTTACAGGAGAAAGAAAAGAAAAGGCAGGAAGCTATTCTAGCTAAAGAACAGGTACCTACACCTTTTAATACTTTACCGTATTAGAACACGTCCCGCCTGTGGCTTGTTCTCCTTAAATGTTGTTAAGTGATGAACCCACGGGACGTTTCATCTTTTGTGATAGAATAGTTTTTGTGTTGTGTTACCTAAAAATTGGTTTATTATTTATTTTCGTGATGTATATTATTATTACAGTTTTATTTTTATTATTATAGTCTTCTAATAGTCTTCTATTTTTGGATAAACTTTATTTTTTTAGAATAGCTGCTGTAAGTTTAGTTGAAATACGAGTGTTTAGTAGTAATTTACTCGGAAGAGGGTGCTTCTACGAAAAGTGAATGGATTTAAAAATTTTAATAGTTTTATTTGTTAAAATCGCTAGTAAAAAACATTCGTCGACGTCCGTAGTTGTATTTGGAATATAATACGAGAGTTTGCTAGTGTATGTTAACGATAAAAATTTAAAAGGGTTTTCTCGTAGCTTTTCGTAGAATTATGATTACATGTAGCTACAAATCTATTCAGACAATAACAATTATTGTTTAAAGCAGTCACTTTTTATTTATATAACTTATCTTATTTTTTTTTTATAATTAGGCCACGAACATTTATCTCTGCATTATATTGTGTTTTATCACAAAACGTTGAAGTTTATCAACTATATATTATTAAAATTTATTTAAGTTTTGTTGTGCTAAATTTGATAAAAAGAACGATGTAGGGCTATTATGTAGGTTGTTTTGTATTAAAATGGTGTCCAATGAATGTTCAGGCTACGAACAAAAGTTAGAATGAAATTGAATGTATGTATGTAATACGAAATGGAATTATCAAACAGATTTTTTAAATGTCCTAAAAGAAGGATTTGTTGAGAATAATATTTTTGAAGAATTAATGATTGAAAATTAGTAAAACATACTTGGTACAGATTAAAGTAATCAAACTTCCCCAATAACTGAGAATCAATTAATTGCCATGTTATTTCGCTGTTTTGAAGGAAATAAAGCGAACCTTAAACCGTTATGCTAGCAAGCTCACCAATTAATGATTTTTGATGTGGTGAAAATATCGTTTGTACTTTTCCATGTTCTGTTAAGTTCGTGATAATTTTTAAGAGACTATTACCTTTTTTATTAGCTTTTCCTATTTATCCATTACCTTTCCTGCTAAAAGAATTTTTGTAAGCCAGCAGATCGGTTCGGTTCCAGTAAATGAAGATTCTGCTCCTCAGTAATTTTATTGACCCAATGAGATTCGTATCATGGTACCTATGAGTTACGTTGTTTACTTTTGAGTAGATCTTGCACATTCTTACACTTTCAAACCAGCCTTGAATTTGAGACGAACACATTTGATTTTAGTGCCTTTGTGATGCATGTTTCTAATATAATGTCACACAATGTCACACTATCTTCAAATCAGGTCTTAAATTGGTCTATTGAGTGTTATGTCTGAAAGCGTAGTGATAATTGAGTCCTTTGGAGCATTTTTTGGTGGCTGATCATATCTCTAGATTTTTTTGAACTGCCAATTAGCATTTTACTAGAGCTAAGAGGAGCATCCTTTTCCATGCATGCAAAGGAAGTAGATTGAATAACAGCTCTAAGACTGAAGTGGGACATCTTCACATGGCACCTGTAGTATCGAGAAATATCTTTCCATACAATATTTGACATAATGTAAGATTCTGAGGCTGTTACGTTCATATGAGCTTCTTTCTACAAGGATAATCCCAGTAAATTTACTTCTTTGGAGTATTGAAAGCGTTAGGGTTGAGTGCTACTCCTTTGCTTTCTGACCAGTCAAAGATAATTTCAAGGGTTATTTGTATGAGGACTGAAATTGTTTCATCATGCTTTCCTTTGATTATTATAACTACGTCATCAGCGTACCTTAGACCACCATCATATCCCGCTTTTTAAAGATTTTCTAGCAGTTAATCTCATATTATCTCATCTGGTTAAAAATTGCTCATTTTTAAAAATGTCACACAATTTATTTAACTATGTACAATAATATCAAGTTACTGATACATATGGTTTTTTTTTAAATTTGTTTCTATTTTTGTTATATAAGTTTACTCCAAATTTACCTGGTGTGGAGAAGTTTGTAGTTGCTTCTAATAGGTTAAAGTATGAATTCTAAATTCATAAAGTTGTGGAACGAATTGATTTTTAAATCGTTTTGTTCGATGGTCTGAATGAACCATGGAAAGCATATATGGATAACCGATACCATTCCAAAGTATACCCAATCTGTGATTATGTGTCTTTATGTTTTCGCTGTATAAACACAGCTTCACAAGGTGTATATATTATCGAATAATCCTAATGGTAACATTAACTAAATTTCATCGCAATATTTTAGCGGTGACTAAAGTAACATGTCTGATAGTTTTCTATTATTAGGGCAATATCACGATTTGTTTAAATACATATATCTAGACTGGATTAAATCATTTACCATTACTCATAGAAACATTCATTTCTCTTAGGACTGCAAAGCCAGTTCACACAGAATACTTCTTCCGAGCTGGTTATTTTCCTATTAACACATTAGACAGACAAATTTTTTTTTCCAATAATGTCTAACCAGAATCGTGACTAATACTTTCGACTTTGACGACAGTAATAATGTAATAAGACATTCGTAAAACGTTTTTAATGTTGTACCTACCATTTCATCAAAGTCAGCAGTCGAGTCCGCAATTACACATATTCAATATACAATGGTGGAAATTTACCAAATATAAACAATTTTTCGATAGTTAAATTAATTTTTATACTGGGCAAATGGATATATTCATCTAGTTGTGTTCAATTCAATATGTTTTTCTCCTTTTGATTCCTACATCGACCTGGTTTTAATGGACAATAAACTCTTCGTTTTACAACTCTACCAATCCCAATTTTAAGGATTCGTGTGACCTTCAATACATCAGTACGACTCTCAGACTTGAGTTGAAAATTCACTGAAGTTAAATATCTGAAATGGACCAGACTTGGTGATACGATACATGTTGTTGATGCCTAGGGCCGGTGGGCTAGAAAGAAGATATCATGATCATTTCCAAATTGGCAGGCGAACAATCATCTCCAATTGTATGCCACGCGGCTTGTTGTTATTAAGTTCATTCTTAAGGATATCGTTAAGGTCTACTAGAACTAGAAGCGGTAATAGCACACATCCCTGAAGCCATTATTAACTCTATTATCTTTACATAATTGTTGCGTTGATGTAGCTACTGAGTTGAAGGATTTTTTCATCATTAAGAAAGTCCAGAGCACCTGTATTCTATGCTCTCCTCCTCGGTGATCCTCAAAGAATTGTTGTGAACTACGGAGAAGGGTTGTCTTTCGATCATTTAATCAACTGCAGCGTTAATTTTTCGATCAATTTCCAGTAGTTTGAATGAAATATTATTCCTGCAGCTTTGCCATTGTGAAAAGGTTATTATTTCAGTTCTGAATGCTGCTCGAACATTAATTCATGAGGGTTCGTGTCGTTAAGTATACATTTTATATTCGTCTTCGCTCCTAGTCAATTATGATTACATTTATAGGCTATACGTTATACTGAAAACATGTTCTATTCTCAAATTAAACACATCTTGATTTTATTAGCAATAACGTAGCCAGCTCTTTCAGCTTAGTTTCAATAAAGTTGAAGATAATTCAAATGTGGTCTTAGTAGTTTATAATTAGCATGACTAAACTAAAGTTAGACTCACAGAACAAAGTGTGGGGTTTAATTTTTGCCTAAAATAGATCCAGGCACATAAAATACAACATTTAATCTGACGGAGATTCTATTATAATAAGGGGATGCGTAAGTGCTTACGATATAAACTGCATCATATAAAGGTTACCAAAGTGGACGAATATATGTATAAAAACAAATTAATTTAGCTCATAAATAAATACTTTTCAATATGACTTTGATCGAAAACATATCGGTAAAAAGTTCAGCCTTGGGTCGAACATCAGACTATGTAGGTATCAGATTGGGGCGTCCTAAGTACCGATATAAACCCGATTGAAGTTTACGTTGCCCATCTAGAGGATATCCGGGATACTATGTCTCAGGCTGATGATGTTGGTTCTTCGTTGTCAATTGCAGTGAGATTTTGTATTATAATCCTGGTAATATTAGGAACTTAGTTTTTTGAAAAGTCTTAACATCTTTGAACCCCAGCAGTTTCCGCGCGGTCAACAGGATTTGAGTGCATATTCCTCAATTCCTCCTTTCTCTGTATGTTTACATCTGGTACTTCCAAATACAGATAGCACCTTCCTTGATGGGACGGAATCTACAGATGTACCAGTTCGATGAATTTCTACTCTGACGTAGTCTGTCTGACCGAAAATTCTGGTGTGGAAAGATTGCATATGCAGAGCTTTCTGGTACCGTGTTCCATGTTTTCCCAACCCTTGGTTGCAGATGTACCTGTTAGAGGCTGCGTACTTTGTGTTTCTCGTCGGTCGTGACGTTTCATGCATGTAAATTAGGTTTCCTCATAAAAACGTGTTTACGTACATAGGGTATTTCAGATCTATGTGCCTTCCGGTATACCACGCGATTGTGGTGATGTGATCAAAACATAGCTCCACATATCTATGCCCTAACAACATTCTACAAGTCAGCAGCACAGTAATGTCTGTGTCATAGACTGCTGCTGATGACGTTTAAATATCTGTGTTGTTTTGTGTCGCTCTTTTTTCTTCATGTTTTTTGTTTTGCTTTTGAGCATACAAAATTTTACTTTAGATTTCTGGCTCATTTGTGGATTAAGAACAAATAGATTTTAGGTGTACTGCTACTGCCACCCCAAGATCATTACCAATGCTAATAGTAGTCAGTATCACGTCCCTGATTACAACCTGGTGCCTATTTTTTCTCAGCATAGAGGGATCGCAATTTATATACGTAATAATGTGACCTTTGCCATTCCTAAAGATTTTTCTACGGCATTTCAGAGTTTAATTACATCTCGATTAGGTTCAAACTTCACAGGCACATAATATTTATCCGGTCGAATTTTCATGCAAAAACGAGGGTGAAATGTTAAACTCATAAATGTTGTTCTATCTACTGCCTACAATTTCCTTTTCTCGTAAAAGCAATCCTTTGCACATAAGCTATACTTTATTAGATGAATGCTTAGTCTGCTTCATTGGAATACTCATGTTATCCTACCACGATATGTAGACAGGTTTAAATCTTTCCGTTGGATACTTAAAAAAAAAGACGAAACAATTCCAGTGAATTCGCTGTGACTGTATATAATGTGTGATAAATACCCCTGAGCTTTTAAATATGTACTTTTAATGTTGTAATTCCAGTATGCTCCTTGAGAAGCCATGGCTTTGTGCATGTTGTTTAATACATATAGCACTATTTATGATATATGCAAACCTATAGCATCAATATCTTGTTTTTTAACTGCTAGAGTGGAATTAAACTTGTTTGCATATATATACAGGGTGCATGTTCTTTATACCACGGATTCCTCACTCAATTTCGAGGAATAAATTGTATGGGAGGAGAGCCGGGTAATACACTGTGTGGGCTGTAGGGGGTTTTGTGACTTTAGGTGCTTTTTATCCTAATACCATGTAACTTTTTTGTTATACACCCTATGAAGGTGATTTGCATCTCAGGTGATAGTAAATCCTCTACGGTTTCCAACAAATGCTCAACCACATCTCTACTCCCTTTTCGTCGGCAGTTATAGGATGTCAAAGTCAAAAAATTGGATAATTTTGCAATTTCTTTTTCAATTTTACCGATTTTCCGGCCAAAATGCATGATATACAGTTTTATGACAAGATTTAAAGACCCCGGAATGTTACCTTTAATTTGACTATGCGCATGTACCTACCTAAAAGCTACCGTTTTTTAGATATTCCCGTTTTTATGGTGCATAATTTCATTAATTTTGCTAATAATAATAGAAATCGCGCCTAATTTTATGCAATTCCACGCAAATTAGCAAAATCGATTCACCTTCATAGGGTGTATAACAAAAAAGTTACATGATATTAGGATAAAAAGCACCTAAAATCACAAAACCCCCCTACCTCCCACACCGTGTATTGCCCGGCTCTCCCATACAATTTATTTCTCGAAATCGAGTGAGGAATCCGTGGTATAAAGGAAATGCGGTACGTATGGGACACCCTGTATAAATTCCAGTGTCAATAAAACTGGATTTAGAGCCTATAATTTATACCTCAAATAATTCTCTTACCAATTTTCAAATTAGCAAAAGAGCCATGTTAGCTCAAAGTCATAAATATCTTATAACTTGACGCAATTATATTTATGTTCTTCAAGTTTGCCAATAAAATGCTAACTATCCATTTGCAAAAAAATAATCGCCAAACGGCACAAGCAGCGAACACTTTTCTGTTAATATTGTTTCCTATATCATTTCTAAGGATACGTGTACAACGAGGCGAGGTGAGGCGAGGCTATATCAAGAAATTAGTGAGGGTAGGTGAAGGTACAGCGCACGCTGCCACAGCGTTGCTATATACACTCTCATAGTAAAGCCTGCAATCATTTTATTTCTTAACTCTTGATATAGCCTCGCCTCGGCTCGTCTCGTCTCGTTGTGCACGTTTTCAAACAAAATGGTACTTTGTAGAATTGATTTATAAATGGCTCGGCTAAAACTAAATAAATTATAAATATTTCCAGGTCTAGTTTTTTGCTTTGCTGTGTAATGAAACATTCCTGTGCAGAAAACTATATTTCAATCATTACATCTTAGAAAACAAATATTGATAAAATATGATTACTTGTGCCACTTATATCCTTGACATTTAGAATAGGCGTGCTCTTTTTGTATTGACTATACAGTAACGCCATACAACATCCAGAGAGCATGTAACTACTAGTGAGTAGTATTGAATGATATCACTGAATAATCAAAATCAACCTACGCATAGTAAAATAATACATATGCATCGAAAGTCATAATTTCACTACGATGTATCAATATTTTTTTTACTTCCATCTTTTAATTTTTTAAATGTTTTGTATTTAAGTCGGTGGTCTATATTTTAAGTTTTTCTGTAACTCTTATGACTCTGAATAGGGCGTTTTAATTTTGTAAAAAGAAATAATAGCTGATGTCTGCACAAAACGTAATATAGGTACTAAGAAAATAGATTATTTGTATATTAGTATTCCAATTTTAAAACGAAGATAAGAAATTTCCTTTCCTTTTTTTAATAAATGAAAAATTTCAAGTTTTACATTTAAAAATTAATATTTTGTTTGATAAAATACACACAGAAATCCTTATCAACTTCAGGCCCCGACCTAAACGATCTACAAGTAGCAGCTTGTAAGAAGTACGTTTCACAGGTTTCATAGATTTTGACAGCCTCCATGTCAATTAATGGAAAAATTCAGATGTTTGTGTTGAATAATTGTTCTATTTATCTTTTCATTGTGATTCCACACTTATGAATTTAGAGACTAAAGATAATTTCGTTTCGCTCAGGGTACATATTTAGGTTACAGTTATTGCTGAAACGTTTTTATTTTAGTTATTAGATCTGTTGTTAGGTGGTAAATGCGATATATTATATTACGTTCATTTTAATAAGATTACTTGTTAAGCTCCATATTATTTGGGTGCGATATCTACATATATTTTATGATATTAGGTTATTTCATCTCACCAACCGTACGTAATTAAAAAAAATTAAACGTAAATTTTCTTAAATTTATAATATTGTGCTCTGAATATTCTTAGAAAAAGTAACAAGCAACTGCACATTTAGTCAGTAATTTCAACGCTATGCAGTCCTTTTTACTGCCTATTTAGACTGCAAAATGCCAAGATATTCTTTTTTACTATCACTAAAGAAATAATTTAAAAATAACAAACAATCTGAATAAATTGCAAAAATAATAATGAAATTATTATTTATAAAGTTTCGTTCAACTGTTTAATTTTAGTATTATTTTGATCTTTTTGTTTTTTTGTTATTTGATCTATAATTGATACGCAGATTTATCTGCAGGACCTCAACAAACAAAAGGAGTTGCTCTACACAGTTGAACTGGTATGGATTGTTATATTTTCCGTTAATATTATCTTTAAAAAAAAAAAAATAACACAAAAAAAAAATATAAAATCAACAAAATTAAAATAAATTTTCACTCTATAATCTTGTTTAGTTCTTAACCAAATATTCAAAATTACGATTTTTTATTGTGTATACAAAACTGATTAAAAAATTTAATAGCAAGCTACTAACTTCCTTATCTAAGGCGGGCATTTCTTTGTTATTGCTTTGTTACAAGACATTATCAAAAAAGAAATTCAAAATTTTGCAAGATAAAAAAACATTTTCTTTGGTTTTTTTGTCCTTTATTCATGAAACTATCGCAATTCGTTGACAAAAATGATTGGCTGGAAAGTTTTTTTTTGGTATTAAAAAGCACTGTATGGTTTTTCACACTAACTTTCGTCATTAAACTTGTTTTGATTTTACACTTTTGCTCTATAATTTAATTTTCAATTGGTGATTTTGATTTAGTTAAATGCATGAATAAAACTTTTTTTGTTTTGTATTGAGGATACGTAACACCTTTCTATTGATTTCGGTGTTGGTGTATAACCATTGTAGAAATCAAGCTTTAAGCAAAATATGATTTTTCCTATAAGCTAGTAACAAATCAGAATTATAACAAAAGTTCTGCTTTTTTCAAACTCATTTTATATTAAAATATTTTTAGTATAATATATATTATTCATGTTCACTTCATAATTAATTAAAATATATGCATAATTTACGTGATATTAGAAACTCCACGTATATCCATTTGCACTCGTCGGTATGGCTTAGTATAGTGGCGTCACTGTAAATTTTATTTGGCTTTACAAATCACTGATAATTTAATAATTATTAATTAGTTGTTAGTGAAACATAAATAAAACGAAGAATTAAAATGTTCCAGCTTTTATTGAGCTTTTAAAATGATACATTACATTACTTAAAAATACTTTTATACTGGTGCTTCGGACTCCAATTTAACTTACAAAGGAAAGGAAGCAGGCCGGATTCCACGAATAGTCGGGAGGTTCGAGAGATGCGAATTTTTGATATTTAAGTCAGTAGTCAGATTTTCTTGCTACAGTAAGTCCTCAACTTACACGATTAATTCATTCCAGCTGAAGTGTAAAGCCGTGTAAGTCGTATAGTGCCTTAACGTCATCACTGAAAGGTTATTAATACGATCTGCTACAAAGTACCGATGTGACTATCTGCTCATAGCAGCATATGTACACTAATGCAGCCATTGCTGTCGTACAGCCCAATACACCTAAATAGCTGCATACTTACGCTGTACACAATCAACCACATATATTCGTTTCTACCACATATACAGGGCGTTAATAATTGGTGCGCATAACTCAAGGGTTTGATAGCTGAGGTTGAGACAAGCAAAAAAATTATAACTGCGAAGGGGGGTGGGGGGGGTGGGGGGGGGAGTAAGACGCGTCGTTTCAGCAGTAAAGGGGGTTTAAGATTTTTAGTACTTTTTCCACTTAACACCCTTGTAAATTGATTGATATCAAGATGATATTCATCTCAGATAATAGCACACAATCTAAACTTTCCAATGAATACCCAATAATTCGTACTGTCACCTTCCGTCGGAAGTTGTAGGACGTCAAAATAAAAAAATTCCTAATTTTTTCAAATTTGCAAGATTTAGATGTTAATGTTACCTTTAATTTGACTATGCACATGTACCTATCTAAACGCAATCATTTTATAGATATCCCTGTTTCTATGATTTATAATTTCATTAATTTTGCATGGAATTGCATAATAGTAGGCGCGATTATCAGCGTCAGTGGCAAAATAAATGAAATTATGAATCATAGAAACGGGAATATCTCAAAAACGGTTGCGTTTAGATAGGTATATGTGCATAGTCAAATTAAAGGTAACATTCCGGGGTTTCTAAATCTGGTAAAAAGACTGATACCCCTACACTCTACCGCTGAAACGATACGTCTTACCTCCCTTCACCATATAATTTTCTGCTTGTCTCCACCTCAGCTATCAAATCTTTGAGTTATGCGCACCAATTATCAAACACTCTGTATACTGACAAAGCTCCTGTTCTGGCAATAAAACAAAAACAAATGTGACAGTTAAGAATTGGTCTTCTGATTCGCTGCTAAGAATCCACGTAAGTCAAGGACTTAGTGTATTTATAAAAAAAGTGATCACTTGCCCGGATTCTATTATATATAATTCGAAAAATAAAAGAATGATTACTACGGTCTGTACATTGATATTGGCTTATTGGGGATTCAGACCGGTGTAAGTTCTCCTGAGCACGTATGTCGCAGTTGCAATGAATTAAATAAGCTTATTCATTTCCTTGGCAGTGTCCGGCACTTGCTGCCAGACAAGGGGACTACGGAATTTCTTTTTCAAGGAACACAAAAATAAGCCTAGTATAAAAAGCCAAACTTCGGCTGAATATATAAATTGTTGAAATTCAAAATCCTATTCATTATATGGCATTGTCAAGAAACAAATTAAGCTCGTTTTCATCTGCCTCCAAATGACTTCAAGTTTGTTGTAGCGGGAAAAATTATTTTTGATATACATAGTAATCTTTCTGTTTCTTGAGAATTGTTCCATATTATATTTTTAAGGAGTCGGCACAAATACCACACTATTTGCAATGCCGTAATTATTTTTGGTATCCTGGATGTTGGAAGATGTTATCAGAATGAAGAAAAGTACTGTTAGTAATCAGTTCCTTGAAGTTTCAAAAGTTGTGGCTCTTTACCAGTTGTTATTGGTTGTTTTGTTGTAAATGTCTATTATACGTCATTCATACCCGGTCTGTGTGTTAAAGTAACATAGAATGGTTTCATAATAGTACTTAAAAATGGTGTTAAGGAACTTATCTGATTTTCCATCATGAAGGTGTTTTTTGGACCCTGTTCAGTATAATGATCTGTCCACCAAGCAAAAAATTAAAAACACATTGTGATTTCCGATTTTTATTTGATTATACTAACAATTTAGCCTTGTCACTTGGAACTTAAAGCAGAACAACCAGCTCCATCTAGTCGTGTGCCTTGTTAATTAACTAGGCGAAAGCGACTTTAACCTAATAGCAAGTCCAATTAATTGAAAAGCAATTTGTCAGTCATTATCGGCAATCAAGGACTCCTACACCGTAAGCAAACAAACATTAATTTAGCGGAATGAATTGAATTGAACAAACATGGCTGAATGCTTAGATATAAATAGCTGTAGTTGATTTTTAACAAGCAATTTACAACAGCCAAGCATTTTACTGTGCGAAATAAAATACTTCGTTATTGTCCGCTGCTGTACACGCTGGACCACGACAACGGCTAGAACTCATAAAATATCTGAATAAAGTCGAATAGCTTTTACTTACATACCACATTATGGACTGCATAAAACTTTATAAATTGTAAAGACATACATATAAGAAATGTATGAAATTACCCGGTCAAAGTTTGCAATTATTTAATAACTTTATTCTATGAGTCTGGGTTCGAGATTTACCGGCGCCAAGTAATTATGGAGATATTCTGTTGCCAATAGATTACTCAATATAAAGCTTTTTGGATGCTGCAATGGAATAATGATTTCATTCATATAAACAGTAGTTATAGCTTTTTTCAAAATGCAAATGATTTTCTTCATATGCCCCATATTCCACGACCGATTTAAGGGAGTTGTAGGACTAGGGGAAAGTAAGATGTTTTATTGGTGGTATATTGTTGTTATTCCTCATTTCCACACGTTCCTATGATTTTGTACAATCCCTTCAAGCGTCGGGCGCTTCAATCTCTAGAACCAACACAAAATTGTTTGCTTTAAAGATAATAACTTTTAGCAATACATATTCCACTGTCAAATTTTGTAAATAGGCTCTTGCGTGCATACAGTATTTTTTCTATCGGTGAAATAAATAAGGCCGGTTGATGACATACTTTTCTGCAGCTGTTTAACGATTTATCGTTTCGATCTTCTAAATTATTTTTAAATCACCGCATAATATGTCTAGTTTTTGAACAATTGGAATTAGTTCTTTCTGAACTAAATGTTTGAAAATTTGTTTGCTTATTTCACATCACTAGTGTAGATCCATCATCTACGTAAAGACCCCTGTCCTTTCAAAATAGGAAAATTTAAAATAATGAAATTTATATGTATATATTTATATAATAATGTTACAGAGATAGCTTGCACGGTGTGCACGATCTACTTCTGTTACTTTATATTCAGTACTAAGTTTTACATAAAATAAACTTGAGCAAATCGTATTATGACTCACAATTCAAGTAATCTAAATATAGAAAATCTCCAGATTTTGAATTAGTTCAGGAGTAAGCGAAATGCGATTACATAGATTTATATTCTCATTATACATCTATACAATTGCAGTAAGAATGAAACAGGAATTCAACATTCAAAAATAGATAAATATTAACAGTTTTTCAACTAGTTTTTTTTAAAAATCTTTGTGTGTAGAATGCAAGCTTATTCTACTGAACATATCTACCGACTGTACCTCCGTATTTCGATCATCAATCAAGTTGATCTTATCAATTTGACTGCTAATATAAGCGCGCATAAGTGTATATATGTACATATTTCTGACGTGAGCCAAGTTTTGAGTTCTGTGTCGCTGTTAACAGAGTTTTATCTACATGACAAGCAATTTTCGAGTGAAATATTTAAAAAAAGTAATCACGTAGGCCACAGGGATGGTAAAGTTTTTTGGTATGATGTCCTAACAATTCGGCTATCTCGACAGTAAAAATTAAACTGTGATTCCTTGATCCGGCTGAATTGTACTAAATTGTAAAGGATAATTCCTTACGATATAAAATGTCAAAACTGAGCCAAGAAAGTCCACGGCTCAAGAGGAGATTATGTAGTGTTATGGATGGCGATATTTCTTGTGTGTCGTTGATAATTCGTAATATCCGCCCAGTTTTGGTGTAAGTATTGATTGGGAAGACTGATCGCTTCCTTTTTGCCAGGCTTTACCAGGTGCAGGATGAAAGGTCTTCGATCTCCTTTTTTGTTCATAGACAAAATTCTACAACAAAAGGTAGAGTTGAAGAGTTGGGAAGATGAAAATACGCATTTTCTCCATTTTCTCATACATCATAGAAACTGGAGAGTTAATAATCGAATTTCGAATTTCTCACATCTTACAAGCTCCCAAATCTGTATTATACCTGGGCCATAGCACAGAACCACAAGGACGGGATAAGGTAATTGCGTTCAAAATAAAAAAATAAATATGTCTGTTAGTCTAGTCCACGAGGCAGCGTAGAAGGGAGGAATTTGCGGGTCGGGAGTACATTCTAGTGCCGCCCCGCTTTTATGATATGAAATACATATAAGCATTGAATAAGAGTAGCCTATTTATTTAAGATCTGTCATCCAGGATGTATTTTAAACCTTTTTTCATCTATTAGTAATCTACTCCTTTCACCCTGTAATTTAGATTGTAAAATACAGTATACAGTTTTTTGGGTCTAGTATGCATGTTGAGAAGTATCTTGGGCGGTTTAAAATTTTACTTTTACGCAACTAATGATAAATTGCTTTTGCTTTGGTTAAGGTGGATGTTTCAACTGATGATAGATTTGCTACAGCAAACAGGGTTATGCTTTTTAATTTAATTAATTATATTTGTCCGTGGACTTAATGGAAATTCCATAAAGAAAGATATATAACTAAATTTTGAATATAGAAAATTTTCTTGCTTAAAGCTTGCTTTCGTATGCCCCTTCTAATTGGCATATTTAGAATATTGTAAATATAGTAAAATCGACTTTTAAATCAAATCAACCAGCTCGAAATGACTTTTAAATATCGCAGGAGAGAGAAAGACGTCGACAGCATATGGCTCTTATTCGCCAACTTGAAAATCGAAGGAAATTTGAAGAACGTGAGAAAAAGAAGCACCAGATGGTCCTGGACAGACTCATTCTAAGAGAGAAGAGAGTTGCAGCAAAAAAACGAGACGCCGAAATATTAGCTCAAATAAGGTTTCTATTTTCTATGATATGTGAAAAATTCAAATCAATTTGTAAAATCTTAGGAAACCTCAAGAAGACTCTGAAATTCCACATCAAAGAGATCTTCCTTATATCAAACGGCTGTCTGGATGTCGATTGGCTGGCCAAGCAATGGCTGATCTTTTAATGGTTTTCGAATTTTTACACAACTTTGGTGAAACTTTAGGCTTTGGTAAGTAGAATTTACTTTCAATAAATTCTAATACATACCTATATAATCATTGCTCTCATTTATAATATTGCAGATATGGAATCACTTCCGACACTACAAAATCTTCATGATGCATTAGTCGGTGACAATAATTTAGAAGCAGAAGAAGAATTACTGTCAGTTATGACCCATTTGTTGGTTTGTGCCATTGAAGATCCGGGAATACCAAATCCAGGACGACATACAACTCTCTTGGGGCAATCATTGCGAAATGCTGATATAACGAACGCAAATGTCTCAGAAATTTTACGAATTTATCTTTATGCAGTTGCGACCGGAGAAATTCGTCAATCAACAGGAGTTACATTAGACAGAGAAAAAGAAAAGCGAATTGCTGACCATCATCAAGTTGATATCGATTGTCTTAATACTACCTCAGGAAAAAATCAGCAGTACTACGAATTATTACATGAAAATTCAACTTGGAAGTTGTCTCTTTGCCTAAAAGATAAGACCTTCGTAGCTCTGAATTCAACGAAAAAAGCTCAAATACTGGCACATCTTTGTAATGATTTGCTTATGAACAAGGCGGTACTTAAGCAAATTGAAGGTAGTCTGGAATCCTGCGCACAAATAAAACGAGAGAAATATATGAATGACATGAAGGTTAGAAAATACAAGAGTCTCCATATGAGGAAAATGCGAATGGAAGCATACGAAAAAGTCCAACAATTAGAACGTGAAGCAGCACAAAGTCAGTTAGAGTTAAGTCGAAAAGAAAATAGTGAAGAAACAGAAAACAACAACAATCAGGAACAACACAGTGAAAAAATGGAAGTGGATGAAATGACCAATCATAAGGAGGAAGGAGGAGATGAAGCTACCAGTGAGAAGCTAATAGATGAAAGTCCTGTGAAAAGTGTTGATACTACACCTGTTAAACCTAAAACAGAAGATTGCGTTACTT
Source organism: Dioctria linearis (assembly GCA_963930735.1). Lineage (NCBI taxonomy): Eukaryota > Metazoa > Arthropoda > Insecta > Diptera > Asilidae > Dioctria > Dioctria linearis. The sequence continues at coordinate 232,467,767 of OZ005740.1, read as the reverse complement.
ACCAGAATGGAACCACTGTTCCCTCAGAACTGAATCATCTTCTAAACAAGAAATTAAATTCTAGAGACGACACTTCCACAGATGTTGGCCTCGATGAAGATTTAAGTGATGTTGAAAGCGAAATAACCACAGTAGAGGAAGATGAAGATAATCGCATGACAGCTGAAGAAGTTAAAAAGAAGCTAGAGAAGTTAATTCAAACGACAGTGAAAAGTAAGGAGCTCTTAGAACAAAGCAGTAATCAATTAAGAGCGACATGCTATGGTCAAGATCGATTTTGGAGACGATACTGGAAGCTGCCAAAAGCTGGAGGCATTTTTGTAGAAGCATTGGAATCAGCACAAAGTGAGATTTTTGAGTATCATCAAGTGTTAGAAGAAGATTGTAAAAAGGAAATCACCGACACTGTGTGTGAAGATGATGCTGTAAAAGATGATAAAAACCACATAGAAATAATAGATAATAATCTTAAAGAAGTAATCGAAGAAGAACCACTTCCACCTCCGCCGGTTATTAAAATTGAGGTGGAAGAAGAATCAATAGCCGCTGCTGAAAAGAACGATTCTGGAATCGAAGAAAATGACAAATTAGATGATGAAGTCTGTGATAATACGAGTATAAAAACTGAAGAGAAACCGGAAGAAACGACAACAGAATATGAAATTCCAAAGCCACCGCTATTTATGGACAAGTGGTTTGCGATTTTAAATCGCGAAATGCCACTTACTTCTGTCGAACCACAAAATACTCAAGAGCATCAGATTGCATATTCGAATATTACTTGTGAATCTCTAATTCAAATACAAGGAAATCGATGGGACATCGCTAACAATGCTCAATACTTTACGGTTTCTGTGGAGAATGGCAAAGTCGATCTGCAATTCCGCAATGAATCCATCCTGTCTCTTTCAGGACTGGACGAACAAATGGTCGAAAGTGTCTTGACTGGAGAAGAAATGCCACTTAAAGACGAAGATGAAATTAGGGAAGACGTAATTGACATCAAAGCAGGTTGTATCGAGATGAAGTTGGACGAAGCAACAGGGATTCCGATGCAAACATTAGCTAACATGTCATTAGGAAATATAAGCGCTTATGTGACTTGTGATGTACCAACTCCTCTTTCCATGACACCAGAAGAACACAAAATCATGGAAAGAATAAAAAATGTCGGGTTTCCTAAGAAATTAGAGAAAAATTTCGTAAAGGAAGATTTTCGACACGGCTGGTGGAAGATTGACACATTAGAACTGTTAAACGAAGTTCTTCAGACATTCCATCAACGAGGGGTACGGGAGCGGGATTTAAGATTAAACTTATTAAGGTCTGTTAATGAATCTCTTGATTTGTCAACGCCTTGCCCTCTGACAACTGAAACTTGTGAAGATTCAAAATTCGTGAAACCTGATAGTCCAAACGATTGGAATCCGAAAGTAGCAAAACGGGTTGAGCTATCTCTTCTTGAACAGCTAGAAGCACTGGAAGATAAAATCGCAAGTGCTTCGATGCAAGTTAAAAATTGGGTGTTACCATCGCGCATTGAAAATGAAATATCCATAGAACAACATGAGAATGTAAACGAGGAAGATTTTGTTAGTATCATTCCCATGATTCGTGAAAGAATTGCTCACCTGGAATCTGCTATTGAACGAAGATATTTGAAACCACCACTTGGAAGTGTGTCAGCAGACGCACACTTAGCATTAATAGCACAGAATCAAATTAACAGTCAGGCACAGCAACAACAGCAGCAGCAACTAACACAGCAACAACAAACCAGTAACGAAAACACGCAGCTGGGCAGTAATACAACCAGCAATTCTGCTGCAGTTTCTCCAGCTAGCGCTTGTAGCAGTGAAAAGGATGCTCCAATACTAGAGAATATGCCAAAAGGTTTGATTTCTTGGAGAGATGCTGTATCACGGTCGCACACAACATCTCAATTGGCTATGGCTCTTTATGTATTGGAGTCTTGTGTTGCTTGGGATAAAAGCATAATGAAGGCGGTAAGTATCGAACAAGCTGAAATATATTTCCTTTTAATTGTCTTAGAGCTTATTTGCATTTAAATTTAATTTTTTCTTATACCGTCTACGCTTAAACTTTGCAGAATTGTCAGTTTTGTACATCTGGAGAAAACGAGGACAAACTCCTGTTATGTGATGGTTGTGACAAGGGCTATCACACTTATTGTTTCAAACCAAAAATGGAGAATATTCCTGAGGGTGATTGGTAAGTGAATTACTCCCAATTATACCTTGAAACGATATAACTGTGTTTTCATAGGTACTGCTTTGAATGTGTTAATAAAGCTACAAACGAGCGAAAGTGTATTGTCTGTGGGGGACATAGACCACCTCCAGTTGGAAAAATGATTTATTGTGAGCTGTGTCCGCGAGCATATCATCATGACTGCTATATACCACCTCTTTTAAAGGTACCGCGTGGTAAGTGGTACTGCCATGGATGTATTTCAAAAGCACCCCCACCGAAGAAAAAATCAAGTAAAAAGCCAGTGAACAAAGATTTAAAATCTCACAATTCGTCTGCATCATTGAACTCATCTCATGAAGAAGTTGTTACATTAAGGTAATTAATTGTTTTCGTAAAATAAAAAAATAAAATACTTATTGAGAAAATTTTATTGAACATTTCAGTCCCGCTCCGTCTGTAGCCTCAACTTCATTTGATGAACATCAAAATTCTGTAGATGCTCGCTTCCAGCCACAACAGACGCGTCCCTCTTCACCAATCAGTAGTGATATTATTGAGACAAGCTTGGATGATGGTATGTGTGCTAGTCAACCATCTCATCCGGCTCAACCTCCACCGGGCCAAACTCAAGTGAGTCAACAACAGCAGCCGAATTTAGGACAACAAATTGCCAGCCAGTCTCCACAACAGCAACAGCCACAGCCACAGCAACAGTCTAACTTAATAATGAGCAACGAAGCAAAAGAAAAGCTTAAGCAGGAAAAGAAGGAAAAGCATGCGACTAAGAAATTGATGAAAGAATTATCCGTGTGCAAGACACTTCTATCAGAAATGGAGGTATGTAGTTAAAATGTTTTATAGTTATATAGATTACTGCTATTGACTGGTTTTATTTTGAAATTATTATATGAGTTATATAACCGGAAAGTATTCGCATTATTTTCTGTTGAGATTTGCTTTAATAATGGATAACGTTCATTATACATCAATAATTTCTTCTTAATGGCTTACAAACATTGTCAGATTGTTCGAACGACTAAAATTAGAAACGATGCTCTTGAGCGTAGACTTGTACATAAGTTGCATACCATACGGTCTCGAAATGGTTTCGTTTACATTCGTCTAAAAAGTAATAAGGATCTTGTGCGTGTGACGTCAATGAATGAATTGCAGACACTAGTAGACGATTCTTCAATGCCGGGAGTGCCGATAGTTGATGGTGATCAATAGTTTATATGTCGGCCTGCATACAACTCAAAGTCACCATAATCATTCTTTGTTACCCGCTTAAATTTATTTATGGTTCTTTATTTTTTTTGGAGTATTTGATTATGAATTCTTTATTTTTTAGAAATGTAGTATTAGTTTATTCAGTTGATCGATCCTTACACTTAGATTTTGCTGCTATTTACTGGTTTAATTTGTATAGTAGATTTTTCATCTTTCCAATTAGAGTTTATTATATAATTGTTTTTGCACTTTTTATGTATCTCGATTTCTCAGCCCATCGGATATATGTACTCTCCCGCATGATTATGTCTCTTGTTTTCTTATCGACTATTTGACATGCTGCTGACTCTGTGTTATTATGTTCAGTCATTAAATTCATATAATATGGACCAAGTAGGAATCATGGTAAATGTGTTTTGTTCCAGAGCGCCGGGACTCAAGGTGTGTTACATGAATGCAGTCGTTCAAAGATTGATGAGTTTTTAATATTTGTGAAGTCAAATGTTGATGTTATAATGGTTTCTGAGACATGGTTACATGGGGACATTCCATTTCGATTGGTGGACATTCCAGGTTATTCCCTACATCGTAACGATAGGAAAGATCGCATTGGTGGTGGTGTGGCAATCTATATTAGAAAGTGCTTTAAATTTGCAACATGTGAGCCTTTTGAGTTCATATGCGTTGAAATTCAATCTAGATTTGATAAATGCGCTTTAGTAGCAGTTTACTGTCCTCCAAATTGCTTCTGTATATATAATACTCCTCAATACAATACGCCCCAATCATTCATCTATATAATAAAGTAATTATCGGCGGTGACTTTAATGTGAACATGTTGCAACAAAACTCGATATCTGAAAATCTTATTTACCTGATCCAGAGTCTTGATTTGAAATAAGTAAATATGCTTCCCACGTTTTGTGGTGTGGAAAATCCATTATTACTTGATTTGTTTCTTGTTACAGATGAAAGTTCTGTTAAGTTCTTGTTCTTGATATATGAGTTCCTAGTAGAGCGAGCGGTTGAAATACCGACTTTATATCGTAATTATAATCGCATCGATATTAATGGTATGTTGGCGGAGTTCACCACTCTTCCTTGGAATGTAATTTATGGTTTCACTGATGTGGATGACCAAGTAGAGAAGTTCGATTCCATCATGCAATATCTTCATGATAAATACGCTCCTCTTCGCTCACGGCGTAGGTTTCAACACAGAATTCCATGGTATACGGAAGAAATTAATATACTTATAGCAGAGAGTGAGATTCTTTATCAGATGTATAAATACTCTAGAAGTCAGCTTGTCAAGAGTATAAACAAATTAGAAATTTAATAACTCGTCAAGTACGGTCTGCAACCTTGATCCTAGTCTCACTTCAAAAAAATGTTGGTCTAATTTAAAAAGCTTGGGCATTCATGGTAAACATGCCCCAACCTGTGATTTTGATCCAAATGATCTAAATGAGCATTTCACTTCGTCTTCAGCAGTGGTATTCCCAATTGCATCTGCATTTTTGCATGCTACTCCTCAATCACCACTAGGCGATGGTTTCAGCTTCCGCTGCGTAGGTATGCTAGAGGTATGTAATGCCATTATTTCGATCAATTCGAACGCTAGAGGGCCGGATAACATCCCTCCGCCTTTCGTGAAAGTACTTTTGCCTGCTATATTACCTGCTGTCAAGCACATCTTTAACACTGCCTGACTTCAGACCTATCAGCCTATTATGTTTTCTGACGAAAGCCCTGTAGAAGCTCTTATCAATTCAGATATTGCAGTATCTTGAACAACGTCCGTTATTATCTGCTTGTCAATCTGGCTTTCGTCGCAAACATAGCTGCGAAACAGTTTTATTGAAAGTTACCACCGATATTCGTGAGGCGCTTGACAGTGTCAATCACAGTAAATTATTGCAAAAATTAGCTTCGAATTTTAACTTCGCCTCATCTGCACTTTCTGTTATTAACAGCTTTTTGTGTAGACGAACACAGCAGGTGAAATAAATAAATAATTGCCTTTCTAATCCAATAAATTTGACATGTTGAATCCCCCAAGGCTCTATTCTAGGACCGCTGCTATTCAGCCTTAATATAAACCGGATGTTATATGTCATGCTAATATACATTTATATGCGGATGACGTGCAGATCTTTATGAGCTGTCCTATTGGCTTGTCTGAGGAATGCATTATCAAGGTCAATAGTGATCTTGAGCGGATAGATGAATGGTCAGCATTAAACGACCTTGCATTGAGCGCCAAAAAGTCTAATTATATGCTAGTAAACCGAAAAGGTTTGGATCTTTCGAATTTTTCTCCTATTGTTCTTGGAAATACCCCGCTACCCTACTTAGAGCGTATAAAGAATCTTGGTATAATATTAAAGTCTCGGATGAGCTGCTGTGATTATGTAAATAGCGTGTTGGGAAAATTGTATAGCGGACTTTGTCGCCTTTGGCTCTCAGCACATTTACTTTCTGTAAGTGTTAAAATTAAAATCGTCACAGTGCTTTTAGTACCTTTTTTTACTTATGGAAATTTAGTCTTCACTGCCCTAGATTCTAGCTGTTCTCGAAAATTAGAGATCGCATTTAATAATTGCATAAGATTCGTATTTGGACTTCGACGTTTTGATTATATAAGCCAATATAGAAATGAAATTCTGAACTGTTCCCTTAAAACATATCTTTTAGATAAAGCACTAGCTTTTCTTCATAGGCTAATTTATACCAATCAGCCTGCTTATCTCTGCAATGGTATCATATTCTTGCGTTCCACTAGACATGTGGATATTTTGATTCCCCGCTACCTTACAGTGTTGGGCCAACGTTCCTACTATATGAACATAAATTCCACTCGCAAGTGGAATTCTCTTCCTGTCAATTTGCAACGCATGGGGTCAGCCGGCATGTTTAAGAGGCTTCTTTTTCAATATTTATTGAACGAGAATTAGGCATACGTCCGATGAGCTTGAGAAATCTGTAGTGTATTTAGGTTTGTTTGTCAGTATAGCAGTAACTAATATAGGTTAGTTTATTTTTTTTTTTTTTTATTTTTATAATGTTTTAATCTATTTCCCAGTTTTGAATTTTTTCTTAAATTTTGTATTTCATTATCATTTAATCCATTATTTCTTTTTTTATCTTTCTTTTATTTTATTTTGCTGTTTTGTTTCTCTCTTTTATTTCTTTTTCTTAGTAGCATTTCCTGGTAGGAATTTTTAGATGTACATTCTGAAAAGATTTATGTATCTTGTTGTGCATTATCCTTGAAATAAAATTGAAATTGACTAGGGACGAATGTAGATATAAAAATATATTTTAGGGAGTTAATACAAGTGAGTCCACAAAGAGCATCTCGAGATATTTCAATGAGTAGATCCAACTTCGATTCGAAACTAAGTTGTAAAGGTCACAAAGCAGACCAGACACCCTTAAAAACCTGGAATCCCTCGAGCACAGAGGGCAGTTACATTAAGCTTCGCTTTTGATCTTATGCTATAGTTACGATATGTGTAATAGCATTTTACTTCGTATTGCGTTCTAGGAGCATTCTCAGCCATTTTTGAACTTAAGGATTTCTTTATTAAGGAATAAATAATGCTGTATTGAAACTCCAAATCAGGTCATACTCTCGCATCTCATATTGAAATTCTGTTTTCTTGCGATTAATAAATCGTCCTACTATATCCAAAGTGCAGTGGATATACACAGATTATGGTAACAGAGGCTACAGAGAGTCTCTTGCTGTCCTTCTGGTGCAACTGTAGACACAATGCTTTGTTCGATACCCTTCGATCTCACAAATCAGAAGAAAGATGTGAAAGTTAGACATTATTGTACATTTTAAAATGGCCCGATATCGCAACTGCAAAATGCACAACCAAAATAATAAACATAACAATGTCGCATAATCATGCTTGGGTTGTACCAGAAAATTGCTTCCTGGTATTTGTTAGCAGACCCCCGTACAACCCCTTCTCAGGCATCAGCAACGCCACAAAATGTATCTGAAAATATCTCAATCGGCTACCAAGAGGGGATAAAAATTCTAGCGAAACATTTTCTCTAAATTTCTAAGAAAAAATGAGTGCTTATTACTTAACTTGCGTCTACGCTCATAAAATATTTTGCGGCACAAGCATCCATTGTCGGCTCTAATCAATACCCCTGAGAATATTTCAGAAGCTATGAAACAGACTCCCTCATTACCACATGAGAGCCCCACTAAGTCCCAACATTTTAAAATATTTGCAGTGCTCTTATGTAAAACTGACAAAAGCTTGATTTGAATAGCTCCTCCACCCTAAACTACTATTCAGTCAGAAAAATGGTGTTCTGATAATCTTAAGCTTGCTTTCTTATCTTCCGAACCAAAATAAAATTTGTATACCTTTCCTAACAAAATTATGTAAAAAAATTTATCTTAACCAATTGACTACAATTCCTCAAACAACAACTTTTAGCTGAGTAATAACTGTATATATTGCTGTGACGTGCCATCCGTCGTGGTCTGATGAAATCGAACCAATCTGCCTACAGATTCGGACTCCGGTACACATACTCTATTGCAACTATTACTCAGCTAAGAGTTATTGAGCGCAAAATGGTAAGTTAACTATTTTTATTATTATTTTGTTAAGTAAGGTATATAGTAAGTGTAGCCTTTGGGAATGTAAGGAATCAATCAGTAAATTACTAGAAGACTATTTTCCTGTATGGATAGTAGATTATGCTCTCTATATGTTAAATGTTAAAGCAAAAATGAAACTTGAAATTAAGATAGTTTTCACATCCCTGACAACAAAAGTGGACACATATGAAATAGAAGATCAACAGTCCGTGTTATACATGTCAGTGAGCTAGATCCGAAGAGCAGGCAAAGCTGAAAACGATGTGTTCAGTAGCGTTGGTATTTTTTTTTAAATTGGAGCACCTGGGTTTTACTCATAAAACCCGAACACAAATTTTCTCGCCAACTTTAGCATGGGCTGTGCCATATCTTTATGCTACAGTATTTTTGGTGGAACAGTGCTTTAGAAAGGCGTTGATACAGGGGGGGGGGGGCAATAGGTGCAATTGTTCCCTGGCTTCTTTGACAAGAGAGGATATTTCGGTTAGAATTTACTGCTGCCAAATAAAAATCACTTCTGAATATTTTACTGGCTTTAGAAGCTGAGATAACCGAGACATCAGCTCTTGTATCAACGACATAATATTGTCGCGTAGATCTGTCGAAAATGTAGAGGCTATTACTAGAAGGGCCCTGCCTTCCATTCATCAAAGGAGTAGGGGAGGACAACTGGTTTGTTGAAGCTGAATTGCTAGCAGAAAAATAAGGATTTATTCTCGAAAAGTTACTATGAAGTAGTATATAACACACCCAAAAATCTATCCCACGAAGATGCTGCAGCGCGTTATCCGCTTCATAAACCCACGAGTCGAGTTCGTACGCTAATATCGGATGGTAAGTTATTCCAAGCTCGAACAGCACCAACAAACTAAGAGTTTTCCATTACTGAATAATGAAAGTTTGGTATCAGCAAGTCAAAACGCCTTGAGGAGCTTAAATATGCCAAATGATTAAATAAATAGCTTGGTTTTTTGGAATAGATGAGCTTATGAAAAGATTCCAGAAGCCTACTTAAAGGTATAGATTTAAGGAGCAACCAAGTAGATGATTACGATGTTGCGAAATATGATCAAATATCCTTAAGCAGAAGCAGTCGTTGAAACCCACACTTAGCTTGGTGGAACAGGATGAGCACAAGTGAGGGAAAATGAGACTGCCATAGGTAAACTACGGCAGAATCGAAGATTTTAGTAGCATCGAACGAGTGTTCGTAGACAAGGTTCCCGAAGACAACCACAGCCGACGAAGCCCACCATAAATTCTACCAGTCATATTATTGACATTATCACAGCAATGCATTCTAGAATTGAGGAAGATAATGGCAGAGCTGTGTTATTTAAAAATACAGGTGGAAGATCAGGTACCGCAACTGTTCTGCGATAGAAGGCAATGCACCTGCGACTTTCCGGCATTACGTAATAAAAGATTGTTATCAGCCCAGCGTGCAATATTTCGCAAGTCGGAATTTAGCCTATCAATGTAATCCTCCACCAGCCCTATTGGTTGACTGAGATACACCTGCACATCATTGGCATATAACTGAATTTTACAGTATACAACTACATTGGGGAGGTCCTTTATATACAGGCTGTAGAGCAAAGGGCCAAAAATAGAGCCTTGAGGGATACCAAAATTTAGAAGAAGCAACACACCGGAGACACAATCATTTACCTTAACCCGCTGAAATCTATTGGAGAGAAAGCTGCGGATTAAGGACACAGCAGAAGGATGAAAATGGAAGTCTGAGGCCAACTTTTCAAGCAAATTGGAATGATTGATCATGTCAAATGCTTTGGAGAAATCAAGCAGGGCAAGAACACACAGAAGGTCCATGTCAAGCGAGCTGCGTATATCATTCGTAACATTTCGAATGACTGTCTCACAACTACGAGATTTGCGAAAAATAAGTTAAGGTTTTCCAAGTGGTCAATTATTTGCTGTACCATCAATTTTTGCAGGACCTTAGCAAGAAATCCTAACAGGCTAATCGGTTGAAAATCACCGGGAACCTCGGCTGCATTGATCTTAGATTAGACACCGGCACAACTGTAGCGATTTTCCAAGCGGAAGGAAATATCGAAGAAGCCTGATAAACCTAGGTGGAATACCATCGCACTTCACTGTATCAGATTTTACAGCACCAATTGCCACAGCAATCTCCCTGGCATCAACACATCTTAAACTAAAACAAGGCTGATCATTACTTGAGGGAAACACGAAGCGATTAAAACCCAGCTATCAGAACTACGTGCGGAAAGGATAGTGAGAGAAGTGAAATAGGAATTAAGTAAGTCAGTATCCAAGTAACACTGGGATTTATCCCTGCCATACCCAGAGGCCTTACGCAAGTTTTCCACAAGATTTTGAGTGATAGTTGGGGGTCAAACTTTAAGTATCGCCTCTTGGCCGCACGAACCCTAGATTTGACCAGATTTCTAATCAATTTGTAATGCGCACGGCGTTCAGTGGTCTTTAATCTAAGGCATCTGCGATATAAGATATCCCGTTCAGTAATAAGTGACTGGATCACTGCAGAAAACCATGGACAACCATTTTCCCTGATTCTGCGTGAGTTAGTTGGAGCCTATTTATCGTGAAGATAATGTACAAGTTTATTTATTTATATATTCCGTCTACCGATATACAATTTTACAGACTATTTGTATTACGTGCAAAAAAAATATATATACAAAAGTGAATTTATGAGAATGAAGTCATAAAGCTACTTACAGATTTTTGAGTAAAGCACCTATTGTCAACAAAGTCAATCATGCCACTACAAAGATTAAATTGTCGAATACAGCGACTAATTGGACCATTAAGGCAGTAATTAGTTCTGTGAAGGGATTCGTACAGAATGGAGAAGAATCTCAAATTCCTAGATGGAATGTAAAAATGAATGTGCTCGAGCAGGGAAGGAGAAACAATTTTATAAGCCAAAAGATCTCTTATGAACATAACATTTCGGGTCTTCCGTCTGGTAGACAATTTTTGTAAGTCAATTAATTGGCATCTTGCATGATACGGACGTAGATCAGCACTCCAGTTAGGCTTCCTCAGGGCGAACCTGGTGAATCTCCGCTGAAAGCCCTCGACTCTATTGCTATGAACAGCATAGTAAGGATCCCACAAGACAGAACAATACTCAAGGATTGGTCTCACCAAAGAAATGTATAGAGTTTTGAGTGTATAAGGGTCCAAAAACTCTGCAGCACGACGCCTGACGAAGCCAAGGCGAGAGTTAGCCTTGCTAATCTATATGCTGGGAGAATGACAACTGAGAATCAACCAAGACCCCAAGATCAGACGATAGATTACATTTGGCAATTGGGTATCCGTTAACATGCTTGCACTTTGATAAATTCAAAGATAAATGATTTAGGCAGCACCACCTAGCAAAACTAACAAGGTCGTGTTTAAGGTTACCTACATCTTGAGTATTAACAATCCTCATGAAAATCTTTAAGTCATCAGCAAAACCAAGGCACGAAGCAAAACTAAAAATTGTAAAAACATCGTTAATAAAAATTATAAAAAGAATAGGACCCAAATGACTACACCAGAGAGTACACGAATAGAACGAGATGTTATGTCATTAATAACAACCATTTGCCTCCGGTCCGATAGATAGGAAGAAATCCATTTTAGCAAAGAAGAATGAAAACCAAAGACACTCACCTTCGCAAGAAGCAGGCGAATGTTTACCTTATCAAAAGCTTTACTGAAATCAGTGTAAACAGTGTCAACTTGACCTGAGTCCTCCATAACCTTCAGTGAGAAATTAGCAAAGGATACAAGATTAGTCTCACAAGATCTACCCTTAATGAATCCATGTTGATGGGGTGAAATGTGCTCCTTAACAAGGAAAGAAATTTTATTAGTTACAATACTTTCGAAAAGCTTGGGAATAACAGAGAGCTTACAGATTGGACGATAGTTAGAAACATCGTTTTTAGCGCCTGATTTATGTATAGGACGCAGTAGGGAAAGCTTCCACTCGTCGAGAAAAACACCTGAAGATAAAGAAATATTGAAGATATGGTATAATGGTTGAGATAAAGCCTCACGACAGCCAAAGACAAAGGCAGCCGGAATCCCATCAGGACCTGAAGTGGAGGATGTGTTAAGCTTGTTTAGGGCATGAATAACATTATCATTCGATATATACAATGATTCTAAATCAACGGAGGAAGGTATGTTCGTCATGAGGTCACTATCTATTGGTTGACCCGTATGCATAGCATAAACAGATTCAAAGTAGTCCGCAAAGATATTACAAGTATCAGTGATGTTATCTGCTATCCTATCATTATAATGGACGCATGAGGGCATTCCATAAGAGTTCCTTTTTCCAGTAAGATAGGACCAGAACCTTTTAGCATTATGCTTAATATCAGATTCTATGGAATTCAGATATTGATTATATAGGAATGTGTTTAAGAATTCATACTCCTTACGAAGTCTTTTGAATAGAATACCATCATTAGTATTACCAGTAGCCTTATATTTCTTATGGGCTACATTGCGAGCATTCTTTAAGTTAGCCAATCTACGATTTCTCCATGGATGGCCAGAACTACCCCTCCTCGATGCTACGGGCACATGAGCAACAATAATCTTATCAAGAGCTGCAACAAATTTAGAGTAAGCAAGCATTAAGTCACATTCAGAGAACAAGCTCTGCTAATCAATTAAATTAATTTCATCATTTATGGTAGCATAATTGGCTTTTTTAAAATTGTAAAAGTGTACAGAATCACATAAATCAAGACTACTACTAGCATTAAAGTGTACAACAAAACCCATGTTAATTTTCTCATCCACTGGGGTATGAAGGGTGATGTCATTCTAGGGCAGCAAGGCATACTCATCTCCAAACTGATATAGATCAATGTCATCATATTTTCTATACGATATATCCTTGTAATTTCTGCAGTTACCAATATCAATGCTATACGTCATAAAAAGGAAATCATGATCGAAGACGGAAGGAGAACCAATCTAATTTTCAAAGCTAATACAATCATTATCAGCAGTAACAAGTATGTCAAGCAAGGATGAGTTATCCGTATTGAGACAAGTTGGGAGACTGTTAATGACACAAACGTGAAGGGACTGTAGAAAGAATAAGAAAGAATTCGTCGCACTATTATTACTCAACAAATTAACATTAAAATTTCCTCCCAAGACAACATTCGCATATCTTTGTGTTAGATCAGAGAAAGCAACACGGAATTCTGCTGCGTTTTCAGTAGAAAAACAATTTGGCGGACAATACACGGAGGGTAGCAAACATTTATAAGCAACTAAGATTACTTCCACACACAAAAACTCCATGGGGGTACTTTCAGAAGAGTAAACAATACGGCAATCATAGCAATCCCTGACATAAATAGCCACGCCACCACCAATTCGACCCAGCCTGTCATAATGTTATAATCAGGAAATCTAACTACAGTAGAGGGTATATGGATCTGCGAGAGCTGCGACTCATCAAGGTGGAGGGAACAAAAACACGATCACGATATTATCACCATAAAAACTGAGTGGACTATAGATACATATAAGCTAAGTGGTCTAAAACTCTGTGTTTGACAAAAATATAATATAACAAGGTAAAAATAAATAAACAATATAAATACTCGACGAAAAATAACAGCATATTTATGATGAAATCTAAATTATCAACGGCATATATTAATCTTAAATAAAAAGAATCAAAGAATAAAACCTTGCACAATACATCACTTGGCTCCCTGGTCGGCATCGCAAGGAGATAGTAGAGTTTGTAATTTTGTAGGGTTTTCCTTCCTTTTCCGGCCTAATATACAAGTGGGCGTCACGAGTGTAAGCAGCGCTAAGCTTCTCCTCCTGACGTCGTCTTAGAGCCTCCCGTAATAATTTGCTTGTAGGAGGAGTAATGCTCTCATGTGCCTTGGGCTCGGAGCAGCAAAGCCATCGATGTCAGCTAGCTTAAATTTGCCGAATGCTTTGAGGGCTGCTAAAAAAAGCACGCCTCTCGGACGTACACGAAAATCTTGGAACAATTGGCGAGGCAGAAGATCTTGCGGCACCCGGGTCATTATCACTCAATCAATCTGACACGAAAAGCAGATATACAGAGCGGGGGTGATAGTACTCACCTAGTCAAACAAAAAATTGTATGGCATTGAAAATTTTATTTACTATTACTATGAAAATATCATTTACCAAATTTCAGCTCTCTACGTCGACGGCTTCTCAGGCGGTGCCCAAATATAGAGTGAAAAAAAAAAATTTTGTATTGCAACCCTACGAAGGAGTTGCCCGATTGATCCCATTTTCGAAAAATCTACTTTTTTTGTTTGTTTTTTTTTTAAAGCCCGTGTGCAAAATTTCAGAACTTAAGTGAACGCGCTCTCGAGGTGTAGTGCGGACAGACAGATGGACATGCAAAAATCAAAAATAACTTTTGATATTATGAGTGGGTGTCGAACCCATTTTGCTCTATTAACATTATTTCTGTGGATTAAAAACGAAATGACAAACTTAGTATACCCAATCATTTCATCTAGGGTATAATTATTTTTCTACTTGGAAAGCCTGTTACGGGTCATTCCATAGCAAATCGAACAAAAATCCAGAAAGTGTGACTTGACCATCACCAATTTTGTTATTTAGAGGGTTTGTCAAAACAGAAATACGAATTAAAATTTTACACTATACAATGCGTATTTCGCAAGTTGTGGCATTTTCAAAATTTCGCAAAAATTCTGTCCTGGTCTTCTTTAAAAATTCATATATAGTTTCCTATTCCTGTTAGGATAGTGAAATATGGCTCATTGAAAGATAGGATTTCAAGTTAGCTATGAAAAATAGCATCTTAAAAATATATGCGGGAAAGGGCATCAATAATAAGGATTTTATCCTCTATCCGTGAAGACTTACTTTTAATTTTATTCATTTATTTTTTATGTTTTATAATATAAGTCCACTAAAAACGAAGACAGAATTACATATGGCTAAGAGTTTTGAGTATCTCCTTCCAATATACCGCTCTCTGCCTTCTTTGTGGTTTTATGTTGTTTTTTACTGTTGTCCTTCTAAATGCACAAGAATTCTATCTATACTTGAAACATTTTTTTCTTTGTCTGCGCTTACCTAATAAAAGCAAATTAGGAACTTTTGTTGATTTAAAAACTGCGATATTTGTAAATTTATTGCTATTTTTCAAATCGTATATTTCCCTTCTAATTTTAATTTGGAATTTTATTTCAGTTACACGAAGACTCATGGCCATTTTTACTTCCTGTGAATACAAAACAATTCCCTACGTACAAAAAAATCATCAAAAATCCAATGGATTTATCGACGATCAAGAAAAGACTGCAAGACATGACGTAAGTATCTACTGTAATATTATTATTTTCTGTCTAGTGCTTTGAAAATCTTATCTATATTACAGATATAAATCACGTGAAGACTTCTGTACTGATGTTCGTCAAATTTTTGACAACTGCGAAATGTTCAATGAAGATGATTCGCCCGTCGGTAAGGCAGGACATGGCATGAGAAAGTTCTTTGAAGTTCGATGGGCTGAGTTAACTGACAAGCACTCATGATATCAAGTGCATCACTTAAAATATTCAACGGATTAACGTAGCACCGTGTAATTAATAATAGCTCTTCAAACTTATCTACTGATGCATTCACAGCCCCTGATGGCAAGGACTGGATCGCTCTCACCCACTCCCTTGTAAATACTTATATCTAAGAAAGACGAGAGAAAAAGGAAATAAGCGAACATTTTTTGTACAAAACTTGTAGAGATTTATATTTGACAGTATTTAATTAGTTTTTGTGTGTACTTGATTGAGCACTACTGTATCACTGTATTTTTGTGTATCTTTTTTTTTTAGGAACAACGAAATTGTTTTACTTTTATATAATAATTTATTTCTCGTGTCTTCTTGTTTTTGGACGGTAGGATACATACTGACAGAGGTCTTATTGTATCCAACGAAGCTGTTTTATAATTTTTTTTATGTACCTATGTACTTAGAGTGTTGAAGTCTCTGGTATTTCTTTGTTCTAGTATCTTATTTCATTTTAATAAATCAATTATTAATTTATTTATTCGACCATATGCTTAAATTATTTTCCTTTAGCTTTAAAAACTATCACGAGGCAGACCTTGGAGTGAAATTTTTTCTTAATTGTTATTAACGTTGGATGCGAATAACAAATAAATATAATTAAATAATTCTTATTATAAAGATCGTGAGAGTAATCGTAACTTATTTTTATATATTTTTTTGGATAGCGGATATATTGATAATATTTGTACGGGCGCGTGAGTGTTGTGTCGGTTTTTTTTATATATAATAAAATTTTCTTTAAGAATCTTTGTCCAAGCGGAAGATCATATTAGTATGAATTAAAAAAAAAAATTGAGAGAAAAGTGTAATTTTAGGAGATATAACAATTATTGGTCTTCCTCTTAGTGGAACTTTTAACAAATAAATTTTTATCGAATGAATTGCTAACTAACAAGTAACTGAATATCTAGTTAAAGAAATCTTTTTCTGCTCTTTTATCTTTAATTTTGAAATTTGGATTTCCAGCAGTTAGCAGAAAATTGTCGTGTTTTTTTTATATGTATAAAGAGCTTAGCTCAGCACTTTAATTCAGTATACTTGTCATGTATTTATAATGCCAGATAACAATCAACTCCTTGAAGTCAAATTTACTTTATTTTAACCTACATATATACAACTTATTGTACGAAAATTACCCCTTATAAATTACTTGCCAAGAAAAATAATATTACATAGCTACGAAAGTAATGTTAAATCGGATGTGAGTGAGGTGACAAAAAAATGTTCCACAAAATTGACCTGTACGTATTTAAAGTTTCGTCTTGTAATTGTACAGTTGCCAATTTATTTTGAATGTGCTTACAGGAAAACACAAAATTGTCCCCATTTTTTTGTCAGCAATTTTAATTATAATATAAATCTGTTTATATAAGCACAGAAAGCGAATTACAGAAGAATTTGTTTTAGTCGGAGAATAAGTGAGAGCAATAAAAGAGCACAGAGTTTTGCTCAGATTTCCGATTTGATTTAAGAAACTTTGTGGATTGTGTACAATTCATGAGTAATCAGAGCCCGTGCGATGGTGTTGTATTAAATTAACATTTTGTGCTTCACAGTTCCACATTGCGTGTGATAAGTATATTAGGAGAGAAATCTTTTCAAAAATGAGTCCATTCTTTTATATATGGACTTGCTCTCGAAATATGTTGTATTGTTGCTGATGTTACTTCCATGTATGGCACATTATCGTTATATTGACGCACTTCAAATGCACTTATCTCTTGCATTGTCCTAATAGGGCTTTTTCTGGGCTTTTTTGGCGGGCATGTTCCTTTAGCTGATGTTTTATACTTCTTTGGGATTGCTGCTGGACGTTTTTTGGGGCGTTTTTTGGGCATCATCCTAACACAATCACAGTGAGCCAATCCTGACTACACAAAGTGGCCAACCTTGACGACAAGCACCATTGCCGCACACCACAACCACACATGTTACCAACACATTCATAATGCTTACCTTGATGATTGCAAATTTTCTCTTCACTTCTGGCCGTATTCACAGCTGCTAAAAAAAAATGTTTGGAATTTCAAACCACTGAGTGCACAGCATTTTACGTTCACGCTCCAAGTCTGCAATGTCACGGAAAGTTCGATGTTACTAAGAGAAGTTCTTCGCGCTCGAACATTGGTGGCGCTAGTGGTAAAAAAAAATCATAGATGAAAATTTATAAATGTGCTCCAAAAAATACCTTTATTTTCACAATGTTGTTCTGTTGTCTGTCACTGTTTATCTTAAATTAAATAAGAACAAGGCGAAATGACGAACGCCAGCTGAAAGTTGTATTTCACCGAAGGTTGTAGCCAGCTTGAAGCCAGCGGAATATGTCAAGGAATTCGTTTTTGAATTTGAACCCTTCGTGGCCGCCGTCGAGTGTTGTCGTTGACACTTTTGAAATGTTTTCTTTTTGACAGAGTTTAAGAGAAGTGCAGATTTGGCCGCGAAATTTGAGATTGATAAAAATTCATATAATAAGAAGATCGGTGTTTTTCTTTACTTATTTCCAACGTTTGGAATATGTACCTTAAATGTTTTTTTTTTAACTTTTCCGAATATTCTGTTTATTCTATTTCATGTTTCTTTAATTTGTCGGTTAATTCAAATGCATTCTTCAACTACCTAACGAGATAAAATAAATGGAATATCTATGGAAGCTTCGAATCCCAGAAAAATATATTTACAGCATAATTGGAAATTAGCGGGAAAGTTTTTTATGTTTAATACTATTGAATATGAATTAAAAAATAAATAAATAATTTTGTAATACTAAACTGCCACAGGTTTTGTACTCTTCTGTTTTTTTATTTCTTCTATTTGGAGTATTCTTATTTCATCTATTTCTTTTATGGAATAGTTGACTTTGTGGGAAAATGGATGTGTTTTTGTCAAATAGTAGAAATGTCAAACACCTGAAAACTTGTGTTTCGTTACTTTTCGATGTGCACAGAACAAAATTATGACATTGCTCTGTAGATTCATACAGAGAAAGGAACGCTGCATAACTTTCTAACTTTATTTTTCTTCTTGTTTCTCTACTTCGATTAGCAATAGGAAAGATTTCAAATTAGTGGTAGCAGTCGGTCTTTCCTGATGACGATTTGACTCGGATCGGTGTACGCCTGGGATTGTCATCATCGAGGTTCGTCCTTCGTCGCAGCGAAAATAAATTTTCATACCAGTCATAAAATTCCTTGAGTATCGCTTTTTTTTTTTTTTTGCATATCATTAATAGAACAATTTTCTGGAAATAAAATAGTTATCTCTGACTTCTTCAAATTTCGTTGTATTTTTGTTTCCTGTCGAGGTTTCGTTTGTTCAATTTATTTTTTTCATTTTAACTATTTTATCTCATACAGAACAAAATTGATTTTTAATCGCTGAAACTTGTTCGCTTTATAATCAGATCTATTTCTTATAATTTAAGCTGCTAAAAATGTTGAATCAACAATATCGTTGTACTGCAACTCTTCGACTTTGCACGGTGATTTCGTTTTAAACGATCCATCCTAAAAGCGTTTATCCAATCATTCAGTCTATAAACTGAACTATATTATTCTTTGCCGATTCAGTAGTACTGTACTTTGAACAGACTCGATTTGAGAATGGCCCAATTCAAGGAAATTGTTTTGCAGTGCTTTAATAGACAATAAATCAAAAGATCGCAGGTATAAACTGATTTCTATTTTCTTCATTAAAGTACAGGTGTTACAGGTGACATTTCCTTGGCAGTTACTTATAATTACCTCTTTTCTAAGTAACTGTCATCATCTGTAGTAATTTAACTCTGTCTCAGTAAAGCAATGTCCTCTAATAGGTACCTTTGTCGATTCTACTATAACACATTAGCGATAGTAATTTGATATTTGAGAGCAAGCTTTACAGATCAAAAACAAAGTTTTCACCAGTATGCGAAAATGCTGATTTGCGAGAGAAGCTCGCAGCTTCTAAAATGCTCGTCAACGAGATCCGTTTTGTTTGTAAGTGGCTCTCACTTCCGAGCAAGAGCTGTGTAGCTGCTTGTGCTACCAAGTGGAAGCTATGAGCCTCGCTACCTATTTGTTCCTGTACAATTTTCTTGTTTTGTTTACACTGTCCCTTGTTCATTCTTGTTCAAGCCATGCAGTAAATTAGATCATTTTCAGTAAAATTTCAGTAAGCACAGTGAAAAAACCCAAAATTTGGGTATAATATCATTTTCGTGGTAGAAGCCGGAGCGGTATAATGGGTTGTAGCCGCAAGCCAAAGCGATATAATGGCTCGGGTTCTCGAGCAAAAAGCTTTTCCAAAGCTTCTCGCGCACGAGCACTTTTGTCCTCTGATTTTCACTTTATCTTGTTTTAACATCATACTTACCGAGAAAAAAAGATCATTTTTTCGTTTGATATGTTGTAAAAATTCTTCTTCACTTTCCCTGGTTTTTTTTTAATTCTCAAAAAGGCACCATGTCCTATACTATAAGCATTTGAGACTTATTAATTATTTTAATACAGATTTCTTCAGTTTTCGACTAGCAAAGAAATTATTCTTTCATAAACCATAAGAAAACGTCGAAATAACGGACTAAGCTGAGACAATTATATTGCTATATAATCCTGGATTTGCGATGTATTAACCTGTCGATATAAGGCCCAATTGTTTGATTGTGCAGAATTTGCCTTATAGTGGATTCCGCTCGACATCTCGTTTAGGGCTGCCCTGAAAAAAAAAATTGAATTAAATCAGTCCACGCATTGAATTTCTTACAGAGAAAATAAACATAATTACTTCCGTTAAAATTGGAAAAAGCTTTAAAATTGGGTGTTTCTCGCACTCATGATGGTGAATGGCCAGTTTTTACAGTGAAATTGAACAAAGAATGTCGATATCAATACGAATTACACTGTCAATGTGCAGTGTAATGGAAAAAATCTTATAATGAAGTTTTAGCTTCTTCATAAATTAAGATAAAAGGTTAAGTTATTTCGTATAAAACATTTTAAAGAATGTTACTATGAGGTGTTATTAATAAAAATATTTTTCCTGATTGATGAATAAACTTTATTTCTTAGTGAATTATTTAGAAAATAAAGCTCAACGGTAAACATAATTTAAAATCTCATCTATTTGGGGTATTAACAGATCTGTGTTTACTTTCGTGAAAAGATCCAATAAGCAGTAGAGGGGATGAGGATTTCAGAAATAATTTTACTTTTTTTTTTAATATTAAGCAACAAAAGGAACTTTTTATTTTCAAATGTCTCTTAAACTTAATATCTCAAAGTATTTTTTCGGCAGCAGAGTGAATTTACTCATCTTCTTAATTTTTGTTACATTTAAATTTCACCTTTTTCTAGTCTCAGATCAGACGCCTGGGTAAAAACTTTGGATTCTGTGTAGAAACTTTGGCGTAAACATAATAAATATACTGAGCTTTTCGAAATAAGTCGTTCACAGATTTATGGGGATTTAGCTTACAACATCTACTTTGATTTATTTTTATGAAACTTGATTTGAATTCAAGCTGAAGTCATTATGAACTCAAAATTGCATGCTAAATAAATTTTTTCAACTCGTATCAGCTTTTCACATTTCTGCTTTTCTGAATTTATAATTTAGGTACTACAGTCGACTGTGTGTCAGTGCAGCTATGTAATATGATATAGGATATTCCCCATAATGGCGAATAATATATTTTTGGAGAGCTATTCATAATAAGGAATTTATTTTTTATCAAATTGGAGAAATTTTGTGATATTGGACCTAACTAACAGAGATGCATAAGCCTATACAAAATCTATCTAAGCTTCTTCGTTAAGTTAGAAAATATATTTCAAACTATCTTTCAATTGGATGGTTGATCCCTCTTCATGAATACATCCTGAAAAACATTTATTTTACGCCAATAAATTCTCAATCTGGCAGACCTGCAATTGCTAGAACATGGGTTATATATTTTTTGAATGGCTAGATAATTTATTAAAATTATTAAATTTCACTCCAAAGTCCTCGTAGCTCTCTTTTTACTAAAAGGTATACACAATAATAATGACAAAATCAAGAGAGGTGAATTAGAAAAAGAAAAAAAAATAAAAAAAAAATAAATATTTAAACATTTATGACAAAACTAGCGAAACGGACAGACAATGCGGAGAATAATACTTACAAAAAAAAAACCCTTAATATTACTAAGTAATAAAAAAATGCATAATTATAGTCTACATAAGTAAATGTTTAATGTAAATAATTAAAGTAAGATTCATTGAGATACTAAACATAAAAATAACAAAAAAACGCAAAAAATTTAGAAAAAGTGAGAGAACCGTTCCATTGAAATATTTTCCCTCTGATTGCGATCGAATTAACATTTCAATAAATAAAAATAGTCGTTTACGTGTAGTTTAGTTTTTAATTTCTCAGTCAGTTTATTTTATACACATTATGTATTTTTGTTTTTTTTTATCATTTTTTTATTTTTTTAAATAATCATATATTTTATGAGAGCGTAAATTATTTTAAACTATTTTCTCCTCCACCACCCCGTGTGTGTTTCAGATAATATTATTGTATTACCTACCCCAAATAATCCCGCCTCATCCTATACACCATCACCACCTAAACTTGGAAGCAAAAAACAAGTAATTTAACAATGCAAACGTTTAAGTTGTTTGTTTTTAAGACTAACTTTTATTATAATAATAAAAAATAAAGTATGAATTACAATACTGAAATTCCAACTGAATATGCATATTCGATGTATATTTTGACGTTAAGTACTTGCATAACTGACTGTTTTAGCGATAGATGCAGTTTTCTTTTCTTTTTCGTAAATATTTTTTAGTTTTTAAGAAAATTCTTATATAAAATGAAATATTCTTAAAAAATAAAAATGAAATTATATATACTCTAAAAATTCCAGTATGATGTTTGTTATATGTACATACCCCTGCCCCCCCCACCACACCCCACACATACATATATATTTATATTCAAAAATTCGCAAAGATCAGTGGTGATTGGTGAGTGTGAAGTTCGTAACCCTGACAGATACGATCAAGGCTTTATACCGATTTCCATTGATCATATTTTCTAGCAGAAGTGTTACACTTTCAGGCAGTGCTATACTGAAATTGTTCCATTGACCTGAACTGCTACAAAAAGTGTACGTCAAAACGACTCTGCTGCTACATTCGAAAAATCGGCGGTGTTACACCGGAATTCGCACACATCTATCTCTGAGAAATATCAAAACAAATGTCAAGTGAAATTAATTTTAAAGCAAGATAAAGTTGTAATAACGCATTTCATTAATAAAATAAAATGGGAAAATCCTGTTAAAAATTTAATTTCTGCGCTTATAATTATAATGTGCCATACTTCGCTCGGTGCTGTTTTTTCGGAAAATGTCAACCTGACAATTACACGGATATCAGCTACTATATATGTACATTCTCATCGCGTTAAAAGTTGTTCCATTGAACACGTTTGTCATTGATTGGCGTGCAGTTTTTGTAAAATATCAATAGATATCGACATTACTCTTTTTCTTTTTAGTTGGTCAGGGTAGGTATTGACCGGATGTCACATTCCACATGGGTGTATCCACAACCTTCTATATATTACAAGCCGTGAAGTGATATTTTGCGCATGTGTGAAGTAGTGCTGTTTTCCATCCATACTCTCTGACGATTATTTACTTGATTCAGGTTCAGTAGTGCTATATTCTTTATAGATGGAAGACGCGCATTTGGAAAAGGAATTAAAAATGGCAAGTGAAGTTATTTAATTGTTTTGTTTAAAAATACCTAGTTAAGGTTTTGAATCCCGGTTAGAGTTATATAAATAAGATATATGTAAATATTTCAATTCCTTCCGCGTATGATATAAATTCCTGGATACGCGTATTTACATTGAAAGTTTTATAGTGAAGTGTTAATTGTCTCAAAACTGCTGATTTCATATGAATTGCCATTGCAAGAAGTGATTACGTTTAATATATTTGTTCAATCGAATTCCCAGAACATTGTTTATTCAAAATCTCATGTAACTCACTACTTCAAGTTTTAATAAGCAATTTTTTTAAACAGTAGGATTAAAAGAGAGACCAAGGAAAAAACCAGTTGACAAGAAGTGAAGTACTTTTTTTTATTTAAAATTAAACATTTTGGCGAGGATATTGCTTGCATTAAATAAAATCATAGATTTCATATTTTATTTTATATTTTGTTGAATATCTAATATATATCTTATGTAATTTAATATATAAATACATTTTTTGTTTTTTGCACCATGCCATGTAATTGTGTTGTGCCGGGCTGGGAATCAAATTACCGATCAACTTTAAAAGATGTTAATGCAAAGTCAATTCCACCTTTTCAATTTCCCCGTAACGAAGCCCTGAAATCTGCTTGGATACAAGCAATTCATAAAAAAGATTGGCAACCAACTTTATATTCTTCTAATGTTATCATCGTTTTAGGGAGTCCGATTTCATTGATTTCATTGCTGAAATTTCAAATGTAAAAGACCAATTTAAAAAAAAATGCAGTTCCTTCAATTTTCCTGAACTTACCTCACTATTTAACTTCAGATCCCATTCCATAAAGACAATGTCCTGAATATCGCAGGGAGAAATACCTTAAACGGGCCGAGGATCTTAATTTAGAGTTTCTTCAATCTGACCATACCCCATTTTGATATCAATTTTGTTCTTGAATATTATGTAAGTAAATAAAATAAAAAAAAACGGATTTTTTATTTTGAATTATATTTGATTTTTATATGCATCTGTGTAATAAAATTATTTTTTCAAAAGGGCATCACTTAAATATTTTGATTCCGATTCTAATAGTCACCACACGTTTCGTCGACAAGTCTTTTTTACAAAAAATCATACGATTAAATATTATTTATTAAAACTCTTTGATTTGAAAACTCAAACAAAAATAATAAGCCAATAAAAAAATTAAGACATAAAAATTTATTTATTTTTTTCATTGATCTATAAAAATCCCTTGCGGAAAAAACTCTACTGAACAAAAGATCCACATATCCTAGCAGACAGATAGCACTACTAGTCCCCTTCAATGTGTGTGTGACTCTCTCCACTTCACGCACTGACATATAATAAGAATGGACTAAGCCATCCCACTGACATATAATAAGAATGGACTGAGCCATCCTATCTAATTCCTATAGCCAAAAATGGCGCAAATTTTTTGCTAACATCTATTTGCCTCTTTCAAGCTCAAAATGTACACTGAACTGTAACCAATTTTGGAAACAGTACGGCTGTATTAATTGAAATGCATTGGAATTGACATAAAAGTTCAGACAAATATATTGTTTTTATACGTCTATCTCTTACAAGCTCAATGAAATTTGACAACAAATCTGCAAAGGAGCACATTTTTCAGTAATATTAAAAATTAATTTTTGGGTTAATTGAAACAAGTTTAACTTCCTAAATAATTTTAATGTAATGCAAAACAATTTTATAACATCTTTAGTGTTTCCAATCGACAAATAATAATAAATTGTGAATCAGTGTGCAAATGTATTAAATAAAGGGTTTTCACAGCCTGTTCAATATTTGGCCATTTTTGAAGCAAGAGCGCTCAGTCCATTCTTATTATATGTCAGTGGGTCCAGCCATCGTGGTCATAGACAAACTATAATATACAAAGACTGGACACGTAGAACAAAAATATGCAACGCTTTTCTAGAATATAAAATTAACAATTCCTCGACGATGCCTCGACTTGGCACTTGATGACATGCCAAAAGAGGTGCACTAGGCGCAATCTAATGGTGCTCGAGTCCAGAGGTTTGATTGCAGCTTGGCTTTCAATACAAATTCAAATGACTCGATCGCTGGGTACCACGTGAGTTGTTCGAAGCAACCTTGCTGCTTTGCAAATGGCCAGGACCTTCGCCTGGAACACACTACAGTGTATTCCAGGGAGTGCTGAGCATACCCCGGCTCCCACTCCACATCCATTTTTGAACTGTCCGTAAAGACATATATATCCACTCCTCTCTACTAGGAATGCTAGTTGAGAACGGTTTCCCAAAATCTAGTCTTGGAACAATGTAACCGTAGCTCCTCGTATACAGTCTTCAGGACAGAGCTTCAGTATACTGCTGTGACCAGTATCCGCTGTTGACCAACAGTTCGACTCCTTAAGTCTTAGTGCACTTTTTGCAGCTATACATTTCTGTTGGATGTCGAGGGGCAGGAGCCGGAACATAATCTCCATTGCTGCTGTTTGTGTTGTTCGAAGACCTCCTGTAATACCAAAACAGGTAGCTCTCTGCATTATGGTAAGACTTTTCAGGTGCGTCGCTTTTCAAAAACATTCCAACACACTAGAACCCCATATGTAAGGATAGGTCTAACAATAGCGGTGTACATCCAGTGCACGATACGTGGGTGTAATTCCCATAGTGCAATGGCCGCCTTTTTGGCTTGCTCATTCAAATTTATCCTCCAATTTAATTTGGCGTCTAGTAACACTTCTAGGTATTTCGCTTCAGTTTTAAAATCAAGAGTAATATTACCCAGTTTTGGGGGTATGAAAGTCAGAATAACTCTCCTCCGAGTAAAAAGGACTAGTTCGGTCTTTGCGGGATTAAGCCCTAAACCACAACTTATAGCACAGTTAGGAAGCTTTTGTAATGCTCTTTGAGTTAGCTCACTGATCGTCGATAGAAATTTTCCCTAGACCAGGATGACTAAGTCATCAGCATATGCTACCGCTTTTATACTCTTATTTGTAAAGAGATAAGAATACCATTAACCACCAATAACCACAGTCGGTGTGAAAGTTGTTATGGATCTATGTAGAGTGATTGACATCGGACGTGAAGTCCAGACTGCCAGCATGAGCTGACAGATCACTCGGTGGACTGCGTTGACTGCAGGGCGGCAAGCTAGCTCGCCTAGGCTATTGGCGGAGAGTGTGGGGAGGTTCCACGAAAACCTGCCGCTGCCACCAGCCATATACAAAAAAAATTCGTGTCTGACAAACCATATGCCGTCACACACATCCAGTCCTGAAGGGACCTTTACACTACTTACCATTACCCATGTAAGGGCGCAGATGTTCTGCCTTCTGCTGCCGTCGCCCCATCCACCCAATCGACACTGAGACCAGAGTATTTTCAGTGTCCGTGTACTGACCTGAAACGAGAGCAGAGGAGTGGACCTTGTGAGCCCCTACATTGAAAAATCTGGAGCCAACCCAAATAGACGCCAGAAGTCTATTCCCAGATATAGTGCTTGTGTGAGCCCAGTCTTGTGTGAGCAGTCTTACTTCGGCGTACGTTCGAATGTCATCTGGCATTGACATCGAAATATGTGCCAGTTTCTTTCGTTCATGCTTCATTCGTCGACAGTATTCCCGCCAACGAACGGTCGATCGTTTCTTTCTTTGTCCAAGGTTTAAGTCAGGATACATGATTCCTACTAGCTCAGCTACTGAGGAGAAGATGCGATCTCCTACCGCATGGTAGTTCTGCAGACGCGTATGATACGGCGTCAGCGGATATAAAACAGACCGACGCCCACTCGTCATAACAGAGCTTGGTGGAGGTTTTAATATAGAAACGCCAGGAGACCAAACCTCCTGCCCAGCAACATTGCTCGAGGAGGGTGCGTCTGATGTTAAGTGGACTTCAAAAATTAAAGACTCTTCTAAGGAAGTGTCTATCAGTGTCGTGGGCTCCCTACATGTGGAAACGGGAGCTTGAAAATCTGCAGAGAAGTCAATTAGGTTCTCTGCTTCCATCAAGGAATTATTCGGTGGATTGTTGATGTCACCAGAGTCACTGAATGATATCAACGGACAATTCAATGATTTGTCGTTGAGGGCTGCTGATGGAGCGGATCATCCTCCCTGCTCAAGGCTTGAACTGGAGTAGTCACAGCTGTTGCCGTTCTAGGCATTGAAGCTGGTCGAGAAAAGGTGTTGGGATTCCCTAAACGTCTCTCGTTTTTGGCCAAGCAGTATCTACAGTTTGGCTTGAAGAAATTTGTGCATCCGCGTATAGGGCTTCTTGATCGTCGTGACCATGAATTGCGTGAGGGTTTATCGTTCTGATATGCCTGTGCCTGCGGAATGTTATTATTAGGCATCGACTTTTGTGCGCTACCTGCTCTTTGTTGTACTCTAGGCGGACCAATGGGTGGTGGTGGTGGTGGTCGAGTGGTGTCTACCGGAGGAATGTGTGCCGCCATAGTTGGCTGATTACGATGGTTAAAAAGTTCGTCCCGCAGAGCACCTATACTCTGCGTGATACCATCTGGATTCTAAGTCCAGCCATTAATGCTTCCGATGCTAGTAGGCCTTGACTATGGGTAGTAGGTGCTGGACTATTCATTCTATAACTCGGATGTGAAAAATCCTTGATTGTAAATTGTGTACTTTTGTCGATAGAGATCCGCGATTTGCCTGTTGCATCTAGTGGTGGTAAATCGGAGGCTGATACGGGTGGTCGAAGCTCTTGATTTTTGGGTACCGTGAGAGTCCCTTTCGGAACAGCACATGTATAGACAGTGAAATCATATTGGGTGAGACGACATCTGCAGTTCGGGCAGTTGGATTGTTCCCCTATCCACGCACGCAGACACGCCTTGTGAAACACATGTCCACAGGCAGTCTCACTGGCTTCCGTTTGACTGACCAGTCTCCATTTTGACAGATCGTGCACTATTCGGGCAGCTGCGTTGGAATGTCAGTCGCCTGAGGCGGTGTTCGCATGGTAGCAATGCCGTTAAATTCCCAAATTCAATATAACCAAGAAATGTTTTACACTAGCTCGCGAGAGCTCAAGCCGTATAGTATCAGCGCTTGAAGAAAAGCAAAGGTATGATTAAGGCCGATGCTCAAATTCAAGGTCGTCGGTCAACTTCATTGTTGTAGCAAATTTTTTGAAAAGTAATTACTATGAACTAATTGGAAATGTAGTCTACGACAGAGCCACGAAGACTATTCGAACTATTGTATCCTAATCGTACCTTCAAGCTTACTAAGATCTACACTCAAAATTATTCAAAGCACTTTCAAGGGATTTCAAAAATGCGGAACTCAAAATATATAAAAACTGAATCAAAAATCATTAACCCCCCCCCCCCCCTCCCACTTCCCGAGCTTACTCTCAAGACAAGGGTCTCCCAGGTCCACTCCCCAAAAATTTCAGCTCAAAAACAGTAACAGGTAAGTAGTGTGGATGTGTGCATGAAAAGAATGAAACTCTTACAGAGATCTTGGACAAGTCGGGTTGGAGATGTCAAACGCTGAAAATGTTACTAGAGATTCTTCAGCCAGGCAGTTAGCAGTATGTCAGCTCCTGATTATTGAAGGTCTCCAGCATCACTTCCATTCTCCAATAACTCTTTCCTTCCTCTTCGTTCGATGCTATGTCTAACTAACCTTCCAGCCGGGCAAAGCCATGAGTCTGGTCAACTAGTTAGCTAAAGCCAAAAAGTCATCTCACATACTCATGACTCTGTCCAGCCAGTTGGCCAACAAAGACATGCCTCCGTGAGAACACAAACAAAAATTCGTTCGTGACGCCAGCTAATGTTTGCATAGCAGAAGGCCAGCGGGAAAGATCAACAAATCAAAATGTCAAAAAAATGGAAAAATTTAAGACCTTCTAAGACTTGAGGCTTGACCAACATCAAACCTAAAGTCGAACTTTCGGTAATACAGCAATATCAAAACTTTAAACTTTCGATAACAAAATTTTACTTTAATGACAAAATTTCGCACACTCTAAACTTTCTCAAAACTTTAAAAACTTTAACTTTACTCTACAAAAACTTCAGATAACGACAACAGTTAGACTCAGGTCTGCATGTAACTTCTACTGGATATGAGACTACCGAGTCAGACAATTAGCTAACAGCCAAATGTCCATATCTCCAAGCAATCTCAGTCACCAACATCAGTCACATTCAGGCTTCGAAGTCCAACTAAGGTGGCCCCACGTTGGGCGCCATTTGTTATGGTACATAACAATGGACGCGCACAACGTATCATAACTAGAAGAATGGACAACCCTTTCGAACAGAAGGTTCACGTGAAGCCGAGTACTGAAGTTATCATTTCTCCACTGGATGTGAGACTACCGAGTCAGACAATCAGCTAAAAGCCAAATATCCATATCTACAAAGCAATTTCAGTCCCCAGTAAAGAGGTCTGACGTACTTAAGATGTTAAGGTCCCCCGTTGGGCGCCATTTGTTATGGTTGTATGTAGAGTGATTGGCTTGGGACGTGAAGTCCAGACTGCCAGGATGAGCTGACAGATCACTTGGTGGACAGCGTTGACTGCAGGGCGGCACGGTAGCTCGCCTCGGCTATTGGCGGAAAGTGTGGGGAGGTTCCACGAAAACCTGCCACTGCCACCAGTCATATACAAAAAAAATTCGTGCTTGACAAACCAAATGCCGTCACACACATCCAGTCCTGAAGGGACCTTTACACTACTTACCATTAACCATTAATGTTCTGCCTTCTGCTGCCGTCGCCCCATCAGTGTCCCTTTACTTACCTGAAACGAGAGCAGAGGAGCGAACCTTGTGAACCCCTACATTGAGAGGGCTCCAGGAGAGTAGAAGGAGAAATAAAAAGTATTTAAATCATGATTACGTTACAATGAATCATTATATTTTCCCTAAATACCGCATTCTCTATTTTATCAAATTCCTCCTCACATAGTTCTACACAAAAATATTTTAAAAAATTGAGCGGAAACCTTTATGCAAAAAAAAAATGAATGTACTTAAATAAAAGAAATAAATTCTTACATAGGCTTCTACCTTTTCATATTATAAATCTGGTTTGATTGAGTTTATCCCAATAGTATTTTTGGTCTCTTCTTTTAATATAAATTATTTACCTTTTATATATGCCTATTTAGCAGAGTTTGATGGAAGAACTTGTTATCACCTTCCTACCGAGCTAGGTGATGTTCTTTAAAACTCGAATTCGAAGGAACATGACGCATGCGAAGGGTGGCGATTTTTTTTTTTTTTTCGTAAATATATAATAAAATAGAGTAGAAATATTTATTTAGGAATACTGTACACAAGAATTAATAATCTTTTTTCGTACATTAGATTTAAAGGTGCTAGAGATCGAGTTTTCAAGGGTAACAGAAGAAAGAAATATACAGAAACAATTTTTCTAAATTATAAAACAAGTTAAAAAAAAATTAAATATAATAAGGGCTGCTATAAGAACTTAGTTTCCTTTCAGAGCTAAATTTAAAAATTTACCGTAAATTCTGCTGTGGAGATCATGAGTATAATTCATAATAGCAAAGAAGTAATAAATATTATACTGCAAGTATTTCCATGTGCCGCCTAAATACCCCGACGAAGGTTATTCCATAGACAGGCAATTTGGACAAGATAAGAACCTTCCATATAAGATTTATAGAAACGTGGAAGCAATATATTCCTGATAGTGTGAACTGGAAAAATTCTCGTAAGTATCTAGGTCGATCACAATTAATTAGATTATATAAGAAAATTAGAGCACGTCGACGCAAGTAGGGAAATAGTGGACAGCCAAGAACTCGAGATCTAAATGGCTAGACATGGTCAAACCTGCGAAGTCCTTAAACAAAGCGGATGCAGTCGTTGAAAGCTACTTCCATCTTACGGGCACAGCAACTATCCAGTTTAGGAAAAATAACACTGCCATAAGTGAAGTGAGGTACAATTAAAGTTTTAATTAATCTGAGGCGATTTTTAGTAGATAGGATAGGAGGTTAACGTAGTCGCAACACTTCATTTCGCTATTTAAAATAATACCAGGAGTAGTGACTTTATTCAGCAGAGGCAGCGAAACGTTGTTTAAAACTACAGGTGGTATATCAGAAGAATTCAATTTTTGATTGTAGAAATAAATACATTGAGACTTGATAGGATTTAAAACCAACTGATTATTCCTCGACCAGACATTGATTCTGTTGAGATAACAGTTCATTCGATCAATGCAGTCTTCTAAGAGCCCAATAGGTCTATTGAGATATAACTGGACATCGTCCGCATATAAATGGATATTCACATCCAAGGACCCAATATAGAACCTTGAGGGACCCCACTTATTAGTGGTAGTGCAGTAGACAATACTTCGTTGGCTTTGACTCGCTGTTTACGATCAGTCAGAAAGTTGTTAATTAAAGCAACGGCTGAGTGGCTAAAATTGAATGAGCCAGCTAGTTTATCGAGGAGGATACGGTGATTCATGCTATCAAAAGCCTTACAGAAATCTAGAAGTACTAGGACCATAACATGGTCTCGGTCTAGAGCGCTTCTTATGTCAGAAGTTACTTTCAACACAGCTGTCTCACAGCTGTGAAATCGCCGGAATCCCGATTGCCAACGCGTCAGAAAATCACCCCGGTCGAGATATTGAAATATCTGTTTATACATAAGCTTTTCAAATGCTTTGGATATAAAGCTCGAAATACTGATTGGGCGAAAATCCGCTGCAGATTCCGGAGAGGATTTTTTCGGAATGGACGTGACGGTTGCAAACTTCCAAGCACTGTGAAAAAACGATGACGTCAAACACGAATTCATTATATGTAGCATATACTTTCCGATAAATGGTAACAAAAGCTTAATGAACCGTGGTGGTAAGTTATCAGGTCCAGTAGCTTCAGATTTGATTGAGGATATAGCAGCGAGAAGTTCACTATAATCGACTCCTCTAAAAGAAAAGGTATTGCCATTATTATTGGGCACAGACAAAGATCTTGTTGAATTACCTATGCTGGGAGTGGAATTACTTAGCTCAGTGGGCGCAGTATTGAATGATGTAAAGAATATGTTTAGTTCTTCAGGGTCGAGATCAATTTTAGAATTATAATTACTGCCTTTGACGGCCCCAGGTTGTCTTAAATTTCGTCACAGCGTCTTTGAACTAAGATTTAGGTTAAATTTGGAGCTGAAATATTGGCGCTTTGCTCGTCGAGCTTTCGCGGTCGCCCTATTCCGAGCAGCTGTGTATAGAGATCGCGATTCATCAGTCCGCAGCCGCCTATAGCGATGATACAAATATTCACGTTCGGCAATGAGAGATCGAACGCTTGGCGAGAACCAGGGACAACCATCAATGGGTATATATTTTCTTTTTATTGGGACAAATTTTTCAAAGAGGTAGTTAATAAGGGATGAGGAAATTTCTACTTGATCGTCGACTGATTCGCAGCAAAAGATTTCATTCCACGGCAGATGCAAGCATTCATCAAATAAACGATGTTCATCAATATTTTTGTAGTTACGATATGTATACCTAATAATAGAGGGTGCGTGAACTACAGGAAAGTCATAACTTAAGAAGAGAATATCATGATCCAGGGTGCTGGGGGGTTAATTTGGTTGTGTGAAATTACTTTATTCGAATCTGTAACCATGAGTAGGTCAAGTAATGAAGGATTCGCTGCATTAAAGTACGTAGGAAAAGAATTAATCACATTTAGATTAAGGCATTGAACGAAATGTAAAAACCGATCATATGAAAAATATTGGAATAAACTTAAATTGCCATCATTGTTTTATTAAATATATGATTAATTTTTCTTTTTGGAGGATTTTATCTAATACTTAGTTTATATAATTAATTATTCTTTCATAAAGGTGGAAAAAACTTTGTCAGAATTAATTCATTAGAAAATTGTATTATTTTGGTTGATGGTTTTTATCTGACACCTAGTTCAAAATATAATTAATTACTTTAAATATTTGTCCTCAGCATAGAACGTCCTGGAAATTTCGTGTCGATGAGCATCTGCAATATGCGGGAAAAGCAGCATCCCTTTTGCTTTCGAATGTTGAAAAGTAGTCCTTTAGACATAAAATCTGTGGGGTGACTCAAATCTCCAACTTCTATGCAACGTTCATAGACGGGCGAATAAATTTGACTTGGTACTCGCAAACTTTCTGTCATTAACAATTGTCGGGCAGGTAGAAATTCGATGCGTAGATTTATATCTAATGCTTATAGATATCTACGGAGTCTAAGACAGCTTCTGGTTCATCATCAGCCTGTTCTCTTGTTTCGTAAGCGATAAATGTTTGAACTGCACCTGATAAGCATTTTCATAAACTCCTGTGGGCGCGTTATATTTATCTATAATTTAGCTTTACTTTCGACCGATAGTAATAATTTTGGCCTAAGTTTATAATCATTTGTGACACAGAATACCTTGATAGCTTGTCCACCAGTTCCCCCTTTCCTTGTAAATCGCAAAAATTCGATATTTCTTTAGACCGGAACTTTATACTTAGAGAGACACTTTCAATTTTAAAATTCCCGAATTTAACATTGAATACAAGACGTTTCGTTGTTCTTGTTCTCTCCCGGGTTGATTTCTTTATTTTTCGTTGTCGATTTTGCGTGATATTTTGAGATTTTCTTAGACTTTTTCCAACCACACTTTTTCTATCTTTTTTTTTGTCAGTGCTCTTCCTCTTCTTCTTTTTTTCAGTCGCAGTCTCGGTGCGTATTGCCCTCCGTTCATCGACAGTAGGCCGGGTATACATGATGCATCTAGTCTCAGTGTAGCATACTGCTACATGTAATCAAGATATCAAGAAATGCACCTATAGTGTATTCTTTTTTCTTGATTGATTTTTCAATGGTTCTTACTACGACATGTAGAGCAGTTTCAACCGAGTTATCTTTTAAGTAAGCGTGCTATGATCTAGAAATCTCGCTTCCCCTAAACAGACTATCCACGGACACGTCCAACAACCTCTCAAATGTCTTCAGAAGAAACGATGTAAGGCTGTTGGACCTAAAGTCCTTAGCAGTCACATGCCCGCTGCGACCTGCCTTAGGAATGAAGATCACTTTGGTTTGCTTCGAGATGGCTGGGACATTGGAGTGAAGTAGGCAGCTTCCATAGATCACCATCAGCCCCGGAATTACAATTTCTTGTACTTTCTGCAGCATGACCGGAATGGTACCATCAATTCCTAGTGATTTATAGGGAGCTAAAGATTGATTTGCCCACTTCATTTTCTCTTTGGTGACTATGTCCCGTATCGTACTCGTTATTGTTATAGATGTGGTCGGCCGCAGAGTTCCCAGGAAAGCGGGTACTCATGAACAGCTCTAAGGTTTCTTCACCAGTCTCGATTCACGTGCTGTCCTCCCTTTTCAGGAAGTAGGGCACACTGAGGTTCTTGGTTAAGACCTTCTTAAGTCTGGCGGATTCACTTGTGTTCTCTATGGATTCACAATAGCTTTTCCATGAAGAGAAATTAGCGTTTTTTATTGAACGTTTGTAGTCTCTGAGACCTTCCTTATACTGGGCCCAGTCTTGCTGACTTCTGCTCGCTTTCGCTTTGTTGAATAAATTCCGTGCGCACTTCCTTTTGACACTTAAGTCTGCATTCCACCAAGGAGGGTAGGACTTGCTTGAAGGTTTACGCAGTGGGAAGGCTTCAACAAAGGCTGTATTAAGGGCGCCATTTATATTCCTGACCGCGTTATCAATTGATGATGTACAGGGAAAGGATTTCTTACTGGAGGCTCTCCAATTAACCACATTTAGATTGTTCGATTTACTGATAAAGTGGGCGTGTTTCCTCTATTACAGATATTTATATTGGGCTTCAAAATGAAATAAAATAAGGACTCACCTCGTTCATTGATGTCTGTGCTACTCCATATCGTGTGGTGGGCGTTAGCGTCACATCCTAGCAGTACAACCGCTAAGTCATTAGAGCTGCAATTAGTCATCAAACATAAATTCATGTCCTTTTTCGTTAAAATATAAGTACAAGACCTCGGCTTACCTGGACCCTTCTTGTAATAAAGGGTATAGTGTTGGTTCCTTAATACCTTTATGGCATCATTTCTGACCCAAGGTTCCTGAATAAAGGCAACATCAACGCTCTCCTCCACTAAGAGGATGGAAAGGTTATCCGATGCCAGTTGGCTATGGTGGACCACTTCAGAGGCCCACGAGCCCCGACATCGCGGTTCAAGAGAATGGCTGTCCTCTTTGTCCTCCATCATAGCAGCTTCCACTGCCTGGCCGACTATCTCTGTTATGAGTGAGTCCACTGATTTTGAGGGGCCTGATTGCTCCCCTTGAGACCCTTTCACCATCGGCTCTTCATTACTCTGGCTCTTTTTTGCGAGCCTCCGGTGTGCATTCGCCCCAACCGCATTAGAGCTACAATGAAGCCTGAAATTGGTCTCCTCCAGCCATTGCGGAGATTCTTCCTGTTAAATCAAGCATTGATCTAACTTTCGTAATTTATAATTCCTCGAAGAAAACAATTACGCTATAATTGCACAACGACAAATTCGTCAGTCAACAAACAGTGACAATAATTTCCGTTCTCACAGAATGTGCATACTCAGATTACGTCTTCAGACGACATATTACACCGCTTAAGTGGCGTAAGAATGAAAACATTCTATGAGAACTGAAATTATCGTACATAAGAAAACTTTTGGTGTAAAATATAAATTTCACAACGCGTAAGCAATTTTTGTTACTGTGAATTTAGTAAGTAAGTTGCAGCACCTTTACTGTATAAATTATTTTGAGTTTTAGAATAAAGAGTTCAGTCTTTGATTTTTATTAGTGGAAGCAACGTCTTTTAATTATTATCATATTATCGACAAAAATTAGTTTGTTAGTTAAGTACCTACAGACAAGCTCGTGATACAGGTAAAGTACCTTGATCACAGAAATTATCGGTTCTTAATAATTAGTTTGTTGGTTTAGTACCTTTACACATTCTACGGAATAACCAGCGGTCAAGTAAAGGAATTTGGTCGCAATAGAAACACTTCCCTTAGCTGAAATATAGCGCTCCTGCCAGTCGGCTTCAGCTCCTATATTTTAAGGACCTTACAATCCCTGTAAGGCATCTTCGGGTTCTGCGTAGCAAGTACCTGAAGCAGAGCTTGCGGCCGGAGAACCGCCTCCGGCATCCAAACTCTAGTCTCCGGACTTTCCGGTATCTCCGACCGTGGGATGACCTGAAGTCGTGAATTGCACCACACTTAGCCCACTCGGGATACACTGGCCTTCAGAAAGTCCAGCGAGTATTGGTCCGTACAGTTTATGACTTTGACGCCTCTGAGCTACCCCGATGTAGTTGAGTAGAGTTGAGTAGAGTTGTGTAGAGTTGAGTACAGTTGAGTAGAGTTAAGTTGTGTAGAGTTGAGTAGAGTTGTATAGAGTTGAGTTGTGTAGAGTTGAGTACAGCTGAGTACAGTTGAGTAGAGGTGAGTACAGTTGAGTAGAGGTCAGTAGAGTTGAGTAGAGTTGAGTTGTGTGGAGTTGTGTAGAGTTGAGTACAGACGATTTAGATTTGTATAAACGCATTATAAAATTTAGCGTTCTCATGATACTTGTATGTTTGTATATATCGAACATAAATCTTGCTCCTGACTCTTCTCATCTCTACTCAAATCTACCCAACTCAACACAACTCTACACAACTCTACACAACTCAACTCAACTCTACTTAATTCTACTCAATTATACTCAACTCTACACAACTCTGCTCAATTGTACTGAACTGCAATTTCTGCGCAAAAAGTTGTGTAGAATACAATAAGCCATCACAATAATCTCAGCGCGGTCTACGCTGATATTAATTGTTGTATGAAATACTCTAAATCCAGAGGCCATATTTCCAAAAACATTTTTAATCTCTGGATAGAATAGCCTGTAATTAAATTTAGCACGATCGTGATTAAAGGGTTTCAGGAAGTCATATCGGAGTGTAAAATTTTCATCGCCCATGAAGACATATTCCAATTCATCATCTCCATTAATTGGTTTTCTTTTGGATGAAATTTCGAGACCTTTTTTTTTAATGTATGGTAAAAAGTAGTGTTACCAATTACACCTCCTTCGTTCCAATATCAGGTAAGATGAACTCATAATTGCTATTTGCTATTCCTAATAGAACAATACTATTGAAATTCTTATAACAGCAATTATATGATCCACTATTTGAAGGTGGGATAATTGCTGTATGCTTTTCATTGACCGCGCCAAGGCAATTAGAAAATTGCCACCTTTTCTCATACTCTTCCGCAATTTTCATCCATTCTTCTTTAGAATTAGAAACTGTAAAGAAATTAATTCAAAATTTATATCTTACTTTTTAGTTTTACGATATAATAGAAGAAATATCGGAGGTTTTTGACACCACTGGAATCATAGGTGGAAATTCCAGCAGTCACTCTCCGCAAGCGGAAGAGCAGTCGTTCTCAAAAGCGGAAGAAGAGTAACGATCCATCTAGTGAATTAGTTAGTATAATTTCACAGAAATTAAAGAAGGGAGGCGGCAAGCATGAGATTTTTGGCAGACACGTTGCGTATGAATTATAACAGATGGACAATAATACCGCGGCGATTACAAAGAAATGCATTAACGACATTATTTTTGAAGCCCTAATGGGAAATCTAAAAGCCACAACCACAGTTTAATTTGTAGACAAAACACGCTCCAGTACCTCGAATTTTATGAAGTACCTCCATTACTTGAAGATGATTATAGCGAATGATTTCACTCAATAAAATATATTGTTGCGAGCGTGGCCTTTGGTTCGTTATTTAAAACACAATATTAAATAATTAATATACAAGTTCTTTATTTCACTCTAATCATACAAATTTCATAAACCTTCTATTAATCAACTTTAATTATCTCTAATACTGTACTCTCAATTATCGCAATCCAATTACAACTCTTTCGCTCGTTTATTACTTTCGCTTGTTAACACTGCAACGTCTAAGACAAGACTCTTTTTCTGGCGGTGACAACTGTTATATTTATACCTTAGAAACTCTCCAGATTATTCTGGAGTGTTCTATTCCAGAAGCTTTTTGACTGTTCTATTCATTCTATTCCTGAACCTTCCCGAAGATTTAATCATCGATTCTCCGAACCTGAAGACGTTTACTCTCCATTCCCAGTAGATGCCACCAGTTGTCTCTTTCTATTACTGCCCCCTTCTTAAATTTGTTCGTCCCGAACAACAGGTGGTCCATGGTCTTGATGCTTGCCTCTTGTGCCACGCTGAATCCTGTATACCACGTCATTAATTCTAGTTACTACTGAATACGGACCCTCCCACTGTTGTTGTAGTTTTGGAGAACGTCCGTTATGTCGTTTCGGGTTGTACAGCTAAATAAGATCACCTTCGTTAAATCCTGCGGAATTAGCACGTAAATCATAGCGAGTCTTCATCCGATCAGTATTTATTGCCAATTTCGTCCTCGTGGCCTCGTGTACATCAGCTAATTGTTGTTTGAGCTCCGATACGTAGTCTTCTGGTAACTTTTGTTGACCTCTGGTGGTACCGAATATGAGGTCGCTAGCTAAACGCATCTCTCTTTCGAATATGACTTTAGCTGGGGTTTGTCCGGCTGATCTATAAGCCATTAGGAATATAGGAATATGTCGATCCCAATAGCGTTGATGATAGTCAACTGCTTTCTTTAGATGCTCGATCAATATTCTGTTGAAGCGCTCTACCATGCCATCAGATTGTGGGTGTAGAGGATTTGTTCTAGTTTTTCTTATTCCAAACATTTTACACATCTCCTGGAAAGTCCGCGATTCGGAGTTCCGTCCTTGGTCCGAATGAAGTTCGTGAAGCACACCAAACCTACTGACCCAATTCATTATTATTTGTTCAGCAACTGAGGTTGCCTCTTAATTAGGGATTGCATAAGCTTCAGGCCATTTACTGAAATAGTCAATGGCAACTAATATATAACGGTTACCGCCATCCGTTTCTGGAAAAGTCCAGCGGTGTCTACAGCTATCCTTTCAAAGGGGTTCCGACATTATACTTATGCATTTCTCCTCTGCTTCTGTGTTGCGGCCCTTTGCAAGCAGCATAGACAGTGCATCTGCGGCACCCCTCCTCCACATCTTCTCGCATATGTAGCCAATAAAACCTTTCTCGTATTTTGGAAATTGTTTTGTCTACTCCCAAATATCTTCCAGAGGTTCCACCGTGCATTTCTTCTAGAACATCTTTGACGTTTGATGCCGGCACGACTATCTGCATTCGGAAAGATTCGCCATTAGGTGCTTCGCACTTGCGTTTTAATATACCAGATTCAACATGAAGAGAGTTCCATTGAGCCCAGTAACTTTTCAGCTTCTCACTCCGTTCCGAAATATCCTTCCAGTCTGGTCTTTCCATGTCTTCCTTCCAAGCAAGAATAGGTGAAATGTCCGGATCTTCCGTTGTGCTGTCCTCAGGTCCTCGTTGTCCCAACCTGTAGATGGTTCCACGGTTATCAACTGTATAGTTGCTGTTGCTTCTTTTTCTTCCATCCGGGCGCAATGTTTGCATTCAAGTTTGTATGTACGTCGCGTCTGCATTTCCATGGATACGACCTCTTCGGTGCTCTATTCCAAAATCATAAGCCTGGAGTCGCTCTATCCATCTCGCCACTTGTCCGTCAGGATTCTTAAACTGCAGAAGCCCGAAGAGATATTTATGAAAATGCTTTGTTGAACTTATAATGGCAAGTAGCTCCTTTCTTGTAGCACAATAACTTTTCTCTGACTTTGAAAGTGCTTTGCCATAGTAAGCTACTGGAACTTCTTGACCATTCTCCTCCTGCGAAAGCACTGCACCAATACCTTCAATGCTGGCATCCGTGTCTATTATAAATATTTTTCCCAGCTTTGGATAGTGAAGTACTGGAGCTTCACAGAGCTGTTGCTTCAAATTTTCAAAACTTTCGTTGCATTTATCCGACCATATGAATGGCTTTCCCTTTTCTGTAAGTTGATGTAGGCTTCCGCTATATCTGCAAAACCTTTCACGAATCGCCTGTATTAGGTACCTAAACTAAGAAAACTACGTAATTGATGTTTGTCCTTTGGAACTGGCCAATTTTTGACGGCTTCTATCTTCTCTGGATCGCTTCTTACTCCTTGTGATGAAACTATGTGCCCTAAATATTTAACTTCATTTTTGAATAGAGCACATTTACTTGCACTGAGCTTCAATTTTGCATCTTTGAGTCTTTGAAGTACATCCCGTAAGTTGTTTTTATGTTCCATGATGTCTTTCCGATTACTATTATGTCATCCAAATAGACAAGACATTTTTTCCAGGTTAAACCAAAAAGCAGTTTCCTCTCGGTCCTCGGGATGTATTTCCACTTGCCAGAAACCACTCTTTAAATCCAGCGTGGAAAACCATTGCGCTCCGGAAAGGGTATTCAACGTGTCATCAATCCTTGGTAATGGATAGCTATCTTTTCTCGTCACGTTATTTAGTAGGCAGTAGTCTACATAGAATCGGGTGCTGCCATACCTTTTCCTAACCAGAACAACCGGCGATGTCCAAGGGCTGTTAGATTCCCCTAAGACGCCTTGTTTCTTCATGGAGTTCATCATATCTGCAACTTCTGGTTGTTTGGCTAATGGCAATCTTCGTGGTGTCTGTCGAATGGATCTGGAATCTCCTGTATCGATTCGATGCTGGACAAGATTTATTTTACCATAGTTATCATCATTCATTGCAAATAATTCCGAAAATTCATCGATCACCTCTTTGGCATCGTTGTGTTTTTGTTCACTTAAGGCACTGGACGAAAGAAGTTTCTGAACCTGTTGAGTAGTAGCTGGTATAGTTTTTGTCTCCTTGACGTTACTACCATTATCCAAATTGACGATTTGGCAAACGGGTTCACAATTTCCAATTATAGGACCTTCTTTTAGTTGCACCTCATTTTCGGATGTGTTAAGCACTCTGACTGGAATTAATGTTGCACCTTCTGCCTTGACGTTACTACCATTATCCAAATTGACGATTTGGCAAACGGGTTCACAATTTCCAATTATAGCACCTTCTTTTAGTTGTACCTCATTTTCTGATGTGTTAAACACTCTGACTGGAATTAATGTTGCACCTTCTGCCTTCACAAAAGTCTTGCGAACGATGATGCTCGATGTAACTTTTGGGGGGTTAGGCTCCACCAGATAGAATAGGCAGGTCTCGATGTCATCAGTAAGCTTTGTCCATATTAGTGTCTCGGAGCACGGCGAAAGAGTAATATTTTCGCCATCGTCTTTACTTTCGCAGGATAATCTGCTCCTTCTCCTAGTCTCATAGGAATTTCTATATTGCCATATTTGAGAATCCACTCTCCGACATCCAGATTTATTTTGGATGTGGTCATGAAGTCTATTCCAAGAATACAGTCATCCATTATGTCTGAAACCAGGAAAGTGTGAGGAAATGGTAGTTCGCCTAGTTGAACATCTAAAGTTATTTCTCCAAACACCTGTACTGCTGCTCCAGTTGCTGTTCTTAGTAGATATTTGGTGGTGTTGTGAAGCCATTTGTTCTTAACAAGATCTGCTCTAATAATTGATCTTGAAGCTCCAGTATCGATAGTAACTGCGCAGTCATTTTATCCTACACCTCCATATATAACAAGACTGCTATTATTTCTCTGTAACTGACCTACTTGGATGATGACT
The DNA here is from genome assembly GCA_963930735.1 of Dioctria linearis. Lineage (NCBI taxonomy): Eukaryota > Metazoa > Arthropoda > Insecta > Diptera > Asilidae > Dioctria > Dioctria linearis. The sequence goes on along the minus strand of OZ005740.1, from coordinate 232,425,557 downwards.
TCGGGGCTGTCGACTCCACCAACCAACTTCTGCCCCACAAAGTTGGTTTTTACTAGTTTTCCGACTGCTCAACAGGAGAGGCGATGTGACTAGTCGCTGCTTGATATCTAGTCTCTCCACGAATAGCTTGTTCCTTGGCACGACATCTTTGGCATTCTTCTTTCCCCTCTTCTTCTGATGATTCCACTCGTCGACGTTTTCTGCAGTCTCTTTGAAGGTGCCCTGGTATATTACAATTCCAGCATCGGCTAGTGCTTCTGCTGTTGATTTCTTTCCTGCTAGCCTTATTGATTGTTGTAAATTTTGATCTATAATAGCGTTCACAAATGCCTCCGTCGCCACTTCATTGAGAAAATCCGCATTCACGTTGGAGTATGCCTGCAGTTGTTGTAGTGATTCGCCATGTTTTTGAATCCTGTTGCGCAACTGTAGGCGATATACTTGCTGCATGTGTTCATCTCCGTAACGTAATTCTATCGGCTGTACTAATGAAGAGTAATCACGTTGATTTTCAATCGGTACAGTTTGTAAGAGTTCTGACGCAGGACCTCGAAGTGCTAACACTAGAGCTAGAGCTTTGTCTTCATCATTCCATCCATTTACCTCTGAAGCTGCCTCGAATTGTCTCTTGAAGATATGCCACGAATTTTGTCCATCAAATATGGGAGGTTTCATTCTACCTGCACCGGATATTTCAGTTGCTACGTTTAGAGGCTGACGATGCTTTATTCTTTCCAGATCTGCTTTAAAACTGTCAAGTTGCTCGGTGACCTTTTGTTGAGCTTCCGCCACTTCCTGCTCGATTCCTTCAATTTTCAAATTTCGTTTGTCTAATGAGTTTTTCAGGAAAGTCTTCTGTTCCTCCAAACGAGTTTCTAGACAATTCTCCAGAGAGATCTTTTGTTCGTCCAAACAGGTTTCCAGAGATTTCTTTTGTTCCTCAAAATCAATCTTTTGTTCATCAAAACGGGCTTCCATAGATTTCTTTTGTTCCTCGAGAGAATTATTTTGTTCATCGAGAGAATTCTTTTGTTCGTCCACAGATTTCTTCTGTTCCTCGAGAAAATTCTTTTGTTCATTAAAACTGGCTTCCATAGATTTCTTTTGTTCCTTAAGAGCATTCTTTTGTTCGTTCAAACGGATTTCCAGAAATCTCTTTTGTTTCTGAAGAGAATTGCTTGTTTCCTCAAAAGCATTTTTCATCTGCAGAGCTAATGAAAGCTCCAATTTACTCATTAAAGTGCCCAAAGCTTGTTCCATGTTCATCACAGACTTTTCCGCTTCAGTTTCGTCCAAGTTATCTTCGAAAACAAATGTCTCAGGATTCTGTCCTTCTTCTATCAAAGCTTGTCTCAGTCGGTCGACGGAAACATTCTTTGCACCTGTCGTTTGTAACGACTGGTTTCGTAACTCCACTTTTAAATTCTGTATCCGAAGCTCCTCCAGTTTGCGCCCCATTACTTTAATAATTCTCTTACAGATGAATATAAATTATTTTCCAGAACGTTCACAATTTAACACAATTTTTAAAAATTAATCACACTTTGAATTTTTAAGTCAACACTTTATTTCGCGAATTTATTTTACTTCTGACACCAGTTGTTGCGAGCGTGGCCTTTGGTTCGTTATTTAAAACACAATATTAAATATTTAATATACAAGTTCTTTATTTCACTCCAATCATATAAATTTCATAAACCTTCAATTAATCAACTTTAATTATCGCTAATACTGTACTTTCAATTATCGCAATCCAATTACAACACTTTCGCTCGTTTATTACTTTCGCTTGTTAACACTGCAACGTCTAAGACAAGACTCTTTTTCTGGCGGTGACAACTGTTATATTTATACCCTAGAAACTCTCCAGATTATTCTGGAGTGTTCTATTCCAGAAGCTCTTTGATTGTTCTATTCATTCTATTCCTGAACCTTCCCGAAGATTTAATCATCGATTCTCCGAACCTGAAGTCGTTTACTCTCCATTGCCAGTAGATGTCACCAGTTGTCTCTTTGTATTGCACGTAGCAATATTGTTAATAACAACAACAAGTCGTTTACTCTCCATTGCCAGTAGATGTCACCAGTTGTCTCTTTGTATTGCACGTAACAATATTATTAATAACAACAACATCAATATTGTTACGTGCAATAGAAAGAGACGACTGGTGACATCTACTGGCAATGGAAGTCGTTTACTCTCCATTGTCAGTAAATTTCACCAGTTGTCTATTTGTATTGCACGTAACAATATTGTTAATAACAACAACATCAATATTGTTACGTGCAATAGAAAGAGACAACTGGTGACATCTACTGGCAATGGAGAGTAAACGACTTCAGGTTCGGAGAATCGATTCTGAAATCTACAGGAAAGTTCAGGAATAGAACAAATAAAATAGTCAAGAAGCTTTTGGAATAGAACACTCCAGAATTATCCGGAGAGTTTCTAGGGTATAAATATAAAGCAGGCCATACACCATCAGTTTTGCCGTGGTTTTACAGTAAAACCACGGCAAAACTGATGGTGTATGGCGAACACCACGTTTTGAGGTTCGGATATCTACTAAAACCAGAATTCTGGTCGTGCCAGAAATATCTTTCTCAAAACGTGGGCAAGACGTGGGCAAGGCCGTACACCATCAGTTTTGCCGTGGTTTTACTGTTTTGCTCATTCATAATCAAAGTTAACTTAATAATAAGCTAGGAAGTAGGCGAGATTTCTGAGTGTTTTACATGTACACGGCAAGAAAATGAAGAAAGAAAGAAAAATTAAATAAAAAAAAATCAAACTCTTTAAATTTTTTATGAATAAAGATAAAAAATGTGAAAGCTCAAATTGCACGCAACGAAACAGAATGGAAAATATTTCGTTTTCATTTTGCTCTATTAACATTATTTCTGTGGATTAAAAACGAAATGACAAACTTAGTATACCCAATCATTTCATCTAGGGTATAATTATTTTTCTACTTGGAAAGCCTGTTACGGGTCATTCCATAGCAAATCGAACAAAAATCCAGAAAGTGTGACTTGACCATCACCAATTTTGTTATTTAGAGGGTTTGTCAAAACAGAAATACGAATTAAAATTTTACACTATACAATGCGTATTTCGCAAGTTGTGGCATTTTCAAAATTTCGCAAAAATTCTGTCCTGGTCTTCTTTAAAAATTCATATATACTTTCCTATTCCTGTTAGGATAGTGAAATATGGCTCATTGAAAGATAGGATTTCAAGTTAGCTATGAAAAATAGCATCTTAAAAATATATGCGGGAAAGGGCATCAATAATAAGGATTTTATCCTCTATCCGTGAAGACTTACTTTTAATTTTATTCATTTATTTTTTATGTTTTATAATATAAGTCCACTAAAAACGAAGACAGAATTACATATGGCTAAGAGTTTTGAGTATCTCCTTCCAATATACCGCTCTCTGCCTTCTTTGTGGTTTTATGTTGTTTTTTACTGTTGTCCTTCTAAATGCACAAGAATTCTATCTATACTTGAAACATTTTTTTCTTTGTCTGCGCTTACCTAATAAAAGCAAATTAGGAACTTTTGTTGATTTAAAAACTGCGATATTTGTAAATTTATTGCTATTTTTCAAATCGTATATTTCCCTTCTAATTTTAATTTGGAATTTTATTTCAGTTACACGAAGACTCATGGCCATTTTTACTTCCTGTGTTGGATGCGATTAACAAATAAATATAATTAAATAATTCTTATTATAAAGATCGTGAGAGTAATCGTAACTTATTTTTATATATTTTTTTGGATAGCGGATATATTGATAATATTTGTACGGGCGCGTGAGTGTTGTGTCGGTTTTTTTTATATATAATAAAATTTTCTTTAAGAATCTTTGTCCAAGCGGAAGATCATATTAGTATGAATTAAAAAAAAAATTGAGAGAAAAGTGTAATTTTAGGAGATATAACAATTATTGGTCTTCCTCTTAGTGGAACTTTTAACAAATAAATTTTTATCGAATGAATTGCTAACTAACAAGTAACTGAATATCTAGTTAAAGAAATCTTTTTCTGCTCTTTTATCTTTAATTTTGAAATTTGGATTTCCAGCAGTTAGCAGAAAATTGTCGTGTTTTTTTTATATGTATAAAGAGCTTAGCTCAGCACTTTAACTCAGTATACGTGTCATGTATTTATAATGCCAGATAACAATCAACTCCTTGAAGTCAAATTTACTTTATTTTAACCTACATATATACAACTTATTGTACGAAAATTACCCATTATAAATTACTTGCCAAGAAAAATAATATTACATAGCTACGAAAGTAATGTTAAATCGAATGTGAGTGAGGTGACAAAAAAAATGTTCCACAAAATTGACCTGTACGTATTTAAAGTTTCGTCTTGTAATTGTACAGTTGCCAATTTATTTTGAATGTGCTTACAGGAAAACACAAAATTGTCCCCATTTTTTTGTCAGCAGTTTTAATTATAATATAAATCTGTTTATATAAGCACAGAAAGCGAATTACAGAAGAATTTGTTTTAGTCGGAGAATAAGTGAGAGCAATAAAAGAGCACAGAGTTTTGCTCAGATTTCCGATTTGATTTAAGAAACTTTGTGGATTGTGTACAATTCATGAGTAATCAGAGCCCGTGCGATGGTGTTGTATTAAATTAACATTTTGTGCTTCACAGTTCCACATTGCGTGTGATAAGTATATTAGGAGAGAAATCTTTTCAAAAATGAGTCCATTCTTTTATATATGGACTTGCTCTCGAAATATGTTGTATTGTTGCTGATGTTACTTCCATGTATGGCACATTATCGTTATATTGACGTACTTCAAATGCACTTATCTCTTGCATTGTCCTAATAGGGCTTTTTCTGGGATTTTTTGGCGGGCATGTTCCTTTAGCTGATGTTTTATACTTCTTTGGGATTGCTGCTGGACGTTTTTTGGGGCGTTTTTTGGGCATCATCCTAACACAATCACAGTGAGCCAATCCTGACTACACAAAGTGGCCAACCTTGACGACAAGCACCATTGCCGCACACCACAACCACACATGTTACCAACACATTCATAATGCTTACCTTGATGATTGCAAATTTTCTCTTCACTTCTGGCCGTATTCACAGCTGCTAAAAAAAAATGTTTGGAATTTCAAACCACTGAGTGCACAGCATTTTACGTTCACGCTCCAAGTCTGCAATGTCACGGAAAGTTCGATGTTACTAAGAGAAGTTCTTCGCGCTCGAACATTGGTGGCGCTAGTGGTAAAAAAAAATCATAGATGAAAATTTATAAATGTGCTCCAAAAAATACCTTTATTTTCACAATGTTGTTCTGTTGTCTGTCACTGTTTATCTTAAATTAAATAAGAACAAGGCGAAATGACGAACGCCAGCTGAAAGTTGTATTTCACCGAAGGTTGTAGCCAGCTTGAAGCCAGCGGAATATGTCAAGGAATTCGTTTTTGAATTTGAACCCTTCGTGGCCGCCGTCGAGTGTTGTCGTTGACACTTTTGAAATGTTTTCTTTTTGACAGAGTTTAAGAGAAGTGCAGATTTGGCCGCGAAATTTGAGATTGATAAAAATTCATATAATAAGAAGATCGGTGTTTTTCTTTACTTATTTCCAACGTTTGGAATATGTACCTTAAATGTTTTTTTTTTAACTTTTCCGAATATTCTGTTTATTCTATTTCATGTTTCTTTAATTTGTCGGTTAATTCAAATGCATTCTTCAACTACCTAACGAGATAAAATAAATGGAATATCTATGGAAGCTTCGAATCCCAGAAAAATATATTTACAGCATAATTGGAAACTAGCGGGAAAGTTTTTTATGTTTAATACTATTGAATATGAATTAAAAAATAAATAAATAATTTTGTAATACTAAACTGCCACAGGTTTTGTACTCTTCTGTTTTTTTATTTCTTCTATTTGGAGTATTCTTATTTCAACTATTTCTTTTATGGAATAGTTGACTTTGTGGGAAAATGGATGTGTTTTTGTCAAATAGTAGAAATGTCAAACACCTGAAAACTTGTGTTTCGTTACTTTTCGATGTGCACAGAACAAAATTATGACATTGCTCTGTAGATTCATACAGAGAAAGGAACGCTGCATAACTTTCTAACTTTATTTTTCTTCTTGTTTCTCTACTTCGATTAGCAATAGGAAAGATTTCAAATTAGTGGTAGCAGTCGGTCTTTCCTGATGACGATTTGACTCGGATCGGTGTACGCCTGGGATTGTCATCATCGAGGTTCGTCCTTCGTCGCAGCGAAAATAAATTTTCATACCAGTCATAAAATTCCTTGAGTATCGCTTTTTTTTTTTTTGCATATCATTAATAGAACAATTTTCTGGAAATAAAATAGTTATCTCTGACTTCTTCAAATTTCGTTGTATTTTTGTTTCCTGTCGAGGTTTCGTTTGTCCAATTTATTTTTTTCATTTTAACTATTTTATCTCATACAGAACAAAATTGATTTTTAATCGCTGAAACTTGTTCGCTTTATAATCAGATCTATTTCTTATAATATAAGCTGCTAAAAATGTTGAATCAACAATATCGTTGTACTGCAACTCTTCGACTTTGCACGGTGATTTCGTTTTAAACGATCCATCCTAAAAGCGTTTATCCAATCATTCAGTTTATAAACTGAACTATATTATTCTTTGCCGATTCAGTAGTACTGTACTTTGAACAGACTCGATGTGAGAATGGCCCAATTCAAGGAAATTGCTTTGCAGTGCTTTAATAGACAATAAATCAAAAGATCGCAGGTATAAACTGATTTCTATTTTCTTCATTAAAGTACAGGTGTTACAGGTGACATTTCCTTGGCAGTTACTGATAATTACTTCTTTTCTAAGTAACTGTCATCATCTGTAGTAATTTAACTCTGTCTCAGTAAAGCAATGTCCTCTAATAGGTACCTTTGTCGATTCTACTATAACACATTAGCGATAGTAATTTGATATTTGAGAGCAAGCTTTACAGATCAAAAACAAAGTTTTCACCAGTATGCGAAAATGCTGATTTGCGAGAGAAGCTCGCAGCTTCTAAAATGCTTGTCAACGAGATCCGTTTTGTTTGTAAGTGGCTCTCACTTCCGAGCAAGAGCTGTGTAGCTGCTTGTGCTACCAAGTGGAAGCTATGAGCCTTGCTACCTATTTGTTCCTGTACAATTTTCTTGTTTTGTTTACACTGTCCCTTGTTCATTCTTGTTCAAGCCATGCAGTAAATTAGATCATTTTCAGTAAAATTTCAGTAAGCACAGTGAAAAAACCCAAAATTTGGGTATAATATCATTTTTGTGGTAGAAGCCGGAGCGGTATAATGGGTTGTAGCCGCAAGCCAAAGCGATATAATGGCTCGGGTTCTCGAGCAAAAAGCTTTTCCAAAGCTTCTCGCGCACGAGCACTTTTGTCCTCTGATTTTCACTTTATCTTGTTTTAACATCATACTTACCGAGAAAAAAAGATCATTTTTTCGTTTGATATGTTGTAAAAATTCTTCTTCACTTTCCCTGGTTTTTTTTTAATTCTCAAAAAGGCACCATGTCCTATACTATAAGCATTTGAGACTTATTAATTATTTTAATACAGATTTCTTCAGTTTTCGACTAGCAAAGAAATTATTCTTTCATAAACCATAAGAAAACGTCGAAATAACGGACTAAGCTGAGACAATTATATTGCTATATAATCCTGGATTTGCGATGTATTAACCTGTCGATATAAGGCCCAATTGTTTGATTGTGCAGAATTTGCCTTATAGTGGATTCCGCTCGACATCTCGTTTAGGGCTGCCCTGAAAAAAAAAATTGAATTAAATCAGTCCACGCATTGAATTTCTTACAGAGAAAATAAACATAATTACTTCCGTTAAAATTGGAAAAAGCTTTAAAATTGGGTGTTTCTCGTACTCATGATGGTGAATGGCCAGTTTTTACAGTGAAATTGAACAAAGAATGTCGATATCAATACGAATTACACTGTCAATGTGCAGTGTAATGGAAAAAATCTTATAATGAAGTTTTAGCTTCTTCATAAATTAAGATAAAAGGTTAAGTTATTTCGTATAAAACATTTTAAAGAATATTACTATGAGGTGTTATTAATAAAAATATTTTTCCTGATTGATGAATAAACTTTATTCCTTAGTGAATTATTTAGAAAATAAAGCTCAACGGTAAACATAATTTAAAATCTCATCTATTTGGGGTATTAACAGATCTGTGTTTACTTTCGTGAAAAGATCCAATAAGCAGTAGAGGGGATGAGGATTTCAGAAATAATTTTACTATTTTTTTTAATATTAAGCAACAAAAGGAACTTTTTATTTTCAAATGTCTCTTAAACTTAATATCTCAAAGTATTTTTTCGGCAGCAGAGTGAATTTACTCATCTTCTTAATTTTTGTTACATTTAAATTTCACCTTTTTCTAGTCTCAGATCAGACGCCTGGGTAAAAACTTTGGATTCTGTGTAGAAACTTTGGCGTAAACATAATAAATATACTGAGCTTTTCGAAATAAGTCGTTCACAGATTTATGGGGATTTAGCTTACAACATCTACTTTGATTTATTTTTATGAAACTTGATTTGAATTCAAGCTGAAGTCATTATGAACTCAAAATTGCATGCTAAATAAATTTTTTCAACTCGTATCAGCTTTTCACATTTCTGCTTTTCTGAATTTATAATTTAGGTACTACAGTCGACTGTGTGTCAGTGCAGCTATGTAATATGATATAGGATATTCCCCATAATGGCGAATAATATATTTTTGGAGAGCTATTCATAATAAGGAATTTATTTTTTATCAAATTGGAGAAATTTTGTGATATTGGACCTAACTAACAGAGATGCATAAGCCCATACAAAATCTATCTAAGCTTCTTCGTTAAGTTAGAAAATATATTTCAAACTATCTTTCAATTGGATGGTTGATCCCTCTTCATGAATACATCCTGAAAAACATTTATTTTACGCCAATAAATTCTCAATCTGGCAGACCTGCAATTGCTAGAACATGGGTTATATATTTTTTTGAATGCCTAGATAATTTATTAAAATTATTAAATTTCACTCCAAAGTCCTCGTAGCTCTCTTTTTAATAAAAGGTATACACAATAATAATGACAAAATCAAGAGAGGTGAATTAGAAAAAGAAAAAAAAAAGAAAAAAAATAAATATTTAAACATTTATGACAAAACTAGCGAAACGGACAGACAATGCGGAGAATAATACTTACAAAAAAAAAACCCTTAATATTACTAAGTAATAAAAAAAATGCATAATTATAGTCTACATAAGTAAATGTTTAATGTAAATAATTAAAGTAAGATTCATTGAGATACTAAACATAAAAATAACAAAAAAACGCAAAATATTTAGAAAAAGTGAGAGAACCGTTCCATTGAAATATTTTCCCTCTGATTGCGATCGAATTAACATTTCAATAAATAAAAATTGTCGTTTACGTGTAGTTTAGTTTTTAATTTCTCAGTCAGTTTATTTTATACACATTATGTATTTTTGTTTATTTTATCATTTTTTTATTTTTTTAAATAATAATCATATATTTTATGAGAGCGTAAATTATTTTAAACTATTTTCTCCTCCACCACCCCGTGTGTGTTTCAGATAATATTATTGTATTACCTACCCCAAATAATCCCGCCTCATCCTATACACCATCACCACCTAAACTTGGAAGCAAAAAACAAGTAATTTAACCATGCAAACGTTTAAGTTGTTTGTTTTTAAGACTAACTTTTATTATAATAATAAAAAATAAAGTATGAATTACAATACTGAAATTCCAACTGAATATGCATACTCGATGTATATTTTGACGTTAAGTACTTGCATAACTGACTGTTTTAGCGATAGATGCAGTTTTCTTTTCTTTTTCGTAAATATTTTTTAGTTTTTAAGAAAATTCTTATATAAAATGAAATATTCTTAAAAAATAAAAATGAAATTATATATACTCTAAAAATTCCAGTATGATGTTTGTTATATGTACATACCCCTCCCCCCTCCACACCCCACACATACATATATATTTATATTAAAAAATTCGCAAAGATCAGTGGTGATTGGTGAGTGTGAAGTTCGTAACCCTGACAGATACGATCAAGGCTTTATACCGATTTCCATTGATCATATTATCTAGCCGAAGTGTTACACTTTTTAGGCAGTGCTATACTGAAATTGTTCCATTGACCTGAACTGCTACAAAAAGTGTACGTCAAAACGACTCTGCTGCTACATTCGAAAAATCGGCGGTGTCACACCGGAATTCGCACACATCTATCTCTGAGAAATGTCAAAACAAATGTCAAGTGAAATTAATTTTAAAGCAAGATAAAGTTGTAATAACGCATTTCATTAATAAAATAAAATGGGAAAATCCTGTTAAAAATTTAATTTCTGCGCTTATAATTATAATGTGCCATACTTCGCTCGGTGCTGTTTTTTCGGAAAATGTCAACCTGACAATTACACGGATATGAGCTACTATATATGCACATTCTCATCGCGTTAAAAGTTGTTCCATTGAACACGTTTGTCATTGATTGGCGTGCAGTTTTTGTAAAATATCAATGGAAATCGACATTACTCTTTTTCTTTTTAGATAGTCAGGGTAGGTATTGACCGGATGTCACATTCCACATGGGTGTATCCACAACCTTCTATATATTACAAGCCGTGAAGTGATATTTTGCGCATGTGTGAAGTAGTGCTGTTTTCCATCCATACTCTATGACGATTATTTACTTGATTCAGGTTCAGTAGTACTATATTCTTTATAGATGGAGGACGCGCATTTGGAAAAGGAATTAAAAATGGCAAGTGATTTTATTTAATTGTTTTGTTTAAAAATACCTAGTTAAGGTTTTGAATCCCGGTTAGAGTTATATAAATAAGATATATGTAAATATTTCAATTCCGTCCGCGTATGATATAAATTCCTGGATACGCGTATTTACATTGAAAGTTTTATAGTGAAGTGTTAATTGTCTCAAACTGCTGATTTCATATGAATTGCCATTGCAAGAAGTGATTACGTTTAATATATTTGTTCAATCGAATTCCCAGAACATTGTTTATTCAAAATCTCATATAACTCACTACTTCAAGTTTTAATAAGCAATTTTTTTAAAAAGTAGGATTAAAAGAGAGACCAAGGAAAAAACCAGTTGACAAGAAGTGAAGTACTTTTTTTTATTTAAAATTAAACATTTTGGCGAGGATATTGCTTGCATTAAATAAAATCATAGATTTCATATTTTATTTTATATTTTGTTGAATATCTAATATATATCTTATGTAATTTAATATATAAATACATTTTTTGTTTTTTGCACCATGCCATGTAATTGTGTTGTGCCGGGCTGGGAATCAAATTACCGATCAACTTTAAAAGATGTTAATGCAAAGTCAATTCCACCTTTTCAATTTCCCCGTAACGAAGCCCTGAAATCTGCTTGGATACAAGCAATTCATAAAAAAGATTGGCAACCAACTTTATATTCTTCTAATGTTATCATCGTTTTAGGGAGTCCGATTTCATTGATTTCATTGCTGAAATCTCAAATGTAAAAGACCAATTTAAAAAAAATGCAGTTCCTTCAATTTTCCTGAACTTACCTCACTATTTAACTTCAGATCCCATTCCATAAAGACAATGTCCTGAATATCGCAGGGAGAAATACCTTAAACGGGCCGAGGATCTTAATTTAGAGTTTCTTCAATCTGACCATACCCTATTTTGATATCAATTTTGTTCTTGAATATTATGTAAGTAAATAAAATAAAAAAAAAACGGATTTTTTATTTTGAATTATATTTGATTTTTATATGCATCTGTGTAATAAAATTATTTTTTCAAAAGGGCATCACTTAAATATTTTGATTCCGATTCTAATAGTCACCACACGTTTCGTCGACAAGTCTTTTTTACAAAAAATCATACGATTAAATATTATTTATTAAAACTCTTTGATTTGAAAACTCAAACAAAAATAATAAGCCAATAAAAAAATTAAGACATAAAAATTTATTTATTTTTTTCATTGATCTATAAAAATCCCTTGCGGAAAAAACTCTACCGAACAAAAGATCCACATATCCTAGCAGACAGATAGCACTACTAGTCCCCTTCAATGTGTGTGTGACTCTCTCCACTTCACGCACTGACATATAATAAGAATGGACTAAGCCATCCCACTGACATATAATAAGAATGGACTGAGCCATCCTATCTAATTCCTATAGCCAAAAATGGCGCAAATTTTTGCTAAAATCTATTTGCCTCTTTCAAGCTCAAAATGTACACTGAACTGTAACCAATTTTGGAAACAGTACGGCTGTATTAATTGGAATGCATTGGAATTGACATAAAAGTTCAGACAAATATATTGTTTTTATACGTCTATCTCTTACAAGCTCAATGAAATTTGACAACAAATCTGCAAAGGAGCACATTTTTCAGTAATATTAAAAATTAATTTTTGGGTTAATTAAAACAAGTTTAACTTCCTAAATAATTTTAATGTAATGCAAAACAATTTTATAACATCTTTAGTGTTTCCAATCGACAAATAATAATAAATTGTGAATCAGTGTGCAAATGTATTAAATAAAGGGTTTTCACAGCCTGTTCAATATTTGGCCATTTTTGAAGCAAGAGCGCTCAGTCCATTCTTATTATATGTCAGTGGGTCCAGCCATCGTGGTCATAGACAAACTATAATATACAAAGACTGGACACGTAGAACAAAAATATGCAACGCTTTTCTAGAATATAAAATTAACAATTCCTCGACGATGCCTCGACTTGGCACTTGATGACATGCCAAAAGAGGTGCACTAGGCGCAATCTAATGGTGCTCGAGTCCAGAGGTTTGATTGCAGCTTGGCTTTCAATACAAATTCAAATGACTCGATCGCTGGGTACCACGTGAGTTGTTCGAAGCAACCTTGCTGCTTTGCAAGTGGCCAGGACCTTCGCCTGGAACACACTACAGTGTATTCCAGGGAGCGCTGAGCATACCCCGGCTCCCACTCCACATCCATTTTTGAACTGTCCGTAAAGACAAATATATCAGAGTCAATTGCCACGCGATTACACTCCCACTCCTCTCTACTAGGAATGCTAGTTGAGAACGGTTTCCCAAAATCTAGTCTTGGAACAATGTAACCGTAGCTCCTCGTATACAGTCTTCAGGACAGAGCTTCAGTATACTGCTGTGACCAGTATCCGCTGTTGACCAACAGTTCGACTCCTTAAGTCTTAGTGCACTTTTTGCAGCTATACATTTCTGTTGGATGTCGAGGGGCAGGAGCCGGAACATAATCTCCATTGCTGCTGTTTGTGTTGTTCGAAGACCTCCTGTAATACCAAAACAGGTAACTCTCTGCATTATTGTAAGACTTTTCAGTTGCGTCGCTTTTCAACAACAGGATACATGATTCCAACTAGCTCAGCTACTGAGGAGAAGATGCGATCTCGTACCGCATGGTAGCTCTGCAGACGCGTATGATACGGCGTCAGCGGATATAAAACAGACCCACGCCCACTCTTCATAACAGAGCTTGGTGGAGGTTTTAATATAGAAACGCCAGGAGACCAAACCTCCTGCCCAGCAACATTGCTCGAGGAAGGTGCGTCTGATGTTAAGTGGACTTCAAAAATTAAAGACTCTTCTAAGGAAGTGTCTATCAGTGTCGTGGGCTCCCTACAGGTGGAAACGGGAGCTTGAAAATCTGCAGAGAAGTCAATTAGGTTCTCTGCTTTCATCAAGGAATTATCCGGTGGATTGTTGATGTCACCAGAGTCACTGAATGATATCAACGGACAATTCAATGATTTGTCGTTGAGGGCTGCTGATGGAGCGGATCATCCTCCCTGCTCAAGGCTTGAACTGGAGTAGTCACAGCTGTTGCCGTTCTAGGCATTGCAGCTGGTCGAGAAAAGGTGTTGGGATTCCCTAAATGTCTCTCGTTTTTGGCCAAGCAGTGTCTACAGTTTGGCTTGAAGAAATTTGTGCATCCGCGTATACGGCTTCTTGATCGTCGTGACCATGAATTGCGTGTGGGTTTATCGTTCTGATATGCCTGTGCCTGAGGAATGTTATTATTAGGCATCGACTTTTGTGCGCTACCTGGTCTTTGTTGTACTCTAGGCGGACCAATGGGTGGTGGTGGTGGTGGTCGAGTGGTGTCTACCGGAGGAATGTGTGCCGCCATAGTTGGCTGATTACGATGGTTAAAAAGTTCGTCCCGCAGAGCACCTATACTCTGCGTGATACCCTCTCGTATAAGGTCTTGCATCTGGATTCTAAGTCCACCCATTAATGCTTCCGATGCTAGTAGGCCTTGACTATGGGTAGTAGGTGCTGGACTATTCATTCTATAACTCGGATGTGAAAAATCCTTGATTGTAAATTGTGTACTTTTGGCGATAGAGATCCGCGATTTGCCTGTTGCATCTAGTGGTGGTAAATCGGAGGCTGATACGGGTGGTCGAAGCTCTTGATTTTTGGGTACCGTGAGAGTCCCTTTCGGAACAACACATGTATAGACAGTGAAATCATATTGGGTGAGACGACATCTGCAGTTCGGGCAGTTGGATTGTTCCCCTATCCACGCACGCAGACACGCCTTGTGAAACACATGTCCACAGGCAGTCTCACTGGCTTCCGTTTGACTGACCAGTCTCCATTTTGACAGATCGTGCACTATTCGGGCAGCTGCGTTGGAATGTCAGTCGCCTGAGGCGGTGTTCGCATGGTAGCAATGCTGTTAAATTCCCAAATTCAATATAACCAAGAAATGTTTTACACTAGCTCGCGAGAGCTCAAGCCGTATAGTATCAGCGCTTAAAGAAAAGCAAAGGTATGATTAAGGCCGATGCTCAAATTGAAGGTCGTCGGTCAACTTCATTGTTGTAGCAAATTTTTTGAAAAGTAATTACTATGAACTAATTGGAAATGTAGTCTACGACAGCGCCACGAAGACTATTCGAACTATTGTATCCTAATCGTACCTTCAAGCTTACTAAGATCTACACTCAAAATTATTCAAAGCAGTTTCAAGGGATTTCAAAAACGCGGAACTCAAAATATATAAAAACTGAATCAAAAATCATTACCCCCCCCCTCCCACTTCCCGAGCTTACTCTCAAGACAAGGGTCTCTCAGGTCCACTCCCCAAAAATTTCAGCTCAAAAACAGTAACAGGTAAGTAGTGTGGATGTGTGCATGAAAAGAATGAAACTCTCGCAGAGATCTTGGACAAGTCGGGTTGGAGATGTCAAAGGCTGAAAATGTTACTAGAGATTCTTCAGCCAGGCAGTTAGCAGTATGTCAGCTCCTGATTACTGAAGGTCTCCAGCATCACTTCCATTCTCCAATAACTCTTTCCTTCCTCTTCGTTCGATGCTATGTCTAACTAACCTTCCAGCCGGGCAAAGCCATGAGTCTGGTCAACTAGTTAGCTAAAGCCAAAAAGTCATCTCACAGACTCATGACTCTGTCCAGCCAGTTGGCCAACAAAGACATGCCTCCGTGAGAACACAAACAAAAATTCGTTCGTGACGCCAGCTACTGTTTGCATAGCAGAAGGCCAGCGGGAAAGATCAACAAATCAAAATGTCAAAAAAATGGAAAAATTTAAGACCTTATAAGACTTGAGGCTTGACCAACATCAAACCTGAAGTCGAACTTTCGGTAATACAGCAATATCAAAACTTTAAACTTTCGATAACAAAATTTTACTTTAATGACAAAATTTCGCACACTCTAAACTTTCTCAAAACTTTAAAAACTTTGACTTTACTCTACAAAAACTTCAGATAACGACAACAGTTAGACTCAGGTCTGCATGTAACTTCTACTGGATATGAGACTACCGAGTCAGACAATTAGCTAACAGCCAAATGTCCATTTCTCCAAGCAATCTCAGTCACCAACATCAGTCACATTCAGGCTTCGAAGTCCAACTAAGGTGGCCCCACGTTGGGCGCCATTTGTTATGGTACATAACAATGGACGCGCACAACGTATCATAACTAGAAGAATGGACAACCCTTTCGAACAGAAGGTTCACGTGAAGCCGAGTACTGAAGTTATCATTTCTCCACTGGATGTGAGACTACCGAGTCAGACAATCAGCTAAAAGCCAAATATCCATATCTACAAAGCAATTTCAGTCCCCAGTAAAGAGGTCTGACGTACTTAAGATGTTAAGGTCCCCCGTTGGGCGCCATTTGTTATGGTTGTATGTAGAGTGATTGGCTTGGGACGTGAAGTCCAGACTGCCAGGATGAGCTGACAGATCACTTGGTGGACAGCGTTGACTGCAGGGCGGCACGGTAGCTCGCCTCGGCTATTGGCGGAAAGTGTGGGGAGGTTCCACGAAAACCTGCCACTGCCACCAGTCATATACAAAAAAAATTCGTGCTTGACAAACCAAATGCCGTCACACACATCCAGTCCTGAAGGGACCTTTACACTACTTACCATTAACCATTAATGTTCTGCCTTCTGCTGCCGTCGCCCTATCAGTGTCCCTTTACTTACCTGAAACGAGAGCAGAGGAGCGAACCTTGTGAACCCCTACATTGAGAGGGCTCCAGGAGAGTAGAAGGAGAAATAAAAAGTATTTAAATCATGATTACGTTACAATGAATCATTATATTTTCCCTAAATACCGCATTCTCTATTTTATCAAATTCCTCCTCACATAGTTCTACACAAAAATATTTTAAAAAATTGAGCGGAAACCTTTATGCAAAAAAAAAATGAATGTACTTAAATAAAAGAAATAAATTCTTACATAGGCTTCTACCTTTTCATATTATAAATCTGGTTTGATTGAGTTTATCCCAATAGTATTTTTGGTCTCTTCTTTTAATATAAATTATTTACCTTTTATATATGCCTATTTAGCAGAGTTTGATGGAAGAACTTGTTATCACCTTCCTACCGAGCTAGGTGATGTTCTTTAAAACTCGAATTCGAAGGAACATGACGCATGCGAAGGGTGGCGATTTTTTTTTTTTTTTTTTTTCGTAAATATATAATAAAATAGAGTAGAAATATTTATTTAGGAATACTGTACACAAGAATTAATAATCTTTTTTCGTACATTAGATTTAAAGGTGCTAGAGATCGAGTTTTCAAGGGTAACAGAAGAAAGAAATATACAGAAACAATTTTTCTAAATTATAAAACAAGTTAAAAAAAAATTAAATATAATAAGGGCTGCTATAAGAACTTAGTTTCCTTTCAGAGCTAAATTTAAAAATTTACCGTAAATTCTGCTGTGGAGATCATGAGTATAATTCATAATAGCAAAGAAGTAATAAATATTATACTACAAGTATTTCCATGTGCCGCCTAAATACCCCGACGAAGGTTATTCCATAGACAGGCAATTTGGACAAGATAAGAACCTTCCATATAAGATTTATAGAAACGTGGAAGCAATATATTCCTGATAGTGTGAACTGGAAAAATTCTCGTAAGTATCTAGGTCGATCACAATTAATTAGATTATATAAGAAAACTAGAGCACGTCGACGCAAGTAGGGAAATAGTGGACAGCCAAGAACTCGAGATCTAAATGGCTAGACATGGTCAAACCTGCGAAGTCCATAAACAAAGCGGATGCAGTCGTTGAAAGCTACTTCCATCTTACGGGCACAGCAACTATCCAGTTTAGGAAAAATAACACTGCCATAAGTGAAGTGAGGTACAATTAAAGTTTTAATTAATCTGAGGCGATTTTTAGTAGATAGGATAGGAGGTTAACGTAGTCGCAACACTTCATTTCGCTATTTAAAATAATACCAGGAGTAGTGACTTTATTCAGCAGAGGCAGCGAAACGTTGTTTAAAACTACAGGTGGTATATCAGAAGAATTCAATTTTTGATTGTAGAAATAAATACATTGAGACTTGATAGGATTTAAAACCAACTGATTATTCCTCGACCAGACATTGATTCTGTTGAGATAACAGTTCATTCGATCAATGCAGTCTTCTAAGAGCCCAATAGGTCTATTGAGATATAACTGGACATCGTCCGCATATAAATGGATATTCACATCCAAGGACCCAATATAGAACCTTGAGGGACCCCACTTATTAGTGGTAGTGCAGTAGACAATACTTCGTTGGCTTTGACTCGCTGTTTACGATCAGTCAGAAAGTTGTTAATTAAAGCAACGGCTGAGTGGCTAAAATTGAATGAGCCAGCTAGTTTATCGAGGAGGATACGGTGATTCATGCTATCAAAAGCCTTACAGAAATCTAGAAGTACTAGGACCATAACATGGTCTCGGTCTAGAGCGCTTCTTATGTCAGAAGTTACTTTCAACACAGCTGTCTCACAGCTGTGAAATCGCCGGAATCCCGATTGCCAACGCGTCAGAAAATCACCCCGGTCGAGATATTGAAATATCTGTTTATACATAAGCTTTTCAAATGCTTTGGATATAAAGCTCGAAATACTGATTGGGCGAAAATCCGCTGCAGATTCCGGAGAGGATTTTTTCGGAATGGACGTGACGGTTGCAAACTTCCAAGCACTGGGAAAAAACGATGACGTCAAACACGAATTCATTATATGTAGCATATACTTTCCGATAAATGGTAACAAAAGCTTAATGAACCGTGGTGGTAAGTTATCAGGTCCAGTAGCTTCAGATTTGATTGAGTATATAGCAGCGAGAAGTTCACTATAATCGACTCCTCTAAAAGAAAAGGTATTGCCATTATTATTGGGCACAGACAAAGATCTTGTTGAATTACCTATGCTGGGAGTGGAATTACTTAGCTCAGTGGGCGCAGTATTGAATGATGTAAAGAATATGTTTAGTTCTTCAGGGTCGAGATTAATTTTAGAATTATAATTACTGCCTTTGACGGCCCCAGGTTGTCTTAAATTTCGTCACAGCGTCTTTGAACTAAGATTTAGGTTAAATTTGGAGCTGAAATATTGGCGCTTTGCTCGTCGAGCTTTCGCGGTCGCCCTATTCCGAGCAGCTGTGTATAGAGATCGCGATTCATCAGTCCGCAGCCGCCTATAGCGATGATACAAATATTCACGTTCGGCAATGAGAGATCGAACGCTTGGCGAGAACCAGGGACAACCATCAATGGGTATATATTTTCTTTTTATTGGGACAAATTTTTCAAAGAGGTAGTTAATAAGGGATGAGGAAATTTCTACTTGATCGTCGACTGATTCGCAGCAAAAGATTTCATTCCACGGCAGATGCAAGCATTCATCAAATAAACGATGTTCATCAATATTTTTGTAGTTACGATATGTATACCTAATAATAGAGGGTGCGTGAACTACAGGAAAGTCATAACTTAAGAAGAGAATATCATGATCCAGGGTGCTGGGGGGTTAATTTGGTTGTGTGAAATTACTTTATTCGAATCTGTAACCATGAGTAGGTCAAGTAATGAAGGATTCGCTGCATTAAAGTACGTAGGAAAAGAATTAATCACATTTAGATTAAGGCATTGAACGAAATGTAAAAACCGATCATATGAAAAATATTGGAATAAACTTAAATTGCCATCATTGTTTTATTAAATATATGATTAATTTTTCTTTTTGGAGGATTTTATCTAATACTTAGTTTATATAATTAATTATTCTTTCATAAAGGTGGAAAAAACTTTGTCAGAATTAATTCATTAGAAAATTGTATTATTTTGGTTGATGGTTTTTATCTGACACCTAGTTCAAAATATAATTAATTACTTTAAATATTTGTCCTCAGCATAGAACGTCCTGGAAATTTCGTGTCGATGAGCATCTGCAATATGCGGGAAAAGCAGCATCCCTTTTGCTTTCGAATGTTGAAAAGTAGTCCTTTAGACATAAAATCTGTGGGGTGACTCAAATCTCCAACTTCTATGCAACGTTCATAGACGGGCGAATAAATTTGACTTGGTACTCGCAAACTTTCTGTCATTAACAATTGTCGGGCAGGTAGAAATTCGATGCGTAGATTTATATCTAATGCTTATAGATATCTACGGAGTCTAAGACAGCTTCTGGTTCATCATCAGCCTGTTCTCTTGTTTCGTAAGCGATAAATGTTTGAACTGCACCTGATGAGCATTTTCATAAACTCCTGTGGGCGCGTTATATTTATCTATAATTTAGCTTTACTTTCGACCGATAGTAATAATTTTGGCCTAAGTTTATAATCATTTGTGACACAGAATACCTTGATAGCTTGTCCACCAGTTCCCCCTTTCCTTGTAAATCGCAAAAATTCGATATTTCTTTAGACCGGAACTTTATACTTAGAGAGACACTTTCAATTTTAAAATTCCCGAATTTAACATTGAATACAAGACGTTTCGTTGTTCTTGTTCTCTCCCGGGTTGATTTCTTTATTTTTCGTTGTCGATTTTGCGTGATATTTTGAGATTTTCTTAGACTTTTTCCAACCACACTTTTTCTATCTTTTTTTTGTCAGTGCTCTTCCTCTTCTTCTTTTTTCAGTCGCATTGCGTATTGCGCTCCGTTCATCGACAGTAGGCCGGGTATACATGATGCATCTAGTCTCAGTGTAGCATACTGCTACATGCAATCAAGATATCAAGAAATGCACCTATAGTGTATTCTTTTTTCTTGATTGATTTTTCAATGGTTCTTACTACGACATGTAGAGCAGTTTCAACCGAGTTACCTTTTAAGTAAGCGTGCTATGATCTAGAAATCTCACTTCCCCTAAACAGACTATCCACGGACACGTCTAACAACTTCTCAAATGTCTTCAGAAGAAACGATGTAAGGCTGTTGGACCTAAAGTCCTTAGCAGTCACATGCCCGCTGCGACCTGCCTTAGGAATGAAGATCACTTTGGTTTGCTTCGAGATGGCTGGGACATTGGAGTGAAGTAGGCAGCTTCCATAGATCACCATCAGCCCCGGAATTACAATTTCTTGTACTTTCTGCAGCATGACCGGAATGGTACCATCAATTCCTAGTGATTTATAGGGAGCTAAAGATTGATTTGCCCACTTCATTTTCTCTTTGGTAACTATGTCCCGTATCGTACTCGTTATTGTTATAGATGTGGTCGGCCGCAGAGTTCGCAGGAAAGCGGGTACTCATGAACAGCTCTAAGGTTTCTTCACCAGTCTCGATTCACGTGCTGTCCTCCCTTTTCAGGAAGTAGGGCACACTGAGGTTCTTGGTTAAGACCTTCTTAAGTCTGGCGGATTCACTTGTGTTCTCTATGGATTCACAATAGCTTTTCCATGAAGAGAAATTAGCGTTTTTTATTGAACGTTTGTAGTCTCTGAGACCTTCCTTATACTGGGCCCAGTCTTGCTGACTTCTTCTCGCTTTCGCTTTGTTGAATAAACTCCGTGCGCACTTCCTTTTGACACTTAAGTCTGCATTCCACCAAGAAGGGTAGGACTTGCTTGAAGGTTTACGCAGTGGGAAGGCTTCAACAAAGGCTGTATTAAGGGCGCCATTTATATTCCTGACCGCGTTATCAATTGATGATGTACAGGGAAAGGATTTCTTACTGGAGGCTCTCCAATTAACCACATTTAGATTGTTCGATTTACTGATAAAGTGGGCGTGTTTCCTCTACTACAGATATTTATATTGGGCTTCAAAATGAAATAAAATAAGGACTCACCTCGTTCATTGATGTCTGTGCTACTCCATATCGTGTGGTGGGCGTTAGCGTCACATCCTAGCAGTACAACCGCTAAGTCATTAGAGCTGCAATTAGTCATTAAACATAAATTCATGTCCTTTTTCGTTAAAATATAAGTACAAGACCTCGGCTTACCTGGACCCTTCTTGTAATAAAGGGTATAGTGTTGGTTCCTTAACTCCTTTATGGCATCATTTCTGACCCAAGGTTCCTGAATAAAGGCAACATCAACGCTCTCCTCCACTAAGAGGATGGAAAGGTTATCCGATGCCAGTTGGCTATGGTGGACCACTTCAGAGGCCCACGAACCCCGACATCGCGGTTCAAGAGAATGGCTGTCCTCTTTGTCCTCCATCATAGCAGCTTCCACTGCCTGGCCGACTATCTCTGTTATGAGTGAGTCCACTGCTTTTGAGGGGCCTGATTGCTCCCCTTGAGACTCTTTCACCATCGGCTCTTCATTACTCTGGCTCTTCTTTGCGAGCCTCCGGTGTGCATTCGCCACAACCGCATTAGAGCTACAATGAAGCCTGAAATTGGTCTCCTCCAGCCATTGCGGAGATTCTTCCTGTTAAATCAAGCATTGATCTAACTTTCGTAATTTATAATTCCTCGAAGAAAACAATTACGCTATAATTGCACAACGACAAATTCGTCAGTCAACAAACAGTGACAATAATTTCCGTTCTCACAGAATGTGCATACTCAGATTACGTCTTCAGACGACATATTACACCGCTTAAGTGGCGTAAGAATGAAAACATTCTATGAGAACTGAAATTATCGTACATAAGAAAACTTTTGGTGTAAAATATAAATTTCACAACGCGTAAGCAATTTTTGTTACTGTGAATTTAGTAAGTAAGTTGCAGCACATTTACTGTATAAATTATTTTGAGTTTTAGAATAAAGAGTTCAGTCTTTGATTTTTATTAGTGGAAGCAACGTCTTTTAATTATTATCATATTATCGACAAAAATTAGTTTGTTAGTTAAGTACCTGCAGACAAGCTCGTGATACAGGTAAAGTACCTTGATCACAGAAATTATCGGTTCTTAATAATTAGTTTGTTGGTTTAGTACCTTTACACATTCTACGGAATAACCAGCGGTCAAGTAAAGGAATTTGGTCGCAATAGAAACACTTCCCTTAGCTGAAATATAGCGCTCCTGCCAGCCGGCTTCAGCTCCTATATTTTAAGGACCTTACAATCCCTGTAAGGCATCTTCGGGTTCTGCGTAGCAAGTACCTGAAGCAGAGCTTGCGGCCGGAGAACCGCCTCCGGCATCCAAACTCTAGTCTCCGGACTTTCCGGTATCTCCGACCGTGGGATGACCTGAAGTCGTGAATTGCACCACACTTAGCCCACTCGGGATACACTGGCCTTCAGAAAGTCCAGCGAGTATTGGTCCGTAAAGTTTATAACTTTGACGCCTCTGAGCCACCCCGATGTAGTTGAGTAGAGTTGAGTAGAGTTGTGTAGAGTTGAGTACAGTTGAGTAGAGTTAAGTTGTGTAGAGTTGAGTAGAGTTGTATAGAGTTGAGTTGTGTAGAGTTGAGTACAGCTGAGTACAGTTGAGTAGAGGTGAGTACAGTTGAGTAGAGGTGAGTAGAGTTGAGTAGAGTTGCGTTGTGTGGAGTTGTGTAGAGTTGAGTACAGACGATTTAGATTTGTATAAACGCATTATAAAATTTAGCGTTCTCATGATACTTGTATGTTTGTATATATCGAACATAAATCTTGCTCCTGACTCTTCTCATCTCTACTCAACTCTACCCAACTCTACACAACTCTACACAACTCTACACAACTCAACTCAACTCTACTTAAGTCTACTCAATTATACTCAACTCTACACAACTCTGCTCAATTGTACTGAACTGCAATTTCTGCGCAAAAAGTTGTGTAGAATACAATAAGCCATCACAATAATCTCAGCGCGGTCTACGCTGACATTAATTGTTGTATGAAATACTCTAAATCCATATTTCCAAAAACATTTTTAATCTCTGGATAGGATAGCCTGTAATTAAATTTAGCACGATCGTGATTAAAGGGTTTCAGGAAGTCATATCGGAGTGTAAAATTTTCATCGCCCATGAAGACATATTCCAATTCATCATCTCCATTAATTGGTTTTCTTTTGGATGAAATTTCGAGACCTTTTTTTTTAATGTATGGTAAAAAGTAGTGTTACCAATTACACCTCCATCCGAGATTCTTCCATTCGTTCCAATATCAGGTAAGATGAACTCATAATTGCTATTTGCTATTCCTAATAGAACAATACTATTGAAATTCTTATAACACCAAATATATGATCCACTATTTGAAGGTGGGATAATTGCTGTATGCTTTTCATTGACTGCGCCAAGGCAATTAGAAAATTGCCACCTTTTCTCATACTCTTCCGCAATTTTCATCCATTCTTCTTTAGAATTAGAAACTGTAAAGAAATTAATTCAAAATTTATATCTTACTTTTTAGTTTTACGATATAATAGAAGAAATATCGGAGGTTTTTGACACCACTGGAATCATAGGTGGAAATTCCAGCAGTCACTCTCCGCAAGCGGAAGAGCAGTCGTTCTCAAAAGCGGAAGAAGAGTAACGATCCATCTAGTGAATTAGTTAGTATAATTTCACAGAAATTAAAGGAGGGAGGCGGCAAACATGAGATTTTTGGCAGACACGTTGCGTATGAATTATAACAGATGACCAATAATACCGCGGCGATTACAAAGAAATGCATTAACGACATTATTTTTGAAGCCCAAATGGGAAATCTAAAAGCCACAACCACAGTTTAATTTGTAGACAAAACACGCTCCAGTACCTCGAATTTTATGAAGTACCTCCATTACTTGAAGATGATTATAGCGAATGATTTCGCTCAATAAAATATATTGTTGCGAGCGTGGCCTTTGGTTCGTTATTTAAAACACAATATTAAATAATTAATATACAAGTTCTTTATTTCACTCTAATCATACAAATTTCATAAACCTTCAATTAATCAACTTTAATTATCGCTAATACTGTACTCTCAATTATCGCAATCCAATTACAACTCTTTCGCTCGTTTATTACTTTCGCTTGTTAACACTGCAACGTCTAAGACAAGACTCTTTTTCTGGCGGTGACAACTGTTATATTTATACCCTAGAAACTCTCCAAATTATTCTGGAGTGTTCTATTCCAAAAGCTTTTTGACTGTTCTATTCATTCTATTCCTGAACCTTCCCGAAGATTTAATCATCGATTCTCCGAACCTGAAGACGTTTACTCTCCATTGCCAGAAGATGCCACCAGTTGTCTCTTTCTATTACTGCCCCTTCTTAAATTTGTTCGTCCCGAACAACAGGTGGTCCATGGTCTTGATGCTCGTATTATTGACACAAGCGGTCCAAATGAACAATTTTACGCTTGCCTCTTGTGCCACGCTGAATCCTGTATACCACGTCATTAATTCTAGTTACTACTGAATACGGTCCCTCCCACTGTTGTTGTAGTTTTGGAGAACGTCCGTTATGTCGTTTCGGGTTGTACAGCTAAATAAGATCACCTTCGTTAAATCCTGCGGAATTAGCACGTAAATCATAGCGAGTCTTCATCCGATCAGTATTTATTGCCAATTTCGTCGTCGTGGCCTCGTGTACATCAGCCAATTGTTGTTTGAGCTCCGATACGTAGTTTTCTGGTAACTTTTGTTCACCTCTGGTGGTACCGAATATGAGGTCGCTAGGTAAACGCATCTCTCTTTCGAATATGACTTTAGCTGGGGTTTGTCCGGCTGATCTATAAGCCATTAGGAATATAGGAATATGTCGATCCCAATCGCGTTGATGATAGTCAACTACTTTCTTTAGATGCTCGATCAATATTCTGTTGAAGCGCTCTACCATGCCATCAGATTGTGGGAGTAGAGGATTTGTTCTAGTTTTTCTTATTCCAAACATTTTACACATCTCCTGGAAAGTCCGCGATTCGGAGTTCCGTCCTTGGTCCGAATGAAGTTCGTGAAGCACACCAAACCTACTGACCCAATTCATTATTATTTGTTCAGCAACTGAGGTTGCCTCTTAATTAGGGATTGCATAAGCTTCAGGCCATTTACTGAAATAGTCAATGGCAACTAATATGTAACGGTTACCGCCATCCGTTTCTGGAAAAGTCCAGCGGTGTCTACAGCTATCCTTTCAAAGGGGTTCCGACATTATACTTATGCATTTCTCCTCTGCTTCTGTGTTGCGGCCCTTTGCAAGCAGCAGTGCATCTGCGGCACCACCCCTTCACATCTTCTCGCATATGTAGCCAATAAAACCTTTCTCGTATTTTGGAAATTGTTTTGTTCACTCCCAAATATCTTCCAGAGGTTCCACCGTGCATTTCTTCTAGAACATCTTTGACGTTTGATGCCGGCACGACTATCTGCATTCGGAAAGATTCGCCATTAGGTGCTTCGCACTTGCGTTTTAATATACCATATTCAACATGAAGAGAGTTCCATTGAGCCCAGTAACTTTTCAGCTTCTCACTCCGTTCCGAAATATCCTTCCAGTCTGGTCTTTCCATGTCTTCCTTCCAAGCAAGAATAGGTGAAATGTCCGGATCTTCCGTTGTGCTGTCCTCAGGTCCTCGTTATCCCAACCTGTAGATGGTTCCACGGTTATCAACTGTATAGTTGCTGTTGCTTCTTTTTCTTCCATCCGGGCGCAATGTTTGCATTCAAGTTTGTATGGACGTCGCGTCTGCATTTCCATGGATACGACCTCTTCGGTGCTCTATTCCAAAATCATAAGCCTGGAGTCGCTCTATCCATCTCGCCACTTGTCCCTCAGGATTCTTAAACTGCAGAAGCCCGTAGAGATATTTATGAAAATGCTTTGTTGAACTTATAATGGCAAGTAGCTCCTTTCTTGTAGCACAATAACTTTTCTCTGACTTTGAAAGTGCTTTGCCATAGTAAGCTACTGGAACTTCTTGACCATTCTCCTCCTGCGAAAGCACTGCACCAATACCTTCAATGCTGGCATCCGTGCCTATTATAAATATTTTTCCCAGCTTTGGATAGTGAAGTACTGGAGCTTCACAGAGCTGTTGCTTCAAATTTTCAAAACTTTCGTTGCATTTATCCGACCATATGAATGGCTTTCCCTTTTCTGTAAGTTGATGTAGGCTTCCGCTATATCTGCAAAACCTTTCACGAATCGCCTGTATTAGGTACCTAAACCAAGAAAACTACGTAATTGATGTTTGTCCTTTGGAACTGGCCAATTTTTGACGGCTTCTATCTTCTCTGGATCGCTTCTTACTCCTTGTGATGAAACTATGTGCCCTAAATATTTAACTTCATTTTCGAATAGAGCACATTTACTTGCACTGAGCTTCAATTTTGCACCTTTGAGTCTTTGAAGTACATCCCGTAAGTTGTTTTTATGTTCCATGATGTCTTTCCGATTACTATTGTGTCATCCAAATAGACAAGACATTTTTTCCAGGTTAAACCAAAAAGCAGTTTCCTCTCGGTCCTCGGGATGTATTTCCACTTGCCAGAAACCACTCTTTAAATCCAGCGGGGAAAACCATTGCGCTCCGGAAAGGGTATTCAACGTGTCATCAATCCTTGGTAATGGATAGCTATCTTTTCTCGTCACGTTATTTAGTAGGCAGTAGTCTACACAGAATCGGGTGCTGCCATCCCTTTTCCTAAACAGAACAACCGGTGATGTCCAAGGGCTGTTAGATTCCCCTAAGATGCCTTGTTTCTTCATGGAGTTCATCATATCTGCAACTTCTGGTTGTTTGGCTAATGGCAATCTTCGTGGTGTCTGTCGAATGGATCTGGAATCTCCTGTATCGATTCGATGCTGGACAAGATTTATTTTACCATAGTCATCATCATTCATTGCAAATAATTCCCAAAATTCATCGACCACCTCTTTGGCATCGTTGTGTTTTTGTTCACTTAAGGCACTGGACGAAAGAAGTTTCTGAACCTGTTGAGTAGTAGCTGGTATAGTTTTTGTCTCCTTGACGTTACTACCATTATCCAAATTGACGATTTGGCAAACGGGTTCACAATTTCCAATTATAGGACCTTCTTTTAGTTGCACCTCATTTTTGGATGTGTTAAGCACTCTGACTGGAATTAATGTTGCACCTTCTGCCTTGACGTTACTACCATTATCCAAATTGACGATTTGGCAAACGGGTTCACAATTTCCAATTATAGCACCTTCTTTTAGTTGTACCTCATTTTCTGACGTGTTAAGCACTCTGACTGGAATTAATGTTGCACCTTCTGCCTTCACAAAAGTCTTGCGAACGATGATGCTCGATGTAACTTTTGGGGGGTTAGGCTCCACCAGATAGAATCGGCAGGTCTCGATGTCATCAGTAAGCTTTGTCCATATTAGTGTCTCGGAGCACGGCGAAAGAGTAATATTTTCGCCATCGTCTTTACTTTCGCAGGATAATCTGCTCCTTCTCCTAGTCTCATAGGAATTTCTATATTGCCATATTTGAGAATCCACTCTCCGACATCCAGATTTATTTTGGATGTGGTCATGAAGTCTATTCCAAGAATGCAGTCATCCATTATGTCTGAAACCAGGAAAGTGTGAGGAAATGGTAGTTCGCCTAGTTGAACATCTAAAGTTATTTCTCCAAACACCTGTACTGCTGCTCCAGTTGCTGTTCTTAGTAGATATTTGGTGGTGTTGTAAAGCCATTTGTTCTTAACAAGATCTGCTCTAATAATTGATCTTGAAGCTCCAGTATCGATAGTAACTGCGCAGTCATTTTATCCTACACTTCCATATATAACAAGACTGCTATTATTTCTCTGTAACTGACTTACTTGGATGATGACCTCGGGGCTGTCGATTCCACCATCCAACTTCTGCCCCACGAAGTTGGTTTTTACTAGTTTTCCGACTGCTCAAGAGGAGAGACGATGCGACTAGTCGCTGTTTGATATCTAGTCTCTCCACGAATTGCTTGTTCCCTGGCTCGACATCTTTGGCATCCTTCTTTCCCCTCTTCTTCTGGTGATTCCACTCGTCGACGTTTTCTGCAGTCTCTTTGAAGGTGCCCTGGTCTATTACAATTCCAGCATCGAGGGACACCACGTGAAGGCGGGCTCTGTGATGATTGCACTCTGTTACAAGTACATTCTTCCACTGAAATTTCTCTCACTCGTACAGCACTCCGTGAAGCTTGTCTGGCGGATTCATACGCTAATGCATAGGCTAGTGCTTCTGCTGTTGATTTCTTTCCTGCTAGCCTCAATGATTGTTGTAAATTTTGATCTGTAATAGCGTTCACAAATGCCTCCGTCGCCACTTCATTGAGAAAATCCGCATTCACGCTGGAGTATGACAGATGCGCTAATCTTTCTACATCTGCCTGCAGTTGTTGTAGTGATTCTCCATGTTTTTGAATCCTGTTGTGCAACTGTAGGCGATATACTTACTGCATGTGTTCATCTCCGTAACGTAATTCTATTGGCTGTACTAATGAAGAGTAATCACGTTGATTTTCAATCGGTACAGTTTGTAAGAGTTCTGACGCAGGACCTCGAAGTGCTAATACTAGAGCTAGAGCTTTGTCTTCATCATTCCATCCATTTACCTCTGAAGCTGCCTCGAATTGTCTCGAAGATATGCCACGAATTTTGTCCATCAAATATGGGAGGTTGCATTCTACCTGCACCGGATATTTCAGTTGCTACGTTTAGAGGCTGACGATGCTTTATTCATTCCAGATCTGCTTTAAAACTGTCAAGTTGCTCGGTGACCTTTTGTTGAGCTTCCGCCACTTCCTGCTCGATTCCTTCAATTTTCAAATTTCGTTCGTCTAATGAGTTTTTCAGGAAAGTCTTCTGTTCCTCCAAACGAGTTTCTAGACAATTCTCCAGAGAGATCTTTTGTTCGTCCAAACAGGTTTCCAGAGATTTCTTTTGTTCCTCAAAATCATTCTTTTGTTCATCAAAACGGGCTTCCATAGATTTCTTTTGTTCCTCGAGAGAATTCTTTTGTTCATCGAGAGAATTCTTTTGTTCGTCCATAGATTTCTTCTGTTCCTCGAGAAAATTCTTTTGTTCATCAAAACTGGCTTCCATAGATTTCTTTTGTTCCTTAAGAGCATTCTTTTGTTCGTACAAACGGATTTCCAGAAATCTCTTTTGTTTCTCAAGAGAATTGCTTGTTTCCTCAAAAGCATTTTTCATCTTCAATTTACTCATTAAAGTGCCCAAAGCTTGTTCCATTTTCATCACAGACTTTTCTTCCGCTTCAGTTTCGTCCAAGTTATCTTCGAAAACAAATGTCTCAGGATTCTGTCCTTCTTCTATCAAAGCTTGTCTCAGTCGGTCGACGGAAACATTCTTTGCACCTGTCGTTTGTAACGACTGGTTTCGTAACTCCACTTTCAAATCCTGTATCCGAAGCTCCTCCAGTTTGCGCCCCATTACTTTAATAATTCTCGTACAGATGAATATAAATTATTTTCCAGAACTTTCACAGTTTAACACAATTTCTCAAAATTAATCACACTTTGAATTTTTAAGTCAACACTTTATTTCGCGAATTTATTTTACTTCTGACACCAGTTGTTGCGAGCGTGGCCTTTGGTTCGTTATTTAAAACACAATATTAAATATTTAATATACAAGTTCTTTATTTCACTCCATTCATATAAATTTCATAAACCTTCAATTAATCAACTTTAATTATCGCTAATACTGTACTTTCAATTATCGCAATCCAATTACAACACTTTCGCTCGTTTATTACTTTCGCTTGTTAACACTGCAACGTCTAAGACAAGACTCCTTTTCTGGCGGTGACAACTGTTATATTTATACCCTAGAAACTCTCCAGATTATTCTGGAGTGTTCTATTCCAGAAGCTCTTTGACTGTTCTATTCATTCTATTCCTGAACCTTCCCGAAGATTTAATCATCGATTCTCCGAACCTGAAGTCGTTTACTCTCCATTGCCAGTAGATGTCACCAGTTGTCTCTTTGTATTGCACGTAGCAATATTGTTAATAACAACAACAAGTCGTTTACTCTCCATTGCCAGTAGATGTCACCAGTTGTCTCTTTGTATTGCACGTAACAATATTATTAATAACAACAACATCAATATTGTTACGTGCAATAGAAAGAGACGACTGGTGACATCTACTGGCAATGGAAGTCGTTTACTCTCCATTGTCAGTAGATGTCACCAGTTGTCTCTTTGTATTGCACGTAACAATATTGTTAATAACAACAACATCAATATTGTTACGTGCAATAGAAAGAGACAACTGGTGACATCTACTGGCAATGGAGAGTAAACGACTTCAGGTTCGGAGAATCGATTCTGAAATCTACAGGAAAGTTCAGGAATAGAACAAATAAAATAGTCAAGAGGCTTTTGGAATAGAACACTCCAGAACTATCCGGAGAGTTTCTAGGGTATAAATATAAAGCAGGCCATACACCATCAGTTTTGCCGTGGTTTTACAGTAAAACCACGGCAAAACTGATGGTGTATGGCGAACACCACGTTTTGAGGTTCGGATATCTACTAAAACCAGAATTCTGGTCGTGCCAGAAATATCTTTCTCAAAACGTGGGCAAGACGTGGGCAAGGCCGTACACCATCAGTTTTGCCGTGGTTTTACTGTTTTGCTCATTCATAATCAAAGTTAACTTAATAATAAGCTAGGAAGTAGGCGAGATTTCTGAGTGTTTTACATGTACACGGCAAGAAAATGAAGAAAGAAAGAAAAAAAAAATAAAAAAAAATCAAACTCTTTAAAATTTTTATGAATAAAGATAAAAAATGTGAAAGCTCAAATTGCACGCAACGAAACAGAATGGAAACTATTTCGTTTTCGTAAATAAATGAGAAGTGGCGGAGTTTTCACGTTTTACTCTCATAAAATGTTCCCGCGCTTCTGTGAAAACCGGTTTTCATGAAATAATCAGAATGTTTGGTCACATGTTGTTGCTGTAAATATACACTACAAGATGACGGCAAGTCATGGTCAAGTTGGATGGTGTGTGGGGCTTTTTCTCGACCACGTTTAAGGTTCTTATCTCGACTAAAGCGTGGTTTTTAAAACCACGGCAAAACTGATGGTGTATGGCGCCCTTAACAGTTGACATCGCCAGGAAAAGAGTCTTGTCTTAGACGCTGCAGTGTTAACCAGCGAAAGTAATAAAGATTGCGACATTTGAAAGTACAGTGTTAGCGATAATTAAAGTTGAGTTGATTAATTGAATGTTTTGTGAATTTTATATGATTATAGTGAAATAAAGAACTTGTATATTAATTATTTAATATTGTGTTTTAAAGAACGAACCAAAGGCCACGCTCGCTGTTCGAACCAAATCGCTTCGAATATAACTTTCTTAACACACAACTTGTGAAAAGAAAATCCTAAAAACAAAACATCAAAAACTTTTAGAAAAATTTAATCCAATCATAAAACATGTACATAAGCCAACAAAGCCATGTATTTGTCATCTACATAACACATTGCACAAATACATTACAGCAATATAGCCTCATCGAGCAAATCATTATCATATGTTTTAACCGGTAGATTCATGCCAAGACCAATTCCTGGAAAGGGAACATTAAAAATACCATGCTAAAATTGAGTTCTAAAAAGACAATAAATTCAATCTAATTACAATTTTCCTAAAAATGGGTAAAACATCTAACAAAAGCATGTGTTGTCATGTAGCATACAATGCATGGCGCAAATATAATCAGATCAAGCCGATCAATTTGCAACTCTATCATTATCATCATTACAAGTACCATCGAATGGAAATTTCTTCGCTACGTGATAAAGAGAATATTTTGCAAATATAATTTAATTTAACACAGCAGCATGTGAAGCTCTAAATTTCTTGTTGCTATGCATTTTTGTTCGTTGCTAGGCAAATTTTATCGCTGATACCGTAAGATCACAGCTGCATTGCCAATTATTGTAATCATGCGCCGCTGCTACTCTATCAGTGGTGTCGTGTGCAAGCAAGGGCTATATAAACGACAAGCTGACTGATCTCGATCTCTTTTTGCACTTGGCATCGATTGGGGTAAGTTGAGTTGCTTTGGGTCTCGACTAAAGTTAAGATATTTACTAACACTCACTTTAAGTCGGGTCTCGACTGACTTAAGGAATATTATCTCGGGTCTCGACTGAGATAATCTTTTACTAACCAAACACTTTATTTCTGGTCTCGACGGAAATAAATAATCTTGCTTCGGGTCTCGACTGAAGTTAAGATATTAACTAACATTCACTTTAAGTCGGGTCTCTCGACTGACTTAAGGAATATTATCTCGGGTCTCGACTGAGATAATCTTTTACTAACCAAACACTTTATTTCTGGTCTCGACGGAAATAAAGAATCTTGCTTCGGGTCTCGACTGAAGTTAAGGTATTTACTAACACTCACTTTAAGTCGGGTCTCGACTGACTTAAGGAATATTATCTCGGGTCTCGACTGAGATAATCTTTTACTAACAAAACACTTTATTTCTGGTCTCGACGGAAATAAGGAATTTTGCTTCGGGTCTCGACTGAAGTTAAGATAATCTTACTAACATTAACACTTCATTTCTGGTCTCGACGGGAATAAAGAATTGTTCTAAATATTAGAACAAAGGGTCTTAACATTAGCTTAAAGCCAATTCCTCAAGTGCCAAGTTGGAGATCGGTGAGTACCAGTCACTTGTAACATTTTAATTCTTATTCATATATCTATTTGACTATAATTTAACTTATATACACATATATCTATTATACATTTCATGTGCATATCTATTTTATACATATATTTTTATTACATTTTTTGACGATCTTATATTATAACTTGGTGCTAATAAGTATTTTTAGTGTAATACAAAAATCTCAGACCCAAACTTATGTACAGAGTTTTGTCTCAACATATCTATTTCTGAAAATCGTACATTATAAATCGGTGTCAAATAGTGTGTTTTCTAGTGTGTGTTGATCTCTGACCCAACAATTTTTATAATTCTGTCTTAATACAATTACTCGAGATATTTAAGTTAAGCAAGTGTGCCAGTGTTTTGAAGTTAAATTATTCTAACTTTTGCTCTATATTAATTATATATATTGTATATATATTGAATATCTATTTATATATCTATTATTAACAATCCTGTAAGTGTGTTTTCCCATACTTTTGAATCGTTGACCTGAAACCCTTTTATACATAATCTGATCTTAACTAAGTGCAGTAGTTTCTTGAAAGTCAAAGAAAGTGAACAGTGTTGATTTGTTGTTAGGAAATAGACCACTGATCTTGATCCAAATTTACCAGTGTATTCATTTCAGTCACTTAATCAAATTTGCGTGTACGTTCTATTAACGGACAGTACATTTTATGGTCCTTCGAGCCGGATCTAAGGTCTAGTGTTTTATTTTGTCAATCCTTTAAACATGTCTGCATTTCAAAAACTTTTGGGCAACCAAGCCACCTCTGCAATAATCTTCGAAAAATCGTTCAATAACTACACCAAGACTGATGTAGAAAAACGAACGAAAGGTTTTATTTCTGCGCGATTAACCGCTCTAAGTGAAATTTGGTCAGATTATAAGAAAGATCACTATACAATTATCCAAGCCACGCAAGCCTTGGAAGATAGTGAACTTCAAAAGTACGATTATTTCGCAAACGATCAATTTTCAAATGTGGAAAACAAATACTTCATGTTTCGAGGTATTCTTAGGGATGCATTAGATGCATTCGAAACAAAGGTTGAATCAAGTCCAAAATCAGAACATGAAACTTCATCGTCTCTGAGATTACCTAGCATCACAATCCCAAAATTCTCAGGTTCTTACGATTCATGGAGGCCTTTTCACGATCTATTCAATTCCCTGGTGCATTCAAATTCTGCGTTATCTCCGGTGCAGAAATTGCATTATTTGAAGTCAAGTGTATCTGGAGAAGCGGAGCACTTACTGCGTCAATTTCCTATGACCAACTCGAGTTACGACAGTGCATGGAAGATATTGCTTCAAAGGTATGATAATAAACGAGTCTTGGTAAATACCCAATTGAAAGCACTCTTTAATCTACCTAAAGCAGCCCACGAATCAGCTAAGGCTATCAAAACCTTGCTAGATAAGTCTACCGAATGTATCTTCGAACTCGAGGCATTGCAAGTTTCCACTAAGCAATGGGATGCAATTCTCATCTATATGGTGGTACAATGTTTACCAGCAGAAACGCACCGTGCATGGGAACAAGAGGTCAATACAGCAGAAGGACTTCCCACTTTCGAATCCTTAAAAATATTTTTACAATCTAGATTTAGAATTTTAGAAGCCATAGTCGATACCAAACCGTCCCTAGCCAACAAAAATACTCAAGTCCCGAGAGCATCTACCCATTTTACTTCATACACCCAAGCATGTCCTTTGTGCAAAGAGCAGCACCGTCTATTTAAATGTCCGAAATTTATAAAACTCGATGTAGACAATAAATTCAAAATTGTCACATCAAATCAATTGTGCAATAATTGCCTATCAAAAGGCTATAGCACGAAAACTTGTACGAGTACGTTTTCATGTCAGCGATGTGGAAGGAGGCATCATTCTTTACTTCACAGGAATAATGCCACTCCAAGGGTCTCGACCCAATTCAAGCCAAGGGAGCAGCAATCAAAAGCTCAACTTTGTAATTCATCTTCCACATCCAATAACTCTCTTCACACGCTTCACACAAAAAACCAACGTACCAAACAAGCACTGCTTGCAACAGCACTATTAAACGTTCCTACAAAAAAGGGAAACATGTTGGTATTGCGAGCTTTGATAGATTCAGGCTCTCAAGTTTCATTTGTAACCCAAGCCGCCGCACGTAAGCTGCAATCATCCACTACAAACGTGGAAATTCAAATCACGGGCCTGGGAAAAACTGAAACTACAAATGTTCAAAAACAAACTACTTTGAACATTTATCATTATTCAACCACAACTAAGGCAACCACAGTTACAGCCCTTATAGTGGACACAATTACGGACATTTAACCTCCTTCAACTATTCCAAATAAAGAATGGAGTCATATACATGAGCTACCACTTGCCGATCCGTTTTTCTTTAAACCAGGAAAAATTGATCTGCTTGTAGTAGCAGATGTGTACAGTGAAATTCTCTTGGAAGGTTTACGGAAAGGTCCTCCAGGAATACCAACTGCCCAAAACAGCACCCTCGGATGGATACTTTTCGGAAAGTTAAAAAATACATCCACATTCTTAACAGCATCTGCGTTAACAGCAAAGGCTCCTTACGATAACGACACTTCACTGGATAAACTTTTACGTCAGTTCTGGGAAATTGAAGAAGTTAATCCAGGAAGAAAGCTGTCTAAAGCAGATCAAGAATGTGAAGAGTTATATCAAAAATCTCATGTTCGTAACGCACATGGTCGTTACGAAGTTCGTCTGCCTTTCATCGCAGAAAGTTCTTGCCTAGGTGACTCTCGCGGTATGGCATTACGTAGGTTCTACAGCCTAGAACGGCAATTAGAGCGAAATCCTGAACTCTATCAGGAATACAAAACTTGTATTAATGAATACAAGACATTAGGTCACATGACAGTGGCTAACAAGATAGTAAGCAACGAGCAAAGTTACTATCTTCCTCATCATGCTGTCATCAAAGATAGCACCACTACAAAGGTTCGCGTCGTCATTGATGCTTCAGCAAAAACGACTAATGGAAAAAGTCTAAACGAACAGCTGCATACGGGTCCAGTACTGCAGTCTGAACTCTTTTCAATCATCCTCAGATGGCGAAAGTACAAATTCGCTATGTCTGCTGACATAGAGAAAATGTACAGGATGATCAAGGTACAACCCTCAGATCAAACCTATCAAAGAATACTTTGGAGGAATAATCAAAATGAATCTATTAAAGATTACA